>OZ024833.1:42668432-43986419 GCA_964016985.1 Anodontia alba | reverse complement strand
TATATATATATATATATATATTACAAGTTATTGAATAACAGCTATACCATCTATACCATGTGTTTTACTACTGTTGAACATTATATTGACCTTACTGAATCGCAGCCATGCTTCATGAATTCGCTCTTCCGACCCTGTAGAAACACAGGAAAATGGTATCTTTTACTATGTTTTACAAAATTTATCATAGACAAGCCAGAGTAAATTTCGCTTCTTACAGCAAACTTTCATTTAGAAACAGATTTTCGATTCCTTTCTCCCGGATTAACGCCCACAAGTTCTTTCTTTCCAAGGGCAGCAAGACTCTGGATTGACCTACACCCTGACCTAGCAAGCAGCACAGGTCTCGATGCATTTCGAGATCGGCTTGTTACATATCACCTAAACTGATCATTATATCATTGTAGCATCAGCATTCATCATCACCATCATCATTCACTCATCATTGTCCATCATTTTATTTTATCATGTTAACTACACAATCACGAATTCATTCGAGATTCGCACACATTCGAATAATACTAGGAAGAGGGTTACGAAGCTTATGTAGATAGATCTCCCTTTCTCCTGCAATATCTATATCTTTCTTCCTCCAAATTCAAAATCCAATTACCTAACTCCTTTTTTCTCTCAGTTTTTATGCAATTTCCACACGCACACCTCAGGAGTTGGAGTATCTGGCAGAGGTGTTTGGAGTATCTGGCAGATTCACATTTTATAGTCAGAGTAAAAAGATCCTTCCTTTCGCACTTTAGCCATACGCCTCTGAAGGTGGCACTTACGGCTTTTATGGAGCTTTGCGGTCGCTTGTAAATACTCTTAAAAGAAAAGGTAGACATGGTGATGTAAACATTACCAACCAATTAATTAAAGTTACCAAGTTACAAATCGTGAAATACATATGTTTTAATTTTATCTCGGGAAGAATATACGTGTGAGGAAATTACTGAGAAAATACTACAGCCAGTTTGGGCGTAGATACAACCAGCAAACAAAAACATTTCTTATGCGATGTCGAACAATAATAAAAACGGTGCACTGCCACCACTTCTACTGGAAAACGATGTCCATGCTTTCTTAAAGCGAACTTGGAAAGGAGATGTGGTAATAAGTCGGTTTCTTTCTGGTCATTAAAGCGATCCTTATCCGGGAAGTTCCACCTGAACGAGTTTTCGGCTAGAATGCACTTTACCGGGCACTACAAATTTTGACTAGGTTATTTATATGTGTGGGTTTGCATCTTAATATTTTCTTATGAATTGTGTACGATTGGAACATATAATCTGGACGATATGTTGCAGGGGTTTGGGGGCAGCAGCCCCCAACTAAATGTAACTATGAAATCAGATGAATAGTAATGCCCGGTAAAGTGCAACCGCCCCAAAATAAGTTTACATGTAAATAGACCACTTTCACATTGTTGTGCGCATGCGCCAAACTGTCCAGGTAAGTAAGTCTCTAATCGGTGTTATCTCAGGGAGATTACAATCAAGGGGGCAATCTTCAATACTCTGCATATCAGAACAGAGGTCATGGGATATTATGGAAACGTATCAAAAACAACAAAAAATAAAATTAAAAAATGAAATCGTCTTCCTCAGAGGTGACAAAATTGATTATATTACATGCATAACCAAGAAATACCATGATTTCTACCAGACATAAAACTGGTATTTTCCTTGTTTTCGGGTCAGTGTATTCCTTGGACTAAATCACTTGGACTTGGACTGGTCCAAGTGATTATCAGTTGGACCAAACGGGATGTATTCCTTGGACCAATTCCAGTTGGACCAAGTCATAATTACCTGTTGGACCAGTTATTAAACCACATGTTTACAATTTGATAATATGTATCTACATAAATTGTATTCATTTTCTTTTTTTCTTTTTGTTTTTTTTATTTTACCTTTGATATAACAATTTTAGTTGAGATAATTTTGTATTTTTGAAAGAATTATTATATTTTCTGAAGCCTAATATTTTCACACTACAGTCAACTTGTTTTGACAATTAATTGTACTCTGTAGAAAAAATTCAGCAGATGAAATTTCGCTGAAATGTCAAAACCTGTTTTATGGGAACAAAATAAGAAAACCGTCATCAAATTATCATCCGATCTGCTGAATTAGCCCAGAGAGTGGTAAAGGTTTCTTTATTTTTATTTTCTTTATTTATTTTTTTTTACATAATTTTAGATGTATATAATGGCTTGAATTTACCATTTCAATTGGTAGGCTATTCTCACTTATTTTGTTTTTAACCCCTGTTATAAAGTAGTTTTTGCAGTAACCTGTATTCCTTGGACCAAATCACTTGGAACTTGGACTGCTTGTCTAAGTGATTATGAGTTGGACCAAATGAGGTGTATTCCTTGGACCAATTTCAGTTGGACCAGGTCACAAATACCTGTTGGAAAATATTTAACCACATTTAAACTAAATAATATGTAGCTACGTAAATTGTATTTATTTCATTTATTATTATTTTTTTTTAACTTTTTCTAAAACAATTTAAATTGCGATAATTTTGTATTTTCAAAAGAATTATTAAATTTTGTTAAGCCTCATAGTTTTACACAACAGGCAACTTGTTTTTAACATTTAAATAATTTAAGGCATAGTGCACTCAGACTGTACAAAGTTTTCAGCAGATGACATTTTGAAGATTTTTTTTTATTTAACCTGAAAACAGGTTGTGGCATTTCATACAAATTGTCTCTGCAGGATTTGACATTCCATGCAAATTTTCTTCCCTGGAGACCATTTGTATGAAATGTCAAACCTGTTTTATGGGGAAAAAATAAGAAAAATGTCATCAAATTGTCATCTGCTGAATTAGCCCAGAGAGTGGTAAAGGTTCAGTTGGGACCAAGTATTATGTTTACATTAATCTGAACTTTATCAAATTCCCTTCACCAAGAAAATATTTCTATATTGTTATTTATATATTTATTTATTTACATAGTTTTACATGTATATAAATGGCTGGGATTTACCATTTCAATTGATAGTTTATTCTCAGTGATCTTGTTTTAACCCCCCACTCCCCTGTTAAAAGACGCATTTTGCAATGATTTTAGAGTTAAAGCCCTGTGAAAACTAAATTGCAGCAGTTTGCGATTTAATATGTCATAAGGTGGTTTCTCATTTGTATTCATAGGGGCTTATATATGACCAATGTGGAACAAACCAAATTAGCTTGTGCAGCCTAATGAAGATCAAAGAATTTCGTTATAATTGTTATTAACTGTTTTGAGTAATATTTCTTTCCTTTCATGAAAAAAAATAAATAAATAAAATAAAATATACTGGAACAGATGATACACTTGACTGAAATTTATTGCTAGAAATGTGTGTTATTGGTGCTAATCCTTTCATTATCCAGTGAAAATGTCCCTTTGTGCATATGTGTTACTCAGATCAGAGTGTGTGACGCAGCCTGGTGCAGAATGGTGTCCACTCAGTTGGCTGATTAGGTCACTGGTATATAATACTGTAATACATGAATCACAAAGTATCCAGCTAATGCACAGACTGATCAGATTTGTTAAATATGAATAGGTTCATTTTTACTTGTTGGGACCGTTACTTTTCAAATAAGATGCACTGTGCACATCATGACAATTGTGTGGTCAGTCAGCAAATAATTTGCTGGAGGGCTTTAATGAAGGTGTTATAATTCCCACCAAGAAAACTTTTTCACATGATTATTCAAAGTTTGTAATCTTTAGCATGTGGTATTTGTAAATATTAGAAGACGATGTGCTGTAGTAACTGCAGATCCTATCAAATGAAACAAATGTATGGCTGAGCAGCAATTACCCAGATCAGAATGCACGGATGCACATTCTAATGTAGAATTTTGCATATTGCAATCTCTATCCAAATATTAGAAGATGATGTGCTAGAGTATGATTAAAATAATGTACAAACAGCAACAAACCAGATCAGAATGTGCGGATGCACATGCTTATTTAAAATTTTGCATTTTATAGTACATTTTATTTAAATATTAGAAGATGATGTGCCAGATTCTTGTATCGAATAAAACAGTGTACAGACGGGCAGCAAAGAACCAGATCAGAATGCGCGGATGTTCTATATTTATCACATAGTGTACAAATTCCCAATAATCAGCTTGAAAGATAATCTAAATACATGCAAATGAGATAAATCAGTTTAATATACCATGGTTCTGCGCTTGTATGTGCGATAATGCACTCGCTCACGCTTGTGCATTATTGCATCATACATGCACATGAGTCAAGACATTGTACAAGAGTAACAACAGATCATATCAAATGAAAAAAATATATAGATGAGCAGCAATAAACCAGATAAGAACGCGTGGATGCACGTAGTAAACTATAATTTTGCATTTAGCAAGCTTTATCTAAATGTTAGAAGATGATTTGTCGGAGTAACGGCAGATAATATCGAATGAAACAATGTCTGAACCAGCAGCAACAAACAAGATCAGAATGTGCAAATTTACATGCTAATCTAGAATTTCGCATATAGCATGCTATATTTAACTATTAGAAGACGATGTTGTCTTAGTAATGGCAGATCATATAGAATAAAACGATGCATGGGCGACCAGCGAAGAACTATATCAGATTGCGCGGATTCACATGGTAATCTAGAATTTTGCATATAGCAAGCTATATTTAAATATTAGATGATGATGTGTCAGACTTACGGCTGATCATATCGAATGAAACAATGTATGGACGAGCAGTAACAAACAAGATCATAATGTGCTGATTCCTGATTCACATGTTAATCTAGAACTTCACATATTGGACATAAGATTTTAATGACAGGATTTTTCATCTGGTTGGATAATCAAATTTTCTCAGGTTTTCAATAATTTTTGGCAAAAAAAAAAAAAAAATAAATAATAATTTTTGCTACCCAATTGTTTCAAATGGGGTATAGTCTATGATAATGTAACCAACACGGACATCTACCCATCGGACATTTTCCCACCTGGACATTTACCCAAACCAAAATTGTGTTAGTAACACTGTCCTTAAATGCAAAAGATATGTTTTAGAAGAGATCTTTAATTTGTCATATATTATTTTTCATTCATTTATCCCTTTTAATTGGTAAAATTACTTTGTATCTGTTCGATAGTTTAAGATGACCATTACTTTGTATCAAGATGAAGGATGAAGGATAAAATTGAATTTTTTTTTTTTTTTAATTTTCAAATTGGCTTTGGTTTTTAAGTTAATTTCATTTGATATGTATTTTTGTTTTTCATAAATCATAGATAGCACTTAGCGATATTGATTTCTGTATCATAATACAAAATATTACTAGGGTTATTTATAATATATCAAAGATCTTTAAACCTTTTTCTATTTCTTTCATTTTTTTTTCCTTCCAGTAACTCACTTAATGTCAAGTTTTGTTTTGTTTTTTTAACAATTGAAGTTACAGTGAAAGTTGCAAAACCTGAAATTTTTTTTTTTTTTTGAAATTGAGGTTGTTTTTTTGTTGTTGTTGATTTTGTTTTCTTGTCTAACTGATGGAGGGCAAAGACCATATTAAATCACTTTTTAACAACTAAATAACGTATATCCACAATTAGTGTTTTTATTTATTTTATATATTTTTACATTTGATAAAACAGTTTTAACTGAGATAATTTGAAATTTCTTGAAAAAATTATTATATTTTGTTAAACCCTATATTTTCACACTAAACATAATGCTATAATGAAATTGAAAGTTCTAATTCATCCATCCAGGCCTGATGTATGTTCATAAATAATTGTATTGTTGTTTATATGTCATAAAAGTTTCATTTATTTTTTTTTATTTATTTATTTATTTGTTTATTTATTCATTTTTTTAGTCTTTGTTTCTACCAGTTTATTTATTTATTCTGATTTTCATTTACTTTTACATGCACATCCTGAACAATTAATTCTTAAACTGTTCAACTAACACTATATGTTTTTAAGAAAGAGACAGAGAGACAGAGAAGGACAGAGAGAAAGTACATCAACTTATTTATTAATTTATTTATTTTGTGTATTATGGTCATTCAGTTCTCTTGTACTTTGAAATTGTTCATAAAAGCATAATTTTGCGTAACTGTTTACATGTCACAAATCTTATCTGATTCTTATTTCTTTTCAGTTTTGTGTCTTCCTGTGACTTTATCAGTTATGTATTTGTTTATTTATTTGTTGTATTTAACTGAAAGGCAGTTGTTTTGTCTTAATAATGCATTTTTTGTTTTGTACCCTTAATTAATGCCTTGTATTTGTATTTAGTTTGGTATAGTTGCTATTCACTTGAATGTTCATAAAAATATGTTTTGTGTTGTCTATGTCCCAACTGTTTTGAGATCTTGTTCATTTCTTTCAGTCTTTGTTTCTTCCAGTGACTCACGTACCGTTAAGGTTATGTTTTTATTTTTACAAAGAACATTCATGAACGTTTAGATGTGAAAGTTTAAAATTAGACAAAATATTTTTAAATCATAATAGGAATACTTGATTAGTTTGCTTTGATTTTTCTGTGGAATGCTATGCTTTTCAGCTATGGATTTCACTGGCCAGTAAACAGGGTATTCTGACCTGAGATTTAATGACAGGTATTATCAGATGATTGACAGGTCTTATCAGATGATTGACAGGTCTTCTCCGGTAATTGACATGTCATATCAGATACTGTTACTGTTATTTACAGGATGGAAAAAAAACCCCTGCAATATTAAGAAATATTAAGTAAGAAGTGATTATAAAACCTTTTTCTAACACATATGGAATGTCAGAATGGAATGCAAAATCATCCTTTTCACTCAAAGAATTGGATTCTTTAATGCTTAGCATTCTGAATAAATTTTTCTGCAGACGACATTTTGAAATATTTTTTCTTATTTTCCCAGAAAACAGGATTTGACATTTCATGTCAAACCTGTTTCTAAGAAAAATAAGAAAACTATCACCAATTTGTTGTCTGCTGAATTAGCCCAGAGAGTGGTAAAGATTAAGAAGTAACAGGATGTCTCTGAAGAAAGAACAAAGACAGTAAGAATAAATGAGTTTTCCCCACGTTCCAATCATCTCAGTTAAAATTGTTTTATCAAAAGAAATAAAAGAAAAATATAAATAAAATTTACATAGATACCGGTACATATTATCCAGTTATAAAAACATTGTTTAATATAGTCCAACAGGTACTGGTCCAACTGGAACTGGTCCAAGGAATACACCTCATCGGGTCCAACTGATTATCACCTGGACCTGCAGTCCAAGGTCCAAATGATTTGGTCCAAGGAATACAGGGCATTAGCTCATCACTGCAAAGTGCATTTTTAAAAGGGAAGTTAAAATAAAATAAGTACCAATTGAAATGGTAAATCCCAACTATTTATATACATCTAATAAATAAATAAATAAATAAATAAATAATAATAATATAAAAAATACTTTCTTGGTAAAGGCAATTTGTTATTGAAAGTCCAACAAACTTCAGATTAATGTAAACTCAATACATGTACATGGTTCAGTTCAGGGGTCCAATTGAACCTTTACTACTCTCTGGGCTAATTCAGCAGATGACAAATTGATGACATTTTTTCATTTTCCCCATAAAACAGGTTTTGACAGTTCATGCAAATTGTCTCCACTGAAGACCACTTGCATGGAATGTCAAATCCTGTTGACAATTTGTATGAAATGCAAAAATCTGTTATCAGAGAAAAATGAAAAAAAAAACAACAAAAAAACAACTTCAGAATGTTATCTGCTGAACATTTTACACAGTACTTAGCCTTAAAACATTTAATTGTCAAAACAAGTTGATTATTGTGTGAATATATTAGCCTTCACAAAATATAATAATACTTTCGAAAATACCAAATTATGTTCAATTAAAATGCTATCAAACGTAAAAAAAAAATAAAAATAAAAATAAGATAAATAAAAAATAATGAATACAATTTACGTAGATACACATTACTTAAGTCGTAAAAACATAGTTTAATATGGTCCAACAGGTATTTATGATTTGGTCCAACTGGAATTGGTCCAAGAAATACACCCCATTTGGTCCAATTGATAATCACTTGGACATGTCCAAGTCCAATGGTCCAAGTGATATAGTCCAAGGAATACTCTGACCCCTTGTTTTCTGAGAAGAAATATTTCCTCTTAGCCGGGGAAATAAATCTCTTTAACCAGAACTACTTTTTTTTTTGTAACATATGAACAGCCTAGATTTTGACCCTGCTGTCAATATCATTTAGGATAAAAACAAAAGCTATCCTAAATATATTATTTATTACTACGCCGACCCAAAATAGAAATGACAGCGTAAACAAACTGGCAGACTAGACTTGCCACAAAAGCCTCTTAAATTGTATACTCTATTGCGGCGAAATGCATGTAATATACAGTTTATTCATTTCTCCTATTTAAATATGGGATTTATAAACCTCGGGAGGTAAAAAAAATCCGATAAAGAAACTAGTGCTTCGCACTCGTTTCTTTATCGGATTTTTTTTACCTCCCTTGGTTTATAAATCCCATATTTAAAATAGGAGAATGAATAAACTCTATATTTATTGCTTCAGTGAAGTAGTATTAAAAGTCAAAATACTGCCTAGAGCTAGAGACTTAAAATAACACAAAAATTTCGTTTACCGCAAGTAGAACATCCCTGTTCGTGCATGTCACTTTCATTTATTTCCACGTAAAACCAAAGTTCCTTTCAAATAAATAAATAAATTCAGGGCATCAGATTTTTTTTTTTTTTGCACTATAATACTAACAAAAACCATCAACAGAAATATGATTCATATTTTATACCCGAAATATCATACTAAGAACTAAAGACAGAGAACCTTGACCAGAGTATTTCGCTATTATATTTATCACCGCGTCCAACGGAACGCTGGATAACCGGTCGTAACGCCGGATTTTCGGTCAAATAATGCCGGATTACGGTATTTTTTGTAGGATTCGCCGCTATTTTAAGAACCGTGTTTGACGGTGGGTAGACAAAAACATTTATCTAAAATATTAGGATAGTTTCATCGAACATGAAAAGTAGCCTATCCGGATCTACATATATTCTTCTAACTGCCAAATCTTCAATTGATACATATACTTTGCCGAAATTGTCAAACACTCGAAGAGAAAATGATTGTGCAGGTTCGGCCATAGATACAAAAGCATTCTTACCAGAGGGGTTCATACTTTTTTCATTTTCTTAAATTTCCTGACCAGCTGGTGGATGAAAATGCATTTGAAATTGACCTTGTATCATAATCTGGCCATTGCTAAGATTTTTTTACCGACGAAACAAAGACTGAGGCACAATCGACAAAAATTAAGGTAACGCCGGATAAAACGGTATCTTCTTGATCTGCAATTGGCCAGTATTCTCACAGACAAACACACTTCTGATGGTAAAACTTTAGCTACACAGTCCAATACCAATTAATCAACACTATAAGTTGTCTTAGTTTTGGTATATGAAATATCTGAATGTATTAATCACATACAAGATCAAGCACCTCAATATACTTCAAAAAGTATTTAGATTTACGTACTTTCATCTATAGCTTTTATCCAGTATTCTCGCAAACAAACACACTTGAGAGCATCTATTAAAAAAGCTGTAACAATAAGAGTGTGCAAAGAAGAGTTGAAAGTAATCGTTTAAATTGAATAACTTGTTCAAGTAGTTTTCAGACTCCCTCTTGATTCCTTTAGAAAATGGGGTAATCATATCATTTACCTAATTTTTTTTTATTATCCCGCCCTGAATGTGATTCTATTACATTTTCCCTTTCATTTTAAGAAGCCTCATTTAGATATGGTTATCATTGTATGGAAAGGCATGAATAAGGCGTGAGGTTTCGAAGCGCTATTGCACAGTTTTTTGCGTCGGTGATGTGCACGCAGAACATGTGTTTGTTTATGGATGACAGGCTTTGCTGGTGACAAATAATGTACAAAAGTAAGTTCTAGTAGACAAGGGAGGTAATCTAAAATCTCAACAAAAATTTATTTGTCAAAATCTTTGCAACACATTTTTGACTAAAGTACTACTTAATAGACTTAAAAAGTATTTGCAGGAGGATGATTCATAGTATGGTAATGCATATAAAACCTCGTTTTCAAAAGATGTATGGTGGACCCCCGTGGCCTAGTGGATAAGAGAGCTGACTCTTAATCCATTAGGTTTCTCACCGCTGTCTCGCTTGGGCCACATGTGGGAAAGCCAAGTTCTGCTTACAGATTGTCGGGTGGTTTTTCCTCTGGTTTTCGCCCACCTTTGATGAACGATCGTTGCGATATAAGTGAAATATTCTTGAAAGGGCCGTAAAACCCAAATTAAAAAGACATAGTAAGGCGAGTAGATCAGTTGCTAACGCTTAGCACTCAGGGTAAAATTTTCAGCAGATGGCATTGAAATATATATATGTTCTGCGCAAAGTAAGAATCGGTACAATTCCGGAATTGTCTTGCGCAAAGTAAGACTTCTCACTTTGCCGGCCGTAGTAGGAATTCTTACTTTGCGCAAGACGATTTCGGAATTACTCCTGCGCAAAGTAGGAATCGGGACAAAGTGAGAATATCTACCATTGTGACATGTACTTGTAATTAGTTTTTCTTATAGCAGTAAATCATACTTTTGTAAACCTCTTTTGCATTTGAAAATACAATAAAAGGATTAGATTAGATGTTTCCTTTGGACATATATCCATTCTCCTGCATTTTTTGTTTTGTTAAAAACGACTGAGATAGAGTTGCCGACCTGTCCACAATTTAGAAATGGGAGACAAATCAGTGTATTCTGTCGTTTTCAACCATGTTTTCCAATCAGGGTGTTTGGACATCTTCGTAGCTTACTTAACTGCTTAGTGCCATTTGAAGGTTATGGCCGAGTTTATGATTGTGGCTCTTCCTGTGCATCATCTTTGTGTGATTACCAATCAAAACGTATGTACGATTCCATATCATGCAGTCAGCATAACGTTAACACGCCTATGCAAAATATTATGTCTGCTCAAAACGTAATTACGTGTAACCTTTAGAACTGCCTCATTGTCAAAGCGTTTCTAAGATTATCCCAAATTTATAACAAACATAGATTGTGGGTACTCAAGGAGGCGGTTTATTACTAGTGCCCACAAACTATGTTTTAGAGGAGAAAATAAATAAAACAAGAGGCCCATGGTTCACGGCTCGTTCACCTGAGTGACATAGCTACTGCAGATATGCAGATGTTATGCAACATTTTTCCAATCCTATTATCTCAAGTAATGAAAAAAATCATCATTTGAGCAGTTCTTAGTAATGAAGAAGAATATATGGGCCTGACAGTCAATGGACCGTGATCATTTGAATAAACTATCAATCACATTTCAACAGTAGGATCAATGTGAAATTTGGTGGAAATTCGCTAAGTGGTTTCCGAAGAATCATGATTTTATACATGTAAACAGGACAGTGGCAGGGAAATATAATAAACACAAACAAGATGACGGCCATCTTAAATTTTCAATCTCAGAACGATTTTAGCTACTGTTGATCTACAAGTCACTTCGATACTTCCAATATAAAAGAATATAGCCCATACAAATGCATGGGGAAGCAAATTTCACTTTGGAAGTGAAAACGTCAAACATCAACATAGAACCATCATTTTAGCAATTTTGGTAGATCTCCTGTCCCTATAATTTGTGCAAAGATTAGGGCCCAGGGCTTATTTGGTTCTGGAGAAGGAAGATTTTTAAAGGTTATTACCATATATGGGCATGGCAGCCACTTTGATCAATGGACCATGCCCATTTTAGCAATCTTTCATTCTCCTGCCCAAGGATTTGAGCAACACTGGCCCAGAGGCTTCACAGGAGAAGTCATTTGAAATTATCAACACTTTTTCCATATAAACGCATGGGGCCCATACAAATGCATACAGAAGCAAACTTGACCTCGCTGTAAAAAGGTCAAATATCAATGTATGACCATTATTTTAGCAATTTTGGTAGATCGCCCGTCCCCAATGATTTATGCAAAGATTCAGCCATAAGGCATCCTCGGTTCAGCAGAAGAAGATTTTTAAAGGTTTTTAACATATATGGGCATGGCGGCCATCTTGGTCAATGGACGGCAACCATTTTTTGCAATCTTTCATTTCCCTGCCCCAGGGAGGCTCCAAATGAAATTTGAGCAACATTGGCCTAGAGGCTCCAGTGGAGAAGTTATTTGAAATTCTCAACATTTTTCCCATACAAATGCATAAGAAAGCAAACTTGACCTTACCGTAAAAAGGTCAAATGTCAATATACGACCATTATTTTAGCAATTTTGGTAGACCTCCTGTTCCCAATGATATATGCAAAGATTCAGCCACAAAGAATCTTCGATTTTGGAGAAGAAGATTTTTAAATGTTTTTTTTCCCCATACAAATGCATAGGGAAGCAAACTTGACCTTGCCGTAAAAAGGTCAAATGTCAATGTACGACCATTATTTTAGCAATTTTGATAGACCCCACGTCCCCGATGATTTATGCAAAGATTCAGCCCCAAGGCGTTCTCGGTTCTGGAGAAGAAGATTTTTAAAGGTTTTTATTATATATAGGCAGAGCGGCCATCTTGGTCAACGGACCGTAACCATTTTAGCAATTTTTGTTCCCCCAATCTAAGAAGGCTTCATATGAAATTTGAGCAAAATTGGTTCAGGGGCTTCAGAGGAGAACTCATTTGAAAATGTTAACGGACTGACGCACGGACGGACGGACGGACGAAAAGTGATCACTATAGCTCATCTTGAGCAAAGCTCAGGTGAGCTAAATATGTTTATCCCTGTTAACCCATTTTTTCTCTACATGACGTTGGGTTTGCCAATGAATGGACTTGTTAACGTAATGGAACGCCTTGGTTAAACAAAGAAAGAAAGAAGGAAAGAAGGAAAGAAAGTTAACAGAAAGGAAGAAGGAAAGAAGACAGGAAGGGCATACCGCAAGTAGAAACTGGATTCTACCAGTGCATAATGTGAGGAAGTTTATTCGGTCTAAAATGCGTTAAATTTATTTATTTTTTATCGTCGTCCATTCATGGAGATAAGATTCATATTATCCAACGCACAATGCTTAGTCATATTATTTAACACAAGATGCGAAACTTTAAACGTTAAATTGCAGTAGACGACATTTTTTTTTTTTTTTTTTTTGTAATTTTCAGAGAAAATAAGACATTGAGTTTTTTTTTCAAAGAACATTATTTCAAAGAAAAAACATAACATTTCATATGAAACATCTACCAAGCAGCTGAATCACATGAAATGACAAGTTCTTTTTTTTTTTTTTTTTTTTTTCACTGAAAACTAACGATATCAAATGTAGAATGTTTTGCGCTTTAATGGTTAACGTTACTCTAAATTTTAAGTCTTTTGACGCTTAGCATGCTGAGTAAAATTTCAGCAGACGACATTTTGAAATTGAAGCAGACGACAGTTTAAAATTAACTTTCTTAGCTTGCTAAAAAATTGGGTTTGACATGCAAATTATCTCCTAGTCAACTGGCGGGAAATGTCAAAACCTATTTTGAAAAAAAAAAAAAAATAAATAAATAAATAAAAAAATAAATTAAAAAAAAAAAAAATTAATAAATAAACAGGAAAGACAAATTTGAGTGCATTGTCGTTTTCTGGACAACAATAAGAATGTTTTAAATGTTGGCTACTGATTTTTTAACACGCATGTTTCTAATTTCTCCACGAATCCATATGTTGTGGCTATTCATTAGAAATGTCTCGTTGAGGCGCTTCTAATGAGAAGCCACAACATATGTTTCAATGGAGATATAGGAAAACTATCATATGGATACCCCACTTATCTGCAGCTGTTTTTGTTTGTGTTGAGGTTTTACGGCCCAGTCAACCCAATGGGGTCATGTCGAGCGCGGTCAGTTTACCTAACCACACGTTTACTGGGCAGGCTTAGTCCTCTAAGCAGTTAACCAGTATTGTGCACATTCTTTCGCCAGAAACTGACAACTGATCTGCAGCTGTGACTTTACACAATATCATTTGTTGGGTATAGTTTTTTCATCATTTCATCATTATTATTATTTTTATTGTTATTATTTTTGTAGTTTATTAATATTTCAAAGAAATAAAAACAGAAATCAGGCAAATTTCAGATTTGCACAAATAGCATTTATTCCTTTCGTTCGTGGGGGTTCAGTATTATTATTATTATTATTATTATTATTTTGTAGTTTATTAATATTTTAAAGAAATAAAAATAGACATCAGACAAATTTCAGGTTTGAACAACTAAATAAACAGAGCCTCCCTCTCTCCATGGATAAAAGTCATGTACTGGTTTATGCCTTTTATTACAGACAATCATTTAATTATTTAACTTAATATCTTTGTTGTACATGTATTTTAGCAACTTTTGCAGATAAAATAAATACAGCCGTCAGTCACTTATTTTCCTATTGGTTGGCGTAACCTGAGTTAATCCCCACCTGACATGAAAATGCGACAATAATCAACGCCATGCCCTACATTTAATTCATTTACTGGCCCAACTGCCATGAGCGGATTAAAAAACATAAAATACTGAATTCGAAACATTTTTGCCTTCGTACGGACTTTCAGTTTGAATAAAGTTTGATATCTACACTTATAGTATAAAAACAAGGTTTGAATTTTTATGCGCTTCATTCACTTAGATTTGTCACCATTTTATTTCTGGGAAAAAAAACAACAACAAACAAACAAACTTTGGGCACTTTTCACATTTGTTTCAACTAAAACATTTTGTATTGGTTAGGTACAAGCTGACATTTTTGCAAACCTACTGTGAAGACCCTGATCAGACGCCGCTAATTACTGAGTCCGTTTTGAGTCTACATTGTTTGCCTACGTCCAAAACTTGGACTCTATGCTGATATTGATTCGGTATAAATCGAAACTTCTACAAGCAAACTGTGGAGACGCTGATCAGACGCCGCTAACTACGAACAACTCTGGGTCAACATAGTTTGCCTGCGTTCATTGGACTCTAGCTTATATTGGTTAGGAACAAGATAAAATTTCTGCAAGCAAACTGTGGAGACCCGGATCAGACGCCGCTACCTGCGGCGTCTGCTCTGGGTCTACATTGTTTGTCTACGTCCAAAAATTGGACTCAAGGCTTATATTTGTTAGGAAAAAGTTGACATTTCTGCAAACAGACTGTGAAAACCCTGATAAGACTCCGCTAACTGCGGCATCCGCTCTGGGTGTACATTGTTTGCCTACGTCCAAACATTTGACTCTTGGGCCGGCCTCGGTGGCTCAGTTGGATGGGCGTCCGACCGAAGGTCAGGAGGTTGCGGGTTCGACACCCCGCCGGGTCAGCAACATTGTTTCGTGGAGATTGCTAATGAAACACTTTCTACGGTCATTATCTCCCTTCTGCTGATTTAAGAAGGGCAGTTGTCAGTTTCTGGCGAAAGAATGTGCACAATACTGGTTAACCGCTTAACCCTCATCACAAACAATCAAACATATGACTCTTGGCTTATATTGGTAAGATTCAATATGACATTTCTGCAAGCAAACTGTGGAGACCCTGATCAGACGCCGCTGTCTGTGGCGTCCGCTCTGCGTCTATATTGTTTGCCTGCGCCCAAATATTGGACTGTAAGCAACAAGTTGTCATTTCAGCAAGCAAACTGTGGAGACCCTGATCAGATGCCGCTAACTGTGGCGTCAGCTCTGGGACTACATTATCTGCATACGTTGGAAAATTGGACTAGGCTTATATTGGTTAGGTGCAAGTTGATATTTCTGCAAGCAAACTGTGGAGTAACTGATCAGACATCGCTAACTGTGGCGTCCGCTCTGGGTCTACATTATTTGCTTACAGCCAAAAATTGGACTCTGGGCTTATATTGATAGGTACAGGTTGATATTTCTGCAAGCAAACTGTGGACCCTGATCAGACGCCGCTAATTGTGGCGTCCGCTCTGGGTCTATATTATTACATCCAAGAAATGGACTCTGGGCTTATATTGGTAAGGTACAAGTTGATATTTCTGCAAGAAAACTGTGGAGACCCTGATCAGACGTCGGTAACCGTGGCGTCCGCTCTGGGTCTACATAATTTACCTACGGCCAAAAGTTGGACTCTAGGCTTATATTGGTTAGGTACAAGTTGATATTTCTGCAAGCAAATTATGGAGATCCTGATCAGACGCCGCTAAGTGCAGCGTCCGTTCTGGGTTTACATTGTTTGCCAACGTCCAGAAATTGGATTCTAGACTTATATTGGTTAGGTAAATAGATAATTATTAATATGTGTAGTTAATTAATTGATTAGCCGTAACATGGTTGATTTGTTTTTCTCGCGTTCTTGTTCTTTCCGAATTCTTAAATGGCATAGGTCAACAATTAAAGCAAAATAAAGCATTAATTGTGTCCTCTGAAGTTTGCCGATCACTGAGTTCTATCTATCTATCTACGCAACAAAGAAAGAAAAAATGAAAAAAAAAAAAAAAATACATTCGTCATGACGGTACATTCTGTTTCTAGAATTATGGGTGTTGCCTGTGAGGAAGAATTCTGAAATTGGAGGGGCGTTATTATTTGGTAGAAGGATGCATGTCCTGTTTTTATCAATTGAAGCTAGTTCTCGTTCCATCATTCCCCTGAACAAAACTATTAGTTTAATATATTCTCACTTTGTACAAACTATTCCCACTTTGCGCAGGCACATTTGCCTTATCGATCTCAATATCTCCTGCGCAATTCTAGAATTGTCCGGTACAATTCCGGAATTGGCGGACAAAGTAAGAATTCTTACTTTGCGCAAGACAATTCCGGAATTGTACCGATTCTTACTTTGCGCCGAACACACACACACATATATATATTAAGAAAACATGTTTTGACAATGTCTCGATTGGAGACAATTTGTATGAAATGTCATAGCCTGTTTTCTAGGGTATAAAAAACAAAACAAAAACATCATCAGTTTGTCGTCTGGTGAATTAGCCTAGCAACAGAAACCTCCATATCGGCTCGTGAACTGATTAGACTCCACTTCAGTCCTGATGTAAACAAATTTAAAAAAAAACAAAAAAAACATTTTGGTCTAAATATTTCTCGGGTGTAGAGATAGACGTGTCAAATAACATAGGCTTTATCTTAAGTTTGTGAGCGATTCGCCGGAGGTAACACAGTGATAAAATGCACAAAAATAACTAGATAGTGCAGTCGTTGGTACGCCGTCGCAAACTCACCGCCCCACTTTCATCAATAAGCAGACAGAAGTGAAAAATAATGTTGCTCTCGTACATTCTTACCACACGGGGAAGGCGTTTTGCTTTTCGTCTTTCATTAATTTCAGCAAAATCTTCGAAAAATGAGTTTCACAACATCATTACGATTACAGTAGAAGGAACTATATAATGTATATTAAGGCAGAAGTCGGTGACGTTATATCTGTTTATTTGCACATACCCATGTTTAAAGTAGGTACGTAATATTGAAGCGCATGTGTGAAATAATGGAGCCATGAACCAAGTAACACAATAAAATAGATACAGAAAACTGCACGATTTAATTATTTTTGTGCATTTTATTGCTGTGTTAACTCCGGCGAATCGCTCAAAAACTTAAGATAAAACCTATGTTATTTGACACGCCTGACCTCTACACCCGAGAAATACTTAGACTTTTATATTGTTTTTTCGTTTACATCAGGACTTCAGGAAGAAGTATCCAGTTCAGGAGCCGGATCAACCAGACATGGAGGTTTCTGTTGCTAGGCTAATTCAGCAGACGACAAATTGATGATGTTTTTTTTAAATTATTATTTTATTTTTCCCCAGAAAACAGGCTGAGACATTTCATGCAAATGGTCTCTAATCGAGACAATGTCAATTGTCTCCAATCGAGATTATGTCAAAACCTGTTTTCTGAAAACAATAAGAAAAAATAATATTTCAATGTCATCTGCTGAAAACTTTACCCAGATGTTAAGCGTTAGCTATTGATCTACTCTCCTTACTACGTCTTTCGAAAACGAGGTTTTATGTGCATTACCATTCTATGACCTATCCTCCTGCAAATATTTGTAAAGTCATACATTAGTTGTCCATTGATCAAAAATATGTTGCAAAGAATTTGACAAATAAATTTTGTTGAGATTTTAGATTGCCTCTCTTGTCTAGTAGAACTTACTTTTGTACATCATTTGTCACCATCGAAGCCTGTCATCCATAAACAAACACACGTTCTGCGTACACATCGCCCACACAACAACTGTGCAATAGCACTTCGAAACTGTTACCTGAGCAAAAACGGACGCAGGAAGACTCCCATTTTCTAATCTGTAGTGTGTTCTTTGTTTCCAAGGGCAATCTTTTTGACGTTTGTATCAGATAATCATGTTATGACGTGTTATTTACAGGGAGTCCAAATACAGAACTAATGAAGTGCTTTACTAACCAGATTTAGACGATAACTGGACTTTTTCTAGATAAAGACAATTCAGAAGAACCGTTATAGCTACAACTGCATCCTGCCACAATAGAGACTTAAATATACAAATGCTATGTTCAGTCGAATCGGGCGTTTTAACACAACCCACACCTCCGAGTATTGCGTCCCACAAAACAGATTACAACTAAAACTATCACCGTTTTTAAATACATTATTCCTGGTATGTACTCATGCCTCTCCATACAATGATAACCATATCTAAGGATTCTTAAAATGAAAGGGAAAATGTAATAGAACCAAATTGAGGGCAGGATAACAAAATATGAGGTAAACGCTCCATTTTCTAAAAGAATCAAGAGGGAGTCTGCAAACTACTTGAACAAGTTATACAATTTTAATGATTATGTTTAACTGTATTTTGCACACTCTAATTGTTACAGCTTTCTGAATAGACGCTCTCAAGTGCGTTTGTCTGCGAGAATACTGGATAAAAGCTGTGGATGAAAGTACGTAGATCTAAATTCTTTTTGAAGTATACGGAGCTGCTTGATCTTTTATGTGATTGATACATTCAGATACTTCATATACTAAAACTAAGACAATTTATAGTGTCGATTAATTGGTATAGGACTGTGAAGGTAAAGTTTTACCTTTACAAGTGTGTTCGTCTGCGAGAATACTGGCCAGTTGTAGATCAAGAAGACACCGTTTTATCTGGCGTTACCTTAAATTTCGTGGATTGTGCCTCGGTCTTTGTTTCATCGGTAAAAAAAGTCATAGCAACGGCCAGTTTATGATACAAGGTCATTTTCAAATGTATTTTCATACATTAGCAGTTCAGAAATTTTGAGAAAATGAAAAAAGTACGAACTCCTCTGGTAAGAATGCTTTTTTATTGTATGGCCGAACCTGCACAACCATTTTCTCTTTGAGTGTTTGACGTTTTCAGCAAAGTATATGTATCAATCAAAGATTTGGCAGTTAGAAGAATATATGTAGATCCGGATAGGCTACTTTTCATGTTCGATGAAACTATTCTAATATTTTAGATAAATGTTTTTGTCTACCCACCGTCAAACGCGGTTCTTAAAATGGCGGCGAATCCTAAGAAAAATACCGTAATCCGGCGTTATTTGACCGAAAATCCGGCGTTACGACCGGTTATCCGGCGTTACGGTTGGACGCGGTGTTTATAATCATCATGAAATAACTTATATCAGAAATTCGTGTCGCATTTAAATGTTCCGTTTCATTTGGTCTTTTTCACGGCTTCTATACCTTATTTCAGGTGTTGTCCTAAATTGTTGTCTCTTTTATACAATCATTTCAGTCATGTGCACCCAGCGAAGACTCAGATCAGCCTAATCATCCGTTCTGGATGGTCAGTAATCTCTGTTTGCAAGAAAACTGAACAGACATTTTGGGTAATAGTCATCCATGGAATTTACAATGAAAATTTTTATCAGGCTGGACGGATGTCCAAGCCCAGTGTTGAGTTTCTATATAGCCGCTGGGTTTGCTTTGAAAAGCAATAAAATGTTGCCTAATCGGAAAGGGACCTCTATTAGGGCGTGTACATCTCAATCGGCAGGTGTTTGATTAGTTTATTTAGGTGCTAAATCATCCATTTAATCAAAGGTTAGTTTCATAATTTACCGAAAATGGATATACCCACGTGATATACCCACTTTTTGCACACGCTCGTGATTAAAGAGTAATGTTTTGTTTGTTATCAAAACATATGAGAAAGATGACACATGGAATTATTATCAATTCGTGGAATGTTACTTTGTTTCAGGTAAATTTATCAATTTATTTATTCATTAGCTCGCCTGAACAACGTTCACAGAGAGCTATTGTACTACCCCCGGCATTGTCATTGGCGTCGGCATCCACAGATGTTAAAGTTTTCGTTAAAGTTTTTAGGACCTCTTTATTTCCTAACCTTACCATCGATTTGATTCATCTTTGGTATGATGATATATATTGGTCCAAAATTTTGCGCGGTACCATCCCCACCACCCTAGGTCATGTCAAGGTCAAGGTCACAGACTTAGAATTTTTCATGTTAAAATTTAATGTCATAGTTTTTAGGATCTCATTACTTCTACGCTAAATGATGGATTTAGTTCCTATTTGGTATTATGATAGACACTGGTCAAAAGTTTTTATCAGCACCGTCAGCACTCATGACTGTGACCTTGAGTTCTAGGTCACAGACTTAGAATTTAAATGTTAAAGTTTTTGTTAAATTTTTAAGACTTAATTATTTCCTAACCTATCACCGATTTGATTCATCTTTGGTATGATGCTACATATTGATCCAAAATTTTGCACAGTACCATCCCCACCCCACTAGGTCATGTCAAGGTCAAGGTCACAGACTTAGAATTTTCATGTTAAAATTTCACATCAAAGTTTTAAGGACCACATTACTTCTAAACTACACGATGGATTTAGTTCCTATTTGGAATCATGATAGATACTGGTCAAAAGTTTTTAACAGCACCATCATTACTCATGACCCTGACTTTGAGTTCAAGGTCACCAACTTAGAATTTAAATGTTAAAGTTTTCCTTAAAGTTTTTAAGACCCCATTATTTCCTAACCTTATTACTGATTTGATTCCTCTTTGGTATGCTGATACATATTGGTCCAAAGTGTTGCCCAGTTCAATCCTCATCCCCCTAGTTTATATTAAGGTCAAGGTCACAGTCATGTCAACATTTTCATGTTAAAATTTTATGTCAAAGTTTTTAGGACCTCATTACTTCTAAACCAAACAATGGATTTAATTTATATTTGGTATCATGATAGATACTGGTCCAAAGTTTTTATCAGCACCATCAGCACTCATGACCATGGCCTTGACTTAGAATTTTAAAAATGTTAAAGTTTTCGTTTAAGATTTTAAGACCTCATTATTTCCTAACCTAGTCACTGAATTGATTCATCTTTGGTTTGATGAAAATTTTGCACAGGCAATCCACCCCCCCCCCACCACCAATCCCCCTCCCCCCCCGCAACCCCAGATCATGTCAAAATCAAGGTCACAGAATTTTCCAGGAACAAAATGTGCAGTATCAGGTGAGCTTACCTGTCTGGTGACAGGTCTTGTTTATTTATTCAAGTATAGTCTGCACTTCTTTACGAAGAATTGGATGATTCGCAAAATATCTAAGATAAAAGTGTGGTCGGGTAGGCCTGTAGTGTTTTATTACTCTTACTGCCCTGAAAACTTAATGGAAATCAGTTACAAGGTGTAAAACTTATTCATTGAAATGGTACACTTTTTTATAAATGACATTCAGTAAATAAGAAAATACTGCAAAACATCAAAAGGCCAATTTAAACAACTTGATTTTGTCATAATCTATTTTATTAGTGTATCAGATTGGCTACTTGCTCCATCATTTGATTACATATACTTTATCGATTTTTCAATTGAAGAGCGCGAAAGGGAGACAACAATGTGAAAGGCATCTGTTCTAGCTGAAATAATAATCTTTGATACTTATTTGTTTGCAAAATATTATTTCAAACCACTTTTGGAGCAAAATGTGAAATCTGCAAAATTTCCTAATTTTCAAGAAGGTACCTGGCAATATACATTTTATAACAAAATGTCAGGTTCTAAAATGAAAAAGCCCACACAGAAGTTGGTATGATTGATGGTTCTGTAAAACGAAACAAGTAAATGCAAGCTTGTTTTGCTTTTGGTATTCATTTTGGACAATGTATTTGGGTTGGACGATAACATGAGAAACGTCCAAAAATGCACTAAAAATTTGTAAAAGCTGGGAAAATATGAAAACAACAAAATTTCTTGTAACTGCTTGAAGCCATCATTCAAAACATATACATGTACCAATAATATATAAAATTTTTATGGTGTTTACAGCAGGAATACACACCAGAAAATTATTGCTTTGCATACAGTAGATTTAAGTTTTGACACACTATGAATAGACTTTAATTGCTTTTTTATTTAAATATGTTTGGGTATTTAAATTTTACGCAAAATACGCTGCTTATCTAAGAATGATTCAGGCTAGTTACTCCACGTTTTTTTTTAAAAAATCGATAGGGATGTTGTAAAAACTCCGTTTGTCCATCCGACCATCTGTCAGTCACACTATCTCTTCTTAAACCACCAGGCGGAATTCTACAAAACTTGCTACTTTACTTCTCCTTGTGGAAAGTGTGTGCGAGAGCAACATTATTTTCCGCACGTTGGTCATCCATCCATATTTTGTATGTTATGCTATCTCCTCCTAAACCACTAGGTGGAATTCAACCAAACTTGCTACATCACTTCCCCTCATGGTGAGGTTGTGTGAGAGCAACATTATTTCTCCATGCGCCTGTCCTTGCATCCATTGTCCCTCCGTCTGTTCGTCATGCTGTCTCCTCCTAAACCACTGGGAATTCAACCAATCTTGGTACACAATAAACATCACTTCCAGGATTGAAAAAATGTTGCTTAATATCTGCAGTGGTTATTTCACTCAGTTGAGTGAGCCATTGCCCGAGGGCCTCTTATTTTTTACTGCAGTTGGGTCTTGTTTGACCATCACCTGAGGGGATCAGTTTTGCAGGACCGACCACTAAGGAGCAATTTTGTCTAAATAGTGGGATATTTTACCTGCACAGGAGATGTCTCTCCCTACACAGGAGCTCTCCAGTTAACATTCTGATCTGAAGGACAGTGCATTGCATTAACATCATCCTCCATTGATGATAATGGAGCAAGAACTTTTCTCTGATAAATAATAAAAGAAATATTAGAATGTCATCTTCCACAATTTTGCTGCAGCATTTTAAGGGTAATACTTGTTATTTTTAGATTCATTTTGGACGTAGCCATAACAAAGGTTACACACTTTATGAATACTCAGAACATATGTTTCATGGAGAAATAAGAAAGATATCATGTTTCTCATATTGTGCATAGCTTCATATAAGACACTTTTTCACTGGGAAAATATTGATATTTTTCTTATTTCTCCACAAAAACATTTATTGTGGAGGCGCTTCTAATGAGTACTATCAACGTATGAATCCATGGAAAAATAAGAACACTATTTATCTGGGAACCCTTCTTATCTAGGTGTATAGTTGTGGCTCATTTTATGTCTTTTAGGAGGATGAAGAAGCAGATGAGAGAAGAGAGGAAGAGTTCTATAATCTGCTTTCACAGTTAGCAACTCCACCCTCTGTTACAACACTACGCATCAACACACTGTTTGTCGACACTTACACTGTCATCAAAAAATTGAAGGAAGAGCTTGAGAAGGTATTAAGGAGAGAAGATACAGTCTTAGGGGAGCAGATTTTTTCCGTTTAGAGTAGATGCCCTCTCAGAAGGGGATTGGTGTACTGGGAAACAAATAAGGAATGTGATGCTGCTAATGAATACACACAACATAAGCTTTCATGGAGAAATGAGAAAATCTTTATTTTGCTCTTCTTAGCTAGGTCAATGTAACATAATGTATTGATCTTGAAAAAACTGAGCAAGTATAGTGCAACCTTTCTACAGCAGCCAGCTTTGGAAATGAACAAAACCTGGCTGTTGTGGAGAGGTTAAATATGTGGTAAAACTGCACTGTTAGTTATCAGAACAGAACAGTGGCTTTTATAGAGAGGTGGGTGTTGGTGAGAGGTGACTGTTAGTGGAGGTTCCTTTGAGAGTGTGTCTAATCATATTCCGGATCCGTTCTAGTAGCATATGAGGGATGTTGCACAACTTCACTAACTTTTAACCTTTTACCTTCAAATTTTAATATAAGAAAGTTGGAGCCTTAACTCAAAATAGGATTTTTAAAATTTATGTTTAAAGTCGTGTCTTAATGGGTTGCTACCATAGAACTCAGGGATGGGTACTTGAAATGTGTTATATTTCACCTAGAATTTAAGGGGACTGGATACAGTTGGTAGATTTTCTAGAGACAGCTTTTGTAACTTCCTGTTTGCTTTCCTACATACTAAGTCTCTTCTGATAAAGGGTGTACTCAAAAAGGAGATAATTCTTTCTATTTAGAGTAGACTCTTTTTCAGAAGGATGATAATGATGAGTTCAGGTTTAATGACACATCAACCCATGAGGGTCATTTGCATCAAAATGGTGAACTAACTTGGTTTTGTAATGAAACAGCTATAATGGTAAATACCACTGGCATGGAAAATACTTATTTGCCGGCATTTTTCTAACCTTGCAAAAGTTTCTATCTGACAACTGATACTGCATCACCCCCCTGTTATATGCAGGTGTCTGGTGTGCTTCAGACCGGGCATCAGTGCAGACAAAGAGATAAATACAGTTAAGGCGATGACACCAGGATGTCATTTGAGCAGTGAATTGAAATTTCGGTAAGGCACTTCAGAAAAGTTTTGCAAAACAGACATTGTTATAAGGTGTAGAGCAGTGTGTTGGACATCATGAAAAGTATGATTGTTTAGGTAACATACCAATGCAGATGATAAACCTAGATTGAAGTTAAAACATCATGAAACTTTGTTGTTTAGGTCACCTGTCACATAGTGACAGGGTGAGCTTTTGTGATCACATTTTGTCCGTCATCTGTCGTGTGTGCATCCATGGATCCCTGCATCCTTCGGTAAACAATTTCTTCAAACATCTCCCCTTAAACCACTGATTGGATTTTGACCAAACTTCACAGAAATGATCCTTGGTTGGTCCTCTTTCAAAGTTGTTCAGATGGTTCTGGTCCATTTCACATCTAGGTCACAGGAGCTAAAATTAGATTCTTTAACTGAAAACTTAAAAATATCTTCTTATCTGAAATCAGAAGACCCAGGTCATTGATATTTTGTATGTAGCTTCATCTAGTTGACTTCTACTAAAGTTGTTCAAATTATAGCCCCGGAGTCAAAAATGGCCCTGCGCTTGGGTTACTTATTTTACATAGACCCATATAGCGAAAAATTTTAAAAATCTTGTCTGAAAGCAGGAGGCCGAGGCCTTTGATATTTGATACATAGCCTCACCTAGTGGACCTCTACCAAGATTGTTCAAGTTATTGCCCTGGGGACAAAAATGGCCTTGTCTCGGGGCTGGCATGTTTTGTTTGTTTGTGTTGAGGTTTTACGGCCTAGTCAACCCAATGGGGTCATGTCGAGCGCGGTCAGTTTACCTAACCACACGTTTACTGGGCAGGCTTAGTCCTCTAAGCGGTTAACCAGTATTGTGCACATTCTTTCGCCAGAAGCTGACAACTGCCTTCCTGAATCAGCGGAAGGGAGAGAATGACCGTAGAAAATATTTCATGATCAATCTCCACGAAAGAATGTTGCTAACCTCGGCGGGGGTTGAACCCGCAACCTCCTGGCATGTTTTAATATTATGTAGAGAAAATCTTCAAAAATCATCTTATCTGAAACCAGAAGGCCTGAGCTTTTGATATTTGGTACATAGCTTCACCTAAGGGACCTCTGCCAATATTGTTAAAATTCTGAGCCCTGGGGCCAAAATGGCCCTGCCCCAGGGCTGACATAATTTATGTAGACTTATATAGGACAAAACTTAAAAAATCTTCTTGTCTGAAAGTGCAAGGCCTAGGCCTTTGATACTTGGTACAGTATGTAGCATTGCCTAGAGGGCCTCGGACAAGAGTGTTCAAATTATGACACTGGGGTAAAAAGAGCCCTGCCCAGAGGGGGTGGGTGGGTTACTTGTTTTACATAGAGCAAAAAGTCATCATCATTGAATTGGCCTAAGACTATCAAACTAATAGGGAGGATGGACCTGAAGAGTAGATGACCTTTAAGTCAAAGGTCAAGGTCACTGTGACCTTTAGTACCAAAAAAGCTTATATTTCTGCAATGCTTATGGTTAGGACCCTCAAACTAAGTAGAGATGTTGGTCCTCTCCAGTAGATGATCCTGAGGGCAAAGGTAAAGGTCACCAGTACCTTTAGTACTAAAAAGCTTGATAACTTGGCAATGCTTGGGACTAGGGCCATCAAACTTAGGAGGGATGTTGGTCCTCACCAGTAGATGACACTGAGGGCAAAGGTCATGGTCAAGGTCACCATGATCTTTAGTATTAAAAAGCCTATAATTTGGCAATGCTTGAGGCTAGAACCCTTGAACTTAGATGGGATGTTTGTCTTGACCAGTAGATAACCCTAATGGCAGAGGTCAAGGTCACAGTGACCTCTAGTACAAAAGAAGCTTATAACTTGGCAATGCTTTGGTCTAGGACCCTCAAACGTAGAAGGGATGTTTCTTCTGACCAGAAGATGACCCTGATGGCAAAGGTTATGGTCAAGGTCGCCATGACCTTTAGAACTGCATCTCTTTTAGCAATGCTATGTATAACATGATTCAGGTGAGTGATATAGGGCCATCATGGTCCTCTTGTTTTTAAATACACAAAGTAATTGCCTTTTATTATCTTATAGCTCCAGATATGGCGCTTTTTTTGTCAGAAAAGTATTGATATTTTTCTTATTTCTCCATGAAAACATATGTTGTGGATACTCATTAGAAGTGCCTCTTTGAGACACTTAGGCATACCTAATGAGTAACCACAGCACAGTGCTTTCATTAAGGGAAGTCTGGGAGTCAGAGACAAATTGCCCTGGGACTTACAAAAATCAATGCCAGGAAGCCGGGGACTCCCAACTTTTAAAGATTTTAGTCATTTATAACAAAAATTTAGAATGAATTTATGTGTTATTTAGCTTAAGAATGGCGGTTCTACTCTATAAATGAGAGTTTGAGGTTGAATTTCTGAAAATGAGTGAAAAAATTTGATCACCAGGACTTCCAGATATTGGAGCTAGGAAGTCCTGGGACTTCCTGATTTTGACAGTTGGTGCAAGCACTGCACAGCATATGTTTTGTTGAGAAATAAGAAAAAAATATATATTTTATGGCTACCCCCTCTTGTCTGGAGCTATGTAATGTGAACCATTATGTTGATAGAGGTAGTACTCCACCTATATGATGTTGATAGAGGTAGTACTCCACAAACATGATGTTGATAGAGGTAGTACTTCACCATCATGATGTTGATAGAGGTAGTACTCCACAAACATGATGTTGATAGAGGTAGTACTTCACCAACATGATGTTAATAGAGGTAGTACTTCACCAATATGATGTTGATAGAGGTAGTACTTCACCAACATAATGTTGATATAGTAATTCAACAACATGATGTTGATAGAGGTAGTACTTCACCAATATGCTGTTGATAGAGGTAGTACTTCACCAACATGATGTTGATAGAGATAGTAGGCCACCTACATTATGTTGATAGACATAGTACTCCAACATTATGTTGATAGAGTTAGTACTCTGCCTACATGATGTTGATAGAAGTAGTACTTCACCAACATGATATTGATAGATGTAGTATTTCACCAACATGATGTTGACAGAGGAAGTACTTTAGCAACATGATGTTGATAGAGTGAATACTTCACCAGCATGATCATTGATGTTGATAGATGTAGTACTTCTCCAACATGATGTTGAAAGAGGTAGTACTCCACCTACTTAATGTTGATAGAGATAGTAGGCCACCTAAAATATGTTGATATAGTACTCCACCAACATATGTTGATAGAGGTAGAACTTCGCCTACATTATGTTGATAGAGGTAGTACTTCACCAACATGATGTTGATAGAGGTAGTACTTCACCAACATGATGTTGATAGAGGTAGTACTTCACCAACATTATATTGATAGAAGTAGTACTCCACCAACATGATGTTGATACAGGTAGTACTTCACCAGTATAATGTTGATAGAGGTAGTACTTCATTAACAGGATATTGATAGAGGTAATACTTCATCAACATTATGTTGATAGAGGTAGTACTCCACCAACATGATGTTTATACAAGTAGTACTTCACCAACATGATGTTGATAGAGGTAGTACTTCACCAACATTATGTTGATAGAGGTAGTACTCTACCAACATGATGTTGATACAGGTAGTACTTCACCAGTATAATGTTGATAGAGGTAGTACTTCACTAACATGATATTGATAGAGGTTGTACTTTACCAACATTATGCTGATAGAGGTAATACTCCACCAACATTATGTTGATAGAGGTAGTACTCCACCAACATTATGTTGATAGAGGTAGTACTCCACCAACAGTATGTTGATAGAGGTAGTACTCCACCAACATTATGTTGATTGAGGTAGTACTCCACAAACATTATGCTGATAGGTGTAGTACTTTACCAATATTATGCTGATAGAGGTAATACTCCACCGACATGTTAATAGAGGTAGTACTCCACCTACATGATAGTACTCCACTTACATGATGTTGATAGAGGTAGTACTTCACCAACATGATGTTGATAGGGGTAGTACTCCACCTACATGATGTTGATAGGGGTAGTACTCTACTTGCATGATGTTGATAGAGGTAGTACTCCACATAATGATGTTGACAGAGGTAGTTCTTCACCTACATGATGTTGATAGAGGTAGTAATTCACCAATAAAGAGGTTGATAGAGGTAGTACTCCATCAACATGATGTTGATAGAGGTAGTACTTCACCAACATGATGTTGATAGAGGTGATACTCCAGAACATGATGTTGACAGAAGTACCTCTATCAACATCATGTTGGTGAAGTACTCCTTCTATCAACATAATGTTGGTGAAGTACTACTTCTATCAACATAATGTAGGTGGAGTACTACCTCTATCAACATAATGTAGTACTTCACCAACATTATGTTGATAAATGTAGTACTCCACCTACATGATGTTGATAAAGATTGTAGGCTACCTACAGTATGTTTATTGAGGTAGTACTTCACCAACATTATGTTGATAGAGATACCTCTGTCAGCATTATGTTCTGGAGTACTACCTCTATCAACATCATGTTGGTGAAGTACTGCATCTACCAACATTAGGGAGTACTCCACCTACACGATGTTGATAGGGGAAGTACTCCACCTACATGATGTTGATAGAGGTAGTACTCCACATAATGATGTTGACAGATGTAGTTCTTCACCTACATGATGTTGATAGAGGTAGTACTCCACCAATTATGTTGATTGAGGTAGTACTACACCTACACAATGGTGATAAAGGTAGTACTCCACCTACATGATGTTGATGGCGGTAGTACTCAGTGCTCCAGATAATTATTTTTCCAGTCAGTATAGTACTGGTCAATTTTAAGGCCAGTCAAAAACAAGGATTCTGGAATCAGTATCCATGCTGTGGACATTAATAATATTAGTTATATTCCTTGGCCCAGGGCCTAGTGGGGAGGGGGTGCGGTATGGTTTAAATAATTTGCTTTAAAGTATGTCTTTTAATGCTTTGAGTTCTGTTTGTGTTTCTTACTGTACATCCCCATTAACTTTTATGCAGTGCAATATGGCTGATCATTTTTTTGTATTTAACTCTTTCGTAACTAAACAACAACAGTTTTGAAATGGGTGCTACATGCAACACCCCCCTTCTTAATAACAGAATCAGTCACCTTGTCAAGCATTTGGGTGATCTTCTTCGGATTTTTTCTTTCTTCACCTGAGGGTGGTCGGGTGTGGCGAAGGTGTCGTGTACCTAATGTCACCGGGGCGTTCAACTGATATTGGCTTACAGTTGGGCAAGGCTTGCTTTCCTTGTAGCAGGTAAGGGTAGAGGGGAATGTTTTTATTTCTTCTGTTTCTTCCCTTTCATTCCTGTTCCTCTTTCTCCCCTGGAAACTACGCTTCTTACCTGATTCAGGCAAGTTTATCTAAAAATGGAAACTACATCACACACTTATGGGTTACTGGAAAAGCCACACCGTATTGGTAAAATTGTATCCGTATTCGACACTGGCTGTTTTTCACATTGACCCATATTTGTTGCAAAATGATCCGTAATTTACGGTTGTAGGGATGCTATTGGGAGCACTGTAGTACTCCACCTACATGATATTGATAGAGATAGTACTCCACCTACATGATATTGATAGAGATAGTACTCCACCTACATGATATTGATAGAGGCATCGCCTACATGATACAGATAGCGGTAGTACTCCACCTACATGATACTGATAGAGGTAGTACTCCATCTAACTGATAATGATAGAGGTAGTACTCCACCTACATTAGAGGGTGTTTGGGTGTGGCGAAGGTGTTGTGTATCTTATGTCACTGGAGCATCCAACTGATATTGGCTTACAGTTGGGCAAGGCCTGCTGTCCTTGCAGCAGGTAAGGGTAGAGGGGGAATGTTTTTATTTCTTCTGTTTCTTCGTTTCATTCCTGTTAATCTTTCTTCCCTGTCCCTCCCTTTCATTTCCTCTACTATCTCTTTTCTCCCTTTCTCTGGGGGATGACACAAAACAACCCATAAGGGTTGATGTGTCGTTAAACCCGTACACAATCAAAATCCACCTACATTATGTTGATAGAGGTAGTACTCCACCTACATGATGTTGATAGAGGTAGTACTCCACCTATATAATATTAATAAAGGTAGTTCTCCACCTACATGATGTTGAGGAGGTAGTAATCCATCTGCATGATGTTGATAGAGGTAGTACTCCACCTACATGATGTTGATAGAGGTAGTACTCCACCTACATGATATTGATAGAGTACTCCACCTACATGATATTGATAGAGAGAGTACTCCACCTACATGATATTGATAGAGAGAGTACTCCACCTACATGATATTGATAGCAGTAGTACTCCACCTACATGATGTTGATAGAGGGAGTACTCCACCAACATGATGGTGATACAGGTAGTACTCCACCTATGTGGTGGTGATAGAGGTAGTACTCCACCCACATGATATTGATATAGTACTCCACCTACATAATGTTGATAGAGGTAATACTCCACCTACATGATATTGATAGAGATAGTACTCCACCTACATAATGTTGATAGAGGTAGTACTCCATCTACATGATGTTGATAGAGGTAGTACTCCCTCTACATGCTGTTGATAGAGATAGTACTCCACCTTGAATTGGGAAATATCTCACCATAGCTCCAGATAAGGCATTTTATTTTTGTAAAAAATGTTAAGATTTTTTTCTTATTTTTTCATGAAAAGATATGTTCAGGGTCACAAAAGAATACCTCACTGAGAATCTTCCAGTGAGTATGCACAACATATGTTTCCAATTTCCATGGAGAAATAAAAAAGCCTAGATACTCCTCTTACCTGGAATTATGCTAACATTCAAAGTTGCTATATTTATACATTGCATCTATATCGTCTTATACTCTGTTTTTTCTTCTTCTTTTTTTTGTGGACAAAGTATGTGGTTCTCAATACCAGATTTACCACTTATAAACAAAAGAAAAAATTAATCTGCATATCACCATGCTTTAGCGGTTAGGATATGGCCGGCTCTGTTTGTCTGTGTCTGTCCATCACACTGTCTCCTAAACGATTTGGGGGAATTTAACGGAACTTGCTACATGACTTCCCCATGTGGTAAGGGTGTGTGAGAGCAACATTATTTTTCTGTCAATCCTTTCATCCATCCATCTGTCCATCACGCTATCTTCTCCTTAACCACAGGTCGGAATTTAACCAAACTTACTACATGACTTCCCTATTTAGTAAGGATGCGCGAAAGCAACATTATTTTTCCATCTGTCTTTCTGTCATGCTATCAGCAACATCAGCACCAAGCGTGGGGATTTTGGGATGGTATTCCATTGACTGCGTTATCTAGTTTGAATAGTAGTATATATAATAAGGGCTCTGGACCACCCCCCAGATTGGACCCAAAAGGGGCTCCCACGTACACAAACAATTGGCAGCTACGTCGAGACACTCCAACATAGACAAACAATTCTGTATGTACGTCTAGCCGACTTCCATGGGCCTGTGGCTCTTCCTGAGGCCCAAGCCCCTGCGGCCACCGAGTGAGCATAGTGAGAGCCCCTGGGGACAGCCCCCACCCTCGCCGGCCCAGGGGCAGGCATACCCCATCGCGAGATCAGCTTATTGCAAAACGAACCTCCTATTTAGACATTAAGGTGCAATAGGTATACCCACGAAGATGAAAGGTCATAATCAATGCGCGTGGTTAAAAGTGGGCGAGCTGGATATCTGCGGGAAAAGCTGTTGCCGAATGTTTTGCAAGGTTCACCTGGCCAAACTTCGCAAAGGCCGTCCAGTTCCCATTCCCTGTAAGTCTTGTGGGAGCGGGGTTCAGAGCGAGATACATCGCTGCCGGAAGTGCGCAAGATCAGCTTATTGCGAAACGAACTCCTATTTAGACATTAAGTTGCAATAGGTATACTCATACCACAATAGCATGGATGACGCAGTGAAGCATCTCACTGGACTGCTTCGATCGGGGGCTATTACGCCACAAACCTATGCGGAAGGCCTGAGCGCTCTCCAAGACGAGATCCAGGGGCCACCCACGCCGGCGACGGCCCATGCCGACCCGGCGTGAGCGGCCCACCCCGGCCCGCGCGGTCACCCAACGGCTGAGATGGACACCTACATCGAGGAGATCCTTTCACAAATGCCTGACGAGAGGCCCATCCCGGCCCCACGCCGGCAAAGGCTTATCCCTGCCCCGTGCCAGCTGGTGTTCCACAGGACTTGCTGGTTCATCGGCTCATTCCTGCAAGGATGGTGGATGTGCCTCAAGGGCACCCCGATGGTGCAGACCCCAGGGTTTCTTAGAGGGGGTGCGACCACAGATTTGGGCCAAGCTCGAAGAAGAGATCAAGGCTCTGAATGGAATTAAATTTCAGCTGGCTCTCAAGGTACAGCTTCGGAAGGACAACCCAGACGGCAGTGAGTACACAGACCCTGAATAGCCACAAACAGGAGGCTATTCTGCAAAACAGTGAAATCGAGGGGGGCCCTCAATCAAGCTTTCCCCGCGATCCAAGAAACTCTGGGGAAGTGGATGCAGAAAGGGTCAGGCTGGGTTGTAGATCCAGTGGAAGTCCTTTGGCTGGACATCGCCAGATATCAGCCACTAAGAGCGGCTCCTACATTTCACTACTGGTGGCGGTGCGACTTAAGAAGGCAGTTGTCAATATAAAAAACAAGGATGACCACTGCCTGCGGTGGGCACTCAGATCAGCCCTATTCCCAGCCCGTGACCATGTTGACAGACTGTCAAAGTACCCTACTGATGATGGTCTGAGCTTCGAAGGGATCGATGCTCCCACACCAATCTCTCAGATTAAAGAGTTGAGTGGCAAAACAACCTGACCATCAACATTTTGGGTGGGATAAGGGGGTGATTGTTCACCACATCAGCAAACAGCCAACCAACAACCCTCGGGGAGCAAAATGATTCCTTGGATGCTCGAAGCTGCTCAAGAAGTCATTCTTCTTGCTTTGCCTTTCGGGCAGCAGTGCAGGCACGCCCGGCTGCCACTTTCTTTGGATCCTTAACTTTCTCTGTAACTCTTTCTACCGGAGGACTCTGTGCTGGCTCCTCCGCCATCTCTTGATTCTCCTACTTCGTCTCCTCCATCGTGTACTCTAACAGGGCAGCAGTGTCCAAATTGGCAGTGCTTCAAGGTGGTCAGCACAGCAGTTAACGGTGCTAAGAACATGCCATAGCAGTGGTAGAGCTCGCAGGTAGCACTGCTAAGCGCGTGTCCGACAAACGGGTCGCTCTCGAGGTCTGTGATGAGTCTTGGCTGGTTTCGGGTCAGGAGAAACATGGCCACAGTCCCCGCGTAAATCTGGAGCGCCGCAGACCCCAGCATCTTTGTCATCGCCGCCCCAAGCCTTGCTTCCTAGCGGGCGTAAAGCTTCTCGATTTCGCTATTGTCCAGAGCGTTGATTTGATCGGCGGTGAATGCTTTCCCACGGACCACCAGTCTGTACTGCCCGGCTTGGCCTCCCGCCGCGATGGCAGCGAGCCGTTCCCGGTGTTTTTGCACCTGTTTATCCTCCTCTGGCGTAGCCGCTGGAGCCTCCTCGGCTAGACCAGTGCCCTGCGGGTCAGCAACTGACATCAGCTCATCGATCAGTTCGTCACAGTCCATTTCGCCTATAACAAGCCGGCGGGCCCATCTAATATGGAGTGAGACTCGACGCAGATACTGTACGATTTGCCAAGCAACGAAAACCGGCAGTACCAAATGCGTGCTGAGCACGGCGACCAGCAGTCCTTCAGTAACAGGAAGCATTGCTACACAACTATATAAGCAGCAGGCTGATCTGTTTTCAACAGAAGCTTTGGGAGTTTTCTCTCGGCTAGCTGCTTCCGCACCAATGCCCGCTGTTCTCGAGTTGGTATCACGTCGTTCTCCCGCAGGCAGTCTTCAAAGCTGTCATGATTCTTGCAGTGGAAGAATACCACCCAGCGTGTCTGCTCCCGCAAGTCTGTCAGGACTGAGTTGTATTTCTGGGTGAGGACCCAGACGCTTATGTCGGCGTGGCGGCCCGAGAACACCAACTCTGACAGCATGTCTCTCTTCTTCGTCAGAGCCTTCGTGGCAGAGCAGTCGTCGATTATAAAAAGTGTTGGCTAGCCCTTAAACACCAGGTAGAAGGCCCGCAGGTAATCGTGAAGGCGTTCACCGGTGTCTAGAACGTAGACCTCGGGGTCCGTCCAGAGCCAGGAGCACTGCTTGTAGGTCTTATTGTGCTCTATGGTGGGGCACAGGATCACGATGTGTCAAAAGAACCCCCGGTAGGGGCCTTCTTCAAGCAGAGACAGGAAGAAAATATTTTTTCTGCATCCCGTCTGCCCGCAGACAATTGCCGAATGGGCGCCCTTGGGCAGAAGATGATTAATAAACAGCTGAGACGAACCATCTTCGAGGTTCAGCTGGGCATCCATGATGATGTACATATAGATGTTCAAAGCGCCGGCCGCCTCTGCCGTCTTAGTCAATTGGATGGTCACTCCTTCGCTCGCATTCTCTATGCGGCGCCCACTGCCATGAAGCAGGTCATCATCAGTTGTCCTGAGGTCAAGCCACAGAGCGAACTTGAGGTCAAGAACTCCCCAAGAGAGACATCAGTGAGGCCAAGGTCTTTCGCCACCACTGCCACCTCGGCGTGGCGTTTGCCGCCGGGTGCAAATAACTTCCTCGCCTCGTCCCACATCTGATAGGCATGCATCCCCTGACTAAAGAGCTGGTTGGGGATCCCCTCGATCGTGACCTCAACCTTCGTTATTTTTGGGTTATAGAAGGACTCTGTGTTGCGAGCGAAGGGCTGTTGCGCGGTAACGTCCTCAAAGAGCATAAAGACCCCCTTCATGAGAATGTTCGAGCACGTCTGGGTTTGCGCTCCCAAGATAGCCCAAACATACGTCCGTATACTGTCGTTGAGGTGCTCCACACCCGCTTGCGCGAAGCCTTCTGATTTATCGGGAATGAACATCATCCACGCCCCTGATATATCCCGGTTATGGTAGGCGTCCATCGGATGGAAGAAGGGGCCGTCGGAGTAGTGCGCATGCCGGTAGGCGCCCACAGCTCCATATACGTGCTCCAAGATCCGAGGCCTTGGCACCCTTGGTCTAGCTTTTGCCTCCAATCTGTATCAGGCGAAACTCAGAACTCGGTGCAGAGCTGCTTGTAGGCCCTGGCGTCGTAGGCGTTCTGATACCAAGAATGAGATTGGTCTCGAGAAAGGGCGACTTTCAGCTCCACAAGCAGACGCCTCGTCGCATAGTAAATATGGAAGCGATAGAGACTCGCAAGGAGGGGGTCTTTAGCCTGGAGATGGTCATCAGCAGAGACCCCACAGCCAAATGTCGCGCACCATACCGCGAAGTTCAGTGGGCACTGCCACCAGGTCATCGGAGTGTGTTGCCAGTTGCCCCACGCCTCGTCTCCAGTGAGCGGGGGGGTTTTGATAGTCAGCGAAGATGTCTGGGAAAGAGGCCTGAAAGTCACCTCCCTCGTCATCAACCATAATCTTCTGGCTGGCCAGAGACACCTGCTTCTCTTTGAAATGGCCCCCCCGCCTGATATGTTGCAGAGCTTTTGAACGAGTAGGCCCTCTTGTCCATGCTTTGGGTCACTATGTACGTCACACTCACAGACATCAAAGTGGGGAACCGGTCTATCTTGCATCTGTTCCCGGCACTGCGTGTGGGGGGCTGGAGGTCGCTCTCTGTGAGCTCATGTATTACAACCGCTGGCTCAATATCGGCACGGAGTTATTGAATAACAAGGTCTCGGATGGGTGCACCGTGTTGGACATACTGATGGATACTTTAACGTCTGTGAGCTGGACAAAGAGGCGTTCCGGCCTTTGGGTGCTGAACTCAGTTTGTATGCCCCCACCGGCCGCTTGCAGCTGTCTGCAAAGAAACATCTGATCTTAAACGGTGGGCTGGTCAAACTCCTAGGGTTCTCTCGAGAGAGGTTTGAGCCTGGCCAGAGCCACATTGCAGACGAGCCAAATCGTCTGGCCATCCATCGGGAGATCTGCGTGCATCTTGCCGAGGTCAGTATGTCGGCGAACATCCACAACGGTCGCCCTCCACACTGCTGAAATCCGTCCCCATCGAGAACGAAAGGTGCGGGGTGTCCGGACAGAGTCATTCCTCGTCTTGCAGTACAAACGGCTGGCATCGGGGCCTCTTTCCCAGCTGACACTCACGATATAAGACACAAGTGGCAGAAATATAGATTTCGACTATTTGAGTGCAGTCCTACACATAAGAAGAAATGGCTGACGCCGGTGGCCCTGGGAGCGCCAGAAAATGCCCCGGGCTGGCTTTTGCCGATCTGGGGGATACCGAAGGATTCGAGAAGGATGGGGAGAAGGGACAGCTGTATGGCCTCCAGCTGTCCGACGGGGTGTACAAACGAAAAAAGGTCGTCACCTAAGAGGGAGGTGGGGGGCAGAAGCTCGGAGAGTTGAGCGATGTAGATGTTTCATATGCCGCCCCGAAACGGCTTCACACGCTGGCGTTTACTGGGAGCAGGTGGGTGCCTTTGCGGACCCCGTTCAAGAAACGGGCTGGCTTGTGGACGTCAAAGTTTCGGCTCCTTACGTGGTGACGGGCCAGCAGCACAAGATTCGGAAGGTGATAAATGCCGGTACCCGGCTGTGTTTCTACATCCTGGGGACCAAGAACATGGTCGTTTCCGAGCGCTATACCCTGAAGACGAGCAATAGCCGGCCAGGCATTCTCAAAATGGTTTCTGAGTTCGCCCTGGCTGGGATCATCGGCGCGGGATTGCCTGCTTCCACGATCCTTCTCGAGCTGGTCCTGGGAGATCGGCCTGACGACTTTTTTGATGTCTTACCCGGGTTCACACTCAAGTGGACCCAAGCGCATGCGAATAAAGAGGTGGGGGCCTATTTCACACTTGCGGGGATCGGGTTTCAGGCGGACTACCCCTTGCTGGATATAAGCAAGATCAATGTTGGTCCCGCAGTGGAGCTCAAAAGGCTGCGATTTATGCCCCTTGATCTCTCGTCAGATCAAAGCCACGTGGCGTTAGGTCATTTAAACCTGTCCGACGGCGGCGATAGTTAAACATGATGGGACTTTACCCACCACTTGAGAAGACTGGAGACAATCACCGACTTCAGCACGTGGCCCAGGTCAGATCCCGCCTCGAAAAGGAACCGGACTTCAGAGCTTTGCTCTACAAAAAATACCGGCGTGGGGCCAATGTCGTGGATGGACTCGACACCGTGCTTTCAGTGGCCAGCGCAGGCTTGGCTGCGTCTGGTGTTGGAGTATTGACGACGATAATCGTGGCGCCAGTCGCCGTTGGCCTCCAAGCTGGGGGGATTGCTTGCGGTTTGCTGGGAGCTGGTGGGAGATTCATTTGCCGGAAGCTTGAAGCCAAAGCTAGGAAACATGACCAAAGCCGGGTCCTGGCCGTCTCAAAGCTAAACTCAATGGCTGACAGGATCTCGGCCGCGCTGACCGACGATAAGATCTCCGAGGAGGAGTTTCGCCTGATTCTCTTTGAGGTCGACAACCAAATGAAGGCTGAGATACGCCATGGGCGTCAGAAAGAAGGTGGTCTGCCCGAGACCGAAAAAAAACAGCTTATGAACCTCATGAGAGAAGAGATGATGCTAACAGCCCGTGGCAAGCTCTTGGAAGAACTCCAAGCTGCTGGAAACAGTGGCACCTCTCGATAAATATATCTTGTTCGCAGGCTTAAAAAAAAAAAAAAAAAGAGTGCAGGCTGCGCAGGCCTTTGAGCTGCAGACGAGTTTATTAAGCGGAAGAAAAAAAAAAAAATGTCCGTCGCCGGGATTCGATCTCACGCACAAAAATTCAGCAAAAGCCCCCCCCGAGGTCCTGGTCATTTTTTTCGTTTTTTAAATCTTATCTCTGGGGGGTGCTTTTTCTTGACCAGGACCTCTCATACTACTTCCAATGCTAGGTCACTCCTGCCTTCAGTACCTAACTATGATTGGGACGAAAGTCGTTAGAGGCTTACTAGAAGTGCCGGCAGAGGTTATGGGGATGGGAATGGGATTGTAGCGCTACGTTTAAACCTGTACAGTGCCCCGCAGGGCGATAAATATATGCAAATTTACTTTATAAAAGCTTGGTGTTTGTTGTACAATAATAACCGAAGCAGAAAACCAGCGGTATTCAATAGAAATCTATGCCGAAGCAGGAAACCAGCGGCATTCAATAGAGAATCGATACAGGTAAACCTACACACAGGTAAACCTTCACACATTTAACCCATACCATGCTTATGGGCAGATGCCGGTCCACGGTACTTTAAACCCCGGGGCCGGGTAGAATTCTTAACACCCACATCCCAGTCCTGGGGGTGAACCACCTGTCTGTGTCAAAACCTGTTTTCTGAGAGAAATATATCAATATGTTGTCTGCTGAAATTTTTACTCAGAGCGTTGAAATACACAATCAGCTAAATTACTACTGTGCACTCAAGTGCATATAATCCTATAACATCATAATGTCGTGGGCACCAGAGAAATTGGATATCGGTGAATCAGGTAAGTGCCTCCCTCTTTTTGCGTTCAGAGCCCCTGGGCCAGCGAGGGTGGGGGCCATCCCCAGGGGCTCTCACTATGCTCACTCGGGGGCCGCAGGGGCTCGGGCCTCTGGAAGAGCCGCACGCCTGAGGAAGTCGTCTAGACATACATACAGAATTGTTTGTCTACGTGGGAGTGTCTGACGTAGCTGCCAATTGTTTGTGTATGTTGGAGCCCCTTTGGGGCCCAATCTGGGGGGTTGTCCAGCACCCTTATTATATATACTACCTTGAATTAACCACTGTTTCTTCTGACTTTTCTGGTGACAGTCAGAAAATCACCAAACTATTTTTGAATGGCATTTTCAATGTTTTAGGATGCAGTTTTGTTTCTTGAATGACATCGCATAAGCCCAATACTTATGACGTCACAAGTGAATAGTGATGGTATTCAATTACTTGCAGAAAGTTGATATGTGTTATAAAACAAAATAATTATAGAAAATGTAGAGTATATTTGATTTTTTCAGTGTAAGATCAAATTTTATTACTTTGAATGAACACCAAATATAGTATTTTCACGAGTGGTGTTAGCCATAAGTGAAAATACAAGTTTTGGTGTTCATGAGTGAAATAAAATTTAATCCTACTCTGAAAAAATCAAATTTCTGTTATGCTTTTATTACAATTATTAAACTTCTACCTACTTTTTGACATTTACTTCAGGAAATTAACTTTTTTCCTAGCCATTTGGCATCAATTTGGACTTGTTCAGCATATTCATGGGCATAATAGTGGGTAAAAATGTAGTTTTATACCTAGAAAATGAGGCCAAATAAATTCTAAAGCAGAAACCAGACACAAAGAAACTACCACATTAGGTGATAGTCTGCCTGACGTTGCATGCAGAAATAGAGTTACGTCAGAACAATAAGCGATGTCTGTGGTTCTAACACGGAATGCTAATTTCTTTACATAGTTTCAGACAAGTATACTACATCTTTAATGTTTTGGCAATGTTTTTGACCCAGAATTCATGAGGAATTCGATTTCAAGAGAAAAAAAAAAGTTATCCCAAACAGTGAATATTTGAAAATTGTATTTTCACTGTTTGAAACAGTGAAAATATCAAATTCGATTTCACTGAAAAGTCTCTTTATATTTCATTGAAAAGTGAAAAGAAAAAAATATTTCTTTAAAGATAGCTAAAGCAACTTAGTTTTTGTAAATAATATCTCTGAATCAGACTATAGGTAAAGTCCAGCCAGAGATTTCTAATTATACCTAGTTGAGGTAAATTCATGCTGTTTTTCTTTGATTATTTGCAATTTTATGCCTACATGTAGATGAGATTCAAGTTGTTTTTCTTTGATTATTTGCAATTTTATGCCTAGGTGAGGTAAATTCATATTGTTTTTTCTTTGATCATATATACATCATCATGCCCAATTGAGGTAAATTCATGTTTTTGTTTTTTTTATGGTTCTTTTTCTCTTATCTTTTCTTTTTCTCTTTTCTACTTTTTCTTTCATCTCATGCAGGGTTTTTATTACTCAAGGTTGTTGGTAAAATTAACTTGTGGTGTACATATATATGGACTGTTTTAATTATTTGTGGTGGATCTGTAGATGGGACTAGGACTTTGATCGAACATAAACTGTATGGCAGATAAAATATCAATCTTTTCTCAAAACTGTCAGGGACTTGCAAACCCACAAAAAAGACGGGCTGTTTTTAGACATGTGAGATTAAAGAAGTACAGATGGGTCAGAGATAAACTTGACATAAAGTGCACTAGAGTTGCACAAGACCTGAGATAGGTGTGCACATTACTTGGCCCTAATTCTGAGACACATGTGCACGATACTTTGAGAACCAAGTGCACTAGACTGTTTTGAGCTAGAGATAGAACTAGAGCTAGAGTTGCCCTCTGGCCTCAGGTGATGTGCACAAGGAAGTTCACTTTTAGTGTTTCAGTTTACTGTACATGCATGTATCTAAACCTTGAGTATAATTTCTTATGAGCCAAAATCGTAAGAGAGAAGAGATGATTAAATAAAATTTCTCCTCCATGATTAGTCTCTCTCTGAAAGAAAATAGGTAAAAATAAAAAAAAAAAGATATTTATTTATTCATTATTCACATTATTATACTCTCTCTCTCTCTCTCACACACACACACACACACACACACACACACACACACACACACACACACACACACACACACACACACACACACACACACACACCAATAGACATATTTATTTATTTTACTTTTTTATTTATTTTGTCTCAGATATGGAATCTTATTTATTTTATATTTTTCATTGTGTATGTATTTTAATCTCTTTCTTTTTTTTCTCTCTCTCCCTCTCTCTCTATTGTTTATTTGAGACAGAGTTATTTTACAGTTTATTTATTTATCTATTTTGTCTCCGATATGGAATCTCATTTTTTATTGTACATATATTTTAGTATCTCCCTCTCTCTCTCTCTGTTTATTTGAAACAGGGTTATTTTATAATTTATTATCTATAAGGCTGTTCAGTTCTGGCCTGAGTCTTCACAGGGGCACATGCGCAATTTTACAGGAAATTATATGTCGTGGCTCATTGACTTTTGGGTAGATTGGTGTTTGGCAAACAGTACAGACCCAGATCAGACGCGGCAGAACAGTTCAGTGGCGTCTGATCAGGGTCTACACTGTTTTACTGGCTTTTCTAGGTACACATATAAATTCTTGAAATTGCTGTGTCCCACTTAATGTGTCGAACAAAGGTATACAGTTCACTTTGTGCTCAAACATTATGGTAGTGGATACTGGTTAGAACAAACTTAAAGACACATTTTTCTTCCTTCTTTGGCTAGACCCCCCTCTCATGATCTGCCCCAATATACAGTCCTGATAAGAGAATGCACATCAAAGGCTTATCTAATCTGAAAGATTATGGGGTGATTGTAAGGATGTTAATTCTCCTTAGTTGGGGCTTATTAGGAGTAATTCATATAATTGAGAAGCATTCAATATGTTTCTTTGGAACCAAATAAATTTACAAATTACGCATTTATTTTTTTTATTTTTTATTTGTATTTATTTATTTACGTATTTCTTCTTCTTCTTCTCCTTCTTCTTCTTCATCTTCTCCTTATTATTATTATTATTTTTGATAGATTTTCCAAACTACAAAATTGTTGTTTTTTCTTGCATTATGAAAAAAAAATATATATAAATAAACTGAATAGAATATATATATATATATATATATATATATATATATATATATATATATATATATATATATATATATATATATATATATATATTTATTTATTTATTTATTAAAGTAAATAAGACACCTACCAAACTGAATCCTAATCCAGCTGATGAAGTACTAAATAATAAATCTGATAGGAAATTTAAAAATAATTGTATCCAAAAATGTAAATATTTATAAATCTGATTGGAAATTTAAAAATAATTGTATCCAAAAATGTGAATATTTATTTTCTGCAATTGCACAAACTGAATTTTCTCACAGTTATTTCTATAAATTAGTCTGTATGTTTAGTGAAGATTCAGATCAGCCTGCACATCTGCACAGTCTGAGCAGTCTTCACCACTGCTTCTTTGTCCAAATAGCACAGACTGATCTGGCTGCAGGATGCGCAGGCTGGTCCAATTCTTCACTGAGAGTACATGCTGTTTTGAAGTTAATGTGTACCTGCCAAAAACTGTAAAATTCTTTTCCTGTTGTATATTGCATTTTTATGACACAACATGTTTTCAAGTGTTTTCAATAATCAATAATCAATCATTCTTTACTGAAAGCCGAAGGACATTAACCTGCTGGGCAAGAAAGAAGAATAAAGAATTTTTCTCTTATTTTTCCAGAAAATGGGATTTGACATTTCAAATATTATTTTACGGGAAAAATAAGAAAAATCTTTTTAATTCGTCGTCTGCTGAAACTGCCCATAACGTGGTAAATGATAGTTCTCAAATGTCCGTGTGCGCAAAAAAAAAAAAAAAAAAATGTGCTCCAAAATGATACTTTTCCTGAACAATGGATTTTACTACACCCTTTTCATCTTAATCTTCACTGATGCGTGTTGATCCATGCAAAATGTTGAGAAAATTCTGTGCTCTGGCTCAGTCAAGTATTACTCAAGGATGTGCTTATCACAGTTATGTCCAAGTTATTGTCATGAAATATTTCTTATCAGCTATTTTTAAATAACTGGCACACTTTAACCTAAGGGGGTATAGCTGTCAAGCAGTATTAACAGAAAACTGCAGAAAACTAAGAGCAGACAGCAATCTATTTTCTTCATGTCTTGGAATTTTAAGGATAAAAGCAATTTTACTGTTCAGCAAATAACCCAAAAGAGGCATTTAGATTCATTTTTTTTTTAGTGTGTGTTTTTTTTTTTTTTTTTTTTTTTTTTTTTGTTTTACGGCCCCTTCAAGGTTATTTCACTATTTTACGGGTACAAGGAAATATTATTCAGCAAATAACTCAAAATAACTCAAAGCAGGCATTTAGAGTCCAAAACACGGAATGAAAAGATAATATCTTTTTTTTTTTGTGGTTTTGTTTTTACGGCCTCTTCAGGATTATTTCACTATTTTAAGGGTAAAAAAAAATACTGTTCAGCAAATAAACAAAAGAGGCATTTTGAGTTAAAAAACAGAATGAAAAGATAATTATCTTTTTTTGGTGGTTTTTGGTTTTACGGCCCCTTCAGGATAGTAAAAGCAGTTTTGCTGTTCAGGAAATAACCCTACGAAATTATTTCACTATTTTAAGGGTAAAAAATTACTGTTCAGCAAATAACCCTGAAGAGGCACTTTGAGTCCAGAAACAGAATGAAAAGAAATTAGTCCTTTTTTTGTGTGGTTTTGGTTTTATGGCCCTTTCAAGATTATTTTACTTAGTTCGAGCCGATCATTAATGAGAGGTGGGCGAAACCCGAGGTACTGGAGAAAACCATCTGATTCCGTTGCAGAACTTGGCGTCTCACATGTTGCCCGAGCGAGACTCGTACCTACAGCAGTGAGAGACCGAATGAATAAATGTCAGCGTTCTTACCCATTAGGCCACGGGAGTCGGAAAAGATATTATTTGACAGACAGAAATAATGTGACATATGGGTTTTAGGATTCTAGATGCCAGCTTGGGATAAAAAAGAATAAGAACATTAAATTCCTTCCTTTTGTCAAAGAAGCCAAACAAAAATACATTTTTTCGTTTCCCCGCCCAAAAATAGATTGTAGATGATCAATAAAAATAAAAAGAGAAAAAATAACTTTTTTCCTATAAGACAATTATTATCAAGTCATAACTTTTCAAAAAAGAAAAAAATGGGGTAAAACTGAAAAATAAATAAGAAAGAAAGAATCTTAATAAGAAAGAAAAAAAAACTATTGGCATTTGTCTTAAAGAAATATTGACTGTTGAAAAGAAAGAAAAATATATATAGTCCGCAGAAAGAAAGTCTTATTTTCTTCAGTCAGTATTCTTTTCCAATGAATAAGACTACTTTCTAGGTACCTGTTTTAAGCTAAATCCAAAGTTCACTATGAACATCAAGTGCACTAGAAATCAAGATTGAGCTTCAAGTGCACTAGAGTTTGAGCATGAGTTGCACTTCATTGCTCAGTTAGTGCTGTCATTGTGCACTACAAGTGCAACTGGGTTGCACGAGGGTGTCAAGTTTATCTTTGACCTATCTGTACAATATTATGTGTTTGCAAGACTTCCATATACAAAGGCTACAGGAATCATATATTAAAGCTGAGTGGGGGTATGATATTTATTTTAATTGTTTTAATAATAGCAGTAGGGGAGTGATGGTTCTCTTAAATAACAATTTTGAGCATAAAGTAGAATGCTTTAATTCAGATGTAAACAGTAACTACAAGTGTAAATTGGTGAATGAAGAAGGGAAAGAAGTTACAGAAACTTCCGATGTTCTAAAATGCTGTAGCGTGAAACCAGGTCTTCTATGAAGTCAAGCACCGCGGTCACCCATCCAGGTACTAACCGCGATCTCCGTTGCTTAACTTCGTAAAAACGCCAATCACTCTACTAGTGTCGCCATAAAAGCCGGCTTCCACAGCGAGGCTGTAGAAGTGATATATATACTATTCCGTTACAATGCCAAACAAATTTTTATAAAAATTTATATAAGGAAGTCGAAATAGATGATTCTATATCAATACATTCAGTATTAGGTGACAATGAACGTAAATTATCTGATAAAGAATCATAGGAATTAGAAGGAGAGATAATTTACACAGAGCTAACATCTGCCTTAAGAAATATGAAGAATAATAAAAGTCCTGGTTTGGACGGGTTCACAGAGGAGTTTTTTAAATTCTTTTGGGTTGATATTGGACAATTTACTTTACGTTCATTGAACTTTGGTTATTGTACTGGCTCGCTAAGTATTACTCAAAAGCAAGGTATTATAACATGCATTCCTAAACCAAATAAACCAAGAATTAATTTAGAAAATTGGAGACCGATATCTTTATTGACAGTTACATACAAACTTACATCAGCAGTAATATCGAATAGATTAAAAAAAAAAGTACTTGATACAGTCATATATGAAAATCAGAAAGGGTTTATAGCGCATATGTTTTTTGGAGAAAATATAAGACTTATTTATGATGTACTTTTTGAATCTAAAAAACAAAATATACCTGGCCTTTCCATAGACTTTGAGAAAGCATTTGATACTGTCTGTTGGAAGTTCATTTCGAAAGTTTTAGATTATTTTAATTTTAGAAGGTCTATTAAAACCTGGATTAGTCTATTTCAAAATGGGGCTGAATTGTGTATACTCCAAAATGGCTTTATGTCCGACTTTTTGGACATTTTTTTTTTTTTAAAAATCCGTCCTTTAAAATAGTGATGTCCGCGTGGGCGGGCGGGCGTTGGGCATGGTCCCAGGTTAACCTTTTGGTTAACCTTTTTTCAAAGTTGTATGTTACCTTTATTCTTTAGTGGATTGCTTTCATATTTGGTAGGGATAAAGAGGAGGACCAGTAGGTGTGTCACATGCAAGAGAGACAACTCTCACTTTGTTCGTTATGTACTTATCTCCCCTGACGTCTGGACGCCCCAGGTTTACCTTTTGGTTAACCTTTTTTCAAAGTTGTATGTTACCTTAATTCTTCAGCTGATTGCTTTCATATTTGGTATGGATGAAGAGGACGACCAGTAGGTGTGTCACATGCAAGAGAGACAATTCTAGCTGACTCCGTTTTGGAGTTATCTCCCATAGTTGTTAAATCTTGTGTGGCCAATAACTCTAAAACCCTTTAAGATATTTTCATGATACTTCACCATTAGGTAGAGGACATTGAGTAGGTGTGTTATGTACAAGAAAGACAACTCTAACTGACTGTGTTCTTGAGTTATCTCCCATAGTTATAAAAGCTTGTGCAGGCCATAACTCACTAACCCTTTGAGATATTTTCATGATACTTGATCAAGTTGTAGAGGACATTGAATAGGTGTGTCACATACAAGAACAACAACTCTAGCTGACTCCGTTTTGGGAGTTACCTCCCATAGTTGTTAAATCTTGTGCGGCCCATAACTCTAAAACCCTATAAGTTATTTTCATGATACTTCACCAATAGGTAGAGGACATTGAGTAGGGGTGTCGCGTACAAGAATGACAACTCTAACTGACTGCGTTCTGGAGTTATCTCCCATAGTTATGAAATCTTGTGCAGGCCATAACTCAATAACCCTTTGAGATATTGTCATGATACTTGATCAAGTTGTAGAGGACATTGAGTAGGTGTGTCACATAGCAAGAACAACAACTCTGACTCAGTTCTGGAGTTATCTCCCATAATTGTTAAATCTTGTGCAGGCCATAACTCTTTAACCTTTTGAGATATTTTTATGATACTTCATCAAGTTATAGAGGACATTGAGTAGGCATGTCATGTACACAAAAGACAAGTATGACTCCATTTTTGAGTATCTCCATAGTTGTTAAATTTGCTGATGGTCATAACTTCTCTACTAGTTGAGATTTTTTGTTGATACTTAATAGGGATGCTTAGAACATTAAGAAGGAGAGTTGCATTTAAAAAATGTAACTATGGGTTACTCATTACTCCATTTATTTTCAGTTATCTCCCCTGGTTGTAAAATCTTGTGCAGGCCATAACTCTTTAACCAGTGGAGACATTTTAATGATAGTTAGTAGAGATGCTAAGAACATAAACTAGGTGTGTCACAATATGTAAGGACAACTGACCTATGGAGTATTGGAGTTATCTCCCTTACTTACACTGCAGATGCAGATTTATCAGCAATGCATGCAGCAGGCTTTATTTTTCTCATTATTTTTGGATTCTTTGTTGAAAATCACTTACTAGCGAACACAAAATTGAGTTTCTCAGACTAACGGTTGAAGAGTTACAGGCCTTGCAGGCAAAGGGCCTTATATTTCTCATTATTTTTGGATTCTTTGTTGAAAATCACTTACTAGCGAACACAAAATCCAGTTTCTATGACTTACAGTTTGAGAGTTATAATCTTTGCGGGCAACAGGCCTTATTTTTCTCATTATTTTCGGATTCTTTGTTGAAAATCACTTACTAGCAAACAAAAAAATCCAGTTTCCATGACTTATGGTTTGAGAGTTATAATCATTGCAGGCAACGGGCCTTATTTTTCTCATTTTCAGTTTCTTTGTTGAAAAACACAAAATCCAGTTTCCACAACATGGTTATCACCCACTGCAGGGTTAAACAAGTGTATCCCTTGATAAAATTACATCTCTGATGCCCTAGATTGAAAAAAGATGGCCATTTGCGGTGTGGTTGGGGGATTTGCCATCTCTTCTGATGGCTATTTTTTCAAGTTAACTCGAATGAATTTCTAAGCCAAATTCTTGTGCACTTCATAACTTCTAAATGGTTTGAAATATTTTGATAATATTTGGTAGAGGCATAGATAAGGACCAGTAGGCATGCCTGTATAAGAGAGACAACGCTGACTTTCTTTGTTAGGTATCTGAAGCCGAAAGCTTGTGCAGCCAAAATTGAGTTTTGGATGGAGTTTTCATAAATCTGTCCTTTAAAATAGCGATGTCGTGGCCAGCTTGCATTGGTCTTCCGAGGTTTACCTTTTCATTGACCTTTTGAAAAGCCCGTCCATAATGCCATTTGGCATTTTTCTTGTTTAATCTTAAACGAGGTTGTAGACAAGGGGATCAGATGTCACCATACATATTTATATTATGTGCAGAAATTCTTGGGAAAATGATAAGGAATAATAAAGATATTAAAGGTATACAAATAAATAATAAACAATTTAAATTATCAAAATATGCGGATGATACCCAGCTTTTATTAGAGGGCTCTGAAATTTCACTTAAAGGAGCTTTACGTACATTAAAACAATATTATATAATGTCAGGATTAAAAATAAATGTAGATAAAACAAGGGCTTTATGGATAGGTAGTTTAAGTAATTCAGAAGAAACTCTTTGTGATGAGTACCCTTTAGATTGGTCGCAAGAACCTTTAAAAGCCTTAGGTGTAGTCTTCTCACCCCTAGTGTTTAATATATGGGACCTGAATAACCAAGAAGTTCATTTAAAAGTTAAAAATATACTAAATCAATGGTCCTGAAGAAAATTGACCCTAATAGGTAGAATAACAGTTATTAAATTTCTCGCTCTTTCTAAATTTGTACATCTCTTTATTTCACTGTCAGCGCCACCAACGAACTAATAAATGAGTTAGAAAAAATGTTTTACAAGTTTTTGTGGAATTCAGGACCAGATAGGATTAAGAGAAGAATTATTAGTAAAAACATAGAATATGCAGGTTTGAGAATGGTGGAATTAAAGTCATTTATAAAAGCATTAAAAGTTTCATGGTTACGAAGAATACTACAACAATCAGATACTGGTGGGTGGAAGGAATTGGCTTTGATAAATTTGTCAAAGATATTTTTGTTTGGTGGCATTTATGCGGCAAAACTCAGTTTCAAGTTACAAAATCCATTTTGGAAAGATTTAATGCAAGTTTCATCTGAATTTTGTTAAGCGGTTCCCGTGGAAAACATTAATCAAATTCTTATTTGCCCTTTATGGTATAATGATCACATTGGAAATGGGCAACTGTTTTTAAGAAATTGGTGCAATATGGGCATAAGAGTAATTTATGATCTTATTAGTGAGGAAGGGATGTTTTATAGTTTTGAACAGTTAAAAGCGAAATATAATATAAGGGGCACATTTCTAGACTATCAGCATGTATTAAATAATATTTCTCAAGCATGGAAAGATCAAATTAACATGAATCATGTATTTATTGTTGAAACTAAACAAAATGTAGTATGTAACATATACCTTCAATACCTAATTAAATCAAAGAAAGGAAGTAGAATTTTCTATGACATTTTGGTTGGAGTAAACAAGTACATTCCACAAGCAAAATAGCAAGCAGAGATGGGGGATATAGGGGAAGAGGAATGGAAAATGTACTATTGCACATTAAAGTTATTTCATGAGACAAAACTGCAATACAAAATTAATAATAAAATTTGAGTAATTCATTTCATTTTAAAATTAATAAAACTGATAATCTGGCCTGTAGTTACTGTAATGAGCAACCAAAATAAATTCATCATCTAAGATGCCCAAAAGTAAGAACATTTTGGATTGAACTTAAAACGTGGTTGACAACAAATATCAATTTAGAAATATCGTTAGAGGATAATAAAATATTATTTGCGTACGGTGGTAAAACAGAACTGGTCAATTATATCTACGGTTTAGCAAAATATTACATTTACAAAAACAAATTTGTTTCCAGAAATCTAAGCATTCAAGGATTTGTCAGCCTTTTAAAGAAAAAATGCTTAGCGAGAGATACATTTTATTCATAAATAATAGGTTAAATAAATTCTTTAAGAAGTGGATCTCTGTATATAACTACTTTTATCCAAACACTGAGTGACCCGTGAGGCCCAATTTGACTTTTATGTTAGTGTTTGGGTTCTGCTTTCCGCTGACTGTCTGCTAAGGGTATAGTGAAGCAGACTCTGGATATAGAAGCGCACCATGAGTCTGTAGCTATAGACGACAAAATATTTTAGAACGTATATTGATAATACATTGTACAGCTTTTTTTCTGCTGTCCTGTTAAGGAATTCCTTTTTTTTTTGTTTAAATTGACTACCGTGGTCTCGATAAAGCAGTGGTCTCAGTATTATCAGTCTTCGTGATACCTACCTACCAGTTGAGACAGGCAGAAAACTAACTTCTTTTTTTCCACGTATTACATACACCTGAACAGTATTCCAACAACCTTGTTTACCAACTTTCCTCAACAATACCCTCTCTCTTTTTCTACACTTTCTCTCTTTTACTAATCTTATAAAGACATAGGTTTCGAATTTGTCATTTCAGATGATAATGTACTTAAAATAGTTGTGTTCTATTTATATTTGTCATTATGTATGTATTTATGATATTTAAACACATATTTAGTCTAAATTAAAAACAAAAAATCATGTTGTTTATGCTTGATTATTTACAGCAGTATGCTGATCGAGGCAGTATGCCACCTCCAGTTGTTATACACCCAGCGCTCAAAGATGTTCTAGTAGTACCTAGTCGAGGTCCAAACCAGAGAGATACTGATGTAAGTCATAGCTACAGATAAGGCTTTTAAGCCCACCTGAGCCAAAGGGTCAGGATGAGCTATTGTGATCACTTGCCGTCCATCATCCGTCCCTCCGTCATCTGTCAGTAAACACCTTTGAACGATCCTCTGAAACCACTGGGCCAATTTTCTTCAAATTTCATATGGAGCTTTCTGTTAAAGGGGGATTGAAAATTTATACAAATGATCATGGTCCATTGATCAAGATGGCCTCCATGCTCGTATATGGTAAAAACACTTAAAAATCTTCTTCTCCAGAACCAAGAAAGGTTCAAGGCTGAATCTTCGTATAAAGCATCATAGACTCCAGGTCTACCAACTTGATTCAAATGATGACCCTGTTTGGTTTTTGAATTGTCTGACCTTTGACCTCTTTACAGCAAGGTCAAATTTGCGTCCCCATGCATTTGTATGGGGAAAATGTTAATGTTTATCAAAATGTATTAAAGACTAATGGCTGAAACTTACAATGTGTGCTTAAAGCAGTAAAATATTTAGTTATAATCAAAATTTTGCCCCCTGGGGGTTATCTGCCCATGCCCCTGGACTATATACATATATAAAATTGTGTAATGTTTCAATGTCTTCTTCTTTTAAACTGCTTGAGCAATTTTCACCAGGTTTCACATGGGGCCTTCTGTCAAAAGGGTATTGCCAATTTGTTCAAATGGTTCTGCGCCATCGAACAAGATGGCCACCAGGCCCATATATGGTAAATCTCTTGAAACTCTTCTTCTCCAGAACCAAGAAAGCTTTGGGGCTGAATCTTGGTATATAGCATCGAGGACTCAAGGTCTACCAAGTTTGTTTGTTTGGTGACTGTAAGTTGACTGACCTTCTTACGACCAGGTCAAATTTGCGTCCCCATGCATTTTTATGGGGAAAATGTTGAAAAGTCATTTTCTCAGATTGTATTAAAGACTAATGGCTTAAACTTATAATGTGTGATTAAAGTAATAAACATTTTAGTTATAATCAAAACTTTGTCCCATGAGGATTATCTGCCCTTGCCACTGGGCTATATACATATATAAATTTTTTTATCTATGTCCCCACCTATTCGAAGAATAGCGGAAGGGCATTAAGTGTTACCCCTGTCCGTCCCATACGTACGCACGCACGCACTCAGTCCCATTTCGTGTCCGGACCATAACTCCTAAACCATATGGAATATATTTATGAAACTTTACAGGTGCATGCATGACATTGAGACCATGTGTCATGAACAAGGAAGACAACTCTTGCTTGTTTGGTTTTTGAATTATCTACCCTTGACTTAGTTCCATATAGTAAACCATGTCCGGGGCATAACTCCTAAACCGTATGGAATATATTTATGAAACTTTACAGGTGCATGCATGACATTGAGACAATGTGTCATGAACAAGGAAGACAACTTTTGCTTGTTTGGTTTTTGAGTTATCTGCCCTTGACTTCGTTCCATATAGTAAACCATGTCCGGGCCATAACTCCTAAACCATATGGAATATATTTATGAAACTTTATAGGTGCATGCATGACATTGAGATGATGTGTCCTGAACAAGGAAGACAACGCTTGCTTATTTGGTTTTTGAGTTATCTGCCCTTGACTTAGTTCCATAAAGTAAACCATGTCCGGGCCATAACTCTAAACCATACTGAATATATTTATGAAACTTTATAGGTGCATGCATGACATTGAGACGATGTGTCATGAACAAGGAGACAACTCTTGCTTATTTGGTTTTTGAATTGTCTGCCCTTGACTTAGTTCCATATAGTAATCTGTGTCCGGGCCATAACTCCTAAACCGTATGGAATATATTTATGAAACTTTACAGGTGCATGCATGACATTGAGACAATGTGTCATGAACAAGGAAGACAACTTTTGCTTGTTTGGTTTTTGAGTTATCTGCCCTTGACTTCGTTCCATATAGTAAACCATGTCCGGGCCATAACTCCTAAACCATATGGAATATATTTATGAAACTTTATAGGTGCATGCATGACATTGAGATGATGTGTCATGAACAGGGAAGACAACTCTTGCTTGTTTTGTTTTTGAGTTATTTGCCCTTGACTTAGTTCCATATAGTAAACCATGTCCGGGCCATAACTCCTAAACCATACGGAATATATTTATGAAACTTTATAGGTGCATGCATGACATTGAGACGATGTGTCATGAACAAGGAGACAACTCTTGCTTGTTTGGTTTTTGAATTGTCTGCCCTTGACTTAGTTCCATATAGTAATCTGTGTCCGGGCCATAACTCCTAAACCGTATGGAATATAGTAGTATATACAATAAGGGTGGTGGAGCACTTCTCTCTTGGCCCCAAAAGGGCACCCACATAGACAAACAATTCTGTATGCACGTCGAGACGCTCCCACGCAGACAAACAACTCCGTATGCAAGCCTAGACGACTCCCCCAGGCGTGCTTCTGCTTCCGCTAGGCCCGAGCCCCTGCAGCCCCGAGCATAGTGAGAGCCCCGAGGGACAGCCCCCACCCCCGCCGGCCCAGGGGCTCTAGCTATAGCGCACTTTTTGTCAGGGCTACTGTTGTTTCGGCTACCATTTTTGGAGGCACGCACATGCCCTTATTTCCAGCGAAGACCGATGGTGAGGGTTGGGCCTGCCCCACCGCCCTGCAGGTCCCAACCCTTTTAAACCCGCGAATAAGATGTCACTGTTTCCAGCAGCTCTGAGCTCTTCCAAGAACTGGCCACGGGCCGTTAGCATCATCTCGTCTCTCATGAGGTTCATAAGCCAGTTTTTTCAGTCTCGGGCAGACCGCCATCTTTCTGATGCAGTGAATCTCAGCCTTCATTTGGTCGTACTTGTTGACCTCAGAGAGAATCAGGGGAAACTCCTCCTCGGAGATCTTATCGTCAGTCAGCACGGCCGAGATCGTGTCAGCGATTGAGTTTAGCTTTGAGACGGCCATGACCCGAATCTGATCATGTTTCCTGGCTTTGGCTTCGAGCCTCCAACAAATGAACCTCCTGCCAGCTCCGAGCAACCCACAGGCAATGGCTCCGGCCTGTAAGCCAATAGTGACAGGCGCAGCGATTATCGTCGTCAACAGCCCGACACCAGTGGCAGCCATGGCCGCGCCGGCTACTGAAAGCCCGGTGACGAGTCCGTCTATGACATTAGCCCCCCGCCAGTATTTCTTATACAGCGATGCTCTGAAGTCCCTTTTCGAGATGGGATCTGACCTCGACCAAGTGCTGAAGTCGGTGATTGTCTCCAGTCGTCTCAAGTGGTGGGTAAAGTCCCATCGTGCTTAACTATCACCGCTGTCGGACACTGAGCTTTGGTCTGAGATGAGGTCTGTGGGCGTGACCCTCAGCCTTTTGCGCTCGACCGGACCAACATGGATCTTGCTGACATCCAGAAAGCGGTGCTCAGCTTCGTGCTGGACCCCCTCCAATGTAAAGCGCACCAGAGGTTGCTCCCGATCTTTGATGAAGGCCCATGGGCGCTGGTCCATTTGAGCTTGAAGCCGGGCAAAACTTCTACGATGTCGTCGGGCGGGTCTCGGAGGATCACGTCAAAAAGGGTTGTTGATGTAGGTATTCCCGCACCAATGATTCCCACCGGAGAGAACTCAGATACCATTTTTAGAATCCCCTCCTGGCTGTTGCTCATTTTCAGCCTGTACTGCTCGGAAATGACCATGTTTTTGGTCTCAGGAACGTAGGAACACAGCCGGGTACCGCTATTCGTCACCTTTCGAACCTTGTGATGCCGCCCCGTTGCGACGTAGGGAGAGGAGATTCGAATGTCGATCAGCCATCCCGTCTGTTGTGTGGGGTCTGCGAAGGCGATGGCGATCCACTTGCTCCCAGTAAACGCCAGCTGGTGGAGCCGTTTGGGGACAGCATATGAAACATCGACGTCACTCAACTCTCCGAGCTTCTGCACCCCATCTCCCTCTGTGACCTTTTTTCCTTTGTACACCCCGTTGGACAGCTCGAAAGCGTACAGCCGGCCCTCTTCCCCACCCTTTTCGAATCCCTCGGTATCCCCGAGATCAGCTAAAGCCACCCCAGGGCATTTCCTGGCGCTCCCTGGGCCACCCGCATCACCCATTTCTTATGTGTAGGACTGCACTCAAATAGTCGAAACCTATCTTTCTGCCGCCCGTGTCTAATATCGTGAGCGTCAGCTGGGAAAGAGGCCCCGATGCCAACCGTTTGTACTGCAAGACGGGGAATGTCTCTGTCCGGCCACCCCTGCACCTTTTCGTTCTCGACAGAGATGGATTTCAGCGGTGTGGAGGGGCGACCGTTGTGGAGGTTCTCTGATGTACTGACCTCGGCAAGATGCACGCAGATCTCCTGATGGGTGAACAGACGATGAGGCTTGTCTACAATGTGGCTCTGGCCGGGCTCAAAGAACTCTCGGGAGAACCCTAGGAGGTTGGCCAGCCCGCGATCCAGCACCAGGTTTTTTTTTTGAGGAAATCTGCAGGTGGCCGGTTGGGGCATGCAAACTGAGTTCAGCACCCAAAGGCCGGAACGCCTCTTTGTCCAGCTCACAGACGTTATAGTACCCTTTGGGTATGCCCAACACGGTGCGCCCATCAAAGACGCCATTCTCTGACTCGGCGCTGATATTGAGCCAGCAGTGGTAATACGTGAGCTCACAGAGAGCGACCTCCAGCCCCCCACACACAGTGCCGGGAACAGAGACCGGTTCCCCATTTTGAATGTGGGTGAGTGTGACATACATAGCGATGGATAAGTCGGCTTACTCGTTCAAAAGCACCGTAAAATATAGGGTGGGGGGACATTTCAAAGAGAAGCAGGTGCTCTCTCTGGCCTGCCAGAAGATTATGGTTGATGACAAAGGGGACGGCTTCCAAGTGAAATTCCGTGACATCTTTGCCGACTATCAAAACCCCCCGCTCACTGGAGACGTCAGTATGGGAAACAAGGCGTGGCGCAGCTGGCAACACACTCCCATGGACTGGTGGCAGTGCCAACTGAACTTTGCGGTATGGTGCGCGACAGCTGGCTGTCGGGTCTCTGCTGATGACTATCTCCAGGCTAAAGACCCCCTCCTTGCGAGTCTGTATCGCTTCCATGTTTACTATGAGACGAGGCGTCTGCTTGTGGAGCTGAAAGTCGCCCTTCCTTGAGACCATTCTCATTCTTGGAATCAGAATGCCTACGACGCCAGGGCCTACAAGTGACTCTGCACCGAGTTCGGAGTTTCGCCTGATACAGATTAGAGGCAAAAGCTAGACCAAGGCTTGGATCTTGGAGCACTTATATGGAGCTGTTAGGCACCTACCAGCATGCGCACTACTCTGATGGCTCCTTCTTCCATACGATGGACGCCATCCGCCATAACCGGGATATATCAGGGGTGTGGACGATGTTCATTCCTGATAAATCAGAAGGCTTCACGCAAGCGGGTGTGGAGCGCCTCAACGACAGTATACGGACATATGTTTGGGCTATCCTGGGAGCGCAGGCCCAGACGCTCGAACATTCTCAAGTCTGGGACGGGGTTCGATGCTCAAAAGCTCCACTGGCAGCCGCCCCAGAGGCGACCCCAGAGGAGGAAGAACGGGTGCAAAAACGCCTTGAACGACTCGCTGCGATCGCAGCGGGAATCGCAGCGGGAGGCCAAGCTGGGCAGTACGGACTGGTGGTCTGCAGGAAAACTTTCACCGCCGATCAAATCGATGCTCTGGATAACACTGAAATTGAGAAACTGTACGCCCGCTACGAAGCCAGGATGGGGTGGCGATGACGAAGACCTTGGGGTCTGTGGCGCTCCAGATTTACACGGGGACCGTGGCCATGTTTCTCCCAATCGAAAACCAGCCAGGGCTTATCGCAGACCTCGAGAGTGACCCGTTTGTCAGGCACGCATTTAGCAGTGCTACCTGTGAGCACTACCACCCCTACGGCATGTTCCTTGCAGTGCTGACCACCTTGAAGCACTGCCAATTTGGACACTGCTGCTCTGTTGGAGTAAACGATGGAGGGGACGAAGCAGGAGAATCAAGAGACGGCGGAGGAGCCAGCACTGAGTCCTCCAGTGGAAAGAGTTACAGAGAAAGTTAAGGATCCAAAGAAAGTGGTAGCCGGGTGTGCCGGCGCTGCCGCCCGAAAGGCAAAACAAGAAGAACGACTTCTCGAGCATTCGAGTAGCTAAGGAATCATTCCGCCCCCCTGCGGGCGACGACACGTCTGCCAATATTCCTCCAAAGGAAGCGGCAGCGGTTTCCGCGGATAAACGGTAGGAACGCTGCGAAGGACTAACTAACTGGACCCCGTGGGTCGTTGGGGGCTTGTCTTGAGGGCGGGGTGCTCGTGTTTCTCCGAAACACACAAACGAGAAGTCCCGCGTCGGTGGCGGCAGCCCCGGTTGACTCCATGCCCAAGCAGCCTGTCCCCGGTGCTAAGCAATTAAAGACACGAGATCCCTTTTATATGGAATGAGCAACCATGATGACTCCAGCAACTGACGGGAAGGTGATCGTTAATACGCTCTCACAGCGCCGTAGTCTCGGGCTTGGCCATGGGATACACCTGGCTTGGCAAGATGGGGATGGGGGGCAGCCTCCCAAAGCTTGACTTCACACCCCCCGACATTGGCATGGTGGCGCTAGACGTTGCTCTGGCCATGGGAACCAAGGATGTACTAATTAAACAGGGGATCATACCTGCTGATATCATGAAGTAATGGCAAGCATCGCAATGCTCGTTGGGGGCGCCCTAGTGAACGTCCTTGCGTTCTCGGGATTGAACTACTTATTCACCATTTTGAGAAGCTCTGGCTTCGACGAAGAGCGCAAGCGTCACGATAAAGCAGTCGAGCAGCTGCAGGCCGCACAGACATCATGGTCCTGGAAATGGACCAAGCGCCTCGACTTTATCAATGAGGAACTGCGCCGGCAAGGTCATGCTGTTAAGATGTTCCTGGATGTTGATGCTGCAATGCAGGAATCTGCGCAGGTCACCAGGCACAACCTTGACCCAATGGGGCCCGAGCCCCAGCTCGCCGACTTTTATTCCCCGAGCGACGGCCAGAAAGATCGCGAAATCGCCTTTGTCGTTCTGGGGATTGCCACTACCGGCCTTGTGGCCTTCCATCTCGCTAAGTAAATGTCCGAGGGCCTGTAGGTACAGGACAGCGTACTCGGGGCAGACCATGTAGTCATGAACAATGTCTCGGTTGAGTGCCTTCTCGTAGCGCAAGATGTGGGTCAACATCGCCCGCGCGACCACATCCTCCGGCTGATTATTTTCGGACGCGATGTGGAGAACGCTGTGGATGATGCTGTTCACGAACTGCTTGTAGATCATGAAGCATGGCTTGAACTCTGGGAAGAGGGCCAGGAAGTCGTCCCTGTCGATCGGGGTGAGGTACGCCTTGAGGGCGCAGTACTCCAGCCGCAACGACTCGTCAATCTCCTCGCGGACCTGTTGAGAGGGGTGCTGGTACAGGAGCTGGCGTACCCGGTAGAGGAGGGGGGACTCGCACAGGATTTCTGAGTAGACCCCTGTCGCCTCTGGATTATGGGATCGGAGGATGAAGCCGTAAATAAAGGGACGGGTCGACTTGCCGGTGATAACAGCCTTTGCGTCCACGAGGGCCGTCAGGAAGATGTAGCTGAGGTAGGCCATCCGGTGTCTGGACCTTCGGCGAACAGCCAGGTCCTCTCGGCTGTAGACGGTCTGGTGGGGGATGGCCGGAAGGCCAGCACTGTTCGCCCTCGGAGTCCCGGTGCCGAGGTCAGCAGTCTTGATGTTCCAAAGCCCCGGAGGGTCTGCAGTCATCGGGTGGAAGTTTGGGATTGCGGAAGCTGATGGTATAGCAGAGGGAGATGGGTGTCGCCCTCACAGAGGAAATCGTGTCTGAACCCGAGGCTGGCCGCCGGCAGGAAGCAAGGGCAGTCCGCCAGTAGGCCGTAAACGATCTCGGCGTAGGTCTTACCACCCATCCATCTTAGGTGCGAAAGGTCGTAGCCGTTGCCCGTGGCGAGGCACCAGATCGTACCCTTTGTCGGATGAGTCCAGTTGTAGAGCGTGACAACCCTCCCGTCGCTGACCTGGATGACGTCATAGAGGCCTGTCCAGATCTCACCGTCAGCGTCACGGGCGCTGAGAGTGCGGTCAACTTCTTTTGCCCACGGGCGCGAGGCGAAGATGCGTGGGGGCACCACGAGGTGGGTCCATGTGTGGGCATCAATCACAGCTCCGTTACACTCAGCGCAGAGGGGTGCACAGATATTTCGGTGATGGCAGGAGAGAATGATGCGCCCTATGAAGGAACTGCCCTCCGACACGTTGCTGAGTTGGATGTGGAGGCGCCCTCTCTGGATGCCGGTTGGGATCTGGCGCTTGCGAACCTCCCAGTGCTTGCCCCATTTCTTTCTGCTGAACCGTTGAGCGGCGGGGCCCTCGATGTGTTCGTCGAAGTGCGTCTGGATGCCGAAGCCGCTTGTGAGAGAGTGGAGCCATTCGACCAGAGAGGCTTGAGGCTCGCCGGCTGGCGCGCTCGCGGAGCTCAGCCACCAGGGTGGCGAGGGTGTACTGGGCCATCAGCCGGGGTGTTTGCGCATTCTTCTTCATCGGAGTATGTCGGCGCCTAATAGAGCCGGCTGCCATCTTTCTAGATGAGACTGCCCCAGCCAGCCATTCGGTTCGCTGACCCGCATGTTGGAGGCTTATCGGGCTGCTGGAATACCATGGCCGACAGTAAGCTCTCTGCCCTATACTACAGCCCCCGAGGCTACTGGAAGGGGCTCGCAGCCATCGAGAAGCTGGTGTCTGCAGCAAAGGTGACTGAGCAGCAGGCCAAGGACTGGCTCAAAAGGCAGGCCATCTGGCAGATCTGTCTGCCTGCCCCACGGCGCGTACTGCGGCCGAAGTTTGACGTGGCGGTGCCCAAGGAGGTCCACCAGGCGGATCTGCTCTTTCTGCCACACGACCGCGTTGGGCGGAAAACCTTCTGCTACGCTCTCACGGTCGTTGATGTAGCCTCACGCTACAAAGAGGCTGAGCCTCTGACTAGCAAGACCGCGGCAGAGGTCACCGATGCTCTGTCTCGGATCTACAGACTGGGACCGTTGAATTGGCCGAAGCTCCTTCAGGTTGACCCTGGTCGCCAGTTCATGGGTGCGGTGAGCCAGCTGCTGGCAAAGCACTCTGTTCAGGTTCGGCGCAGTCGGGTTGACATCCACCTGGACCAAGGGATCGTAGAGCACTGGAACAGGACCCTCGCAGAGCGGTTGTTTGGGCACCAATACGCCCAAGATATGCGCCTCCCTTCGGGTCAGAGGTCAACAGAGTGGGTGGCTAGGCTGCCTAGCGTTGTAGTTGCTCTGAACGGTGAAGTGACTAGGTTGACTGGCAAAAAGCCCTCTGATGCCATCAAGGCCAAGACTGTGGCGCAAAAGCCCTCCTCTGTAGTTCCCGACCGCCCTGTTGGTCTCAAGGAGCAGAGGCTCTCTTCAGGTGTTGGTGTTCGCTATCTGTACCAGCTGGAGGGCGGTTGGCACCGCGCGACTGACCCTGTATGGTCTCTTGAGGTGTGCCGGCTGGGACGCTCGGTGACCAAGCCCGACGAGCCCGTGTTGTATTACTTGCAGGACGGCCCGCCGCGTGGTTTTGTCAGGGAGGAACTCCTGGTAGTGCCGCCCGACACTCAGCTTCCTCTGGATGGGGTACTCGAGCGCTGAGCAGTTCATCAATGTAGGCATCCATCTCAGCAGCGCCAGCCGGAAGGGCGTTTTTGTGCCCATAGGCCAGTGTGTCCGCCCCATTTTCTGCGATCCAGCGCTTGGAGACCTTTCGGAGGCACTGCCCATAGATGTGATGGCGCTCTGACTGCAGGACATCCATGCTATGGCGAAAGGTTTGCTTTTCGAAGAGGGCCTCTTTGTACTGCTCATGTCTGATGTGCCTTTTCACGACATTCTTTTTCACACCCTTTGCCTTCTTGATGTTTCCCCCACTGGCCTCAAGGATCGAGTACATCTTAGGGCGCAGACCGACATATTCTGCAATGGGGCGCCCTGCACACTCGTCCTTCATCTTCCCCAGCGCTTTTTTGTTGGCAATGCTGTGCAGGTGGTGCTCCGGTGGGTAGTCAGAGGTGTCGTAGAGCTCTGCGTGGGAGGCCATGTCCCTGAAGACATCCTTGGTCTGGACCTCGAGGAGGAGACTGTCGGTGTCGATGTAGAGGAGCTAGCACCGATCCCCGTATTGCGCCCGGAGCTGGTTGTAATAGAAGTCGTACATCAGGTGCTTGGAGAGATCCAGAACGCTCATCCCTACGAACACTGGGCGATTGAGCACTAGGCGGCTCTTGTGGACCTGGATAGCTGCCAAGTCGTCGTCGAAGATATTGGCCCGAGCAAATGCTGGGCTGGAGATGAGGCGCCTGAGTTTGTCCTCCTCGTTTCTTCGCACCAGCTTCACATCAATCTGCCTCCGCAGGTTCTCCATGGTCTTCCCGAAGACCGAGTTGTTCATCAACTTGTAGAGGTCCTTCTCAAAGCCACTGGTGGCCTTCTTCCGGAGCTCAGTATTCATCTGGATGTATGGCTCCATCCAACCGGAGGGCACGATGGACCTTAGTCAGACGCATGCCCAGAGACATGTATAGCTGCAGATTCCGATAGTGAAGCACATAGCAGTCCTTATTACGGAGGTTTGGGACCAGCTTCTCAACCTCTGTTGGCACCACCCCAACGCAGAGGAGGTAACATGCTGATACTCTGACATCCACTCCTTCTGAACCACCATGCGCTCCGGTGCCAGCGGATATAAATTGTGCGCGTCGTGTAGGTCCTCTGGGTACTCCAGGTCCATCTCAAGTATGTAGCCCTCGGGGCTGTCATCTGGTTGCTCTGCGATAGTTTTTGCCAGCTGCTGGCAGTCATCCACCCACCGAAAGACGCTGGTGGGGAGATATTGACTCATAGCCCAACCGTAGAGATTGTTCGCATCGAGGTATAAGATGTGGCTACTTGGCTGCCCTGGGTCGTACCCCTCGACCAGGAGGTTGTTTGCTCTGGCGAGGCATAGTGGAGCGCTGTGGTGCAGTGGTAAAGCATCGGACTCGAGATCGAGAGGTACCGGGTTCGATCCCCACTAACATCAAGTGTTGTTTACTTAAGCAAGAAACTTTATCCACATTGCTTAGTACTGGTTTCTACCCAGGAAAACAGAGGGCCACATGGAAGATTAGTATTAGTTTACTAAATGTGTTACCCTCTATAAATAAAGTCGATTATTATTATTATTATTATTGAAATGCCTCCTCTCATCCCCTTCTCAATGAACAGATGCTGGTCATAGTCTGTAAGCAGCTCTAGCTCAACGCCTGTCTTCTTGAGTAAGGCGTCCCACGAAAAGCCGGGGCTGGTGTAATAATGAGCAGGGTCCAGGCCGTACTGCTCTTGGCAGGTCCGCCGAAACTTCTTGAAGACATCTGCCAGAAGCAGCATGTCTGTCGGGCAGTACAGGTCGCTGTAGTCACCCAGGGTCTTGCACCGAAAGGTCTCCCAGACCTTTTGCGCATGGGCGTAGTCCTCGTCACTGATATGCGCATCAGTGAGCTTGCTGTAGAAGACCTCCTTAGGGGGGAGTTTGGGCTCGGTGAAACGATCCCAGGTGTCCATGTACTCGTAAGGGTACACACCCTTCCTCGTTAGGAGCTCCCGTCTTTCTCTGTCAGGCTCGTGTTGGGCTGTTATCTGGAAAGCCTCCGGCGGGTTCGCCGCAACCAGCTTGTCAAGGGAGGCTAGCAGGAATTGGGCGCTGTCAATGAAGCGCAGTTGCCCGAGGGAGAAGGAGATATACTTCTCAGTGTTGTTGGGGATACAGCTGACCCTGCCCTCCACCTTCAAGATGGCCTGCAGCAGCAGGTGGGAGTCATGGCCCCGTAGGTTGTGGAACACCATGGGGATGATGGTGGTTTTGGGGTTCAGCCGCAGATTGAGGTTGCAGGCGGTATGGGCTGCCCCTAGATATTTGCCTGTAATGTGGCAGTGGTCACGGACGGCGTCGCCCTCAAGAGGTTTGTCACATACGTGGCACGTCTCAGCGGTGCAGAAGGTGCGCCAGTCCCCCCGCGCCATCCTCAGGGCCTGGGGATTAGCTAGCATGCCCTTGATTTTGCGCTCTTCTTCCTGCAGTGATTCTAAGAAGTGCTCTGCTGCATTGGGACCGTGATATTCGACTGGTGGCTCTGTCTTGCCGTCAGACCGAACGACGATGTAGCTATAACTACAAGCCTGATGGTGCTGTGTCCTCTGAGTGTTGCTCTTTGTGGGGTCGAGCTCTGGTCCCTCGACTTTGGTGGTGAGAGCCTCGAAGTCGGCATAGATGATGTAAGGGGCTGGCAGCTGCTTGTGGTGGTTTTGAAAGGCCAGATTTTTTTTACCTTCTTCCGGCATCTCCACCCGTACTGCTGTCTGGCCGATCCCACGACACTCTGACTTGCGGGCTTCTAGCAGATCCTCCCTTGTGTAGCCATGAAGACAGCGCTCGCAGTAGTGCTTGCGGTTACTACACTTGCTCTGGTTGTGGAGCAGGTGATTGAGGTCCTTGATCCAGGTGTAGTGGAATTTGCCAGCCTTTTCAATCAGCAGCAGGTTGATCCTTGGCATGTCTTGCGGCTGCTTGCTGATGTGGTAAATGATCACCCCCTTGTTCCAGCCGAAGACGTTGATGGCCAGGTTGTTTTGTAGCTCAACCCTGGGCACCTGAGAGATTAGTGTGGGAGCATTGATCCCTTCGAAGTCCAGGCCGTCATCAGTAGGGTACTTTGATGGTCTGTCAGCATGATCCCAGGCTGGGAATAGGGGTGATCTGAGTGCCCACCGCAGGCAGTGGTCTTCCTTGTTTTTACTTTGACAACTGCCTTCTTAAGTCGCACCGCCGCCGGTAGTGGAATGTAGGAGCCGCTTCTTAGTGGCTGATATCTGGAGATGTTCAGCCAAAGGACTTCCACTCGATCTACAACCCAGCCTGACCCTCTCTGCGTCCACTTCTCCAGAGTTTCTTGGATTGTGGGGAAAGCTTGATTGAGGGCCCCCTCGATTTCACTGTTCTGCAGAATAGCCTCCTGCTTGTGGCGCAGCACAGGGTTTGTGTACTCCTCACTGCCGTCTGGGTTGTCCTTCCGAAACTGGACCTTGAGAGCCAGCTGGAACTTAACACCACTGAGCCTTGATCTCTTCCTCGAGCTTGGCCAGAATCTGTGGTCACACCCCCTCTAAGAAAGCCCTGGGGTCTGCACCATGGGGGTGCCCTTGAGGCACATCCATCTGCCATCCTTGCAGGAATGAGCCAATGACCCAGCGGAACACCAGCTGGCGCGGGGCCGTGATAGGCCTTCGCCGGCATGGGGCCGGGATGGGCCGTTCGCCCGGCATTTCTGATAGGATCTCCTCGATGTAGGCGTCCATCTCAGCTGTCGGCACGACGCGCGGGCCCGGGATGGGCCTTCGCTGGTGTGGAGCCGGGGTGGGCCATTACTGCTGCTGGCGCGGGGCTGGTGTGGGTGGCCCACGCCGCTGGCGCGGGGCCGGTGTGGGTGGGGTCTCTGCAAGAGCGCTCAGGCCTTCCGCATAGGTTTGTGGCATAATAGCCCCCGATCGAAGCAGTCTAGCGAGATGCTTCACTGTGTCATCCATGCTATCGTGGTGTGGGTATATCCCTTGGATCACTTTCTCTAAATGAAAGATGGTATGAGTATATCCCTTGAATCGCTTTCTCTAAATGGAAGATGGTATGAGTATATCCCTTGAATCGCTTTCTCTAAATGGAAGGTAGTGTGGGAATATCCCTTGAATTGCTTTCTCTAAATGAAAGATGGTATGAGTATATCCCTTGAGTCGCTTTCTCTAAATGGAATATATATATGGGTATATCTTTTGAATCGCTTTCTCTAAATCAAAATTTCGATGGCAGCGAGGCGCGCAAATTCCTTTCACACCACTCTTGCTGCACGACACTGCTCAATCCTATACCTGCACTGACAACAGAGCTGTTGCTTGTTCCTAACCCCTACTCCACAAACCCAGCAGGGCTGAGTGAGTGAGCCTTTACGGAGTCTCACCAGATGAACTTTACAAAAGTCTGTAAGACAGCTTTTACCACAGAGCTCCGTTGAACTCAAGGTCAGCCATTTGCATGTGTTGTGTCCCTTAGGCATATTGATTGTATTAGTATATCGGCAGTCACCCACTTCTTTAATAGGTGAGCCCCAAGGCCGGCGGGGGTGGGGGCCGTCCCCAGGGGCTCTCACCATGCTCGCTTAGGGCCGCAGGGGCTTGGACCTAGGGAAGCAGCCGCACGCCTGGGGGAGTCGTCTAGACGTGCATATGGAGTTGTTTGTCTGCGTGGGAGCGTCTCGACGTGCATACAGAATTGTTTGTCTACGTGGGAGCCCTTTTGGGGCCCAGAGTGAAGTGGTCCAGAGCCCTTATTGTATATACTACTAATATATTTATGAAACTTAACAGGTGCATGCATGACATTGAGAGAATTTGTCATGAACAAGGAAGACAACTCTTGCTTGTTTGGTTTTTGAATTATGTGCCCTTGACTTAGTTTCATATAGTAAACCGTGTTCGGGCCATAACTCCTTAACCGTATGGAATATATTTATGAAAATTTACAGGTGCATGCATGACATTGAGGCAATGTGTAATAAACATGGAAGACAACTTTTGCTTATTTGGTTTATAAATTATCTGCCCTTGACTAAGTTCCCTATAGTAAACCCTGTGTGGGCCATATCAACCTCAATAATAACTTCATGCTGTACCTGTCACAATTACATATGTAACCTTTTTCTGAATGGCATTTTGGCGGGGACATCCGTGTCCTATGGACAATTTTCTAGTTTTTAAATGTCTTCTTCTCTGAACTGCCTGAGCAATTTTCACCAGATTTCACATGGGTCTTCTGTCGAAAGAGTGTTGCCAATTTGTTCAAATGGTTCTGCGTAATCAACAAGATGGCAGCCATGTACGTATATCGTAAAAACACTTGAAAATCTTCTTCTCCAGAACCAAAAAAGCTTTGGGGCTGAATCTTGGTATATAGCATCAAGGACTCAAGCTCTACCAAGTTTGTTCAAATGATGATCATAGGTTGACCTTTTTTATGGCAAAGTCAAATTTGCAGGTTGTTAGATTTGTATGGGGGTGGGGCGAGGGAGGCGGGAATGGGGGCAGGGGAATGAACAATCATTTTTTTCAATATGTATTTAAGACTAATGGCTGATATGGTACAATGTATGGTTAAAGTAGTAAAACATTTTAGTTAGGATCAGAATTTTGCCCCCTGATGGTTGAATGCCCTTGCCCCTGTACTATATACAGGTATAAACCATGAAATCTTTAAACATCTTCTGCTCTGAAACCACTTGACCAATTTTCACCAGATTTTACATCAGGCCTTCTGTCAAAGTGGTTTAGGAGGAGATAGAGTGAAAGTCAGATGGACGGATGATGGACTCAAGGAAGGGCAGATGCATGGAAAAATAATGTTGCTCTTGCACACCCTTACCATAAGGGGAAGTGATGTGGCAAGTTTGGTTGAATACCATAAGGGGAAGTGTTGTAGCAAGTTTGGTTGAATTCCCCCCTGTGGATTAGGAGGAGCTAGTGTGACGGACGGATTGACAGAAAAATAATGTAGATCACACAGCCTTACCATGAGGGGAAGTGATGTAGCAAGTTTGGTTGAATTCCTCCCAGTGGTTTAGAAGGGGATAGCGTGATGGACAGTTGGACGGATGATGAATGCACAGAAAAATAATGTTGCTCTCCTGCACTCTTACCAAGAGGGGAAGTGATGTAGCAAGTTTGGTTGAATTCCGTCCAGTTGAATTCTCCCAGTTTAGGAGAAGGTAGCATGATGGACAAATGGACAGACGACAGCGCACGAACGGACAGACGCAAAGAAAAATAATGTTGCTCTCGCACAGCCTTACCATGAGGGGAAGTGATGTAGCAAGTTTGAATTCCACCCAGTGGTTTAAGAGATAGCATGAAAGACAGAGGGAAGGACGATTGACACATGGACGGATGGAAAAATAATGTTGCTCTAGTACAACCTTATTATGAGGGGAAGTGATAAAGCAAGTTTAATTGATCTCCGCCCAGTGGTTTAGGAGGAGATAGTGTGACATACAAATGGATGGAGGATGTATGCAGGGATGGACGGATGACAGAAAAATAATTTTGCTTTCGCACACCCTTACCATAAGGGGAAGTGATGTAGCAAGTTTGGCTGAATTTGGCCCAGTGGTTTAGGAGGTGATAGTGTGATGGACAGACAGAAACATGCACAGACGTTCCAATATTTTGGGATTAGGGGCACCTCAGTGTTATATTTTCATAGAGGTTTAGGGGCTACTTTTGGGGGATTAGGGGCTAGTAACATTATGTCCAGTTATGTCCAAAATCGCCTCTAAACCGTGGATGTTCACTCGGATGGACTGATGGACTGACGGATGGATGAAGGCATTAACCATATCCCCATAGTTGTTTTTAAAAAAGCCTGGGGATAAATATTATGTGGATACCCCCTTTTATCTAATACTATGGTAGTTTTAAAAAATGAACCACATACTGAGATGAGATAATGTATCTAACATTAGACATGTGTACCCAGGGGAAATCTGCAGATTTGCTATCAACATACTTAGGGTTGAAGTTTGTACATAATAGTGACAGATGAGTTTACAAGATGCATTACTGACTTCAGGGTATCTTTTTACATGTTTTATAAACAATGGTAAATGTCCTAAAGTTTCATACACCAAAGTTTCTAAAAAATGGCATAGGCAAACAGAGCAGTCTAATCAGAGTCTACACTGTTTGCCATTCTGAAGAATTTTAAAACTCTTAAGTACGATTTATGAAGCAACTGTATAAAAAGCAAAATTTAGGCCAAAACATATTGAATAAAGTGTTCTAAATTTTACCATAGCTATACTGGAGACTATACTTAATGGTATACATGTATATGCTGCAGCAAAAACACAGATCTGGCTGTTCATCATGCAGTCTGACTGAAATCTTTACTTGATATACTGTAGATAGCCAAAGATGCAAGGCTCTTCTACAAGCAGAGAGCAATGACTGTCCGGATGCGTAGCCTGACAGGCTGAGCCTGTTGTCACTGAGCATACAAAAAAAAAGGAAGAAATGTTCCTTGAGTGGTCCTCTACCAGGCAAGATGATTGTTCTGCCCGGTGTTAATTTTTTGAGTTATCTGCCCTTGGCAAAATTTCGTGTGCAGGCTATAACTCCTTTAATGGTTTGAAATGTTTTCATGAAAATTCTTAAATATACTTAGCTTGATGATAGGGTATGTTGCAACAAAGAAGTGTCATTCTAACTGCCTTACTTTTGGTGTTAGCTGTCCTTGTTATTGGTTGCCATGGAAAGCAAAATGAAAAAAAAAAATACTTAAAAAAAATCATCTCCTTAGAAACCATATGCTCTATGAGGCTGAGACTTTATGGAAATATTCACCATATTTGCCTTAACAGGTTTTGTGTTATTTTTATGAAATTTGGCTCTTAAGTTTGGTTGCTATGGCAACTTAGAGATTCCATAGACCTAAAAAATGACATTTACTGCCAAGCCATTGTAGATATTTTGACAAAACTTCATAGAAATGTAACTTAAGCAATCGTCTATCAGCTATATGATTTTGGGCCTGCTGCTCATTTTTAGCTCACCTGAGCTATACTCAGGATGAGCTATTGTGATCACTTTTCGTCCGTCGTCTGTCTGTCCGTCCGTGCGTCCGTCCGTTAACATTTTCAAACGACTTCTCCTCTGAAGCCCCTGAGCCAATTTTGCTCAAATTTCATATAGAGCCTCCTTAGGTTGGGGAATGAAAGATTGCTAAAATGGTCGCGATCCATTGACTAAGATGGCCACCACGCCCATATATGTTAAAAACCTTTAAAAGTCTTCTTCTCCAGAACCGAGGATGCCTTGGGGCTGAATCTTTGCATAAGTCATCGGGGACGAGAGGTCTACCAAAATTGCTAAAATAAATGTTGTATATTGACATTTGACCTTTTTACGGCAAGGTCAAGTTTGCTTCCCTATGCATTTGTATGGGAAAAACCTTTAAACATCTTGTTCTCCAAAACCGAGGATTCCTTATGGCTGAAACTTTACATATATCATCGGAAACCGAAGGTCTACCAAAGTTGCTAAAATAATGGTCGTACATTGACATTTGACCTTTTTATGGTAAGGTCAATTTTGCTTCCTTATGCATTTGTATGGGAAAAATGTTCAGAATTTCAAAGTTCTTCTCTGGAGCCTCTGAGCCAATTTTGCTCAAATTTCATATGGAGCCTCCTGAGGTTGGGGAATGAAAGATTGCTAAAATGGTCGCGGTTAGTTGACCAAGATGGCCACCATGCCCATATATGGTAAAAACCTTCAAAAATCTTCCTCTCCAGAACCGAGGATGCCTTGGGGTTGAATCTTTGCATAAGTCATTGGGGACGGGAGATCTACCAAAATTGCTAAAATAAATGTTGTATATTGACATTTGACCTTTTTACGGCAAGGTCAAGTTTGCTTCCATATGCATTTGTATGAGAAAAACCTTTAAAAATCTTGTTTTCCAAAACCGAGGATGCCTTGTGGCTGAATCTTTACATATATCATCGGAAACTGGAGGTCTACCAAAGTTGCTAAAATAATGGTCGTACATTGACCTTTTACCGTGAGGTCAATTTTGCTACCTTATGCATTTGTATGGGAAAAATGTTCAGAATTTCAAACGACTTCTTCTCTGGAGCTTCAGGGCCAATTTTGCACAAATTTCAAATGGAGCCTCCTTAGGTTGGAGGAATGAAAGATTGCTAAAATGGTCGCGGTTCATTGACCAAGATGGCCGCCATGCCCATATATGGTAAAAACCTTTAAAAATCTTCTCATCCAGAACCGAGGACGCCTTGGGGCTGAATCTCTGCTTAAATCATTGGGGACAGGGGGCCTACCAAAGTTGCTAAAATAATGGTTGTACAAGTTTGCTTCCCTATGCATTTGTATGGGAAAAAACATTTAAAAATCTTATTCTCCAAAACCGAGGATGCCTTGTGGCTGAATCTTTGCATATATTATTGGGAACATCTGCATGTCTGCAGTGGCTTTGTCACTCAGGTGAGCGAACCATGGCCCGTGGGCCTCTTGTTATTGGTTGCCATGGAAACCAAAATACCAAAAAAAAAAAAAATAGAAAAAAATACTTAAACTATCATCTCCTCAGAAACCATAATGCTCTATGAGGCTGAGACTCTATGATAATATTCTGACCATATTACACTTTACAGGTTTTGTATTCTTTATAAAATTCAGCTCTTTAGTTTGTTTGCTATGGCAACTTAGGGTTTCCATAGACTTATAATGGGGAAATTGAAAAATGACATTTACTGCCAAGCCTTTCAAGATTTTTTGACAAAACTTCCATAGAAATGTTCCTTAAGCAATGTTCTATCTGCCATATGATTTTAGGATTACTGCTCATTTTGATTGGTTGTGACAGAAACCAAAATGCATAAAAAAAAAAAAATAAATAAATAAAAATCATCTCCTCAGAAACCTGCTGTATGAGGCTGAGACTTTATAGAAATATTAACCATATTAGCCTTTACAGGTTTTTGTGTTTTTTTTTAGCTCACCAGAGCCGAAGGCTCCGGGGAAGCTTATAGGATTGGCAGTTGTCCATTGTCTGTTGTCTAGCGTCTACACATTCAAATGATATCTCATCTGAATCCACTGGGCTGATTGCATCCAAATTTCATCTGTAGCATCCTTGGGCTGGGGCTGCCATGGTTTATAAAAATACATGGTGAGCGTAGTGGCCCATGGGTCTCTTGTTTTTAAATTTCCTTTTCTAAATTTTCTAAATTTATGTTTCTTAGAGTAAACTGTCAAACCTAAACTTTTAGATTTTTAGCTCAGCTGAGCCGAAGGCTCAAGGTGAGCTGTTGTGATCACTCACCATCCGTCATCGTCGTCGTTTGTCTGTCCGTCTGTTCACAATCTTTAAACAACACTTAAAGACACATTTTTCCTTCTTTGGCTAGACCCCCCTTCATGATCATCCCCAATATACAGTCCTGATAACAGAGCGCACATCAAAGGCTTATCTTATCTAAGTGATTATGTAGTCATTATAAGGCTGTTAAGTCTCCATAGGTGGGGCCCTGTAAGGGTTAATTCATAAAATTGAGCAGCATTCAATATGTTACTTAAGAACCAAATAAATTCATTTGGGAGTTTTGCATTTAATTTATTGATTTTATTTGTTGATTTGTATTGTATCACTTTATTTTTTTTATTTATTTATTTTTAATAGTTTTTTTCCTAAATACAAAAATGTTGTTTTTTCATGCATTGTGAAAAAAGTACAAATAAACTGAAATAGAAATATAAAATTGAAAATATTTATTTATTTATTTATTTTCTAAAGTAAATAAGAACACTGTACAATTATTCCATTTCCATTTCAGTATAACAATACATTATGGAATATGTCAAAAAGTTCTTAGACAATTTAGAATGTGTATTTTATGCCAAAAAGCATCTCCTTTTCAGTAAATACATAAATAACTAAATAAAATACTATCTATCTTCCTAACAGATAAAGAGGGCACTTGGTGATAAATTAGCATATAGGCATAAATATCTGTATTTCTCCATAAAATATGTTGTGGGTTTCATTAGAACTGCCTGGGAGAGGCAATTGTAATGAATAAAAACCAGGTATATTTTATTGAATAAACATAAAAAAATTATCAAATTACCAAATTACCCACCTTATCTGTTTCTCTGTCTTCATCATAATGTTCCTTTGGTGATCCTCTACCAAGATTGTTCAAGCCATTTGGATTCGTCAAAAAACATGGCCGCCAGGGTTTAAAAATCTTCTCTTAAGAAACCGTTGGATTGAGTTCAGTGTAACTTGGCAGGAATGTTGCTTTGGTGACCTTCTACCAAGATTGTTCACGCACTCATGATACATCGAAAAGCATGGCCGCCAGGGGGCGGGGCTTATTTTTCGTATATATCTGTATAGAAAACTTTGAAATTCTTCTTGTCAGAAACCACCTGACTGATTTCAATATTACTTGGCAGGAATGTTGCTTTGGTGACCCTCTACCAAGATTGTTCAAGCAATCATGATTCGTCAAAAAACATGGCTGTTAGGGGTGGGGCTTATTTTCCCTATATATCTAAATAGAAAACTTTAAAAATCTTCTTGTCAGAAACCACTGAACCGATTCCAATATAACTTGGCAGGAATGTTCCTATGGTGACCCTCTACCAAGTTTGTTCAAGCTGTCATGATTCGTCAAAAAACATGGCCGTTAGGGGGTGGGGCTTATTTTCCCTATATAGCTATATAAAACATTTTAAAAATCTTTTTGTCAGAAACCACTGGACCGATTTCAATATAACTTGGCAGAATTGTTCCTTTGGTGATACTCTTTCAAGATTCAGTTCAAGCCATCATGATGCATGAAAAAAAACATGCCCGCTGGGGAGCAGGGCTATAAAATTTATACAAAAATCTTAAAGCAGTAAACTTGGCTGAAACTTCAACAGTAAGTATGCAAAGCTGTTTGCTCAGGTGAGCGATATAGGACCATCATGGTCCATTTGTTATTGTAATTAATTATTATGACATGTTATAATGTTATTAATTATGAAGCTACATAAAGAATGTTTTATTTGTCTTATCTTGGTGACATAACCAATGTACCAATAATGTGCCTATGAACCACTTGAAGGATTATAATGATTTTATAATGTTCCTTCTAAATCAGTAACACATTTTTCTGAGGAAAATCAGATTTATGACCACATACTTGGACCAAAAACATCTGGATCAGTGCCGAAATGTGCATTTTAGAGACCGAGATAGAGCAGTAAACATGTAGAATATGTGAAGGATTTAACTTATTATAATATGTAAGGTCATGTATTAAGGTAAGGAGAATTTATTTTTACTACTTTTAAATAAGCATGCATATATAAGTTTGTACAGGTGCTACTTACTTTCATTGCATTTTCTACTCCATGACATGAGTTCAAGTGTATATTTCATTTCCCTTAGCATGGATCTGTGACTAAAAATTTCAGATATCAGACTGTCTGTTAATAGAAATTGTAAGTAAAAATGCATTATATTGGTTAATGATAACACCCTTAAAGATACTGAAGTCCTCTATCATGCTTGTGAGCTAAATTAAAGATTGGACATATTAATTTCAAGGAATAAAAGTCAAGTATTTGAGTCTTAATACAGGATGTGTATATTTTTTAAATTTGCAGTGCTTTCAAAAGTCTTTCATTGAATTCAAATAGGATATGATTATGATATCAAGTGGAAATCTGTTTTTCGCTTCTTCTCCTGAACCGAAAGGCTTATTGATTTTAAACTAGGTCGGTGTGACTTGTAGAACAAAAATAGCTAAAATCATGCCGTGGGAAATCCAAGATAGCCGCCATGGCTATTTTTCGCTTATCTCCTAAACCCAAAAGCCAATTGACTCCAAACTTGGAAGGAAGCATTTGTGTGACTTATAGATAAAAAATAGCTAAAATCATCCCTATCGGAATCCAAGATGGCCGTCATGGCAGCCATCTTGAAAATCTATTTTTCACTTCTTCTTCTGAACTGAAAGGCCAGTTGACTCGAAACTTGGCAGGAAGCATTGGGATGACCTGTAGATCGAAGATAGCTAAAATCATCCTAATTGGAAATCCAAGATGGTGGCCTTGGTGGCCATCTTGAAAATCTATTTTTCGCTTCTTCTCCTAAACTGAACAAGCCAATTGACTCGAAACTTGGCAGGAAGCATTGGGTTGACTTATAGGTCAAAAATAGCTAAAATCTTTCTGATCGGAAATCTGAGATGTCTGCCATGGGGGCCATCTTGAAAATCTATTTTTCACTTCTTCTTCTGAATCGAAAGGCTAATTGTCTTTAAACTTGGTAGGAAGCATCGGGGTGACTTGTAGGTCAAAAATAGCTGCCATCTTGTTTTATATATACTTATATAGGGAAAACCTTAAAAAATCTTTTTGTCTGAATCCAGAAGGCCCTGGCCTTTGATATTTGGTTACATAGCTTCATCTAGTTCACATGCCTATTCAACAATAAGGCACCACACGATCATGCTTCTGTCCAGCACCCCACAACCTGTCGTCCGAAAACATTCATTTTCAACAAAATTAAACATACATAGTCCTATGAAGAGAAATCATAGTCTTTTAGAATATACTAGAGACAATGACACTCAGGTGAGCAAATTAGGGCCCTCTGGGCCCTCTTCTAATAATTATGAGGCAAGAAGGTGCCCATAATGTACCTGCAAACATCAGGTAGGTGAAATGTGATTGGTCAATAGTCATGTTATCTATCTACCTACGGTTCATTTTAGGCACATTTTATAAAGTGGTTAAAATCTATATGAAACTGTGTACCTAAAATGTACTTTTGGGCATATATTAGGCACTTTGGGCACATGTTAGGCACATGGAGTACATTTAAGTTACATTATGATCATGTCTGAAGTAAGTACATGTACAGTGAAATATATTATGGGTACATTTTAGGTACCCAGGCACATTTTAGGCATTTCAGGTACATTTTTGGTACTGTAGGTATATTAAGGGTACACCAGGTACACTTAAGGTACTGTGGGTACATGCAGGGTATACTAGGTACATTCTAGGTACACAGGCACATTTTTGATGTTTCAGGTACATTTTGGGTACTGTAGGTGTATTCAGGGTAATCAGGTACATTTTAGGTACTGCAGGTACATACAGGTACCACCAGGTACATTCTTGGTAACCAGGCATATTTTAGGTATCTAAGGTATATTTTAGGTACTACTATAGGTATATTCAGAGTACACCAGGTACATTTTAGGTACTGTGGGTACATACAGGGTACACCAGGTACAGTCTAGGTACCCAGGCACATTTTAGATATTTCAGGTACAGTTTTGGCACTGTAGATACACCAGATACATTCCAGGCACACAGAGTACTTTTTAGGTACAATGTCATGTAAAGATATATATTCTATAGATGTAACTATTTTGTATCAATCTGGCCCATGTTTCAGATAGTGTGCCAATTCTGTACAAAAAAGGTATACTTATTTGTGCCTATTTTTGTGCTTATTTTGTACCCCAAAAATGTGCTTATTTTGTACTTTTTTAGCTCACCTGAGCTGAAAGCTCAAGGTGAGCTTTTGTGATCACTCACCATCCGTCGTCGTCGTCCGTATGTCCGTCCCTCCACAATCTTTAAACAACATCTCCTCCTAAACCACTGATTGGATTTTGACCAAACTTCACAGGAATGATCCTTGGTTGGTCCTCTTTCAAAGTTGTTCAAATGGTTCCGGTCCATTGCATATCTAGGTCACAGGAGCTAAAAATAGATTTTTTAACTAAAACTTTAAAAATCTTCTTGTCCGAAACCACTGGACCGATTTCAATATAATTTTGCAGAAATGTTCCTTTGGTGATCCTCTACCAAGATTGTTCAAGCCATTCGGATTCGTCAAAAAACATGGCCGCCAGGGGGCGGGGCTTATTTTCCCTATGTATCTATATAGAAAACTTTAAAAATCTTCTTGTCAGAAACCACTGGACCGATTTCAATGTAATTTTGCAGAAATGTTCCTTTGGTGATCCTCTACCAAGATAGTTCAAGCCATTTGGATTTGTCAAAAAACATGGCCGCCAGGGGGCGGGGCTTATTTTCCCTATGTATCTATATAGAAAACTTTAAAAAATCTTCTTGTCAGAAACCACTGGACCGATTTCAATGTAATTTTGCAGAAATGTTCCTTTGGTGATCCTCTACCAAGATTGTTCAAGCCATTTGGATTCGTCAAAAAACATGGCCGCTAGGGGGCGGGGCTTAATTTCCCTATATATCTATATAGAAAACTTTAAAAATCTTCTTGTCAGAAACCACAGGACTGATTTCCATACAATTTTGCAGAAATGTTCCTTTGGTGATCCTCTACCAAGATTGTTCAGGCCATTTGGATTCATCAAAAAACATGGCCGCCAGGGGGCGGGGCTTAATTTCCCTATATATCTATATAGAAAACTTTAAAAATCTTCTTGTCAGAAACCACTGGACCGATTTCCATATAATTTTGCAGAAATGTTCCTTTGGTGATCCTCTACCAAGATTGTTCGAGCCATTTCGATTAGTCAAAAAACATGGCCGCCAGGGGTCGGGGCTTATTTTCCCTATATATCTATATTGAAAAATGTAAAAATCTTCTTGTCCGAAACCACTGGACCGATTTCCATGTAATTTTGCAGAAATGTTCCTTTGGTGATCCTCTACCAAGATTGTTCAAGCCATTTGGATTTGTCAAAAAACATGGCCACCAGAGGGCAGGGCTTATTTTCCCTATATATCTATATAGAAAACTTCTTGTCCAAAACCACTGGACCGACTTCAATATAATTTTGCAAAAATGTTCCTTTGGTGATCCTCTACCAAGATTGTTCAAGCCATTTGGATTCGTCAAAAAACATAGCTGCCAGGGGGTGGGGCTTATTTTCCCTATATATCTATATAGAAAACTTTAAAAATCTTCTTATATAGTCAGAACCACTGGACCGATTTCCATATAATTTTGTAGAAATGTTCCTTTAGTGATCCTCGATCCTTTAGTGATTGTTCGAGTCATTTGGATTTGTCAAAAAACATGGCCGCCAGGGGGCAGGGCTTATTTTCCCTATATATAGAAAAATGTAAAAATCATCTTGTCCGAAACCACTGGACCGATTTCCATATAATTTTGCAGAAATGTTCTTTTGGTGATCCTCTACCAAGATTGTTCAAGCCGTTTGGATTTGTCAAAAAACATGGTCGCCAGGGGGCAGGGCTTATTTTCCCTATATATGTATCTATATAGAAAACTTTAAAAATCTTCTTGGCAGAAACCAATGGACCGATTTCAATATAACTTGGAAGGAATGTGTCTTTGGTCACCCTCTTCCAAGGTTGTTCAAGCCATCATGATTTATCAAAAAATATGGCTGCAAGGGGGTGGGGCTTATTTTCCCTATATATCTACATAGAAAACTTGAAAAAAAATCTTGTTTTCCCTATATATCTAAATAAAAAACTTTAAAAATCTTCTTGTCAGAAACCACTGAACAGATTTCAATATAACTTGGCAGGAATGTTCCTTTGGTGACCCTCTACCAAGTTTGTTCAAGCTGTCAGGATTCGTCAAAAAACATGGCCGTTAGGGCGTAGGGCTTTATAACTATATAAAACTTTTTAAACCACTGGACCAATTTCAATATAACTTGGCAGAAATGTTCCTTTGGTGACCCTTTTTTCAGATTCAGTTCAATTTGTCAAGATTTGTAAAAAAACATGGCCGGGGGGTGTGGTGGAGGGGGGTGGGGGTGGTTAGTGCTATAAAGTTTATACAAAAATCCTAGAGCAGTGAACTTGGCTGAAACTTCAACAGTAAATATGCAAATCTGTTTGGTCAGGTGAGCGATATAGGACCATCATGGTCCTCTTGTTTCGGTATGGGATGATCAAAATAGCGAGAAGAATAACATCACACAGGTAATGGCCTAAGGGACATTCTGGATTAAGACCCTTAAGACTGTCATTTTTAGCTCACCTGAGCACGAAGTGCTCATGGTGAGCTATTGTGGTCAGTCAATGTCCGTCGTGCGTCGTCCGTCATACGTCGTCTGTCGTGCGGCATCAACAATTGCTTTAAAAGCCTACTCCTCCTACACCACTGGGCCTATTGACTTGATACTTGGTAGGAATCATCGGAGTGACTTGTAGATAAAAAATAGCTAAAATCATTCCGATCGGAAATCCAAGATGGCTGCCATGGCAGCCATCTTGAAAATCTATTTTTCACTTCTTCTCCTGAATCGAAAGGCAAATCTAAGATGGCTGCCATGGCCGCCATCTTGAAAATCTATTTTTCGCATCTTCTCCTGAACCGAAAGGCCAATTGACTCCAAACTTGCTAGAAAGCATCAGGGTGACTTGTAGATCAAAAATAGCTAAAATCGTGCCGATAGGAAATCCAAGATGGCCGCCATCTTGAAAATTTATTTTTCACATCTTCTCCTGAACAACATAGCATCTCCTGAGCATCAGGGTGACTTGTAGATCAAAAATAGCTAAAATCGTGCCGATCCGAAATCCAAGATGGCCGCCATGGCCGCCATTTTGAAAACCTATTTTTCGCTTCTATTCCTGAACCGAAAGGCCAATTGACTCCAAACTTGCTAGGAAGCATCACGGTGACTTGTAGATCTAAAATAGCTAAAATCGTGCCGATCGGAAATCCAAGATGTCCGCCATGGCAGCCATCTTGAAAATCTATTTTTTGCTTCTTCTCCTGAACAAAAAGGCAAATTGACTCCAAACTTGCTAGGAAGCATCAGGGTGACTTGTAGATCAAAAATAGCTAAAATCGTGCCGATAGGAAATCCAAGATGGCCGCCATCTTGAAAATTTATTTTTCACATCTTCTCCTGAACCGAAAGGTCAATTGATTCCAAACTTGCTAGAAAGCATCAGGGTGACTTGTAGATCAAAAGTAGCTAAAATCGTGCTGATCGGAAATCCAAGTTGGCCACCATGGCCGCCATCTTGAATATCTATTTTTCGCTTCTTCTCCTGATCCGAAAGGCCAATTGACTCCAAACTTGCTGGGAAGCATCAGTGTGACTTGTAGATCAAAAATAGCTAAAATCGTGACGATCGGCAATCCAAGATGGCCGTCATGGCAGCCGTCTTGAATCTATTTTTCGCTTCTACTCCTAAACCCAAAAGCCAATTGACTCCAAACTTGGTAGGAAGCATTGGGGTGACTTATAGATCAAAAATAGCTAAAATTGTGTCATCGGAAATCCAAGATGGCTGCCATGGCAGCCATCTTGAAAATCTATTTTTCGCTTCTTATCCTGAAACGAAAAGCAAGTTGACTCCAAACTTGCTAGAAAGCATCAGGGTGACTTGTAGATCAAAAATAGCTAAAATCGTGCCGAGGGATGGGCGCCATGGCGGCCATCTTGAAAATCTATTTTTCGCTTCTTCTCCTGAACCGAAAGACCATTTGACTGGACACTTGGTAGGAAGCATTTGGGTGACTTGTAGATCAAAAATAGCTAAAATCATGCCGATCGTAAATCCAAGATGGCCGCCATGGTTGCTATCTTGAAAATCTGTTTTTTCGCTTCTTCTCCTAAACCCAAAAGTCAATTGACTCGAAACTTAGTAGGAAGCATTTGGGTGACTTGTAGATCAAAAATAGCTAAAATCTTTCTGAGAAGATGACCATGACCGCGATCTTGAAAATCTATATTTAGCTTCTTCTCCTGCACCGAAAGGCCAATTGACTCCAAACTTGGTAGGAGACATTGGGGTGACTTGTAGATTAAAAATAGCCAAAATCATGCCAATCGGATATCCAAGATGGCCGCCATGGCAGCCATCTTGAAAATCTATTTTTCGCTTCTTCTCCTGAACCGAAAGACCAGTTGACTCGAAACTTGGTTGGAAGCTTTGGGATGACTCGTAGATCAAAAATAGCTAAAATCGTGCCGATCGTAAATCCAAGCTGGCCGCCATTTAGAGTTTGTTCAAATGATCACGCTCCATTGACTAGCATGCCATATATATTCTTCTTCAAAATTAAGATTTGCCTAAATGATGATCTTTTCAATAGTTGCGATGACAGGATTGGAAAAATGTTGCATAACATCTGCATATCTGCATTGGCTGTGTCACTCAGGTGAGCGATCCATGGCCCGTGGGCCTCTTGTTTAAATAATCATCATAAATATTGCTCAAAATGTTCGTCTTGATGATTTCTTGGTCTAGACTAGTTTAAAACTGGGTCACTTGATATCAGAAACTAGGTCACCTGGCCAAATCAAAGGAAAACCTTGTTGATGCTCTAGAGGTCACATTTTTGAAGTGATCATCATGAATCTTGCTCAAAATGTTTGTCTTGATGATTTCAAGGTGATGTATATTTTTCTATCCAGTGACTTTCTTAAGTTTTTCCATTTAGGTCAGTTTCTCAGTAATTATTGGTTTTACAGAGTGATATTTGGTACTTGTGAAGTGTTTATGTTTAGGTCAGTTTCTTAGTAACTATTGCTCCTACAGCCAGTGATACTTAGTACATGCATACATCTTAGCATGGCCTCTTGAGTGCAGTCATCCATATTTGACCTTGACCTTTATTTCACAGTCCATTAGACATGCTACATTGTCTTACTTGTTAATATAATCATTTTGAATTTTGGTCAGAATGTTTGCCTTGATCAGTTCTAGATCAGGTTCTCAAAGTGCTATGATGCTCAGGTGAGCGTTACAGGGCCATCATGGCCCTCTTGTTTCTGTGGAAGGTTTGAAATACAGAATAGAATACATAACCTATAGTTTAAGTACTACTAGTTAAAACTGAATTCCACCTGGTGGTTTAGGAGGAGATAGTGTGACAGACAAATGAACTGATGCACAGGTGGATGGATGCACAGAAAAATAATGTTGCTCTCGCACACCCTTACCATGAGGGGAAGTGATATAGCAAGTTTGGTAGAATTCCATCCAGTGGTTTAGGAGGTGATAGCCTGACAGACAGCTGGATGAACATTTGGGTGGAGGGCCGCAAAGTAATGTTGCTCTCGCACAACCTTACCATGAGAAGAAATAATGTAGCAGGTTTGGTTGAATTCAGCTCAGTGGTTTAGAAGGAGATAGTGTGACAGACAAATGGATGGAAGACTGATGCACAGACTGAAAGATGAGCAGAAAAAAAAAATTTGCTCTCACTTATCCTTAGCATGAGGGGAAGTGATGTAGCAAGTTTGGAGAATTCTTCCCTGTGGTTTAGAAGATAGCATGACAGACAGGCGATTGGATGTACGTACGGAATGGAAGGACGGATGAATGGATGTAGGAGTTAACAATATCACCATTGCTTTTTTGAAAAGCGAGAGGATAGTAAAACTGATCTCAGTAAAGTAGAAGATAGTATGTTCATTTCGTTAGTTATTGTTAGTGTTGTTAGAAGGCATTCTCTTCACATCGGCACAACAAAGTTCACTGCACCAGGTTGGGAATTATACTGGTTGTCAGCAACATGATTAATCAAGCCAGATTAGTCAAAATATAAACCAGTGTAGTTCCGATGTGTTGTAATCATTGTCAAGGCTGAAGCGAAGGGAATAGCAGTTATATGTTTTGTGTATTATATGTTGTAAATATATATATGTGTAAAAAATCTAAAAACTTGTAACGGTGTTAGAGTCTCTGTGTAGTGATACAGTTAGGCATCAGCCAACCTGGAGCTCAGTCAATAGGAAGTCACCCTCAGGCATAACAACTTCCCAACATCACATGGTAAAGGTGTGCTATAGCAGCATTATTTTTCTGTCCATCTGTCTGTCATGCTATCTCTTCCTAATCCACTTGGCAGAATCCAACCAAACTTGCTACATGACTTCATGTTTGGTAAGTGTGTGCGAGAGCAACATTATTTTTCACTTCTCTTTGATAAGTGGTGAAAGCAAGGAGATTTGCAATGACGTGCCATCGTCTGCATAATTTCGTTTTTTTTACACATATATTTACATCACAGAACATATAATGACAAACAGTGAAATAACTTCCACTATTTCTTTTGCTTCAGCCTCAACCTCAACAACAATCATATAATTGATTATTCTGGTTAATTAACCAACTTGTCATCAACCAGTTATAGAATCCATGACTAAGTAAGATGATCATTGTCATGCTGATGAAAAGGGAATGCTCCTCCCTAACTTAAGACAATGACATAAACTGTTTGCAGTGCTAACACTATATCGTCCACGAATAATTGTTCCAGAATTTATTTTAGCCTTTTGGGCTTTTTATCTTTCACAAAGCCTTTACAGCTTCACTATTTATATGCCTTGAGGGCTTTATATACATTTAGCTTATTATACTAAGGCCAACCCAGTCCTGCAGAATTCTATATTTTCCAGCAGTTTGCTGTATAGTTCTACTGGTACTGTTTTCTCTTCTATGCAGTGATTTGATTTCTTATCCTTTGTCTAGACGGGTATATTTGTGACTCCGATCAACCAAAGAATATTTCTCTTCCCTGTGGTTACTAAGTCATCAGAGCCTCAACCAGGGAAGGAGAGGGTTAATACCTGTAACAAAGGAACGAACACACCTAACTATACATTCTACAATAAAACGAGCACTTCACTAACTTCGACATCAAAAGTCAAATGCAAGCTTCATTTCTTTCACAAACAATAATAATTTAATTTGCCAATTTCCAAGTTATCTTTCATTGATATTATTCAGATGTTGTCACCTAAATGCCATGAAGACATTATAAATCGCTGACAATACCAGCAAAACTTGAAACGTATACATTGGAACACATCTTTTCCTTCTGTAGTTTTCCAGAGATTTTAAAATCGTTAAGCCGAATAGACTATAAGCTTGTGTGTCACTGGCTTAGTAGCAAGAGTAGACCGTGATCTGATTGCTCCTTAGAAGCAGTCTGATCAGGGTCTGCACTGTTTACTCACAGAATCTTGTCCCAGTACGCAATTATTATTACTTGTAGTTTGCAGAATATGAGAAGTGGACAGAAAATTCCTGCTTCGCTTTCATTTTCTGCTTACATATACATAAGTACAGGAAGAGCTGTTGCATCATGTCTCAGCATGAGCATCCAACTCAGAATGTTAAAGGTTGTCAGACCTTATACTTATACTTTTGGACCCTCTGATGGATTTTGTCTTTATTTGGCATGATAATTGATATTGGCCCAAAGAATTCAAGGTAATCTTAGCAGCTGTATTGTGACCTAGAGTTTGAGGTCACAGACTATGATTCTTTTTATGTTTTATGTTAAATTTTAAGACCTCCTATTTTCCAAACCTTGTGATTATTTAGTGTATAGTAAATATACTTAGAGGTACTAGTCCAAAGTTTAAGTGTCTCCCGCCTTTCACATAGAGGTTAAGTTTGTGGGCTTCCAAAGTTAAATGTTTAAATCTTTATTTTGAAAATTTTATTTCTAAACCCTCTTCTGAATTGTTGATGATGTTAGATGTTAGACTAAAACTTAATTCAGTTCCCGTCTTCTATCTCCAACTAAGAATTTTTTTTTATCATTGTTAAGTCCATGTTCAAGCAAGCTACCACATTTATTATAAATATCAAGACAGATGGACTTGAGCAAACAGTGTAGACTCAGATTGGACTGCTTCTAAAGGTGCAATTTGATCAGGAGCTGCACTGTTTGTCATTTCATCGCCACATTTAAGAGACACTTGATCTTGATTTATATGAACCTGTTTAAACTAGGATATCCAGATAATTGGGGTAAAACTCTGCTGTCAGGTAACAAATCTCATTCATATATGGCATAAGATAGATTTCCTTTTGCTACAGTTAAAATTCCTTGTCATGTTTTCAGGTAAAGAAAGATGTAATAGTAGATTTGGCTTGTGGAATGGCAGTTCTGCGAGGAGCTGATGTCTTTGTTCTTGGTATTATGGGAGCCCCAGCTGGTAAGTCACAGACCATTTTTGTCGCAGGTTTTGTTGCACACCTGCTTGTAGCAGATATTTACATCAAAGTTAGTATTATTATCAACTACAAGACTAAACAACCATCAAACCTTGCATGAAACATCTGCCTGACCTCCTGACTTGGCAGGTACCTTGACCCGGTGACCTTGACCTATATTTCACACTGCATTGACTTAGACACAATTTACGTCAACATTCCAGATCTCCTCAACTATAAGACCTACAACCACCAAACCTTGCATAGTGCTTCTCCTAGATGTTTGTTTGTGTTGAGGTTTTACGGCCCAGTCAACCCAATGGGGTCATGTCGAGCACGGTCAGTTTACCTAACCACATGTTTACTGGGCAGGCTTAGTCCTCTAAGCGGTTAACCAGTATTGTGCACATTCTTTTGCCAGAAACTGACAACTGCCCTTCTTGAATCAGCGGAAGGGAGAGAATGACCGTGATCAATCTCCACGAAAGAGTGTTGCCGACCTCGGCATGGGTTGAACCCGCGACCTCCTGGTCTCCAGTTGGATGGCGCATCCAACTGAGCCACCGAGGCTGGTTCTCCTAGATGTACTGACTTGGCAGGTACCTTGACCCGGTTACTGTGACCTATATTTTGCGATTCAGTGACTGACACATTTTACATTGGCGTTCGATATCTCCTCAATTATAAGGCCTACAACCACCAAACTTTGCATGGTGCTTCACCTCAATGTACTGACTTGGCAGGTAACTTGACCTGGTGACCTTGACCTATATTTGGTGCTCCAGTGACTTTTACGCATTTTACGTTGACATTCCATATCTCATCAATTATAAGGCCTACAACCGCCAAACCTTACATTATGCTTCTCCTCGATGTACTGACTCGGCAGGCCCCTTGACCAGCTGACTTTGACCTATCGTCTGACCATGTGTTTTGACACTCATTTATTTCGACACCATATTTATTTATATGTCACCTCGCGCTCACGCAGCTTTTCTGATGACGTTTTCTGGTATTTTCTGTTTGTAAACAAGTCTGGATTACAGAGAGACAATCATGTGGAAAAATCCGAGATCTAAAGGTAAATAATTATCTATTTTACTTATACAGTTATTTTTTAACCTTTTTATTATGTCGATTTTTTACCATAATTAAATGCATAAAATATGAACATTATTGAAAATTCAGAATCTGACAACTATTTTTATCTGGATCCTCATCGTCTGCCTCAAAAGTCACGTGACTGTCATGTGACATGAAGGATGCAGCATACAAAAATTCACTGTGTTGTATATGCTATGCACTGTATAAAATTAGCAAGCCATTTTATAAAATGTTAATATAAATAGTTTCTACACAAAAGTCTTATTGATTAAAAGTTTGGTTAACACTCACAAATGTCCTGAAACTTTTCTTTTCAGACCTCTCAAGTCAAGTACAGACTCTATTCACCAACTTCAATGACCAGTGCCCTCCTTAAAGTCAGAGATTATGATGCTCCAATAAGAACCACAGCAACACAGTTTGGTGTGCCAGTGGCATCTCTTAGACATAAACTCAGTGGGCGTGTGAATGCAGAAGCAACCAGATCTGGACCACCACCCCTTTTCTCCCAGGAAGAAGAAGCTAGGCTGGCAGACCATCTGAAGTTTACAGCTTCTGCAGGCTATGGTTACAGCAGGTATACATACAATTTAAATATGCTATAAATGTTTTAAAGCTTTATTAGCATTGTTGACTATATATTAACATAGAATTAGATCTCCATGTAAATGTTAAATACTGGTAATGTTGATAAACCATAGTTTTATGGCATTATTATATTGTTGTAGTCAGCTACTTTAGTGTTGTTCTTGTCTAATTTCAGATCAGAAGTGCTTGATATGGCCACCGAGTATGCCGTCAGTCTAGGGTACAGGGACAGAGACCATGCATTGAGCTTCCAGTGGTACTGTGACTTCATGTCATGCTGGCCTGAGCTGAAAGTGCTGAAGCCAAGAGAACTAGAAATGCAACGGGCCAAGGCTACAACACTAGAGTGCATCACAAATTATTATAATGAAATGGGTCACATATTAAATAAATATAGTTTAAATGACAAACCTGAGAGGATTTTTAATGTGGATGAGAAGGGACTGTCAACCACCCATAAAGCACCACAAGTAGTTGCATCAGTTGGTACAAACTCCCCTGCAGTAACATCAAGTTCCTGTGTCTTGATTACTGTATTGGGTTGTGATAATGCACTGGGATACCATGTACCACCTTATTTAGTGTTCCCTGGTGCAAGAATGTGACCGGAGTTGCTTGATGGTAAAACACCAGGGGCTGATGGAACTGTTAGTGAAACTGGGTGAAGTAATAGTGATGTATTCAGAGAATATCTTGAAAGACACCTTCTGAGATATTTACCAGAGAGAAGTGCCAAAATCCTATGATGGCCACAAATCTAATGTGAATTTAGGTCTGAATGATTGGGCAAAAAGTGAACATATCATTTTGTTTGTTCTACCTGCTCATACGAGCCATATCCTCCAGCTTATGGATATTGGTTGCTCTGGCCCATTTGAGCGGATCTTCAATCAAATGGCTCATAAGTTCATGCAAGAAAATTGTGGCCAATCTATTTCTAGGTATAATATCTGTGCCATAGCGTGTCCTGCATATATGCAAAAGCCCTTTCTCCTGAGAACCTTTAGTCTGCATTTAGACGGTCTGGTGTATTCCCTTTTAACTTAAATGCAGTAGATCCTTGTAATTTTAAGCCGGCCAAGGTCTTAGAGCAGATAGATTTCGATTCAGCTTGTAGTCAGGTACAAAGGTGTTGCTTGATGAGAAAGCTACAGCTTCTCAAGGTGAGTTTTTCTCCAAAAAGGAAAATGCATTGACTGCTAAGAAGCCCCAGACAAAAAAAAAAGAAACTATTTAAGCACCCTGATAAGTGGTAAGGCTGTAACTGAAGACAATATGGTAAACACCATTAGATATCATGAAGATGCTAGGAAGAAACCCAGAAACTCACAAAAAGTAACAACTGGTAAGACCAAAACAAAAGTGTTGTGTCTGTGGTAACACCTGATGCTGTGCGCTATAGTGAATCTGTCATTTTTGTTAAATGGGTTGCTTGTAACAGATGTGCCACTTAAAATACTGTACCACAGTAAATGTTATTATAGCCCCGCTTTGAAAAAGTGGGGCTATACTGGATTTGCCATGTCTTTCTGTGATTCCGTGACTCCGTAATTCCGTGATTCTGTGATTTCGTGACTGCAAAATTAAAATGCATTTTGCTTAATAACTTTTATGTTGTGGTCCTACTTCAATGAAACTAATACCATACTTGGTCTCTGAGGTAAGGAAGGTGTAGTGGCAGAATGGTCGCCAAGGGTCCATAACTCTTGGAGTTCTATTGCTTGATAGGTTTTCAAATTTTGCCATTCTTGAAAATTTTCATAACAGATTTCTCAGGAACTATGAAAGCTAGAAAGCTGAAAGTTCGTATAAACATGGACAATGACTGTATGTATAGTGTGTACTGGAATAGGGGCCAAGGGTTCATAACCCTTGGAGTTATATCCCTTGATAGGTTTTCAAAAAATTAAAATGCATTTTGCTCAGTAACCTTTATGTTTATGGTCCTACTTTGATGAAACTTATACCACACTTGGTCTCTAAGGTAAGGGAGTTGTAGTGGCAGAATGGTGGCCAGGGGCCCATAACTCTTGGAATTATGTCCCTTCATAGGTTTTCAAATTTTACCATTCTTGAAAATTTTTGTCACCGATTTCTCAGGAACTATGAAATTTAGGAAGCTGAAAGTTTGTATAAACATGGACAAAGACTGGATGTATGTGTATACCAGAATAGGGGCCAAGGGTCCATAACTCTTGGAGTTATCCCCCTTTGTAGGTTTTCAGTAACATGTTTGTGGTCCTACTTTAGTGAAACTTATACCACACTTTGTCTCTAAGGTAAGGAAGATGTAGTGGCAGAGGGTGGCCAAGGGCCCATAACTCTTGGAGTTATGTCCATAGGTTTTCAAATTTTGCCATTCTTGAAAATTTTCATAAAAGATTTCTAAGGAACTATGAAAGCTAGAAAGCTAAAAGCTTTTATCAACATGGACAATGTCTGGATGTATTGTGTATACAGGAATAGGGGCCAAGGGTCCATAACTCTTGGAGTTATGTCCCTTGGTAGGTTTTCAGAAAATTAAAATGCATTTTGCTCAATAACTTTTATGTTTGTGGTCCTACTTCGATAGACCTTATACCATTTTTGGGGCTTTGAAAAAGTGGTACATGCATGGACAGTGGGTTGATGTATCTTGTATTCAGGAATCAGGGTCAAGGGCCCACAACCCATGGATTAAATTCCTTTGATAGGTTTTAGGATGCCATGTTACCATGTGCTGCAGTGGTGTTACCTGGTAAGGATGAATTCAAAATAGTACGACACTATATATATGTATTTCTCCTCCGATACAGCTGCAGTGGAGCTATGTTCAGATTCTCTGACAGCTCTAGTTAGGCTAGGGGAACATTCCTTTGCAATCATTGTTCACCTGAGGAAGTAAATAAATAAATATTTTATGCATTATGATTTCAAGATAAAAAAACATGGTAGTCAATGAACAGGTTTACGTTTGCTTATTAAATAACTAAATGAAAAGATATATATTTTAGAGTATTTTCTTTGTTCCATAAATGTTTTTTATTTTATTAAATGACACATTGGTGCTGCCCAAGTCAATGCCACCATCAGCGTAGCAAGTACACCACAGTGTATGTAAAAACCGGAGGTGCCAATCAGATGCATCATTTCATATGATTGTAAACAAAAATGGCGGCGACCTGGATGAGGTTTGTTGGGCACAATTTTCCACAGTTACATATAGATAATGCACTTTTTGCAAATATGGTATACTATTTAAGTTGATTCTTTACATTTTGCATAAGAAAATATTATTGAATATTTATCGGGAAATGATAAAACGGTTATAGAATGCTTAGGTGAGTTGAAACCCATGTGTCCAGGATATATTTTGCACTTCAGTGATTTTGACACATTTTATGTCAACGTTCGATATCTCCTCAAATACAACCACCAACCTTGCATAGTGCTTCTCCTCAAGGTACTGACTTGGCAGGTTCTTTGACCTGGTGACCTTGACCTATATTTCGCACTGCAGTGACTTTGACACATTTTACTTGCGTAGTGCTTTTCCTTGATATACTGATTTTGCAGGTACCTTGATCTGGTGACCTTGACCTATATTTCATGCTCCTGTGACTTTGATACATTTTACATCGATGTTCGATATCTCCTCAACTATAAGGCCTACAACCAACAAACCTTGCATAGTGCTTCTTCTCGATGTACTGACTTGGCAGATACCTTGACCCAGTGACCTTTACCTACATTTTTTGCTCCAGATATATGCCCCACTGGGCACTTTGTCTACATTTTCTTTTAACCCAGTTTTCAACTAAGCACTGCTAAGAATGAAATAAACTTATTTAATAACCAAATTCTGATTGTGGCACCTGTGACTTTTGCCCAAGCAGGTGCGACGCCACCTTCCATGGAATTCTTGTTTTATCAGAAAATTGTCTAAGAACTTTCTGACATATTACATGATGTGTTGTTTTATTGAAGTGAAAATCATTGTACATGTAACTAAAATCTTTACATTCTCAGTAATACAGTTTTGTTTGCCAACAACTGATCACAAAATACAAAATACCAGTACATGTATCAATAAAATTCCAGTAGCACTATTTGAGTAGCTTGGTAAAAAGATAATCACTAAAAAAAGGTGTAATAAATAAATCAATTTTGTCCGGAAAAGCATTATTTTGGAGCATCCCCACAGCCTGTTCAGTCTGTGCTATTTGGACAAAGAATCAGTATATGTTTTAGAGCGTGTGGTGAAGACTGATCAGACTGCACAAATGTGCAGGCTCTTCTGAATATTCACTGAACATACAGATTATTTTGTAGAAATAATTGGGTTTCTGAAAATTCAGTTTGTGAGATTCCACATAATAAATATTCAGAATTTTGATACAATTATCTTTTTTTAGCTCACCTGAGCAAAAGCTCAGGGTGAGCTATTGTGATCACCCTCTGTCCGTCATCCATCCTTGTCCGTTGTCCGATATCCGTCGTCAACAATTAGTTTGTTCTGGCGAAAGAATGTGCACAATACTGGTTAACCGCTTAGAGGGCTAAGCCTGCCCAGTAAACGTGTGGTTAGGTAAACTGACAGCGCTCGACATGACCCCATTGGCTTGACTGGGCCGTAAAACCTCAACACAAACAAATCAGTACTGGGTCACTTGGGGTCAAAAACTAGGTCATGATACTCAGGTGAGCATTACAGGGCCATTATGGCCCTCTTATTTTTTGTTTCCTACCTGTCAAACACTTTGCTTTTGAAGAAAACTTTTTGATAATTCCAGTATGTTTAACATTCATTAATAAATATTATTTAGTATTCCTTTGTTGCTCTTTCCTAGTGAACTCTTATAATTAGTCTCAAGACAAAATATTTGCAGATTCAATTTGAATGAAGCTAAAATATTTTGTTTTGAGGCAGCTATAGAATAATTCTGAAGTGTTCTTATTTACTCAAGAAAATAAATAAATGAATAAAAACTTTCAATTTTATATTTCTATTTCAATTTATTTGTATTGTTTTCACATATTTAATACTTCACAATTATATGAATTACCCCTTACAGGGCCCCACCTAGGGAGACTTAACATCCTTATAATCACCTCATAATTACTTAGATAAGATAAGCCTTTGATGTGCACTCTGTCATCAGGACTGTATATTGGGGCTGATCATGAGAGGGGGGTCTAGCCAAAGAAGGAAGAAAATGTGTCTTTAAGTAGTAGTGAGATGAACTTGATGGGAGGCAACGAGAAGATATGGAGATTCAGAATTGCTAAAATTGTTGCATTCCAATATCCAAGAGGGTTGCCATGGCAGCGGTCTTGAAAAGCATCAAACCAAAGCTGCTTCTGAATGCTAAATCAGATTGAGCCCATACTTGGTGAAAGGCATTAGGGTAACATGGAGATTCAGAATAACTAAAAATGTTCCATTCAGATATCCAAGATGGCCACCATAGTGGCCATCTTGAAATTCTTCAAACCACATTTCCTGCCAAACGGTAAGTCAATTTGAGAAAAAACTTAGCGGGAGGCATCAAAGCAACATGGAGATTCAGAACTGCTAAAACTGTTCTTGTTCTGATATTCAAGATGGCCACCATTGCAGCCATCTTGAAACTCTTCAAATGACATCTGTCCCTGAAGGGTAAGTGGGATTTAGCCGAAACGATGAGAGGCACTGGGGAAACATGGAGATTCAGAATTACTGAAATCGAGCCATTCCAATATCCAAGATGGCTGCCACGGTGCCCATCTTGAAATTCTTCAAATGACATCTCCTCCTAAACATATGTTGGATTGAGCTGAAACTTGATTGGAGACATCGGAGCAACATAGAGATTCAGAATTGCTAAAATCGTTCTGGCGTCCATCTTGAAAATCTTCAAACCACATCTGCTCCTTAATGGTAAGTCTGAATGAGCCAAAACTTGGTGGGAGGCATTGGGGCGACATGGAGATTCAGAATTGCTAAAAAGGTATTGTTAAGATATCCAAAATTGCCGCCAGTGAAGCCATCTTGAAAAAAAATCTTCAGTTGTCATTTGCTCCTGAACAGTGTCGGATTGAGCTGAAACTTGGTTGATATCTGAGATGGCCACCATGGCATCCGTCTTGAAAATCTTCAAATCACAGCTGCCTCCAAATGATATGTCGAATAGATGGGAAGCATTGGGGTGTTTAGGAGATGAGAATTGCTAAAAATCATTCCATTCCGATACCCAAGATAGCCACCATGATGGCCAGCTTGAAATTCTTCAACCACACCTCCTCCCAAACTGTAAGTCAGATTGAGCCGAAATTTGATGGGAGCCATCTGGGTGACTTGGAGATTCAGAATTGCTAAAATCTTTCAGTTTCAGTATCCAAGGTGGAGGCCATGGCGGCAATCTTGAAACTCTTCAAACAACATCAGATTCTGAATTGCTAAAAGCAATCTGATCTGATAGCAAAGATGGCCATGATGGCACAACGTAACATATCATGATCAGCTTAATCCAAGGGCATTTCTTGATTTGTATCTCTTTCCAGACAGATGATATTTAAGTTTGGAAAAACAAAATAGTTGTAGGGGGCCAGGTCTGTCAAAAACGGAGGGTATGGAAGGACACTAACCTCCAACTCCAAAAACTTGGTCACACTGCGTGCTTTTTGAGCAGATGCATTATCATGTAAAAGTGCTAGGTACTTCAGTCCTGTTTTGGGGCGGCGACTTTTGTAGTAGTGCTTCAATTTTCTTAGAACAATGTTTTTATAGAATTTTCCTGTTACTGTACTGCCTTTTGGCACTGAAATTTGAATAATTGGACCCTTATGATCACCATGGTCACCATCTATTTTGCGCTTCTTCTCCTGAACCAAAACTCAAAAACTAAAATTGTAGGAAGTATTGGGGCACCTTGTAGATAAAAAGCTAAAACTGTTTTGCTAGGAAATCCAAAGTAGCTGCCATAGACGCCATCTTGAAAATGTATTTTCAACTTCCTTCTCCTTAACAGAGATGCCATTTGACTTGAAACTTGGTAGGAAGTGTTGGGGTGACTTGCAGATCAGAAATGCTAAATTTGTTCCAATCAGAAATCCAAGATGTCTGGCTGAGTCACCATTTTGAAAATCTCGTTTAAACTTCTTAAAGGCCTATTGACTCAAAACTTGGTAGGAAATACTAGGGTGACTTGCAGATCAAAAATAGCTAAAATCGTTCAGATCGGGATCCAAGATGGCTGCCACAGAGTCCATCTTGAATATCTATTTTAAACTTCTTGTCATGAAAGGAAAGGCCAACTGACTTAAAACTTTGAAGGAAGTATTTGGATTGCTTGTGGATCAAAAATATCTAAAATTGTTCTGTTTCCAATGCCGCCAACTTGAAAATCTATTTTGAACTTCTACTCTTGAACTGAAAAGCCATTTGACACAAACTTGGTAGAAAGTATCGGGAAGACTTGTAGATTAAAAACTGCTAAAATTGTTTGGATTGGAAATCCAAAGTGACCGCCATGGTGGCCAACTTGAAAATCTATTTTGAACTTCTACTCTTGAACTGAAAAGCCAATTGACACAAACTTGGTAGAAAGTATCGGGAAAACTTGTAGATTAAAAACTGCTAAAATTGTTTGGATTGGAAATCCAAAGTGACCGCCATGGTGGCCAATCTTGAAAATCTATGTTGAACTTCTTTTCCTACACGGAAAAGCCAATTCACTCTGTACTTGATAGGAAGTATCTGGGTGACCTGTAGAATTAAAAAAAGGTTAAGTAGTTCCTTTTAATTGATTACAATCTGCTTTATTCTTTCGGTCCCTGGCCTTCATTGGAAAATTGAAATACACTATATAAAACTACATTATTGAAGTTGCCATTACTGTTCTCATGGAACTAAACTTAACTAGAGGTAACATCAAACTACAGTGTTATGGCACAAAACATCAGCACCAGCCATACCCCATGAAAAGGACATTTAATCTACTAATGCATAAGCAAGCAGCAAAGGACATGGTTAGATGGCGCCGATGCACAGGCCAACCCAAACCCTTCCGGTCCCAATATATACAAAGAATGTTATGAGACTGTGCAGATGTGCAGGCCTGCCCAAATTCCACTAAATGCAATAGCAAACATTTAGGCTGAGACTGCAAGACATGAACCTCCCTCCCCCCATTCCCCCCGGCCACTGGGATCAGCTGAATTGCCACTAGAATGTCGTATGTATGCCATCAGCTGTAACAGAGGTGATGTTTTTGTTTATGTCAGCAAGCCAGAGAGACAAGTCTGGGACAGAATGAAGGATTATTTGTGAGACATGAGACTTCATAATGATAAGCCAATAATGTCTTACTTTAGGGACATCCACAATGATGGAGACCTATGGTTCAGCATACTAAGAAAATTGTACAATGCCAGTCATTACAAGGAACAGTTACTAAGAGAGGCTATGTGGATTAAAAGACTTAAAACAGCCAGTCCACATGGGTGCATTTATGTCAAAGATGTTCTTTTGCGATACCAGTTTGTTTATTTTGGTGAGAACAGTAATGGCAACTTCAATACATTGTAATGTAGTTTTATATAGTGTATTTTAATTTTCTGATGAATTTCAAGGCCTGAAAAATTAAAACAGAGTGAAATCAATTAAATTGTCATAATTCTCTTCCCTCTGGAAGATTTTTTACACATTGTAAAATAGCGAAGATTGGAAATCCAAGATGGTTGCCATAACCACCATGTTGAAAATCTGTTTTGAACTTTCAAAATTCTTCTCCTTAACTCAAAAGGTCAGTCGACTCGAAACTTGAAGTAGCAGGGCCACTTGTACATAAAAAGTAGCTAAAGTCATTCCAATTGGAAATCGAAGATGACCGCCACAGCTGCCGTCTCGAAAATCCGTTTTGATTTTCTTCTCCTTAACAGAAAGGCCAATTGACTCAACACTTCATTAGAAGTATCAAGGTGAGGTGTAGATCAAAAATTGCTAAAACCGTTCTGATTGTAAATCCAGGATGGCCACCATCTTGAAAATCAAGGTGACATGTAAATCAAAAACAGCTAAATCCATTCTGATTGCAAATCCCAGATAGCGGACATGGCTACCATCTTGAAAATCTATATTGAACTCATCCTCTTGAACCAAAAGGCCAGATTGACTTGAAACTTGTCGGGTAATCAGATGAGCTATACAGGGCCATCATGGCCCTCTTGTTCTTTTTATACATATGGAGCCTTGTAATGAGCATTGTTCTTTTTTTACAGGTCTGTGTAGGCCTTGTAATAAGCATTGTTATTTTTATATATGTGGAGCCTTGTAAATAATGAGCATTGTTCTTTTCGCATATGTGAAGCCTTCTAATGAGCATTGTTGTTACACACATAGGTATAGGAGCTGGAGATGTGGTGGCTGTCTATGCTGATCTGGAAGGGCAGTGTAGGAAAGGCTTCAAGGAAGAATATAAAGAACGCAAAGTCTATGTTGGTTGTGGAGAGATGCAACTCAGCAGAGATCAGATATTTTGTTCTGCTCAAGTAAAACTTAGGTGAGTAAATACCATTTATGTCTCTAGGTAAGCTGGGTATTCAGTCAGATAAAGGCATATTTGTAAGAAGAGAGAGAGTATAAAAATATGCATTTGTTCTCTTGAGCTTACAAAGAAAACTAACACCACACTTGCTGTTTATATTTAATTTCTGAAATGGAAATGTAAACATTGAGAAGAAAAGATTATCCAAATGTAATAGGGAAACAGTACCCACTTCTATCAAACTGTACAGTGTGTTGGCTCATTGGTTATAACAATGTCTCTAAATGGCTAGGCTCAATGGCCGCAGCTGGCAAGGGGGTTTCCCGACTCAGTCTGACCAATTGTACTTATATTTCTCTGTATACACTTTTTCATAAGGGAACATTATGGAATGGCATGGCTGTCTTACATGTATATGGCGCATGGCTGTCTTACATGTATATGGCGCAAACACCTTACGTTTTGTGACATTCATATATCAGTCGGACTTTTGATTAACATGCAGGTACAGGGGCAACATCCACATCAGTGGGCCCCCATCAAGATGGCTGGCTTGCTGCAGGCATGGCAGATCTCACACTAGATCTCCACGTTTCTATCATGAGGGTTGATAGCCGAGAGCTTCCACTCTCTGCAATCCCTCTCTGTCAGCTGCTTCCATGTCATCTTGGGCCTCCCAGGCCCATGCTTTCCCTCAACCTGTATGTGAAAGGCTGTCTTGACTGCACCATTGGAGCGTTCCACATGTCCATACCAGCGGAGCCTTCTCTCCTTCAGAATGAGGCCCAGATCCTCAATGCCAAACCGCACAAGTAGTTCATTGGACCTGGTGATGACAACGCCTTGCAGCCTGACATTGCAGATCTGTCTGATCATTGCCCTGTCATTCTGCTGCAGATGTTGGAGGTTTGGTTTTGTCAATGGCCAAGTCTCACTGGCATGAAGCATTGCACTCGGCACACAAGAGCTGTATACACGGCCACGTGTCTTGAAAGAGAGGTGGTGTGAAGAGAGAACTGGTAGCAGCTCCTTGTACTTCTTCCAGGCAATTTTCACATGTGTTGTGGTTGAAAGTTCACAGCCACCTGCTGCTGAGAGCATGTCTCCTAGGTAGCAAAAGGAAGCTACCACTTCCAGCTTGTCAGGTCTGACTTGTTCCCTCTTTGGTCTGCCATCCAAAGGGTGTGCAGTTCCCTGGCACCGTGTACATCTGTAGTCAGGGTCCTTTGTCAAGCGCTTGAGCCCACTGCATTTCTTGTGCACCCAGTGATCTTCATCTTTCCTGCATTTACCCTCAGTCCTTTCTTTTCCATTGCTTCTTTCCAAGTCAAGAGCCTTCTGACACATTCCTTGAGCGATTCAGCGATGCTAACAAGGTCATCGGCATAGAGGTCCTCCCAGCAGACCCCAGAGCAGAACCCTCGTGATAAGGCTTCAAGCACAATGATGAAGAGAAGCGGGCTGAGTACTGAGCCTTGGTGAACACCGACTTTCACTTCAAACTCTTCACTGTTTCCCTCACCAACACGGACATGGCTCGGTGCATTTGCATACATCCCCTGCACCAGTCGTACAATCCACTCCTCCACACCAAGTTTTCTCAGCGCCCACTAGATGGCCTTCCGAGTTACTCGATCAAAAGCCTTCTCCAGGTCTACGAAAGCCATGTAGAGTCTCTTGTTGGCTGCTAGATACATCTCTTGCAGCTGCCTGACAACAAAGATTGCATCTGTTGTGCTTCTGCCTGGGACGAAGCCAAACTGGGAATCGTCGATTGACACCAACTGTCTGATGAGGCCATCCACAATCCTCTCCAGGACTTTCATTACCTGCTCTGTTAGCTTGAGACTGCAGTAGTTGCCCCTTTCCAATGCATCCCCCTTTCCCTTGTAGAGGCAGACAGTGAAACTGTGCTCCCAGTCAGAGGGTACCTTGCCATCGGGAATGATTGCAGCTGCAAGGTCACAGATCATGGAGGCTCATCTGGGGTCCCCTGGGAGGACCTCTATGCGGATGACCTTGTTAGCATTGCTGAATCGCTCGAGGAATGTATCAGAAGGCTCTTGACTTGGAAAGAAGCAATGGAAAAGAAAGGACTGAGAGTAAATGCAGGAAAGATGAAGATCACTGGGTGCACAAGAAATGCAGTGGGCTCAAGCTCTTGACAAAGGACCCTGACTACAGATGTACATGGTTCCAGGGAACTGCACGCCCCTTGGATGGCAGACCAAAGAGGGAAGTCCAAGTCCATGTCACCGGTTGCTCGTATCATCTCCACCACTATGCCTAATGGGCCCGGTGCTTTGCCTGCCTTCATCTGTGAGATAGCCTTCTTAACCATATCAATGGTGATTTGGATGGGCGGGCCTTCCACAGGTGGTTGATATGACAGGTGGTCTGGGTCCCAGTCAAACTCAATGTTGAGAAACCTTTGGTAGTGCTTTCTGCTTTGATCTTCGCTCATTGACATCTCTCCTGCATCATTCTTTACTGGTTTGTCCATACAGTTTCGGAGTTATTCCCCTTTGAAATTTGACAATGGCAAATTTGTGTCTGCTCTATAACTTGAAAACAGTTCAAAATATTTTCATGAAAAATTTATAGAAATATTGAGCATCATCAGATGACATGCAGAACACAAGAACCGTAACTCTTGTATATTTAGCTTTGGAGGTCCCGTACCTAAAATATCCGCAAAGAAGGTTATATTCCACATGGAAAATTGTGGACATTTACCTGCCTAGGTTTGCAGAGTATTGGAACGCAAGTTTACGCGAGCTGGAAATTTTTCTGAGCGGACATTCGCAATATTTCCATACGCACGTCTGCAGATGTCTGCAGAGAGGTCCGCGGATGTCTGCGGACATCAATGCGGACATCTTTGAGGACATCTGCGGCCATCTTTGTGGATGTCTATGCGGACGTCCACATGGATGGGTGCGGACATCTGCAGACGTCCGCATGGATGGGTGCGGATGTCTGCGGAAGTCTGCATGGATGGGTGCGGACGTCTGCAGGGCCAAAGGATCTGTTAGAGTTGCTCCTCCTGCTGTGTAATAACCAGTTCATCATATGCGGCATTACATTATCATATGCAGTATGACTTAGTTTTTAATGTGTGGTCTACATAATTATGCATTATGCAAAAACTATAGCTGTTCACAAAATTAGAATGTGCAAATAAGCTTTTTCTGCTGAAGACGTCTCTGACTTTATGTAATAATCAAAACTTCACAGAATTTCCAAGCAAATACAATTGATTATTTTGTCTGTGGTTCGTGTTACTGGGAAGGGTCCCAAAATTTAAATATTGATGCAGTACAATTAAAATTTGGTGCAGATAAAGTTTGGTTGAATGAGAAAGATTTGGTGTGTTACAGCCAGTGTGTGTATTATAGCAACTTGCATTTAAGTCAAAATAGCTGACTGAATTCATTGAAACTGTAAGAATAATAAAGCAGGATATTCTACCATTAGTCTTCTTTAATAATGTACCATGTTATCAATCAATGTCTTTTACAAGTAGTGAGTTTATTTTTACAAATAAGAAAAAAACAAAACAAACTTACTTTGCTTTCAAAATATATCCTGACTGCCATTGTGTTTGGAATCCTAATTTCAAATTTTATAGAGTATTGATACATTTAGTGCAATTTAGTGCAATTTGTGTTCACAACTGAGTCAAAATAATGTTACATTTGAGTATCATAACACTTCTTTGGTAGATTAATTTGAACCAAATAAAAGTGCAGGCCTGAATATCATTACTATTGGTTAATTGTTATACACCCGTTTGAAAAACGGGACATATTATGTTACAGGGTATGGCGTCTGTCCCTCCATCCGTAAACTTTTTTGCTTCCGGCTAACTCCTCCTACAGTTTACATCTGATCAAGCTGAAACTTGGTATATAGTTAGACCATGATGTGGTGCAGCGCATATTGTTTCGAGGTTACAGTCCACCAAACGTTTGCAGAGTTATTCCCCTTGGAAAATTTCTGTAAACTTTTCATTTCCGGTTAACTCCTCCTACATTTTACATCCGATCAGGCTGAAACTTCATGTATAGTTAGACCATGATGTGGAGCAGCGCATATTGTTTCAAGGTTACAGTCCACCAAATATTAGCAGAGTTATGCCCCTTTGAAAATTTCAGTAGACTTTTCCTTTCCGGCTAACACCTCCTACAGTTTACATTCGATCAAGCTGAAACTTGGTATATAGTTAGACCATGATCTGGAGCAGCGCATATTGTTTCGAGGTTACAGTCCACCAAATGTTTGCAGAGTTATGCCCCTTAGAAAATTTCTGTAAACTTTTCATTTCCGGTTAACTCCTCATACATTTTACATCTGATCAAGCTGAAATTTCATATATAGTTAGACCATGATGTGGAGCAGCGCATATTTGGAGGTTACAGTCCACCAAATATTAGCAGAGTTTTGCCCCTTTGAAAATTTCAGTAGACTTTTCGTTTCCGGCTAAGTCCTCCTACAGTTTACATCCGATCAAGCTGAAACTTGATATATAGTTAGACCATGATGTGGAGCAGTGCATATTGTTTCAAGGTTACAGTCCACCAAATATTAGCAGAGTTATACCCCTTTGAAAATTTCTATTAATTTTTCCTTTCTGGCTAAATCCTCCTACAGTTTACATCCACTCAAGCTGAAACTTCATGTGCAGTTAGACCATGATGTGGAGCAGCGCATATTGTTTCGAGGTTACAGTCTACCAAATATTAGCAAGAGTTATGCCCCTTTGAAAATTTCAGTAAACTTTTCGTTTCCGGTTAAATCCTCCTACAGTTTTCATCCTATCAAGCTGAAACTTGATTTGTAGTTAGACCATGATGTGGAGCAGTGTATATTATTTCAAGGTTATGGTCCACCAAATATTAGCAGAGTTAAACCCCTTTGAAAATTCTATTAATTGTTTTGTTTTTGGCTAAATCCTCCTACAGTTTACATCCGATCAAGCTGAAACTTCATAAATAGTTACACAATGATGTGGAGCAGCAGATATTATTTCAAGGTTACAGTCCACCAAATATTTGCAGATTTATGCCCCTTTGAAAGTTTTTGTAAACTTTTCGCAGCATGTTGTTTAGAGGTATTAGTGTGCAAATTTTATTATATAATAGGTATATTTTTTTGCAAATAACTAAAGTTTTGCTCATATGGGCAAGATACTGATTTTTTTTTTTTTTAACATCTTCTTTTATTAGACTTGCAAGGAAAGGTTGTCATTATTAAATCTTTATAAATACATAATTCTTTTTGAATTTTTTTTTTTTTTTTTTTTTTTTTTTTAATACTCTTCTGATTTGTATGTGACATGAGGATTGATGTGCCTCCAAAATCAAAGCGCAAGTTCACCCTCGCCTCAAAGTTTGGAAGCTTAAAGACCCTCAGACAAGCAATCATTTCCAGGAGGTCTTCAACTTGCATGTGAGCACATCTGCAGGTGTAGCTGATGGGGCCACTGAGGATATCTGGAACAACATCAAGACTGGACTGCTCAAGACAACTGAGGAGGTATGTGGCACAACTCGGCCACACCGTTGGCATCGTGAAACCTGGTGGTGGAATAAACACGTGGAAAAGGCCATTGCTGCCAAGCGGACAGCTTTCAAGGCCTGGAAGGCTGGTAAAGGCACTAGGGCATCATACGATGCAGCCAAACGAAATGCCAGACATGCAGTACACCATGCTCGTCAAGAAGCCGACAAGAAGGTCTACGAGAATATTGACCTCAAGTCTTCAGAAGTCTACCGCCTTGCTAACCAGTTTAGAAGAGAGAACACTGATGTTGTTGGTGACAAACCTGTGAAGAATGATGCAGGAAAGATGTCAATGAGTGAAGACTCAAAGCAGAAGGCCTGGCTGGAGCACTACCAAAGGCTTCTCAATGTTGAGTTTGACTGGGACCCAGACCACCTGTCATATCAATCACCAGTGGAAGGCCCGCCCATCCCAATCACCATTGATATGGTTAAGAAGGCTATCTCGCAGATGAAGGCAGGCAAAGCACCGGGCCCATCAGGCATAGTGGTGGAGATGATAAGAGCGGCCGGTGACATGGGTGCCTCCATGATCCGTGACCTCGCAGTTGCAATCATTCGTGATGGCAAGGTACCCTCTGATTGGGAGCAGAGTTTCATTGTCTGCCTCTACAAGGGAAAAGGGGATGCATTGGAAAGGGGCAACTACCGCGGTCTCAAGCTGACAGAGCAGGTTATGAAAATCCAGGAGAGGATTGTGGACGGCCTCATCAGACAGTTGGTGTCAATCGACGATTCCCAGTTTGGCTTCATCCCAGGCAGAGGCACTACAGACGCAATCTTTGTTGTCAGGCAGCTGCAAGAGAAGTATCTAGCTGCCAATAAGAGACTCTACATGGCTTTCGTAGACCTGGAGAAGGCGTTTGATCGAGTGCCTTGGAAGGTCATCTGGTGGGCACTGAGAAAACGGTGTGGAAGAGTGGATTGTGCGACTGGTGCAGGGGATGTATGCAAATGCACTGAGCCATGTCCGTGTTGGTGAGGGTACAGTGAAGAGTTTGAAGTGAAGGTTGGTGTTCACCAAGGATCAGTACTCAGCCCACTGCTCTTCATCATTGTGCTTGAAGCCTTATCACGAGAATTCCGCTCTGGGGTCCCCTGGGAGGACCTCTATGCTGATGACCTTGTTATCATCGCTGAATTGCTTGAGGAATGTGTCAGGAGGCTCTTGACTTGGAAAGAAGCAATGGAGAAGAGAGGACTGAGAGTAAATGCAGGAAAGACAAAGCTCGTGATCTGCGGTACGGGACTGGACCTCTTGCAGAGTTCAGGCGAGTTTCCGTGCACTGTCTGTCGCACTGGAGTGGGCAGCAACAGCATCTTCTGCAATGGCTGCAAGCACTGGGTGCACAAGAAATGCAGTGGGCTCAAGCGCTTGAAAAAGGACCCTGACTATAGATGTACACGGTGCCAGGGAACTGCACGCCCCTTGGATGGCAGACCACAGAAGGAAGTCCAGGTAAGACCTGACAAGCTTGAGGTGGTAGCTTCCTTTTGCTACCTAGGAGACATGCTCTCAGCAGCAGGTGGCTGTGAACTTTCAACCACAACACGTGTGAAAACCGCCTGGAAGAAGTTCAAGGATCTGCTACCAGTCCTCTCTTCACGCCACCTCTCTTTCAAAACACGTGGCCATGTGTACAGCTCTTGTGTGCAGAGCGCAATGCTCCATGCCACAGCGAGACTTGGCCATTGACAAAGCCGGACCTCCAGGGTCTGCAGCGAAATGACAGGGCAATGATCAGACAGCTCTGCAATGTCAGGCTGCAAGACATTGTCATCACCAGGTCCAGTGATCTACTTGTGCGGCTTGGCATTGAGGAGCTGGAACTCATTCTGAAGGAGAGAAGACTTCGATGGTATGGACATGTGGAACGCTCCAGTGGTGCAATCAAGACAGCCTTTGACATACAGGTTGATGGAAAGCGTGGGCCTGGGAGGCCCAAAATGACATGGAAGCAGCTGACAGAGAGGGATTGCAGAAAGTGGAAGCTCTCGGCTATCAACCCTCATGACAGACGTACCTGGAGATCTGGTGTGAGATCTGCCATGCATGCAGCAAGCCAGCTATCTGGAAGGGGGCCCACTGATGTGGATGTTACCCCTGTACCTGCACGTTAATAAAAAATCCGATTATTATTATTATTATTTATTATTTGGCTCCCTTGAAGAACAAAAATAAAATCAGTATTAAACAAGTTAAAGGTTTACAAAAAAAGTTCTTGCAGCATTTTTTTTTTTTTTTGGTTGTTTATTTTTGTTTTGTTATTGTTTGGTCCGATATTGAAGTATAGGAAAAACAAATCAGCTCATATGAGCTTATAATATAGCCATGCTTCTGTGGTGTGTCCTCCGTCAGAAAGCACTTCTCCCTAGAAGCAACAAACTTCTCCCTATTTTCCCAGGAGGGAGAAGTCACTTCTCCCTTAATTTCTGGGCCAGCTTGGACCCTTAGGTAACAGTTCACTAAATATCAGCAGAGATATGCCCCATTGAAATTTTTTTAATTTTTTTTTTTTTTGTAATTCCACTAACAGTTTATATCCTTAGCACTGAATTATGCAGGAGCCAGTTTATGTGCTACATCTTATTACTTGCCACGGGCGTATAATGCCCCGCTTGGCGGAGCTCTTGTTTACATTTTAAAATGGTACTATTTTGTGTGTGTAAGGTTACTGTGTGTACATTGCCTGACATACTTACCCATTTATTGTTCAAAATGTATATGACATCATTTCAGAGGTCCGCAGATGTCTGCAAAAATTTATCTCTTGTCAGTACGTTTTTTGAGTTATTCCCCTTTGAAATTCAACAATGGTAATTTTATGTCCCTTCCTTTTAACTTGAAAACCGTTCAAGATATTTTCATGAAGCTTCATAGACATGTAAAGAATTATTAGATAACATGCAGACCACAAGAACTGTTACTCTTGTCTGTACATTTTCGGAGTTATTATGTCTCCCCCTGCCAGGGGTAAAGACAATTGTTTTTGCCTCAGTTGTCTGTCCATCTGTGTATCTGTCCATCACGCAATCGTGTCTGCTTTATAACTTGAAAACCGTTCAAGATATTTTCATGAAACTTCATAGAAATATAAAGCATCATCAGATAACATGCAGACCACAAGAACCATAACTCTTATCTCTACACTTTTGGAGTTTTTCCCCTTTGAAATTAGAGGATGGTAATTTCGTGCAGCTATATAACTTGAATATGTTCAAGATATTGGTGTGAAACTTCATAGAAATATAAAGCATCATCAGACGACTTGCAGAATACAAGAACTCTTGTCTATACAGTTTTGTAGGTATTCCCCTTTGAAATTTGACAATGGTCATTTCGTGACCACTCTATAACTTGAAAACCATTCAAGATATTTTCTTGAAACTTCATGGAAATATAAAGCATCAGACGACATGCAGAACATAAGAACTGTAACTCTTGTCCATACGGTTTTGGAGTTATTCCCCGTTGAAATTCGACTATGGTAAATTCTTGTCCACTTTATAACTAGAAAACCATTCATGATATTTACATGAAACTTCATAGAAATATAAAGCATCATCAGGCGACATGCAGAAAATAAGAACTGTATCTCTTGTCTACACATTTTTGGAGTTGTTCTCCTTTGAAATTTGACAATGGTAAGTTTGTGTCCGCCCTATATCTGGAAGATCGTTTAAGACATTTTTATGAAACTTCGTAGAAATATAAAGGATCATCAGACGACGTGCAAAGCACAAGAACCGTAACTCTTGTCAGGACCTTTTTGGAGTTATTCCCCTATGAAATTTGACAATGGTAATTTTGTGTCCCCTCTATAACTTGAAAACCATTCAAGATATTTTCATGAAACTTCGTAGACATATAATGAATTATTAGATGACTTGCAGACCACAAGTACTGTTACTCTTGTCTATATATTTTTGAACTGTGTCTGTCCGTCCATCCATAGTACATCTGTCCATCTGTATTTTTGTTTCCAGAAGATAGCTTCAGTAAATATCAGAGGATTTTCACAATACTTGGATTGTGCATTGATATTGTGGGGATCTGCTTTGGGATTGTTAATGGGCAAATTTCATCAGTTTTTGACAGTTATCTGCCCGCGACAGATCCATATTTTCATTTCCGGATGATAACTTAAGTAAATATCAATGGATTATCACCAGTCTTGATGTGTGCATTGATATTATGGAGCTCTGCTTTGGGATTGCTGATAGGCTAATTTCATCAATTTTTGATAGAGTTATCTGCCCCAGACACATCTATATTTTCATTGTGGATGATAACATTACTAAATATCAATGGATTTTCACCAAACTTGGTATGTGCATTGATATTGTAGACATCTGCTTTGGGATTGCTAAAGGTAGAATTTTGTCTAGTTTTGACAGAGTTATCTGCCCACAACACATCTGTATTGTCTTTCAGGAAAATAACTTGAGTAAATCTCAATGGATTTTCACCAAATTTGATGTGTGCATTGATATTATGAAGATCTGCTTTAGGATTGCTCATCAGCAAATTTCTTCAATTCTTGACAGAGTTATCTGCCCACGACACAATAATGGCAGGGTATTATCATTTCACTTTTTATTGGCATTATTCTCCCTTTGAAATTCGACAATTGTAATGTTGTGTCCGCTCTATAACTTGAAAACCGTTCAAGATATTTTCATGAAACTTCATAGAAATATAAAGAATCATCAGATGACTTGCAGAACATAAGAACAGTAACTCTTGTCTACACATTTTTGGAGTTGTTCTCTTTTGAAATTTGACAATGGTAAGTTTGTGTCCGCTCTATAACTGGAAAACCGTTTAAGACGTTTTAATGAAACTTCATAGAAGTATAAAGCATCATGAGAAAACTTGCAAAGCTCAAGAACCGTAACTCTTGTCAGGACCTTTTTGGAGTTATTCCCCTTTGAAATTTGACAATGGTAATTTTGTGTCCCCTCTATAACTTGAAAACCGTTCAAGATATTTTCATGAAACTTTATAGAAATATAAAGAATCATCACATGATGTGCAGAACACAAGAGCAGTAACTCTTGTCTATACATTTTTGGAGTTAACCCCCTTTGAAATTCAACAATGGTAATTTCATATCCACTCTATAGCTTGAAAACATTCAACATATTTTCATGAAACTTTATAGAAATAAAGCAGTGATGATGACCAATTAGTATGGGTACACTTTCAGTATGTAAGTGGCAGCTGGGTTTGTGGGGTGGGGCAGGGGGAGACATATGTTTTTTTTTTTTGTTTTTTTTTTTTTTTGTTAAAAACACCTCTAGTTTGATATTACATTATGTGAGTTTGTCATTGAGTTATGTAATTTGTCATTACTACCTGTGAGTTTGTCATTATGTTATGTGAGTTTGTCATTAAGTTATGCGAGTATGATATTAAATTATGTAAGTTAGTCAGTAAATTATGTGACTTTGTCATTATGTTAAGTCATAAATCCTTAGTGGCAGAAACTAACGAGATTTCCAAACTTATATGAAGGTGCTTGATAATCAGCAGTACTTAACACCCATAATTAGCATTTGTGCTGGCAAACATGTGTCATCTGTCTATCTATTGATCAATCGATCAATCTGTCTATCTACCTACCTATCTATCTATCTATCTATCTATCTATCTATCTATCTATCTATCTATCTATCTATCTGTCTGTCTGTCTGTCTGTCTGTTTGTCTGTCTATCTATCTATCTATCTATCTATCTATCTATCTATCTATCTATCTATCTATCTGTCTGTCTCCTACCTGCCTGCCTATCTATCTATCTATCTATCTATCTATCTATCTATCTTGAGACGATCGTCTATGTCATCTATGACCGTTACCTCAGTTGGGTGCGTGAATTTAGCTATTTATATTAAAGAAAAACTGGTTAGGCCATTAAACAGTCTGTTCAGATAAATTGGCATGGGCTTTGGAGGAGTACTATTATTTTAACTGCATAATACATTAACCTATAAATAATGTGTTATTCTCTTCTGTATTCAAACCTTCCACAGAAAAATGACGTCTTAAGAGTCTTAATCCAGAAGGTCCCTTAGACATTTACCTGTGTGACGTCATTCTTACTGCTATTTTGATCAAGTGTCAGTTTTTTTTTTTCTGTGGAACAAAGAAAGTAAACAAGAGAAAAAAATCTAATTTTTCTGTCTTTTCTCTGGTTTATTTTCTTATTTTCTGTTATTCTTATGCTCCTTATCATTCCTTTCACTGATGATTCTATCTCTTTCTTTAAATCGATTTTCAATTTCTTTTTTTTTTTTTGATCGTTGATCTATGTCATGTTTTCATGACTTTTTGTGTCGATTGTTCGCAGCATTTGTGGTCATATTAAAGTGTCGTGGGATAATCATTCAAAATATTTATCTTGTTCTTTTTGTTTCAGGTTATCTACTTGTTCAATCTGTAAAAACTGGACTGAGAATACTTGAGTTATTCTTCTAGAAGATCTACCAAGAAGAGAAAGTTGGCGAAGAAGAAGAAAATTGTGCAGTCAGATTTGTGAGACGACAACTCTTTTGATGATGGGATAACCACCTCACAAGGCTGTACTGCCAGGGATAGGTCCCATCTTTGTGGCAACTCCACAGTTGTGAGAAGCATTCATAGTGTAAGTCCACCAGTCACCGGTCACCAGTTACTGGTCAACCAGGCACCATTCAGCTTCAGGCACTGGTCAACCAGGCACCGGTCAACCAAGCAGGAGTCAACTGGGCACCAGGCAATGGTCACCGGTCATCCAGGCACAGATCATCAAGTGGTGATCACCAGGCACCAGTCACCAGTCACAGGGCACCAGTCAATGAGTGTCGAGTACCAGACACCGGGCACTAGTCAGCCAGTCACCGGGCAACTAGGCACCGGTCAACCAGTCACCGGGCACCAGGCACCAGTCAGTTTCACCAGGCACCAGTCAACCAGTCACAGATCACTGGGCACCAGTCAACAGGCACTGGTCATCAGGCAGCAAGCGTTGGGCACTGAACACCTGTTGGCCAATTATAGACAAATGAGTTCCTAGCAATCAGTAGTGAATGAGCCTCAGAGCCAGAGATGCCAACCATTCTGATTTTTGTGGAATCATACCGATTTTCAAGTCTGATTTCTGCATTACCATTTCGGACATCAAAATTCTGGCAAATAATGATTTTAAAACGGTTCCGGATAAAATAAAGGAAGTTGCTCCTCCATTACACTGATGTGGAGAAAATTATACCTGTTCACCGGTAGTAAAATTGGGTTGTTTCCCTTTAAACACCAGGCTGGTTTGTGCATCGTTTATTGAAGAAACATAATTGTAGCTGGTAAATAGTTGCAAGTTTGAAAACCCCAAATGTCATACTAATCAAAATGGCTTCCCAGGCAAAAAATGATGCAGAAATTCATTGCAGATTATACAAATTTATGGCCAGTACTGAAGCCATCGAAGGCTGGAGAATATTTTGCTTTCTGCAATGTTTGTAAAACGGACTTTTCCATCTCACACGGCGGTCTGGATGACTGTCGCTGGCATGTTTCGACCAAGAAATGTGTTGAGGTAGCGAAATTGAAAACAGAATATAAATCTGTCAGCTTTTTTCAAACAGTCTGGGAGCTCTGATTTGGCAGTTATCAGGACAGAAATGTACTTTACAAGCTTTCTGATGAGCAGCTGTCTGCTCTAGTAGTAGAGAAATTCAGAATGTTTTCTTCAAGAATTGTTTGCCATGAACAAACATTTTCTGATGAACTTCTAAGAAAGGCCGAGTCAGCTACCTATGTACAACAACAGAACTTAAAGTAAAACTCTCAGCTATGCCAGTTGGAGGGAGGAATAGGGTACTGTACTAGGCGATATTGAAGTGGACTGTAAGTGCATTTTGTAACATATTTACAACATTTATTGTGAAATTCCTGAAAATGTCCCCAGATTCCTGAAAAGTGTCTTTCATATTCCTGATAAGCGACATTTAGGGTTTGCATTTCTGCAGAACTCAAGAAATACACAGAGCATATTACTACCATTAGAACCAGACTTTAGTGCCATGTCAGATCCCAGTATGCTTGTCAACCCGTCAACTAACATTTAGTAATCTAATAGGCAGACATCTCTAAATAGACAGAGTAGAAGAGATCAGCCTAAGTCAAGACATAGGAGTTAAAAGAGAAGAAGATACAGCTCATCTTCATCTTCTTCGTCTTCAACTTCTTCCTCTTTGTCGTATCACAAGAAAAGTAAAAAGTCACAGATGTCCAGACACTCACATAAGAAAAGAAGACGTTCTGCATCTTCTTCTTCTCCTTCTTCTTCTTCTTCTTCACAATCTATGAAAGACTATTTTAGATACAAAAGACAAAGACATCCCTCTCCTCAGGTTGTAGACATTCAGTCAACAAAACAACCTGCTAGGATTATAGAGGAAACACCAAATATACATTCCGATAATGTGGTGCAAGAGTTTTCAAAGGATTCAGGCTCTGAATCTGGTCCTTTGACAAAGCAATCAATGAAGTCTTCAGGCTGTTACCAGAGGAGTTGTGTCTGAAACCTTCGGAGGACCACACTCCTTCTAAACCTCTATCAGGAATCAACCAGCTAATGGAGTCACTTTCAACTCCATTGCTAGTTCTTCCTCAATCAAAACTAATTGAAAACACTGCCACATTCATCCAGGATACGTTAAACTCGGAAAAACTTGGTCAAGACTGGTTATGTCCACAACAGTTAGTTAAGTTGTTTGCTCCTATGAGATATTTTGAAAGCAAATCTCAGTACTTTCCTACAGAACATATTCCCCATCTAGATGCAGATGCTTTGCCACTAGATATGTCTGGTAGGGGCAAATATTCCATTCCAGTTAAAAACTTAGAAGTCTGGGGAAAAAAGAGCACGCAACTTTGTGGCAATTAATTCCCGTGATGACTTATTTTCTTTGGCAGCTTATCTTTGCCAGTCTGTGCCAGTCAATGCCTTGTCCAGACACTTGGAAGCAGTGGCCAAATCAATTAAACATGCTACAGCCATGTCAACTATATTGGCCATAGAATTGTTTCAGGCTAGACATGATACAGCTATAGCCTCATCTAAACTACTATTGGACAATTCTAGTCTTGAACTGAGAAATGCTCTAATCAATTCTCAACAATTATTTGACAATAAAGTCAAGGAAGTTGCAAAGTCTAGCTATGAAGCACAACAACATAGATTTTTAGCTTCTTCCACTAGTAATGCAAATATTCAACAGCAACAAAAATCATCATACTCCGCTACAGGTCAGTTCAAGAAGCTTTGACAGCCAACAAAATCTTATAGACCTAAACGGAACCAACCATACAGGTCTAAAACTCATTCACAGTCCTATACATCCAATACAAAGAAGGACTTTTCTAAGAAGAGTAGCAACACAAAGCAGTTTTCCTTCTCTAAACCTGCCTCATCTTCCACAAAGTTCTGAAAGCCAACCCTTTCCACTGCCTATCTTGCCATGCCCAGATATTCAAGTGGGAGGAGGATTGGCCCACTTTGTGGAACAATGGGGAGAATTAATGCAAAACAAATGGGTCTTTTCTACCATACGAAAAGGCTTCAGGATGCCATTCAATTCAACTCCCCCTCTTTCTATAGTTCCGATAAGTGAGTCAATCTTCCTCCCCGTTATTACGAGAAGAGATAACGGAACTTCTACAGAAACGGGCAGTGGAAAGGGTACAAAATCCGGGAACTCCCAGTTTTTATTCCTGTCTATCTCTTTCAGCTGAAAACATGACATATATCAGACACCAAGGAGCAGAATATTTTTGGATGAAATTCAAAGCAAAAATTGATCTACCCCACCCACTACATGTACATAAGAAACTACCACAAGACTTAGCTGCCTTTCGGTGTCAGTTTATAATGCATCAAAATGGAATAATGAAGAAGTATTAAAATACCGGTAACTCACATTTTTTCTATAAGCTATCCTCCTGTGTTCAAATATTTTATAGGAAAATCTTTTTAAAAGAACAGCATTTTATAACTCCAGTGCTCCATGTGACTTCATGCTTTGAGACTGAATATACTAAAGTTTAAAACTGACCAATCAGACAACAGTATCTTGTACATAAAAACTCATGTTGTTATCTTTACGCATTTTTATGTGTTGAAAGTTACTGAGTCCAGAGCTGGCTTCTTTTCCAGGCTGTTTTTTGAAAAAGTTATATAAATGCCATATTTTGCCAGGTTAATTTTTCTAAGTCCACAATTGATGCTTAAATACATGTAAAATTTTACGCATTTTACCATGCCTGTACAGGATTATCATGGCTTTACTTGTCATTACATGGTTTTATGCATAGAAGTAGTAATTCTACATGTAATGCCATACTGTTTTACACATAATTACATGTAAACAATATTTTAATGCGTCATTCTAAGGGAAGGGACAAAAAAGGACTTTTCTAAGAGGATATTAATGCAACAAATGGTTCTACCTCCTCTAAATATGAGTGATATTTTACAAGTCATAAAAACCAACTCTCACACTGACTATCTTATCACGTCCAGATATTCCAGTGGGAGAAAGATTGGTATACTTTACGAAACAGTGAGGAGAACAAATGGGTTCTTTATATCATTCAGGAAAATTTCAGGACTAAATTCAATTCACTTCCTCATTTATTTAATATTCCAAAAAATCTGAGTCAATTTCCTTCTCGTTATTATGAGAAGAATAAGAAGAGAACTTCTTTGTTAACGGATAGTGGAAAGGGTAACGAATCTGGGAATTCAGGATTTTTACTCCTGGATGTATTTTACCCAAGAGACAACGGAAGTTACATCCAGTAAGGGATATTTCCATTATATATATATATAAGAAAACAACAATTCAAGATGAAGACAACTAAGTCAGTGCGTTGATATTGTTCAAAGACTGGGCTGTCTCTATTTTTCTTACGGATGCTCTTAGACGATTAAGTCATCCACAGTCAAGGAAGTTCTTTTGCTTTGTGCTTGACAATCGGATCTTTCAATTCACTGTACTATCTTCGTCATGTACCTAAAGCATTTGTGCATTTTTTTTTTGTAGTAAACAGGTGGATGTAATCACTTTTCTGCGTTAACAGGTCATCTCAAAATTGTGTTTTTACACAAATAGGTTATGAGATATTATATATGGTAGAATAATATCTTTCGCTATATTGTCTTCAATCATGTTTTTAGAATTGATTCCAAAAATTAAATTAAGTTAGATTTTACACCTATTTAATATGCTTCTTTATAGGTAAAAAAATCTAGACTAAATATATTCATTGGAGTATTACTAAATAGTATTGATACTTACTTTTGACAATAGAATATTAAACACACTTTTTTAGTTTCGGATCTATTGACTATGCCTATCTTCGTCATGTACCTAAAGCACATAATCTCACATAATTTATTCGGATCATCAAATTTCCATTGTGACAATCATTCGAATTATGTCAAAGTAAATACATTCCAATCGCTTCATTTAACGAAGGCTCTGGATGAGGTATTGTGATCACTTGCCGTCCATCATCCGTCGTCATCTGTCTGTCTGAGCCAACATTTAGGGCTAGGGGGTTCAATTTTGTAACCACATTATGCTTTATTCTGTTAAGATACATTATAAACCTTTGAGTTAGGGAGCTTATAGCCCTTAAAACCCAATGGAAATTTACAATGGGACATAGCCCCTAAACCAGAATTGTTGGAATGTCCGTCCGTCATCCGTCTATCTGTCCTCACCTTTAAACACCTTCTCCTGTGTAACTCCTGGGCCAATTTTCTTCAAACTTCATGTGGAGCCTTCTGTTCAAAAATTAAAGGGGGAATGAAAATTTGTACAAATGGTCACGGTCCGTTAATCAAGATGGCTGCCATGCCCATATATGGTAAAAACATTTAAAAATCTTCTTCTCCAGAAGCAAGAAAGCTTCAAGGTTGAATCTTGGTATATAGCATCATGGACTAAGGACTACCAAGTTTGTTCAAATGATGACCCTGTTGACCTTTGACCTTTTTTGGCAAGGTCAAATTTGCGTCCCCATGCATTTGTATGGGGAAAATGTTGAAAAGTCGTTTTCTAAAAATGTATAAAAGACTAATGGCTGAAACTTACAATGAGCGATTAAAGTAGTAAAACATTTTAGTTTTAATCAAAATTTTGTCCCCTGGGGTAATCTATCCTTGCCCTTGGGCAATACACATCTATAAAATTGTGTTATTTTTAAAAGTCTTTTTCTCTTAATCTGCTTGAGCAATTTTCACCAGATTTCACATGGGATCTTCTGTCAAAAGGGTATTGCCAATTTGTTCAAATGATTCCGTGCAATTGAACAAGGTGGCCTCCATGCCCATATATGGTAGAAACACTTAAAAATCTTCTTCTCCAGAACCAAGAAAGCTTTGGGACTGAATCTTGGTATATAGCATCATTGACTCAAGATCTACTAAATTTGTTCAAATGATTACTTAAGTGGAACTTTGACCTTTTTACGGCATGCATTTGTATGGGGAAAATGTTGAAAAGTTATTTTCTCAGAATGTAAGAAAGACTAATGGCTGAAACTTACAATATGTGATTAAAGTAGTAAAACATCTTAGTTGTAATCAAAATTTTGTCCCCAGAGGGGTTATCTGCCCTTGCCACTGAGGCTATATACATGTATAAAATTATGTAATTTTTATATGTTTTCTCTGAAACTGAAACTGCTTGAGCAATTTTCACCAGATTTCACATGGGCCTTCTGTCGAAAGGGTATTGCCAATTTGTTCAAATTGTTCCGCCCAATTGAACAAGATGGCAGCCATGTCCATATGTGGTAAAAACTCTTGAAAACATTCTTCTCCAGAACCAAGAAAGCTTTGGGACTGAATCTTAGTATAGAGCATCAAGGACTCAAGCTCTACCAAGTTTGTTCGAATGATGATCATAGGTTGACCTTTGACCTTTTTACAGCAAGGTCAAACTTGCGTCTCTATAGATTTGTATGGGGGGAAAAGTTGAAAAATCATTTTTTTTCAATAGGTACGAGGGATGTTCGAAATGAATTGCTTATTTCTATCTGGAGACTTCAAATTTCAAGTTAGCCCAAAAGTACTCATTTCATGCCCTCGAAGCACTCCCAGTGGCTAGAAATGCAAAGTTTCAGCCGATGTATCCACTTCTTGAAGGCGTCACGGTACGCTGATTTGGGCACAGTAATAAGGTACTGATGAATGGCAGATCCAAGTGCCTGTCGGGACTGGTATTTCCGCCCAGCAAGGAATGCTTTCAATTTCGGAAACAAAAAGAAATCACATGGGGCAAGGTCTGGGGAATACGGGGGGTGAGGCAAAACAATTATTTTTTCTTTCATCAAAAACGCGTAACTATTGCGGAGGTATGAGCTGGGGCATTGTCATGTAGAAGACGGACATGTTTAAAACCAGTGGCAGGGCGTCGTTTCTGATAATACTTTTTCAGTTTCTTCAGTACTACGTCTATGTAGTACTTTCCGGTGATGCTTTTGCCATTTTTCACTGGCACTTTTATTGCAATTCCTTCACCAGAGATGAAGATTGCATACAAAACCTTCTTTGTACTCAAAGAACGTTTGGCAATTATTGGGCGTTTGCTGTGTTTAGTGGCCCAGATCTTATTGCTAACCTTTCTGACGGGTTCAAAATAATGGACCCAGGTTTCATCACCTGTGACAACATTGGCAAACTGTTTTTTGTCATATTTTGGAAACATTTGAAGCAGCTTTTCGGCCACTTTAACCCGTTGCCTTATTTGCTCATCAGTCAACAGATGTGGCACCCATCTAGCAGAAATCTTTCTGACTTTCAAATGCTTCTTCAAAATAAGGTGAACCGTTGATAGTGATATGCCTACCTTTCGTGCAATATCACGAACTGTAAATCTGGCATCTCCTTCAATGATTTCCTTTATTTTGGAAACGATTTCTTTACGAGATGCAGATTTTGGCCTACCTGATTTCGGTGCATTTTTGATGGACTCTACACCAGACTCAAATTTCTTTTTCCACCGCCGAACTCTGTCATAAGACACACAAGAAGGTCCAAAAGCAGTAGAAATTTCAGTCATCAGCTTCTTCAAAGAACAACCAAGCTTTGAGCGAGCTTTGATGTAAGCCCGTATTTCATCTTTTTTGTCGACGCTTCTACCAACTATTTCTACTGCAGTGGTCAATGACTGCATGTATTCAAATGGCAAATTTTATGTCTTACACTTAGTCTAACATGTACATTTATACACCATTGTGTAGATATTGAATAGCCCTATACAGGTATGTATTGGTTTTTATCGTGCCCCACGTAGATATCGAGCTAGAGGACAATAAGCAATTCATTTCGAACATCCCTCATATTTAAGACTAATGGCTGAAACTTACTTTTAATTGCATGACGGCGGTTCGGGCCTCACTCAATGATGGCCTCTTCATAAAACTTTAACCGTTGGGTTGGGGCTTGACGATATGTCTTTGGCTTGGCCCGCCGTGGTTCAACTATTGGTTTTCATTTACCCTGGCATACAGTAGAATTAGCCATGAGTGCTGGTCTTTGTTTATTATAGTGATTAATTTGATTTTTATGTTTTCGCTTTGATGCATTGACTGAGTTGGGAGCCTTTATGCGAACCAAATTTTTATGTATTTCTGTATTAAGAGTAGCATCGGGACCCAGGGTGAAGTTGGCTAGCTGTAAAAGTGCTTTAAACCCCCCGGTGGTTTGCTCTACCGACCGTTCTAAGTCTTACTCTTTGTTGCTTTGTGGTTTGTTCTGCGAGGCGATTTGTTGTATGTTTTTCCATGTGTCATTTTGTTCTTGTGTTTTTCAGTCCTTTTAGTATTGCAGTTACCTCGCTTGGGGAAGAGAGAGCTAATCTTAGTGCTTTTCATACGTTTGTTCGGTTCGTGCTTGTTTAGATTTGTCAGTTTCCTCTTCCTCTTGGTGTCTGGGAAGGGCTGCGGTTTGTGATTGTGGCACTCCCTGGACTTTTCTCTTACCTTTTTTACAATGTATGATTAAATTAGTAAAATGTTTTAGTTAGGATCAAATTTTGCCCCCTGGGGGTTATCTGCCCTTGCCCCTGTGCTATATACAGGTATAAAACCATGAAATCTTTAAACCTCTTCTTCTCTAAAACCACTTGACCAATTTTCACCTGATTTCATTTGTGGGCCTTCTGTCAAAGGGATGTTGATACTTTGTTCAAATGGTTCTGCATCATCGAACAAGATGGCTGCCATGCCCATATATGGTAAATACACTTAAAAAAGAAAACTTTGAGGCTGAATCTTGGTATACAGCTTTGGGGACTCGAGGTCTACCAAGTTTGTTAAAATGATGAGACTAGAATGACCTTTAACCTTTTTATGGTATGGTCAAATTTGTGTCCCAGTTGCTGTGGCTATACTGGAAGACTTTTGCATGGCATTTGCAATATGCAGGTGAGTAAATTGTGGCCCATAGGCCTCTTGGTTATCGATAACAGTCATTATGGATAAGGTGCTCATTTCCATCTCTGGACAGAAGACTAATGTGTCTTATCTTTTATATTCTCTGGACAGAAAATCAATTCCAGCTCCTCATTTGATTTAAAAAAATTGGCCATTATTCGTGAACGGAAAAAAGCCATACTGCACAGTTAAGAGATTTATCAATAACACAACAGTGGTCTAATATATCATCGAACTATGAGGTATTTATTCTCCCAGTCTACGCAAAGAAGTATGGGAGACCCTATGTCATATCTGGAAGACGATGTAAGTCTCAAAAGTCATAATATTCCAGGGACATATAAAATTATGAACCTTTATTCTTGAGATTAGATTAACCGTTCAGTACTAAATGGTTTTTATATAACAATATGGGTTGTTTATGATTCGATACAATCACAAATTTATACTACTATATCTGTCCAGTTTTGGATAATCTGGTCTTGACGATAAAAGATTTATCCATAAACTGAAATATTCTGTAAGTTTGTTTATGATTTGATACAATCACACATTTCTATTATCTATCCAGTTTTGGATAATCAAGCCTTGATGATAAATGATTTATCCATAAACTGGAATATTCTATGTTTATACATTTCCACTATAAATTATGATATCATCTATTCTCACTAAATCCATTAATATAGGTGTAGAATAGTTATTACCACTTCTCTGAACCTAAACATCATTGGTTTTCAGAGACATTAAAACTAATAGTATAAATTCCAACTTGACATGTATACTTTCCAGACTCAGCAACTATCTGTGGGAAAGTTTCAATAATAAAACCTCCCAAATCTCATCTCATGTGGGAAGTTTTCAAACAAATAATTGAGTCAGATTTCGCAAATGTCACAGATTTGTCTCAATACCATAAGACATTTGTTCAGAAAGTCTATGAGACAAAATGGTTAGTATACTCCAATTACTGTCATAGAAAGAAAGATTTCTTGATATACCAAAAATAATGCTTAATCAATATCATCAAGGAATATAGATCCATTATGTGTAATATTTATCCCCATGCATTTTTTAAAAAAGCAATGGGGATATTGTTTATGCCTCCATCCGTTCGTCTGTGGGGTCATCCATCCGTCCGGATCCATCTGTCTGCAGGAACGAATGTATACTTGTGTGTTTTAAAATTATGGACACTTCTGTCTGTCTTTCACTCTATCTCCTCCTAAACCACTGGGCAGAATTCTACCAAACTTGCTACATCACTTTCCCTCATGGTAAGGGTTTGCAAGAGCAGCATTATTTTTCTGTGTATCCGTCTGTCCATGCGTACGTCATCCGTCCATTTGTCTGTCACACAGTCTCCTCCTAAACCACTGGCGGAATACAACAAAACTTGCTTACATCACTTCCCCTCTTGGTAAGGGTGTGTGATAGCAACATTTTTTCCATGCATTGTCACCCGTCCAATCTGTCTGTCACGCTATCTCCTCCTAATCCACTGAGGGGAATTCAACCAAACTTTCTACATCACTTCTCCTTATGATAAGGGTGTGCGATATTGTTTGGTCCGCTATTGAAGTATAGGAAAAACAAATCCGCCAAAGGCTCATATGAGCTTATAATATAGTCATGCTTCTGTGGTGTGTCCTCCATCAGAAAGCACCTCTTCCTAGAAGCAGCAAACTTCTCCCTATCTTCCTTTGCTCCATTTGTTTGTAGACAGCTACGAATATATTTCTACGTATGTACGGAAATTTGTTCATAAATACGCAGATTTCTGCAAACCTTCGTAACAAACTACAAGAATATATGTAATCTCAGGACAAAATTACGCAAAAATACAAGAGAATCCACTCATTTACGAAGAGAACTGTTCGTAGTTTTCGTAAATTTGAGGTACAGGTGATGCTTAAGAAAACTGGCAGCTTCCAGAGTCCATCAGAGATATAATAAGATATTAACACCTTAGAGATATGTTATAAGTGATTCTAGATCAGTCTTAGTATATATTATAGGATGTATCTTGATTCCTTAGAGTTTTCTGAGTTTTAAACCAGAAATAAAGGGACTCTAATATATATAATAGTGTTAGAATTAGGGTAGCACCTTCCTCCTATTCTACAAATTCTAGCACATTATCCATAGATTAATGTGTTATGCAATTAAAATGAAGTTTTTATAGTAAAACATAGTTTAACAAGTAATACTTAACCTGTGGATAAGAAATTCCCTCCTCCCTTCCCGCTTTGCTCAGTTATATTGTTTTATTCTACAAAGAAACTGAACACGTGATCAAAAAAGCGGTAAAGGTGATGTCTCACAGGTAAATGCCTAACAAACCTTCTGGATTAAGACTCTTAAGACTTGCCATTTTTCTGTGGAAGGTTTAAAATACAGAATAAAATAGCACACTATCCATAGGTAAGTATTACTTGTTAAAATATATTTTACTATAAAAACTTCATTTTGATTTTTTTTTTTCAGATTTGTTTAATAACATACCCAGCAAACATGTATATATGGGACCAATATGGGCAGAATCTGGGCATTTATCCCATTCGGGTCCTGCATGGGCCCCATATAGGCTTTTTTGCCCATATAAGACCTATATAGGTCCCATATTGGTAAACTTTGACCACCAAACACGTATATATGGGAACCATATGGGCAGATTCGGGGCATTTATCCCATTTGGGTCCTACTTGGATGCCATATAGGTTTTTTTGCCCATATAAGACCCTTATAGGTCCCATATTGGTAAAATTTGATAACTATAAAAATACATTCTAATATATGGGACCCCTGAGATAAAATTGAAATAATCCTGGAAAAGTGATATTTTCTAGATACATAATTGGGGCCCAAATGGCTCCCATGTGATACAGATATTGGACCTCTATACCTTCCATTACTGTATGGGACCCATATGGGTTCAATATGGGTATTAAGGGGAACAACTCTACCACTATTTAAACATAATATCAAAAAATAGTACATTTCCTGATATAAATGCAAATAATAATGATAATAATAAAATAAAAATAATAGTTTGTTCATTACAAAATGAAAGTATCTATTAAATTTATCTTAACTATTTTCCCGACATGCATGGACGTTGATTCATGGTCATATTTTTTATTTTAACTCGTATGTCCCTATTATTTTTAAAATTGAGAGGTATATATAAATACGCATGATGCCAACATTTCCAACTATTAAAAAAGACGCCTATATCTTTAAGGCAATAACTTGCACATGTACATAGGTCTCTATCGGTTGGGACCTTACCATCCATCAAATGGGCTGGGACTGGGGACTTATAATCATTTGTGTAAAAATTGTTTTTCTGGAAGGTAAATGTGGGTTGATTTTTCCCATACTGGACCCATATAGTTCCCACATGGCTTTGCCCATGTGGGTCCAACGTGGAACCCTGTTGCAAATCCCTCATGAGTCCCTTATGGGTTGCCCATGTAGGACCCATATAAATACCCATTTAGGGCCAATGTGGGTCCTATATTTTTTGCTTGCTGGGTAGGTAATAGTTATTCATTAGAGGTGACTTCTGATGAGTAACCACAATGTATGTTTTGTGGACAAATCAGAAAAATATTTATCTTGCTACTCTCAGAGCTATGCATTTCAACCATAACATGGGAAAATAGGAATATTTGGTTATAACACACATTAAGACAGATTTATGCAGTAAAAATGTTGCTAGAGGTAAGAAAACACATTGAAAAGCTGGTTTAAAAAATAGTAAATGTCTGAAAATCCTCATTAAAAGGTAAACCCCAGCATACCCCTGTTATCACTGTATCTTAAATATGGGGGAACATGATGGTACACATTACATAGATTTCAAGAAACAGGGTAGACAACAGAATGAGCAAGCAACAGTGACACATTTCTGTATATCCAATATCTTTTTCAAGATAAGGTAAATACTGTCTTTATCTACTGAGGTAATAAAAAAATGGTTGTTAGGAGTCACATGGTCTAATTGTACTTAAGGTAGTTGCCTAGAAACATTATTTAATGGCAGTTATAGAGCTGATTTGATTAGGTAGAGAGTAGATTTAGATAAGACATAGAAAGTATTAGAAATAGGCTTAAGTGTTAAAACACTTAAAAACATTTTTAAACTATTATATAGACTTGTTAAAATAATGACCCTGTGGATGCAGTCTGATGCACATCCTGATCTTGAACTTCCCTATCCTATTTATACCCCGACATACAAAGTATGTGGGGGTATATAGTTTTTGCTTTTCCGTTCGTTCGTTCGTTTGTACGTTCATTCGTCTTTCCATCACACAAGGTCAAAGTTTTTGCGTTAAAGTTTATAAGACCTCATATTTTGAAGACTTTTTGATGGATTTCATTCATATTTGGCCTGATGGTAGATATAGGTCTAAAGTTTTTATCAGCACCATCCCCACCCCAGAGGTGACCTTGGGGTCAAGGTCATGGACTAGGAATTTTCATAAAAAGTCAAAATTTTTTGTGGTTAGGTTTATATATCTATATCATCAAGACCCTTTGAGAAATTTCATTTATATTTGACATGTTGGTAGATGTAGGTCTAGAGTCTTACTCAGCATGATCTCCACCCCGGGTGTGACCGAGGTCAAGGTCACAGACTTAATATTTTCATATAAAAGTAAAACTTTCTGCGTTTAAGTTTATATAGCCATATCATCAAGACCTTTTGTTGAATTTCCTTATCCCCTAACTGAAAGCTTTAGGGGATATAGCTTTCAGCAAGGAATTTGTTCGACTGTCTGCCCATAGAAGCATTATTCTTTTGTACTTAAGTTTTGTCATAGGGTCAAAGTTTTACGTTAAAGTTTATAAAACCTTTTATTATGAAGACCCTTTGGTGGATTTCATTCATATTTAGCCTGATGCTAGATATAGGTCTAAAGTTTTTATCAGCACTGACCCTACCCCAGGGGATAACCTTGGGGTCAAGGTCACGGACTTAGAAGTTTCATAAAAAAGTCAAAATTTTTGTGTTTAAGTTTATATAGCTATACCATCAGGACCCTTTGAGGAATTTTATTTCTATTTTACATGTTGGTAGATATAGGTCTAGAGTTTTACTCAGCTTGATCCCCATCCCAGGGTATAACCTTGAACAGACTTTGAATTTTCATATAAAAGTAAACATTTTTGCATCTAAGTTTATATAGCTATATCATCAAGACCTTTTGTTGAATTTCATTATCCTCCTACTGAAAGGTTTAGGGGATATAGCTATCAGCATGGAATCTATCCATCCATCCATCTGTCTGTCCATAAACGCATTATTGTGCACCCCATAACTCCTATACCCTCTGAGCTATTTTCAAGAAACTCTGTCAGATTGTGGAGGGCATTTGGTAGGGGTGTCAGCTACAAGAATGACATCTCTAACTGACTTGGTCCATGAATTATCTCCCCTAGTCCCCAAAAATTGTCAAAATTTTGTGTGAACCATAACTTTAAAACACTTTAAGATATTTTCAAGACACTTCACCAATATGTAGAGGACATTTTAGTAGGCATATCACATTCAAGAATGACAACTCTAACTGACTCCATTCTGCAGTTTCTCCCTTGGTTATTTAAATCTTGTGTGGGCAATAACTCTAGCAATTCTTTAAGATATTTTTGTGATACTTTACCAATATGTAGAGGATATTGAGTAGGCATGTCACGTTAAAATTTTCATTAAGATTTATATAGCTATATTATGAAGACCCTTATTAATTTCATTAATATTAATCATGATGGTATATATAGGTCTAAAGTTTTTCTCTGCACCATTCCCAAGCTGGGGCATGGCTTTTAAGTCAAAGTCACAGACTTTTCATACAAATGTCGTTTTTGCTCATATTATAAAGACTGATTGATTATACTGGTATATGGTGATAGTTATAGGGCTTAAGTTTTATTTAGCTCAATCCCTGCATATATGCCTGACCGTTGAGGTCAAGGTCAAGGGCATCACATTATGTGTGATTAAATTCTTTCAATGTTATAACATATAGCATACAATTGCCATCTCCAGAGTCAAAGCTACATACTTTGTGCTCTTTAAAAAGTGGCGGTAGATCTGGTCTGGGGTATACGTGCCCCACTGGGCACTTTGTCTAGTTTACACTGAAAAACTTCAGTTCAGCTTTGTTGTAACACAGCCCATATTGTTTTCACAGGGGTATTGGTATCAAGATGATCAAGCCACTGTATGAAGCTCCAAGTTTAGATGATGTGTTGCCAAATTTAGTATTTGCTCAAAATCTTCCGTCCATTTTATGTGGTCAAGTTCTTAATGCACAGTCTGGAGAATGTGTTCTTGACATGTGTGCTTCACCAGGTAGGCATAGTATTTACCCTTAATATTCTTTATCATAACTAGTCCTTAACTCCTTATCATACTACTAGTCCTTAACTCCTTATCATACCACTAGTCCTTAACTCCTTATCATATTACTAGTCCTTAACTCCTTATTATACTACTAGTCCTTAACTCCTTATCATACCACTAGTCCTTAACTACTTATCATATTACTAGTCCTTAACTCCTTATTATACATTCTAGTCCTTAACTCCTTATCATACTACTGGTCCTTAACTCCTTATTATACTACTAGTCCTTAACTCCTTATCATCCTACCAGTCCTTAACTCCTTATCATGCTACTGGTCCTTACTTCCTTATCATACTACTAGACCTTAACTCCTTATCAAACGTATAGTCTTTTACTCCCTATCATGCTTCTTGTTCTTAACTCCTTATCATGCTACTAGTCCTTAACTCCTTATCATACTACTAGTCCTTAACTCCTTATCATACTACTAGTCCTTATCATACTACTAGTCCATAACTCCTTATCATGCTACTAGTCCTTAACTCCTTATCATACTACTAGTCCTTAACCTCTCATCATACTACTAGTCCTTAACTCCTTAACTCCTTATCATACTACTAGTCCTTAAGTCCTTATCATGCTTGTGCTTAAATATTTAAACAAGTTCATTTTAATGATGTGTTCTTGACATGTGTGCTTCACCAGGTAGGCATAGTATTTACCCTTAATATTCTTTATCATAACTAGTCCTTAACTCCTTATCATACTACTAGTCCTTAACTCCTTATCATACCACTAGTCCTTAACTCCTTATCATATTACTAGTCCTTAACTCCTTATTATACTACTAGTCCTTAACTCCTTATCATACCACTAGTCCTTAACTACTTATCATATTACTTGTCCTTAACTCCTTATTATACATTCTAGTCCTTAACTCCTTATCATACTACTGGTCCTTAACTCCTTAATATACTACTAGTCCTTAACTCCTTATCAACCTACCAGTCCTTAACTCCTTATCATGCTACTGGTCCTTACTTCCTTATCATACTACTAGACCTTAACTCCTTATCAAACATATAGTCTTTTACTCCCTGTCATGCTTCTTGTTCTTAACTCCTTATCATGCTACTAGTCCTTAACTCCTTATCATACTACTAGTCCTTAACTCCTTATCATACTACTAGTCCTTAACTCCTTATCATACTACTAGTCCTTAAGTCCTTATCATACTACTAGTCCTTAACTCCTTATCATGCTACTAGTCCTTAACTCCTTATCATACTACTAGTCCTTAACCCCTTATCATACTACTAGTCCTTAACTCCTTATCATACCACTAGTCCTTAACTCCTTATCATACTACTAGTCCTTAACTCCTTATCATACTACTAGTCCTTAAGTCCTTATCATGCTTGTGCTTAAATATTTAAACAAGTTCATTTTAATGCCTGATGGTATGTCTAAAAGCTGCTGAATGAGTAGCAAGCAGTGTAGACCCTGATCAGATGTCACAGTATGTAGCATTTGATCAGGGTCAACACTGTTGTTGCAGGCCTGTTTGTCTGAATTCTTATGTACTAGTATTACAGTATTCAGTCCTATGGCTTGATGATAAATACCCCCCGACATACGAAGTAAGCTGAGGGTATATAGTTTTTATATGCCCGTTTGAAAAACGGGACGTATTATGTTACGGGGTATGGCGTCCGTCCGTAAACTTTTTCGTTGAAAAACTGGACGTATTATGTTACGGGGTATGGCGTCCGTCCGTCCATCCGTAAACTTTTTCGTTTCCGGCTAACTCCTCTACAGTTTACATCCGATCAAGCTGAAACTTGGTATATAGTTAGACCATGATGTGAAGCAGCACATATGTTTTGGGGTTGCAGTCCACCAAATGTTTGCAGAGTTACGCCCCTTTGAAAATTTCAGTAAACTTTTCATTTCCGGTTAACTCCTCCTACATTTTACATCCGATCAAGCTGAAACTTCATTTATAGTTAGACCATGATGTTTGTGTTGAGGTTTTACGGCCCAGTCAACCCAATGGGGTCATTTCGAGCGCGGTCAGTTTACCTAACCACACGTTTACTGGGCAGGCTTAGTCCTCTAAGCGGTTAACCAGTACTGTGCACATTCTTTCGCCAGAAACTGACAACTGCCCTTCTTGAATCAGCGGAAGGGAGAATGACCGTAGAAAATATGTCATGATCAATCTCCACGAAAGAATGTTGCCGACCTCGGCGGGGGTTGAACCCGCGACCTCCTGGTCTCCAGTCGGACGGCGCATCCAACTGAGCCACCGAGGCCGGCAGACCATGATGTGGAGCAGCACATATTATTTCGAGGTTACAGTCCACCAAATATTAGCAGGGTAATGCCCCTTTGAAAATTTCTGTAAACTTTTCGTTTCCTGCTAACTCCTCCTACAGTTTACGTCCGATCAAGCTGAAACATCATTTATAGTAAGACCATGATGTGAAGCAGGGCATATTGTTTTGAGATTACAGTCCACCAAATGTTACCAGAGTAATGCCCTGTTGAAAATTTCTGTAAACTTTTCTTTTCCGGCTAACTCCTCCTACAGTTTACATCCGATCAAGCTGAAACTTGATTTGTAGTTAGACAATGATGTGGAGCAGCGCATATTATATCAATGTTGCAGTCCACCAAATATTAGCAGAGTTATACCCCTTTGAAAATTTCTATTAATTTTTCGTTTCTGGCTAAATCCTCCTACAGTTTACATCCTATCAAACTGAAACTTTATAAGTAGTTACACGATAATGTGGAGCAGCGCATATTATTTCGAAATTACAGTGCACCAAATATTAGCAGAGTTATGCCCCTTTGAAAATTTCTTTAAACTTTTCGTTTCCAGCTAACTCCTCCTACAGTTTACATCCGATCAAGCCGAAACTTGATTTGTAGTTAGACCATGATGTGGAGCAGCGCATATTGTTTCAAGTTTACAGTCCACCAAATATTAGCAGAGTTAAACACCTTTGAAAATATCTATTAATTTTTCGTTTCCGGCTAAATCCTCCTACAGTTTACATCCAATCAAGCTGAAACTTCATAAATAGTTACACAATAATATGGAGCAGCACATATTATTTCAAGGTTACAGTCCACCAAATATTGGCAGCATTTTGCCTCTTTGAAAGTTTTTGTAAACTTTTCGCAGCATATTTTTAAGAGGTAATAGTGTGCAAATTTTATTTTATAATAGGTATATTTTTTGCAAATAACTAACGTTATGGCCATATGGGCAAGTTATTTATTTATTATTTTTTTTTAATCTTCTTTTATTAGATTTGCAAGGAAGTATTGTTATTATTAAATCTTTATTTAAATACATTTATTAAATGATACTGAATTACGCTGTAGGTAAGTGCCTCGCTCAGGCAACATGTGAGACGCTACCTAGCAGGCAAACAACATCAAAATGACGTTGTATCAACTACGTTGATAAGACGTCATTTAAATGTTGTGTGCCCACTTGGTAAGTTCTGCAACGAAGGACAGGTGGTTTTTCTCCGGTCCTCGGGTTTCGCCCACCTCTGATTAATTATCGGCTCGAACTAAGTAAAATAATCTTGAAAGGGCCATAAAACCAAAAGCACAAAAAGAAAAAAAAATAAAATAAAATAATAATAATAATAATAATAATAATAAAAATAAAATAAATAAATAAATTTCTTTTCATTCTGTTTTTGGACTCAAAATGCCTCTTTTGTGTTATTTGCTGAACAGTAATATTTTACCCTTAAAATAGTGAAATAATTTCGTTAGGGTTATTTCCTGAATAGCAAAACTGCTTTTACCCTTAAACAGTGAAATAATCCTGAAGGGGCCTTAAAACCAAAAACTACTAAAAAAAGATAATTATCTTTTCATTCTGTTTTTGGACTCAAAATGCCTCTTTTGTTTATTTGCTGAACAGTATTTTTTTTTTTTACCCTTAAAATAGTGAAATAATCCTGAAGGGGCCGTAAAACCAAAACCACAAAAAAAAAAAAAAGATATAATTATCTTTTACATTCCATTTTTGGACTCTAAATGCCTCCTTTGAATTATTTGCTGAACAATATGTGCTTTTACCCGTAAAATAGTGAAATAACCTTGATGCGGCTGTAAACCCAAAAAACCACACACACACACACACAAAAAAAAATAATAAAAAATGAGTCTAAATGCCTCTTTTAGGCTATTTGCTGAACAGTAAAATTGCTTTTATCCTTAAAACACCAGGACATGAAGAATCTGCTCTTAGTTTTCTGCAGTTTTCTGTTAATACTGAATAACTGTTGCTAATTTGACAGCTATACACCCTTAAGTTAAAGCGTGGCAGTTTTTTATACGCCCGTTTGAAAAACGGGACTTATTATGTTACGGGGTATGGCGTCTGTCCATCCATAAACTTTTTCGTTTCTGGCTAACTCCTCCTACAGTTTACATCCGATCAAGCTGAAGCTTGGTATATAGTTAGACCATGATGTGGCGCAGCATATATTGTTTCGGGGTTACAGTCCATCAAATGTTTGCAGAGTTATGCCCCTTAGAAAATTTCTTTAAACTTTTCTTTTCCGGTTAACTCCTCCTACATTTTACATCCGATCAAGCTGAAACTTCATATATAGTTAGACCATGATGTGGAGCAGTGCATATAATTTCGAGGTTACAGTCCACCAAATATTAGCAGAGTTATGCCCCTTTGAAAATTTCAAAAGACTTTTCGTTTCCGGCTAACTCCTCCTACAGTTTGTATCCGATCAAGCTGAAACTTGGTATATAGTTAGACCATGATGTGGCGCAGCGGGGTTACAGTCCACCAAATGTTTGCAGAGTTATGCCCCTTAGAAAATTTCTGTAAACTTTTCATTTCCGGTTAACTCCTCCTACATTTTACATCCAATCAAGCTGAAACTTCATATATAGTTAGACCATGATGTGGAGCAGCGCATATTATTTCGAGGTTACAGTCCACCAAATATTAGCAGAGTTATGCCTCTTTGAAAATTTCAGTAGACTTTTCGTTTCCGCCTAACTCCTCCTACAGTTTACATCCGATCAAGCTGAAACTTCATCTATAATTAGACCATGATGTGGAGCAGTGCATATTATTTCGAGGTTACAGTCCACCAAATGTTAGCAGAGTTATACTTGTTTGAAAATTTTGATTAATTTTTAGTTTATGGCTAAAGCCTCCTACAGTTTACATCCAATCAAGCTGAAACTTCATGTACAGTTAGACCGTGATGTGGAGCAGCGCATATTGTTTCGAGGTTACAGTCCACCAAATATTAGCAGAGTTAAACCCCTTCGAAAATGTCTATTAATTTTTGTTTCTGGCTAAATCCTCCTACAGTTTACATCCTATCAAGCTAAAACTTGATTTGTAGTAAGACCATGATGTGGAGCATCGCATAAAATTATTGTTTCTAGGTTACAGTCCACCAAATATTAGCAGAGTTAAACCCCTTTGAAAATTTCTATTAATTTTTTGTTTCCGGCTAAATCCTCCTACAGTTTACATCCGATCAAGCCGAATCTTCATAAATACTTACATGATGATGTGAAGCAGCACATATTATTTTTAGGTTACAGTGCACCAAATATTTGCAGATGTATGCCCCTTTGAAAGTTTTTGTAAACTTTTCACAGCATATTGTTTAGAGGTGCCAAAGGCTCATATGAGCTTATAATATAGCCATGCTTCTGTGATGTGTCCTCCGTCAGAAAGCACTTCTCCCTAGAAGCAGCAAACTTCTCCCTAAATTTCTTGGCCAGCTTGGACCCTTAGGTTACAGTTCACCAAATATCAGCAGAGATTATGCCCCAATGAATTTTTTTTTAATTTTTTTTTTTTTGTAATTCCACTTACAGTTTATATCCGGAGCACTGAATTATACAGGAGCCAGTTAATGTGCTGCATCTTATTACTTGCCACGGGCGTATAATGCCCCGCTTGGTGGAGCTCTTGTTATTAATAGCTGTTAAGAAATATTTCATGACAATAACTTGGACATAACTGTGATAAGCACATCCTTTGTGTAATACTTGACTGAACCAGAGCACAGAATTTTCTCAACATTCAACATGGATCAAGATGCACCAGTGAAGACTAAGATTAAAAGAGTGTAATAAATCCATTGTTCAGGAAAAGCATCATTTTGGAGCACATTTTTTTCGCACAGACATTTGAGAATTATCATTTACCACATTATGCGCAGTTTCAGCAGACGACGAATTAATAAGATTTTTCTTATTTTTCCCGTAAAATAAGATTTTAAATGTCAAATCCCATTTTCCGGAAAAATAAGAGAAAAATTCTTTATAATCTTCTTTCTTGCCCAGCAGGTCAATGTGTAATAAATTCAGTAAAGAATGATTATTTATTATTGAAAATACTGGAAAACATGTTAAGTTATAAAATTGCAATATACAGCAACAACAACATAAAAAAAAAAGAATTTTACAGTTTTGGCAGGTACACATTAATTTCTGCAAAATAGCATGTACCCTCAGTGAAGAATTGGATCAGCCCGCACATCCCGCAGCCTGATCTGTCTGTGCTATTTTGACAAAGAAGCAGTATATCTTATATCATAGTAAAATGATATAAGTTTTGTAATCATATAAAGTTGTGTAATTTTTAAATGTCTTCTTCTCTGAAACCATTTGAGCAATTCTCACCAGATTTCACATGGGATCTTCTGTCAAAAGGGTATTGCCAATTTGTTTAAATGGTTCCGCGCATTTGAACAAGATGGCAGCCATGTCCATATATGGTAAAAACTTGAAAACGTTCTTCTCCAGAACCAAGTAAGCTTTGGGGCTGAATCTTGGTATAGAGCGTCAAGGACTCAAGCTCTACCAAGTTTGTTCAAATGATGATCATAGGTTTGCCGCATTGCCCATATATAGTAGAAACACTTAAAAATCCAAGAAAGCTTTGGGGTTGAAACTTGGTATATAGTATCGAGGACTCAAGGTCTACCAAGTTTGTTGACCTTTTTACAGCAAGGTCAAATTTGCATCTCTGTAGATTTGTATGGGGAGAAAAGTTGAAAAATCATTTTTTTCAATATGTATTTAAGACTAATGGCTGAAACTTACAATGTGTGATTAAAGTAGTAAAATGTTTTAGTTTGGATCAAACCCCTAGGGGTTATCTGCCCTTGCCCCTGTGCTATATACAGGTATAAAAACCACAGAATCTTTACACGTCTTCTCTAAAACCACTTGACTAATTTTCACCAGATTTCACATGGGGCCTTTTGTCGAAGGGATGTTGACACTTTGTTCAAATGGTTCTGCATCATTGAACAAGATGGCTGCCATGTCCTTATATGATAAAACACTTAAAACTCTTCTCCAGTACTAAGAAAGCTTTGAGGCTGAATCTTGGTATACAGCATCGGGGACTCAAGGTCTACCAAGTTTGTTAAAATGAATGCATGAATATAGGTATTCAGCACAAGGGATTCAAAGTCTACTATGTTTGTTCAAATGATGATACTAGGATTACCTTTGACCTTTTTACAGTATGGTCAAATTTGTGTCCTAGTTGTTATGGCAATACTTGAAGAATAAATTGCATAAAATTTTCATAGCATTTGCAGATATGCAATAGCTGTATCTATCAGGAGAGCGAATCGTGGTCCATGGCTCTCTTGTATTTCACTTCACTGCAGCTGGTGTTTAGTGCTATATGGCAGCCGTAAAATGTCTTAATAGTCCATAGTTCACCATAGTGTGGATTACATTTTTAACTCACCTGAGCATGAGCTATTGTGATCGGTCAAAGTCCATTGTGCGTCATCCGTCATGCGGCATCAGCAATTGCTTTAAAAGCCTACTCCTCCTACACCCCTGGGCCAATGGACTCGAAACTTGGTAGGAAGCATTGGGGTGACTTGTAGATCAGAAGTAGCTAAAATTGTTCTGATGGGAAATCCAAGATGGCCGCCATGGTGGCCATCTTGAAAATCTATTTTTCGCTTCTTCTCCTGAACCAAAAGGCCAATTGACTCAAAACTTGGTAGGAAGCATCGAGGTGACTTGTAGATTAAAAATAGCTAAAATCATTCCGATCAGAAATCCAAGGTGGACGCCATGGCAGCCATCTTGAAAATCTATTTTATGCTTCTTCTCCTGAACCAAAAGGCCAATTGAAACTGGGTAGGAAGCATCAGGGTGACTTGTAGATAAAAAATAGCTAAATTTTTTTATCATTCCGATTGGAAATCGGCCATCTTGAAAATCTATTTTTCGCTTCTTAGCATGAACTGAAAGGCCAATTTACTCAAAACTTGGTAGGAAGCATCAGGGTGACTTGTAGATCAAAAATAGATAAAACTGTTCCAATCAGAAATCCAAGATGGCTGCCATAGGGGCCATCTTGAAAATCTATTTTTCTCTTCTTCTTCTGAACCGAAAGGCCACTTGACTCAGACTTGGTAGAAAGCATCGGGGACGACTTTTAGATAAAAAACAAAGTAAAATTGTTCTGATTGGAAATTCTAGATGGCCACCATGGGTGGCCATCTTGAAAATCTATTTTTCACTTCTTTTCCTGATTTGAAAGGCCAAATGACTCCAACCTGGCTAGGAAGCTTTGGGGTGATTTGTAGATTAAAAAATAGCTAAAGTTGTTCTGATCAGAAATCCAAGATGGCCACCATGGCCATCTTGAAACTCTATTTATTGCTTCTTCTCCTGATCAGAAAGGCCAGCTGACTCGAAACTTGGTAGGAGGCATAGGGGTGACTGGTAGATCAAAAATAGCTAAAATTGTTTGGATTGGAAATCTATTTTTTCACTTTTTCTCCTGAACCGAAAGGCCAATTGATTTGGAACTTGGGAAGAATCATTGAGGTGACTTGTAGATCAAAAATAGCTAAAACTGTTCTGATCAGAAATCCAAGGTGGCTGTCACAGTTGCCATCTTGAAAATCTATTTTGAACTTCTTCTCCTGAATAGAAAGGCCCATTGACTGGAAATTTGATAGGAAGTATCGGGGTGACTTGTAGATCAAAAATAGCTAAAATCATTCTGATCAGAAGTCCAAGATGGTCGCCCTAGCAGCCATGTTGAAAATCTATTTTGAACTTTTACTTCTGAATCAAAAGGGCAGTTGACTCAAATTTCATTGGAAGTATCGAGGTGACTTGTTGACTCTTGCTTTTTTTTTTTATTTTTGTACACTACACTGAATAAATTTCTAAGCCAAATTCTTGTGCACTCAATGACTTCTTAATCCAGAGTTTTTCCTTTATATCTTATTTGTTTCATTTGTTTTGAAACAGAAATGGGTTTATAAAAAAAAAAGTATCTGTTTCATCGTTTCATTTCATTTCGCCCTGTTTTGTAACAAGCACTGACCATGGTTGCAGGTCTGTTTCATTTGTTTCATTTGTTACGAAACAAAATGAAATAGACCAACAGTCTCTGACACAGGATGACTATTGGTCGGTTTCATTTGTTTCATTCTGTTTCAGTCCATTTTAGAGTTTTCCTTATATATTTTAACTGTTTCATCTGTTTCTGTAACAGAGAAAAAAACATGCCCCAAAAAAAACCTGCATGGTTTTTGTGCAGTAAATGAATAATCTCATCAGAAGTCACTATGAGATGATCTTGACAAAAATAAAAAAAATTAAAAGAACATGCAAAAATAAAATCATTAACAGTACACCTATTATTGTTTTCACTTATTATTTTGGTCACATTTCATACTATCTTTGCATCTTTTTACTTTGCTCTGTTTCAATATTTCCATGATATCTGATTGAAATACACCAAATTTATAAATGGCGGTTTGGTCAGGGGATTTGCCATCTCTTCTGATGGGTATTTTTTTTTTAACTTTTAGATTTTGATTTCTAGTGAGGCAGTTTAAATCTTAGGCAATTCTCTAATGAATACACATTTATGAAGAAGTTAAGTTTTTGTAGTGCATTAAGTAAAATCATCATCCCAATACTCCTTTAGAGTCTAGATACACTTCATAGATTCTCCGCAATTTTTACAAGGGAGATAACTTTAGTGACTTCTTGTTTGGGTTCTTAAATATCAATCCCTTCTGAAAAGGGGTCTACTCTAAAAGAAAAAAAAAATTGCTTCCATGCTTTAAAGCAGGGTTCCTTTTCAGAAGAGAGGCAATAAATTTTGAAAGAGTTCCCTCCCCTGAAAGTTTATCAGTTCCCTTTAAAATATATGTCTGGATACTATTAACATGAAGACATTTTCATATACATTATTTACAGAAGATATATAGCTATAGCTATGTTAGATTCTGCAAATCCAAGTATGGTAGGGTTGTGTTCCCTGCTGCTGAAACTTTTGGATGGATGGCCCTGCTTACACTGGTGTTTGGCAGGAAGGTTCTTGTCTCACTTGAATCAAGTTCAGAGCTTGGGGCCTTTTTCTCATCTATGCCATTCTTTCTTTCTGTCTCCCTCTCTCTGGGAGACAGCTCAACATCACTGAAATATTAACTTTAACTCGAACAAATACTGAAATACATGTACTTGTATGTAGACTAGTTTTGGTTGACACATAGCATAAATCAAACTGCCTCATGACATGACTTATTTAGGAGTCTGATTACCTGGGCATATCATACCATACAGGCTGTTGTAGACACGTGAGCTTAGTAAACTGCGACAGAAGAACAAGTATTTGTTTATTTTTTCATTTTCAGGTGGGAAAACAAATCATATAGCCTCACTGATGGGAAACAAGGTAGGTGTGAACATACAACATACCTTAGAACTGTCTTGGTGAATTACGCAGAAGACAAATGAATGATATTTTTCATACAGTCAAACCTCGATAGCTCGAACACCGATGGCTCGTTTACCATGGCTAATTCGAACTTGTTTTTGAGTCCCTATGAAATTCTTCCGATAGCTTAGATAAAACAAATACGAGGGATGTTCGAAATGAATTGCTTATTGTCCTCAAGCTCGATAGCCACGTGGGGCACGATAAAAACCAATACATACCTGTATAGGGCTATTCAATATCTACACAATGGTGTATAAATGTACATGTTAGACTAAGTGTAAGACATAAAATTTGCCATTTGAATACACGCAGTCATTGACCACTGCAGTAAAAATGGTTGGTAGAAGCGTTGACAAAAAAGATGAAATACGGGCTTACATCAAAGCTCGCTCAAAAGTTGGTTGTTCTTTGAAGAAGCTGATGACTGAAATTTCTACTGCTTTTGGACCTTCTTGTGTGTCTTATGACACAGTTCGGCGGTGGAAAAAGAAATTTGAGTCTGGTGTAGAGTCCATCAAAAATGCACTGAAATCAGGTAGGCCAAAATCTGCGTCTCGTAAAGAAATCGTTTCCAAAATAAAGGAAATCATTGAAGGAGATGCCAGATTTACAGTTCGTGATATTGCATGAAAGGTAGGCATATCACTATCAACGGTTCACCTTATTTTGAAGAAGCATTTGAAAGTCAGAAAGATTTCTGCTAGATGGGTGCCACATCTGTTGACTGACGAGTAAAAGAGGTATTCCCCAGACCTTGCCCCATGTGATTTCTTTTTGTTTCCGAAATTGAAAGCATTCCTTGCTGGGCGGAAATACCAGTCCCGACAGGCACTTGGATCTGCCATTCATCAGTACCTTATTACTGTGCCCAAATCAGCGTACCCTGACGCCTTCAAGAAGTGGATACATCGGCTGAAACTTTGCATTTCTAGCCACGGGGAGTACTTCAAGGGCATGAAATTAGTACTTTTGGGCTAACTTGAAATTTAAAGTCTCCAGATAGAAATAAGCAATTCATTTCGAACATCCCTCGTATTGTAGGAAATTTTTTTAATTTCATCTCAAAATTGTATGTTGTGTGTACTCATTAGAATTGCCTCTTTGAGGCAATTCTAATGAGTACACTCAACATACAATTATTGTGTAGAAGATCGATAGATTTCCCAGAATTAGCGATATTTGCTTCCCCACCTGGCGCCTTGATCAACCTTCATTGGCTCAAACACTTTTCCATGGTCCCAAAGGTGTTCGAGCCATTGAAGTTTGACTGTAGTTATTAATTTTCTCGTAAGATCTTGTTTTAGGCAAGAAAGAAATAACATATGGTATTAACTTCTGTCAATATCAGCATGTTTGAACACAAAAGAAAAAAAAGTTGACCTTCTAAACTTTTTTAATGAAGGAGAAACCTTGGGTCATAATTTTATACCTGAATCAGTTTTTAAGGAGTGGATACACCACTAAGGGGAAATAACTACTACATTGAAATGTTTGTCTCCCTTGTCATCAGAGGTTACATCTTGAAAGAATTTGCACCCTATTTGAAATGTTTTGAATACGAGGGAGGCAAGTTTATGTCTACAAAAGTTGTCTTCCTTTGCAAAATGATGACAAAATCTTTCATATTCTGGCCCAGTTGTTTAAAGCATCTTTAGCTTAATGAGCTTGTTAGTGGTCAAAATGTTAACTGTTCTAATAAGTACAATATCTAATTCACAGGTATTTTTGCTGGAAAAATGTGAGTAGCTTTTACAAATGCAAAAGCTACTCACATTTTTTCAGCAAAAATATTAATGTATATGTCATATTTAATGATGAAAGTTTTAACTATATGTTAACTAATGACATCCTTAATTTCGCACAGCTGGGCCCCTCCTGTATGAAAAGTTCCAGGAGAAATACTGGTGGAATAAATGTGCTAAATCCACCTGATCCGCAAATAATTTCAGGTGAAATATGAGTGAAGCAAGAAGAATGGAATACTGATAGATTTCTAAAATTAGTAACATTTTGGGGTGAAATATTTAAATTAGTTCACCTGGAAGGATATGCAAATTCCATGCCATGAGAATTCCAGGTAAAATTTTGCTTTAATTTTTCCAGGTGTATTTTTTTCCGGGTGGAATTTTTTTTCATGTGGATTCTTTTTTTTTCTGGTAACTAAGGTGAAATTTGGTCTTTAACATGACCTTGAAATAATTGTGGCAGTTTGAATTAGTGACCTACTGTCTGAGAACAAAGGAAATATATGCGTATGATGTGTATACTTTTTATCAGGCCTTTCAGGCACATTTCTTTTTGGCTTGATTGTTTACAATCAAGCCATAGTATACAAAGGCCAAAATATGAAGAAAAGGGTGACATTTAAGTTGCTGCCTATTGCAAAATTGGTTATTATATTAACTTTTGGGCAATGTGGGGTGTGTGTAGGGGTGGGGAGTAACTTAATCAATGCTATTTTAATGAATTCATGTCATTGAGCAGAAGTAGGAAGCTCTGTTATCACTGTTAATCAATAGAGTCCCTATGTTAACTGAGTAGCAGCTGAATTACAATCAGGATTTCATTTAGAAGAGACCTTCAGCATGAATATCAGTAACATCCACAAAAGTAGTTTGCACTTACCTTTGTTTAGTTTGGAATATATTTTTTCCCCCATTATCTTTACAATAAACTACCTAAAATGACTTCACTTGCATTTTATTCCAGACATGCTGTCTTGTGACTTTTTGTTAATAATAATGGTGGCAGGAAGTTATTTTCTGGAGCCAAAATCATAACCAATCAGAATTCAAAGAATTTCCACATGGACCTTTTAAATATAGATAGCTAAAGAAGATTTCCAGGTGGAAAAAAGACTACCTGTCTCAAAAAAAAAAAGTCAGTAAATTCCATGTCCTTGAAAATTTTTACATGAAATAAGACAGTAGATAGCTAGATTCCACCAGAAATGATTAAAAAATTTCACCTGAACTCTTTGGATTTCCATGTCCATGTCTATTTCACATGGAATATTGAAATTCCATGTCAATTTCACCTGAAATACACCTGGATTCCATCAGGATTTTGGTTAGAATTTTCGTACAGGCTGCTTCCTCTTCCCCACTGAGGTGAGCACATTGCCGGACATCAGTGCTTACATCAGAACACAATAACATCACCCAGAAACAGAAAAGTTAAGTGGGCAGCAATACAGCAGGGCTTTTTGATGTGGCCTGAACAGATCCAAATCAGAATACACTGTCTGATGAGGCTCTGTATTATTCCTTAACATATAAATGTAATATGTGCAGCTGATTTACATAAAATGCAAGTTGTGATTGACACTTTAAGTGTTAAACGTGGGATGACAGTAGATGTTGTATGTGTATAATGAGAAAAAGATACAACTTGGCCTTAGCAACTGACAGGATCCTTTACAGCTTCCCGATCTATATGGATTGGCCAAGGTATAAAGGATATTTGCTGCTCACCAAAGCTGAGTTGTACCTTTCTGTAGGCATGTGCTTAATGTCAAAAGTAGCATCTGTCTTCAGGTGTATGCAAACTACACATGTCAGAACTGGCTCTGTCTGATCGACAACTGCACATGCCTGACCAGACAAGACAGGTGGTCCTTCTGGTCTGGGCTGGTTTGTATCTGACAGGTGGTCCTTCTGGTCTGGGCTGGTTTGTATCTGACAGGTGGGCCTTCTGGTCTGGGCTGGTTTGTATCTGCATTACAACTTTTCACATGATGTAGCATAGCTCCAATTAAGATGCTTTTTTCAACCTTAATATGTTGATATTTTTCTTATTTCTCCACATAATCATATGCTGTGGGTACTCATTAATTAAAATGTCTCACTGAGGTGCTTCTAATGAGTACCTAAAACATATGTTTTTGTGGATAATATTTAACTGGACACTCCTCTCTTCTGAGCAAGTTTATATTTAGCTTATTGTTGATAAAACACTGGTTACTGTAAGAAAATTCACCATGTTCATGACTATCACATTAAGCAAAAAAGGTCTAAGCTCATACACAGCACAGAAAACATAACTCTGTGCATCTACCCAGTCAGATCAGGGCCTTCCCAGTTAACCATCAATAGTGTATTTACCTTAGGTATTTGGACACCTTTACTTCTTACCTGCCGGCCTTGGTGGCTCAGTTGGATGCGCCGTCTGACTGGAGACCAGGAGGTCGCAGGTTCAACCCCCGCCGAGATCGGCAACATTCTTTCGTGGAGATTGATCCTGAAATATTTTCTATAGTCATTCTCTACTTTCCGCTGATTCAAGGAGGGCAGTTGTCAGTTTCTGGCGAAAGAATGTGCACAATACTGGTTAACCGCTTAGAGGACTAAGCCTGCCCAGTAAATGTGTGGTTAGGTAAACTGACCCCGTTCGACTGGGTTGACTGGGCTGTAAAACCTCAACACAAATACTTCTTACCTGTTGTAAGCTTTGAAGAAACACATAGTACTACCTGTTTGTGTGTAAACCTGTTGGATGAGGGGCAGACAGTGTAAATCCACATACATGCTACATTCTGTGGCATCTGATGTGGGACTCAAGACTGTTTGTTCAGGCCTGTCTGTCACAATATTTAAAGTATATACAGAAGTAGTGTTTTCCATAGTGCTGCCTTTTCACCTGAAAATTATTGATATTCTTCTTACTTCACCTCAAACATATGTTGTAGGAACTCAGTATAACTGCCTTGGCAAGGGAGTTTCTAATGAATACCCTCAGCATATGTTTTTATAGAGATATACATAATATTTACCCTTGGTATTTGGGCACCTTAACTCTATACCAAACTTTCCTAAAGTTTGAACAAGTTCACTTTAATACTTGTTGATGTTTGTTAAATCAGCTGGATGAGTGACAGACAATGTTGACACTGATGAGATACCTCATTATCCAATATCTGATCCAGCTCTGCTCTATTTGGTCATGTCTCTCTGTCCAGATACTAAGAGTGAATAGGGTATTTATGTTAATATGTATTCATCTGGATACCCTATTAGCTAGAGCTCATGTAAAAAGAGAAGACCAGGATTAGTCTGTGCAGTCTGATCTGTGTTTTACCTGTTCACATGTTTACTGAATAATTGCTGCTGGTTTCTGGAAACTTAGCCTAACCATAACACACTTATGTGAATTGTATAGTTTAAGCCCTTGCACTAGGTATAAAGGTGATTTTTTAGAACCAAATTTGATATTTTTTTATTTGTCCACAAAAAGCATGTTGTTGGTACAAACAACATATATTTTCATGGCAAAATATTTTTCTGGGTTGTCTTTGTCTAGAGCTATTTCCACTGTATATATGTATAATACAAAGGAAAGGAGGTTATTTTGGTGAATATGCAGTATAACATATTGATAGATATAACAAAACCTAGTGAAATAAGGTTTAAAAATAAAAAAGTCTGAATATTTACCAAGTTATGTTTACCCCTACCCCTACATACTCTTGTACTAGCCGGGAAAGAGTTAACAAGTCTATGAAATGACTCCTCTCCTTATCCCCTTACGATATATAGAAAACAAGAAAGATTTTTTTTTTGAAATGGTTAATTTTGAAAAAAAAATCCACCGACGACAAAAAAAGCATGCAAAATTACCCAGCATGCAAAGAGTTAATAGTAAATATACAGAGAAAATTACTTCACTCTTCTTCACAAATCTAAAATTTTATTTTAGAAGTAAAGTTCAGGATTTTACCATATCACAGTGTATGATCGTTCCGCTTCCTTCCTCGTTTGATCCGCGTTGTACATATCCTTCGCGATCAGCACCGCTTCCTCGTGGATCGAAATATGGAACCAACACCCCAAAATCCGCATAAAATGGACAACAACAGTGAGATTAAAAGGTAAGTAAGGCTTTCTACCAGATGACGGAACGATGAATAGCCAAATGTTTGAATTTCTGCATCAAGCTGATTCGAAAGTGATATGACTTCTGTAAAACTTTTGATACATATTCAGGAGGGAACATCCCGAAGCATTGAAAATGAAGCTTTGAAACGGCTTTTTGAACAAACTATTACTTCATATGAAACAGTGACACATTTTAATACAAGGGCAAATCCTCCAAAGCATTCTGTATCAATAAGGATACGCCTGGTGCCGTGAAATAGAAAATATCACGATTTTTGAAAATCAGGTCAGATCCGCATCCTTCCTGCTGAAGTCAAAAAATGGCACCATATCCTTCGCAACCTGAAACACCATATCCTTCATCCTTTTAATCCGCCAAGATCCACGGGCACCATATCCTTCAGCTTCATGGGTTTTTCTCACTTTCAACATGCGACCCGCGGGGGCGTCTCTAAGTTCGTTCTGTTGGATTTCGTGCAATGAGAGTAGCTGAGAAAACATTGTCCATTTGAAAATTTGGATTTTTTCAGATAAAAATGTGATATTTTTATAATTTTTGCGCAATATATATTTTTTTTTCGGGGTTCGTTAGAACCGCCTCAATGAGGCGGTTCTGATTAGCCACAAAAATCAATGTAAGAATCATAAATAAGACAGCTAAGGTATACCCCTGTAAACCCCACTTTTCTCTATATAAAGCGGGGTTCACAGGGATGCTTACTGTATGGACGTGTTCACGTAATGCAATAAGTATCTGTTTTTTTAACATATTTCTAGGGCTATATAAAATTGCCCATGTACTTTTTCTATCAAACGCAAAGTCTTGGTTTAGGTGGCACACTTAGACACTGTGGTTGTGAATTGTGGGTGACTTACGCTCCAAAGGTTCTCCCTATGGTAAGCAGATATGCAGGTCGGGACTGATCTGAATGTTTCTGTCTGGAGAATCTCACAGTTAGTTTGGATTAAGAAATGACATAAAAACGGCATAAAATTAGCGCTACGGAAAACTGTGTCACGCAGTATACATGTAACTTTTTTGTCATACTCGTGTATCAAATATGTAATGCAGAATGCATCCGGCAAATTTCTATTTGGAGCATTTCAGATATACATGTAGTTACACGTAAGGTGCAACGTAACGACGCACTGTGCGTCGTAAATTGGGTTACGCATGCCGACAACGTTATCGTATTAAGAAACAGATCCGCTCTGACAGTGATTTGTTGAGTAATAAATCACGGTTTGGCGGTCAGTTGTGAAGTAGATCATATCACGAGCACAGAGCGCGAGTAATACGAGTAATACATCTACTTACAACTGACCGACAAACTGTGATTCATTACTCAGTAGTTTACTTTTGGAGTTGAGCTATTTCGATTCCAACGCGCAAAAAAGGCTGAAAATATGCTACATTGCATACAAATTCTCCTAGCCATCCTAATAACCTAGCGCACGCACTGTATATGCTTGAGTAATTACAACTGACCTGCTTTGTTTACACTAATGATCACTCCTACTGCAATGAACGTATTAATAGTGCATATTAGGATGAATGCATACATTTCTTAGATAAGTATGTATTTTTGTGGATATTATATCGATGTCGATGGTGTCACGTATAGGTCTGTAATGAAACTGAATATGCTATCATGTTAATAATAATGAACCGCATATTCTCCCTCGCTCCGTATATATAGAGTTTATCGTGATACCAACAGGAATAGTTTCCATTATCATACTGCCACCTCACCCACCATGTTATTTAATGTTATTCCTTATATGTCATGTACATGACTGAAGAGAATAAATGTGTTGTCTGTCTGTCTTTCGATGTTTATGTAATGACGTTACGCCACTGATTAACAGCGTCGTCATAGTGCTTAAAATTCTCTGAAACGGACCGATAGGGCACTAAATATCGATGTTACGGGCGATTTTGTTTTCCTTTTGAATGATTTTTGACCGAGACACGTAGCCATTCCAGCGGTCTGGTGTGGTCTTGAGAAGACACCTACCCTTACTCAAGCGATACTCCAAATAGAAGACCTTATACAAGTAGTCATTTCAAAAGGGCATATAGCGTCTAATAATGGTTTTATAAACGATTAAATGTAAGTATTATCGAGACATCTGTGGCTGGATGATTTATTTAAGACGCTCAAATTACGAAGATTTTTTTTTTTTCTCTTACACCAACTCCACTTAGAGTGCGTCAGCAAATCCTTTCTAAATTTCTGATAAATATCCATGCTATTGAATTAAAAAAAAAAAAAAAAAAAAAAAACGTGAGCAGAGTAGGCAGAGTCCATCTAAGATATGAAAATGAATCAATCTGTAATGTGACAGGCTGTTTTCAGCACTGTGACAACGTAGGATATCGTAATGTAAAGTACGAAACAGAGGCGGAGCGAATAGACTTTAAGATTTGAAGGAAGTGGAGTCTGGATCACGCAGGAAGCGGTTCCTGTCACAACTCGCTAAATTTGTCTCTTTTATAAAGATCAGTGTCTGTCATCATTTCCAAATACCTAGAACTGGTAAAAGCAAATGAAAACTTCCCACACAAGCTTTTCGATGCTATATGTACGCCCCAGGGTCTTAATTCTGAGCTGACAAACAACAACGAATGATGAAAACTGCAATCACAAGCCCTCGAATTCGTAATGTTGTGGCGTAACCACTACAATGAGATACATCAAATGCATTCTGAGTTGAAGAAAAATCACTTTAAAGTTCCGCAGGCACAGAAACCAGTCCTGTAAATATGTGCGAAAAAAATAAAGGCAAACAAACTTCACTTACCGAAATCTTCTCCATCATTTTACATCAGAAGGAAGCGGTGCTGATCGCGAAGGATGTCTGCAACGTGGATCAAAAGAGGAAGGAAGCGGAACGATCATACACCGTGCATATTTAACATAAATATTGGGACACCATAATTTCTTACCAAACTTGCCCTAAAATTATTCATTTTACTACCTATTGATATGTCTAAAAGACTGCAGTGTGGACCCTGATCAGATGGTGCATTCTATGGCATTTGATCTGAATCGGCACTGTTTGTCTGTCCCAATACTTAATTATGGTAATTGTTTTGTTTGGTAAGTTTTATTTCATGAACAACCATTTCCTTAGACTCCATTTAATAGCTACTATATTAACTCTTAATATTTGGACACTAACTCAATACCAAACTTACCCTAAAACTTGAACAAATGAATTTACTATCAGTGGATGTGTTTAAAACTGCTGAATGAGTAGCAAATAGTGAAGATCCTGGTCAGGCACTAGCTTCTGCAGCTTCTGATCTGGCTCTGCATTGTATGCTCATGTCTGTTTTTCCCACTACTTAGGTAAAATACAGTAGTTATTTTATTTAACAATAACATCTTGAGTGCAACACTTTAGCACCAGTTTTTGAGGTTTTATTTGTAGTAATTTCAAGGATTTGTCTGAAGTACATGTTGAAGTGTTTCCTCTTAATTGAGATTTCCTCATAGCTCCAGATATAATGTATTTGTTTTTTTTTTCTTTCAACCAAAATTGCTCCCCTCTTCTGAAAAGGGGTCTGTTCTAAAACAAAAGAATTCCTTTTGCTCCTTTGGAGCGAATTCTTTCCTTTTAGAGAAGACCTCTTTTCTGAGGTGAGGCAAAACTGTTTTGGAGTTGCCTCCCGTGAAAGTGTATCCATTCCCCTTAATAGTTTTGTACTTTTATGCTCCCCGAAAGAGAGCATAAAGTCGCCGCTTCGTCCGTCCATCTGACCGTCCATCCGTCCGTCCGTCACACTTTTGTCCGAAACATCTCTAAAAGTCTTGAAGATAATTATACTTCCAGCATATGAAGTATGCAATGGGGGTATATAGTTTTTGTCTTTTCTGTGTGTCTGTCAGTCTGTCTGTCTGTCTGTCTGTCATTCTGTTAACATTTATTTTGTGTCAAAGATATCTCAGGAACTACTTTACCTAGAAACTTGAAATTTTGTACACATGACAAGTATGACTAGTTGTATTGTGGGAAAGAAAATAAGGACCATGGGGCCAGGTCCCTTAGAGTTATTTTCCTTTGTTGTTCTGGCTATACTGATGGCCATGGCATTTATTTGTGTCAAAGATATCTCAGGAACTACTTTACCTAGAAACTTGAAATTTTGTACACATGACAAGTATGACTAGTTGTATTGTGGGAAAGAAAATAAGGGCCATGGGCCAGGTCCCTTAGAGTTATTTCCCTTTGTTGTTCTGGCTATACTGATGGCCATGGCATTTATTTGTGTCAAAGATATCTCAGGAACTACTTTACCTAGAAACTTGAAATTTTGTACACATGACAAGTATGACTAGTTGTATTGTGGGAAAGAAAATAAGGGCCATGGGGCGAGGTCTCTTAGAGTTATTTCCCTTTGTTGTTCTGGCTATACTGATGGCCATGGCATTTACTTGTGTCAAAGATATCTCAGGAACTACTTTACCTAGAAACTTGAAATTTTGTACACGTGACAAGTATGACTAGTTGTATTGTGGGAAAGAAAATAAGGGCCATGGGGCCAGGTTCCTTAGAGTTATTTTCCTTTGTTGTTCTGGCTATACTGATGGCCATGGCCGGGGGTATTAGTGAGCATAATGCTCACTTCATGGTCTAGTTTAATAGAAGTTGATACACTGATAGAGAGGCATGAGAGGAATTGCAGAATGCAAGAACCATAACCCTGTCACCAGTATTTACGGAGTTACTTCCCTTCTAAATTTTTGCTGTAAAAAGCTTGTTCGGAGCATATCTCTGAAAGTATGGAAGGGAATTAAACGAAGCTTGATACATTGATAGACAGCCTTCAGAGGAAGTGCAGAGTGCAAGAACTGTAACTATCACGAGTAATTATAGAGTAATTTTTGCAATAGTAAGCTTGTCCGGAGCATATCTTTTAAAGTATTGAAGATAAATAAATGAAACTTGATACAGTGATAGAGGACCATGAAGGGAATTGCAGAATGCAAGAACCATAACTCTGTCACAAGTCATTACAGAGTTACTTCCGTTTCTAATTTTTGCAATAGTAAGCTTGTCCGGAACATATCTCAAAATATTGAAGATAAATAAATGAAACTTGATACACTGATAGAGGACCATGAAGGGAATTGCAGAATGCAAGAACCATAACCCTGTCACCACTATTTACAGAGTTCCTTCCCTTCTTAATTTTTGCAATAAAAAGCTTCTCCGGAGCATATCTCTGAAAGTATAGAAGGGAATTAAATTAAACTTGATATATTGATAGATGGCCATCAGAGGAAGTGCAGAGTGCAGGCAAAGGTGCCTGAGCATCCGTCTGTCTGGCCATCTGTCCATCTGGAGTTATCTCCCTTACTTATACTCTGGATGCACACCATTACTTTTTTCATGATTTTTACATTCTTTGTTGAAAATCACTTACTAGGGAACACAAAACTGAGTTTCTTAGTCTTATGGTTTAAGAAATAGAGGCCTTGCAGGGAAAGGGCCTTACATTTCTCATTATTTTTGCATTCTTTGTTGAAAATCACTTACTAGAGACACAAAACTGAGTGCGATGGTTTAAGAGTTACAGACCTTGCAGGCAAAGGGCCTTATATTTCTCGTTATTTTTGGATTCTTTGTTGAAAATCACTTACTAGAGATCATAAAACTGAGTTGCTTAATCTCATGGTTTAAGAGTTCAAAGTCAGTAACTGACCTTGCAGGTAAATAGCCTTATATTTCTCATTAGTTTTGGATTCTTTTGTTTACTAGAAATGTGTCCAAAGTACACAGATGCCCCCGCATTGACATAGGCTAATTTGGCAAGGTTTGCACAGTTTTATCCAAAGCAGGGGCATCCATGTACTGTGGACATATTTCTAGTTTTTTTTTTTCTTTGTACATGTTACAGGCTTTCAAATGGATCTCTAGTCATTTGTTATTGGGCCTTTTGGTGCCCAGGCCACCAGCACCTACAGCACTTTGATTGCAATAATAAGCTTGTCCATAGCATATCTCTTAGAAGTATTTTACTTTTTCACTAACACAGCCCTCCCACTACTGCCCGTCTTCGGGGAGCATTCTTCTGTTTCACCGATTCTCTTGTTAGCTCACCTGAGCTCTGCTCAGGATGAGCTATTGTGATCACTTTTCGTCCGTCATCCGTCAGTGCGTGCATCCGTCCGTTAACATTTTCAAAAGACTTCTCCTCTGAAGCCGCTAAGCCAATTTTGCTCAAATTTCATATGGAGCCTCCTTAGGGTGGGGGAACAAAAAATTGCTAAAATGGTCGCAGTCCGTTGACCAAGATGGCCGCCATGCCCATATATGTTAAAAACCTTTAAAAATCTTCTCCAGAACCAAGAATGCCTTGGGGCTGAACCTTTTCAGGAATCATCGGGGACGGGAGGTCTACCAAAATTGTTAAAAGAATTGTCTTACGTTGACGTTTGACCTTTTTACGGCAAGGTCAAGTTTGCTTCCCTATGCATTTGTATGGAAAAAACCTTTAAAAATCTTCTCCTCCAAAACCGAGCATGCCTTATGGCTGAATCTTTGCATATATCATCGGGAACAGGAGGGCTACCAAAATTGCTAAAATAATGGTCGTACATTGACATTTGACCTTTTTACGGTAAGGTCAGTTTTGCTTCCTTATGCATTTGTATGGGAAAAATGTTCAGAATTTCAAACAACTTCTCCACTGGAGCCTCTGGGCCAATTTTGCTCAAATTTCATATGGAGCCTCCTTAGATAGGGGGAACAAAAGATTGCTAAAATGGTCATGGTTCATTGAACAAGATGGCTGCCATGCCCATATATGGTAAAAACCTTTAAAAATCTTCTTCTCTGGAACCGAGGATGCTTTGGGGCTGAATCTTTGCATAAATCATCGGGGACAGGAGGTCTACCAAAGTTGCTAAAATAATGGTCATATATTGACATTTGATCTTTTTACAGCAAGGTCAAGTTTGCTTCCTGATACATTTGTATGGGAAAAAACATTTAAAAATCTTATTCTCCAAAACCGAGGATGGCTTGTGGCTGAATCTTTGCATATATCATCTGGAACAGGCGGTCTACCAAAGTTGCTAAAATAATGGTCATACATTGCCATTTGACCTTTTTAGGGCAAGGTTAAGTTTGCTTCCTTATGCATTTGTATGGGAAAAATCATTTAAAAATCTGATTCTCCAAAACTGAGAATGCCTTGTGACTGAATCTTTGCATATATCATCTGGAACGGGCGGTCTACCAAAGTTGCTAAAATAATTGTCATACATTGACATTTAAACTTTTTACGGCGAGGTCAAGTTTGCATCTGTATGCATTTGTATGGGCCCCATACATTTGTATGGAAAAAATGTAGATAATTTCAAATGGCTTTTCCTCTGAAGTCTCCAGGCCAGTGTTGCTCAAATTTCATGCGGAGCCTCCGTGGGCAGGAGAATGAAAGATTGCTAAAATGGGTATGGTCCATTGATCAAAATGGCTGCCATGCCCATATATTGTAAAAACCTTTAAAAATCTTCTTCTCCATAACCAAATAAGCCCTGGGTCCTAATTATGGGGGACAGAAGATCTATCAAAATTGCTAAAAAGATGGTTCTATGTTGACATTTGACCTTTTTACCTCCAAGGTCAAATTTGCTTCCCCATTTGTATGGGCCATATACATTTATATTGAAAGTATCAAAGTGACTTGTAGATCAACAGTAGTTAAAATTGTTCTGATTGGAAATCTAAGATGGCCATCATCTGGTTTATATTTATAATATTTCCCTGCCACTGTGCTGTTTACATGTATAAAATCATGATTCTTCAGAAACCACTTAGCCAATTTCCACCAAATTTCACATTGATCCTTCTGTTGAAATGTGATTGATAGTTTATTCAAATGATCATGCTCCATTGACTGTCAGGCCCGTATATTCTTCTTCAAAACTAAGAACTGCTCAAATGATGATATTTTGATTAGTTGCGATGATAGGATTGGAAAAATGTTGCATAACATCTGCATGTCTGCAGTGGCTATGTCACTCAGGTGAGCAAACCGTGGCCCGTGGGCCTCTTATTTTTTGGTTTGGCAGCCAAATTATATTTGTAGGTACTCATTAGAACTGCCTCAATGACATGATACCACTGAATCCCCTTGAGAGCAAATTCTTTTCTTTTAAAGTAGACCCCTTCTCAGAAGTGAGACAAAACAATTTTAACAGAGTTGTCTCCCTTGACAGTGTATATATTCCCATAAAGGGGACTGGATATACTTGTTAGTTTTAGTGGCATTATTTATAAGGAAGTGTTTTGTGATCCTGCACTACCGACCACTTCTAAAAAGGGCTGTGTTCCAAATGGTAGCAAATTCCTTTCCTTCTTTCCTAGACTAATTTCAGAAAAAGGATATCTCAGTTTAGACAGAGTTTCTACCCATAACGTGTATCTATTCCTCATGTCATTCTTTTACAATATCTGTAACAGTGTTTTTTTATATCTATGATATCAGTATTTTACATCCTAACTAGTTAGATACTATATCTCCTTATCAGAGTTGCCTCAAATTGCCATACTTACCCAAGATTTGAACATGTCTATTTGACTACTTCTGGGTGTGTCCAGAAGTACATTTTGGCAAAAGTACACTGGCTGCAGTCTAACTGATATTTTCAGTTGCCTAAATATGCTGCATTATTAAATTAACTTTTAAAGCACTAATTTCAACTGCAGCAGATAGAAGCTTGATTTATATATACTCGGCCAAAAAAGTTTTGGACCACCTACAATTTTAATTCTTTGTTCAGTTATTTGGCATTTAAACACACAAATATTAATAACCCACATTTTCGCATTTTACTCCTGATAAGAATAAATGAAACTTACATTCAGAAATATCACTGATATCCTGTCAGCATCCCCTAACCTTACAGTGGTCTTCCAAAAATATGTCACAAAGGTCAATAATGTTCAATAGAGTGTCTGACCACCATTATTACGCAGGCATTCACGGACTCTGTTCATTGAAGAGTACACTAGTTTCCAGATAGTCTATTGTGGAATTTGGGCCCATTCTTCTCTCGGGAGGCAGAGGCATTGGGAACTATGGCCCATTGTAATGTGTTCAAATAATGACATATCGAGAACATGTCTTATCTAAAAATTGTTTCCTTTTCCTTCCCCTAACCATGAAATTATAGTATGGTTTATGACCCTTAATTGTGTAATAAAACTTTGCTGCTCTTGCAGCACACAGCATGAGGTACGTAAAGCCAGGTAAGGGACTACTTTTTCTATTAAGACTGGTTCCCTGCTCCAAGTAATGTGCCTGAGTCTTCCATGACTACCATCATTAGTTATCAACAAATAGCACATCACACACTCTTGTTATCAATTGTAGTAGGCCTACAATTATCTTTTGTCACTGCAGGAAATAAAATATGGTTAACAACAATTGTTAAATCATTAAAATTTGCAGGAGAAAAAAATGCAATAGGCAAAGTTGATAAGTATTATCTTTATCAGCATGTTAGCTTCAGGATCATTCATAGGTCTACTCTACTGTACATAATCACAAGTGACAAGTGCTTGCACTAGCTTTCTGAAGCAGGCAGTACACGGACTTCCACTAGCCCGATAACATCACCTCGGAGATTCTAATGAGCCCGCAGTGGGTAGATCAGTGACTGTTGATATATTGGCTCCTTGATCCCTAATTAGTTTAAATGTTGTTGTTTTAATGCGACAAAAAATATGTCACTTATAGTGTAGGAAGAAAACATGCTTGCATTCAAAGCAGCAAAAGTTAGAAAAAGGTCCAAGCAAGATTGCACTAGAGAGTCTATTCAAATTTTTCCAGCGGAGCATGGCCCCCCCGGACCCCGCCCCTCTCTCTACAAAGCTGCTCGATTTCATCGCTCATTCAGAGAAGTGGACATACAGTAACTGTTCTAAAATTTCGAAAAAAATTTAATAATTAATGTTCTTGCTGTTTGAAATTTTAGGAATATTGATTTGCTTAAAAAAATTACTGTTAAAAATTTAAGGAAGCACCATTGACTGCCAAAATTAGCTTGGCTATCGGACATTTCGGGACATCCGAATGACACAGAAAAATAAAGAACATAAGCGATGAAAGGGTTTCTTATTTGCTTTATGTAATTTATAAACTTCATTTGAAATGGCATGGACAATTAAAAATTACAATTCACTAATGTTTGTTTTCAATTAAATCCAATTAATTCTATGTCGAATTAAAGTTCCTTATCCCCTACAATACTTAACACAAACATGTTTATTTGGATCGCCGGGATGGTGCATGTTTCTTAAGGTAAATTGGTTTAGTCCCTCAGTGTTTAGTCCACTGCACAGAGTTCAGAAAACGCATAATTTTATTCTGTTAGATGCCACAGGAAAATTCACTGTCAACAGATAGGTTGCCCTCTCCACTTTATGATTTAGTTCAGACGAACTTCAAAAGAGGACCGAATGGTTGTTTTTTTTGAGTCACTACATAACATACAAGGTCACTTTCTTCAAAGGCGAAATACGTCTGGTCAGTGTTTATGTAATGTTGTGTATGTTGTTAATTTGCACTACCTGGACCTGACTTTCCTTCCAATTCAGGCACAGTGATAGGTTATTTGGGGTCCAAAAAGATAAGACATGTTCTCGATATGGTCTGGGTTGACCTTAACCCATTTAAGGCGAAGGTCAAATTTGGTCACAGGCCAGGGTCAAATTCGGTCACTTGTGTGATACCTGCAAATGACAATAAGGAAAGCATGTTCCGTCACCAAATTATTTCTCGCTATGTGGGGATTGAACCCAGGGCCTCTAGCACCAGAGTCCAGTGCACTAACCACTCAGCTACGAAGATAACAAAATATTTATTTTTTTTTGAAAAACAGCTGGGCAAATTTAAGCCAAATTTCATATGAAGCCTTTATGGGATGGAGGAACAAGTTTGTTCAAATGGTTTAGGTCACATGACCAAGATGGCTGCCATGGTAAAAACCCTTAAAAAATTTCTCAGAAACCAAATGGCTCCATATACCGTACATTCAACACTCAATTATTGAGAAATAAAAAAAAAATAGTTTTTTTTTTTTTTTTTTTTTTTTTCTTGACTGAACTTTTAGCTCAACAAGCTCACTAATGAGCTTATAGTATGAGTAGTCTTTGTTGTCATCATCTGTCGTCTGTTGTCTGTCAACGTTTTCAAACCTTTTCTCCTCTGAAACTACCAGGGTGATTTAAGTCAAATTTCATGTAGAACCTCCATGGGATAGGGGAACAAAAGTTTGTTCAAATGGTCCAGGTCACATGACATAATCAGCAAATAAACTCCTGGTACAGACCCCTGGGTTCATGATCCTAAGGAGGGGCATAAAGCCCCATAACATGAGCCTGGCTTCCAATAAGCATATTTATGATCCATGGGACAGTCTTCTATAATGACCTTCAAATTCATTTCAAAAAACACTCAGCACTCAGGTGAGCAGTTTAGGACCATTGGTCCTATGGTTGATTCATAGCATAACTTTAGAAATGTGCATGCTACTGTTTTGAAATTTCTTATATGGATTCTGCATGAAAAAATAGCTGACACAATTTTTTTATCTTGACAGGATTATGCCCCTTCCTGCACTGTGGCCCTTTAAAAAATATGGATGAAATCTTGTCAGCAAAATATCTCAAAAACTACTGAAGCTAGAGTTTTGAAATTTGATGAAAAGATTGGTAGTGATGAGTAGACGACCTGATTAACTTTTGAATAAAGTTTGAAAAAAAAAAAAAAATCATGAGTTATGGCCCTTTGTAATTTTGGGCAGTTTTACATTGTCAGCAAAATATCTCAAAAACTGTTGGAGCTCAGAGATTTGGTGAATTGATTGGTAATGATGAGTTCTGATGCTATTTCTTAGATGCTACAATATAGACTGTCATGGAATGTATGGAAATAAACTATATTTAAACTAATGATAAGTAGATGACCTGATTAACTTTTGAATACATTCTGAAAATATTTCATGAGTAATGGGCTTTTGTAAACTTGGGCATTTTTCCCTTGTCAGCAAAATATCTCAAAAACTGTTGGAGCTAGAGCTTTATAACTTAATGAATAGATTGGTAGTGATCAGAAAATGACCTGAATAACTATTGAATAAAGTCTGAAAAATACTTCATGAGTTATTTAATTGGGGCATTTTTAGCTTACCTGAGCATGAAGTGCTCATGGTGAGCTATTGTGGTCAGTCAATGTCCGTCGTCCGTCTCACGGGTCAGTCAATGGCCGTCGTGCGTCATGCGGCATCAAGAATTGCTTTAAAAGCCTACTCCTCCTATACCCCTGGGCCAATTGATTCGATACTTGGTAGGAAGCATCGGGGTGACTTGTAGATCAAAAATAGCTAAAATCGTGCCGATCGGAAATCCAAGATGGCCGCCATGGCCGCAATCTTGAAAATCTATTTTTCGCTTCTTCTCCTGAACCGAAAGGCCAATTGACTCCAAACTTGCTAGGAAGCATTGGGGTGACTTGTAGATCAAAAATAGCTAAAATCGTGCCGATCGGAAGTCCAAGATGGCCGCCATGGCCGCCATCTCGAAAGTCTATTTTTCGCTTCTTCTCCTGAACCAAAAGGCCAATTGACTCCAGACTTGCTAGGAAGCATTGGGGTGACTTGTAGATCAAAAATAGCTAAAATCGTGCCAATCGAAAATCCAAGATGGCCACCATGGCGGCCATCTTGAAGATCTATTTTTCGCTTCTTCTCCTGAACCGAAAGGCCAATTGACTCCAAAGTTGCTAGGAAGCATCGGGGTGACTTGTAGATTAAAAATAGCTAAAATCGTGCTGATCGGAAATCCAAGATGGCGGCCATGGCCGCCATCTTGAAAATCTATTTTTTGCTTCTACTTCTGAACCGAAAGGCCAATTGACTCCAAACTTGTTAGGAAGCATCGGGGTGACTTGTAGATCAAAAGTAGCTAAAATCGTGCCGATCAAAAATCCAAGATGGCCACCATCTTGAAAATTTATTTTTCGCTTCTTCTCCTGAACTGAAAGGCCAATTGACTCCAAACTTGCTAGGAAGCATCGGGATGACTTGTAGATCAAAAATAGCTAAAATCTGCCAATCGAAAATCCAAGATGGCCGCCATGGCAACCATCTTGAAAATCTATTTTTCGCTTCTTCTCCTGAACCGAAAGGCCATTTGACTCCAAAGTTGCTAGGAAGCATCAGGGTGACAGGTTGTAGATCAAAAATAGTGAAAATCATGCTGATCGGAAATCCAAGATTGCCGCCATGGCCGCCATCGTGAAAATCTATTTTTCGCTTCTTCTCCTGAACCGAAAGGCCATTTGACTCCAAAGTTGCTAGGAAGCATCAGGGTGACAGGTTGTAGATCAAAAATAGTGAAAATCATGCTGATCGGAAATCCAAGATTGCCGCCATGGCCGCCATCTTGAAAATCTATTTTTCGCTTCTTCTCCTGAACCGAAAGGTCAATTGACTCCAAACTTGTTAGGAATCATCGGGGTGACTTGTAGATCAAAAATAGCTAAAATCGTGCCGACCGGGAATCCAAGATGGCCGCCATGATGGCAATCTTGAAAATCTATTTTTCGCTTCTTCTGAACCGAAGGGCCAATTGACTCCAAACTTGCTAGGAAGCATGGGGTGACTTGTAGATCAAAAATAGCTAAAATCATGCTGATTGGAAATTCAAGATGGCCGCCATGGCAGTCATCTTGAAAAGCTATTTTTCGCTCTTCTCCTAAATCCAAAAGCCATTTGACTCCAAACATGGTAGGGAACATCAGGGTGACTTGTAGATCAAAAATAGCTAAAATTGTGCTGATTGTAAATCCAAGATGGCCGCCCCATGGCGGCCATCTTGAAAATCTATTTTTCGCTTCTTCTCCTAACCCCAAATGCCAATTGACTCGAAACTTGGTAACTTATCGGGGTGAATTATCGATCAAAATTCACTAAAATCATTCCAGTCAGAAATCCAAGATGGCCACCATGGCCGCCATCTTGAAAATCTATTTTTCGCTTCTTCTCCTGAGCAGAAAGGCCAACTGACTCCAAACTTGGTAGGAAGAATCAGGGTGACTTGTAGATCAAAAATAGCTAAAGCCATGCTGATCGGAAGTCCAAGATGGCCACCCTGGTGGCCATCTTGAAAATCTTTTTTTCGCTTCTTCTCCTAAACCCAAAAGCCAATTGACTTGAAACTTGGTAGGAAGCATCGGGGTGACTTATAGATAAAAAATGGCTAAAATCGTTCTGATTGGAAATCCAAGATGGCTGCCATGGTGGCCATTTTGAAAATCTATTTTTCCCTTCTTCTCCTGAACCGAAAGGCTTATCGGCTTTAAACTAGATAGGAAGCATCGGGGTGACCTGTAGATCAAAAATAGATAAAATCATCCCTATCAGAAATCCAAGATGGAAGCTATGACTTGAAACTTGGTAGGAAGCATCGGGGTGACTAATAGATTAAAAATGGCTAAAATTGTTCTGATTGGAAATCCAAGATGGCTGCCATGGTGGCCATTTTGAAAATCTATTTTTCACTTCTTCTCCTGAACCGAAAGGCTTATTGGCTTTAAACTAGATAGGAAGCATCAGGGTGACCTGTAGATCCAAAATAGATAAAATCATCCCTATCAGAAATCCAAGATGGAAGCTATGACAGCCATCTTTAAAATCTATTTTTCGCTTCTTCTCCTGAACTGAAAGGCCATTTGACTTGAAACTTGGTAGGAAGCATTCGGGTGACTTGTTGATCTAAAATAGCTTAAATTGTTTGGATCGGAAATCCAAGATGGCTGTCATGGCAGCCATCTTGAAACTCTTTTTTTTTTCACGTATTTTCCTGAACCAAAGGGCCAGTTGATTTGAAAATTGGTAGGAAGCATCGGGATGACTTGTTGATATAAAAAATAGCTAAAATCATTCCGATTGGAAATCCAAGATGGCGGCCATCTTGAAAATCTATTTTTCTTTACTTCTTCTGAACTGAAAGGCCAATTGACTCGAAACTTGGTAGGAAGCATCAGGGTGACTTGTAGATAAAAAATAGCTCAATGGTTGCGATAGGAAATTTCAAATTGCGGCTATGGTGGCCATCTTGAAAATCTGTTTTGAACTTTTTCCCCTGAACCGAAAGGGCAATTGACTTAAAGTTCATTGGAAGTATCGAGGTGACTTGTAGATCAACAGTAGCTAAAATCATTCTGATTGGAAATCCAAGATGGCTACCGTCTTGTTTATGTTTATTTATTGTTTCCTTGCCACTGTGCTGTTTACATGTATAAAATCATGATTCTTCAAGAAACCACTTAGGCAATTGCAACCAAATTTCACATTGATCCTACTGTTGAAATGTGATTGAGAGTGTTCAAATGATCACGCTCCATTGACTGTCGTGCCATATATAATATTCTTCTTCAAAATTAAGAACTGCTTAAAGGATGATCTTTTCATTAGTTGCGATGACAGGATTGGAAAAATGTTACATAACGTCTGCATATCTGCATTGCAATGCTACTCAGGTGAGCGACCCACGGCCTGTGAGCCTCTTGTTTATTTTATCTTTAGAGGCAAGCATATGGTTAGGGCATAGTGTTTTACAAACACAATATCTAGTTTAATGTTATAGCAGTTCACTCAGGTGAGCATTGTGGCCTACAGGCCTCTGGTTTAATGTTACAGGGAAGAGTTGTAGCATTAGATAAAACTCCCATGAAGGTAGAAAAGATCACCTCTAACATGAAACGGTGGGACCTTACCTGTGTTGAATGTTATGTTTATGATTCTACAAAAGCTGTTGATTCCAGTGCAGGTGAGTACAATACCACATACAGTGTAGACCCAGATGAGAAGCCACATTCTATGGGATCTGATCAAGGTTTACACTGTTTGCCACTCAGCAGTCAATTAATAGACACATCAACAGTGTAAAATTTAAAGGATTTAAGTTATCAGAATATATAGGGTGAAATTGCTACCACATAAATTCAGGAGGACATACATGTATCTAGCTTTGACAACACCCTTTTAAATATTGTTTCATTTCAGTTTCCTAAAAGTCTTTCAGTGGTTGTATGATTGTCAGTCAGCTTCCTTGTTAGATATTCATAAGTCCCTTCGGGTGAATCTTATTACCACAGACCACCACAGATTACCACAGACCACCACAGACCACCACAGACCTACATTGTACCACAGACCACCACAGACCACAAATCAAATTACTAGAGATCATTAAAATTAACATTTTAACAAGTAAATTAAAAAAAAAAAAAAAAAAAAAAGTTTGACTATGGTTTGGAATTTCGTTGTCATAATGGATGAAAATCAGTAATGTGTGGTTCTCAGCAAAAGGGTATCTTGTGGAAACTTAAGTTTTGTTAAATGTGATTCGTAAATAATGAAATTATAATATTAATAAATAGATAAACAAATAGATGACTGCCATCATGTAAAAAAGACCCTTATAACGCCAGAATTATTTGAGCTGAAGAGTTGTAATATATTATTTCAGTATGTGTAGCAGCAGGGCTGGGGGGGCGGGGGGTGGAATGGACCACCTATATTGGGCCGCGGAGGCTCCCATGTACATAAATAATTGGTAATTGTGTGTGTGTGTGTACTTGACTTACATAAATAATTGGCAATTGTGGGTGTACGGCCCGACCCACACAAATAATTGGCAACGGCCAGCCTGCCGCCCGATCCCCTGGGGATGGCCCCCACCCTCGCCGGCCCGGGGCTCTGACGGCAGGGGGGGGAATGGACCAGCTAGATTGGGCTGCAGAGGCTCCCACGTACATAAATAATTGGTAATTGTGTGTGTACGCCCGGCTGTCTCCACCTACACAAATAATTGCTAATTGTGTGTGTACGTCGGGCCATCGAGACCTACACAAATAATTGGCAATGGCCCGCGCTCCGCCTGAGCCCCTGGGGATGCCCCCAGCCCTCGCTGGCCCGGGGCTTTGAACGCAAAAAAGGAGGCATTGCGCCCGAGCCCCTGGGGATGGCCCCCCCCACCCTCGCCGGCCTTGGGGCTCTGAACACAAAAAGGAATGACAAACCACTTACCTGTACACTTAACTGTCCGATTTATCTGGTTCACATCCGTTCTGCTTGGTGAATGTGTAGTGGGAAATTAGGTGTAGGATTATGTGTGCTGAATGAACAGCGGCCGTCTCCATCGCAAAGACCTCCCTGGCTGAGCCCATTATTTAGGCCCCTGGCTAGCCTCCAACCCGCTCCGCTATCGCGCCCGAGCCCCTGGGGACAGCCCCCGCCCTCGCTGGCCCGAAGCTCTGAACGCAAAAAGGAGGCATTACCTGTAAGCCATATTGTGTATACGCAAAAGGTTGGCCAGGCTTTGACTATAACCGATTCAACGATTCACATACATTCTGCTTGATCACTATTTTAGAAAGCCAATATGCAAATTTACAAACCCATTTACATTTCAAATAGGAGACAGACAGGTATACAAGTACAGATCAACAAGTTATATATCGGGTCGTGACTGGTGCATGGTATGTCTCATTTGTCTGAGTATGATGCCTACTGCAGCTGTTTAATGGTAGTGGTTATCCCAGTGTGATTGGTGAAAGACTCAAGGGTTGCGCGCACAATAGAATTCTCCCTGTTGGTCCGTAATCAATCGCTCTGACTTGCCTTACCTTGACTCTGTCTGCTGGACGTAGATAGGGTCTATGGGGTTCAAGGTGACTCTTCCGGGGAGGCCACGAGCCAACATGTTGCGGTGGCTTAAGAAAAGACAGGTGTTTCACCCCAGGACTGGGATGTGCATGTAAAGAATTCTATCCAGCTCCTGTGGTTAAAAGTACCATGGACCAGACGTGGCTTTTGCCATTTTTTTTAAGTGTGGGGCCCATAAAATAAGGCTTATTTTTTCCTCTGTAGCCCTGGGGTGTTGTAACCACACAGCACCTCTCTAGGAAATACACATGAGAGTGAAAAAAAAATTTACCGCAGAACCCTTGCTCAGATAAAGAAACATCTCCAAAACTGATCCGGTGCTCAAAGGCGGGTTTGTGATTAGATCAGCTCATTGGGGTCCTAAGCTCACCAGATGCTTATCGAGAGGTTCCACTGGTTCCAGCTTTGTTGAGCTCCTCCAATAGCTTGGTGCGGGCTGCCATCATCACCACGTCTCTCATAAGGTGTAAGAGCTGCTTTTTTTCACCCTCGGGCAGACCGCCCTGTTTCTGACGCCCACAACGTATCTCAGCCTTCATCTGGTCGTACTTATAATCTCGAGTTCAGACACAGTCAGGCGAAATTCCTCCTCGGAGATCTTGTCGTCGGTTAGTGCGGTCGAGATCCTGTCAGCGATTGTGTTTAGCTTTGAGACGGCCAGGACCCGGATCGTGTTTTCTAGCTTTGGCTTCAAGCCTCCGGCATAAAAATTTTCCGCCGGCTCCCAGCAATCCACACACAGTCGCTCCGGCCTTCTCAGCAAAAGGGTATCTTGTGGAAACTTAAGTTTTGTTAAATGTGATTCGTAAATAATGAAATTATAATATTAATAAAAAGATAAACAAATAGATGACTGCCATCATGTAAAAAAGACCCTTATAACGCCAGAATTATTTGAGCTGAAGAGTTGTAATATATTATTTCAGAATGTGTAGCAGCAGGGCTGGGGGGGGGGGGGGGGGCGGGGGGTGGAATGGACCACCTATATTGGGCCGCGGAGGCTCCCACGTACATAAACAATTGGTAATTGTGTGTGTGTGTGTACTTGACTTACATAAATAATTGGCAATTGTGGGTGTACGGCCCGACCCACACAAATAATTGGCAACGGCCAGCCTGCCGCCCGATCCCCTGGGGATGGCCCCCACCCTCGCCGGCCCGGGGCTCTGACGGCAGGGGGGGGGCAATGGACCAGCTAGATTGGGCTGCAGAGGCTCCCACGTACATAAATAATTGGTAATTGTGTGTGTACGCCCGGCTGTCTCCACCTACACAAATAATTGCTAATTGTGTGTGTACGTCGGGCCATCGAGACCTACACAAATAATTGGCAATGGCCTGTGCTCCGCCTGAGCCCCTGGGGATGCCCCCCGCCCTCGCTGGCCCAGGGCTTTGAACGCAAAAAAGGAGGCATTGCGCCCGAGCCCCTGGGGACGGCCCCCCCCACCCTCGCCGGCCTTGGGGCTCTGAACACAAAAAGGAATGACAAACCACTTACCTGTACACGCAACTGTCCGATTTATCTGGTTCACATCCGTTCTGCTTGGTGAATGTGTAGTGGGAAATTAGGTGTAGGATTATGTGTGCTGAATGAACAGCGGCCGTCTCCATCGCACAGACCTCCCTGGCTGAGCCCATTATTTAGGCCCCTGGCTAGCCTCCAACCCGCTCCGCTATCGCGCCCAAGCCCCTGGGGACAGCCCCCGCCCTCGCTGGCCCGAAGCTCTGAACGCAAAAAGGAGGCATTACCTTTAAGCCATATTGTGTATACGCAAAAGGTTGGCCAGGCTTTGACTATAACCGATTCAACGATTCACATACATTCTGCTTGATCACTATTTTAGAAAGCCAATATGCAAATTTACAAACCCATTTACATTTCAAATAGGAGACAGACAGGTATACAAGTACAGATCAACAAGTTATATATCGGGTCGTGACTGGTGCATGGTATGTCTCATTTGTCTGAATATGATGCCTACTGCAGCTGTTTAATGGTAGTGGTTATCCCGGTGTGATTGGTGAAAGACTCAAGGGTTGCGCGCACAATAGAATTCTCCCTGTTGGTCAGTAATCAATCGCTCTGACTTGCCTTACCTTGACTCTGTCTGCTGGACGTAGATAGGGTCTATGGGGTTCAAGGTGACTCTTCCGGGGAGGCCACGAGCCAACATGTTGCGGTGGCTTAAGAAAAGACAGGTGTTTCACCCCAGGACTGGGATGTGCATGTAAAGAATTCTATCCAGCTCCTGTGGTTAAAAGTACCATGGACCAGACGTGGCTTTTGCCATTTTTTTTAAGTGTGGGGCCCATAAAATAAGGCTTATTTTTTCCTCTGTAGCCCTGGGGTGTTGTAACCACACAGCACCTCTCTAGGAAATACACATGAGAGTGAAAAAAAAATTTACCGCAGAACCCTTGCTCAGATAAAGAAACATCTCCAAAACTGATCCGGTGCTCAAAGGCGGGTTTGCGATTAGATCAGCTCATTGGGGTCCTAAGCTCACCAGATGCTTATCGAGAGGTTCCACTGGTTCCAGCTTTGTTGAGATCCTCCAATAGCTTGGTGCGGGCCGCCATCATCACCTCGTCTCTCATGAGGTGTAAGAGCTGCTTTTTTTCACCCTCGGGCAGACCGCCCTGTTTCTGACGCCCACGACGTATCTCAGCCTTCATCTGGTCGTACTTATAATCTCGAGTTCAGACACAGTCAGGCGAAATTCCTCCTCGGAGATCTTGTCGTCGGTTAGTGCGGTCGAGATCCTGTCAGCGATTGTGTTTAGCTTTGAGACGGCCAGGACCCGGATCGTGTTTTCTAGCTTTGGCTTCAAGCCTCCGGCATAAAAATTTTCCGCCGGCTCCCAGCAATCCACACACAGTCGCTCCGGCCTGTAGGCCAACGGCGACAGGCACCGCGATAATTGTTGCCAACAGTCCGACACCTGAGGCAGCCAAGCCCGCGCCGGTGACTGAAAGCCGGGTGTCGAGACCGTCTACAACATTAGCCCCCCGCCGATATTTCTTATACAGCGAAGCTCTGAAGTCTCATTCCTTTTCAAGGCAGGATATGACCTCGGCCACATGTCGAAGTTGGTGATTGTCTCCTGTCATCTCAAGTGGTGGGTAGAGGCCCATCGTGCTTAAGGTCTGACATTATCACTGCTGTCAGACAGGTTCAAATGACCGAGCATCACGGAGCTAAATTGATCTGACGAGAGATCAAAGGGCGTAAATCGCAGCCTTTTGAGCTCCACTGCGGGACCAACATGGATCTTGCTGATATCCAGCAAGTGGTAGTCCGCCTGGTACCCAATGCCCTGGAGTGTGAAACGCACTTGAGGAGGCTCCTTTACTCTGATATAGGCCCCCACCTCTTTATTCACGTGCGCTTGGGTCCACTTGAGCGTGAAGCTCGGTAAGACATCAACAAAGTCGCCGGGCCTGTCTTCCAGGACTAGCTCGAGGAGGATCGTGGAAGTAGGCAATCCTACGCCGATGATCCCCGCCGGGGTGAACTCTGAAACCATTTTAAGAACGCCCGGCCGGCTGTTGCCCATCCCCAGGGTATAGTGCTGGGAAAAGACCACGTTCTTGGTTTCAGGAACGTAAGAGCACAGCCTGGTACCAGCATTTTTTACCTTTCTAACCTTTTATTCCTGCCCCGTCATGATGTAAGGAGCCAAGACCTTTACGTCAACTAGCCACCCCGTTTCTTGGACCGGGTCTGCAAAGGTAACCCACTTGCTCCCAGTGAACGCCAGTGTGTAGAGCCGCCTGGGGGCGGCATATGAAATATCTATGTCGCTCAGCTCAGAGAGCTTCTGCGCCCCACTTCCCTCTTGGGTGACCTTTTTTTGTTTGTACACCCCTTCGGACAGCTGGAGTCCATACAGCTGGCCCTCCTCCCCATCTTTCTCGAATCCTTTGGTATCCCCCAGATTGGCTAAGGCCAGCATGGGGCATTTTCTGGCGCTCCCAGGGCCACCCGCGTCAGACATTTCTTATATACAGTGTCACACTCACATGGTTGAAGCATAGCTTTCTGCCACTCGTGTCTAATACCGTGAGGGTCAGTTGAGAAACAGTCCCCGATGCCAGCCGTTTGTATTGCAAGCCGGGGAATGTCTCTGTCCGACCACCCCCACTGTGACCTTTCATTCTTGACGGGGACGGATCTAAGCAGAGTAGAGGGGGCACCGTTAAGGAGGTTCTCAGATGTGCTGATCTCAGCGAGGTGAACGCAGATCTCCCTGTGGACAGCAAGCCAGTGTGTGGCTCGTCTGCGGTGTACGTCTTGCCAGGCTCGAATGTGTCTTTCAAGAACCCAAGGAGGTCAGCTAGCCGGCAATTTAAGACCAGAGTTTCTCCGCGGACAGCTTTAAGCGGCTGGTTGGGGCATGCAAATGAAGTTTGGTGCCAGAGGCTGAAGCACACATCTAGCCCGCATGGTATCGACGTGGTACGTCTGGTTGAAACTTGATTATTCTCTAACGTGGCGCCGATAATTTGAGCCAGCGGTGGTAATACGTGAGCTCACAGAGAGTGACCTCCAGCCCCTGACATGCAGATAGGTGCTTGGCAAAATAGATCGGTTCCCCATTTTGAATGCCAGTGAGTGTTACTTACATACTGCAGGGAGCGAAACGATCTATCGGGCGGGTGGTCATTTCAAAGAGAAGCAGGCGCTCTCTCATGCCAGCCAGAAGATTATGGTTGATGAGAAGGAAAGTGACTTCCAAGCCATCTTCCCAGACATCTTCGCCCAGTACCAGAATCCCCCACTCACCGGGGATATCGCTATGGCAAACAAGGCTTGGAATTCCTGGAAAACCACTCCTTTCGATTGGTGGCAGTGCCAACTGAACTTCGCGGTTTGGTGTGCCACCGCTGGATGTGGCGGTTGAGGACCACCTCCAAGCTAAAGACCCCCTTCTCGCAGGTCTGTATTGCTTCCATGTCTATTATACGATGAGGCGTCTGCTTGTGGAGCTAAAAGTCGCCCTCCCTGGGGACAAGTCCTATTCTTTGTATGAGAACACCTACGATGCCAGGGCCTACAAGCGGCTCTGCACCGAGTTCGGAGTGGCACCTAGCACCGACTGAAGACAAAAGCTAGACCACGGGTGCCAAGGCCTAGGATCTTGGAGCACGTATATGGAGCCGTTGGGCGCCTACCGGCATGCGCACTACTCCGATGGCCCCTTCTTCCACCCCAAGGACTCAATCAGACACAACCGCTACATTTCGAGAGCCTGGACAACATTCATTCTCGACAAATCCGATGGCTTCACGCAAGCGGGTGTGGAGCGCCTCAACGACAGTATACGGACGTATGTGTGGGCAGTCCTGGGAGTGCAAGCCCAGAAGCGCTCGAACATTCTCAAGGCCAGGACGGGGTTCGACGCTCAAAAGCAATTTATGGCGAATAAAGAAGACACCATCATCTCGCCCGTCGACATCCCGGCATATCGTGTTATCAGAAAAGGCTCCAATATGCATTGATCCCTCTGGACTTCGGATTCTGGTTGGGGCTCTACCTCGCCCCGAGCGACATGGCCCTCCACCCGGGCAATGTCCAGGGCTACAACAATGAAATCATGATCGCTGGATCTGAAGCAAGTCATCAGCCCCAACCCGTGAATCAACGAGTCGGAGCAGATAAGCGGGACAGGCGATAAATTTAAGTCCTTCGAAGGAAAAATTGCAGCACCAGCCGGGACTGATCACAAGGGGCCACCGAGTGGCAGACCCGCAGCCGCTGTTGCGGGTCAGCAACACGCCTGGTCGCGCGGCTGCGACGAGCCACGAAGAAGAAAAAATGGCTCTCATAGCCGAAGGGGTCGGGATTGGCCTAGTGGGGCTTTGGTTGGGGTCTCGCTAGCCAGTCCCTTGCGGCCATGAGAAGCGCCCCCACGCCGATGACCAGGGCCCACAGATTGTTAGCAAGCCATGAAGCGGCCTTCCCTAACGTGCTCAAGAGCCAAGAAATGATTGAGCCTATGGTGCCGGGCAGGGCTGCAGCAGCCTTGCCAGCTAAATTAGCCAGGGCATACCCTAGGGCCTGTAGCTGTTTTTTATCCACTCCTTGACCCCGCCCTTGTCTGATGGCTCGGGAGCTGGCGATGGGGTGTCCATGTCCCCCGCCCCTCCACCAGTGAAAGCAAGGACGAGAGTGCTTATCACCATGCCGATTGCTATGAGGATGCTCACGATCATTATCCTCTGCTCACGAAAGAGTGTGCGAATGCGCTCAGCTAGCGTCTTGTCTTCATGAAGATGCCGCCTGATGGTCTCACGAATTCGATTAATTTAGGACCGGAGAGCTGCTTTGTTCATGGAGAGGGCTTCGAGCCTTGCTTGTCACTCGAGCTCGATGTCTGAGAGCTCACCCTGCAATTTTTTCATTCTGTCTCGAATCTCTTCTTGAATTTTGGTGTCGTCCATTTTGGTCAGTTTTCGGCGTTCCCTGGCCAAGTGCTTTTCGACGTCGGATCTCCGGTCATCAGTGGCGCTTAGCTTCGCGAGGTTATTAGCGAGCTCGTCCCTCGCTCTCGTCATGGCCTCCCTCACCCCAGCCAGATCTCTTGTGGTCTGGGTGACCCAGGCCACGTGAATTTGTGGATCATTAATGGTCTTCAATGCGGTTTCGACGTCTTCTACGCTTTGACGTGGTATCAGCCATGCCGGAGAGGTTCTTCAGCTCGATGGATTCAATGTCTTTTGGGAGGGCTTCCTCTGCACTCTGGAGTGTCTCCACGGCCTCTCTGCCAAGCCCCCGCGATACCCCCGATCTATAATCAGTGAGCCCTGGAAGTGATCTCCGCAGCGCATATGTGCCACCGTTTCCGTATCTTCGGGCCAGCATGTCTAAAGCCAGGAACCGGAATCCTCCCCTCGTCACAGCAACAGAGATCTTTTTGTCTTCAGGTGTCCAATAAAGTGTCTTACCGTCGCCATCAATGGCGAACTTGCAATAGTCGATCCTGCCTTCGGGGCGCAGCCCATAGGTATGGCTCACTTCGTAGTAGAAGCTGTCAATGAGGCGCTTCTTCTAGGCCTCGAGTTCGGCCTGTCTCAACTCGCCAGCCAAGTTCTGTAAATTGTCGCTTGACGCATTTAGCTGCTGCTGGACGCCCGGCGTAGGCTCCATGGGGGGGTCGGGGAGGTGGAAACTATAATCATCGTCTATTCCAGGCCCGTTGGGTCGAACGTGGGGTTCTTGAAAGTGACGTTATCCATCGCGGCGTTGACAGTGGATGCCTCCATTTGGAGGTTGTGGCGTAAGTTTAAATACACAATGGCTTCTTCAAGCAAATTCGGACGTAAACTTAATCCTTACCGGTGTCTCCGTGAGCCCCTCGGGGTCAAAGGAGTGCGGCAGTCCGTCGTCATTACTAACAACCCGAGCACAATTGACCAGAACCAACAGCTGCTTGTTTGGTTCCCAAACCTTGGCGCGCACAACGTCATCGTCCCAGGGACTGCCCACCTGGCCTTCAGAATCACGCCAACAGGACAGTGGTTCAGAACCTTGGCAGCGCCATCGGGAAAAAGACCGTAATAAAAATTTCTGGCAACGAGGTGATGTTGAGGTCAAGAGGAGATCAGATGGCTTCCAGGCCTCCACGAAGCTCTCCCACCCGAGGCAATGGGGAAGCGCCTTTAGTACCTCTTGGCACTGGGTCTTATCTGGCTGCAGACGGATGGCCTTTTTGAGGGCCTTGAGAAGGGGGTCTTTGGCTCTGTGGTCTACCTCAACCTCTTTGTAATAGTTGGCATGCTCGCGGAGCTGGTCGTGTGGCATTTCTCGGGCGATTGGGGGCTGCTGCCCCTGGTCGCCACAGCAGATGACCTGGATGCCCCGACCCTCGAGCCAGTCGAGGAAGGTTTCCAGAGCGGGGCGGGGCACTGTGCAGACCTCGTCCCAGATGATCACATGGGGAATGAATTTCTGTCCCATCCTCTCGGGCGTCCAGTCTGCCTGGCCACTCCAGCAGAAGAAGTTGTGATTGGTTCTGGACGCCCCTGGCCCACACCTCTTTGGCCAGGCGATGGGTCAGGGTGAAGACGAGGGGGTTTCTGATACGGAAGAGCTCGATCGCTCGCGTGGTTTTGGCGCTGCTCCCGCCGCCGTTTAGGTAGCTCAGGCGGTGCCTCGACAGCGGGTCATCGTGGCGCAGTGCGGTGCTGGGAGTGAGGTCCTTTTTGGTTGCTTCAGAACAGAATGTAGTCAGGCTTGGAGAGGTAGGCTGCATGTTCCATGGGCATGTAGAGATGCTTGCCTTTGTCCCGCCACTGACCAGGGGCGACCGGAGTAAGGTAGTCTTTCTCGAGTACACAGAGCATGCAGCCTACCCCCCAACAGTCACATCTTTTGGGAGCCACAAACGCTTTGTGAAGCGCAGATTTTCGGACATAGATGCTGTCAGTGGCCACTCGGACCGCCTCACCTGGTTCAAACCTCTGTAGCATTGAGAGGAGGTTGATGTGGGCGTAGGCCAGCATCAAGGCCCTGAGGTGAGCGTACTATGGTTGGGAGCCATCATAATACGTGAGAACATAGCCTAGAGGGCACCTTTCAGGTGCTCCAACCAGGGTGCCACTTTGGCGGGTGTCTCGCACGAGGAAGTCGAGCTCGCCTAGGTTCGTCACCAGCCTTCATGTCAATCTTTTGCCGTCGGCTTTGGCGCCCTGAGTGAATTTGCCGATGACGGAGCAGCCTTGGTCACGGCCTTCTGGGAGCCACACATCAGTTTGCTTCTAGAAGGAGATGATCGCCTCCCAGACCTTCAGAGACCTTAGCAGGCCAGACTCCGTCAGAAAGGCAAGAAGCTGTGTCGGGGCCCAGCCACCTTCGGAGCATGCGAAATGCCTTCCAAACCAGGCGGGGATGATGGGACTCCCATTCTTGAACCTCGGCGAGGCCTGTGCCTATGTCTTTGGGGAGGGCGCCATTGATGGCTACACGGACCATGCGGTGAGTCGGATGTCCAAACCGCTCGAAATAAGGTTTCGCTTCACCCATGCCCCGGAAAGATGCCAGATAGCAGGCCTTCATGTCGATGCTGACAACTTCCCTCATGTGATAATTCATCGAGTTCCAGAGTCCCCTGTGACCGTGCTCCACGCAGGCCTTCTCGATGTCTGTGAGGAGGCTGGCTGGGGTTGGCTTCCAGCCGTTCTTCTTTCTTGCCATAATGCTGGCCGCGTGGTTTTCGTCCAAGGCTCGGTCGGCGAGCTGGGGGTCGCCCAATCCGGTGCAGATTGCTCTGAGTCTTTCATGGGCCTCCCGCGTCCTATAGGTGCAGCCCTGGAGCACGAACTGGTGAATGGAGAGCTGTCTGTCTTGACCGCCCAGAAGCCAGACCGCTAATGGCTCGCCCTGGGTGACTTCCCGGATGGCGTGCCAGACATCACCCTCGTAGATGTGGACCTCTCGGGACTGCGGTGAGATCTTTGGACCGGGCGTGGCCATTGTGGCATATAAGGTCTACGGATCTATGGCCACCATTCCCACCTCTACCATATTTGCCGCTGTTGAAGATGTCTTCACCAGCAATGTCCCTCAGGATGATTGCTCTTTTGAGGATCTTTTCCAGCTCAGCTACATCATCGACCGTCGCGCCGGTTTCGGGGACTCTCTCTTCCCACTCCTGGATCTTTTGTCGCCATGTGGGTGTGAGACCCTGGCCTCTCAAAGTGCCCTCGAAGTGCTCCATAACTCTCTGAGCCACACAGTTGAGGTCACCATCTCTCAGTGGAGCTATGTTGGCAGGGTCCAGGTCCCTGATGGGGTAGAGGCCTTAGACAACAGCGGTAACTGGGTAGGTGTTTTGGTAGAACACACCGTCAATCCCAGTCAACACGCCAGGCCTCGTGTCCCGTGAGACCTCAGTGACCCCCTGGCCCTTCTTTCTCTCCGCAAGGACAGGGTCGAATTTGCCTTCATTAACGACCCAATCATCTTCAGCTTTCTCCAGGAGAAACTTCAGAAGAAACTCGCTCTCCGGAAGGCTATCAAGCAGCCTCGCCCCTCTCTCGTCGGCCATCCGAGCGTCCAGCGCCAACCTGCCAGCTCTGGCACACTTGCCGTCGGCGATCTCGACATCGCTGATGTCGAGCGGGTCTTCTCCCTCAACCCTCCATGTGGAGAAGACTGCGGTGGTGCCATCTACCTCAAATTCATCCTTGGCATCGTCAAGTATCTCGACCCACGACCCAGCCGGGAGTCTCACTGGGTGAGGGACACAATCATCCAGGTCGGTAAATGGCCACTGCGGTCGGAGTGGCCAGGGGAGGAGTCTTTCCTCAGCTTCTGGAATTGGCTCATCGAGGATGAACCTTGGCTCGTACTCTGCGAGCATCTCTTCGATTAGGTCATCCATTTCGGATGGGTATACTGCCCGCACAGTTATTTTCTAAATGGGGTTTCAAGTTGCAAGGAGGTGATCCTGCTGTTGGATGGATATACTACCTGCACAGTTATTTTCTAAATGGGGGTTCAAATTACAAGGAGCTGATCATGCTGTCAAAAGGGTATACTACCTGCAGTTATTCTTTAAATGGGGGTTCGAGTTACAAGGAGCCGATCATGCTGTTGAATGGGTATACTACCCGCACAGTTATTCTTTAAATGGGGGTTTTTAGTTACTAGGAGCTGAGCCATCACCAGATCAAACTGCCTTCGGGCTCTCTTTTCCAGGGCTATGTGCTGGTGGCGAATTTTATCTCGTCCACAAGCCCGACAAACTTCGATTTCGCTTTGAACCCCTTTCCCACAGCACCTACAGGGGGCGGGGATGTTACTACCTTTGCGGATTCTAGCTAAATGGACTTTGTAGAATGTCTGGCAGCAACTCCTCCCGCAGGTCCCAAGCTCACCCACTTCCAACCACGCGCAGTTGTTGTGGCCCTTCATCACTAGATAAGTATACTCTCCACACGGTCATGTCTAAATGGCCGTCCCCAGGGGCTCGGTCGCGATGCCTCCTTTTTTGCGTTCAGAGCCCCGGGTCGGCGAGGGCAGGGGGCGTCTCCATGGGCTCAGGCAGAGCGCAGGCCATTGCCAATTATTTGTGTAGGTCTCGACGGCCCGGCGTACACACACAATAAGCAATTATTTGTGTAGGTCGAGACGGCCGGGCGTACACACACAATTACCAATTATTTATGTATGTGGGAGCCTCCGCGGCCCAATCTAGCTGGTCCATTCCCCACCCTACCGTCAGAGCCCCGGACCGGCGAGGGTGGGGGCCATCCCCAGGGGCTCGGGCCGCAGGCTGGCCGTTGCCAATTATTTGTGTGGGTCGGGCCGTCTTCACGTACACACACAATTGCCAATTATTTATGTAGGTCAAGTATATACACACACAATTACCAATTGTTTATGTACGTGGGAGCCTCCGCGGCACAATATAGCTGGTCCATTCCACCCCACCCCCCTGCTGCTTGTGTATTGCCGGAATACTGGTAGGAAAAATGAAATTGCAATTTTGACAAAATAATTCATTTGCATAAAACTGCACCCCCCCTACCTCCCCCCCACCCCCCCGGGGGAAAAAAATGCAAAAAAAATGTTCCTTTAGATGCACTGTATGATATATAATAAAAAGACCCCCCCCCCCCCCCCCCCGGGGAAAAAAAATGTTCCTTTAGATGCACTGTATGATATATAATAAAAAGATAGATGATGCTCTTAGCCTTTCAAAGGTACTTTCAGCATTAAAATTGGTGCCAATGTTACAAGATATCACAGCCTGAATATTCAGTAATTTTGATAAATTTAAATAAATTATGCAAATTAGATGAACTTTAAACTGAATTATCCTGGCTTTTTGTTGACATGTTTTAGCTCTTAATCTTTTAAAGAATGGCATATTTTACAAGCTGCATAATAGTATATAATGTTATTTATAAAACGCTGTATAATATTGCAAAATATTTGGAACCATATCATTAGTATTATCTATGTGACTGTAATTGTACTGTTTTACAAAATAATAATAATAATAAAAAAATGATTCCATGATAGGTTAAACCATCCAAAGAGCTACAGCTAATTTGTAAACATTCAAAATAATTTAATGTACATATACTTTGCATTAAAAAATAAAAATGTCATTTTATTATCTTAATTTTCCCAAAGTCAAATTTTCTATAACAACAGTTATATAATTAAAAAGAAAAACAAGCACAGCAAACATAAAAAAAGGGGAAAAAAAAGATTTTATTACAGTCGACTCTCGTTATCTCGAACTTCACGGGACCTGATAAAAATGTTCGAGTTATCAGTAGTTCGAGACAACCAAATTGTGACGTCATAGGTATGACGACTGTTCGCCTCTGTTCGCCAAAACGTGGTTGGAAGGCACATGTATATGGCATTTAAATAATAATTTACGCGTACTCCAGTTTGCATTGTTACTGTTTGTTTTAGGAGATGCAATGGTTCTCTTGGAATAATATCATCAATAAATGTTAATAATAATAAATTTCAAAGGTCTCTTGTTGTCTTTTAATACTCCTGCAAATTTGGATTTCCATGTGAGCTATAAATGAATTACTGGTTTCCGGGTTGTGTTAGCTATACGTTATGAACTGGTTTGGATTAGCTCCCTTCGCATAGACGACTCGATAAAGAGTTGACTGGTTTCCGCTTTTGCATAAAACGCTTACAATGTTAACCGGCAGCTGTAAGCTAGTTTGGATTATCTCCCCTGGCATAAACGAACCCTCTCAGCGCGGCAAACTGTAGATCCTGCAGAGAAAGCTCGTTATGAGCCGTCTCATCTGGACCTACACTATTTGTGCGGGTATCCGTATCAGTCTACAAGGTCGGAAGGGTTAACATCGGTACCCACATGTGATTCGTCTATTTAAGGCCGTGCACGACAACTCCTATTAGAAGACTGTGCGACTGTCAAAGACTCGGATCAGTCTGCATGCCCACGAATTTTCCATTATACGCATGAGCCTTATCTGGGCTTACCAAAGAGCACTGCCTGACCAAAGAGTAACAAGCAAAGATTCAGACTTAGCTAGCATGTTCAATACAGGCTGATTTGAGTCGGAACCTGTCGCCCACTGACTTTTCTTGAAGACGCTAAATCATTCAGACGGACAGTACTCAATAGTGAAGAGCATATCTAAACAATAAATTAAAGAAACTTCGTTGATTAATCTTCCATAACACTATTCTGAGCTGCTTTTTATCTTAAAAGTCAATGACACGAGACGGTGTTGAGCGCTGCGTGTCAAACCCGACTCAACACGCACGTGATTTCATAATTACGGATTTTAGACATTGTTTATGTTGTTTGTAATTACCTGGACAAAGGGGAAAATTAAAATATTGATTTATTTATCAATGGCCTATTATGACTTTCATTAACTGAGAGACTGGCGGCGCCGCATCTTACATTTTGTTTTCCGTCGTCATGGTCCGAGTTCGAGATACGCGGTAGTAAAAACTGTGAAAAATATATTCAGGGACTGAAAATGATGGACGAGATAGCCGAAGTGTCGACATAAAAGTAGTTCGACATACGCGAAGCTGAAATGCAATAAATATATAAGGAAAATAATCGGGACTTAGAAATCAGTTCGACATAAGTGATAGGATCGAGATAAGAGGGGTCGAGATAACGAGAGTCAACTGTATATTACATTAACACTTCCCTGAAAATTATACCTTGAAAACCCAACTTTATATAAAGCAAAGTGGGGTTTACAGGAATATATATGATTTTCTTAGTTCTCCAAAACATAGATTGTAGGTACTTAGTTAGAAGTGCTCGACAAGGTGATTCTAATGACCACCCACAATCTATGATTGAAGCAATATGAAGAAAAATATCATAAATTTTTGTCAGAAAAATAAAATTTTTAGAGCTATGGAATATTGCTTTATATGACATTGGAATGTTATTGTAATGAAAATGAATACTAAACAAAGAATATAAAAATGTTATCAACAGAAACAGTTACATATTTCTTCGCATGCGTTTTTATTTTACACTACAAAAATGTATAAGGAAATGTATTTTATATTAACATTTTAATAGTTTGATGTATATTACAAAATGAGAAAACTTATTTTGAAGTTCAAAAGAAGGAGACAAAATCACATGAACATGTAAATTAGATTCAGTGGATTGTCATTTTTTTATCATTATTCTGGTTACTAAGAGGAAATATGCAAATTACGCAGGTACTTGTTCCCAGTATGACTCTAATTAACACTGATTATATTAATACCAGATGGTCATTATCGACTTGCTGCCTGATGGCCACAAAGGTAGAAAATGTAACTGTAGACAAACCAAGATAATGCAGACACTGAAGCTTAGCATGTGTCCATTTAATGTATTATTACTAAAAAAAAAGTTTTATTCTACTTCAGAAGTAACAGTTCTTCACTAGGAACTTTACTAGTTTCTCTTACCAGCAATGGTCCTGTTGTTTAAGTCATACTGACATTGTCCAATCATCTGTGAAGGGAAGGTAGGTCTCTGTGGGTATCCCATTTCTACTTCTCTCTGATAAGTTAGCCTGAGGTTTGAGTAATTAAAAGAAAAACAATAAAACCTTACCGAAATAACAGCAGTGTTTTTAGAAATTAAAAAATCACAAAAAAGTGTTTTAGCAAACGTGAATGGTTTTCTTTGAAAGGAAAAAGTTCAAGATGGCTAAATAACATTTAAATCCATGTGGACAATGCAAAATAAACTATGCATCAAACAGTGTTTTTTTTTTGTTTGTTTTTTTTGTTCTTCTTGGTTTTATGCAAAATGTGAACACTTGCCTTCTAAAGATGTGAATGTGCTTGCTAAAGTAGCTACTCATGTTTATCATGTGCAGATGACAACCTTGACATGTCACTGGCAAGGATAACTGAGGTGAGTTTTACTGTTTAGGCCAGACCTTTTTTTTCCCTGTTTTTTCAGGAAAGCTTCTCCTAATTTCTCTAAAATCAAAATAAAAACAAAAGTGACACTATGAAATTTTTGTTATTCTCTCCGACTGCTCAGTTTCAGCAGTTTTTGAAATAAAATCATCCCTCTTTAGTCATTGAAAATGAACAACTTGCAAGAAAATTTGTAGACAAAAGGATAATTTCGGAAACTAGGTCACAAGGTCAAATCTTAGAAAAATCTTGTGTACATAATAGAGGTAACCGTTCATTTTCCATCGAATCTTTATGAAACTTTGTTTGAATGTTTGCTTGAAGACTGTATATGTTAAGTTAAAATATGGGTCATGTGGGTTTGAAAACTAGGTTACTAGATCAAATAACTGAAAAAAAACCTTGTGTACACAATAGGGGCTTCATTTTTCAAGAATGTTCACAAAAGTTTGTCAGAATGTTTGTTTTGCCAGTGTTTAGGCCAAGTTCAAATATGGGCCACTTCCGGTAAAAAACTAGGTCAGTAGGTGTAATATAAGAAAAACCTTGTGCACACACTATAGACTTCATTTTCCATTGAATATTTTTGAAACTTCATTCAAATGTTTCTATGAATAATATCTAGGACAAGATCTGATACAGGTAATGTTGGTTCAAAGACTAGGTCACTAGGTCAAATCACTGAAAAACTTTGTGTACACAATAAGGCTTCATTTTTCAGTGGATCATCATGAAACTTTGTGATAAAGTTTGTTTTGACAATAACTAGGTCAAGTTCCAAACTGAATCATGTCAGGTCAAAGACTAGGTCAAAACTTTGAAAAAAAAAAAAAACATGTGTGCACAACAGAGTGCCCTCATCCATATCTACATTATTTGCTCAGACCTATTTTTTTTTTTTACATATTTGGTGTCCAATTTTTAAGAGTTAATTAAAATAAATTAACTAAAAGCCACAGACCTGGAATAAATAGTCTTTTTTTTTTTTCAAGCAGTTGATAAGCAGTATTAAAAATGTTAATTGTTCCAACTGAAAACATGACATATATCAAACACCAAGGAGAAGAATAATTTTGAATGAAATTCAAAAGAAAACTGATCTACCCCACCCACTACATGTACATAAGAAACTACTACAAGAGCTTAGCTGCCTTTTGTTGCCAGTTTATAATGCATCAAAATGGAATACTGAGAAAGTATTAAAATAACTCACTTTTTTTCTATAAGCTATCCTCCTGTGTTCAAATATTTTATAGCAAAATGTTTTGAAAAGAACAGCATTTTATAACTCCAGTGCTCCATGTGACTTCATGCTTTGAGACTGAATATACTAAAGTTTGAAACTGACCAATCAGACAACAGTATCTTGTACACAAAAACTCTAAAGTTCTTATTTTTACGCATTTTTACGTGTTGAAAATTACTAAGTCCAGAGCTGGCTTCTTTTACAGACTGTTTTTTGATAAAGTTATATAAATGCCATATTTTGCCAGGTTATTTTTTTCTAAGTCCACAAATGACACGTAAATACATGTAAAATTTTACGCATTTTGCCATGCCTGTACAGGATTATCATGGTTTTACATGTCATTACGTGATTTTACGCGTAGAAGTAGTAAATCTACATGTAATGCCATGCTGTTTTACATGTAATTACATGTAAACTATATTTTAACCCGTCATTCTGAGGGTAGGGATGAGGCTGCGAGTTTATGACCTCATAAACTCACAATCAAAAATATCAAATAACAGCCATTCTGATGCAAGATAACATCAGTGAATGGCCAATTTATATCCCTTTTATTGCATAAAATGAAAATTTACTGTTTTTAAGAGAAAACAACTTATCCTTATGCTTGAAATTAGCGATTTCTTATTTCGTCACATGAGATGACTGACAAAATGGCAGCCTCCATAGGAAGCTATTGTGAAATGTACAAAAGGCCATACCTCCTAAACCGCTCAACCGATTTACATAAAACTTGTGGCAAAATGTTTGCCTCTTTAACCCCTTTTTACTGAAGTGACAGTTAAAGTTTGTGGGCCCTTCCCTTTAAATAAATAGGGAATTTTCTTGTGAAAAAGATCAGTGAGACAACCCGTACCTCAAATTTCCGAAGGATTCCGTGCAACTACGAATAACTCCGAAGAAAATATTGTGCGGAGTATTGGGACATTTACTACGAAGCAATTTTTTACTGAAAAATGGAAAACAGAGCGGAGAATGCGTAAGTCTCTACGATTACCACCACATTTGGAATGAGCTACGCACTTTCGTAACAAGCGGAGTATTGGGATGAAATTTCCGCATGCTTACGCATATTTACCATTCGTATCTTGCGTAAAGGTTCGTAGAAAATGTCCCAATACTCCGCTGGTTTGTAATCATCTCCGCATGACTGCGTAAGTGTTCGTAACTAGCTCCGCATGCTTACGCACGCTTACCATTTGTATGTTGCGTAAAGTTTCGTAGAAAATGTCCCAATACTCCGCTGGTTTGTAATCATCTCCGCATGACTGCGTAGTTGTTCGTAACTAGCTCCGCATGCTTAAGCAAGCTTACCATTTGTATGGTGCATAAAGTTTCGTAGAAAATGTCCCAATACTCCGCTGGTTTGTAATCATCTCCGCATGACTGCGTAGTTTTTCGTAACTAGCTCCGCATGCTTACGCACACTTACCATCAGTATCTTGCGTAGAGGTTTGTAGAAAATGTCCTAATACTCCGCTTGTTTGTAATCAGCTCCGCATGACTACCTATTTGTCTCCAAATGAACATTTGTTTGTGTTGAGGTTTTACGGCCCAGTCAACCTAATGGGGTCATGTAGAGCCTGGTCAGTTTACCCAACCACACTTTTACTGGGCAGCTTAGTCCTCTTAGTGGTTAACCAGTGAGTGTGCACATTCTTTCGCCAGAAACTGAAGCATACCCTTCTTACAAGACAGCGGAAGGGAGAGAATGACCATAAAAAGTACTTCATGATCATATCCCTATGAAATAATGTTGCTGACCCAAAGGGGGTCAAACCTGTAACCTAATCACAAGTTGGACGTGCATCCAATAGAGCCACCTAGGCTGGCCTCCAAATGAACATAGCAAGCATCTCCAGGATTTCAAGGTAGGGCAGTAACAAAATTATTATGAAAACTCCATAAAGCATGCTTTTTCAACCACAAAATGAAGTATAACATAAGTTTATTTTGTATTAAAGCATTTTGTATTAAAGGTTAAAAAAAGGTTATTAGTCATTGGAATCTACTTAAAAAGTCATGTACATGTGTGTTTTGTATATCTGTTAACAGTGATGGAAAAAAGATTTTACCACAATTTTACACCACTTCTTTTGAAGAAAAGCATTATTATCAATGTATTGTGAATGAAAAAATAAAAATGTGCAAGACTTAGAATTCAACTTTTTGATTTGCTTATATTCTATTGAAATACATGTAATCAAAAGAAACCACCAACCTTCTGAAATCAGCAATAACATTTCCATGGACTATTAAAATCATTTAGACTATTCCATTTTACATGTAAAACACAAAAACCACGTATATGTATTTCTAATCCATAATTTAAATTCACTAATGAACTAGCTTTATAGTTATGTTGCCTCAGAGTAGCTCTATAAATGACTGAACTTTTTGGTTTCAAAGCAATAAAGCAACTACTTTTATGATATCTTAATTGATACCATTTTGTATCCATGGCAACAAAGTCTTCTGTGAATCTGTTATGCATATTAAATTACAAAGGTCTCTAAGCACACTCCGAATGCTACGAAAGACTACGAACCAAAAATTGGTTAAGTTATATTCTATGTTCTCATTTGATCTAAAAATTTCTAAGTCCAGTAATCTCCATACATATACGAACTGAAATAAGTTTAAGTCTATATTCTACGAACGATTCCGCACTGAAAAATGCCAAGTCCACAGTTTTACGAAGTACTCCGTTCAGAGTGCGGAGATTGCTCCGTTCGTTTGTAGACAGCTACGAATATATTTCTACGTATGTACGGAAATTTGTTCCTAAATACGCAGATTTCCGCAAACCTTTGTAACAAACTACAAGAATATACGCAATCTCCGGACAAAATTACGCAAAAATACGAAAGAATCCACTCATTTACGAAGAGAACTGTTCGTAGTTTTCGTAAATTTGAGGTACGGGAAGCAATAAAAAAGACTTTTAAGAACTAAAAATCAGTGTCTCACTGAAAAGTAGGGAGGCTTAACATGTCTGTGTGTGTTGAAGAAAAATCCAGTGTATAAGGTTCAATTTCACTACTTGGCTTTTTTTTAAGATATTGAAATCAGGCTCTTAGGACTTTATTGTAATCTATAGGACTAGAAATTGACCAAATAGATGTAATGCACCCTATTATACATCTTGGGTAACATTTCATAGCCTTTATAAATTACTGTTTCAACTAACAAGGCAGGTGGTGGGGGCATCTGTGCACTGTTGACACATTTTTTCTTTCACTCTGATTATAGTATTATACTTTTTATACTGTTCTTGTTTACCTTGTCCTTAACTGAAAAATAGAAAATGCATACAACATATTCCAAACAATAGTCAAACTTCATTTTTTTTTTAAATTTTCTTGTTAGAATGTTAATTTTAATGATCTATGGTGGTAATTTGAATTGTGGTCTGTGGTGGTCTGTGGTATGTCTTTGGTGGTCTGTGGTAGTCTGTGGTGGTCTGTGGTATTTAGATCCATCTATCCCTTCCTTGGAAAAAAAACTTAATGACACTGAACTTCATTATTGCTGTTTATTTGATTTAAAATATTTCCTAAATATAGGACACCATAACTTCATACCATACTTGTCCAAAAATTTGAACAAGTGCATTTTACTTCTTGTTGATTTGTCTAACTGTGAAATGAGTTTCATGCCGAAGTGGGGCATATAGTGCTTCCCCATGATGTCATGTCTGTATGTAATACATACATATGTCACATTCATAACCAGTCATAACTTGGGTACCTTTTCTGCTAGGAAGTTGAAATTTGGTATGCTACTTACCCAGACCTAAACTTTCAAATCTGTGCTAAAGTTGCCCCTTGGTCTTGACCTGGGGTGGGACTAGGGGTCAAAGTTTAAGTTTAAATTCAAGTTTTCATTGACATTTACCTCCGTGTTTCTCTGGGAGGTCATAACTTGGGTACCTTTTAAGCTAGGAAGTTGACGTTTGATATGCTACTTACCCAGACCTAAACCTTCAGTTCTATGCTATAGAGCCCCTGGGTAATGACCTAGGGTGGGGATAGGGGTCAAAATGTATAACAAGTCAAACTTGGGTTTGTTTGTTTGTGTTGAAGTTTAATGGTCCAGTCAACCCAGTGGGGTCATGTTGAGCGTGGTCAGTTTACCTAACCACACTTACTGGTCTGCTAAGCTTTCAGCCAGTATTGTTCACATTCTTTTGCCAAAAAATGAAGCTGTCCTTCTTGAATCAGCGAGAGGGAGAGAATGACTGTAGAAAATATTTCATGATCAATCTCATCATCATCATAATCATAATCGGATTTTTGATTAACATGCAGGTACAGGGGCAACATCCACACCAGTGGGCCCTGGCTTCCAGATAGCTGGCTTGCTGCACGCATGGCAGATCTCACACCAGCACTCCAGGATATGCTACTTACCTATGAAAGAATTTTGCGACCCCGCGGGGTTTGAACTAGCAACCTCCTGATCATCAGGCTGGCTCCTCATACTTGGGTACCTTTATTCTAGGAACTTGAATTTGGTATGCTACTTAGGTCATAACTTGGGTACATTTTATGCTAGGAAATTGAAATTTGATATGCTTCTTACCAGAACCTAAACCTTCAACTCTGTGCTATAATAGCCCCTGGGTCATGCCCTATGGTAGGACTAAGGGTCAAAATGTATAACAGGTCTGACTTTGTGTTAGAGTTGCCCTTGGGTCATGCTCAGGGGTGGAGTTAGGGGTCCAAAGGGCAGGCTAATTTGTGTACTTGGGACATATGTCTTTTATGTTCAAGTTTTTCAAAAGTTCATATCTCAACATTCACTTATCAGAAAACATTCATATTTGGACCATGGGTACCTTGTAGGGTCGGCTTTCATTCTATGACACAGACCTCAGGGTCTGTACCCCGGGGTAGGCTAAAGGTCAAAATCTAGGACTCCTGTAAAAAGTGTTGTTTTTTTTTGTTCTATTTTTCCATTATGAAAACAACTTAGACAGATACATTTTTGGCCAGACATCGGTCAACCTTGTGACATTCACTTGTAAGTCATGAAGTGAAGGTTACCATGACCTATATTTCATGATCCAGTAATTTTGCCCTATACCCTGAAGCGTTTTCATCGTCCAATGATTTTCTCTTATATATTGAAGAGTATTTCATGTATAAACACCATATTTTCAGATTATGAGTCATTATGACCTGAAGTTTGACCTCAAAATAAATATAGGTCAGTGATATGGTCCAGTTATTTTGCTTTGAAGCATATTTGATGTATGGATTATGAGTCAGTATGACCTGAAATTTGACCTGAAAATAAACGTAGGTACAGTCACCTGTAGTTCATGAAGTGAAGGTCAGCATGTCCTATATTTCACAGTCCAGTGATTTTGCCTTATATCCTGAAGATTTTTCATTGTCCAGTGATTTTGCCTTATACGCTGAAGAGGTTTCATTGTCCAATGATTTTGCCTTATATTTTGAAGGGTATTTCATGTATCATCACCACACTTTCTAATTATGAGTCAGTATGACTTGAAGTTTGACTTCAAAATAAATGTAGGTCAGTGACCTATATAAATTATGTGATTTTGCCTTATATCATGAAGTGTATTTGATGTATAAACATCATACTTTTTGATTATGAGTCAGTATGACTTGAAGTTTGACCTTAAAATAAATGTAGGTCACTGTGACCTACATTTTGTGGTCCAGTAATTTTTTCTTATATCTTGAAGAGTATTTCATGTATAAACATCAAACTTATACATTATGACCCAGTATGACCCAAAGTTTGACCTCAAATTAAATGAAAGTCATTGTGACCTACATTTCACAGTCCAGTAATTTTGCCTCTTGAGTATTTGATATATAAACATCATACTTTTGGATTAAGTCACAGAGACCTATATTTCTTGCTCCAGTGATTTAGCGTTATATCTTGTAGAGTATTTGATGTATAAACATCATATGGATTACGAGTCAGTAAGACCCGTAAAAAGGTCAGATTTTACTTTGACATATACATCCGTGTTTCTTTTGGTGGTCATAACTTGGGTGCCTCTTATGTTAGGAAGTTGACTACTTACCTAGACCTAAACTGTCAAGTCTGTGCTAGAGTTGCCCCTGGTCATGTCCTGGGGTAAGGCTAGGGGTCAGAATGTACAACAGGTCAGATTGAGCATTTGGAAAATAATTGTTGCCGTATGGGCAGAGAGCAAAGAGTGGGGGCATTTGTTACTTTGGACACATGTGTAGTGGAAGCATTTGTGTACTTTAGACACAAGTCTAGCTTTTGTTTTTTTTTATTCTTTTTATCTAATCTATGCAAACAACAGCAAACTTTTAATGTTAAATGGGAATTTATATTGCAGAACCTTTTGCCCAGAAAGCTCACTGCAGGATTACTCTAATTATATTATATATGCTGAACATCAGTTTCATAAATTGTTGAAGTTTAAAATATTTTCCTAGATGTGTCTGGTTCTCCTCCCTACCCAGCAGGCAGCTTTGACCGAGTATTGTTAGATGTGCCATGCAGTGCTCTGGGCCAGAGACCAGCAGCCAGAAACAGAATGACTCTTAAATCTTTACAGTCCTACCCAGTGTACCAGAAAAGATTCATTGACGCGGTGAGTACTCCTGGTATCAAAAGAAACCTCATAGCTCAGAATAAGAGGGATAGCCAAATAAATATTAGCCTTATTCCTCCACAAACAAGAAGTGTCAGTTATAGCAATGCATATTATATAGCCCTGCAAGGTAATGACTGCCTTCTGGGCACTGAAAAGCAATGTATTATTTTATTTACTTCAGGTTGTATGTGATTGGAGGAACTAATACAGACAGACAGACATATGGATGGACATAAATGGCTAAGTTGAAGTGGCTGTTTTGAGAAAACTGATTTTTTTCCAGTAGCAAACTTCTTCATGCACATGTTCAGTATGTCAGTAATGAGTCTGCAAAGTATAAGATGCTTAAAAAAATACTTTGAGACAAGTTGACTTCACCGTGCATGCACTATATAGTCATACCAAAGCCACTTTTCGAAAAAGAATAAAGGGAAATAACTCAAAAGGAATTAATCCCTAGGCCTTTATTGTTGTCTCACAGCAACATCCCATCAATATCAACATTTTTATCAACTATGAAAAGATTATAAAATTATTATAGCCCCAGTTTGAAAAAGTGGTGCTATACTGGATTTGCCTTGTCCATCCGTCATTCCTTCCTTCCATCCGTTATTCTGTCCAATCTCATCAGATAAATTTTAATCACATTTTTCTCCAAACTGTAATGGTTACCAAATTAAAACTTGGTATACACATAATCAGTGGGTTGATTTTAATCACACTTTTCTCCAAAACTGTAAGGGTTACCAAATTAAAACTTGGTATACACATACCCAATGGGTTGATGTATCATGTATACCGCAGTCGGGCAAGGGCCCATAACTCTTGGAGTTAATCCCTTGATAGGGTTTTACAATTTACCATTAATGAAAAATTTTCATTACAGATTTCTTAGGAACTATGAAAGCTATAAAATTGAAACTTGGTACACAGATGGACAATGGGCTGATGTATGGTATACACCAGAATCAGGGCCAAAGGCCTATAACTCCTGGAGTTACATCCCTTGATAGGTTTTACAATCTGCCATTACTGAAAAGTTTTCATCACACTTTTCTCAAGAACTGTAGGGGTTCCAAAGTTGAAACCTGATACACACATGCACAGCGGGTTGATGTATTGTGTATACTGGAATCAGGGCCAAGGGCCCATAATTTTTGGAGTTAAATCCCTTGATAGGTTTTACAGTTTTCCATAAATGAAAAATTGAAAGGTTTTGCAATTTACCATCAATGAAAAATTTTTGTTATAGATTTCTCAGGAAATATGCAAGCTGTAAAGTTGAAACTTAATACACACATGGACATTGGGCTGATGTATGGTGTATACCAGAATCAGGGCCAAGGGCCTATAACTCTTAGAGTTACATTCCTTGATGTATTTGCCATAAAAGAAAAAAAATTTCATCACACTTTTCTCAAGAATTGTAAGTGTTACAAAGTTGAAACCTGGTACACATCTGGTATTTGACCTTTTTATGGGCAAGTCAATTTTTAGCTCACCTGTCACGCAGTGACAAGGTGAGCTTTCGTGATCACATTACGTCCGTCGTGCGTCCATCCGTGGGTGCATCCGTAAACAATTTCTTCAAATGACATCTCCTCCTAAACCACTGATTGGATTTTGACCAAACTTCACAGGAATGATCCTTGGTTGGTCCTCTTTCAAAGTTGTTCAAATGGTTCTAGTCCATTGCACATCTAGGTCACTGGAGCTAAAAATAGATTTTTTAACTGAAAAAATCTTCAAGTCAGAAACCACTGGACGGATTTCAGTATGATTTTGCAGAAATGTTCCTTTGGTGATCCGCTACCAAGATTGTTCAAGCCATTGTGATTCATCAAAGAACATGGCCGCCAGGAGGCAGGGCTTATTTTCCCTGTATATCTATATAGAAAACTTTAAAAATCTTCTTGTCAGAAACCAATGGACCGATTTCAATGCACAGTTCTGCTAAGACTAAAGGTTACACCCTAGTGCACATGAAGTTCACTATGTTTAGACATAGTGTGCACTAATAGTGAAACTCAGAGTGGACTATAGTGCACTACAAAGTCTTAATTTGTTAACACGATATGCACTCCATGTCTTAATTCCTACAAATGTATGGCCAGTCAAACTTGCAGTTCAGATAAATGAAGGTCATTGCATGTATGGGTGCTCTTTAGAATGAATGAATATTAGCAGATTATTCAGTATGATTTTCAAAAGAATATCAATAGATTAACCTAAAAATTAATTAATAATGATAATAACAAAATATGATCTGACAAAGGGACATTTTCGCCTGAATAGGGATCTAATGAAAGGATTAGTATTGATGACATAGAAGATAGAAGATAATCTGTTCCACAACCGAGTTCTAAACGACAGAATTTTTTTTTTTTTTTTATGCCTCTGCCATTTTCAATGGGGGAGGGGCATAAAGTATCACCACTGTCCATCCTGTCCGTCTGTCCCTCAGTCCCGTACGTAATACACAAATGGTTTCCGTGCGATATCTTTTGAAAGGATTGGTGTATTGGATTGAAATTTTATACACAGGTATATAATCATAAAATGTAGGTCAGATTCAGTTTAGGGTAAAATCCACCAATTATTTTGGGTTATGGCCCTTTTTCAACTTGGAAAAATTTTCAACTTTGAAAAATAGTTTCCGTGCGATATCTTTTGAAAGGATTGGTGTATTGGATTGAAATTTTATACACAGGTATATAATCATAAAATGTAGGTCGAGTTCGATTAAGAATAAAAAACTTTTGAAAAGATTAGTATTTTGGATTCATATTTTATATACAAGCATATAATTATAAAGTATAGGTCAAGTTCAATTTAGGGTAAAATCCACCAATTATTTTTGGAATTACAGCCCTTTATCAATGTTGAAAAAATAGTTGAAAAATGTTTTTTTAGTTCGATATCTTTTGAAAGGATTGGTGTATTGGATTGAAATTTTATATACAGGTATATAATCATAAATTGTAGGTCTAGTTCGATTGAGGGTAAAATCCACCAATTAATTTTGGAGTTACGGCCCTTTATGTTGAAAAAATAGTTGAAAAATGGTATTTAGTTCGATATCTTTTGAAAGGATTGGTGTATTGGATTGAAATTTTATATACAGGTATATAATCATAAATTGTAGGTCTAGTTTGATTTAGGGTAAAATCCACCAATTAATTTTGGAGTTCCGGCCTTTTATGTTGAAAAAATAGTTAAAAAATGGTATTTAGTTCGATATCTTTTGGAAGGATTGGTGTATTGGATTGAAATTTTATATACAGGTATATAATCATAAATTGTAGGTCTAGTTCAATTTAGGATAAAATCCACCAATTAATTTAGGAGTTATGGCCCTTTTTCAACTTTGAAAAATTTTCACCTTTGAAAAATGGTTTCTGTGCGATATCTTTTGAAAGGATTGGTGTATTGGATTGAAATTTTATACACAGGTATATAGTCATAAATTGTAGGTCAAGTTCGATTAAGAGTAAAATCCACTTATTATTTTTGGGAGTTATGGCCCTTTTTCAACTTTGAAAAATGGTTTCCGTTCCATAACTTTTGAAAAGATTAGTGTATTGGATTCATATTTTATACACAAGCATATAATTATAAAATATAGTTCAATTTCAATTTAGGGTAAAATCCACCAATTATTTTTGGAGTTAAGGCCCTTTATCATTGTTGTAAAATAGTTGAAAAATGGTTTCCGTTCGATATCTTTTGAAAAGATTAGTGTATTGGATTCAAATTTTATACACAGGTATATAATCATAAAATGTAGGTCAAGTTCGATTTAGGGTAAAATCCCACTAATTATTTTGGGAGTTATAGCCCTTTTTCAATTTTTAAAAATGGTTTCCATTCCATAATTTGAAAAGATTAGTGAATTAGATTCATATTATAACACAAGCATATAATTATAAAATATAGGTCAAGTTTGATATAGGGTAAAATCCACCAATTATTTTTGGAGTTATGGCCCTTTTTCAACGTTGAAAAATAGTTTCAGTTTGATATCTTTTGAAAACATTAGTGTAATGAATTCATATTTAACACACAGGTATATCATCATAAAATAGAGGTCAAGTTCCAATTAGGGTAAAATCAACCCATTATTATGGGAGTTATGGCCCTTTTTCACCTTCAGAAGGTGTTTCCCTTCTGATATTTTTTAAAAAAAGATTGATTTGTGTATTGGATTCATATTTTTTTACACAGGTATATAATCATAAAATATGGTCAAGTTCGATTTAGGGTAAAATCTGCCAATTATTATGAGAGTTATGGCCCTTTTTTCAACTTCATTTTTTGCAAAATGCCTGCATGTGGGTGAGGATGGCCCTGGGCGGGGGCATCTGTGCCATACTGACACATGTTAAAGAAAGAAATGTTGCTAAAAATGATAATAGCAGTACACAGGTTTGGCATATGTAGCTCAGTTTGTTGCAAAACTAAAATCTTTGATCTTGATCAGGCTGCATTTAGCACAAGCTGATCTGGTTGTCCACGCTGTTCGTTTATGTATGAGTCCTTTCCAGTAGAAACGACCTTATGACATTTGAGTCCAGCGTAGACAAGATCAACATGCACATCCGTGCAGTCTATGTATCAGGGTGGTCTAATCTTGGTCTACGCATATTGCCAACAGAATGCATTATGTCAGCAAGCAGTGTGAATACTGCGCTTCAAAATGGCAGAAATTCTAATCAGTCTGCGCTTTTCACATGTAAACTCCGTACACTTCACCTTTGAGGAAAGGGACTTTTGTGTTTCTGTAGTGGCTCAAACAAAATCAAACATGCGGTACCCTTTTGAAGTTTGTGTATCTCAGTGCTTTAAAGTGAAGAGGGTTGTTATGTAAGAAGACAGTGGACTAAGCCAGCTTATGAGGGATGTTCGAAATGAATTGCTTATTGTCCTCTAGCTCGATATCCACGTGGGGCACAATAAAAACCAATACATACCTGTATAGGGTTATTCAATATCTACACAATGGTGTATAAATGTACATGTTAGACTAAGTGTAAGACATAAAATTTGCCATTTGAATACACGCAGTCATTGACCACTGCAGTAAAAATGGTTGGTAGAAGCGTCGACAAAAAAGATGAAATACGGGCTTACATCAAAGCTCGCTCAAAAGTTGGTTGTTCTTTGAAGAAGCTGATGACTGAAATTTCTACTGCTTTTGGACCTTCTTGTGTGTCTTATGACACAGTTCGGCGGTGGAAAAAGAAATTTGAGTCTGGTGTAGAGTCCATCAAAAATGCACCGAAATCAGGTAAGCAAAAATCTGCATCTCGTAAAGAAATCGTTTCCAAAATAAAGGAAATCATTGAAGGAGATGCTAGATTTACAGTTCCTGATATTGCACGAAAGGTAGGCATATCACTAAAAACTGTTCACCTTATTTTGAAGAAGCATTTGAAAGTCAGAAAGATTTCTGCTAGATGGGTGCCACATCTGTTGACTGACGAGCAAAAGAGGCAACGGGTTAAAGTGGCCAAAAAGCTTCTTCAAATGTTTCCAAAATATGACAAAAAGCAGTTTGCCAATGTCGTCACAGGTGATGAAACCTGGGTCCATTATTTTGAGCCCGTCAGAAAGGTTAGCAATAAGATCTGGGCCACTAAACACAGCAAATGCCAAATAATTGCCAAACGTTCTTTGAGTACAAAGAAGGTTTTGTATGCAATCTTCTTCTCTGGTGAAGGAGTCGCAATAAAAGTGCCAGTGAAAAAGGGCAAAAGAATCACCGGAAAGTACTACAAAGACGTAGTACTGAAGAAACTGAAAAAGTATTATCAGAAACTACGCCCTGCCACTGGTTTTAAACATGTCCGTCTTCTACATGACAATGCCCCAGCTGATACCTTCGCAATAGTTACGGCGTTTTTGAAGAAAGAAAAAAGTAACTGTTTTACCTCACCCCCGGTATTCCCCAGACCTTGCCCCATGTGATTTCTTTTTGTTTCCGAAATTGAAAGCATTCCTTGCTGGGCGGAAATACCAGTCCCGACAGGCACTTGGATCTGCCATTCATCAGTACCTTATTACTGTGCCCAAATCAGCGTACCGTGAAGCCTTCAAGAAGTGGATACATCGGCTGAAACTTTGCATTTCTAGCCACGGGGAGTACTTCGAGGGCATGAAATGAGTACTTTTGGGCTAACTTGAAATTTGAAGTCTCCAGATAGAAATAAGCAATTCATTTCGAACATCCCTCGTATTTTAAGAAAGTGTGCCGAACAAACATATCTGGGGATTAATTAGTGTACTGGATAATTAATTGTTTTGTTATGATAAAACATTTTTTCGACATGGAATTAATCGGATGGAATTGAAAACAAACATCAGTGTGGTAATTATTTATTAGTTCATACAATTTCACGTTCAGTTTACCAATCACACACAGCAAATAAGAATACCCTTTCATCATATAGGTCATTTTTTTGTTTTTTTTGTCGTTTAGGGTGTCCAAAAGCATCCAATAGGCAGGTCAGTTTTGGCTGTAAGTGAATCTGTCCTAAAATTTCGAACAGTGAAATTTTTAGCAAATCATAATTCCTAAAATTTCAAACAGCAAGAACTGAAATTAATTAATTTTGTTAGAAATTTAGGACATTTACCGTAATTAATAAATTTAAGAAGAGTTATATTTAGTGTATGATAATTCAGTACAATTTTAAAATGAAGACCAATTGTTAATCTAAGAAAACAAAATAGTTAATTAATTAAGCTTGTATTTAATTAATGATATTTCAGTACAATTTTTGAATGAAAAATGATCATTTCATTTGAAGAAAACATATGAGAAAATTTAATTAAATATAAGTAATTTGAAAAGACGAATGAATGAATGGATAAAAAAAAACAACATTATTTTATGATAACCGTTAACTGAAGAAGGAAAGAAAGAAAGAAAGAAGCATATGGATAATGAATACAGGGGAAAGACCTATATCATCCACTTCTTAACCTCAAAGAGCAGTCTGCACACCTCTGTTATTAAGTTGGGTTATCCTTAGACATTTGTTAGTGCAGTAATAAAAGATACCTACTCTTTAAGGTGATCTAGGTAACCTATTTCTCATCAATACTATCACCACAGATTAAAGAAACCTGTTAATCAGAATGCAATGAAGTGTGTTTAATCAATGCTCACCAGACACCATGATATGCTGCGTCTGATCTGGGTCTAAAGTTCTAAACTATTTGTCCCTTTTTCTAGCATAAATGAGTTATATTTATTAAATATTATAGTGTTTTAAGCAACCTTCAGGTATGTGCCATTTGTAGACCAAGACCCCATTGTGCTTTCTGAGCAAGGTCTGTGCTCTTTGCTTAATGTGTGTTACAGATCTGATTGTTAAGATCAGTACATGCAGATGCTTATGCTAAACAATCCTTCTGGTCATTCTGTGCCTGAGCACAGTTTGGTCTGGTCTAAAGTACAAACAATGCTTGTAATTATTTTCTTTTCTAGTAGTATTAGGGTACATGATTAGAACAGAAAAACCGTAAATTTAGGGTTTTTAATTATTATTATTGGTGATTTAGTAATTTAGTAGTTTGAAACCAGTCTGCAAAGCTCACACAGACCATCAGCTGGACAGAGGTGTACAAGCAGGACATTTCTTTCAAGACAGGTAAATAGCTTTGGGCTACTTGTTCACAGCATAAAGATAAATTAATCCTATTTCATAAACTTGGGACCCATTGGTGGTGTGAATTAACATAGTACTTATCAGTTAAGCCCTTAGCACTTTGGGTAAAATTTTTAGCAGACAACATAATTATGGGACTATTTTCTCCAGTTCTCCATTAAAACATAAGGTGTAGGTATTCATTTGATGCACCTTGGTGAAGCAAAAACATGTTGTGAGTACTCATTAAAAGCACCTTGGTGAGGCTCTTCTAATGAGTACCCACAATATATGTTTTTTATGGAGAAATAAGAAAAAAATAACAGAATTATCACCAAATACTTATCCTGAACAATTCCTCTGTATGTTTTGTTTTCAAAACAGGATTTGTCATTTCATGCAAATCGTCTCCAATGAAGATGATTTGCATGAAGTGTCAAATCCTATTTTCTGGATAAACTAAGACAATAACCAATTTAGCGCTTGCTGAATTAGCCCAGAAAGTGATAAACGTTAAGGGATCAGATATCACTCTCACCCCTAAAAAAGAAAGGGTTTTGACATTTCATGCAAAGCATCTCCATTGCAAATAATTTGCATGAAATGTCATATCCTATTTTCTGGTTAAAAACAACAAATATCACCAGTTTATGAATTAGCCCAGAGAGTGGAAAAGGTTAAGGGTTAAAATTTTAACCCCCCCCCCCCCCACCCCGCCACCCATCCCCTTAAAAAAAAAAAAAAAAAAAAGTTTGACAGTCCATGCAAACCTGTCTCTGCTGGAGACAATTTGCATGACATGTTAAAGCCTACTTTCTGGGAAAAATAAGAATATCATCATCAGTTTGTCCCTTGATGTATGAACGTTCTCAGTTAACCAATCAAACTTAAAAAAATAAGACAAACTGTCAAAAAACTTACATAAAAATTAATGTAGCGTATGCTATTTCTATTTTTATCTTATCATCTCAAGAACTGCAGGACCCGGTGACCTGTTTCAGATAAAGGGCATGTGTCAGATTACGCAAAAAGGGAGATTATGTATTATGCAAACACTAAAGATCCAGATCAGACTGCACATCTGCCCACTCTGATCAGGATTTTCACTGTTAATCAATATATTCTACAGTAATCAGTGTTTCTTAAGGTACATAGTTAAAGATGGCACTTTGTCTGCCCATATTCCTAGATCATTGTCATAATGGTCCTTTTCAAATGTTGATGTTCATTTGATGTTTTGACCACTTTTTTTATTGCATGAGTTATAGATCAATCTATTAACTTGTCCAGTGGCCTGAGGCTTCAAGTTCCCAGTTCCATAATGCTGAGTAGAGAAATGAAACCAAAAAATACAGGTCCCTAGAGAAGGTTGTATTTAACCTGTTTATCCTTCATAGAAAAACAATAAACAACATGTGTTGTTATTAAACTTGTATTTATATGTGTTTGAATAATCTTTTTAATCCTAATATAAATAAAAATATAATGTTTTGTTGATTGTTTCTAGAACTTCGAGGTATCTTCAAGTAAAATACAAAACAATTATGATTGAATCTTTTCAAATAAAAATGGACCTTATGAAATATGCGATCAATGTAGACCCAGATTAGTCTGTGTGTCTGCTTTATGATCAGAGTCTACACTGCATGTTGACTAGAGCTTGCACAATCTATCAGAGAAAAATGTATGCACATGCTGATCTTGAACTACAATGGTTGCTGCTTTTATTTGGAGACACTCGTGTTATTTCTGTGTTGGGTAGTTAGCAAATATGGATAAAATGTTGTTTTCCTTGGATTATTACCGTTACTACTACTCTAGGTTTTTAGACAGAGAGGTCTGTGCAAATAGTGTAGACCCAGATCAGTTGGTTCTATAATGGCCTTGTTAAAAAGATAGGGCAAGTGTTGTAAAGAATCATCTGGTATCCCAGGTTTGTTTTTGAAACAATTGCCTTTAGGGTAATGTTTGAAAAGGTGTGAACAATTTATTGAATCTGACTGAGAAAGTGGTTTATAGTACGTGTATTTAACTTTAGTATTATGATAAACAAACCATACATAACAAAGGGCAGTGACCCTGATCAGACATTCTTATCAAGGTCTACACTGTTTGCCGCTCAAATAGCAGGTATAAGCTATGTCAACAGGTAGCCAAACGGACTTGATCACATTTCAGTTTGATAGTGATTTAAGGTGTCTAAGCAATATTATACCCCTAAATACACATGTAGTATAAACTGTCCATGTGGCTATTTTACAAACAAAACATTTTGAATATGACCAGCATAATAATAATTATTCTTCAGAATTGTGATGTACAGCTCAATCACTGTTACTTTAATAATAACAATAATAATAATAACAATCATATCATCATCATATCATAATCAGACTTTTGATTAACGTGCAGGTACAGGGGTAACATCCACACCAGTGGGCCCCCTTCCAGATAGCTGGCTTGCTGCACGCATGGCAGATCTCACACCAGATCTCCAGGTATGTCTATCATGAGGGTCTATGGCCGAGAGCTTCCACTCCCTGCAATCCCTCTCTGTCAGCTGTTTCCATGTCATCTTGGGCCTCCCAGGCCCTCACTTCCCATCAACCTGTATGTCAAAGGCTGTCTTGACTGCACCATTCCCTTTCCTCAGAAAAACATGTAAAGACATGTATTTACGTGTCTTTACATGTAATGCCAGATAATGCGGAGTATTGGCCCATCCATTTACGGGCTTTTACGTGTTAGTACATAAAAATCAAAAAGGAGAGAACAACTGATGAGAAGAGACTTGACATGTAAAATTTTACATGTAATTACATGTTTTTCGACGTAATGACATATAATTACATGTCAATTTTCAATGAACAGGTATTTTTGACGCGTTAATACATGTAGTCAAGATCACAAATTTTCAGATTTATATGTCAAATTCTACACGTAAAATTCAACATGTAAATCTAGGAAGACAATTTGGTTTACATGTAAAATTTTATGCGTAAAATTCTACACGTAAAATTTTACGCATAAAAATTCTACATGTAAAATTTACGCATAAAATTCTACATGTAAAATTCTACATGTAATTTGTTTCTGTTGAGGTTTTACGGCCCAGTCAACCCAATGAGGTAATGTCGAGCACGGTCAGTTTACCTAACCACATGTTTACTGGGCAGGCTTAGTCCTCTAAGCAGTTACCAGTATTGTGCACATTCTTTCACCAGAAACTTACAACTGCCCTTCTTGAATCAGCGTAAGGGAGAGAATGACCGTAGAAAATATTTCATGATCAAATCTCCATGAAAGAATGTTGCCGACCTCGGCGGGGGTTGAACCCGCGACCTCCTGGTCTCCAGTTGGACGGCACATCCAACTGAGCCACCAAGGCTGGCTTTACATGTAATAAAACTCTACATGTAAATGGGAAATTCATAGTAATATCAGATGTAGTTGTGATACTTTTAGGTCACCTGAGCAAGAAGTGCTTATGGTGAGCTTTTGGGATATACCATGATGTTCCTTGTACGTTGGGACATGCATCCATCAGTCTGTCCATCTGTCTGTCAACTATTGCTTGCATATACACTCTAGAGGGCACAGTTTTGATCCAGTCTAATGCAACTTTCTCCGAATGTTTGTCTGCATGAAATATCTAGGCCAAGTTTGAATCTCGGTTATGCAGGTCAGAAACTAGGTCACAAGGTCAAATCTGAGAAAAATCTTGTGTGCATAATGGAGGTTTCATTTTCCATTGAATCTTTATGAAACTTTGTTTGAATGTTTGCTTGAAGACTATATATGTTAAGTTAAAGTATGGGTCATGTGGGTTTGAAAACTATGTTACTAGATCAAATAATTGATAAACCTTGTGTTCACAAAAGGGGCTTCATTTTTCAAGAATGTTCACAAAAGTTTGTCAGAATGTTGTTTTTTTTTGCCAGTGTTTAGGCCAAGTTCATATATGGGCCACTTCCGGCAAAAAAATAGGTCAGTAGGTGTAATCTAAGAAAAACCTTGTGCACACACTATAGGCTTCATTTTCCATTGAATATTTTTGAAACTTCATTCAAATATTTCTATGAATAATATCTAGAACAAGATCTGATACAGGTAATATTGGTTCAAAGACCAGGTCACTAGGTCAAATCACTGAAAAACTTTGTGTACACAATATAGAGGCTTCATTTTTCAGTGGATCATCATGAAACTTTGTGATAAAGTTTGTTTTGACAATTACTAGGTCAAGTTCCAAACTGAATCATGTCAGGTCAAAGACTAGGTCAAATCTTTGAAAAAAAAAAAAAAAAATGTGTGCACAACAGAGTGCCCTCATCCAGATCTACATTATTTGCTCAGACCTTTTTTTTTTTTTTCACATTTTTGTTGTCCAATTTTTAAGAGTTAATTAAAATAAATTAACTAAAAGCCATAGACCTGGAATAAATAATCTTTTTTTTTCAAGCAGTTAATAAGCAGTATTAAAAATGTTAATTTTTCCAACTGAAAACATGACATATATTAAACACCAAGGAGTAGAATAATTTTGAATGAAATTCAAAAGAAAACTGATCTACCCCACCCACTACATGTACATAAGAAACTACCACAAAAGCTTAGCTGCCTTTTGGTGCCAGTTTATAATGCATCAAAATGGAATACTGAGAAAGTATTAAAATGCCTCACATTTTTTTTATTAAGCTATCCTCCTGCGTTCAAATATTTTATAGCAAAATGTTTTGAAAAGAACAGCATTTTATAAACTCCAGCGCTCCATGTGACTTCATGCTTTGAGACTGAATATACTAAAGTTTGAAACTGACCAATCAGACAACAGTATCTTGTACACAAAAACTCCAAAGTACTTATTATTACACATTTTTACGCATTTTTACGTGTTGAAAATTACTAAGTCCAGGGCTGGCTTCTTTTACAGACAGTTTTTGATAAAGTTATATAAATGCCATATTTTGCCAGGTTATTTTTTTCTAAGTCCACAAATGACACGTAAATACATGTAAAATTTTACGCATTTTGCCATGCCTGTACAGGATTATCATGGTTTTACATGTCATTACATGGTTTTACGGGTAGAAGTAGTAAATCTACATGTAATGCCATGCTGTTTTACATGTAATTACATGTAAACTATATTTTAACCCATCATTCTGAGGGAAGGGACCATTGGAGCGTTCCACATGTCCATACCGTCTTCTCTCCTTCAGAATGAGGTTCAGATCCTCAATGCCAAGCTGCACAGGTAGCTCATAGGTCCTGATGGTGACAATGTCTTGTGGTCTGACATTGCAGATCTGTCTGATCATTGCCCTGTCATTTCGCTGCAGACGCTGGAGGTTTGGCTTTGTCAATGGCCAAGTCTCGCTGGCATGGAGCATTGCGCTCCGCATACAAGAGCTTTACATGCGGCCACGTGTTTTGAAAGAGTGGTGGCATGAAGAGAGAACTGGTAGCAGATCCTTGAACTTCTTCCAGGCGGTTTTCACACGTGTTGTGTTTGAAAGTTCACAGCCACCTGCTGCTGAGAGCATGTACCTCAGGCTTGTCAGGTCCAACCTGGACTTCCTTCTGTGGTCTGCCATCCAAGGGGCATGTACATCTGTAGTCAGGGTCTTTTTTCAAGCGCTTGAGCCCACTGCATTTCTTGTGCACCCAGTGCTTGCAGCCATTGCAGAGGATGCTGTTGCTGCCCACTCCAGTGCAACAGACAGTGCATGGAAACTCGCCTGAACTCTGCAGGAGGTCCAGTCCCATACCGCAGATCATAATCTGTGTCTTTCCTGCATTTACTCTCAGTCCTTTCTTCTCCATTGCTTCTGTCCATGTCAAGAGCCTCCTGACACATTCCTCAAGTGATTCAGCGATGATAACAAGGTCATCAGCATAGAGGTCTTCCCAGGGGACCCCAGAGCGGAACTCTTGTGATAAGGCTTCAAGCACAATGATGAAGAGCAGTGGGCTGAGTACCAACCTTCACTTCAAATTCTTCACTGTACCCCTCACCAACACGGACACGGCTCCGCGCATTCGCATACATCCCCTGCACCAGTCACACAATCCACTCCTCCACACCAAGTTTTCTCAGTGCCCACCAGATGACCTTCCGAGGTACTCGATTAAACGCCTTCTCCAGGTCTACGAAAGCCATGTAGAGTCTCTTGTTGGCAGCTAGATACTTCTTTTGCAGCTGCTTGACAACAAAGATTGCATCTGTAGTGCCTCTGCCTAGGACGTAGCTAAACTGGGAATCATCGATTGACACCAACTGTCTGATGAGGCCGTTCACAGTCCTCTCCAGGATTTTCATAACCTGCTCTGTCAATTTGAGACTGCGGTAATTGTCCCTTTCCAGTGCATCCCCCTTTCCCTTGTAGAGGCAGACAATGAAACTCTGCTTCCAGTCAGAGGGTACCTTGCCGTCACGAATGATTGCAGCTGCAAGGTCACAGATCATGGAGGCGCCCATGTCACCAGCTGCTCGTATCATCTCCGCCACTATGCCTGATGGGCCCCGTGCTTTGCCTGCCTTCATTTGTGAGATAGCCTTCTTAACCATAGCAATGGTGATTGGGATGGGCGGGCCTTCCACTGGTGGTTGATAAGACAGGTGGTCTGGGTCCCAGTCAACTCAACGTTGAGAAGCCTTTGGTAGTGCTCTAGCCAAGCCTTCTGCTTTGAGTCTTCGCTCATTGACATCTCTCCTGCATCATTCTTCACAGGTTTGCAACCACCAACATCAGTGTTCTCTCTTCTAAACTGATTAGCAAGGCGGTAGACTTCTGAAGACTTGGGGTCAATATTCTCGTAGACTTTTTGTCGGCTTCTTGACGAGCATGGTGCACTGCATGTCTGGCATTTTGTTTGGCTGCATTGTATGATGCCCTAGTGCCTTTACCAGCCTTCCAGGCCTTGATAGCTTTCTGCTTGGCAGCAATGGCCTTTTCCACATGTTCATTCCACCACCAGGTTTCACGACGCCAACGGTGTGGCCGAGTTGTGCCACACACCTCCTCAGTTGTCTTGAGCAGTCCAGTCTTGATGTTGTTCCAGATATCCTCAGTGACCCCATCAGCTACACCTGCAGATGTGCTCACATGCAAGTTGAAGACCTCCTGGAAATGATTGTTTGTCTGAGGGTCTTTAAGCTTCCAAACTTTGAGGCGTTGGGTGAACTTGCGCTTGGATTTTGGTGGCACATCAATCCTCATGTCACATACAAGAAGCTGATGTTGTAGAGCTACTTCCTCGCCAGGGATCACTTTTACATCTGTGACAAGTTTGCACATGGTACTAAGGAAAAGGATGAAGTCTATCTGCATGGCTATGTTTCCCGACTTGTATGTGATGAGATGGCTGTCACATTTCTTGAAACATGTGTTCCCAAGAAGCAGGTCAAATGCTAGGGTGTACTCTAGGATTCTCTCACCCTCAACATCTGGTTCTGACCTGCCATACCCCATCCCACCATGCTCTTCCCTGTATCCAGTGCCTGCATGGCCTACATGGCCGTTCCAATCTCCACATAGGATCAGAAATTCTGATGCTGGGATCCTGGCAGTCACAGCACGCAGCGGATCACAGAACAGGTCCTTAACCTCATCACTTAGACCACCCTGTGGGGCATACACAGACAGGAACGTAACCACACGCTGGCCGACTATGGGTTTCACTAATATGATTCTGTCGGAGACTGTCTGAACCTCAAAAACTTTCTCTATCAACTCTTCTGCCACAAACACTCCTACACCAGCAGTGCCTTTGTCGTTTCCTGACCAGCAGAACTTGTACCTGGTGTCCTTGCCCTTGATTGTGTGGCAGTTGCCACAACGGTATCTGGTCTCTTGAATGCAGCAGACATCCACTTTCCTGCGGGATAGTGTTTCCACTACCTCACAAACTCTTCCTCTCAGGGTGTTCACATTGAGTGTTCCCACCCTGAATGTCCTCAGGTGCTTGCTTGATTCGCCACAATGGCCTGACCCTGCCTCCCACACCTGACAGGAGGCCAAGCCGGAGACATTACCAACAGAACTTTGATGTCTGTTAGCACCGCCTAACTCTAATTCTATTCTTGTGTTTGCCATAAAAGATTTTGGAACAACCGTTTTTACGGAATCACCTGTCCTAGCTGACATCCCAACTCAGTTCTTTTACGGCATCTGAGCATGCGCGCCGTTCCCGCACTCAGGCAGTGTGCTTTGCCGTTGTCCTTATAAAGAGAGGATCATCCGCCAAACCACAATAGCTAGAACACCAAGCCATCGGTCTGTAGATGATTGCTGCCTAGCTCTGCCACCCAGGAAACTGTGATAGAGGGCAGCCTCACATTCCCACACTCATGTGTTCACTCACTAGTGAAAAATTGTGCACTTTGGAGTTAACTTCTAGTTCACTTTGACCTCTATTCCTCGTCTTAACGTAGTGAACACCAAGTGCACTAATTGTAACTTTTAGTCTTAGCACTACTGTAACTTGGCAGAAATGTTTCCTCGGTGACCCGCTACCAAGACTGCTAAAGCAGTCATGATTCATCAAAAAACATGGCTGCTAGGGGGTGGGGCTTATTTTCCCTATATATCTCTACAGAAAACTTTCAAGCTCGCATGATACGTGAAAAAATATGGCCGCAAGGGGCATGGTTTATTTTCCCTATATATCTATATAGAAAACTTTAAAATTCTTCTTGTCAGAAGCCACTTGACTGATTTCAACATTACTTGGCAGGAATGTTTCCTTGATGACCCTCTACCAAGATTGTTCAAGCAATTATGATTTGTCAAAAAAACATGGCTGTTAGGAGGCGGGGCTTATTTTCCCCATATAGCTACCGTATATAACACACTTTAAAAGTTCTTTTTTTACCTATATATCTAAATAGAGAACTTTAAAAATCTTCTTGTCAGAAACCATTGAACCAATTTCAATATTACTTTGCAGGAATGTTCCTTTGGTGACTCTCTATCAAGTTTGTTCAAGCTGTCATGATTCGTCAAAATACATGGCCGCTAGGGGGCGGGGCTTCTTTTCCCTATATAGCTATATAAAACACTTTAAAAGTCTTTTTGTCAGAAATCACTGGACCAATTTCAATATAACTTGGCAGAAATGTTCCCTTGGTGACCCTCTGTCAAGATTCAGTTCAAGCCATCATGATGCATTAAAAAAACAATGGCCATTAGGGGGTAGGGCTATAAAATTTATACAAAAATCTTAGAGCAGTGAACTTGGCTGAAACTTCAATAGTAAGTATGCAAATCTGTTTGCTCAGGTGAGCGATATAGGACCATCATGGTCTTCTTGTTTACCTGGACAGCTATAGGCCAAACTTTAAAAATCTCCTTGTCTGAAACTAGAAGGCCCAGGCCTTTGATATATGGTATTGTAGCTTCATCTTGTGGGCCGCTACCAAGAGTGTTCAAATTATAGCCCTTGGGTCAAAAATGGCCCTGCCCCAGAAGTCACTTATTTTACATAGACTGATATAGGGAAAACTCTTCAAATGTCTTCTCAGAAACCACTGGGCCAAACAAAGCTAAATTTGATATGGATCCTCAATTGATGGGGGAACGGAAGTTTATTCCCCACATCTGGGTCACATGAACAAGATGGTGCCAATATATGGTAAAAATCCTTTAAAAATCTTCTTCTCCTGAACCAAAGGACCAATGGCCCTGGGGTTTGGTATGCAGCATTTGGGATATGGGCCAAAGAAAGTTTGAAAAAATTATAACCTTGGTTGACCTAGACCTTTATGGCTCACCTGAGCAAGGCTCAGGATGAGCTATTGTGAACACTTGCCATCCGTCATCGCCCGTCCATCCATCTGTCCACACCTTAGAATGACTTCTCCTCTGTAATCCCTGGGCCGGTTTTTCTTCAAACTTCACGTGGAGCTTTCTGTTAAAGGGGGATTGAAAATTTGTACAAATGGTCATGGTCTGTTAATCAAGATGGCCACCATGCCCATATATGGTAAAAACACTTAAAAATCTTCTTCTCCAGAACAAAGAAAGCTTCAAGGCTGAATCTTGGTATATAGCATCATAGGCTCAAGGTCTACCATGTTTGTTCAAATGATGACCCTAGGTTGACCTTTGACCTTTTTATGGCAAGGTCAAATTTGCATCCCCATGCATTTTTTTGGGAAATGTTGAAGTCATTTTCTCAAAATGTATGAAAGACTAATGGCTGAAACTTACAATGAGTGATTAAAGTAGTAAAACATTTTAGTTATAATCAAAATTTTGTCCCCTGGGGTTATCTGCCCTTGCCCCTGGGCTATATACATGTATAAAATTGTGTAATTTTTAAATATCTTCTTTTCTGAAACGCTTGAGCAATTTTCACCAGATTTTACATGGGGCATTCTGCCAAAAGGGTATTGCCAATTTATTCAAATGGTTCCACACCATTGTACAAGATGGCCGCCATGCCCATGTATGGTAAAAACTCTTAAAATCTTCCTTTCCAGAACTAAGAAAGCTTTGGGGTTGAATCTTGGGACTCAAGGTCTACCAAGTTTTTTCAAATGATGACCCTAGGTTGACCTTTGACCTTTTTACGGCAAGGTCAAATTTGCGTCCCTATACATGTATATGGGGAAAATGTTGAAAAGTCATTTTCTCAAAATGTATTAAAGACTAATTGCTGAAACTTAAAATGTATGTTTAAAGTAGTAAAACATTTTAGTCATAATCAAAATTTTGTCCCCAGAGGGTTATCTGCCCTTGCCACTGGGCTATATACATGTATAAGATTGTGTAAAATTTTTAATATGACATCTTTGAAATTCACATGGGGCCTTCTGTCAAAAGGGTATTGCCAATTTGTTCAAATGGTTCTGTGAAATTGAACAAGATGGCCATATGTAGTGGAAACACTTAAAAATCTTCTTCTCAAAAACCAAGAAAACTTTGTGGCTGAATCTTGGTATATAGCATCGAAGACTCAAGGTCTACCAAGTTTGTTCAAATGGTGACTGTAAGTGCACCTTTGACCTTTTTATGGCAAGGTCAAATTTATGTTCCCATGCATTTGTATGGGGAAAATGTTGAAAAGTCATTCTCTCAGAATGTATTAAAGACTAATGGCTAAAACATACACTGTGCGATTAAAGTAGTAATACATTTTAGTTATAATTAAAATTTTGTCCCTTGAGGGTAATCTGCCCTTGCCACTGGGCTATATACATTTATAAAATTGTGTAATTTTTAAATGTCTTCTCTGAAACTGCTTGAGCAGTTTTCACCAGATTTCACATGGGCCTTCTGTTGCAAGGGTATTGCCAATTTGTTCAATGGTTCAGCACAAATTGAACAAGATGGCTGCCATGTTCATACATGGTAAGAACTCTTGAAAATCTTCTCCAGAACCAAGAAAGCTTTGGGGCTGAATCTTAGTATATAGCATCGAGGATTCAAGCTCTACCAAGTTTGTTCAAATGAAGTTCATAGGTTGACTTTGACCTTTTTACGGCAAGGTCAGATTTGTATCTCTATAAATTTGTATGGTGGGAAAAGTTGAAAAATCATTTTTTTTTTCAATATGTATTTAAGACTAATGGCTAAAACTTACAAAGTATTATTAAAGTAGTAAAACATTTTAGTTAGGATAACAATTTTGCCCCCTGGGGGTTATCTGCACTTGCCCCTATGCTATATACAGGTATAAAAACATGAAATCTTTAAACCTCTTCTTCTCTAAAACCACTTGACCAATTTTCACCAGATTTCACATGGGGCCTTCTGTCAAAGGGATGTTGACACTTTGTTCAAATGGTTCTGTATCATAGAATAAGATGGCTGCCATGCCCATATATGGTAAAAACACTTAAAAATCTTCTCCAGTACTAAGAAAGCTTTGAGGCTGAATCTTGGTATACAGCATCGGGGACAAGGTCTATCAAATTTGTTAAAATGATGAGACTAGGATGACCTTTGACCTTTTTTTATCCCCTGACCAATAGGTTTAGGAATATAGCGATCACCATGGATTCTGTCCCTTAGTCTGTCCGTAGACGCATCCTCATGCGCTCCATAACTTTGATACCCTTAGACATATTTTGATAATATTTAGTTGGAATGAAGAGGAAGACCAGTAGACATGTTGTGTGCAATAGAGACAACTCTCACTGTCTTCATTTCATAGTTATCTCCCCTGAACCCAAAACCTTGTGCAGGCTATAACACCCATACTCTTTGAAATAATTTGATAATATTTGGTTGGGATAAAGAGGAGGACCAGTAGGCATGTCGGGTGCAAGAGAGACAACTCTCACTCTCTTCATTATGTAGTTATCTTCCCTGAAGCAGAAATCCATAGACAAATAACTTTGATAACCTTAGTTTTGATAATATTTGGTAGGAATGAAGAGAAGGACCAGTAGGCATGTCATATGCAAAAGGGACAACTCTCAACTTCTTTATTATGTAGTTATCTCCCCTGAAGCCGAAATTTTGTGCAGGCCATAAATCTCCCCTGAAGCCGAAATTTTGTGCAGGCCATAACTCCCATACTGTTTGAGATAAATTGATAATACATGAAGAGGACTACTGTGCTTTCGACATCATTCAGAAAGTCATTTTTTGCTTGGCGCTTTACACAGAAGAAGTAAATTTACAAACTTTTATCATGATTTAATGCAAAACCATTTGTCGTAACTACCTATGCACAAAAAGTTTTATTGTAGTCATTGGTTTTTAAAAAATCAAATATTTTCACTTTTTCCCAATAGTAAAAATGAATGCAAATTATGCAAAAATCTGTAGGATAGGTAACTTGGAGGCAGATTTTCAACCAGTTCCGCTTGTTCAATTTTTCTGAAGTTTTCACAGTTTTGTTGTGAAACATCAATAATTAAAATTCAGCGAAGAAAAATAAAAAATATTTTCTTACACAAAAAATCCAAAAAAATCACTTTACTATAGAAATTGCATAGGTCAGACCAATTTTTGGCTGTAAATTTAATTTTACTGTAAATATTTGAGAACAGAACACAGAAACAGAAAAGACAAATGGTTTCTGATAAGATAAGGACAATCAGAACAAAATATTTTCATTTAAAATAAAATGCCAAACAAAAAACATCTTTCCGAGAGATGTCGAAAGGACAGTAGTAGTCATGTCACATACAAGAGAGACAACTCTTCTCTTTATTATGTAGTTACCTCCCCTGAAGTAGGAATCTGAGATGCATCCTTGTGCATTCCATAACTTTGATTCCCTTAGACATATTTTGATAATATTTGGTATGAAAAAAAAGGAGGTCTAGAAGGGGTATTGCATGCAGGAGAGACAACTCTCACTTTCTTTGTTATGTAGTTATCTCCCTTGAAGCCAAAATCTTGTACAGACCATAACTCCCATTCTGTTAGATATAATTTGATAAAATTTGGTAAGGATGAAAGGTAGGCCCAGTAGGGGTGTCATGTGCAAGAGAGACAATTCTCACTTTTTTCATTATGAATATGTTGTTATCTCCCCTGAAGCAGAAATCTTGTGAAGGCCATAACATCCATACTGTTTGAGGTAAATTGATAATATATGGTAGGGACATATATCAGGTCAAGTTGGAGTGTCACATGCAAGAAGGACAAAACTTGCTCTGTTCTTTTTCTAGTTGTCTCCCCTGAACAAATTTCTAAGCCAAATTCTTCTGCACTCTGTAACTTCTTAATGGTTTGAAATATTCTGATAATATTTGGTAGAGGCATAGATCCAGAAGGGGTGTCATATGCAAGAAAGACAACTCTCACTTTCTTCATTATATAATTGTCTCCCATGAATCCAAAATCTTATGCAGGCTATAATACCCATACTGTTTGGGATAATTTGATAATATATGATAGGGACATAAAGCAGATCAAGTAGGAGTGTTGTATGCAAGAAGGACGACTCTTGCTTTTTCTTTTTTTTTATAGTTATCTCCCCTAAATGAATTTCAAAGCCATAATCTAATGTGCTGGCCTCGGTGGCTCAGTTGGATGCGCCGTCCGACTGGAGATCAGGAGGTCGCAGGTTCAACCCCCGCCGAGGTCGGCAACATTCTTTCATGGAGATTGATCATGAAATATTTTCTACGTCATTCTCTCCCTTCCGCTGATTCAAGAAGGGCAGTTGTCAGTTTCTGGCAAAAGAATGTGCACAATACTGGTTAACCGCTTAGAGGACTAAGCCTGCCCAGTAAATGTGTGGTAAGGTAAACTGACTGCGCTCGAAATGACCCCATAGGGTTGACTGGGCTGTCAAACCTCAACACAAACAAACATAATCTAATGCACTCCATAACTTTTTTATGGTTTGAAATATTTTGAAAAGATTTGGTACAGGCACAGATAAGGACCAGTAGGCATGTCACATTTTAGTTATCACCCCTGAATAAATTTCTTAGCCAAATTCTTGTGCACTCTATAACTTCTGAATGGTTTGAAATATTATGATAATATTTGATAGACACATAGATAAGGATCAGTAGGGGTATCACGTGCAAGACAAACATCTCTCATTTTTAGCTCACCAGAGCATGAAGTGCTCAAGGTGAGCTGTTGTGATCACGCTGTGTCCCTCATACATGTGTTGTCCATTGTCGACTTTTGCCTTGTTCACCCTCTAGAGACCACAGTTTTGTTTCAATCTCCATGAAACTTTACCAGAATGTTTGTCTTGGTGATATCTAGGTCAAATTAGAATCTGGGTTATGTGCGGTAAAAAACTAGGTCACTAGGTCAAGTTTCTTTAAAACCTTGTTCACCCTCTAGAGGCCCTAGTTTTGCTTCGATCATCATGAAACTTTACCAGAATGTTTGTCTTGATGTTATCTCAGACAAATTTGAATATGGGTCATGTTGGGTCAAAAACTAGGTCACCAGGTCAAATTGCTTTAAAACCTTGTTCATCCTCTGGAGGCCACAGATTTGCTTCAGTGTTCATGAAACTTTACCAGAATGTTTGTCCTGATGATATCTCAGTCAATTTTGAATATGGTCCATGTTGGGTCAAAAACTTGGTCACTAGGTCAAATTGCTTTAAAACCTTGTTCACCCTTTAGAGGCCACAGCTTTGCTTCAATCTTCATGAAACTTAACCAGAATGATAGTCTTGATGAGATCTCAGTCAGGTTTGAATACAAGTCATGTCAAATCAAAAACTAGATCACTAGGTCAAATTTCTTTAAAACCTTGTTCACCCTCTAGAGGCCACAGTTTTGCTTTAATCATCATGAAACTATATCAAAATATTTTTTAGCTCACCTGAGCACGAAATGCTCAAGGTGAGCTATTGTTATGACCCTGTGTCCCTTGTATGTGCGTCGTCCGTCATGCGTCATCAACATTTTCCTTATTCACCCTCCAGAGGCTACTGTTTAACTTCAATTGTCATGAAACTTTACCAGTGTCCGGATTTCAAAGTAATTCCACAGAAGTGTTCCTCTTATGGCCCTTTACCAAAATTGCTGAAATAGTACTGCTCGGCTGAAAAAAGTGGCCACCAGAGCTAAAAATATAATAAAACTTTAAACAACATCTCCTCCTTGGGCAGTGGCCTGATTTCAAAATGGTTTCACAGAAATGTTCCTCTTATCCCCCTTTACCAAAATTGCCAAAATGGTTCTGCTCTGCTGAACAAAATGGTCACCAGAGCTAAAAATAGAAAAAACTTTTAACTACATCTCCGTGGCCAGTGGCCGGATTTCTAAATAATTTCACATCAATGTTCCTCTTATGCCCCGGTATCAAAATTGCTAAAATGGTTCTGCTCTGCTGAACAAAATGGTTGCCAAAGCTAAAAATAGAAAAAAAAAACCTTTAAAGGACAGGATAAGTAGATGACCCGATTAATTTCTGAAAAATATCTGATTTTTTTTTACTTATGGCCCTTTGAAAATTTCAGCATTTTAACTTTGTAAGGAAGATATCTCAAAAACTGTTTAAGCCATTACCTTGAAACTTGACAGGCTGATAGGGAATGATGAGTAAATGACCTGATTAACTTACAACAGTTATCTCAGGTGAGCATTGTGGCCCATGGACCTCTTGTTCAGTTCTTCTCCTGAACTGAAAGGCCAACTGACTTGAATCTTAGTGAGAAGCATCAAGGTGATTTGTAGAAAATCTTGAAAATCTATTTTTCACTTCTTCTCCTGAACCAAAAGGCCAATTGACTCAAACCTGGATAGGAAGCTTTGGAGTGACTTGTAGATAAAACATAGCTAAAATTGTTACGATTGGAATTCCAAGATTGCCGCCATGGCGGTCATCTTGAAAATCTATTTTTCGCTTCTTCTCCTGAACCGAAAGGCCAATTGACTCGAAAGTTGTTAGGTAGCTTGTGGTTACTGGTAGATCAAAAACAGTTAAAATCATCCTAATCGAAAATCAAAGATGGCCGCCATGTCAGCCATCTTGAAAATCTATCGCTTCTTCTCCTGAACTGAAAGGCCAATAAGCTTGAAACTTGGTAGGAGCCATTGAGGTGACTTGTAGATAAAAAAATAGATAAAATCTTGGAAATACAAGATGGCCACCACAGTTGCCATCTTGAAAATCTATTTTGAACTTCTTCTCCTGAATGGAAAAGCCCATTGACTCGAAATTTGATAGGAAATATTGAGGTGACTTGTAGATCAAAATAACTAAAGTCATTCTGATCGGAAATCCAAGATGGTTGCTCTAGAGCCATGTTGAAAGTCTATTTTGAACTTCTTCTCCTGAACCCAAAGGGCAACTGACTCAAACTTCGAGGTGACTTGAAGATCAAAAGTACCTAAGCCATCTTGGCCCTCTTGTTGTGAAAATTTCACTTATTTCTAGTTAAAGGTCTTATAACAACATGACAATAGTATGATATAAACACATTTTTTATCTCATCTGAGTTGAAAACTCAGGATAAGCTGTTGTGATCGCTTGTCATCTGTCTTCCATCTGTCCATTTTCCATACCTTTGAACAACTTCTCCTGTGAAATCCCAGGGCCAAATTTCTTCAAATTTTATGTCAATTCTTCTGTTAAAGGGGGACTGAAAATTTGTACAAATAGTCACGGTCCATTAATTAAGATGGTCACCGTGCCTATATATGTTAAATACACTTTAGAATCCTCTCCAGAACCAAGAAAGCTTTTAGGCAGAATCTTGGTATATAGCAGTGGGGACTCAAGGTCTATCAAGTTTGTTCAAATGATGATTGAATGTGGACCTTTGACCTTTTTATGGCAATTTCAAATGTTGAATAATCATTTTCACAAAATGTATAAAGAATAATGGCTGAAACTTACAATGTATGATTAAAGTAGTAAAACTTTTTTGCTTTAATTAAAGTTTTGTCTCTCAGGGGTTATACATACATGTATACAATTGTGTAATCTTTAAACATTTTCTTCTTTAAAAGTGCTTGACCAAACTTTACCAGATTTCACATTTCTGTGGACGGGTATTGACAGTTTATTCAAATGGTTCTGCACCATGGAACAAGATAGCTGCCATGCCCATATATGGTAAAAAACACTTAAAAATCTTCTCTAGAACCAAGAAAGCTTTGAAGCAGAATCTTGGTACATAGCATCAAGGACTCAGTCTACCGTTTATTCAAATGATGACCCTAGGATGATCTTTGCTCTTTTTATGGCAAGGTCAAATTTGTGTTGCATGTTTGTATGGGGAAAATGTTGAAAAATCATTTTTTCAAAATGTGTTAAAAGACTTATTGCTGAAACTTACAATGTATGATTAAAATAGTAAACTGTTAATTATAATCAAAATTTTGTCCCCCCTGGGTGTTATCCACCCTTGCCCCCCCTAAGCTATGTAGATGTATAAATCATGTATATTCACTGAAACTGCTTAACCCGTTTTCACTAGATTTCGTATGGAGCCTTCTGTCAAAGGGGTACTGGCAATATGTTCAAATGGTTCTTCACCATTGAACAAAATGGCCTCCATGCCTATATAGTAAGAAGTGATGGATTTTGAGTGACAAGGCTGCTAGATCTTAAAGTCTTTGATTAAAGATTTAATAGAAGACTTTAAGACTGAGTTAACCAACCTTAATACAGACAACCCTCTTTATACTGACACTCAATACAACGACAAAATTCATTATAATGACAATTTGACTATCACGAAACCTTCTCTTAAGAGGAAACATTTAGCCACAAATTATGCAAGAATGTTGTATTTAATACTTCTAAGAAACATATGTTTTGGATATTTGTTAGAATTGCCTCACTGAGGCAATTCTAACAAATATCCAAAACATATGTTCTTTGAGGAAATAAGAACAAACAAAACAAGACCTTTCTTACATATCAATCTGCTCATTTAGTATTCTGTACAACAGCAAATTCATTTTAATAGCAGCATCTTTGGGAACAAATGGTCATTGTAACAAGGGTTCACTGTATTATTGCTTGCATGTATTTTATATGTGACAGGGAGTGGAGTTGTTGAAGCCGGGCGGTGTGCTAGTCTACAGTACTTGTACTATCACAATGGACGAGAATGAGAAACAGGTGGAATGGGCTCTCAGGAAGTTCCCGTGTCTCAAACTGGTTGCACAGGTAACAGTACTAGAATCATTCCCCCTTCGTAAATGCCTGTACAGTCAGATGAGGGGATGCAGTTTAATGTGTAAAGCAGTCAAATGTTTTCAGAATTTACAGTTTTGACTAAAAGTAAACTCTATAACTAATTTTGGACTCAGTTTCGAAGTTTCCTTAAAAAAAAAAAACAACAACAAAAAAAACAATACACCCCCTTTTAGCATGCACCATGCTCTTTTGAAAGTCTGTGCATGAGCCTGTTGTTTGCCCTGAGCCCTCAAAAACTGACCGATACAGGCTTGAAGAGATGCTTGCATATTCAGCTGGAGCACACAAAGATTGTCTTATGTCATATGATATACATATATAACTACCTACTAATCACATTGGGAGAAAATTAATCCCTTTAAGAGGTGACCCCTTTTCAGAAAGGGCTTGGTTAGCAGAAAAATGAACAGAAAATCACAAAAGTTGTCTCCCTTGATAAAATGGTGAAAAATTTACAAAGTGTATCCAGTCCTCTCAACTTTTCAGATGTAGAATTCTATGATGTCAAATGTTTAACTATTGAACAGACATTAGATGTAGAGTTCTATGATGTCAAATGTTTAACTATTGAACAGACATTAGATGTAGAGTTCTATGATGTCCAATGTTTAACTATTGAACAGACATTAGCTGTAGAGTTCTATGATGTCAAATTTTTAACTATTGAACAGACATTAGCTGTAGAATTCTATGATGTCAAATTTTTAACTATTGAACAGACATTAGATGTAGAGTTCTATGATGTCCAATGTTTAACTATTGAACAGACATTAGATGTAGAGTTCTATGATGACATATGTTTAACTATTAAACAGGCATTAGATGTAGAATTCTATGATGTCAAATGTTTAACTATTGAACAGACATTAGATGTAGAGTTCTATGATGTCAAATGTTTAACTATTGAACAGACATTAGATGTAGAGTTCTATGATGACATATGTTTAACTATTAAACAGGCATTAGATGTAGAATTCTATGATGTCAAATGTTTAACTATTGAACAGACATTAGATGTAGAGTTCTATGATGTCAAATGTTTAACTATTGAACAGACATTAGATGTAGAGTTCTATGATGTCAAATGTTTAACTATTGAACAGACATTAGATGTAGAGTTCTATGATGTCAAATGTTTAACTATTGAACAGACATTAGATATAGAGTTCTATGATGACATATGTTTAACTATTAAACAGGCATTAGATGTAGAATTCTATGATGTCAGATGTTTAACTATTGAACAGACATTAGATGTAGAGTTCTATGATGTCAAATGTTTAACTACTGAACAGACATTAGATGTAGAGCATGATGTCATATGTTAAACAATTGAACAGTCTTCTCATGAAGAACTCTTTGATGTCATATGTTTAACTATTGAACAGTCATCACATGTAGTATTCTGTGATTTTAAATCTTCAGCCCTTTTCTCTTCTCTCTCTCTTTTCATATGCTATGCCTTTTGTTTCTCTAATTCTAATCTTTAAAGGTATAATGAATGAGCATTTCTTGCAGCCAGCTGCTAGCACTTTTCTGTCCAGCGGTAGTTTTTCAAGTCTACAAAGCTCAGGATCAGATAATTTTACTGTATCTTTCACAGTTCTCAAAAAATATTTGTTGTTTCACTCAAAGATGTTTTGTCTGGAGTAACAACAGATGTATTTCAGATAATGCCCTTTCCACATCTGCATTACCATGTGGCAAAACCAATGCATTTTCAAAACTTTGGTCAAGAATGGATATTTTGGCAAACAACTGCTCTATTTGATGTCAAATACTTACCTCCAGTAATGATCTACACACTTTTCCGGAGGAGGACATTCAGTATCATCAGCCATACTCAAAACTTTCCACTCATCAGAAATCCTAGCAACTTCTTCATCTGGCATGTTTATTTTTTTAGCTTCATATCCTATCTCTTGAAAAGACTTTGTAAGCCTTTGTAGATTTAGGCACCCAATCCCGAATTACTACAGCTGAATTCTTTCTTGCATACAAAGCAGTAGCCATGGAAATCAGACTTTCTCTTTTTGCACCCCTGGGAAAGATGACCATTTAGGTCATTTTCTTCCAGCCATTTTTGCAGGAATCTGGAATTTCTTTTGTCTTACATTTCAGCATGAACATTTCAGCATTTATTTTCACAGAGTTTTAGTTAATTACTATATCTAATAGTCACTCACCTGCAATAAAGTGTGATATGATGAGCAGCCTCACTGGAATTCCAATCAAGTGTTATTCTGACAAGCCTGTAGTATCATATGACTAACCACCTGAAGGGTATGTTCAGACACTCGACCATTGGCTCTACAAAGGCATCTGCAATTTGCCAAAGCTCTGTAAGACTGCATGCATGTGTAGGCTAAAATGAGCCCTGGTCAGCTGCAACTCTTTTCAGAATACCACTTGGCTTGATTGTTTTCTTTCAGCACTAGCTGCTTTTGTTCAATATTCTGAGCATCTCTTTACAACAATTTCATCTAGATGAATCTGAGCAATTGTGTAGAAACAGTAACTTGTGTACCTTATGTAGCTTAACTCTGATAATCATATAGATAGATTAATAATCATTAGGAAAGAGCATGATGCTGTATCAGTTTTCACTGTAAGAAAATAAGGTAAGCATCCAGAGTCAGAATCATTTTGCATTTGATTTAGTTATATATCATTTGGCTCCTTCATTAATTTCTTTCAATTTCAATTTCATTTTATTTTATTTTTATTATTTGGATTGTTATTATTTAATTTTTTTTATTATATTTTTTTTATTTTGCTGATCTGATAACTATATAGGCCATTTTGCCTCTGTAATAGGACACTTTGTCAGTTATAGGATAAATAGGACAGTCATCGAAATATAGGACAAATATAGGATATAGGACAAAACTATTGAATAGAAATCACATCTAGAGTTCTATGATGTGATATGTTTAACTACTGAGCAGACATCACATGAGAACTCTGTGATGTCATATGTTTTAACTATTGAACAGTCTTCATATGAAGAACACTATGATGTCATCTGTTTACTATTGAACAGACATATCATGCAGAGTTTTATGATGTTATATGTTTAACTAATGAACAGACATCACATGTCGAGTTCTATGATGTTTAACTGTTGAGCAGACATCTAATGTTGAGTTCTATGATGCCATATGTTTAACTAATTAACAGACTTCACATATAGAATTCTGTGGTGTCATATATTTAACTATCGAACAGTCTTCAGATGTAGAATTCTATGATGTCATATGTTTAACTATTGAACATTCATCTTATGAAGAATTTTATGATGTCATATGTTTAACTTTTGAACAGTCATCACATGTAGAATTCTATGATGTCATATGTTTAACTATTGAACAGTCATCACAAGTAGAATTCTATGATGCCATATGTTAAAATATTGAAACCACATCACATATAGAATTCTATAATGCCATATGTTTCACTTTTCAACAGTCATCACGTGTAGAATTCTATGATGTTGTAAGTTTAACTCTTGAATATTCTTCAGATGTAGAATTTCTATGATGTCATATGTTTAACTATTGAACAGTCATCACATGTAGAATTCTGTGATGCCATATTTTAACTGTTGAACAGTTATCACATATAGAATTCTATGATGTCATGTTTAACTATTGAACAGTCACCACATTTAGATTTCTGTGATGTCATGTGTTTAACTATTGAACAGTGATCACATGTAGAAATCTATGATGTCATATGTTTATCTATTGAACAGTCATCACATGTAGAACTTTATGATGTCATATGTTTACCTATTGGACAGTCATCACATGTAGAACTCTTTAATATCATATGTTTGACTATTGAACAGTCATCACATCAAGAATTCTGTGATGTCATATGTTTAACTATTGAACAGTCTTCACATGTAGAACTCTATGATGTCATATGTTTAACTATTGAATAGTCTTCACATGACTCCATTGGGTTGACTGGGCAGTCAAACCTTAACACAAACTATGATGTCATATGTTTAACTGTTGAACAGTCATCACATGCAGAATTCTATTATGTCATATGTTTAACTATTGAACAGTCTTCACATGTAGAATTCTGTGATGTTGTAAGTTTAACTATTGAGCAGTCCTCACATATAGAATTCTAATAAATCATATGTTTAACTATTGAACAGTCTTCACTTGTAGAATTCTATGATGTCTGAATATTGAACAGTTGTCACATGTAGACTTCTATGATGTTGTATGTTTAAATATTCAGAGTCTTCACATGTAGAATTTTATGATGTCATATGTTTAACTATTGAACAGTCTTCACATGTAGAATTCTGTGATGTAATCTGTTTAACTATGGAAGAGTTTTCCCCTGTAGAATTCTATGATGTCCTATGTTTAACTATTGAACAGTCTTTACATGTAGAATTCTGTGATGTAATCTGTTTAACTATTGAACAGTCTTCACCTGTAGAATTCTATGATGTCATACATTCACCAAAACTATTACCATTTGAAAGGTTTTCATTTGATTATTTAGATACAATTTGTTCAGTCAGTCTGTCATTTACGGTCTTATAACTGAATATTTGGAGGTGATAACTACATGTCCCACGCTCCCTCGCCTATTTTTTGTCAGATATCTTGAGAAAAACATAAAATATAACAAAAACTCTTTTGAGGACACTATGTATTGTTTTAACTCTAAATCCCTTATATACTTGTAATTAAATTTTGTAAGTAATAGGTTGAACAAGTATCAGTGTTGTTGCTCATACTTTTGAGACATTGGATTATACGGAAACTGTCTCGAAGAGACGACTTCAGTAATAACCCAAACCCTGACCTAAACTGTGCACTTGATATTGATGTGTGAGTGTGTGTTAGTGGGGGCGCCCATTAAGCCGTCTCTGTGAGATGAGTTGGCAAGATTCCGAAGCATGATTATTTTTCAGATGGTGTAGTAGATATCTAAACAAGTATCAGTGTTGTCACTTATACTTTTGTGACATTGGATTATACGGAAACCTTCTCGGAGAGGTGACTTCAGTGATAACCCACACGCTGATCTAAACTGTGCACTTGAGAGCATGTTAGTGTGTGTGCCCACCTATGAGATGGCTTAGTGAGATCCCAAAGTATGACTATTTTCCTGGAGGTGTAATAGATCTCTGAACAAGTATTAGTGATGATACGGACTTATTTGAGACATTGGATTACACTGAGGCAGACTCGGGGAGACGACTTCAGTGATAACCCAAATGTTGACCTGAATCGTGCTTTAGATACTGAAGTACTATTATGTGGTAGTTTGTCTCCTTAACCAATAGTGTGTACCTCCTTACTTACACTATAGAATTCTGCTGACTATTACTAACCACAAAAACTGCTGTTGCCTTACAGACACCCCACCTGGGTGACACAGGAAGACCTTGCCAAGGGCTGACTGATGACCAGCTTCAGTTGTTGCAGAGATTTGATCCAAACAGTACTACAAGTAGATCTAAATACTTCACCGACACAGACACTATAGGCTTCTTTATAGCAAAATTTATCAAAGAACCAAATGGATAATCTATGGAGCTGTGATTGTTTTTTTATTTGTCAAATAATTTACTCAAGTATTATATTATGAGAAATGCTACAGTAATGTATCCCAGTGAATCAATATTATCCTATGCACATTAACCCTCCAAGCGCTATTAAAGAAAAATTGTAGTAGACAACATTCTGAAATTGATTTTTTTATTTTTCAGAGAAAATGACTTCGTGCAAATAATGGAATGTCAAGTGATAGTTTCTATGGAAAAATAAAATTAGAATGTTATTTGCTACAATTCTACTTAGCACGTTAAGGGTTAAACTTGTAAGGGTGTAAAATTAATCATATGTCTAGATAGGATTATAAGTGTGGCAATAATTTAGAATATTTTTTTTCAAGCCTGCATGCTGTGAGTGGGATATAATCCCCAATTTGGTCTTAGTATATCTGTTTGTAAGTGCCTCTGTAACTGTGTCCATGTTTTTGTAGGTCTGTGCATCCAGAATACATGCATCTGTATATCTGTTTGTCTGTGGACACTTTAGTAATATTTCAAGGTGTCTTGGCATCCAAAGATGCCAGGCCCCTCAGACCATCAGTACATTCATATCACTAGCCAAGGTGACCTTCCACAAAATTTGGTCACTGTGATATACATTTACCTAAATCTATACCTGGCCATATTTTTGGGGTACTCTTACCTTGGCTTCCAAAGTTTCTAGTCTTCTCATCAATATAAGCATGGCACCACCACAGGTGACATCCAGAAAACTAGGCAGCTATGACTCACTTTTGTGAAAATTGAAAACTGGTCAAGTTTGCGGGGTTGAACTTATGTTTCATTCAGTTCCCTCATACTTCATCAATGATTTTCATTGCATCACCCCAGATGACCTTCAATAAAACTAGGTTTATGACCTACTTTGCAAAAATCCACTCCTGGTTAGCTCTGATTAGGTTTTCAAACTCACTCATTTCATAGCTTCCTCAGATGCCAGTCTACTCCAGGTTACCTCCCACAAAATTAGATCCCTTTGACCTATTTCTGTGAATATGCACTTGGTCATGTTATTGGGTCAGACCATTATCTTCCACCGATGCAAGCTCCTTTCAAACTTAATCAGTGCAATGCATCCAATGATCCCGAGTAACCTCTCACAAAAGTAAGTCAGTATGACATACTTTTACAAAAATTGAACATCTGGTCAGTTTATTGGGTTTGATAGTCTTGTTTCTCGGCTTCCATAGGTGTTTGGAATTCTGTTTTGGCTTCAATGGGATGGTCAAATTTCAGTTATACCACAAGTTATTGAGAAGCATCAATGGGATGAACATGCTGGCTGTTGTCCTCAAGTATTATTTTTGCACCAAAAAGAACAGCATATCTAATAAGTACTCATTTGAATCACATTGGTGAGATAATTCCCATGAGTAGCCACAAGATACGTTTTGGTAGAAAACTAACAAAATGTCTTGTTATCTGGAGCTACATGTGAATGCATTGTAGAAGAGCATAGGTGCATATAAATGGAATATCCAGACATACAGTTTTCTTATTCTCCATGAAAACATGTTGTGGATACTTGCTGAGGCACTTCAAACAAGTACTCATACATATGTTTGCCTGGAGAAATAAGGGAAATGTTTATCTGGACACCCCTTTTTAGTTCACCTGAACCTTTAAGCTCATAGGTGAGCTTATAGTATAGGCAAGCTCCGCTGTTCATCCATCGTCCACACTCTTGAAACATCTCCTCAGAAACCACTGGGCCAGTCAAAGCCATATAGAGCCTCAGTGGGTAGGGGGAACCAAAGTTTGTTTGCCGCATCTGGGTCACATGACCAAGGTGGCTGCTATGCCCATATATGGTAAAAAACCCTTTAAAAGTCTTCTTCTCTGGAACCAAAGGGCCAACGGCCTTGGGGCTTGGTATGCAGCATTGGGGACATGGGCCCATTGAAGTTTGAAAAAATGATGACATTCGGTTTACCTTGACCTTTTTAATGCAAAAGGTCAAATTTTTCTACATAGACTCCTGTAGGCAAAATTTAAAAAATCTTCTTGTCTGAAACTAGAAAGCCCAGGTCTTCGATATTTGGTATGTAGCTTTATCTTGTTGACCTCTATGAAGATTGTTCAAATTATAGCCCTGGGGTAAAAAATTGCCCCGCCCCAGAGGTCACTTATTTTACATACTCATATAGAGAAAACTGCAGCCGTCTTCTTCTCAGAAACCACTGGGCCAAGCAAAGCCAAATTTCATATGGAGCTTCAATAGTTAAGGGGAATGAAATTTTGTTTGCCTCATCTTGATCACATAACCAAGATGGCCAACACGCCCATATATGATAAAACTCTTTAAAAATCTTTTTCTCTGGAACCAAAGGGCCAATGGCCCTGGTGCTTGGTATGCAACTTTGGCGACATGGGCCAAAATGGCCCCACCCCAGGAGTCACATGTTTTACATAGACTCATATAGGGAAAATTCTTCAAACATCTCTTCAGAAACTACTGGGCCAATCAAAGCCAAATTGCGTATGGATCCTCAGTGGATAGGAGGAACAGAAGCTTATTGGCCACATCTGGGTCACATGACCCAGATGGCTGCCATGTGCAAAAAAAAAAACCCTTTAAAAATCTGCTTCTTGGGAACCATAGGATCAGTTGCCCTGGCTCTTGCTCAGTTGACCTTGACCTTTTTTACGTAACGGTCAAATTTTTTTACATAGACTCCTATAGGCAAAACTTTAAAAATCTTCTTGTCTGAAACTAGAAGGCCCAGGGCTTTGATATTTGGAATGTAGCTTTATCTTGTGGACCTCTACCAAGATTATTCAAACTATAGTCCTGGGGTCAAAAATGGCTCAAACGTCAGGGGTCACTTGTATTACATAGACTTTTATTGGGAAAAAACTTTAAAAATCTTTCTGAAACATGAAGGTCTAGGCCTTTGATATTTGGTATGTAATTTCATCTGATTGGCTTCTACCAATATTGTTCAAATTATAGCCCTGGGGTCAAAAATGGCCCTTTCCCGGGACTCATTTGTTTTACATAGACTCATGTAGGGAAAACATTTAGAAATCTTCTTGTTTGATATTAGAAGGCACAGGCCTTTGATATTTTGTATGTAGCTTCATCTAGTAAGCCTTTACCAAGATTGTACAAATTATAGCACTGGGATAAAAAATGGCCCTGCCCCTGGGCGCATTTATTTTACATAGACACATATAGGGGAAAACTTTACAAATTTTCTTGTCTAGAAAGACCAAGCCATTGATATTTGGTATGTAGCTTCAGCTAGAGGGCCTTTACCAAGATTGTTTAAATTATGGCCCTGGGGTCAAAATGGTTCCATCCAAGTGGTCACTTGGCTTTTATAGACTCGTACGGGAGAAAAGCATTTAAAATCTTCTTGTGTGAAACTAGAAGGCCTAGGCCTTTGACATTTGGTACTGGTACTTAGTTTTATCTAGTGGACCTTTACGAAGATTGTTCACATTATAGCCCTGGGGTCAAAAATGGCCCATTCCCAGGGGTCACGTTTTACATAGACTCATATGGGGAAAAAATTTAAAAATCTTCTTGTGTGAAACTAGAAGGCACAGGCCTTTGATATTTGTTATGTCACTTTATGAAAACCATATTTTATGTGAAAATTCTGTTTTGCTAAATTAAGTAAAGCTAAATTCCATACCAAGTTAATGTAGGATACAGAGATCAAAAGTTTTTCAAACTGCACCAGCTACCATATCTATATGTTTCATTCTTTAAAAATGTTACCATAAGCTTTCTCAGAACAAATAGTCTCAGGTGAACTACAGGATCATGTCCTCTGGTTTATCTGGACCTATGACTGGAGGACTATGAAAATGCATAGATTAGAAGATTGATCAGGATCTTGTGTAATGCTTTGACCCTTAAAGCACCCTTCAAAATTGTTGCAGTTAGTTTTTATTATGGCCTGTTGTCCTAACAATAGAATTTCGTTTATTTTGGGACGGTATAAGGGTAGAATGAATTCACAAGTAGGACTCAAACCTCTGACTATAGAAATCTAAGATAAATTGCTTTTTCCAGCAAAAAGGTGCTGTTGATTATCTTATTTTTTCATGAAAACATACGTTATGGATACTCATGCCTTGGTAAGGCACTTTTAATCAGTACCCACAGGATATGTTTTTGTAGAGACAAATATATACCTGGATATTCGTTCAGTCTGGAGCTATATGCAAACAGCAAACACTTAAATTATCCTGCACATCAGCAGTAATCAGTGTGTTTTTGTACATCAATTCAATATTCCTCACTATCTGCTTATGTTCCAAAAAACGTCGTTGCAAGGCATTGTTCAGTGTTTCTTTGTACTTAAACACAATTACCTTAAGTATTGGGACAACAAGGCTTCAGCAAACAGTGTACACCTAGATCAGATGCTGCATTATGCCACATCTGATCAGGGTTGACACTGCTTGCCAGTCATCCAGTAGTTTTTAGACACATCAATAAGTAGTAAAATGGACTTGTTGAATTTGAGGACAGGTATAGTAAGTAATGGTGTGCCAATATTTAGGGAATATATAGTAACAGTAGTGTCGTCTTTAATCTTTAGTACTCTTAGGCTGAAATCAGCAGATCACAGATTATCATATTTTTCTTAATTTTTTTCCCTAGAAATTTCTGCAGATTTCCTATTTAAGTAAAGTTAGAACAAAATGGCAATTATTAGTTTGTGGGAAATAAGAAAAAAATTCAAAGTGTTGTCTGCTGAAAATTCAACTCTGACAGCATTTAAATTTTACCCTTGTCCTTGGAAAAAAATCACTTTAACACACACCAAGAGAAAAACATAGACCAGTACAGACAACACACACCAACAGAAAGACATTGACCAGTACAGACCTGTTTTACAACTAAGTTAAAACCAATTGTCAAGTATATTAGATGGGCACCATTTTGACTAAACTGTTGAGAATTTATTAAATTAATGTATTTCTAAAAGACCAAAGTCATCTCAGTTACCTTATGATAAAGACAATTACTGCCAACAGACCCGTAAATCTGCATTAAATAAAAGTCAAACAATTAAAGCAAAACAAAACAAAAAAAGATATCCAGATAATAATTTTTTCTAGGTACTAATTTAGAAGTGTCTGCAAGGTTTTTCTGTTGAGTACTAACAAAATATGCTTTTGTGATGAAATAAGAAAAATACCTATATGTTTATATGTTTCTGTTGAAAAGAAAAATGTCATATCCGGAACTGTAGTGAAAGTCCTGACCAGACAGTGCATATACCCAGCTGTGTCTGAATATTTGTTTCTTGCACATAATCTACTACTTTACTGTTTGTAAGTCTTTATTTTTGTTCTTGTTTCAGTTAATGGTTGGGTTTATTAGCCCACCTGAGCATGAACTGCTCATGTCAAACTTTCGGGTTACAGTGATATCCATGATCTGTCGTATGTATGACCAGGACGTCCGGACGTCCTTCAACTTTTGCTTGTGTACACTCTAGAGGGCACGTTTTTTTATCCAATCTTCATGAAACTTTGTCAGATTGTTCATCTCCATGAAATTTAGGCCAAGCTCAAAACTGGGTCATGTAGGATCAAAAACTAGGTCACTAAGTCAGATCTTAGAAAAACGTTGTGTACACAATAGAGGTACACAATAGAGGCTTCATTTTTCATAGAATCTTTGTGAAACTTTGTCAGAATGTTTTTTTTTTAACAATATCTAGGATAAGTTAGAATCTGGGTCTTGTCAGTTTAAAAACTAGGTCACAAGGTCAAATCATGAAAAACCTTGTATACACAATGGAAGCTTCATTTTTATACACCCGTTTGAAAAACAGGATGTTTTATGTTACGGGGTATGCCGTCCGTCCATAAACTTTTTTGTTTCTGGCTAACTCCTCCTACAGTTTACATCCGATCAAGCTGAAACTTGGTATATGGTTAGACCATGATGTGGAGCAGCGCATATTGCTTCGGGGTTACAGTCCACCAAATGTTTGCAGAGTTATGCCCCTTTGAAAATTTCTGTAAACTTTTCATTTCCAGTTAACTTCCCACATTTTACATCCTTTCAAGCTGAAACTTCATTTATAGTTAGACCATGATGTGGAGCAGCGCATATTGTTTAGAGATTACAGTCCACAAAATATTAGCAGACTTATGCCCCTTTGAAAATTTCTGTCAACTTTTAGTTTCTGGCTAACTCCTCCTACAGTTTACATCCGATCAAGCTGAAACTTGATTTGTAGTTAGACCATGATGTGGAGCAGTGCATATTATTTCAAGGTTACAGTTCACCAAATATTAGCAGAGTTATACCCCTGTGAAAATTTCTATTAATTTTTTGTTTCTGGCTAACTCCTACAGTTTACATCAGATCAAGCTGTAACTTCATAAATAGTTTCACGATGATGTGGAGCAGCGCACATTATTCGATCAAGCTGAAACCTCATTTATAGTTAGACCATGATGTGGAGTAGCGCATATTGTTTCGAGGTTACAGTCCACAAAATATTAGCAGTGTTATGCCCCTTTGAAAATTTCTGTCAACTTTTCGTTTCCGGCTAACTCCTCCTACAGTTTACATCCGATCAAGCTGAAACTTGGTATATAGTTAGACCATGATGTGGAGCAGCGCATATTGCTTTGGGGTTACAGTCCACCAAATGTTTGCAGAGTTATGCCCCTTTGAAAATTTCTGTAAACTTTTCATTTCCAGTTAACTTCCCACATTTTACATCCGATCAAGCTGAAACTTCATTTTTAGCTAGACCATGATGTGGAGCAGCGCATATTGTTTAGAGATTACAGTCCACAAAATATTAGCAGAGTTATGCCCCTTTGAAAATTTCTGTCAGCTTTTGGTTTCCGGCTAACTCCTCCTACAGTTTACATCCGATCAAGCTGAAACTTGATTTGTAGTTAGACCATGATGTGGAGCTGTGCATATTGTTTCAAGGTTACAGTTCACCAAATATTAGCAGAGTTATACCCCTGTGAAAATTTCTATTAATTTTTTGTTTCTGGCTAACCCCTCCTACTGTTTACATCCGATCAAGCTGAAACTTCATAAATAGTTTCACAATGATGTGGAGCAGCGCACATTATTCGATCAAGCTGGAACCTCATTTATAGTTAGACCATGATGTGGAGCAGCGCATATTGTTTCGAGGTTACAGTCCACAAAATATTAGCAGTGTTATGCCCCTTTGAAAATTTCTGTCAACTTTTTGTTTCCGGCTAACTCCTCCTACAGTTTACATCAGATCAAGCTGAAACTTGATTTGTAGTTAGACCATGATGTGGAGCAGTGCATATTGTTTCAAGGTTACAGTCCACCAAATATTAGCGGAGTTATACCGCTTTGAAAATTTCTATTAATTTTTTGTTTCTGGCTAACTCCTACAGTTTACATCCGATCAAGATGAAACTTCATAAATAGTTACATGATGATGTGGAGCAGCGCGTATTATTTCAAGGTTACAGTGCACCAAATATTGGCAGAGTTATACCCCTTTGAAAGTTTCTGTAAACTTTTCATTTCCGGCTAACTCCTCCTATAGTTTACATCCAATCAAGCTGAAACTTGATTTGTAGTTAGACCATGATGTGGAGCAGCACATATTATTTCAAGGTTACAGTCCACCTCTTTGAATATTTTTGGAAACTTTTCGGAGCATATTTTTTAGAGATAATAGTGTGCAAATTTTATTTTATAATAGGTATATTGTTTTTGCAGATAAGTAAAGTTATGGCCATATGGGCAAGTTATCTATTTATTGTTTTTTTTTAACGTCTTCTTTTATTAGATTTGCAAGGAAATGTTGCCATTATTAAATCTTTATAAATGCATTTAGTAAATGATACACATAATTAAGAAGCTTGACTAATATCAAAACTTATAAACATAATTCTTTTTGGATATTTTTTAAATACTCTTCTGAGTTGGCTCCCTTGAAGAACAAAAATAAAATGAGTATAGAATAAGTTAAAGGTTTACAAAAAAAAAAAAAAAAAAAAAAAAAAAAAAAATTGCAGCATTTTTGTTTTTGTTTTTTGTTTTGTTGTTTATTTTTGTTTTGTTATTGTTTGGTCCGATATTGAAGTATAGGAAAAACAAATCAGCCAAAGGCTCATACGAGCTTATAATATAGCCATGCTTCTGTCTTGTGTCCTCCCTCTGAAAGCACTTCTCCCTAGATGCAGCAAACTTCTCCCTATTTTCTCAGGAGGAGAAGTCACTTGTCACTTCTTCCTTAATTTATGGGCCAGCTTGGACCCTTAGGTTACAGTTCACCAAATATCAGCAGAGCTATGCCCCAATGAAAATTTTTAATTTTTTTTTTTTTTTGTAATTCCACTTACAGTTTATATCCGGAGCACTGAATTATATAGGAGCCAGTTTATGTGCTACATCTTATTACTTTCCATGGACGTATAATGCCCTGCTTGGTGGAGCTCTTGTTCAATGAATGCTCATAAAAGGATGTCAGAATGTTTGTTTTTACAGTGTCTAGGCCATGTTCAAATACAGGCCACGTCGGTTAAAAGACTAGGTCAGTAGGTCAAATCTTAGAAAAACTGTGTGTACACAATAGATGCTTCATTTGCCATTGAATCATCTTGAAACTTTGTCATATTTTTAGCTCACCTGAGCTCTGCTCAGGATGAGCTATTGTGATCACTTTTCGTCCATCGTCCGTCCATCCATCCGTCTGTGCGTCCGTCCGTCTGTATGTCCGTGCGTCCGTCCGTTAACATTTTCAAACGACTTCTCCTCTGAAACCGCTGAGCCAATTCTGCTCAAATTTCATATGGAGCCTCCTTAGGGTGGGGGAACGAAAAATTGCTAATATATACGCGGTCCGTTGACCAAGATGGCTGCCACGCCCATATATGGTAAAAACCTTTAAAAATCTTCTCCTCCAGAACCGAGAATGCCTTGGGGCTGAACCTTTTGCAGGAATCATGGGGCACGAGGTCTACCAAAATTGCTAAAAGAATTGTCGTACGTTGACATTTGACCTTTTTACGGCAAGGTCAAATTTGCTTCCCTATGCATTTGTATGGGAAAAACCTTTAAAAATCTTCTTCTCCAAAACCGAGCATGCCTAATGGCTGAATCTTTGCATATATCTTCGGGAACAGGAGAGCTACCAAAATTGCTAAAATAATGGTCGTACATTGACATTTGACCTTTTTACGGTAAGGTCAATTTTGCTTCCTTATGCATTTGTATGGGAAAAATGTTCAGAATTTCAAACAACTTCTCCTCTGGAGCCTCTGGGCCAATTTTGCTCAAATTTCATATGGAGCCTTCTTAGGGTGGGGGAACGAAAAATTGCCAAAATGGTCGCAGTCCGTTGACCAAGATGGCCGCCATGCCCATATATGGTAAAAACCTTTAAAAATCTTCTCCTCCAGAACCGTGAATGCCTTGGGGCTGAACCTTTGCAGGAATCATCGGGGATGGGAGGTCTACCAAAATCGCTAAAAGAATTGTCGTACTTTGACCTTTGACCTTTTTACGGCGAGGTCAAGGTTGCTTCCCTATGCATTTGTATGGGAAAAACCTTTAAAAATCTTCTTCTCCAAAACCGAGCATGCCTTTTGGCTGAATCTTTGCATATATCTTCGGGAACAGGAGGGCTACCAAAATTGCTAAAATAATGGTCGTACATTGACATTTGACCTTTTTACGGTAAGGTCAATTTTGCTTCCTTATGCATTTGTATGGGAAAAATGTTCAGAATTTCAAACAACTTCTCCTCTGGAGCCTCTGGGCCAATTTTGCTCAAATTTCGTATGGAGCCTCCTTAGTTAGGGGGAACAAAAGATTGCTAAAATGGTCACGGTTCGTTGACCAAGATGGCCGCCATGCCCATATATGGTAAAAACCTTTATAAATCTTCTTCTCTAGAACCGAGGATGCTTTGTGGCTGAATGTTTGCATAAATCATCGGGGACAGGGGGTCTACCAAAGTTGCTAAAATAATGGTCATACATTGACATTTGACCTTTTTACGGCAAGGTCGTTTGCTTCCTTATGCATTTGTATGGGAAAAAACATTTAAAAATCTTATTCTCCAAAACCGAGGATGGCTTGTGGCTGAATCTTTGCACATATCATCTGGAATGGGCGGTCTACCAAAGTTGCTAAAATAATTGTCATACATTGATATTTAACGTTTTTACGGCGAGGTCAAGTTTGCTTGTGTATGCATTTGTATGGGCCCCATACATTTGTATGGAAAAATTGTTGATAATTCAAATGGCTTTTCCTCTGAAGCCTCCGGGCCAGTGTTGCTCAAATTTCATGCGGAGCCTCCGTGGGCAGGAGAATGAAAGATTGCTAAAATGGGTATGGTCCATTGATCAAAATGGCTGCCATGCCCATATATGGTAAAAACCTTTAAAAATCTTCTTCTCCATAACCAAATAAGCCCTGGGTCCTAATCTTTGCACAAATTACGGGGGACAGGAGATCTACCAAAATTGCTCAAATGATGGTTCTATGTTGACATTTGACCTTTTTGCCTCCAAGGTCAAATTTGCTTCCCTATTTGTGTGGGCCATATACATTTATATTGAAAGTATTGAAGTGACTTGTAGATCAACAGTAGTTAAAATTGTTCTGATTGGAAATCTAAGATGGCCATCATCTGGTTTATATTTATAATATTTCCCTGCCACTGTACTGTTTACATGTATAAAATCATGATTCTTCAGAAATCACTTAGCCAATTTCCACCAAATTCCACATTGATCCTTCTGTTGAAATGTGATTGATAGTTTATTCAAATGATCATGCTCCATTGACTGTCAGGCTTCTTCAAAACTAAGAACTGCTCAAATGATGATATTTTCGTTAGTTGCGATGATAGGATTGGAAAAATGTTGCATAACATCTGCATGTCTGCAGTGGCTATGTCACTCAGGTGAGCAAACCGTGGCCCATGGGCCTCTTGTTTAAAGATACTTCTTGTTTCTCATGACATGGTTTCAAAATAGTCAACTCTCTTTATCTCAAATCTAAGGACAAGAATTTTCAGTTTGAGTAGATTGAGACAAAAGGAAATAAAATATACACAGTCTAGAATTCTTGTTTAATCTGGATCAGTTTGAGAAGTACTTGTGTTGTTTAAAATCCTAAAGGTACTTCATGTTTATTGCAATCAGTTTCATCAAATTTTTATTTTTGTTTAATTGCAATTTTGGTCAAGTATTTATTCAGCTTGTAATGTTAACATGTTGAGAGAAAAACTATGGATTAAAGGCAACTGGACACTCTTAGTAGATTTTCTGCCAGTTTTACACAGTACAGGAGATATTTTTTGTGACTTCCTGTTTGCCTTTCTGCACATCAAGCCCCTTCTGAAAAGGGATCCAAACTCAAAAGAAAACAAATTGCTCCCAAGGGGAGCAAATTCCTTTTAGAGCAGGCCCATTTTTCAGAAGAGAGCAAAAACAATTTAACAGAGTTGTCTCCCTTGAAAGTGAGGGAATCTGCATTCATTAGATCTTTTTAAGCAAGAAGACTTGTTAAGAAAACGTTCTATTAACCATTACCATTATCTGGGCAAATTTAGCAGGTAACAAATTGTTTGATGACCTTGTTCATTTTTTTTTCTAGAAAAAAGTTTTGACATGTGTCAAAGCCTATTTTCTGAGCAAAAATATTTCAAAATGTTGTCTGCTGAAATTTTTACTGAGCGTGCTAAGCGTTAAGAAACTTTTTATTAAAGAGTTGATGTAGAGTATTTACCCCATGTATTTATTTCATCATAGCCCAAATAGTGTGGGCTCAGCTGCAGATCAGATGCCACAAAATACACCTGATCAAGATCTGCTTAGCACTCATCCAGCTATTTTTTATACAAATCAACAGGTATTTAAATATTTTTGTTAGCTCATCTGAGCAAGGTGAGCTGTTGTGCTTGGTCAGTGTCCGTTGTCCATTGTGCATCATCCATTGTGCAGTGTCAACAATTTGCTTTAAATCTCTGACACCCCAAGGCCAACTGACTGGAAACTTGGTAGGAAGCATCAGTGTGAATTGTAGATGAAAAATAGCTAAAATCTTTCTGATCAAAATTCCAGGATGGCCTCCATGGCCGCCATCTGTAAAGCTTCTCCTCCTTAACCTAAAGGCCGATTGGTAGGAAGCATTGGGGTGACTTGTAGATCGAAACAGCTAAAATTCTTCAAATCAGAAATCCAAGGTGCTGCCATGGTCGCCATCTTGAAAATTGATTTGTTGCTTCTGATGAACATAAAGGCCAATTGACTTAAAAGTTGGTAGAAAGCATCAGGTTTTGTTGACCAAAAATAGCTAAAATCATTCCAATTGAAAATCAAAGATGACCTCCATGACTGCCATCTTAAAAGTCTATTTTTCCCTTCTTCTCCAGACCGGAAAGGCCAGTTGACTTGAAACATGGTAGAAAGCATCGGGGTGACTTGCAGGTAAAAAATAGCTAAAATTGTTCAGATCAGAAATCCAAGATGGCTGCCATGGGGGCCATCTTGAAAATCAATTTTGCCCTTCCTGAATGGAAAGGCCAATGGACTTGAAAATTGGTAGGAAATATAAGGGCAACTTGTAGATCATAAATAATCAAAATTGTTTCAATCGGAAATCCAAGATAGGTAGCATGGTGGCCATCTTGAAAATCTATTTTGCTAACTGAAGGGGGACATACTCCTGAGTTCCTGAAGTGGACTCTTCCATCTGTCGGAGCAATTGTTCCAAATAGGGGTCCTAGTCAAAATCAAAACAGAATGGCAAACAGTCAAGACCCTGATGAGACACTGTTTGCAAAAAATTGTTTTGGTCTGCAAGGTGGAAAGGTTTAATATTGCAGCTATTGTTAATCTGTTTCAAGAACAGTTTTAGAGTAAACTGTAAATAGAGATGATTAATATGCCAAAATAAAAGCACTTATATATTAAAATCAGTTTCTTGTTTCTTTATGATGGGCTTAAGAACATATTACCGTATTTACTCTAAATGTTCAGATGCCTTACCTCCTTATTTCCTTAAGGTGTCTCAATAAGTAGAATATGTATGGTTATGTGTTGACCAAAATTTAGAACAACTAATGTACCTGTTCAAATTTCGATGTGATGATTGTGATATTCAGGGGATTAATGGCTCTTTCAGCAGTGTTTCGCTTATATCAGGTTGCAGGTGTCTCTTTATGCATGCAGTTGTACAGCTTTGCTTTCATGGACCATTCATACATAATTAATGCCTCTTTCTATCACCAAATGTCTCTTGAGGTCTTTGGAAATTTTGCAGATTTTATTCCTGTGATGTTTAAATTATGCACCTGATTTTGGATTTTTTGTTTTGGCAATTTTAACAGAGTTGCAGTTCTGTCAGACTTGGAATTTACATCTGTGTTTCTTTCACTGATGTGAAGCTGTGCACCTGATTTTAGATTTTTTTCTAACAGAGTTGTGGCCCTTTTGGACTTAGAATTTCTATCTGCCAAGCTTTTGTCTGCAATTTTTCTTGTATCTGTCATGATATTCTTTTGAAATTTGTAGGTTTTTTAGATTGTTTGCCTATGATAGGAAGATATGCACCTGAGTTTCAAAATTCCATAAATTTTTGACAATTAGGACCCTTTTAGTTAGAATTTCTGTTTGCAGAGCTTTTGTTTGCAACCCTTCCAACATCTTTCATTAGATTTTTAGCTCACCTGAGCATGTAGTGCTCAAGGTGAGCTATTTTGATAGGCCAGTTGCCTGTTTTACATCACAGTTAGCATTTGACATCTCCTCCTGAACCACTGAGCTAATTTTTACCAAATTTCACATGAATGGTTCTGGGGTGATACTGACTGTAAGTTGTTTAAAGATTTGGAATCCTTGCGGGATTCTTGTAAACATGGCAACCAAAAGAAAACAACATCTTGTTGGAAACCACTGAAACAATTTTAATGCAATTTGGCAGACATATTCTTTTGGTGACCCGCTACCAAGATTGTTCAAGCCATGATGATTTGTCAGAAAACATGGCCACCAGGGGGTAGGGGTTTATTTTCCTCTATAGACACTTTAATATTGTTTTCATGCAGGCTATTGACCACATGATTACATGATTACAATGTTATGCCAAGTGACCAGTTATAATTCCCCCGGCATACAAAGTATGAGGGGTATATAGTTTTCGTCTTTGTCGTAACAATGTTTGACTGTGTGTGTGTCTGTGTGTAAACTTTTTTTTTGTCAAGGATTTCTCAGGAACTACTGCACCTAGGATTTTGAATCTTGTCTAAAAGAAAACCACAATGCTGAAATTTTAACTGAACAATACGAGGGTGAGTCAATAAGTAACCAGCCTAACTTATTTCCGGTTGAGATCCACCTCTTCTTTTTCAATGTAATTGCCCTCTAGTGTGATGCACTTAGACCAATGGTGTTCAAGTGCCATCAGCCCAGAACTGAAAGTCAGGGTCCTTTCCATTGACCCATTCCTCAACTGCCGTCACGACTTTTCATCAGACCGGAAATGAAGTCCATGGATATCCTTTTTTCAAGTTTTGGAATAGGAAGAAGTCGCTAGGAGCTAGGGCAGGCGAATAGGCAGGATGTGGTATTAATTCATACCCGTTTCGCTCTACAGCATCCATTGCAACTTTGCAAGTGTGGATTCTCGCGTTGTCCTGTTGCAGCAAAACACCTTTACAGAGTTAACCTCGGCGTTTTTCACGGATGGCGGTTCTCAGCTGGTCTAACAAGTTTGCATAGTACACTCCAGTTATTGTACTTCTCTTGGGTAAAAAGTCCAACATAATAACGCCTTTTGCGTCCCAAAATACTGTGGCCGTCACCTTGCCAGCAGATGGTTGCGTCTTGAACTTCTTTGGCCTCGGGGGGATCCAGGCCCTACCCACTGACGACTCTGAGCTTTATTCTCTGGCTCATAATAATGAACCCAAGTCTCATCTACAGTCACCAGACGCAAAAGAAAACCATCTTTTGACCTAAAACGCTTCAACAAGGCGCTGCTTACTGATGCTCTGGTTGCCATTTGCTCATCGCTAAAGGATTTGGGGACCCAACGGGCTGTTAGCTTGCGTATACCTAAACGATCATGTAAGATTGTTGAAACGCTACTGTTCGTTTCGTTTGACGTAGTTCCCTCCAATAGAATGAAGCACCCAGGTCGATGACCGGTTGAATGTTGTAGGCAATAATAATCCAAGGAATCCATAGAATATTTCTGTATACACTAATTACAAACATGTTAGACGTGTGGTGGCGGCCACAATAAATGGAAATTTCAGATATTTCTCAATTCAGCAATTTTCTGTTTAGTTGCAATCTTTTGGAGTGCAACCGATAACAGTACCTACAACTCAGAGCCTCCAGCTGCAACAAGACATCCCTGTCCACCCCCATTGGCACCAGAGCTTACAGGTTATGACTATCAACCAGCACTGCAACCAGCGTAGATCTCGACCACGATGACCATATTTGACTACCACACTCTCTTGTAACAAACCCACGAATGTCAGACAATGGCGCTTCCCTTGTATCAGCAAGTGCAGGACAACGCAGAAGCATATGACTGAGATCCTCCGATTGTAATCTACACAATGGGCAGGTATCTTCCACCTTATACTGATTAAAAAAAAGTAAGAGAAAAGTCCAGGGAGTGCCACAATCACAAACCGCAGCACTTCCCAGACCCCAAGAGGAAGAGGAAACCAATAGATCTAAACAAGCACAAACCGAACAAACGTATGAAAAGCACTAAGATTAGCTCTCTCTTCCCCAAGCGAGGTAATCGCAATACAAAAAGGACTGAAAAACACAAGAACAAAATGACACACGGAAAGACATACAACAAACCGCCTGGTAGAATAACCACAAAGCAACAAAGAGTAAGACCAACACCGGGACCACCGCCTTAGAACGGTCGGTAGAGCAAACCACCGGGGGGTTTAAACACTTTTACAGCTAGCCAACTTCACCCTGGGTCCCGATACTACTCTTGATCACAATAATTAAAACAGAAAGCAAAATGGGCAGCTGTTGATGGTGACCAAAGTGCTAGCATTACAAAACAACTGGTAAACCTTGCCTTTGTTGTCTGAAGCATGTACACTCCTGTCATCATCCTCACTGGGAATGCTTCTTCTGATGTCATGTATGTTATTTGAGGCGGCTTCCCAGACAATATGTGTGTTCCCGACAGCCATAGAGGTCACATCGCAGTTGATTTGGTTTGAGCTTCTCTGATCAGTGACTGTGTCCAGTAGCTGTACACTGCCTGTCGTGTCATCCTTTTCCACGCCAGCTTACTGATATTCTCCAGCTCCATTGGACAGTGAAGATCATACATTTCTAATGTCTTCTCGACCAAACAGAAGAAGCTCTTTGGATACGAAAGAGTTAACTGACGCTCCATCAAGCCCTTTATCCTCTGGTCCCCGGAGCAGACGACAGAATGAAGCAGACTTAGCTGTCTCTTGTGAAGTTCTGCCTGTATGGGAAGAGCTCCGAGCAGCAGTTGTACAGCAGAGGAAGCTGTACGTTCTGGTAGCGACTGTAATTTTCTGAGAGTTGGTATATGGAAACATTGGAGTTGGGCGGTATGAGTATCTGACAAGGACATGATATCCAGGCTATACAGCAATCTAGGAATCGCGTAGACCTGATAGATCCGGTAAGATATACGTGGATTCAACCCAGTGGTACCATGCACTCCAGTTTTAATGAGGGCATATAGGGTTCTATGCGCCACACTGATTCTTTCCACAATATTTAAGGTAGATTCAGGCTTTTCTGCACGGAGTAGACCTAGGTGTCAGCTTCGGTTCCACCTGTACTTTCTTTGACTCCAACAGCCACGAGTCTAGGATTTCGCTTTAACGGACTGTGCTCTTGACACGACGACGTTGACCTGTACTCTTTTGTGGATGAATTATGTATCTCTTCTCCTGGGAGTTGATACATGCTAGGCTAAACATCAACTGCAGTTCAGTATCACTAGAAGACAGGAAGAGGAGATCATCAGCAACTGTCGGACAACCCATGTAGAGGTTCCCAATGTACTTTCCCAGAGCCCTGGATTCCAAATCCAACAGGAAATCATTCAAAGAAGTCTTGTAGAAAGGTGTCGAAAGAATTCCCCATTGACGTAGTACACCTTGTAAAACATTAAAAGACTGACTAACTTCACCTTCCCACTTGACTTTGGCAGTGAATCCACTGTACATTGACCTAATCACTTGCCATAGGTGACTGTTGATACCCTGAAGATATAACATCTTCATCTCACAGGATGACTTACAACGTCAAACGCCTTCTGCGTGTCGAGGGCTGCGATATATAGAGGTTCGCCAGTTTGAGCAGAGTCCAAAACAGCTTCAGACAGAATCAGTGATGCCATAGTCGGCGAAAGTCCTTTAGCGAAGCCGAACTGTAGATCAGACTGATCATTATTCAACTCGTCCAGCCGGTTCAATAGAACAGTTTCAAACAGCTTCCCAAGAATGGAGGACACGGTGATTCCTCTATAGTTGTCTGTCTTGCATGGATCCTTTCCTTTTTTGTGGACTGGGGTAATTATCCCGGATTTGAAGACATCGGGTATAATTTTAGTTCTAAGGATTTCATTGAAGACTGTGGCAATAGCTGCTAGTAGGACTGTACTAGAGTGCTTTAAATGTTCTGCGGTAAGACCCATTTCGTCAGCCGATTTTCCAGAATTCAGAGACTTAATGGCCTTAAGAACCTCACTTTCAGAGATGACAGGAAGACTATCTGGTTCGATATTGGCAAGTTCCTCCATCAAATCCAACTGACATAGCGACAGGTCCAGGTAATTCTGATCAAAGTCTGGATGGGATTTCGGGGCTGCAAGATCTTCAAAATAGGCTCCAAATTCTCTACATTGGTGGGTAGGTTCCGTGACGTCCTCCCCGTCAACCTTTAAACAGACAACAGACTTTCTCTCGTCAGATTGATTCCTTCGTATCAAATGGTAGAAGTGTCTACTTGAGGGGTTTTCCAAGAGTTCCGAGTAAAACGTTTCTCTAGCACTGGCAAACTCTCTTCTTATCTGTTTCCTAACTGCATACTTGACACCTTTCTTTGCACTGATAAGGGATGTTCTGGTCCAGGAGATCCAGCATTCTTCCACCGATAGAAGATCTGTTTACTTTTGGCTTCGAGACATCTTACATTAGGAGACAACTTGAATTTTGGTCCCTTCACTTTACAAGTTTGTTTGGTACTGCCCTTTTACTAGCAGAATTCAAAATCTCTATAAGACCTTTCACAGAGTCTGTATCCATACTGGTTTTGCGTAACATGTCTTCTAGAATACACTGGTACTGATATTCATCGATCTTATCCTACTGGAACTTGATGACTTTTTGAGTTGGTAGGTTTTTCCTTCTTGAAGTGGGTAACTGATCCTGGTTTATATTAAAGCTGGCTTTAATACTAACATGTGATGACATATTGATTGGAGACTGTTCACTGACATTGACGCTGAGGATCAGAGCAGGGTCATCCGCTAAGATGTAGTCTATCTGAGAAGATGCACCACTGTGGCCGTAGAATGTAGCTGTAACACCGACCTCTGGGTCCAAATGAAGACAGTGCTCTGAGACAAACTCCTTTAACATGGCATCATGAGTATTTGAGCGAGTCTGTAGGAGAGATCCATTAAGATCACCATAAAAAACAATCTTATGTGAATGAGAGTACCTGTCGATGATATTGTGGACAACATCTAACATCTCCTGGTAACATTCCCGGGATGATGGAAGATTAAGGGTTGGAAGATATGCATTGATGATACATAGTCTGGTGTCCCCAGCTTGCAACTCTACTGCCTGGACCCTTTCGTTCCCGTCTTCCAACCGTTTCATCTGCTTTCCAAATGACCAATTGCTATCCCTTCTTTTCCTCTTGGTACTTGGAAATTTGATATATTGTCATCCATGTCACTGCAGCGGACAAAGGAGTCGTAGTTGGGAACAAGACAGTCGATAACATTACTTTCAAAGGACCACAGCCATGTTTCCTGAAGACAGATAATACTGTCATCCCTCGACAGATTTATCAGACTAGATGCATTTCCCTTAACCCCCTCCACATTAAATGAGATAATGTTTATTGTCTTTCCGTATGAAACAGAACTCTTTCCTCCCTCACAGGATCTGGTGGCCTGCTGACATCACGAAAACATACCTATATAATTTTGACCCCCTTAAACCCCACCTTTTTATAGTAAAACTGGGATTTACAGGGGTATACATTATTTTTCTTATTTCTACTCAAAAATATAGATTGTGGGTACTCATTAGAACCGCCTCGCCGAGGCGGTTCTAACGAGTACCACAATCCATGGAGCAGAATTATGAAAAATATCAGAGTTTTTTATCTGAAATTCTTCAGTTTTTGGAGGTGAAATTTTCTATATATTTGAATAGGCCTGTTTTCGTAATGGAGGCCTGGGACACACATAAAAGACGACACTGGTTTATTTACCATGTGAAATGCCTAATGCCTGCGCTATTTCTTCCACCTGAATTCGCCTATCAGAGTATACCAGATCCCGAACTTTCTTACACATTTCTCCGTCGGTGGCATCCAGTGGGCGTCAAGACCTGGCTTCTTCTAAAGACGTTCTATCACGTTTGAATCCCCCCACCAAGAATTTAACCTGAGCATAAGATGGTGCAGAAGACCCATAAACATCGGCTAACTCGCCGTGTATTTCCTTGCCTGTTTTACCTTTTATAAATTTTGTTTAAATGAAAGTACCGAATTACAGCACGGTACTTAACTTTAGATGAAAAGCATGCCTTTGCATCACTAGCCATGTTTGACGTTCAATATCTTATTAAAGAATGACTCGATACGTGTGCAATTTTGTACCCATGTATAAAATATATATTGAAACAAAACTTGAAAATCGTGACCGTCTCGGTCCATCGGAAATGGGATAGGCTGGTTATTTATTGACATGCCCTCATACATTAACCTAGTGATAATGTGCTAAAGATAATGTGCTATTCTATTCTGTTTTCACACCTTCCACAGAAAAAAACAACCGTTCAGTCATCTTAAACAGTCTTAATCCAGAAGGCCCCTTAGGCAGTTACCTGTGTGACGTCACTCTTCCCGCTCTTTTGATCACGTGTCAGTTTCTTTACTGTGGAACAAAGAAAATAAACAGGATTTTTTACCAGGTGATAAAAATCTAAATTTCTTCCTTTTTCTCCAGTGTATTTTCTTATTTCCTGTTTTCTTTTGTTCCTTTCTCATTCCTTTCACGGCAAATCTTATTACTTTCATTAAATCAATTTTCAATAGTTTGTTATTATTGATTGTCTTTTTGCGTCATGCATTTTCGCGACTCTCGTATTTTTCGGCACAATTCTCGTGTTTGTTCTGGAAGTCGTGCGTAACGATTCAAATACTTAGCTCACCTGAGCTATGCTCAGGATGAGCTATAGTGATCACTTTTTTTCTGTCGTCCGTCCATCCGTCTGTCCGTCCGTCCGTTAACACTTTCAAACGACAACTCCTCCAAAGCCATTGAAGCGATTTGTCCCTAACTTGGTAAGAATGTTGCTTGGGTAGGGGCCTTTAAAATGGCTAAAATTATGGTGGTCTGCCTTTTGGTTTGGTTGCCATGGCAACAGAAAGCTCCCATAGACTTATAATGGGAAAATGGTTAAATTGCATTTTCTCCATAACCAGTGAAGTGATATAAACCATATTTGGCAGGTATGATCATTGGATGATTGTTTACACAGTTCATTGTTTTATGTCCAAAGGCCACTTTGTTTGGTTGCCATGGCAACATTAAATTTTTAAAAAAGGAATTTTTTAAATGACATCTCCTCCAAAACCACGGAAGGCGTATTACTCTAATTTTGTACAAATGTTACTTGGGTAAGGACAATTCAAAAAAGCTAAAATTATGGTGATCAGCCTTTTGGTTTGGTTGCCATGGCATTAAAAAGTTCCCATAGACTTCAAATGGGAAAATGGTTAAATTGCATTTTCTCCAAAACCAGTGAAGTGATGTGAACCATATTTGGCATTATGATCATTGGATGCTTGTCTACCCAGTTCATGTCTTTTATGACCAGTGGCCATTTTGTTTGGTTGCCATGGCAATTTTAGATTAAAAAAGGCCTCTTTTAAATGACATCTCCGAAATCACTGAAGCAGTATGACTCTAATTTTGTACAAATGTTGCTTGGGTAAGGACAATTCAAAATAGCTAAAACTTTGATGATCTGCCTCTTGGTTTGGTTGCCATGGCAACAGAAAGCTCCCATAGACTTTTAATGGAAAACGGCTAAATTGCATTTTCTTCATAACCAGTGAAGTGATGTAGTCATATTTGGCAGTTATGATCATTTGATGATTTTCTTCACAGACTGTGCATTTCATGGCCATTTTGTTTGGTTTCCATGGCAACATTGAATTTAAAAAAAGGTTTTTTTTTAATGACTACTCTTTCAAAACCACTGAAGAAGTAGGACTCTAATTTGGTACAAGTGTTAAATGGGTTAGGGCAGTTGAAAATAGCTATAAGTCTGCCAATATGCCTCTTGGTTTGGTTGCCATGGCAACAGAAAACTTCCATAGACTTATAATGAGAATAGGTTAAATTGCATTTTCTCCATAAATAGTGAAGTGATGTGAACCATATTTGGCAGTTATGATCATTGGATGATTGTCTACCCAGTAAATGTGTTTTATGACCAGTGACGATTTTGTTTGGTTGCCATGGCAACATTAAATTAAAAAAAAAAATAATGACAGCTCTACCAAAACCACAGTAATCAATGTTGCAAATTGCATTACTGCTTATGAAGAATCAATAAAACCGAGACTCCCATTTTTGGTGGCGGTTTACCGCCGCCAAATTTACTATACGGAATTTCTACAATCCGTCTTCTCAAAATTGCAAACCTAATAACTTCCTAAAAAGTAGTTCCATACTGACGCTGATGTTGCTTAATTCTGCTTTCAAACATGTAAGCCTTCTACACTCTGATAATTATAAAGAGCGACCGAATATACAAAACAAAGAAAACTTCAAACTTTTGAAGAAATAATAATTTAATGATGTTGAGCTGAATATAAACAGAATAAACAATTAACTGGTTTCCTGTGTTCTATATGCGAAGTATTGAGCTATAGGGTGAGGGAACCAGTCAAAATAAACAAACAGTGGAACTTGATTCAGCCTCCAGAACCTTCTGAGGCAGAGAATTTGAAAATTGATGCAAAAAATTCTCCGAAAGTCTCCGAAAGCGTATCAAAGAAAGGTATAAATATGTGATAAAGCATCAGCAGTTTGTTTAAGGCTATTCACCATACAACAGTTTTGGCCGAAATCACTTTGCATGAATATTTTCGAAAAAGTAAAGTACAGTGCGGTTACATATGTATTTAGCAGCAAGTTTTTCCTAAACGTTCGCTTTAATATATGTTTTTATGAAAATTATTTATAAATATTTTTTGACAAAATAAATAAATAAAAAAAATAAATAAATAAATAAAAATAACGCTTTGTTTACATTTTTGCGGTATTACTTTCCTGCGGCCACCAGGCCACTGTGCCTGTCACTTTGTGCTTTCCAGATATACCGGATACTAAGAAAACTGTGAATCAAGTCCGACCCAATCACACTGATTTGCGCCATAGTAATAATTTTCTTCAATAGAAATTATATTTTCTCGAAGATTTTTTGTAGATCATGTAAAGGCTCGCTAAAAATAACGTCCGAAAAGCAGAAAAGTTTCAAGATCTCCAGGAAAATTCCTGAAGCAGTAAAATGCGTTTCAGGAGGCCAACAGTTAGTGTATCGTCAGTGAGATGCCTATTACCGAGGTTCCAGGAACCACAGCCCCCGCCCATTGGGGCCCGCGAAGTAGATGGGCTGCCTGTAGCCTCCAAGGCAGACCTGCTTAAGCAGGGCCTGAGTTCATCATGTGATCAGGTTGGGTAAAAGTCCCACAAATCTGGAGGCAATATTGTTAATGACTGAAATATTGTTGACCCACATTCTAATTCTTAGTTATCAGGAAAAATTTATGAGCTTTAAAAGTACAAAACAAAATTTGGGACCCTCAAAATCTAATTGATACTGCCCATGAAAAAACAGGGAAATGGCATTTTATATGGAATGTTTGGAGTTGTTATTGTTATATATACCCCGAAGATTTTTTGTGTTTATAAGGGTATTTTATTTTATCACTCATCTTTTGCTAAATTTATATGACAAGAGTTATTGTAACTGTCTGTAAATCTGTGAAAGTTCTATGAGTTTAAGGAACTTCAGTGAATCTGTAAAAACTCCATGAATCCATGAAAGTTCCGTGGTCAAGGTCTGTCAGTCATTTAAATTTTGTATCAGTGATATGATAAAGTTCCATGGAAGCTCCGTAGTGTATCCGAGATACACATATGCATGAAAAGTATTAAGTGCAAGGCCGGGAAAAAGAAGCAAAATCAGTCACTAGAAAAGACATTCAGTAGTAGTATTAACAGAGAATTTGAAAGAAAATAGATCCATTAGAATAAATTGATAACATTTACTCAGTTGCTACATGCAAGTTTTCATTTTAGTCAACATTCAAAAAATCCAACAGTTCTTGAATGTTTCAACTGGCATGCTTTCAGTTTGATATCTTGGCACTCTGGATGGAACCAATGCTGACATTTTGTGCACTGGAACATCAGATTGTAGTGGGATCTTGTGGGCCTGTATAGAAAGACATTTTTTTTCTCGATTCTGGCTTGCTTGGAAATTCAGTGAAAGCACTGCTGTTAATATCGGGATTCCCACTGCATTTTGAAACTGGGGGTAAATCTGCTCTGTTCTCTTTTTTTTGTACGCCCATTGTAAAGCAGTATACTACTCTTTTCAAATTTAGGGGTATAAGACAAATTTTGAGGGGATAAAAAACCCTCTGCAGAGGGTAAATGGGAATGCTGAATACAATTTGGAAGATGCAACAGTGCCAATGTTTTCGTGTTTTGTTAACTCCATGTACAAGGCTTGGGACCATTTGGGTGACTATAGTCCAATACTACGGACATTTCAGTGTTTTTTTCAGAACTTTCCGTTATTCCATGAATCCATGACAGTTCCATGTTTTGTCAACCTCTAGGCCCCAACACTGCACACACATATGCATACAAAATATTTATAATATAAAATGATACTAAAATTTCATCATTTCTCACCGCTGTGGTTCGAGTCTCGCTCGGGTCAAGTCACATGTGGGAAAGCCGTGTTCTGCTTACGGATGGTCAGGTAGTTTTTCCCCGGGTACTCCGGTTTTCGCCCACCTTTGATGAACGATCGGCTCGATATAAGTGAAATATTCTTGAAAGAGACATAAAACCCAAATCAAAAAAAAAAAAAAAAAAAAAAAAAAATCATCAAAACACACACACACATTAATCTTATTCAGGCATAAAAAAATCCTGGTGTGGTGATTGGGGGTACAGCCATCTGGTTAGCTCAGTTGGGTAGAGCACTTGCAAGCTTGAGGTCACAGGTTTCAGTCCTGCATCAACACACTTTCCCTCCTTAGTTTCCTTTAATGGTGCTCAATGTGAATAACTCACTGCAGCCGACATTGGATTTATGGGGCACCAGGATCAGGCATAAAACAGGGTGGGGTAGCGCTGGTCGATGGTTTTCCCTGTGTAATCTGGGTTCCTCTAACACACATTCAGGAAACACCAACATCCATGTCTTATAGAACAAGTGCATAAGATTGCTGAGCTTTCTGTGCAATCGAAGTAAAAATAAATAATGTGTTAACTTTAAAGTTTCAAATCGATAACTTATAAGTGATTATGCCTCAATTTGTAATATTTTGTCCAGATATATCAGTATAAGTGACCCTGTCCACTTGTTTGAGCTATATTAAGTGTACATTTTTAAGAGTAAGGCTATATTTTGATTTTTATTTGTTCATATTTATACAGAGTTTAACTCTCCAAATTGAAATGAACACAAGAAATCCTCAAATTGATTGTTTGTCTTGTGGAAATATACCAGAATATGCATAACGCAATACAGCTGTATTTTGTCATCAGATTTTAGCACATTTATTAAGATACATGTTGTAACTTTTTAAAGCAAACAGGTATTTGTTCTTATTTCTAGCCAGTTATATAAGAGTTACATTATTAAATGAATTAGTACCAAGAATCCTCAGATAAATAGATTATCTGGTGAATATTCCCCATAATTTAAGCTTTTCAAGAAATGAATACATTAATTTATGACACATGCTTAAGTTATCCGATGTGTGTGTGTGTGTGTGTGTGTGTGTGTGTGTGTGTGTGTGTGTGTAAATAGGCCCAGTATTTTGTTTCTATTTCTTGCCAGGCAAAAACAGTAATGAATGCAAGGAATATAGATAGATTAGTTGTCTCATAAAAATTAGTCAGAAAATATTCTGATTTGAAGAAATGGTTACTTTTTTTACTGATTTCATAAGTAGACTTCCAAAATCCCAGACATAACACTTCTACCTACATGTCTTTTGTTCAGGCTTATGGGCATGGTGGGCAAAGCTTGCTTACCAAGTAAGGCTTACTGTCCATGGATGCCTGATTATACCCTTTATTCTGGGGTCCATGTCTGTTGGTCTGAACATTCTGATTCATCATTATTTTACAGATTTATGAGTTTGGAATAAGGTTTGTGTAATTTGAGTGTATCATGACCACAAATAATATGGTTTTGAATTAAGCCCAGTTTCTCTTGCTGGTCAGATAATTTGTACCTTTTGAAAGGGTCACACGAATCACCGAAATACCGGAATACTACCGAAATACCGGAATACCCGTGAAAAATATAGGTATACCTGTGAAAGACATCTATTAAAGACACCAATATTGGCTTTAATTAATCAATTTAGTAATATTATGTCAACATAACGGAAAAGGGATAATACTTTAACCTAAAATAATTTGCAAATTGTCTTTGAAGTGTTTTTTTTTTATTTGAAAACATTGTCGATAGTTGATAGTCCGCTAAATCAGAGCCGGAATACGACCGGAATACCCGTGAAAAACGTGAATTACCTACACTTCAAACGAAAAGTACATGCAGTACAGCTCAGGTAAAAGAACAAAAAAAAAAAAAAAAACTTTACCCCGAATATCGGCGTTTTGCGGACTTCCCCCAAACACTCGGAATCAAACCGAGTAAACGTAATATTCGGCGGACAACACTCGCAAGTCCGCGCAAAGTATGTGTTATGCAAAGTTGTGCGAAGTTACTCGGAATCGTAATGTTGTACCCGGAGACATTTTTCCACCATATAGAACAGTCTGTGTGAAGGTTATATCGTCCACGCTCATGCGGATGCGCAGGTTGATCTGAGTCTGCGCTGGTCGCCAAGGTCTTTTTATCCCAAAAGTGTTTTCCAAATTTCCGCATTCCGATCCACCAAAATTAGGTCAATTCCCTTGTTTTCTTAAAATATTTACCAATGCTGCCTTGTTCCCTGAATATATTTGGGTGCTCCCTAGGTCCAAAGAAAACCCCGGTAGCCCCATTCACTGTTCGAGCACGTAACATGGGCCTCAACAACGTTCCATATGAAAAAGTACCGGATTCTTCGGCTCAGTCTACTCCGGCTACATAAGTGGGTCCGGCATGGTCATTTTTACTTAATATGCTGTAGAAAACAAAACAAACACATGAAAATCACAAAAATCACAAAGAGACTCAAACATCTGCCCCCAATCGACGAATAACATATTTATATTTGGTATTCCTGTAACTGCCTTTTCCCATGCAACAACCGCACGCGCTCAATATAAATGACGTACTATGGTAAAAGACCGGGAAATTCTCACTCGCGTGCAGCAACCGCACGTGTCAATATTAATCAACTTAAAGGGGCGCTTCTGCTATTAAAGAGGCATTGAATCAATAAGACAGCCCATGTGAAAAGGTGTCTGTCACACAAAAACATACACTTTACGCACACAAGGGGCAAGAGAGGCTAATGACAATTCAAATGAGAGTGAGATTTTTTACGTCCCAGTAACAGCTAGGTCATATAGTATCTCATATATATATCTCAAATAGTTTTCAAGTTATAGAGTGGACAAAAATATATTACAGAAATCACTAAAATATTTTCGGTGTTCAAAGGGTCATAACTCCAAAAGTAGGCTCTGTCGTCAAAGTATATGAACTGTTGAAATGATTAATAGCCTATGAATAAGCCCACCCCGGAAAAGTGTGCGGGCTCGACAAGACCTACATAGTGTTGACTGGGTCGTTTTTAACTCCAGTTTAAACCAAAATTACGTCGGTACAAAAGTATGATTTACAATGTTCTAACAATGAACCAGACGACAAAGCGTACTATAGTACAATGTACGTGCGACCAGCAAAGACTCTGGTCAGTTTGTGCATCGACCCACTATATAAAGCAAGTTTCTTGGATAGCCCGGAGTCCGAAGAAGGTGCATACTGTACGATCAGCGAAGGATCTGATCAGAATGTGGTGTTACAGTCACACTGTTTATCCCGCTTTGGACAGCCCGGCTATCGAAGGTAAATACGATCAGCGAACCCACAGATTGTAGGCGGTACATACGATTAGCGAAGGCTTTGATCAGACTACTGATGTGCATGCTCAGAGTGTGCAGGCTAATTCGTCTCTTCGTACAAGTTATTATAGGTTTTACCATGCACAGACTCATGCGCGATTTGTTTCTGCAAACCATAACGCTTAACATTCTGGCTATATATTGAATGTCATTTGATGTATGAACATCATTATTTGGGATTGCGAATCAGTATAATCCGACAGTTGACCTAAAAGTAAATGTAGGTCACTGTGACCTATATTTCATGGTCCAGTGATTTATGTATATCTTGAAGACAATTTGATGTATGACTATCGTAGTTTAGGATTATGTGACCTATATTTCATAGCGCTGTGATTGTGTCTTATAACTCCCATTTTTTTATGCCTAAGTGTCATATTTACATATTATGACTCAGTGTGACCAAACATTTGACCCCAAAGTAAATATAATTCAACATGGCCTGTATTTCACGGTCTAGTGATTTTATTTAATATCTTCTAGATTATTTTATGGATTAACAACATAATTGGTATAATGGATCAATATGACACATCGGATTGACCTCTCACGGTTCATATGAGCACCGGCAGTCTCTACTCTGGAGAGGTCTTTGTAATATATCATAATCTGCCATTTGTATCAGTTGTTTTACAACACAAGAAACGTACATCATATTCCACGTTGTGTTAGGCGTGGTAAGTGAGCGCTTTGTTCTATTGTGATACGTTAATATTTAATCGTTTCTTGTCGGTTATAATGATACTGTATTAATTAGTTGTTTTGTACATACGGTACCTCAGATTTACATGTTTCTCAAATTATATAGTATACTTTGTCAAATCTAAAACAGCCATTTAATATCCTCCCTTTTCTTCTTTTTTCTTTGAATGCTTATTACTTTTTCCTTGTTTTTCATAACTTCTTCTTATGGATTGGTGGGTGACGGAGCGCGGGCGTGGGTTGCCAATTCCTTGTGTTTTGGTGCATGTCGTGTCAGAATGATGGCAACTTTCTTATTTATTTTATTTCTTTCATCTATAACATGAATTTTTCAAACAGTAAGAAACATTTCGCCATCATGCCAGTTTACCGCTGTGGGGGTCGTTTTATCCTTTTACTTCACTTTCTTGTATTAACAGCTATATATCAACATGACATAGTTTCGTTTTCGATATTGAAGTGGGTGCAAGACAGTGAAAAATTAGGTCTTAATTTTCGTCTACATAACTACTACCGTCGTGAAAAGCCAGGCAGCAGAAGGGTCGAAAATATTGAATTTGCGTCCAATATTGTTATCATGTTTTCTTTATGTGTGCTTACAGCTTGGATTGTCTTTCTTATATTCCTGTCCGGTGATGTTCATCCGAACCCCGGACCCGTTTCGGAGCACTCGCTAAATAGCTCAATCTCCTCATTAAGTACAAATACAACAGTTTTAAACTCCCTAAATCTTACTCATAACTTATCCATAGTTCATTATAATGTGCAAAGCATTTTTCAAAAGTTGGATGTATTACATGCAGAACTGAATGACTTTGACATTCTCTGCTTTTCTGAAACATGGCTTAACGCATCAACAGATACAGAGGATTTGTTGCTACAGTCCTTTAACAGACCCGAGAGGAAAGACCGTGCTGGAGATACGCATGGCGGCGTCATGCTGTATGTTAAAGAAGGCTTACACTACAAGCGTCGTGACGATCTAGAAATACAGAATATTGAAAGCATTTGGATTGAAGTTGCAAACTCTCATAAACGTATACTAGTAGGCTTATTCTACAGACCTCCAAACTCGACCTCTCAGCTTTTTTCAAACATTGAAGATTCAATTGGCTTAGCAGTTGATACAGGTATAAATGACATAATATTAACCGGAGACTTTAATCTGAATTTGAATAGCAACACTTCACTAAGAAAAATTGAATCAATCTGCTCACAGTTTTCTCTATATCAGTCTATCAACGAACCCACACATTTCACAGAACACTCATCTTCTGTTATCGACCTACTATTTATGAGCAATAAAGAAAGCCTAATTGTCAGTGGAGTAGGCGAACCCTTCTTACAGCAGAATATACGATATCATTGCCCAATTTACGCCATTATTAAGTTTTCAAAGCCTAAATATAAGTCATTTGAACGACATATCTGGTATTATGATAGAGGTGATTATAATGCACTTCGAAACAAAGCACGCCGTGTTGACTGGAATTCGCTCCAGGATAATGACATTGATGTATATGCTAATAACGTAAGTAATCAAGTCTCTGTATTAGCTAAAGAATGCATACCAAACAAAATAATTAGAATTAAACCTCAGGAACCACCTTGGATAACATCGCTCATTAAACAATTTATAAGGAAACGCAAAAGATCATATAAGAAAGCTAAAAGAACAAATAATTGCACGGACTGGGCAAAATTTAAAACACTGCGCAATAAAACAACACAAATGATTCGTGATTCCAAAGAAGCACTCTATGAAAAAATCACTGCAAAACTTACTTCTAAAACTCTCTCTACTAAGGATTGGTGGTCAACCTTGAAGTCTTTTATTACGCCAAACTGTAAATCTTCACTGCCCCCTATGGAACATAACAATAAACTCTATTCCGACGAACATGACAAGGCAAATATTTTGAATAACTACTTCCAGAGCCAGTCATTTCTGAACGACAAGGACGTGCATTTGCCAGCTATCCTACCAACATCAGTGACCTCAGATTTAAACAGCATTATTCTAACAACAGATGAAGTTGAATCTGTGCTTAAAATATTACCAGTTGGTAAGGCTACGGGCCCAAATGGGCTCAGCAATCGTATCCTACGCGAACTTTCACAAGAACTATCTACCCCTTACTGTTCTCTTTACAATCAATCATTACGTACTGGCTTAGTACCAAGCTCTTACAAAGAAGCAAATGTCTGTCCTGTCCCTAAGAAAGGTGATCTATCAGTTGTCTCTAACCACAGGCCCATTTCACTACTCAACTCGGAAGATAAAGTGCTCGAACGACTTGTATTCAAACATTTCTATAACCATCTTCGAGACAACAACATTCTGTCATCTTTACAATCAGGCTTTATTCCCGGTGACTCCACCATTAACCAATTAACATACCTTTACAATGTCTTTTGTCAAGCACTAGATGAGGGAAAAGAAGTCAGAGCTGTCTTCTGTGACATCAGCAAAGCATTCGATCGTGTTTGGCACGACGGCCTAATACTGAAATTACAAGCAGCTGGTGTCACGGGAGAAGTGCTTGCCTGGTTCAAAAGCTATCTTAATAATCGAAGGCAACGTGTAGTCATACCCGGTGCAACATCTGACTGGACATTTATCTGTGCGGGTGTTCCTCAAGGTTCAATCCTTGGTCCTTTACTCTTTCTCGTTTATATAAACGACATTGTTACCGACATAGGTTCTAACATACGCCTATTTGCCGATGACACAAGCCTTTACATTATTGTTGATGATCCCATTTCTGCTGCTGGTTGTATCAATATCGACCTTCAAAAAATATCACGATGGGCAGCCACATGGCTAGTTTCCTTTAATCCTTCAAAGACCGAAGCCCTTCTGGTGTCTCGCAGGTTGTTCAGAAACAGACATCCACCTATTTACATGCAAAACCAACTTATTACAGAAGTTGATACTCACAAACATCTCGGTATACATTTTTCGAGTGATGGTACTTGGCACCATCACATCAGATATATTACTGAAAAGGCATGGACAAGGATCAATATTATGAGAAAACTTAAATTTAAATTAGACAGAAAGTCTTTAGAAACTATATATTTAACTTTTATAAGGCCTATTCTAGAATATGGAGATGTACTCTGGGATAATTGTAGTCAATACGAAAAAAATGAACTAGAAAAAATACAGAACGAAGCAGCCAGAATCGCGACCGGTGCAACAAAAATAGTATCTTTAAATGCTCTATATAATGAAATTCAATGGGAAAATCTCGAAGAGAGACGTAAAAAACATAAACTGACTCTATTTTATAAAATGAAATCTAATCTCTGTCCTAACTATCTCTCTTCCCTTGTTCCACAAACTGTCCAACACAGATCACGCTACAATCTTAGAAACTCAAACGATCTTGATCCAATTAATGCCCGAACAACCCTCTATTACAATTCCTTTTTACCTTCCTCTATTAGAGCTTGGAATGATCTCTCAGAAGCAGCGATACAAACTGAATCTGTAAATGCTTTTAAAACCTTTCTTAACAAAGATAGAATTCCTGTTCCCAAACATTATTACAGAGGTAAACGAAAGCTCCAAATCTTGCATACACGTTTAAGGACAAATTGCAGTTCTTTAAATCTTCACCTCTTCATAAAGAATATATCTGACTCACCTTTATGTAGCTGCGGTAGCATTGAGGACAACCAACATTATTTCTTCCACTGTATGCATTATCAGCGACAGCGAAATGAACTCTTAAATGCAATCGCAAGGTACACTACCCCAACCTTAAATCTACTTCTGTATGGAGACCCATCACTTTCTTATGAAACAAACACTGCCATATTTGAAAATGTTCACAAATATATTATAGACACAAAACGGTTTTAATTACGTTAATGACCTCTACGACGACTTTTTGTAACAGTTCACGAGATCCAAGGATGCCTTACCGATTGCCTGCGCCCTAGCACTCACCAATCCGTTTGTTTGTTGTTTTTTGTTTTTTTTTTTTTTTTTGTTTTTTGTTGTTGTTTTTTTTTTGTTTGTTTTTTTGTTTCTTTTTTTATTTATACTGTTTACTTTTTTTTCTCATTTTTCGTTTTTTTTTCATATTCCAAATTGCATCCCAAACTTACATTTTTTAAGTAAAATCTATCCACCATTTGGCTTATTCCTTTTTTTTTTTTTCACTTATAATCTATCCTTTGATGTATTCAATTTTTCTGTTTGCAATTACAATTAGTTAATTACATTGACCTTCACGTATTTCCAAAATAGTAACTTCTTTGCTATCACTAGTCTAATTTGTTTACTTTATTCACATATTTTTTTCCTTAATAATTGCTATGTAGTAAATGTCAGCATGATCCGTAGTACACATTATTTGACAAACAACCACCTGAATTTATACAATATTTATAAATGTAAGGAGAAGAACTCTATAAGTACTTGTGCTTTCGTTCTTATCCTATGATTTGTTTGTGTTTACTTGCTTGTTTACTCAATATTGATTCTGAAATAAATATGTTTAAACCAACATTCTGGGTAAAGTTTTCAACAGACATTTTGAAATATTTTTATCATTCTTCCAAGAAAACAGGATTTGCATTTCATGCAAATTGTCTCCATTGCATGAAATGTCAAATCCTGTTTTCTTGGTAATAAAACAAATAACGATTTTTTTTATTTTATTTTTTTTTTTTTTTTTTTTGTCGTCTGCTGAATTAGCCCAGACAGTGGTAATTCGATACCCGCGAGCACCAAGTGTTGTGTCTTTGAGCAAGACACTTTATCCTCGTATCTTAGTATTGGTTTCTACCCAGGAAGACGCTGCCTTGAATGTCCGCGAAGACATGACAATATTATGCCCGCCGATGCTAGGTCTATACTTGCGTCTCTTTTACTCGTTCAATAAATTACGGTCTTGGTTTTGCATATCGAATGTTGAAGACACAAAAACAGAACACTTTACTTGGAAACGAAAGTTCTGAAGATTGCTCTATAAGCCATTAAAGATAATGTTATAAATGTATATACCGTAAGAGAATAACATAACAATATCCATTTGTACCCTGGTAAATGCGGGGTAACGTCCTCACACTGCAGGGGTTTACTCTTTTAAGGGAGCTAACTGCAACTGACTATTAAAAGGGAGTTAACTGCAATTGCTTTACGAGTCTGGCCCATGCGAAACGGGATGGGGTACAGCGCTTGTTTTTACGAATCGCGCCAATTAAGCTTATAAAATAAGCGTTTAACCAGTACACTGAACCCTTTTCCTCCAGAAACTTGTAACTGCCAATCTTGAAGCAATGGAAGAAGCGAATGACCGCAGCAAATACATGTGTTTCATGTTAAGTGGGGATCGAATCGCGTTCGATTCCCGCCGGTGCGATATCATTTTTCCAATGAGGTCAGTGCAAACAACTTATAGCTCGAAAGCAGACGTGTCATATTTATATGAGGGTATAATGAAAGGGCTTTCCAGAGAGAGAGAGAGAGAAAGTATTTTTTATTTTTATTTTTTTTTTTGCGGGGAGAGCGCTATATATAAACTTTCGCGATGTATTCGGGGTAATATTTACACAGATTAATGCAACGATTCTCATATTTATAAAGGCGTGCTGCTGGAACACATTATTTATATTAATATATTTATATATATTTATATTATATTTAAAATAATATCCATACAAGCTCCATGGATGTAAGGATGACGTTACTCATCATGATTGCATTGGTTGTTTAATCTGCGTAACTTTCAAACATGCGTAAATGATTAACTTTCGGTGTGTCGTGTTTGAGACTTACTTCTGGCCATATATTTTTTTATATAAAATTATTCACTCAACTGATAAATATTTTATACAAAAAGACGTATGTACTTTTCGTTTGAAGTGTTGGTAATTAACGTTTTTCACGGGTATTCCGTTTTTCACGGGTATTCCGGTCGTATTCCGGCTCTGATTTAGCGGACTGTCAACAATGTTTTCAAATGAAAAAAAAAAAACACTTCAAAGACAATTTGCAAATTATTTGAGGTTAAAATATTATCCCTTTTCCATTAGGTTGACATAATATTACTTAATTAAATTGATTAATTAAAGCCAATATTGGCGTCTTTAATAGGTGTCTTTCACAGGTATACCTATATTTTTCACGGGTATTCCGGTATTTCGGTAGTATTCCGGTATTTCGGTGATTCGTGTGACCGTTTTGAAATGGATAAAAAAAAAATCTTAAAATGTATTAACATCAAGAGAATCAGACAAGAAATGTCTACATTTCAGAACTCCAGATTAAAGGAGTGCTTAGGTACATATTTTCTTATTTCCCCTAGTAAACATATGTTGTGGGTACTAACTAGGACTTCTAGAAACGTCCTGGTAGCATGCTTTCATTGAGTTCCCAGAACATATCTTTTGAAAGAATTGAGGTGTGGCACATTACAAGAACTACAACTCTAGGTCCCACAGTTATTCAGTAAAAGAAACCTTGTGCATTTGATAACTCCAACACCCTTTCAGATATATTGATTGAGCTCAGTAGGATTGTACATGAGGTTGAGAAGATGTGTTGCATAAACTACAACTCCAGGTGCTGTGGTTTAGAATTATCTCTCCTAATAGAAACTTTGTGATCTTGGTAACTCCAACATCTTTTCAGATGCATTGATGATACTTGGTAGGATTGTACATAAGGTTGAGAAAGCATGTCACACAAAAGAATCACAACTCTAGATGCCACAGTTTTTAGTTATCTCCCCTGACAGTATTTGGTAATGGAAACCTTATGATTGCCATAATTTCAACACCATTTCAGATATATCGATGATATTAAGGAGAATTGTACAAGACGTTGAGAAGACGCGTCTTGTACAAGATCTACAACTCTAGGTACTGCAATTTTTTAGGTATCTCCCCTGTCAGTATTTGGTAATAGAGACCTTGTAAGTCCAACACCCTTTGAAATATATTGATAGTACTTGGTAGGATTGAACAGGAGGTAAGAAGGTTAGTCTTATACAAAAACTGTAACTTAGAATACTGCAGTTTTTGAGTTCACTCCCCTGACAGTATTTGTCAGTGGAAACCATGTGATTGTCATAACTTAAGCGCCATGGAAGATACATTGATGATACTTGGTAGAATTGTACATGAGGTTAAAAAGGTGTGTTGCATGTAAGGACCACAACTCTGGATGCTGTGTTTTTTTGTTATCTCCCCTGACAGTATTTGGTAGTAGAAACTTGTTTGCTGCATAGCTTCATCAGTTAAAATTGGATCTTCCTTAAACTTGCAGAAGTGGAGGACATGGATATTTTGGAGTTATATCCTCCAGTTTAATGAATATTGTAGACATTGACCTTTTAGGCACAGGTGAGCGTTAATGACCACCATGGTCCTCTTGTTTATATATGAAGAGTGCAGAGAGCTGAGACAAACAAAAATCACAGTTGAATTCGAAGCTTGATTTTGGATTTTGTGAAACGGTATTTTAACCACAAATATATTTCATAGATTAAAGCAGACACATCCTCTTATTTCACTTTTGGTTGTATATGTGCTAAAAAGAAAGACATGTGACTAGCGAGTCAAATGGTGAAAACCTTACTGAAATATTCCAAATACTTACATCATTGGTTTTTATGGAAAATTTTAAAAAATGTTTTAAAAACTTTAATTTGAAAATATTCCAAATACATGTACTTACAACAGTGGTTCTTATGAATTTTTTTTTCAAAAATCTTTAAAAAAAATTTAATTTGAAATATTCAAAGAATGTATACAGAGAGAAAAGGTCTCTTCCCTTTTTGTTAGGGTGCAGTGCTTATACATTTTCATATTTAGTTTAATACAATTTAATTTTGAGAAATCAAATTTATGTCAAACTAAAATTTAAATTCCATTGTCTGAAGTTATTTTACTGAAGTTTTATGTGTATTTTGTAATGATCTTTGGAATGTAATTATCAAAAATAAATTTGTTCTTGGTAATTTTTTTTTCCAACATAGTAACCTGTATCTTGCATTTTTCATATTTAAAAAAAAAAAATTTTGGAATTTAATTATATTAGTTTTCATAATTCAAAAAAAAAAATTTCTAGCTTGAAATTTTGTCTTAATATCAAAAGTAATAGAATACTTACTGTTTTTTTAAATTAAAATTAGCAGTCTGGAATAAAATGATGAGGATTTAAAATCTAAAAGAATCAGTGACATCATAGGATAGTGTATTGTGGGATAGCTTTTTTACAAAGTATAAATAGCAATACCAGTTACTAAGACTTGAACATTCAGGAATCTCTAAATGGGGTTTTCAACATAATTTTCATTTTGCCAATATCTTTACCGTAATTTGAAATATTCTGAAATTAGGGGATGCATCTGAACATCTTTAAGCTCACTACTGTTTTTATTATACTCGTTTTTCAAACAGGGCGTATTAGGTTATGGGGTCTGAAGCCATAAACTTTTTTGTTTCCACCTAACTCCTCCTACAGTTTACATCCCATCAGGCTAAATCTTGGTTTATAAATTGACCATGATGTGGAGCAGCACACAATGTTTCGGGGTTACAGTCCACCAAATACTAACAGGGTTATGCCCCTTTGAAAATTCCTGTAAGTTTTTTGTTTCCAGCTAACTCCTCCTACAGTTTACATCCAATCAAGCTGAAATTTGATTTATACTTAGACCATGATGTGGAACAGTGCATATTATTTCAAGGTTACAGTCCACCTAATATTAGCAGAGATATGTCCCTTTGAAAATTTCAGTAAACTTTTCATTTCTGACTAAATCCTCCTACAGTTTACATCGGATCAAGCTGAAACTTGATTTACAGTTAGACCATGATGTGGAACAGTGCATATTTGTTCGTGGTTACAGTCCATCAAATATTAGCAGTTTGAAGTTTGATTTATAGGTAAACCATGATGTGATGCAGCGCATGTTGTTTTGAGGCCACACTCCACCAAATATTAACAGAGTTATGTTCCTTGGAATATTTCGGTAAACTTTTTGTTTCTGGCCAACTCCTTCTACAGTTTACATCGGATCAAGCTGAAACTTGATTTATAGTTAGACCATGATATCGAGCAGCTCATATATATTCGAGGTTACAGTCCACCAAATATCAGGAGTTATTTTCCTTTGAAATTTTCAGTAAATTTTTCACTTCCCCAGCTAACTCCTCCAACAGTTTACATTTGATCGCGCTTAAACTTGAACTTGAGTAAGAACATGATGTGGAGCCGCGCAAATTATTTCAAGGTTACAGTCCACCAAATATTGGCAATTATGCCCCTTTGAAAATTTCTGTAAATTTTTTGTTTCCGGCTTATTCCTACTACAGTTTACATGGGATCAAGCTGAAACTTGATTTATAGTTACACCATGAAGTGGAGCAGGGCATATTATTTTGAGGTTACAGTCCACCATATATTAGCAGAGCTATGCCCCTTTGAAAATTATGTAATCTTTTCGTTTCTGGCTAACTCCTATAGTTTACACCTGATCAAACTGAAACTTTGTAAATACTTACACTGAGCTTAAACTCGATTTATAATAAGAATATAATGTGGAGCAGCACATTATTTTGAGGTTACCAAACATCAAATATTACCAGAGTTATGCCCCATTAAAAATTTCCATAAACTTTGCATTTCTGGCTAACTCCTTCTATAGTTTACATCCAGTCATGCTGAAAAGCGATTTATTGTTAGACCGTGGTGTGGAGCAGCGCATATTATTAGGAGGTTACAGTACACCAAATATTAGCAGAGTTATGCACCTTTAAAATTCTGTTAATCTTTTGTTCCTGGCTAACTCCTCATATATGGAGTTTACATCCAATCAAGCTGAAATTTGATTTGTAGTTTGACCATGATGTGGAGCAGCACATATTATTCCAAAATTACAGTCCAACAAATAGTAGCAGCATTATGTCCCTTTGAAATTTTTGGTAATTTTTTGGTTTCCAGCTAACTCCACTTACAAATTTACACAGGTCTGGAGCACAGAATTGCACAGTAGTCCGCATATGTGCTAAATCTTATTACTTGCCAAGGGCGTATGATGCCTCCGCTTGTAGAGCTCTTGTTTGTTTCTATATACAATATATATATATATATATATATATATATATATATATATATATATATATATATATATATATATATATATATATATATATATATATATATATATATCAAGGCTCGGGAAAACCGGAAAAATAGCCGGTCTGGACCGAAATTAAGAATTCTGGACCGATTTCAAACACCCCAGAACGCTAATAAATCGGTCCAACAGGTTTGTGCCTTGAACCCCATTTTTGCCCAACCAACCAATTTTCACGAATCAATGATGTCTAAAAAATCACAAACGGTCAAGTCTTCCCAAACTGACAACGTCCGCGCACCTTCTAAATGCGATATTATGGTAGTTAAAAGGCTCTAAACGGTCATTTGACATGTATATTGGAGAGACAGCTGAATAACGGCAACCTACCGCAGCACAAATTAATTACGTCATTATCCAAACATTGTCAAAAAATCAACACTTCACTGACCTTTGTGCGGTAAACAAGCGATTAACACGAATCATCAGTAACGGTAGTCTGATAATTAATCCGTTTGTGTGACACGTGTGAATACACTGAGACTGCAAAACATCCAGGTGCAGTCAGCGTGTCCAAAAGATCAAAGGTCGCTTTACTGAGAGTGATAAAAGAATGCACCGCTTGAACGCACCCGTTTTCTTCCTCTTCTTTTTTGTTTCGATCAACACGGTTTGTCGGTCCCAGATTTGATAAATTAATTCCCAGACCGTGTACGTCCTGATCAGATGTCGCATACAACGGCGTCTGATCTGGGTATAATTGATTCTTTTTTTTTTTTTTTTTTTTTTTGTTGTTGTTGATTGCCGTAACACGCGAGTATAATTCAAGGTAGATTTCACGGTAAAAATAAGTAATGCACCACTTGCGCTAGACAAGATTGGTCAGTGCTTAAAATTTAAGCAGTCTGGCCAAATCTTGAAACATTGAAAAATGCAAAAGCGCCCGTGGCGCAGGCCTAATTAGGTCCATGGAAGTAGTTTCGTTCCGTCTCTCCTGTTTCCCGCCGTCTTCGCGCTTATACAAGACGGGAATCAGTTGTTTATAAATAGTTTAGCAAAACCCTGCGGAGGTGGAAATAACAACAAAACCGTTTTTTTTTTTTTTTTCTTTCTTTTTACATACCTGACTGTATTTATTGATGACGCCAGCTTTGATCATGCTCGTTCCGTCATATAACGGGGTTGAGGTGTATTATTTAAAAGGAGTTGTAGGACTGCCAATTGTCATTAGTTTTCGTGACAGGTGATATATACATATTTTTTTTTTTTTTTTTTTTGGAAATGGGCTCATTGATGACGTCATCGTCATCGGCTGGACCGATTCAGATTTCAAAATTTCCCGAGCCCTGATATATATATATATATATATATATATATAGAATGGACATAATGATTCCTCAAATGGATGGAATAACAGACGGTAAATGGTAAAAGGCCAGAACTATGTACATTTAAGCACTCTAGATGATTATCCAGATTATCTTTTTAATTATAATTTCTACACAAAACATATGTTGTTGGTACTTATTTGAAAGTTATTGATAGGGTAGTTGTAATGAATACCCACAACTTACAATCCTTCCAGTCCTTTAAGAAATAAGTAACATGTAAGTATTTCATACTTGAAAAATAAAAAAAAAAACAAAAAAAAACAAAAAAAAAACAACAAAAAACTGTGTTATCTGATTATAAATAATGTTACTGTACACAGTACAGGTAAATTAAATAAAAATGTGGTTAAAAGGGGTTCAGAACCACAGTGATGTGGATCAAATATTCATGATACTGAAAGTAGTTACTCTGAATTGTGCAGAATGCACACATGGTGTAGCGAAAATGGCATTGCTTTAGTTACATGTCAAGAAATATTGAACAAAATGAAAGTACAGATGATATGTAGTCTAGAGGCTTATAGAAATTAAGGAAACCGCCACCATCAGCACTCTCAGTGCTTTGATTTCTAATCGGTTGTTTCTCAAAGCAATCTTTTTTATGTTTATTATATTTCCCTGTCCCTGTGCTGTTTACATGTATAAAATCATGATATTGTTAAACAACTCTTCAGAAAGCACTTAGCCAATTTCCACCAAATTTCACATTGATCCTACTAGTACACAGTACAGGGAAATTAAATAAAAATGTGGTTAAAAGGGGTTCAGAACCACAGTGATGTGGATCAAATATTCATGATACTGAAAGTAGTTACTCTGAATTGTGCAGAATGCACACATGGTGTAGCGAAAATGGCATTGCTTTAGTTACATGTCAAGAAATATTGAACAAAATGAAAGTACAGATGATATGTAGTCTAGAGGCTTATAGAAATTAAGGAAACCGCCACCATCAGCACTCTCAGTGCTTTGATTTCTAATCGGTTGTTTCTCAAAGCAATCTTTTTTATGTTTATTATATTTCCCTGTCCTTGTGCTGTTTACATGTATAAAATCATGATATTGTTAAACAACTCTTCAGAAAGCACTTAGCCAATTTCCACCAAATTTCACATTGATCCTACTAGTACTGTTGAAATGTGATTGAGAGTTTGTTCAAATCATCACGCTCCATTGACTTTCCTGCCCTTATATTCTTCTCCAAATCTAAGAACTGCTTAAATGATGATCCTTTCATTAGTTGCAATGATAGGATTTGAAAATGTAACATAACATCTGCAGTGGCAGTGTCACTCAGGTGAGCGAGTCGTGGCCCATGGGCCTCTTGTTTACTTATTCTGTTTGTTCCAGGTTATTTAGCGACGAGATCTGTAATAACTGGACTACTATTGGTACCTGACAGAAGAGTTCTATGGTGAAGAAGCTGATTAGTAAGAACTTGTCAACCTTCGGGTTATACGACAGTTCTTATTGATGGGACACCACCTCACAAGGCCCTGCTGCCGGGGTAGGATCCATCTGGGTGGCGTCTTTATGGGCACTATAGGTACTCAGTAAAGTCTAAGTCCACCACTGCCCGGGCATCCATCTACCTTGCAGACTATGACGATATGGCTGAAGATTTCTATGGTGGAGAAGCTGATGGGACTCCACCCCACACGGCCCTGCTGCCTGGGGTAGGACCCATCTGGATGGCATCTTATGAGTGCTTTATCCACTCAATAAGTCTGAGTCCACCTCTGATAGGTCATGACCAGTGACAGGTCACTGGTCACACCGGTCACCGGTCATTCATCTGGGTGGGTCTTTATGGGTGATATAGGCACTCAATAAAGTCTGTCCACAAATCACCGGTCAACAGGTCACCGGCCAGACCAGTCTCTGGTAAAAAATACTACCAAGCATTAATTACCGGGCTTCTAATCACCATGCTATGATCACCGGGTACCAGTCAACGATCACCGGGTACCAGTCACCGATCATAGAAGTTACCGATGGGTGATTATAAAAGCCGGGAGTAAAGGTCGGAAGTCGGGACCAAAAGTCGGGAGTAAATTTGGACAATCAAATAACACTAAACTTGCACCTATCGGGATGGAATTTGGACTAGTAGAATATAGACTCTTCTTTAAAATGCATATAAGATTTTCTATTATTATCAAATATTTTTCACGTTATATTGAAATATACGACCACGTCGCTCATTTTGGGGTCGGGACTAACTTTTACGGTATTGACGATGTCAAGCATTTTGCAAATTATAGTCAGTCTCGGGATTCCAGACGACTTATTTTATACATTATCAATTAAAACATTTTACAGATCACAAAAATGTAAAAATAAAGTTATTTCATCGCACCGTCTAGTTATTAATTGACCCGGGAGTAGGTCGAGACTAAATTTCGGCTTTGCGGTATTGACGATGTCACGGTCAAGCATTTTGCAAATTATGACAGTTCCTGGTTGCCACGAGAATTATTTTGTACAGTTTCATTTAAAAACGTGTCACAAATCAGAAAAAAAAATATAAAATTAATTTCATTGCACCGTGTAGTAAATAATTGACCCGGGAGTAGATCGGGACTAAATTTCTGCTTGTAATCGACTCAGATTTGCCTTCTTGCTAATGTCACATGCCTTGTAATTCCCGGGTCAATTATTATCTACACGGTGCAATGAAATTACTTTATTTTTTTATTTTTTCTGATTTGTGACACGTTTTTAAATGAAATTGCACAAAATAATTCTCGTGGCAACCAGCAACTGACCATAATTTGCAAAATGCTTGACATCGTCAATACCGCAAAAGCCGAAATTTAGTCCCGACCTACTCCCGGGTCAATTAATAACTAGACGGTGCGATGAAATAACTTTAATTTTACATTTTTCTGATATGTGACATGTTTTTAATTGATAATGTATAAAATAATTCGTCTGGAACCCCCAGACTGACTATAATTTGCAAAATGCTTGACATCGTCAATACCGCAAAAGTTGGTCCCGACTCTAAAATGAGCGACGTGGTCGTATATTTCATACTATAACGTGAAAAATATTTGATAATAATATATATGCATTTTAAAGAAGAGTCTATATTCTACTTATGTTCCAAATTTCATCCTGATAGGTGCAAGTATAGTGTTATTATTTGATTGTCCAAATTTACACCCGACTTTTGGTCCCGACTTCCGACCTTTCCTCCCGGCTTTTATATTCAACCGTTACCGATCAATTGCCGGATTATTAGTGACGGAATAAAAGTTACTAGTTCCCGGACAATTAGTTTTGACTTATAGAGCATAAGAGATTAGTCAAATTAATGAGTACAAATTATCAAACGACAACGTTTGGTTAGAATATATGTAGACATTATATCAAGAAATTCTATACAGCCATTATCAAATTAGACTCAGAATCCTAGATATTTGTAATTATAATCTGAAAGTATATTATGATCGAACATCTAACAATACTTGAAAGATTATAGTTATAGATATAGATTATAGTTATGACAGAGGATTAACTCCATGCTGTGACTTGATAATATAAGAAGAGAAGATAAACGTATCGTTTACCTATCCTCTCCTTCTTCTTCTTAATTTATTTGTTTCTCTTTCGGAAGATACAAAGAACAGAAATCAACATTATGAAAAAATGCCTATTTAAATACACTGAAAATTTTACCACCGAAAAATGAAAATTTTCAGATGAAAAACTCTGATATTTTTTCATATTTCTGCTCAAAACATAGATTGTGAGCACTCGTTAGAACCGCCTCGGTGATGCGGTTCTGACGAGTACCACAATCTAAGTTTTTGAGCGTAAATAAGAAAAATAATGTATATCCTGTAAACCCCAGTTATACTACATAAAAGTGGGGTTTAAGGGGGTCAAAATTATATATGCATGTTTTCGTAATGATTTAATTATTAGAAAGAAGTTATTAATTTCTTTCTTATTCTTTCGTGGTTCATAGTTATGATCATTATGGTATCATAATCTAAACTTCCCCTCAGGTTGTTACGATCAACTAATAGAGTGGTTAAAAAGTATCTAACTTATATAGGTTGTTTTTCGTTCAGATTAAACTGCAATCTGATGTTGGTAGAAAACACTTAATTTTATCAGGCTGCTGAATTTTGAATGATATTGATATTTAAGAATGATATTTACGATTCCTAAATTTTAGATAAAAAAAAAATGGTGCATTATCTAGGGCTCAGAATCAGTCTTCGAAAAGACTCCTTATCCTTTGATAATATAATTATCAATCTTCTAAAAATTATCGGTCAGAATCCCGGGAAATTTAGAAGATCATACACATTATATGTTACTATCAGAACAGAACTATGTATGGATCGAGTTAATTCCTTATTAGTTCTGTTCTATCTAATAATATAATATTTTAAATAGATCCAAATTATATAGAATAAATTTGGATCATATACACTTCAAATGTTAAAGTTTTGATTTTTTCATGTGTAATATAAATATCTATAACATAATTCCTCTATAGATTGAATTCGCATAGAAGTCTAGTAGAGGTAAATATTCTTTATTTCCTGGGAAACAATTCAGGATTTAATCCCTCACTAATTGCTCACCGACAATTATTTATTCCTGTAACAAGAGTCCATGTCAATAATTTCTTGTCCAGACTCTTGGAGAAGGTAAATATATATATATATATATATATATATATATATATATATATATATAATATAAGTTGGGAAAAGGAGCATAACAGACAAAAAATCTTTTTGGTAGCACTGGATCCAGAAAGGATGCTGAAATGATAGGCGTTAAACTATATGTTGAGAGTTAATCATTAACAGTGCAAATAATTTGTTTACCTGAGGCCTTTCGGCTTTCGCCTTCTTCAGAGGTTTTCTATTTTAAACAAAAGACATAAAAATGTAAAATTTACGAATAAAAGATTGTGCCCTTTTCGGGCCCATGTTATCTAGCCCGCTGCGACTTAATAACTGAGCGTGTTTAGATATATGTGAAATGTAAACAATACGCGTAAACACAACGTGCAAAAAGTAGAAAGTTTATCTTCAAAACGTATAAAGCTTATCTTTACTATCAACACCACTGTGTCCATATACGCAATGTATACGATGCACATAAACCCTACACCAAAAGGGATATACACCAAACTGAGTGTTTTACACCAATACATAAGGTAAATGGGCCCAACTTGCGTAAAATCATATGAACAAAACGTACCACATAAACTGTCGCATGCCCTGACTTAAGAACGATGATTCCCTCTACTGGTCGCCCTTGTTGATCCCATATGGCCGTAGAGTGTTCAGACGTCGGATCCAATAGCTCTCTCTTGCTTTCCTGGTTCGATCCGTCCACTCCGGGTTATGGTCTAAGCAACAAAGGGTGGCGTGGTCGAGGAAATCATGCTCCGGTGAACAGAAATGTTCTGCGACAGGAGACCTCTCGAACCGCTTGTGTTTCCAATCATCTCGGTGGCCGTTCATCCGTTGGTTCATATGATCACCGGTTTCACCAACATATTACTTTCCACACTTGCTGCATGTAATAAGGTAGACAACATTGGTTGTCTTACAACTGGTGTTGCACCTAAGCTTGATTATTGCCCCAGACGCTGACTTCGCGATCTGCGTGGGGGTTATCATTTTGCAGGTTTTGCATCTTGCTTTGCCGCACGGTCGTGACTCCCCAAGTGGTTCATCATCACGCATGTCTGGTTTGAGCTTGGCACGTACAAGAAGATCCCGCAGACTCTTGGGTCTTCTGTAGGCCATGGTCGGTCTTTCTGTAAAGATCTCGCTCAAAGTGCTGGAGGACTCAATGATGGGCCAATGTTTGTTAACTATTTCCCTTACTTTTGGCAAGTCTGGGTGATATGTCAACACGAAGGGGAGAACGTTTGACTCGGATTTAAGCCTGTAAGAAAGTAAGTCTTCTCTCTTTTGTTGCCGTGCTCTCTCAATGGCAAGTGAAATTTCCTGTTTCTGATAACTTCGTTTGCAGAGGTGGTCAGTCAGTTCTCTTGCTCTTGATTCAAAGGTGTCCGAATCAGAGCAGATACGTCTGAGGCGAAGTGCAAGGCTGTAAGGAATATTTTTGCAGCAGTGTTTCGGGTGACAACTTGTGGGTAGGAGATACTGGTGTGTATCTACCCATTTACCTTATGTATTGGTGTAAAACACTCAGTTTGGTGTATATCCCTTTTGGTTAAGGGTTTATGTGCATCGTATACATTGCGTATATGGACACAGTGGTGTTGATAGTAAAGATAAGCTTTATACGTTTTGAAGATAAACTTTCTACTTTTTGCACGTTGTGTTTACGCGTATTGTTTACATTTCACATATATCTAAACACGCTCAGTTAAGTCGCAGCGGGCTAGATAACATGGGCCCGAAAAGGGCACAATATATATATATATATTCACATAGATTAAGGCATTAATAAATTCGATAACGTTATTATTATTTTCTTAACAAAGTTAGCTTAGTTCAAGAAGTTATGAAATCTGATTATGAAATTTAGGTTTTGGTTTCTTCAGAGACTAACAAATTATATTAGGCTACGGGATCGTTTAGACGTTTAGAAACCCATTCAGCTGATAATAATTACAGACCTAGACGGACATATTGTATAGGTACAATATTAATTTCCTTAAGTCTGATACAAAAGGAAATTTCTAGAGGAAAACTTACGTAATGAGTAGTTTTTACCTCCTCTAAACATCATTGACAAATGTAAGTCATAAACCACTTCTTCCATTGTCTGTCTTCGCACGTCAACAGATATTACAATGGGAGAAGAATTGTATACTTATGAAGCAGTGAAGAAAATAAAGTCCTGTAAATTATTCGATAATACTTCAGGACTAAATAATTATATTCCTTATCTTTCTGATGTTCCGAAGATAAGAACCAGTTTTATTCTCTTTATTAGGAAACAGAACGTCTCCGTTAACGAGTAATGGAAAGAGTACAAGCCGGAAAGTCGCGATCTCTCCCGGATATATTGTCCCCTAAAGATAACGTTGCAATATCCGATGACGGATATTTCCATTTAAAATATAAAGACATCTAAGTCAGAACGTAATCGATAGCGTTATAAGACTGGACTGTCTCTTAAATTATAATGGATCTCTTATACGATTAAGTTGTCCATTTAAGGGTTCTGTATTTACGTTTTACTGTCGGATCTTCCTAGTCTTGTTCCAGCAATATAGGAATGTACCTTATATTTCCTCACATTGCAATTGGACGTTATCGTTACGAATTTACGTTGACGGACCATTATTGAATTATTTGACAATAATTATTTGCAATACGATAAGATCTATCTTCATAGTGTCATTAGTCATTTTAAGATGAGAGTTGATTTCTGCAGTTAGATTTTGACCTATTTACATTCGTTTTATAGGTTTCAAAATCTTGTTGATGCATTTATACATTGAACTAATTTTAGTATTGATTCATACTTCACGTAATTATTGCCTCACTGCTTTTGAAGAGTCTCAATAAAACCGAGACTCCCATTTTCTGATCTGTAGTGTGTTCTTTGTTTCTAAAGGCAATCTTTTTGACGTTTATTTAATTGAATCGACTATGTCTGATTAGTCACTTGGGAACTTGCATATGTTACTGGAATTGTCAAATCGCAGTAATGACAAACTTCCAGTTTATGTCAGTGGATCTACTCCTATTGCTCAGTTTAGGGAGCATATATCCATTAGGTTCCAGTAAATATTGTATTTTAATCGATACAATCATTACCGATAGAGAACTCATTTTCTATCTTCGAATACAGGAATAATGAGTTTCCATTCTTACATTTCGAATAGACGATTAATATTCATCTATCTTTAAACAAGTATGGCATACAATTTGGAGAATAAAAAAGCCATACAATACATCTTCACCCTTGTGTTAAGAATTGATAACACAACGGGATTATAATATAAAAGTCTCCCAATTTATGCATAGAAATATGGGAGTACCCTTTCTCTTCTGAAATGCGATAAAGTCTCGAAAATAGTTATATTTCAGAAAGTTTTTCAACTATTAAGAAATTTGTCTTAAAACTTATATATTCAAGACCGATTTTTATATATTTAGAACAAATAGATTGTCTGTCATTATATATAACCATTACAGTTGTATTATACTTATAACCAGTTTCCTTGGATAATCTTACTGTCACGATAAATGATTCATCCATCAACTGGAATATCTTATAGGTTACTGTGAAGTGATATATCATAAACCAATTTCTATCCAACTTGGATAAATTAGTTACGACAAACGGGTTATCCATAACAGGAATATCTGGCTATCACACACACACACACACACACACACACACACACACACACACACACACACACACACACACACACACACATATATATATATATCAATAGTTAATTACTTCTCTGAACCTCTTCGCCTTTGGTTATCAGAGATATTAAAATTAGTGCAGCTGATTCGTATGGCATACTTATAAACTCTACTATGGTTAGTAGAAATTTGTGTAATAAACTTCCTAATTCTCGTCTTATGGAGAAAGTTTTAGCATAACTGGAGTTAGAATTTACTATATTTGTAATTATGACATAGAAGAAGGTTGAAGCGATATTAGCTTCTCTTCCGTAATAGTCAAATTACCGATATACTTTCGAATCTTGCCAAAAAATATCTAGATCTGGTAACAGAATCGATTCTAGCCAGTTCTTCTTAAATTAACTAGAGCTTTTATCAATATGGTAAGATCTTTTAAGGAGGCTGTTATACAGTTAGCCAGGTCATCAGCCTTTCCCGTTATTAAAAATTTTACAGCTGCCAAACTCTACGCTATGATATTTGCAGTCTTTCTTTCTTTACTTAACTTTACTAAGGATACAAACGTTTTATAAATCTCCTCTGGTAGAAGTTTAATGTTAAACATTTATTCAAATTGTCCATCTTCATACGAAGAATTAGACAATATCTTTCTAATATCAATTGCCCTGACTAAGATTCCTTATCACAGTCTGACTGGCAATAGATAAGATATATAAAATTATCAATCATATGTTCGCTATCATTGATGTTATGATAAACTGGGTATTCGGCAAGAATTAGATTAGTCCATTTACCCAGGTTATTATTATTATTCCTGTTTAGCTCGAAATGCAAACGAATAATTACACACACATACTTACCACCAGTCTGACAACTTAATTTAACCAGCCAAAACATTGGAAGGCACTGAATGTACTTGTTTATGATAGTTTAAAATGGTATGATCAAATTATCCAGATGGGAATTCTGTATGGTTATTTTTATATAAAAAAGATATCACCTTAATCCTGATCTGGATAATTGTGCACTCCTGTTTGTTAACATTTATATAGTATTTTGCCTACTTTCAATAACTTGCATGACCCTGTCCACTTATTTGAGGTAACCAAATCTTAAGTTTTAAAGAGATGCTCTGAATTTTGTTAGCTCACCTGAGCAAAAGCTCAGGGTGAGCTATTGTCATCACCCTATGTCCGTCGTCCGTCGTCCGTCGTTCGTCGTTCGTCGTCAACAATTAGTTTGTTAACACTCTAGAGGTCACAGTTTTGACCCAATCTTGACGAAACTTGGTCAGAATGTTTGCCTCTACGAAATCTAGGTCAAGTTCGATACTGGGTTACTTGGGATCAAAAACTAGGTCACCAGGTCAAATCAAAGGAAAAACTTGTTAACACTCTACAGGTCAGAGTTTTGACCCAATCTTGATGAAATTTGCTCAAAATGTTTGCCTCTATTAAATCTAAGTCAAGTTCGAAACTGGGTCACCTGGGGTCAAAAACTAGGTCACCGAGCCAGATCAGCAGAAAACCTTGTTAACGCTCTAGCGGTCACATTTTTGAAGCAATCATCATGAATGTTGCTCAATATATTTGTCTTGATGATTTCTAGGTCAAGTTCGAAACTGGGTCACCTGGGGTCAAAAACTAGGTCACCTGGCCAGATCAGCAGAAAACCTTGTTAACACTCTAGCAGTCACATTTTTGAAGCAATCATCATGAATCACGCTCAATATGTTTGTCTTGATGATTTCTAGGTCAAGTTCGAAACTGGGTCACTTGGGGTCAAAAACTAGGTCACCGGGCCAAATCAGCAGAAAACCTTGTTAACACTCTAGCGGTCACATTTTTGAAGCAATCATCATGAATCTTACTCATTATGTTTGTCTTGATGAATTCTAGGTCAAGTTCGAAACTGGGTCACCTGGGGTTAAAAACTAGGTCACCTGGCCAGATCAGCAGAAAACCTTGTTAACACTCTAGCGGTCACATTTTTGAAGCAATCATCATGAATCTTGCTCAAAATGTTTGTCTTGATGATTTATAGGTCAAGTTTGAAACTGGGTCACTTGGAGTCAAAAACTAGGTCACCGGGCCAAATCAGCAGAAAACCTTGTTAACACTCTAGCAGTCACAGTTTTGAAGCAATAATCATGAATCTTGCTCAAAATGTTTGTCTTGATGATTTCTAGGTCAGGTTCGAAACTGGGTCACGTGGTGTCAAAAACAAGGTCACCTGGCCAAACCAGCAGAAAACCTTATTAACACTCTAGCGGTCACATTTTTTGAAGCAATTATCATGAATCTTACTCAAAATGTTTGTCTTGATGAGTTCTAGGATATGTTTGAAACTGGGTCACTTGGGGTCAAAAACTAGGTCACCGGGCCAAATCAGCAGAAAACTTTGTTAACACTCTAGCGGTCACATTTTTGAAACAATCATCATGAATCTGGCTCAAAATGTTTGTCTTGATGATTTCTAGGTCAAGTTCGAAACTGGAACACCTGGGGTCAAAAACTAGGTCACCAGGCCAAATCAGAGTAAACTCTTGTTATCACTCTAGTGGTCACATTTTTGAAGCAATCATCATGAATCTTGCACAAAATGTTTGTCTTGATGAGTTCTAGGTCAAGTTCGAAACTGGGTCACTTGGTATCAAAAACTAGGTCACCGGGCCAAATCAGTGGAAAACTTTGTTATAATCATTTTGAACTTTGATCAGAATGTTTGCTTTGATCAGTTCTAGATCAGGCTCTCAAAGTGCTATGTTGCTCAGGTGAGCGTTACAGGGCCATCATGGCCCGCTTGTTTTTAGTTATTGGTAGCTATATAATGGTTAACTTTAATTCGAAAGAAAACAGCCATACAGAGACCTAAGATGGATAACTTATCGGAGAAAGTGTCTAATCACATAATATTGTGCCCAGATTTATCAGTTTGAGTGACTCTGCCCAATTATCTAAGGTAACCAAAGTTTGCATTTTGAAGAGTAACCCTGTATTTTGATATTATTTGTTCATATTTATACAGAACATAACTCTCCAAATCAAATTAACACCGGAAATCATCAAAATGCTTGTTTGTCTATAATGGAAATAAGCCAGAATATGTATATCACAATACAGCTATCATGATACAGCTGTATTTAGTCGGTGTCATGAGATTTTCACACATTCATTTAGCTACACATGGTTTAAGTATATAAATTTAACCCAGTACTTTATTTTAATTAAATTATATGAGTTTATAGAATTAAATAATATCAGTAATATTTTAGTTGAATAGGTTAGTTCATAATAAATATTCCCCAAAAATGTAGCTTTTCAAGATATGATTACATTTGTCTTTTGATGTCCACTTATTTAACACATGTAAGCCATCAAGTGTGCATTTTCTAAAATAGTTCAGCAGTTTGTTTCCATCTCTTGCCAAGTAAATGAATGAATGGAAGGTATGTATAGATAAGTTATCTGATAAATCTTACTCAGAAAATATTCTAATTTTCAAGAAGAGGCTACATTTGTCGTCTGGTGGTCAAATAAGGCCTAGTATTTTTTCTCTTTCTAGACACATAAGTATTACATTTTGAAATGGAATGGATTCAAACAATACTCAAATGTATGTTACAGCAGAGAGAATTAAATTGAATTCTGCAGCATCTGATTTGAGCCTATACTGTTTGCCCAGGCCTGTCTGTCCAAATAATTAAGGTAAAATGATATTCAGTGCAAAAAAAGAAAGAACGAAAGAAAAGATGAAATAAAAAAAAAAGAAAAAAAGAAATTGCAAAGAAACTGGACTAAGCTTATAATCAGAAGCTTAATGAAATTTCGCCTTATAATGTGTACCTTCATGTACCCCACTTACTACATATATCATGGGGTAACAGGTAATAAACAGTGTACAGGCTTGTAATAAATGATTTTAAAATGATTACTATATTGATTCAAGCAGTACTTAACTATGGCATGCATCATGTGACTCAAGTTTTTTTTGAAAATTAATAGACTTTTGTGGTCATCTAACTTCTTCCCTAGTTTTGAAAAATTCAGATAATCAATAGAAGGCTCTACAAAAGTTTAATCACTGAGATTTTTCCTATTTCAGGGGCCATAACTCTTCAAGGGTTAATTTTTATGGCACGTTTAAAAACATACAAAATCTTTGGCCTGTCTATCATTTTCTTACCAACTGATTCAAATCAGATAATAAATAATGACAATATAGTATGTAAATATTAGTGGTTTTCATAGTTTCAGGGGCCATAACTATTACATATTTTGTACAGTATGGCTGGTTCAAGAGACGAAACCAGGTCTTTTGATTATCTAATACTTGGTGCAGTTTTATGAAATCAAATAATACTTGAAGACTTTATCTACCAAGCTGGTACAAATTGGATAGGAAATAATGACTGGTGCACACATGTTAAAATTATCGATTTTTCACCATACCAGGGGCCATAACTCTTGTATGTGTAATACAACATGGCTGATGCAAAAACTCAAACTAGTTCTTTTGATTATCTAATACTTGGCTCATTGGATAACAATCAGATAGTGCATAAAGGCAATAGGGCCACTCAGGCTTAAAATCTGTGATTTTGTGCTTTTTTGGTCAAGGGAAGTAATTCTAAAATAAAAATAACTTGAAATTTTCAACAGCGACCTTTCAATTTCTTTTCAGTTTTTGATAGATAATAAAATGTTCTATCATCATAAGAAAAAGTTAGATTTTAGAAATAGAATTTTTTTTTAATTATAAGTTTAGAATTATTTTTGTATCTGTCTGCTGTGTTATATAGATCCTGTTAAGAGTCAAAATAACGCTATTTTTTCCCTTAAATGTGATCAAATTGTTAATATTTCTGGTTTGCTATATTGAAATATGATCAAAGATGTGATATAAGCTTTAAACCCCAACATATTGCCAACTTTCGTTTCATCTGAAGCTTAATTAAAGGAAAACTTGCTTTTTTTCATGTAATAAAATAATCGAAATTTGTGCACGAGACCAGCCCTCTTTTGGGGGCGCTGCCGCAAAATTTTGCACAGCAACATATACTTTTTTAATCATTTTCTTATTCGCCACAGGTCCTACTTTCAAATAAAACATATTAGAAAAAAAGTTAGATTTTTTTAAAAATCGACCTCTGACTTTAATACCACCTTAAAAATCTTCTTCTCCAGAACCAAGAAAGCTATAAGGCTGAATCTTGGTATATAGCATCGGGATTCATGGTATACCAAATTTGTTTAAATGATGATCATAAGTTGACCTTTGACTTTATTACGGCAAGGTCAAATTTGCGTCCCCCATGCATTTGTATGGGGAAAATGTTGAAAAGGCATTTTCCGAAAATGTATTAAATACTAATGGCTGAAACTTACAATGTATGATTAAATTGTTAAAGCGTTTTAGTTACAATCAAAATGTTGTCCCTGGGGGTTATCTGCCCTTGCCCCTGGGCTATATACATGTATTTGTGTAATTTTAGCTCGCCTAAACAACGTTCACGGAGAGCTATTGTACTACCCTCGGCGTCGGCGTTGGCGTCCACAAATGTTAAAGTTTTCGTTAAAGTTTTTAAGACCTCATTATTTCCTAACCTTAACACTGATTTGATTCATTTTTAGTATGATGATACATATTGGTCCAAAATTTTGCACAGTACCATCCCAACCCTAGGTCAGGTCAAGGTCAAGGTCACAGACTTCGAATTTTCATGTTAAAAATTTACGCCAACGTTTTTAGGATCTCATTACTTCTAAACCAAATGATGGATTTAGTTTCTATTTGGTGTCATGATAGATACTGGTCAAAAGTTTTATCAGCACCATCAGCACTCATGACCATGACCTTGAGGTCGAGGTCACAAACTTAGAATTTAAATGTTAAAGTTTTCGTTAAAGTTTTTAAGACCTCATTATTTCCTAACCTAATCACCGATTAGATCCATCTTTTGTATGATGATACATATTGGTCCAAAATTTTGCGCAGTACCGTCCCACCCCACTAGGTCAGGTCAAGGTCAAGGTCACAGGCTTAGAATTTTCAGAGTTTTTAGGATCTCATTACTTCTCAACCAAATGATGGGTTTAGTTTTTTTTTTTTTTTTTGGTATCATGATAGCTACCGGTCAAAAGTTTTTATCAGCACCATCAATACTCATGACCGTGACCTTGTGGTCGAGGTCACAGACTTAGAATTTAAATGTTAAAGTATTCGTTAAAGTTTTTAAAACCTCATTATTTCCTAACCTTATCACCGATTAGATTCATCTTTTGTATGATGATACATATTGGTCCAAAAGTTTGCGCAGTACCATTCCACCCCCTACGTCACGTCAAGGTCAAGGACTTAGAACTATCAAAGTTTTTAGGATCTCTTTCCTAACCTTACCACCCATTTGATTCATCTTTGGTTTGATGATACATATTGGTCAAAAATTTTGCCCAGTTCCATCCCAATCGCCTAGTACATGTTAAAGTCCAGGTCACAGTCATGTCAAAATTTTTCATGTCAAAATTTTATGTAAAAGTTTTAATGACCTCATTACTTCTAAACCAAATGATGGATTTGATTTATATTTGGTATCATGATATATACTGGTCAAAAGTTTTTTATCTGCACCATCAGCTTTCATGTCCTTGACATTGAGGTCGAGGTCTCAGACTTGGAATTTAAAAGTTTAAGTTTAAGTTTTTAAGACCTCATTATTTCCATCCTTAGCACCGATTTGAGTCATCTTTGGTTTGATGAAAATTTTGCACAGTGCAATCCCCCTCGCTGACCCCCACCCCAAGGTCATGTCAAAATCAAGGTCACGGACTTAGAATTTTCCAGAAACAAAATTTGCAATATCAGGCGAGCTATCATGTCTGGCGACAGGTCTTGTTAAATGTCTTCATCTCTGAAACTACTTGAGCAATTTTCACCAGATTTCACATGGGGCCTTCTGTCGAAAGGATATTCAAAATTTGTTTGAATGGTTTCGCACCATTTAACAAGATGGCCGCCATGCCTTTATTTGGTAAAACACTTAAAATCTTCTGCTCCAGAATCAAGAAAGCATTAAGGCTGACTTAAAAGGTCTACCAATTTTTTTTCAAATGACGGTTGTAGGTTGACCTTTGATCTTTTTAAGGTGAGGTCAAATTGGCGCCGCATACATTTGTATGGGTAAAATGTTGAAAGTCATTGTCTCAAAATGAATTAAAAACTAATGGCTAAATTTACAATGTATGGTTAAATCATTAAAACGTTTTAGTAACAGTCAAAAATGTGTCCCCTGGTGTTATCTGCCCTTGCCTCTGGGCTATATACATGTATAAAATTGTGTAATTTTTAGCTCACCTGAGCTATGCTCAGGATGAGCTAGTGATCACTTTTTGTCTGTCGTCTGTCCGTCCGTGCATCTTCTGTGCATCCGTTAACACTTTTAGACATCTCTAAAGCGGGTGAACCAATTTGTCCCTTATTCGGTAAAAATGTTGCTTGGATTTAAAAATAGGTAAAATAATGGTGATCTGCCTTATGGTTTGGTTGCCATGACAACTCCTTCAAAACCACTGCTTGGGTAAGGGCAATCCAAAATAGTTAAAATTACGGTAATCTTCCTCTTGGTTTTGTTGCCATGGCAACAGAAAGCTCCCGCAGACTTATAATGGGAAAAGGGTTAAATTGCATTTTCTCCATAACCACTGTATTGATGTGAACCATATTTGGCAGTTATGATCATTTGATGATTGTCTACCCTGTTTATGTGTTTTGTTTGGTAGGCATGGCAACAATAAATTTCAGAAAAGGATTTTTTTTAAATGACAACTCCTTCAAAACCACTGAAGCAGTATAACTCTAATTTGTTCAAAATTTGTTTGGGTAAGGGCAATTCAAAATAGCTAAAATTATGGTGACCTGCCTCTTGGTTTGATTGCCATAGACTTATAAAGGGAAAAGGGTTAAATTGTATTTTCTGCATAACCAGTGAAGTGATGTGATCTATATTTGGCATTTGTGATCATTTGATGATTGTCTACCCAGTTTTTGTGTTATATTACCAGTGCCCATTTTGTTTGGTTGCCATGACAACATTAAATAAAAAAAAGAATTTTTTAAATGACAACTCCAAAACAACTGAAGCAGTAGGACTCTAATTTGGTACAAATGTTGCTTGGCTAAGGATAATTCAAAATAGTGAAACGTTTGGCGGTCTGTCTCTTGTTTTGGTTGCCATGGCAACAGAAATCTCCCATAGACTTATAATAGGAAAATGGTTAAATTGCACTTTCTTTATAACCAGTGAAGCGATGTGAGCCATATTTGGCAGTTATGATCATCTGATGATTGTCTACCCAGTTTATATGTTTTATGACTGGTGGCCATTTTATTTGGTTGCCACGGCAACATTCAATTTTGAAAAAAAGACTTTTTCAAATGATAACTACGAAACCACTGAAGCAGTATGACTAATTTGGTACAAAAGTTGCTTGGGTAATGGCAATTCAAAAATAGCTATAATTATGGTGGTCTGCCTCTTGGTTTGGTTGCAATGGCAACAGAAACTCCTATTGACCTACAATGGGAAAATGGTTAAATTGCATTTTTATGCCTTGCCACAAAAAGTGGCAAGTGTACTATGCTAAACCATCTGAAATTTTGAGTGTCCGTCCATCTGTTTGGGCAAACATGCAAGGTTTAGGGGCTATTTTGGGGCTATTTTGGACATGATTATGAGGTATTTTGAGGTTTATTCCATTTAAAATGCATTAGATAACCCCTATACCAAAAATTGTAATTTGAAGAAGATGGATGTGTAAAAATCATATTCTTTTCTTCAAAACCAAGAACTGCTTAAATGATAAAATGATGACCCTTTCATTAGTTGCAATGACAGAATTGAAAAAATGTTGCATTACAAATGCATATCTACAGTGGCTTTTCAGTGGCATTTCACTTAGGTGAGCAAGCCGTGGTCCATGGGCCTCTTGTTAAATGTCTTCTTCTCTGAAACCGCTTGAGACATTTTCACCAGATTTTACATGGGGCCTTCTGTCGAAAGGATATTGATGATTTGTTTGAATAGTTCGCGCCATTGAACAAGATGGCTGCCATTTCCATATACTACTCAAAGTTTGATAGGGATCACGTTTTATATATCAAAGTTTGCAGTGCTAATGTACAAATTCATGACAGAATTTGCACTCCGTATATTGAATATTATCTTTAGGTGCAACTCGTGCATTTCAGTACTGACGAAAGTGCACACTTTTCACACTTTGCATATGAACCCATGCACTCGCAAAATCTTGCGTAACGCTGCATTCGAGCCAGAACATCAAAATTGTTAGTTTTCATTTTCTAAGCGTGAAAAGGTTTTCATTTGGTTCCTGAAACCCTTAAATGCCTCGTGGATAATTCAGAAACCGTGTAAATCCCGAAAAAAATGAACCGTGGGGTTGGAATATTAGAATCTGGCGTCTCTCAACGTCGTGTTGCTGGGATTCTGATTGTGTCACAGAGCGTGGTATCCCGAATGTGGAATCGTCATCTAACCCACGGAAATCCTTCACACAGACATGGCGGGGGTCGAGTCAGGGCTACAACTCAACGTCAATACCGTTTTTTGTTGTTTCAATCTCGACGTCAACAGTTCCTGAACACTACGCGCTTGAATAACGAGTTTAGAAACGGAAGTGGAGTACGCCTTTCTACACAAACAGTCAGAAACAGATTACATGAGTTCGGACTTAGTGCCAGGAGACCCGCTGAGCCGCTGACGCGACAGTATGTGCAAGACAGGCTAGACTTTGCCAGAACTCACGTTAGGTGGACAATTCGTCACTGGACACCAGTTCTTTTCACTGATGAGTCCAGATTCTGTCTAGACTTCACTGATAAACGTCAGTTTGTGTGGAAAATGTCCAAAGAGCGATTTCATTACTTGAATGTGGCAGAACATGATCGCTATGGCAAGGGTTCAGTCATGGTTTGGGCAGGCATTAGTGTCAATGGAAAAACTGACCTGTATGTTGTTGAAAACGGAACGTTAACGGCAGTGAGGTACTGTAATGAGATTCTTGATCCGTTTGTGAGACCATATGCCGGTGCTATCGGTCCGGTCTTTATTCTGATGGACGATAATGCCCGTCCCCTCCGTGCACATGTCACTAATGCCTATCTGGAACGCGAGACAGTCGTGCGTATGGACTGGCCTGCTCGATCACCGGACTTGAATCCGATTGAGCATGTGTGGGACATGCTTCAGCATGCTGTTTCAGCCCGACCTGTGCAGCCAAGGACTTTACAGGAGCTCAATGATGCACTGGTTGCCGAATGGAGATTCATTCCATATTGTGACTTCACCGTCCGTTGTCGTCCTCATCTGTCCGGCAGGCCGTCCATAATTTCTTAACGACTGGACCTATTTTTCAGTATAATTTGGTAGAAATGTCCCTTTAGTGATCCTCTACCAAGATTGTTGAAATCATCATGATTCGTTAAAAAACATGGCCGCCAGAGGGCTGGGCTTACTTTCCCTATATATGTCTATATAGAAAAATTTAATAATCTTCTTGTCAGAAACCACTGGACCGATTTCACTATTACTTGGCAGGAAGGTACCTTTGGTGACCTTCTACCAGGATTGTTCAAGTCGTCTTGATTCGTCAAAAAACATGACCGCCAGGGGGCGGTGCTTATTTTCCCTATATATCTATATAGAAAACTTTAAAAATCTTCTTGTTACGAGGGTCGTGCAAAAAGTTCTGTCACTAATAGGCTTCCTTTGTTTTATCCCAGGTATATTTTAAAATGCTTCACTGCACTTGAATGGTGTGTTGAATAGCTAACGATACCCGTTTATTTCGTGCAAATTGCTTTCCAACTGACCGAGTTATTTCAAATTGAAATAGATGCAGTCATATACACTGACCAATTTACTTGTTTACATTGGAACATGGACCAGAAGACTGAAATTCGTAGCTATATTAAATGCCGCATTAGGCTTAATATAGATTCAAAGCAGATATTTAATGAATTGTGTGGTATATATAGACCATTTCAGTGCGCAGTTTTTAGGTGGGTTAAAGCTTTTAAAGTTGGGAAATTTTCTGTTGAAGATCATATCCGCCCTGGAAGGCCTAAAACCTCTGTTACCAAGGCTAACATCGCTGCTGTAAAGATTGTGGTGGAACAGGATTCGCGATTGTCTGTCAAAGATATAGCTAGTTGTACTGGCATATCAGAAGGCAGAGTGCAAACAATTCTGAAAAAGCGTTTGGACCTGAGAAAGGTTTGCGCTAGGTGGATACCTCATTTGCTCAGTGAGGAGCAAAAGACACAAGGCCTTAAATGTGCCCGGGAACTTGTGAAAACATACAAAGGCTGTAATAGTCGGGTTATTTCTAACTTGCTAACAGGTGATGAAACCTGGGTGCACAGTTTGAGCCACAAAGAAGGGCTGATAATAAGCAATGGAAGCGAAAAGAAAAAAAAAAAACAAAAACAAAAAAAAAACGCCCATGTATTGCCAAGAGATCCATAAATTCGAAAAAGATGTACGCAATTTTCTTTCATTCAAGTGGGCCAGTCGTTCAAGTGCCTTGTCCATCTGGTCATACAGTCACTGGCCGATTTTACAAGAATTCTGTACTGAAGAAAGTTAAAGAGTTTTACAATAAGAAACGACCAAGCAAAGGATGGTCAGAAGTCCACCTTTTACATGACAACGCCTCCTCTCATAAGTGTGAGGTTGTTAAGTCATTTTTGGCTTCTGAAAAGGTGAAAGTTTTAAACCACCCATCTTATTCACCTGACCTGAGTCCCTGTGACTTCTTTTTATTTCCTAGGCTTAAGAAAATGCTTTCTGGAAATAAGTATACGTCTAGAAGTTCTCTTGGCAGCTCTATTTATCAGTGTCTCCAACAGATACCAAAAGAAGACTATTTATCTGCTTTTCGCGACTGGGTAAAAAGGTTACAAAAATGTGTTTCAGTATAGGGGGAATACTTTGATGGTAAAAGGACCTAAATATAGATTCCCAGCCCACATTGATTTCAATAAATCTCGGGAAACAATTGCCAGTGCTTTAAATGATTATTGTACGCGTTGGTGTAAACGAGAGCATGTTGAGTCTAATGCTTTAAATAATTGGAAATTAAGATTTTTAAGATCATTGATGAACGTGTGTTATTTTACTCTAATAACCGTGATCTTCTCCCTCCTAAGCCTAAATTATCTTTTCGATATTTGAAACAAGGTATCCAAGAATTTCATAGGAAGTATGTTTTGGCTCCAGCTGATAAAGCTGCTAATAATGTTGTTGTTGTGTTACGACTTTATTATATCAATACTCTAAAACAAGAACTTGGTAGTACCAAAACATATGAACGGATTTCTACTGACGAGAGATCTATTGTCAATACCCATTCTATCGATATTACTGCTAAGTTTGCAGTGAGTATTAAAGAAAAGCAAGACAGACTTCCTACGTTATATTGGTTACCGAAACTTCATAAACGACCTTATAAAGCACGTTTCATTACTAATTCTAGTTCTTGTACGACTACTGTTTTGTCCAAACTGCTAACTTAATGCCTTACTGCTGTTAAAAAACATTGGATTAGATACTATGATACTGTTTACGAAAGGGACGGAATTAACTATTTTTGGTCAATTAAAAATTCTAATGATGTTCTCAATAAATTTAAATCTAAAAACTTTCAGGCTTCTAAATTGTCTACATATGATTTTTCTACACTGTATACTACGTTACCTCATCATCTTATAAAAGATAAACTTATTGATTTTATTTACCGAACGTTTATTCGGGAGAATACCCAATATTTGGCTTGCAACGAAGAATGTGCTTTTTTCACTTCTGATGTATATAATAATCACAATTTATGGTCATGTCAAAAAGTCTGTGATGCCCTTGTTTATCTTTTGGATAATATTTTTATTAGATTTGGAACTAAACTTTATAGACAAACTATTGGTATTCCGATGGGAACTAATTGTGCTCCTCTTGTTGCAGATTTGTTTCGTTTTTGTTATGAGAGAGATTTCATGAAGTCTCTCTCACGTGAAAATCAGGCTGACATGATTGAGGCTTTTAATTCAACTTCAAGATACCTTGACGATTTATTAAATATTGACAATATTTACTTTGACCAAATGGTGGACCGGATATACCCAACAGAACTCCAATTAAATAGAGTAAATTCTTCCGATACCGAGGCACCTGTTTTGGATTTGAATCTATGTATATCTAATGGTACAGTTTCCACCAAAATTTATGATAAACGGGGCGATTGTGATTTTGATATAGTCAATTTCCCTTTTCTGGATGGCGATGTCCCCCGGCGTACCTCATATGGGGTATCCATTTCTCAACTGATAAGATTCGCCAGAGCTTCTTCAAATCTTAATGACTTTAACTACCGTAATAAAGCCCTTACTGCCAAACTTCTTAGGCAGGGCTATCGTTATTTTAAACTTCGTAAGGCGTTTTCGAAATTTTATCGCAGACACAGTGCCTTGTTAGAAAAATATAGCGTCAGTCTGAAAACACTTCTGCAACAAGGTATATCGGAACCCGAATTTTATGGTGACTTAGTGTACAGATTTAGAAAAATTGTAGGTAAATCTAACTTTTCGGAGCAATTCAGAAAACTTATTAACCGTTATAAAAGAATTGGCTATAGCCTGGATATTATGCAGAAGACTGCATGTCTAGTTGTCAACCCAATCATTGTTGATGGCTATGCTTCACTCTTTAATTGCACGACGGCGGTTCGGGCCTCAGACTCAATGACGGCCTCTTCGTAAAACTTTAACCAGTGGGTTGGGGCTTGACGATATGTCTTTGGCTTGGCCCGCGTGGTTCAACTATTGGTTTTCATTTACTCTGGCATACAGTAGAATTAGCCATGAGTACTCGTCTTTGTTTATTATAGTGATTAATTTGATTTTTATGTTTTCGCTTTGATGCATTGACTGAGTTGGGAGCTTTTATGCGAACCGAATTTTTATGTATTTATGTATTAAGAGTAGCATCGGGACCCAGGGTGAAGTTTGCTAGCTGTAAAAGTGCTTTAAACCCCCCGATGGTTTGCTCTACTGACCGTTCTAAGGCGGTGGTCCCGGTGTTAGTCTTACTCCTTGTTGCTTTGTGGTTTATTTTACGATGCGATTTGTTGTATGTCTTTCCGTGTGTCATTTTGTTCTTGTGTTTTTCAGTCCTTTTAGTATTGCGATTACTTGGCTTGGGGAAGAGAGAGCTAATCTTAGTGCTTTTCGTACGTTTGTTCGTTTGTGCTTGTTTAGATTTGTCGGTTTCCTCCTCCTCTTGGGGTCTGGGAAGGGTTGCGGTTTGTGATTGTGGCACTCCCTGGACTTTTCTCTTACTTTTTTTGTAATAAAAATATGTTTGATAAAACGTAGCACTGAAGTTATCCGAAGCCAGTGACAAAACATTTTGCAGGACCCTCGTAAAAACCACTGGACCATTTTCAATATAAATTGGCAGAATGTTCCCCTGATGACCTTCTATCAAGATTTATTAAAAAACATGGCCGCTAGGTAGGGGCTTATTTTCTCTATGTATCTGTGTAGAAAATTTTAAAAATCTTTTTTTTTTCAGAAACCACTGGACCGATTTCAATATAGCTTGGCAGGAATGATCCTTTGGTGACCCTCTAACTTGATTGTTCAAGCCGTCATGATTCGCCAAAATATGGCAGCTAGGAGGCGGGGCTTATTTTCCCCATATATCTATACAGAAAACTTAAAAAAATCTTCTTGTCAGAAATCTCTGGAACGATTTCAATATACTTTGGCTGAAATGTTCTTTTGGTGACCCTCTACCATTATTGTTCAAGGCATCAGTTTTCGTAAAAAAAAACAACATGCCTGCCAGGGGGTGGGGCTCATTTTCCCCATATATCTATATAGAAAAATTAAAAAAATTTCTTGTCAGAAACCCCTAGATCAATTTCAATATTACTAGGCAGAAATGTTCTGTTGATGGCCCACTACCAAGACGTTTCAGGCCGTCAAGATTCATCAAAGAACACGGCCGCCAGGGGTTGGGCTTATTTTCCCTATATATCTTTATAAAAAAAACTTAAAAAAAAATCTTTTCAGAAAACACTACTGATTTTAATATAATCCATCAGAAATGTTCCTTTGGTGACCCTCTACCAAGATTGTTCAAGCCATGATGATTTGTTTAAAAACAAGTTTGCCAGGGACTGGGGCTTATTTTCCCTATATATTTATATAGAAATCCTTAAATGTCACCTTGTCAGAAACCACTGGATCAGTTTCAATATAATTTTGCAGAAATGGTTCTTTGGTGACCCTCTACCAAGAATGTTCATCAAGTTATGATGTTCTTTTCAGAAAACACTACTGATTTTAATATAATCCTTCAGATGATGTTTTATTTCCCTGTGTGTGTATATATATATATATATATATATATATATATATATATATATATATATATATATATATATATATATATATATATATATATATATATTGTTACTTTGTTAGTTTGGTGACCCTCTACCAAGATTGTTCAATAAAAGTCAAAAAGGAAACAAAGAACACACAAAATCAGGAAAATCGGAGACTCGGTTTTATTGAGTCTCTTCATATGCAACATTGTAGTTTCTAGGGTGCATAAGACCCCTTGCACCAGCTTAAGGGGTATTTGATTTTCAAAATAACCAGGATGGGCTAATGATATTTTGTTAAAAAAACATGGCCGCCAGGGGACAGGGTTTATTTTCCAGATATATCTATATAGAAAACTTTAAAAAAAAATCTTGTCAGAAACTACTGGACGGATTTCAATATAATATGGCGGCAATGTTCCTTTGTTGACCAAGATTATTCAAGCCATACTGATGCGTCAAAAAACGTGGCCACCACAGGGGCGACGCTTATTTTCCCTATATATCTATACTGAAAACTTAAAAAATCTTCTTATCAGAAATCACTGGATCGATTTCAATAGAATTTAGCAGGACTGTTTCTTTGATGAATCTCTACCAAGATTTTTCAAGCCATCATGATGTGCATACATGCCATAAGCTACGGACTAACATCTGTGAGATAAGGCAAAATTTTAAGGGAGTTTTGACAAAATCTAACAAAAAATTTCTTAAACATCACTTTGGAGCTCCCCCAGTATAGTCTTAATAGTCTTAAGTCTTTTTTGCTTGTGAAAACCACAACAGTGTGTGATTTATATTTATTTCTTCATAAATTCTGGTGTAAAACTGTCTTAAAATTCTATGAGAATTGAATTTTTTATGGGAATTGCCTCCAGATGGGCCCTGTTCTGTGAGATTTTATCTCACAGTGTGAGGTATGGCATGTATGGATGTTTAAAAAAATATGGCCCCATGCTGTAGTGCTTATACCTATATTTATAGAAATTTTGAAGATGAGATTTAAAGAAAAATGAGGCACTGCTTGCCAGATACGGCACTGGTACTCCATTTTATAGGACAATCATGTCACTCGGAACATAAAATTTATACAAAAGTCTTAAAGCAGTGAACTTGGGTGAAACTTCAATAGTAAGTATGCATGTCTGTTTCCTCAGGTGAGAATATAGGACCATCATAGTCTTCTTGTATCTGATAAAAGATCAGCTATTTTACAGTTTGATAAACGAATACAGCAACATACCAGAACCTGGCTAGTACCCACTCTCTGTTAAAGACTGGCAGGTTCCGGATGATTTTATTGTGTGACGTAGTGTTTGTATTAGTCTATATATCTATATAGAAAACTTTAAAAATCTTCTTTTTAGAGCGATTTCAATATAATTTGACAGAAATGTTCCTTTGATGACCTTCTACCAAAGCTGTTCAAATTATTTTCCCCGATATATCTATATAGAAAACTTGGAGAATCATCTTGTCTGAAACCACTTGACCGTTTCAATATAGTTTGGCAGAAATGTTTCTTAGGTGGCCCTCTACCCAGATTGTTCAAGTTGTAATGATTCGTGTGTGTGTGTGTGGGGGGGGGGGGGTGAGGGCGAGCGGGGGAGGGGGAGGGGGTGCTGGAGTCGGGTGTGGCGAAGGTGTCGTGTATCATACGTCGGCGGGGCATCCAACTGATATTGGCTGACATCATCATAGTGCAGGTTATATTTGATTTCCTTTGGGATCATTGAGCCCATCCTGGTTATTTTGAAAATCGAATACCACTTAAAACCGGTGCTAGGGGGCGGATGCTGCCTCACAAACTACAGTGTTGCATATGAAGAGACTCAATCAAAACGAGTCTCCGATTTTCGTGATTTTGTGTTTTTTTGTTTCCAAAGGCAATCCTTTTTGACTTTTATTTTACTATACTGTAGCAGGTGTGGTGGCCGTGTGGCGGCCGTAAAAAGTCTCCCCGTACATCATCAAAGTGCAGGTTATATTTTATTTCCTTTGGGATCATTGAGCCCATCCTAGTCATTTTCAAAATCGAATACCGCTTAAGCCGGCGCTAGGGGGGTGGGGGGCGTATGCAGCCTCGCAAACTACAGTGTTGCATATAAAGAGACTCAATCAAATCGAGTCTCTGATTTTCGTGATTTTGTGTTCTTTGTTTCCAAAGGCAATCCTTTTTGACTTTTATTTTACAGTTGGGCAAGGCTTGCTATCCTTGTAGCAGATAAGGGTAGTGGGGGAATGTTTTTATTTCTTCTGTTTCTTTACTTTCATTCTTCTTTCTTCCCTGTCTCTCTCATTTATCTCCTCTACTATCTCTTCTATCTCTTTTCGCCCTTTCTCTGGGAGACGACACAAAATGACCCACAAAGGTTGACGTGTCGTTAAACCCCAGCACAATCAAACTGTAAAGATTCGCCAAAAATATGACCGCCAAGGGGTGGGGCATATTTTTCTCCTACATATCTATAAAGAAAACTTTAAAAATCTTCTTGTCAAAAACCACTGGAGCGATTTCAATATACTTTGTCAGAAATGCTCCTTTGGTGACCCTTCACCAAGATTATTCAATCCGTGCACACAGTTGAGTCGTCAAAACCTTTTGAAAACCTTCATATCAGAAACCACTAGAGCGATTTCAATGTAATTTGGCAAAAATATGCCTTTGGTGATTCTCTAACAAGATTGTTCAAGACGTGATGATTTGTAAAAAAAAACGTGCCCGCCAGAGGGTGGGGGCTTGTTTTCCACTATATCACTATATAGAAAACTTTAAAAGTTTTCTTGTCAGAAACCACTGTTACAGTAGCGATTTCAATCTAATTTTTCAGAAATGTTCCCTTGGTGATCCTTTACTAGATTGTTCAATGAAGTGAGTTTAATGAGTGCACACAACATACTATTCCATGATAAAATAAGAAAACTTCCTTAAATACTTGTATTCTTCAGCTGTCAGAATAATTTGGTTGTAGACTCAAAAACGAGTTTGAATTAGCCATGGTAACAGACAGTGATGTTCGAATTATTGAAGTTCGAATATACCTATATAGAAAACTTTAAGAATCTTCTTGTCAGAAACCACTGGAGCGATTTCAATATAATTTTGCAGAAATGTTTCTTGGGTGACCCTCTACCAAGATACAAGCCATGATGATTGGTCAAAAAACATTGCTGCCAAAGGGCAGGGCTTATTTTTCCATATATATATACTTAAAAAAATATTCTCAAGTTGTCATAAACCATTAGACTGCTGTTAATTTAATTTGGTGGAATTGTTCCTTTGGTTACCCTGTACCAAGCCTGGTCAAGTCGTGATGATGTGTGATCATTTAAAAAAAAAAAAAAAAAAAACGGGGCGGGGTAGGGGGTGGGGGGATAGAGGGGCATGGCTTTTTTAGCTCACCTGAGCCAATGGTGAGATATTGTGATCACTCACCGTCCGGCGGAGTCGTCCTTGTCGACCGTCCATTCGTCCACAATTTCTTTAAACAACATCTCCTCCTCAACCACTGAGTCAATTTTAACCAAATGACACAGGAATGATCCTTGCTTTATACTGGAATTCATGCAGGATTCTTGTTGACATGGCAACCAAAAGAGAAAAAAATCTTCTTGTCAATAGCCACTGGGCCGATTTCAATATAATGTTGGTGATCCTATATATAGATTGTTCAAACCATCATGTTTCAACAAAACATGGCCGGCAGGGGGCAGGGCTTATTTTCCATATATATCTATATAGAAAACTTCAAAATCTTCTTGTCAGAAACCACTGGACCGATTTCAAAATAAGTCATCAGAAATGCTCTTTTGGTGATCCTCTACCAGGATTGCTCAAGCCATGATAATTTGTTAAAAACATAGCCGCCAGGGGTAGGGCTTATTTCACTATGTATCTATATAGAAAACTTTAAAAATCTTCTTGTCAGAAATCACTGGACCAGTATCAATATAATTTTGCAGAAATCTTTTTTGGTGACCCTCTACTAAGAGGTTTTTCAAGCCATCATAAAAGAACTTGGACACCATGGGTGGGGCTTATTTTCCCTATATATATATATATATATATATATATATATATATATATATATATATATATATATTAACTTTTAAAACTCTTCTTCTTTTAGAAACCACTAGACCAACTTCAATATATTTATTAGAAATGTTTCTTTGGTGACCTTCTACCAAGATTGTTCAAGACATGATAATTCGTTAAACAACATGGCCACCAGGGGACAGGGCATATTTTCCCTATATATTGTTACAGCCAGGCGTAACGAGAAAGAAATGAAAATGAAACCAGCAACAAGCTTTAAATTATTAACAATATTTATTCTCGAAAAAAAAAATAAGACAAGATTCAAAGCAAAAGAATGTAAATAAACAGTACCTTTCAAGTTTATGTCACAAAGTCCCTCAGAAATAATCCACAAGAATTTATAAAGCAAATCCTTCGAATAACAGTTTCTGATCCCACAATTTTAAGTTCCTGAATTCAGAATTTAAGTCCAGAATGAATAAAATATTAAAGTAATCAAGTATAGAATAATTTCCGATGAAAGTATACAAAGATGCCCATATGAAAATATTTTCTCCTTATATAATATCAAAGAAAATTCTAAAAATAGAATTTACTAGAGGCATCAATCATTTTCCAGGTTCAGTCAAGAACGTTTTAAGTATTCTATGACATGCCAAAAATAACTCTGTCCAGATTCAAGAACATAAACAACATGTTATTGTAAACATGGTTGTTTTGAAAGTTCTTTTCATAGAAACATATTAAACATGATACTTAAAGTATTCAAACACCCTATATATAACACTTCCCCTCTTCAAGGAAAAGAAAGATTTATGTAATAAAGTTTTCTTTTCCCACAGAATTACCATAAAATAGAATACTGATAAAGGCAAAAATTATCTTATATACAGCAAGTTACAGGAAACCACAGATCAAGACATCATGCTCTAGACAAGGCATCAGGAATAATATTATCTTTTCCTCTGATATGCCTGATATCAAGATTGTATTCCTGCAACAACAGGCTCCATCTAAGTAACATCTGAGTCTTGTTTTTCACCTTATGGATGAAAGTCAGTAGATTGTGATCGCTGTAAACATCAATAGTTGAGGATGAAGAAGTTAGATAAACTTCAAAATGTTGAAGAGCAAGAATGAGAGACAAACATTCTTTCTCTACTGTAGAATAATTCTTTTGATGTTTGTTAAACAAGTAACAGACCGGATGATCCACACAATGGGTATCCTCTTGCAACAATACACCACCTGCACCAACATCACTCGCATCTACAGCTAGCTTAATTTATTAGCATTTTGTGCCAAGAGAACTGGCTCAGTATGGCTTTCAGTTTGTCAAAGGCATTCTGACAAATACTGGTCTACTTAAACCTCATTCGTTTAATAAGTAAATTAGTCAATGGCTCAGCAATGACAGAAAAATTATTTAAGAATTTTCTCTAATACCCGGCCATACCAAGAAACCTCATCAGTTGTCTTTTGCATGTGGGCACAGGAAAATCTGAAATAGCTTCAACTTTAGCTTCTATAGGTTTAACCTGACCTTGACCCACAACATGTCCTAGAAATGTTAAAGTTGCATGACAGAATTCACTTTTAGCAAGGTTTATTGTCAGTTTTGCTTCACTTAGTTTGTCAAAAAATGCTTTGATAGTCCCCAGATGGTGATTCCACTCATCATTGTATATGATAGCATCATCGATGTAAGCCTCGCAATGCTCTCCAGCTATTATGTTGTTGATTAAGCGGTGAAATGTTGCTGGAGAGATTTTCATTCCAAACGGCATTACTTTATTGTGATATAATCCTTCAGGAGTAACAAATGCTGAGATCTCTTTGGCTCTTTCTGTAAGTGGAATTTGCCTAAATCCTTTCAGAAGATCGAATTTAGTTATATATTTTTTGAGTTTCCAATTTTGTCAATACAGTCATCCATTCTTGGGGTGGGAAAAGTGTCTGTTTTACTCAAATTATTAGCCTTCCTGTAATTGGTGCACATTCGATATGTTCCATCAGGAAGAATGCAAGGTGAACTCCATTTACTTTGGTTTACTTTGGCTTGGTTCAATGAAATCATTGTCCATCAAATACTGAATTTCCTTCTTAAGATATTTATGTTTTGTTGGGTTCATTCTATATGAATGTTGTTTTACTGGTTGTGAATCCTCAACATTCACATCATGATAAATTTTGTCAGTCCTTGTAGGAATGTCCGGAAATAAGTGTTCATATTCATGAATTTACTGTTTCATTTCCTTTATTTGAACTGGATCTAGGTGTGAAATTTCTGGTCGAGATCCTTTAGGATGTCAGAATTCTGGAGTTTTGATGACGCAGGATCAGATTCGATCAAGTTCATATCTTCAGTGTTCATTTCACTTTGTTCCTGAAGGACTGAACTAACAACACTAGTTGGTGTAACAGAAGAGCTATCCCTATTTATGTATTGTTTAAGCATGTTAACATGACATAACTGTTTTTGTTTGCGTCTCCCAGGAGTCTTAACAATGTAATTTACATCACTAACCTTTTTATCTACAGTGTAAGGGCCGTAATATCTGGCTAGCAATTGTTTGCCAGGAATATGCAAAAGAGCAAGTACCCTGTCTCCAGGCATGAATTTTCTTTCTTTTGCATTTTCATCATACCAACATTTCATTTCCTTTTTTGCTGACTTAAGATTGGTCCGAGCAGACTCACAAGCTTTTGACAGTTGGTCTTTAAAATGTGATACATATTGAAGTAAGTTCAATGAACTATCACCATTTGAGAGAAGTTTCTCTTTCAAAAGTCGACGCACAGTGGCTAAATACCAGCTCAAATGGGTAAAAATCAAGAGATTCCTGAACAGATTCTCTAACAGCGAACAACAACAAATGGATGCCTTCATCCCAATCTTTTTCAGTGTCAAAGCAGTATGATTGATCATATTTTTCAGTGTCTGAAGGAATCTTTCCAGGACACCTTGACTTTCAGGATGGTAAGGTGATGACTTATATTGTGTAATGTGATACATACTGAAGTAAGTTCAAAGAACTATCACCATTTGAGAGAAGTTTCTCTTTCAAAAGTTTCAAAGGTCGACGCACAGTGGCTAAATACCAGCTCAAAGGGGCTGAAACCAAGAGATTCTCTAACAGCGAACAACAACAAATGGATTCCCTCATCCCATTCTTTTTCAGTGTCAAAACAGTATGATCTGATCATATTTTTCAGTGTCTGATGGAATCTTTCCAGGACACCTTGACTTTCAGGATGGTAAGGTGATAACTTATATTGTGTAATGCCCAACTCATGCATGACCTGCTGAAAAATTGAGCCTTGTTCTGACTGAACAGACATTGGGAGGCCTACAGATGTGAACAACTTTACCAGTGCCCTAACAATGTTCTCAGTTTTAATATTCCTAAGTGGAATGGCTTCTGGGAAACATGTAGAAGCACACATTATAGTGAGACGATACTCATGGCCTGACTTGCTTTTGGGCAAGGGACAATACAGTCAATAATTATTCTGCTAAAAGGTTCATCATTAGCTGGGTATGGGCTGTAATGAGCTTTGGTATTATCTGGTTGGGTTTTCCTACCATCTGACACGTATGGCAAGATTTGCAAAATTGAGAAACGTCAGATTTTAACCCTGGCCAGTAAAATGGTAAAGAATTTAGTGATAGGTCTTATGTATACCTAAATGACCTGACGTGGGAGTCTCATGTGCCAAGTTCAAAATTTCAGGGCGATAAACCCTTGGAACCATTATTTGGTGGTAAACAGTCCACTCGTCTTCTGCTGCGACATCAAGAGAACGCCACTTTCTCATTAAATGCCATTTTTAACATAAAAACAGACTGGGACTTAGTCTATTTCTTTCTCATTAAAAGCCCTTTCAAGCAAGGGCAAAATTTCAGGATCATTATGTTGTTCCTTGCAAAGTTGTGACTTTAATACAAAGCCATGACCTTGACCTTGGTCAGTTAATATTGAAGAGTAATGACTGGAGTCTGACTTGTAACTTAAGTCTGTCTGCTTCTCAGACAGGCTGGATGAAAGAGACTTTGTAATCTCATGTTTAAAAGACTGACCCAAAAAGGTATCAGTTAAATCAATGTCCCCATCATTGTTTTTAGCTCATCTGAGTTATGCTCAGGATGAGCTATAGTGATCATTTTTTGTCCTTCGTCTGTCCGTCCGTCCGTGTGTCTGTCCGTTCGTCCGTTAACACTTTCAAACGACAACTCCTCCAAAGCCATTGATAAGATTTGTCCCTAATTTGGTAAGAATGTTCCTTTGGTTGGGGGATTTTAAAATAGCTAAAATTATGGTGATCTGGCTCTTGGTTTGGTTGCCATGGCAACAGAAAGATAAACTTATAATGGGAAAATGGTTAAATTGCATTTTCTCCATAACCACTGAAGTGACGTGAACCATATTTGATGATTGTCTACCCAGTTTCTGTGTTTGATGACCAGCGGCCATTTTGTTTGGTTGCCATGGCAACATTAAATTTTGAGAAAGGACTTTTTTCAAATGACAACTCCTTCAAAACCACTGAAGCTATATGACTCTAATTTGGTAGAAACGTTGCTTCGATAAGGGCAATCCGAAATAGCTAAAATAATGCTGATCTGCCTCTTGGTTTGGTTGCCATGGCAACCGAAAGCTTCCATAGACTTATAATGGAAAAATGGTTAAATTGCATTTTTCTTCATAACTATTGAAGTGATGAGAACCATAATTGGCAGTTATGACCATCTAATGATTGTCTACCCAGTTTATGTGTTTGATGACCAGTGGCTATTTTGTTTGGTTGTCATTGCAACATTAAATTTCAAAAAAAGGACTTTTTTAAATGACAGCTCCTTCAAAACCACTGAAGCAGTATGACTCTGATTTGGCCCAAATGATGTTTGGGTAAGGGCAATTCGAAATAGCTAAAATTATGGTGAGCTGCCTCTTGGTTTGGTTGCCATGGCAACAGAAAGCTCCCATAGACTTAAAATGGGAAAAGGGTTAAATTGCATTTTCTAAATAACCAGTGATGTGATGTGAACCATATTTGGCATTAATGATCATTTGATGATTGTCTACCCAGTTTATGTGTTTTATGACAAGCGGTTATTTTGTTTGGTTGCCATGGCAACATTAAATTTAAAAAAAGGAATTTTTTTAAATGACAACTCCTTCAAAACCACTGAAGCAGTAAAATTCTAATTAGGTACAAATGTTGCTTGGGTAAGGCAATTCAAAATGTAATAAATTGCGGTGATCTGCCTCTCGGTTTGGTTGCCATGGCAACAGAAAGCTCCCATAGACTTATAATGGGGAAAATGGTTAAATTACATTTTCTTCATAACAAGTGAAGTGATGTGAATCTTATTTGGCACTTATGATCATTAGATGATTGTCTACCCAGTTTGTATGTTTTATGACTGGTGGCCATTTTGTTTCGTTGCCATGGCAACATTCAGTTTTGAAAAAAGGACTTTTTCAAATGACAACTTCGAAACCACTGAAGCAGTATGACTCTTATTTGGTACAAAAGTTGCTTGGGTAAGGGCAATTCAAAATAGCTGAAATTATGGTGGTTTGCCTCTTGGTTTGGTTGCCCTGGTAACAGAAAGCTCCAATAGACTTGTAATAGGAAGATTATCAAATTGTATTTTTATGCCCCGCCACAAAAAGAGGCAAGTGTATTATGTTATACCGTCCGAAATTTTTAGGGTCCTTCCGTATGTCAGGGCAAACATCCAAGGTTTAGGGGATATGTTTGGGCGATTTTTGACATAATTATTAAGTATTTTGAGGTTTATTCTGTTCAAAATGCATTAGCTAGCCCCTAAACCAAAAAATAATAATTTGAAGAAAAAGAATGTGTAAAAAACACATTCTTCTTCTTCAAAACCATGAACTGCTTAAACGATGATCCTTTCATTAATTGCAATGACAGAATTGAAAAAAAAATGTTGCATAACAAATGCATATCTGCAGTGGCTATTTCACTCAGGTGAGCGAGTCGTGGCCCATAGGCCTCTTGTTTGCTTTCTTAGCCATGGCCCTTGTAACGGTACATAATGGGTAAAGACCGGGGATTTCCCGTTTAATGGGATCAGGTGGCTGATCAATACAAGGTATAGTAGTCAGAAGTGGGTTTAGCACAACCTTATCTCCCGCTAAGTCATTGCCTAACAGTAAATGAACACCTTTAAAAGGTAAAGAAAGTCGAATACAAACAGCCACTAAACCAGTAACCAAGTCTGAAGATAAATAAATGTTATGAAGAGGAACATTAACAAATCCACACTCTACACCCTGAATAAGGACACTTGTCTCAGAGTAAGTCTTCTCAGAAAAAGGCAGATTATCTGGTAAAATAAGGGATTGAGAAGCTTCGGCAGCTCGCAAGATTTTAATTGGGGTAGACTGGGCATAGAATGGTTCATAAATCTCCGTAACAGAATCAGTCTCAGACCTTTCGGGCTTGGAAGGACCTTCCTCCTTAACACATGACTGTGGTTTTGACCGTAAAGAGGTAAGGCCTGTAGGTTTAAGCCCCTCTTGTTTTTCTTTCTTTCAAATGTAAGCATTCAGAAATAATACGACCTGTCTTTTTGCAATAATTGCAAATTGTTTGAGATTAAGGATTTTGATCCTTGTTTTCACTAGAAGATTTGGGTTTAGGAGTAAATGTTTGGCTATAACTGCCAGATGGAGTACTAGGACTATGTTTGGATGCTGATTGTGGGAAAAATGGTCTTCTAGAAGGAGTTTACTTATTGATAAAGGAAAACTTATGTGTAAAAGCATAATCGTCTGCAAGTCGAGCTGCAGCTTCCAAAGTTTCAACTTGTTTCTCATCTAAAAAGGACTTAATGTCTGAATTTATTCACCTTTTTGAACTCTTCTACAAGCATGAGCTGCCTAAGTTTTTCATGATCAGAGCCAATTTTCTTTGAAGAGCACCACCTATCAAACAACTGTTCTTTAGTTCTAGCAAATTCTGCATGGGTCTGCTCATTTTCTTTCTTACAGTTCCTAAATTTTTGCCAACTCATAAACCTTAAGAATTAATTCCTTTACAGTATCATAACTGGAGCTCTGCTCGACAGTCAGCTGAATATAAATTTCTCGAGCCTTCCAAATTATAACACTTTGCAAAAGCAAAGTCTAATGCCCCTTTGGCCATTTTAATTTTTCGGCTAGTTTTTCAAAATGAAGAAAATATTTGTCAACTTCTTTTTCTTGAAATAGAGGAACTAATCTGCGTGTTTCGTAACATCAAAATGAACGCCTAAGTCTAAAAATTGCGGTTTTACCGTCTTGCTTTGCATTTCTAATTCTTACATTCTTAAATTAAATTGTCTTTCTCTTTCTTTCTCTTCTATTTCTAATTTTTCTTTCTGCATTTGCCTTTCTTGCTCAATTAAAATTTTTTCTTGCTCTAATCTTATTTTTTTCAAACTGAATTTGCCTCTGAATTTCGAGCTATCGCATTTGCAAACCTGTCTGAGTCACGAGAACAAGAGACAAAGCAGAAGAATCAGGAATTTCTTTATCAACCGAAAATTGTACCAAAATATTTTTTATTTCTTGTTTTAACATAGACTTGTTGACACTAGTCAATTCATAATGAGCAGCAATGTCCAACAAATCTGCTTTTTTGACCAAATTTAACAGCTCCAGCGAAGGCGCAGCTATGAAAGTCTGAAGGTCAAATGACATGACTGCTTTTTTGCTGGTTTTATCAAGTATTTATCAAACTAAGATTTTTTTTTATCTTTTTCAAAAGTCAATACTTGTTTTTTTGTTTTGTTTTTAATCAAATATTTTTTTTTTATGTTTATTGGATTTTTTTTAAAAAAAAGTCAATACTTGTTATTTGTATATATATATATATATATATATATATATATATATTTTTTTTTTTTTTTTTTAAACTCAAACTTGCTTAGCTCAAGAAAATGTTCGATCCCGGACGAGCCCCCCTTCTTCCCCCCCCCCCCCCGCACCCCCCACCCCCGAATTGTGTTACGAGCCAGGCATAACGAGAAAGACATGAAAGTGAAACTAGCAATAAGCTTTAAATAAGCTTTAAATTATTAACAATATTTATTCTCGAAAAAATAAGACAAGATTCAAAACAAAAGAATGTAAGTGAACAGTACCTTTCAAGTTTATGTCAGAAATGTCCTCAGAAATAATCCACAAGAATTTATAAAACAAATCCTTTGAATAACAGGTTTTGATCCCACAATAAAGTTCCTGAATTCAGAATTTAAGTTCAGAATGAATAAAATATTAAAGTAATCCAATATAGAATAATTTCCGATGAAAGTATACAAATATGCCTATATGAAAATATTTTCTCCTTATATAATATCAAAGAACATTCCAGAAAAAGAATTTACTAGAGGCATCACTCATTTCCCAGGTTCAGTCAAAAACTAAATATTCTATGACATGCCAAAAAAAAAAATAACTCAGTCCAGAATCAAGAACATAAACAACATGTTATTTTAAACATGTTATTTTTCAGAAAGTTCTATTTATAGAAACATATTAAACATGATACTTAAAATAATCAAACACCCTATATATAACAAAAGATAAAAAAAATATTGTCAGAAACTACTGGACCGATTTCAATATAATACGGCAGCACGAAAATATACCTATATATTTTTGACCCCCTTAAACCCCACTTTTATATAGAAAAAACTGGGGTTTACAGGGTTATACATTATTAGCTCACCTGAGCCAAAGGCTCAAGGTGAGCTATTGTGATCACTCACCGTCCGTCGTCGTCGTCGTCCGTCTGTCCGTCCGTCCGTCCGTTCACAATCTTTAAACAACATCTCCTCCTAAACCACTGATTGGATTTTGACCAAATTTCACAGGAATGATCCTTGGTTGATCCTCTTTCAAAGTTTTTCAAATGGTTTCGGTCCATTGCATATCTAGGTCACAGGAGCTAAAAATAGATTTTTTAACTAAAAAATTAAAAAATCTTCTCGTCGGAAACCACTGGACCGATTTCAATATAATTTTGCAGAAATGTTCCTTTGGTGATATTCTACCAAGATTATTCAAGCCATTTGGATTCGTCAAAAAACATGGCCGCCAGAAGGCGGGGCTTATTTTCCCTATATATCTATATAGAAAACTTTAAAAATCTTCTTGTCAGAAACCACTGGACCGATTTCAATGTAATTTTGCAGAAATGTTCCTTTGGTGATCCTCTACCAAGATTGTTAAAGACATATGGATTTGTCAAAAAACATGGCCGCCAGGGGGCGGGGCTTATTTTCCCTTTACATCTATATAGAAAACTTTAAAAAATCTTCTTGTCAGAAACCACTGGACCGATTTCAATATAGTTTTGCAGAAATGTTCCTTTTGTGACCCTCTACCAGGATTGTTCAAGCCATTTGGATTCGTCAAAAAACATGGCAGCCAGGGGGCGGGGCTTATTTTCCCTATATAATATATATAGAAAACTTTAAAAATCTTCTTGTCAGAAACCACTCGACCGATTTCAATATAATTTTGCAGAAATGTTCCTTTGGTGATCTCTACCAAGATTGTTCAAGACATATGGATTCGTCAAAAAACATGGCCGCCAGGGGGCGGGGCTTATTTTCCCTTTACATGTATATAGAAAACTTTAAAAAATCTTCTTGTCAGAAACCACTGGACCGATTTCAATATAATTTTGCAGAAATGTTCTTTTGGTGATCCTCTACCAAGATTGTTCAAGCTATTTAGAATCGTCAAAAAACATGGCCGCCAGGGGACGGGGTTTATTTTCCCTGTATAATCTATATAGAAAACTTTAAAAATCTTCTTGTCAGAAACCACTAGACCGATTTCAATATAATTTTGCAGAAATGATCCTTTGGTAATCCTCTACTAAGATTGTTCATGCCATTTGGATTCGTCAAAAAACGTGGCCGCCAGGGGGCGGGGCTTATTTTCCCTTTACATCTTTATAGAAAACTTTAAAAAATCTTCTTTTCAGTAACCACTGGCCCGATTTCTATATAATTTTGCAGAAGTGTTCCTTTGGTGATTCTCTACCAAGATTGTTCAAGCCATTTGGATTCGTCAAAAAACATGGCCGCTAGGGGGTGGGGCTTATTTTACCTATATATCTATATAATGATCGTCTTGTCAGAAACCACTGGACCGATTTCGGTATAACATTGCAGAAATGTTTCTTTTGTAACCCTGTACCAAGATTGTTCAAGCCGTCATGATTTGTCAAAAAACGTGGCTGCCAGGGTGCGGGGCTTAATTTTCCTATATATTTATATAGAAAACTTTAAAATAAAAATCTTCGTCAGAAACCACTGGACTGATTCCATTATAACTTGGCAGAAATGTTTCCTTGTTCACCCTCTACCAAGATTGTTCAAGTTATAATGATTCATCAAAAAAAACTGACCGCCAGGGGGCGGGGCTTATTTTCCTTGTATATCTACATAGAAAAGTTTTAAAAATCTTCTTGTCAGAAACCAATGGACCGATTTCAGTATCACTTGGCAGGAATGTTTCTTTGGTGACCCTCTACCAAGATTGTTCAAGCCGTTATGATTTGTCAAAAATCATGGCCGCTAGGGGGCGGGGCATATTTTCCATATATATCTATATAGAAAACTTTAAAAATCTTCTCTTAAGAAACTGTTGGATCAAGTTCAATGTAACTTGGCAGGAATGTTGCTTTGGTGACCTTCTACCAAGATTGTTCACGCCCTCATGATACATCAAAAACATGGCTGCCAGGGGGCGGGGCTTATTTTTCGTATATATCTGTATAGAAAACTTTAAAATTCTTCATGTCAGAAATCACCTATCTGATTTCATTATTACTTGGCAGGAATGTTGCTTCGGTAACCCTCTACCAAGATTGTTCAAGCAATCATGATTCATTAAAAAACATGGCTGCAAGGGGTGGGGATTATTTTCCTTATATATCTAAATAGAAAGCTTTAAAAATCTTCTTGTCAGAAACCACAGGAGCGATTTCAATATAACTTGGCAGGAATGTTCCTATGGTGACTCTCTACCAAGTTTGTTCAAGCAGTCATGATTCGTCAAAAAAACATGGCCATTAGGGGATGGGGCTTATTGTCCCTATATAGCTGTATGAAACATTTTAAAAATCTTTTTGTTAGAAACCACTGGACCGATTTCAATATGGCAGAATTGTTCCTTTGGTGATCCTCTTTCAAGATTCAGTTCAAGCCATCATGATGCATGAAAAAAAAACATGGCCGCTGGGGAGCAGGGCTATAAAATTTATACAAAAATCTTAGAGCAGTGAACTTGGCTGAAACTTCAACAGTAAGTGTGCAAAGCTGTTTGCTCAAGTGAGCGATATAGGACCATCATGGTCCTCTTGTTTTTCTTATTTTGAGCAGAAATATGAAAAATATCAGAATTTTTATCTGAAAACTTTCCGTTTTTGGTGGTGAAATTTTCAATATGTTTGAATAGGCGTGTTTTCGTAATGTGACCCTCTACTAAGATTGATCAAGCCATTATGATTCGTAAAAAAACATGGCCGCCAGGGACGGAGCTCATTTTCACTATATATCTATACAGAAAACTTTAAATCTCTTCTTTTTCAGAAACCACTGGACCGATTTCTATATAATATAATAGAACTGTTTCTTTGATGACCTTCATCCAAGATTGTTCAAGCGGTCATGATGCGTCATAAAACATGGCCCCATGAGGCGGGGCTTAGTTTCCCTATATTTATAGAAATTTGAAGATCAGATTAAAAGAAAATGAGGCATTGCTTGCCATATACTGCTTTGCCACTCCATTTTATAGGACCACCATGTCACTCTTGAACATAAAATTTGTACAAAAATCTTAAAGCAGTGAACTGTGGTTAAGTATGCAAATCTCTTTGCTCAGGTGAGCGATATAGGACTATCATGGTCCTCTTGTTTTTCCTTTCTATCTATGTTCAAACTGTGATGATTCGTAAAAAACATTGCTGTCAAAGGGAGGTGCTTTTCCCTATATATCTATATAGAAAGCTTCTAAACTCTTCTTGTCAGAAATCAGTTGACTGATTTCAATATTCAGTTGAACCTCAATAGTTCGAACACCGAAGGCTTGTTTACCATGACTGATTCGCACTTGTTTTTGAATCCCTACGAAATTCATTTGATAGCTCCAGAAAACAAAAAAAAAAAAAAAAAAAAAAAAAAAATAAGGAAATATTCTTATTTTATCATGAAAAATGTATGCTGTTGGTACTCATTAGAATTGCTTCATTGAGGGAATTCTAATGAGTACACTGAGGCAATTCTAATTAGTACCCTCAACATACCATTGTTGTATAGAGGATTAGAAAATCTAAATTACCGCCATATGCCTCCTGACCTGGCACATTGATTAACCCTCAGTGACTCGAACTACCCATGTCTTGAACAATTTTCCATGATCCCAAAGATGTTCCAGCCATAGAGAAGTTCAGCTGTAATTTGGCAGAAATGATCCTTTTGTAACTCTGTACCAAGACTTTTCAAGCTATGATATTTCGTCAAAAAAGAAAAAAAAAAACGTTGCTGCCAGGGGCGTGGCTTTTTTCCTTTATATACAATTTTGTTTTAAATCTTCTCCTAAGAAAAGGCTGGACTGATTTCTGTATAACTTGGCAGTACTGTTCCTTTTGGTGACCCTCAACCAAAATTATACAAGCCATGATGATTCGTCAAAAACATGACTGTCGGGGAGGAGCATATTTTCTCAATATATCAATATGGGAAACTTTAAAAATCCCTATATATCTGTATTGTAAACCTTAGAAGTTTTGTTATTAGACTCCATTGGACCGATTTTAATTTAATTTGGCAGAAATATTTCTTTGGTTCCCTAACAAGATCGTTCAAGTCAGAAACACATCAAGGTCACATACTTAAATGGATATTGACCATGAAATAATGTCTACAGTCATTCTTTCCTCTTCTACTGAATCAAGAAAGGCAGTTGTCAGTTACTGCCTTGTAGCTAAATTACCACTACAATTTGAACAATGAGCCATTGACTCAGGTAAGCGACTTAGGGCCATTGGCCCTCTTGTTTTGAAATTATGCAGATTTTCATCCTTTGATGTAAAGCTGTTCACATGACTATGGGATTTTGATCTGGCTATGTTTGCTAGAGTTACTTTCATTTTGGACTTAGACATTTCCATCAGGAGAGCTTCTGTTCGCTTCTCTCCCTACATCTTTTGAAATTTTGTGGATTTTCTTTCTATTTTTGAAGATGGGCAATGAGTTAAGATTTTTTTTCTTCTGCTATATTTGACAGTGTTATACACATTTCACACTTTATGTAGACCCTGCATCCACTTTGATTTGGATATTTTTTTTTATCAAAGCTGATGTTTTATAGCATTGGCCATCAGTTGCTGTTTCCTTAGGGAGGAAATTAATATATGTAAGATTCTTTGATATTGTTAAGTGAATTAACACCACAGCAAGTTCACACTTTTGAACTTTTTATCTTGTGGCTTCATTCTTTCATATGGAAATTTTATTGCTGCTGCAAAATGAGGAGTTGGAAAAAATGGTATGAAGGGCTGTAATATTTCTTTTATGTTTCAGACGCCTGGTGACATTTGACTGTCTGCCTTTTATTGAAGTAATAAGCAGTATATCTATAATTTTGCCAGTAACAAGTCTGCAGTTCCGACCAACTATTTGACATATATATAGTCGAGCCATCTATGAGCACACACACCCAGGAAAGACAGTCTGCTCATGTATACAGCCTCAGAGCCCATGGACACTGTCTGATCAGTCTTTACTACACACCTATAACAGCCTTGGGTTCTTGGCTAGCCACAGAATGTCTTAAAAAAGATTGCGAAACTGCATAGACGTGCAGGCAAATCCGAGTCTTCACAGGGCACACATGACGGAAGGTCCAAATTCGAATTGGCCAGTAAAACAAGACAATGACTGATACGTTAATAACAGCATAATCATAAAATATAGACAATGCAATAAAACACTTTCAAACAAGAGCAAAGTCTTAGTTCGTTTTCATTCAGGGTAGGTAGCTATGTCAAAAGATGTTTTTTTACTGCCTGTTTACTTTCCAGCATATCTGCCCCCTCCTGAAAGATATTTACTCTAAAAGGGAAAAAAAATATGTTTCCTTGGGAACATTTTTTTTCTTTTTAGAGTAGACTCCTTTTCAGTAGGAGCCGTGAGTGCAGGAAGGGTGAACAGATAGTCTCAAAATTGTCACGTTAAAATGGGCATATAGTCTAAAAAGTGTATCCTGTCAAAAACATATGACGATAGTCATTCTTGAAACTCCTTCAATGGAATGATACTCCAAGTCTCCCTAAAATATAGTAAAACTGGCAGTTATAGGGGTTTTATTGAAGCGCCTAGGACATACTTGGATATAAAGGATAATTACGCCAGTCTTTTAAGTTAAATATATGGATATAGGCACTTTTCGGCTTATAAATTCCCGAAGAAGGTTTTTCATACAGCACATTAATACTAAGTAATAGAAAATGTACAGATACATTAAGACGCCATTTAATACGATAATTGAGCAGGTTCTACACTGTTTGGCACTCATATAGCAAATTTTAAATGCATCAAAAAAGGTAAAGGTAGTGAAATGAACTTGTTTAAATTTTAGATCAAGTATAACAGGGAGTACTGGTGTCAGACTACTATGGTTAAATATGGTACTGTGACTCCCGCTGTGACCTGGAAATGCTATTGTAATGGATCAGTTAGTCTAACATTTTGTCTGGGGTTTACTAGGTGCAATTATAAGGATCAACTCTTCAGGTGGTCATATTGGGCTCTGTACAAATGTATGTTATTCGACTTTAACGTAAGGCGTACAAAAATAGCTGTGTTTTCACTAACCCGACCGACCCTGTTTCAAACAACCGACTCTGCTATTTTTTATCAGTAAAAATGCAAAATGAAAAGTAAAGCATCGACCCTTAACAAAATACCTGAATACTTGCATTTTCATAAAATTACAGTTCCGACCCTGTTCTTTTCTGGAGATAAAGTAGAAAAAAAAAAAAAAATTCTCCTACATACCGACCAATTTTTTTTCAGCATGTTAATGGAAACACAGCTTCTTTTTTTTACGCCTGAGGTAAAGCGATACCTTTCAAGGGAGACAACCCTGTCCAAATTGTTTCAACAAGAAAGTTTGCTGCATTTGGAGGCAAATTCTTTCCTTTTAGAGCATCAGTTTTCAGAACAGACTTGCAGCACAGGAAAGCAAACTGGAAATATAAATGAAGATATCCAGGAAATGCCACAATTACAAAGCACAGCCATTTCGAGACACTAAAACCAGGAGAAATGAGGAATAAAATATGACAAAACAAACGTCACATATGAAACCACCGACGTTCTAGTTGAGCAAAGAACTGCAACAGAACTGGAAGTCGCAAAAGTTGTCTCTGTTTTATACGCCCGTTTTGAAAAAAAAAAAAATAACGGACGTATTATGGCATGGCGCTGTCCGTCCGTAAACATTCTTGTATGCTCCATAACTCAGTGGCCGTTAAGGATATCTTCATGCAATTTCATAGAAATATGTATTAGGTCAGGACGATGTGTCGCGCACAAGAATGATTGTTTCCCCTTTTTTAGTTTCTAAGTTATGCCCCTTTGATTATTCTTTTTCCAAACATTCTTGTATACTCCATAACTCAGTAACCATTAGGGATATCTTCATGCAACTTTATAGGAATATGTATTAGGTAAAGACAATGTGTCGTGCACAAGAATGATTGTACCCCCTTTCTTATTTTCCAAGTTATGCCCCTTTTGATTATTTTTTTTTCCAAACATTTTTGTACACTCCATAATTCAGTAACAGTTCAGAATATCTTCATGCAATTTTATAGAAATATGTATTAGTTCAGGACAATGTGTCACGCACAAGAATAATTGTTCCCTCTTTCTCAGTTTCCGAGTTATGCCCCTTTGATTATTTTTTCCCAGAATCGTCAGTCAACATTCTTGTACGCTCCATAACTCAGTAACCGTTCAGGATATCTTCATGCAATTTTATAAGAATATGTATTAGGACAGGACGACGTGTCGCAAACAAGAATAATTGTTCCTCCTTTCTTAGTTTCCAAGTTATGCCCTTTGATTATTTTTTCCAAACATTCTTGTAAGCTCCAACACTCAGTAACCATTGGGGATATCTTCATGCAATTTTATAGGAATATGTATTAGGTCAGGAGAACTTGTAGCGCACAAGAATGATTGTTCCCCCTTTCTCAGTTTCCGAGTTATGCCCCTTTGATTATTTTGTCCCAGAATCGTCAGTCGACATTCTTGTACGCTCCATAACTCAGTAACCGTTCAGGATATCAAGAATGCCAGGACGACGTGTCGCGTACAAGAATGATTGCTCCCCTTTTCTAGTTACCAGTGGTCGGAGCTGTTAATTATTATTCCATAACTACCCATATGCAAATTAATTGTTTAGGCTATTCTCATTCAATCCATAATGTCATAACCCTTTGAAATATTTTTATGAAATTTTGAAGGAATGTATGTAATAATGGGGCAATATATAATGAGCAAGAACCACAACCCTGGTTTACTTATGTCCTGAATTATTTGCCCTATAACTAAATTTATTTCCTTCTCTTACTCCTCAACCATTTTAAATATTTTAATGAAACTTCATGGTGGTGTGTATATTGCCAAGGGAATACATTGGGACTAAGAATTGTAACTCTAGTTTACCTAGTTTATAAATTATTTCCCTTGTTTGACTTCTGCATTTCGCAACATCTGTGCCACTTTGTCCTGGAAGCTTTTTTTTATTTATACCAACAGTACTTAATATGTTAATTGTTTAAATATAGGTGCAATCATTAGTTACAGAGTTGCTATCCTCTGTGTCTGCCTGTCCATCTTTTAGCCATACACATAGTGTACATTGGTTACAATTCCTTTAAACATGTTGGCCCCACTGTCTTAGCAAACGGGCGTATAATGCGCCGCTTGCGAAGCTCTTGATTAAAGATGGCAAAATGTCTACCGAGTGTATTAGTCACCTGAAATGACTATTGAATATCATTTGTATGCTGTCTTAGGCACCAATGTATAATTGTTTTCTTCTGCAGCGATAGTAGCGTTCCGGATCAAGTCATCTTCAAAAGCAAAATGGTGAAATAGGCTAATGGCAGCAACGTTCAGATTTTATCATTCACGGAAATAATGTGAATAATTGTTTGATAATTTGTAGCCATTCTTAAGGTCAGAGGAAGGACACGTTTCAAAATATCTGAGGAAAGTTAACAGTTTGTGTCCACATGAAATGACAGCCTATGGATTTTCCATAATGAATTTCCTGAAGAAACTATGAAATGCTTCATTTTAGGGGTTGTCAGGCATAAAACCTTGTATCAATTCTTTCAAAAAACAACGGGCTCAAAATGAATAACTGTCACAGAAACATTGCTAGAATGAACACACTAAAAGAGAAAATAAATTAGGTTTTGTCTGACATTTCGTGATACACCAAGGGCACTGTGACACATTACATTAACACGCCTATGTAAACTGTATATTTCTTAAGGCTTTTAGGCCATTACTTTTAGATAACGCAAATTTTGACACCATAATATATTAATATGTTTATTTCTTCATGATAACTTTTGTTATGGGTACTCATTAGAAGCGCCTGACAGGGAGGCTTCTATAATGAATATCTACATAATACATTTTTATATAGAAATATAAAAAAAAATATTCATATGGACATCCCTGTTATCTAAAGTCTTGTAATGATATGGGGAATGGGGCTGCACATTATATAGACTGAATTTTTAATGTAAATGAAAATTTATGTCCCTAATTTTATTGACTTAGTATATATAAAATCATAAGGACTGGATACACTCGGTAGATTTACTGCCATTCTTACAAGGGAGACAAAATTTGTGACTTCTTGTTTGTTATCATACATGAACCCCCTTCACAAAAAAACGTCTTCTCTAAACTAAAGGGATTTGATAGACCCCTTTTCAGATAGAAGCCAAAATAATTAGACAGAGTTGTATCCCCTAAAAGTGTGTCCATCGTTCCCTTCCAAGTTAACATATGGGAAGTTTATATCCAGCTATTCTCATTATTATAAAACGTAGAAGTAGAAATGTACATTTTTTTACTTCTTTATTCACTTTTGACTATACGAGTCACAACAGGAGAAAACGTACCTTCTGACTTGTTCGCCCAGCGAAGACAGCCTGCACATGTGCAAAGTCTGAGCTAACTTCTTTGTCCGCATGAAGAAATATCGCGCCTTTTGCTATTCAAAATGTGTTCAGTGAAGATTCTGATCAGACTGCACAACTGCGCAGGCCGATCTGACTCTTCGCTGGGGCGCACATGTCTAAGTTTTCTCCAGACTGGCATGAGTAGTACAAGTACTTCAATAAAGTGTCTGGAAATTTTGTGAAAACTTTTCAAAATAAAAATAATAAATGTTATGTTCTTTGTCAATATTGATTGGATACACTGAACAAATGTTTCATTTAAATAGAAACGAGACCAGATACTGAAAGTCTGTGAAATGTTTATCAAGTAGAAACTTGATGGAACCAGTATGCGACCAATTGAACAATTTGGCTAGTGAATAAATGAACACAATATCAATACCACAATTTCAAACAGCTGAAAAGTGTACGCAATGAGTAAAAAGATGTTTTATGCAAGAATGAGAGTGATAACTTCTGTAAATACAGAATTGTATAAAAAGACGGACATATTTGAAGCTAAATAAATGAAAAAGGTACCTTCAGACATGTGCGCCCAGCGAATATTCAGATCAGCCTGCCCATTCAAACAGTCTGATTAGAACAGAACCTTTACTGAGTGCAGTTTCGATAGACAAGGATACAACGTTTCTGCATGCGGACAATGGAAATTGATCAGACTGCGAGGATCCGCATGCTAATCTGAGTCTTCATTGGGCACGCATGTCATAAGGTATGTTTTCTTACTGTGTGGCTCAAAACAGTTGTATCTCTATATCTTTTATTTATGCATTTCTAAGATAACCGAGACCAGCTATTGTTGGCAATCAGAATATGGTAGATAGTTCAAGAACACTTTTCATTGTTTGTGAAGATTTTATGGTGACTGGATTTCCTTCTTAAATTAATAGCAAAATTTGTCATCTTCACGTTTCATATTTTTTTACTAAGAATTTTAATGTCATATCGTCATGATTAAAACGTGTATTTTTTTGTTGGAAAAACAGAATCAGCCAAACAACAACACGAACAAAAGTTTTTTAAATAATTAACTTCCAGTCTGTTGCAGTTCTTCTGTGTTGGTGCGTCGGTAGTTTGGTAGATGGCGCTTTTTATTTTGTCATTATTTGTTCCTCAGCTCCAAGTTTTGGTGCCTTAGGAAGGTTATGAGTCCTTAGTCCTGACAGCGAAAACACTCCCTCTACCAACAACCCCCTCCCCTCCAGAACTCAACAGTCAAGACGTACAAAAATTCAAGATTTGACAATACCAATTTTCAGTCCGTTAAGAATAAAACCTCGGAACTTTGCATTTTATTGGAAACCGAAAAGCCGGATATTGTTGTCGGAACGAAGACCTGGCTAACACCGGACATTAAAAACAGTGAGATCATTCCGAAAGATCTTGGGTATAATACTTTTAGGCGCGACCGCACAACTGGTACTGGTGGGGGCGTGTTCATTTTGGTCAAAGATGGGATGTTAGCATCCCAACTGAGTCACTGTCAAACCGACTGCGAGGTGGTTTGGGTAAGGATAGATATTGTAGGCTCCAGACCACTCTTAATTGCTTCCTATTACAGACCACGCGAGAATGATGAACTCAGCCTGAATGAGCTTAGGAAGTCCCTAGCCATAGCTAGTCATGAAAAATGCCATTAAACCTGTTGTTCTTAAGGAGCTTGCAAATGAAATAGCCCCCATTGTGACTGCTATTTTCCAACTCTCCTTAGACACAGGCACAGTCCCTCTTGATTGGAAAATGACATTAGTCACCTCTCTCTTTTAGAAGGGTGATAAAAGCAACCCGGCCAACTACCGACCCATTTCTCTGACGTGCATCTTATGCAAATCCATGGAGCATATCATCGCCTCCAAATTAACCAGACACTTCGAAAAACACAACATTTTATACGACCTGCAACACGGTTTTCGGGAGCGCAGGTCTTGTGAAACACAGTTAATTGAACTTGTCGAGGACCTTACTAGATCTCGTTCACAGGGTAAACAAACCGATCTTATACTGTTGGACTTCAGTAAGGCTTTCTACAAGGTCAATCAAAACTTCTCTACAAACTACAGATGCATGGAGTACAAGGTAAAGTTTTCAGCTGGATCCAGTCCTTCCTGATAGGAAGAAGCCAGAGAGAGTTGTACTTGAAGGTGAGTGTTCAGACCAAGTCTCGGTGTCTTCAGGTGTACCGCAGGGTTCAGTTCTTGGCCCTATATTGTTTCTTTTGTATATCAATGACTTACCTGATAATGTACAGTGTCAAGTACGCCTTTTTGCTGACGGCACTGCGGTATACCTGACGATATACGGCCCAGATGACTCGGCCACTCTTCAGAGAGATCTGGACAGGCTCCAACAATGAGAAGCCCATTGGGACATGGAATTTAACTCTGGCCAAGTATTGCACATAACCCGGGCAAGAACTATACAAACGCCGTACACTATGCACAACCAAGTCTTAGAAAGTGTCTCCTCTGCCAGGTATCTCGGTGTCGACCTCTCGGTGAACCTGAATTTTAACACACATATAAACAGAATTACTTCAAACGCAAATAAATCTCTTGGCTTCCTTAAACGTAATATCAGATATAAGCACCCCGGCGTCCGCGAAGCGGCATATAAGACAGTTATTTGGCCTCAACTTGAATACAGCTACAACGTGTGGAGCCCACACACACAAACTTATACCCGCAAAATTGATATGGTGCAGCGTAGAGCTGCCCGTTGGACTTTAAACAGATATTCAACTTACGACAGTGTAACCGAAATGCAGTCACAGCTTGGCTGGAGAGCTCTGGACCTGAGGCGAGCTGATGCTCGTCTCTGCATGTTATACAAAATTATGAACGGTCTTGTTGCCGTACCACTACCTACATATTTCCAGCGGACCACATCAAAGACACGTCATGGCCTGTCCCATCCCTTCGCAATCAGGCAGATTCATACCTCTTTCAATTTTTATAAATATTCATTCTTCCCCTTGGCTGTCTGGCAATGGAACAGACTACCCTCTAATGTTGTACTCCTGCCTACACTGACTCAGTTCAGTGTGTCATTCCGGTCTCGCGAACATCAAATGCCATAAACACAACAGCCCTATTTTTAACCTGATCATCTATTTTAACCACACTATCATCTTTTTCACGCCTCACTATCACACTTTTAGCCTCACTATACATCTCCCGCAATCATCCTGCCCGTAATCCTCGCGAGGGGGTGTGGCAGTACTACTAGATAGATAGAGTAGTGTAGGGCCCACCTTATGGGAATTTTTTATGGAAGAATTTTGCAGGCTTAAATCGAAAAATAACAGTCATTTTTCGGCGATTTTTTCTCCCATACAAAATTCCCATAAGGAGTCCCCATAGATGACACCCTGGGCTAAACTTGACTAGACTAGCTTGAATAAAATAACTTAGTCAATTTTCTGAGGCTTAAATAACTTAGTTATTTTTCTGTACCTAAACCTGCTTGAAAATAACTTAGTCATTTTGTTCTCAGTAGTTTGATAAAAGGACTTGGTTTTTTTATGAGTGTGAGTTAGAGTTCTTAGTGTTGTGTGTTTGTGTCTTGGCTGGTCCTATGCGTCTACTATAAGTCTCTTGGTCTTGTATCTCAAGACCTCAACTCTATATCAGAGACATATTTTTCAATGGATTCCTAGGGGCTGTAAAGTGATATGCGTTTACTATGAGTCTCTTGGCTCTTGTATCTCAAGACCTCAACTCTAGTCAAAGGCATAACTTTGTAGCGGCTACCTGGTATATTGAGACTCTCGAGAGGCGTGTCTTCTAAGATCTTGCATCTCAAGACTTTGTTTGAGTAGACTGGAAGTATCAGGAACTTATTTGCTTGTTTTTTGATTTGCTAGTCATCTCAAGTTTAGCTTACTTCTACCTCCTATGAGGAGAAAGTAGTTGCGGTCATGGTACCAAAGCCGTAATTCAAAATCATAAATCCATAAACGAATGACGAATCAGAATGTTCAGACCAACAGACATGGACCCCAGAACAAAGGGTGTAATCAGGCGTCCGCGGATAGTAAGCATTACTTGGTAAGCAAGCTTCGCCCACCATGCCCATGGGCCTGAACGAAGGAAATATCGGTAGAAGCGTATGTCCGGGATTTGGGAAGTCTACTTATGGCGCGTCACTGGCAAAAACATCAGAAACAATAAGACACTAGACTGATAAACATTTCATCATTGTTTTCGCCCCATTAACTAGGAACACGATAAGACACAGGATTAGGACCGTCCCTCTGCTATCGTTAACAATAACTCCCTTAACACAACATATTATACATAGGAAACTTCTGTGACAAACAATGTGTATATTTTAAGTATTTACAAAATTGAACTCTTGGTTTCCACAGAGGTGTTATGCCTGTATAAATGTTTTTGTATATTTATCCATAGTTTAAACTGAACCACATTTCGACATCTTTGTCGTTCTGGTAGAGATCTTCTCCAGTGCCATAGAGCTGTTCATGAATGGCTGTTTTCAAGTCCAGTCCTCTTCCGAGTTGATCCAGAATGTTGATACAGTACACGCCACAGACTCTACTCCACGGACTCTGTAGCATTTCTTTGTTGTAGATCCAGTGTCTGGTGCTCCTTTGAATGAATGGTAGAATATAGTCTTCTAGTGGTGGTAATCCATAAGAATCGAAGTAGATAGCCTCGTCGTTGTTTCTGAAGTAAATGGCTACCCAATGTTCTCCTGGTTTGTCAGAAGTGTCCGTATTGATGATATAAGCTTTCATGTTCAATGGTTTCTCTTCTGGTAATAAGTCTTTAGCACACACTTGTCCATGTAAATATTTAAGTTGTGTAGCTCTGTTTAACAGAGATGTGAGTTCGTAGGTATTCATTGTAAAAGCTTCTGTTTCCAGAATTCTATCCACTCTTTGTTGGTACTAGGATCACTTCTGTATCTGTTTTGATAGTATCTGAGAAACATCCAGTTTTTATAAGCTTCTACCGCTTCTATTGGTGACAGATCACTTAGTTCTCTTGTCTTTTCTGGCCATAGAAGACTGTCCCATTCTTGAATGATTTCATAGATATCGAGACATCTCAGCGATGCCTCGTCGTAGCTATAGTCTACTAAACAGACAGTTGGTGAAGTCCACAGACATAGATCTTGGTATTTCTGACTGGGATGATCTATTTTACATCCAGTAAATTCGTGTTGTGCGTAGTCTGCGATGGCATCTTTCAGTTTTCCAACCATTGCTTGCTTTAGCGTGTCACAGATATATCTTCTTTCGGGTGTTAATATGTCTTTTTCAGCAGCTTCCTCCAGCTTCTTCTTTTTCTTCAAAGTCCCATTCTTGAAAGATAGGTTCTTCTGGCTCGCCTTCGTATTCTGTTTTCATTAAGCCATATCCATGAACAAATCCATAATATAAAGTGTAACTCGAAGAATCAGTTCTTTTTCAATGTAATATCCAGGATTCATTCTTTTTAGTAGTCTGTGATGACTTCCAGTCGTAAGTTTCCAGTTTTTATAAGATGCAAATGACCTTGATCTGCTCCCCCCCCCCACCCAGCCCCACACTGATCAGGTGTGAGTTCGTATCCCCAAAAGCAGTATCCTGCTTTGTAATCTTTGTAATACAGTTCTGAAGTTGATTTCCCAAAGCTTGGTAGATGGACATATAAGATCTGTAATAATTGTTTGATTCAGATTTGGGTTCAAAGGGTTTCCCGTAAATGCTCTGTCCATCGCAGCTCACATCCAGTTTACTAAGATTGAAAGGTTGAAATAAGAAGGGATTTCTGTTATGAGCACCATTGAGATACGTTTTAGAAGTTGTCCCTAGAACAAATGATCTTCGACTTTTGATTGAAGTCCACTGCCAATCGTGAAACGTTTGACTTCAACTCTGCGAATGGAAACTTACCATTATGATGTACAATAGACTGATTCAGCTCGTTACTGATTGCAGGAAGAAATAGAATATGTCAAACCTCCAAAGCAGCTTCATCGATTTTCACTACACAAGGGTCATCTGATAGGATACAAAACCTAGGAGAACCACGATTGAGTCGAATTTTGATTTCTATTCCGTTAGGCAGATATTTTTCTTGCATAGCCAAATCTAAATGCAAACGTCTCCAAAGTTCCACTGGTATGCTTTTAGCTACAGCAACACTGCGTGCCTTGACAGTTTCATTGTCATGACCTTCAAATTTCCTAGCTGCATCTGGATACCAAAATTCACCAGCTTTCAGTTGATTACTTTTGACATCTGAACCATAGGAAAACAAATTTTCAATGTAAGCTCTGTATGGATAGGTGTCCATACTGCTGGTGACAAGTTTATTGTTTAGAAACAGATCGATGCCACTGAACATACTGTGCAAGAAATTATTGATGGGACCTGCTTTCTGATTATCATCCAAATTAGACCCGTCTTCTTTTAAGATTCTGAACTTTAAGTAAAGTTTTGATTGTGACAGGTCCATGTAATATTCGGTCTGAGCAGGTATAACGAATTCGATAGGTGCATGATAACTATCGAGCGAAGCAATAGGATGATACATTTCCATTTTAGTTTGAACCATGTTAGTCATCGTAGGCGGCACTGCTTGCATTTCTAATTCAGATTAGCTGCATTGGGTAGAATCTTGTTGAAACATGATAACTTAAATATGTTCGACCAGAAAATTTTTTCTCAATGTCTTTAATACTTAGTCTCTTGCTTTTGCCTGTCCTGTTCACTCTTTGGCGTTTAGCGAAAGAATGAGATTTGCTAGATGAGCGTTTCGATTTAATAGGCAAAGGTTGCTTCAAAGCTGCTTGACCGCGACGCTGCAACACTTTTGTTACATTTTGTCCTGACACCATGTCACGAAGTGCTGATATACCATGTTCTTTGACTACTTTCTTAGGCGATCGTAATCCAGCTTTAGCTACAGGTTTTAAAATGTGAACGATTGTTCGAATAGCAGTTTTGAAAATAGAACCTAAACCATGACCATATTGTCTCGGTATGCCACGATACACTGGTACGATGCACTAGTCTTCATTTTTTTTTTTAATTTTCTTTGAGTCTAAAATGTAAATTGATAAAGGATTTTCCAGTAATAAATGGCACATCATAGCCTATATCTCCTTTAATACTTATGTGAACTTGATCGATGAATGATTTAGCTACGGGAACGTAATGTAAGTTTAAAAACCCTTGGTGAGAGTGAATTTCTGACTTTGTTTGTTGAAATGGCACAACTCTCAAAACTGGTGCAGTCACGACTCCAATGTAAGTGTAACTTGCAATATCTGAATACACATACAATTGATGATACGACGTGTTTAAATCCACACCATATTTGAAAGTATGTATTTCGTTACCAATAGGTTTATCATAAAAAATTGGATTGACACTTAACTTTTCTGCAAGTGGAGTTGGAAAGAAAATTTTAACTTGATTTGGATCCTGTAAGTTGATATAGTTGACTATCTTTCCCATATGTAATGCTGATAGATGCATCGTGCCATAATTTCTGTCGAATATATTTTGCATTTCTTCAATCAAATGGAACGGTGTATGAAAGTGCCTTTTGGAATAGTGAGATCAGTTTCTGCACAACTACCATCATAAGTGCATTTCACATCATCTATTTCCGCAGCCATATTTCTGTTGTAAAATCTTAAAAAAGAAATAGTTATTTTCTTCAGATATATTTAAAATTTGCGAATGTGTGATCATTTCTAGCAACGCAACTTCCCAGAGTTCTTTTTCGATTTGAATTGGGTGATCTAGTTTTACAGTAAACGAGTTTTGTTTATTGTCCGGATACATGTGTAAAGAACTGTCGCTTAATATAGTCAAATAAAAATCTTTCATGGTTTCAATTTTGAGTCGGATTCGTCACCGGATAAAGATTGTTTTCTGAATTTCAAAAGATGGCGATGGTAAGATATATCCAATAGAACTGCTGAGTAAGATTAACCACAATTCTTTGTCAGGACTTCTCAGACTGATTTGAACTAACGATGCAATAATAATGATGTAAAAAGGGTAACAGAAAAGTCCAGGTAGTGCCATAATCACAAACCGCAGCCCTTCCCAGACCCCAAAGAAAGAGGAAACCGACAAATCTAAACAAGCACAAACCGAACAAACGTACGAAAAGCACTAAGATTAGCTCTCTCTTCCCCAAGCGAGGTAATCGCAATACTAAAGGGACTGAAAAACACAAGAACAAAATGACACACGGAAAGACATACAACAAATTACAATTATCTGTGCAAGAAATGTAAAACGGTTTTTAATTTTTTTTCCTATACTGTCTGTAGATTGTACAGAAGTGCTGTCACTACGCATAAATGAACTTTTAACATCCATTTTCATGCTTTTATACTAGCTCAGATTCTAAAATCCAGCTATCAAATTTAGAAGGATAGTCTTTCCAATGAACTTTGATTTCTTTTACCCACTTTTTGCCAATTTTTTGCTTTCTGTGATTTAAAATAGATTCAATTTCGTAAATTTGATATTTTTCTACACGTTGTAACTCTTGCGAGTAGAAAGTACCTCGGACTGATTCGCCATCGAGATCTGTTATTTTATAGGTAACGGGAGACTGAGTTTTTATCACAGCAGAAATTTCGAATAATTCTTGAGTCCCATATGGTAAATATCCTTTCTCAAATGTATGTTTTGTTTTGTTGATGCGCACAAAATCTTCCACTTTGAATTTAGCTTGGGTAGATTTTGACTTTTTACAATTCGATTTCTTGTTTCCAAACAAAATTTCAGAAACCTTGGCTTCGTTTTGGACTGTTACAGAGACAGGTGCACTACGTTCAACGTTCAACTATACTGGCTTTAGTTTCAGGATTCTCTGTACGAAAAAAAATGAATCTTTTTGGATTTCAAAAGATTTTGAAAGTCTTTGTTTTTAAATTCGGTATATTTGTCAGTTTGCAAACTTTTATGTTTTCGTTCACTTTTTAACACAGACTTAAATACATGAACTAAAGTTTTGCCTGTCTTGTCTTTGATTGGAACAACCGAAGCATATTTGGAAAATACGTCAATGATACAAAGTAAAAATCTGTATTTATCATTTAATTTTGATGTACTCGACATGTCTGCCAAATCTGCCTGCCATTGATAATCGATTCCAGTTGCTACAGTTTTGCGACGACCAAATTTTCTACGAATAGGCTTATGCAAAGTATACGTTTTTTTTGTTTTCGTAACCAACGTTTCACATCATCTAACTTAATCTTTTTTTTAAATTTTCTTAGCAGCTTTATACAATGGTAAAATACCCGTGTAGCCAACGGAATGATTTGGATCGTAAAATAATTTGGAAAGCAATTTGTTCATCGTAACTTGACCAAGCAACTGGATCTAATTGACGTTTTGCGGAGAACCTTTCCTTTTTTATACTTCGTTTGGGAGCGATATGTGACCTCGTTTTCTTTGATTTTAAAAGTATCTTAAACACATCCTCCTCTTGAGAAGAAGATGATGGAAGGTCCATTCTTTTGAACGATGCTTCTATTCCCATCTTGTTTTATTAGCTATAAAATCTTGAGGAACGTTCATAGCTCATAGTCCCTCGGCAAAGGTTGCCATTCCGTAGGTTCTATTCCTTTTCTTTGTCTCAAAACATCATTGATCAAATCGATAATATTTGACCCTGGAATGGGTTGACCTACATTTTGACTGTACCGTCTTCATCCCAAACAAATTAGGATGATCTTGTAACATGGACATTGATAACCTCGCTTCCTTTTTCATGGTGGTGGGAACACTGTCCATGATCCTTAGATTAATTTTAGACGAAGTAGGTTCTGGAAGTTGAAGTTTGTTTTTTTTAAAGCTTTACGATGTGCCGTTTAAAACTGCTGTAAAGTCTGACCATACAATTGAGATTTTTCGCCTTCTGATAAATCTTCGTTTGCTAAAACTGAAGATAAATCTCTTTGAAGACTTGCATTAGCACTGACATTAGGATCGGGTGGTAGTCTAGGTTTTTGAAATTGTTCTTCCTTCCAACGTTTCATATCTTCCCAAAGTTTAAAAGGGACGATTGCCATTTTACGACCTTCCATTTGCAAGTGCACCTCCTAGAATGGACCCTATTACTGGACCTGTGAGTGGTTTTAACAATAAACCTAACAGCGCACCACCTTTTTGATTAATGATTTTCTTTTTCTGTGCCACAGGAAACTTTTTAGAGGAAATTAATAAAAGATGATTTGTCCTTGGCCTCAGTTTCTGTTTCTGAGCAGAACTTAATTTGACATTGCTTTTTATAATATTCAAGCAACATTCCCCAACACAATCAATACCTTCTTTTGAACAATGATGAATCATTTTCTGACGATACTTTCCAGGAATCTGAGTCAGACCTTGTATACAAAGTCCATATTTTTTAATCAAAATACGTTTTTGCCCTCGTCTTTTCTAATGCACAGCCATGATTTAACTGACCAAAGATGTTTTAGTTGCCACCTTTTTATAGATGTAACTTTCGTCTAGTAAATTTTAAGTTTGGCTGACCTGCCATTCTAAAAGGTTGATTGTAATTTAAATGTCTCGTAGCGGCTTGATAACCTATTTTTCCAGCCTGACTCATAGGTTGCAAAGGTGAAAATCTTGAGACAGTAGGAGATGTCTTTTGTGGTGTCTTGTGCATATCTTGTAAAATGCTATTGACAATATTTTGAGCACTAGAAGGTGGACTAGGAAAAGATGATAATGATGATGGAGATGAGGGTAGCGTAAATTGTTTTCTAGGAGGTGTACGTTTTCTGAAAGGGATAAAACGTTCATTTATTTTACGTTTTTTAGTAGTTTTCTTGGTTGTTTTCTTAGACTTTTAAGATTTCTTAGATACTTTTTTTGATTTCTTGGAGGGTTTCTTAGTTTTTTGAGATGATTTCATAGTTGATCTTTTTTAGCTCACCTGAGCAAAAGCTCAGGGTGAGCTATTGTGATCACCCTCTGTCGTCTGTCGTCCGTCGTCCGTCGTCAACGATTAGTTTGTTAAACAGCTAGAGGTCACAGTTTTGATCCAATCTTGATGAAACTTGTTCAGAATGTTTGCTATTATGAAATGTAGGTCAAGTTTGATACTGGATCACTTGGGGTTAAAAACTAGGTCACCAGGTCAAATCAAAAGAAAAACTTGTTAACTCTCTAGAGGTCACATTTTTGAAGCAATCATCATGAATATTGCTCAAAATGTTCGCCTTGATAATTTCTAGGTCAGATTTGAAACTGGGTCACTTGGGGTCAAAAACTAGGTCACCAGGCCAAATCAACGGAAAACATTGTTAGCACTCTAGCGGTCACATTTTTAAAGCAATCATTATGAATTTTGCTCAAATGTTTGTCTTAGTGAGTTCTAGGTTAGTTTCGAAACTGGGTCACTTGGGGTCAAAAACTAGGTCACCGGGCCAAATCAGCAGAAAATATTGCTAACACTCTAGCGGTCACATTTTTGAAGCAATCATCATGAATCTTGCTCAAAATGCTTGTCTTGATAATTTCTAGTCATGTTCGAAACTGAGTCACGTAGGGTTAAAAACTAGGTCACCTGGCCACATCAGAGTAAAAGCTTGTGTTAACGTCACATTTTTGAAGCAGTCATCATGAATCTTGCTCAAAATGTTTGTCTTGATGATTTCTAGGTCATGTTTGAAACTGGGTCACTTGGAGTCAAAAACTAGGCCACCAGGCCAAACCAAAGGAATACCTAGAGGTCACATTTTTGAAGCAATCATCATGAATCTTGCCGAAAATGTTTGTCTTGAAGATTTCTAATTCAAGGTTGAAACTAGGTCACGTGAGGTCAAAAACTAGGTCACCAGGCCAAATCAAAGGAAAACCTTTTAACACCCCAGAGGTCACATTTTGTAGATAAACATCATACATATTGCTCAAAATGTTCGCCTTGATGATTTCTAGGTTTAGTTTAAAACTGGGTCACTTTGATGTCAGAAACTAGGTCAGCAGGCCAAATCAAAGGAACACCTTCTTGACGCTCTAGAGGTCACATTTTTTATTTGATCATCATGACTCTTGCTCAAAATGTTTGTCTTGATGATTTCTAGGTGACGTATATTTCACTGTGCAGTTACTTTCTTAAGTTTTTCCGTTTAGATCAGTTTCTCAGTAATTATTGGTCCTACAGAGTGATATTTGGTACTTGTGAAGTGTTTGTGTTTAGGTCAGTTTCTCAGTAACTATTGCTCCTACTGCCAGTGATACTTAGTACATGCATACATCTTAGCATGGCCTCTTGAGTGCAGTCATCCATATTAGACCTTGACCTCTATTTCACAGTCCATTAGACATGCTACATTGTTTTACTTGCTAATATAATCATTTTGAATTTTGATCAGAATGTTTGCCTTGACCATTTCTAGGTCAGGTTCTCAAAGTGCTATGATACTCAGATGAGCGTTACAGGGCCATCATGGCCCTCTTGTTTCCCAAATGTTCTCATGAGTTTATTTCCATCCCATCTTATGAGACTTCGAATAATGGTACCACCAAAAAATCCACCGCCACCAGGTTTTAAAATAATACTGCGTTTAATTTCTGGATCTACCATAGCACTTGCTATTTTTTTCTCATCATCTTTATGTCTATCCATGAATTTTTGAGTTTGTTTAGGTAAATTCATTTTACCTTCCAAAATTTTGCGAGCTGCCAAAGAAAACCATTTGATCATTTCAACTAATCCTGCATTTAATAAATGTTGACGTTTCTGAGTATCGTGTTCTCTGCTCAAATTGTACAGAGCACGAATCAAGTTAGCAGATGTTCTTTGTTGTGCAACAGTTGTAATGACTTCTGATCAATTATAAACCAAACATTTCTTTTTATACTACTGGAAAATAGACAACAGGACCTTGTTGATTTGATTTAGAAAACCAGTTTTGAAAAATATCTGTTCGGAATCGAAGATAACGGTGTGTTTGGTTTCAAATCGACCAATAAGTAACCATGGGGTTTGGATGTGGCATCATTAAAGCGTGAATCATGTGGGGTGCTCGGAGTTGATTTGAAAAAATTTTATATGCATTTTATCTCTTGGACTTTGAAACAAAATCAGATAATGGGCATTCAAACTAATGGTGCGAGATGCTTTACTTTGCTGGAATAAATTTTGTGTACACCACAGTAGCACTTCTGTGATGACCTTTTCTAGTAAACCACAACTTAATTTTTTTCCTCGTCTTTGTCACCTAACATATCGTCAAAGATGACCAAGTGTGGTGCACTGGTAACGGAGACGATTTCATCCTCATCATCGGGAATGCCGTGAATAAATTTTATGTTTGACCTTTCGCGTTCTTGTAACACATTGTAAGCAGATTGCAATTCCTTGTAGCATCACACGATATGTAGTGGTAAAATATCAAACGTCCTCTCAATACTCAATTTTTTTCGTCACAAATTCAGTTTTTCCTGAACCACTTGGACCTGAAATAAAGATATTAGAAGAATGTTTAAAACACAAACTACTAATATGTTGTAATAAAGATATTAGAAGAATGTTTAAAACACAAACTACTAATATGTTGTAATACCTGTACGAATGCCATGATGCAAACTGAGAAAGAATAAGAAAGACATGTCTTTTTATAACATTTTTTTTTATTTGAACCGAAAAAAAAAAAAAAAAAAAAAAAAACATTGCAAAAATACAACTCGTTGCTCAAACTAATATTTTAACTATTAACAATATATCAACACGAAAAAAACTTGACCTGATATTTTAAAAAGAAACAAAAAGAAGTGTATTACTTATTTTTTTCTTAGATGTGAATTTTACAAACAGAAAAAAACAAGTTAAAAATATGTACACTAGTTTTTGTTTCTCAAAAAGAAAAAATAACAACAAAAAAAACATTTATTATCACAATATCTCTGTCACAGTTTTATTTCTTTTACTTAAAATTCAAATCCATAGGGTACAGTATATCCGTTTTTCAGATTCACACGTTTGTTGTCGGCCTCGGTGGCTCAGTTGGATGCGCCGTCCGACTGGAGACCAGGAGGTCGCGGGTTCAACCCCCGCCGAGGTCGGCAACATTCTTTCGTGGAGATTGATCATGAAATATTTTCTACGGTCATTCTCTCCCTTCCGCTGATTCAAGAAGGGCAGTTGTCAGTTTCTGGCGAAAGAATGTGCACAATACTGGTTAACCGCTTAGAGGACTAAGCCTGCCCAGTAAACGTATGGTTAGGTAAACTGACCGCGCTCGACATGACCCCATTGGGTTGACTGGGCCGTAAAACCTCAACACAAACGTCCAAAAAACACGTTTGTTGTAAGTAAATCTGTAAGTCTTTGATTGTTTCTCAGTAGCCACTCGTCTATCTTTATGTTTCCTAATTCTCTGATAGTCCACAGTTTCTTTAAAATCTCTGCACGTTGACTTCGCCCATTCCAACATTCGATGAAAGTGGATAAGCTGAGAAGTGTTGTAATCCAGTGTCAGTCCTTTGACTTAACATGTTGACTTGCGCTGACCATCTTGATCCACATATTCATAACCATAGTTCTTTGGTCCCATTCCAACAAATTTCATGATTCTTGCATTTGGTACTTCGTCCGTCCATTGTCCAAGTCGATTGTTGATGATAGTTGGATTCCATAGGTCTGGTTTGTGTACATAGACGATAGAATCTGTATCGAAGTAGAGGACACGTTCATTCAGTTTTTCCAGTACACCGTAAAGTTTCAATCTCGCTTGTGCAGTAACGAATGCTGCAACAGCCACGTTGCTGCACGCATGTGCCTCGATGATAGAATCCATGTCTTCCCAGTTGACAAGTAGAAACTGTTCACCATATGCAGCAACATTCTTCACAAACTGTGATGGATTTGTCACCGGGTCAAAAAACTTTGACGGTTCTGAGATATATTTTGTTCTTGGTAAGTTCTCACGTTGTGCTAGCTTTCCCCAGACACTGTTCAGCATAATCTTTGCAATAGCTCTCATCCCTTTATTCGTTTTCACATGTTCCAGTAAAATTCCTTCTACCTTCTGATAATCAGACTTGAACTTTTCTTTATCTTTGTCCGTCATACACCAGTCCGGATAACCACCCGATTCTTGCTTGATTTTTAAGACAAAAAGGTAAGAGAAAAGTCCAGGGAGTGCCACAATCACAACCCGCAGACACTAAGAGGAAGAGGAAACCAACAAATCCAAACAAGCACAAATCGAACAAACGTACGGAAGGCACTAAGATTAGCTCTCTCTCTTCCCAAGCGAGGTAATTGCAATGCTAAAAGGACTGAAAAAACACAAGAACAAAATGACACAAGGTAAGACATAAAACAAATCGCCTCGTAGAATAAACCACAAAGTAACAAAGAGTAAGACCAACACCGGAACCACCGCCTTAAAACGGTCAGTAGAGTAAACCACCGGGGGGGTTTAAAGCACTTTTACAGCTAGCCAACTTCACCCTGGGTCCCGATGCTACTCCCAATACAGAAATACATAAAAATTCGGTTCGCATAAAGGCTCCCAACTCAGTCAATGCATCAAAGCGAAAACATAAAAATCAAATTAATCACTATAATAAACAAAGACGAGCACTCATGGCTAATTTTACTGTATGCCAGAGTAAATGATAACCAATAGTAGACTTAGCAAAGATTCCACCAGCTCCCGTTATTTTGTCATACTGAGTCGTCTCTGGAAAATGCCACACCTCGTAAACATCCAGTAATCTGTAACCTCTCTCCAACGCCGCAAAAAGTTGGATGCTCACCCAGGTATATGCTAAAGCTCTATCTTCTTCATTCTCGTGTGTACATTCCTTCGTATTATCACAATCTTCTGCACAGATCCTATATAGTGGAAACATCAACTTGCCATTTGACTTGTATGGTAATACGGGATGGTACAAATCTCTTGGTGGTAAAATTTTGCATTTGATCAGCCCACAATATTGCTGAATATTGTCTTTCTTGAAGTTCTGTCACAATATGGTAGGATGTCCCAATGGAAACAGTCCATACTTGCAAATGAATTGTTAAAGTGAGCAGACATCAATATACTTGATCTCATCTTGAGACCTTGGGTCGATTTCATGGTATAACCTCGTCGAATTGGTTCTGTCACCAAACAAAGTCAAGGAGTCTAAAAAACAAAGTGCAAAGTACAAAATCTATTTATTAGCTATAACTTTTGACCAGTTTTCAAAATTCTTTCTGAATTTGAAAGGTTAATAAGAGTTATTCTTTTTTTCAGTCATGGCTGAGTATTTACCATTAGAACTTCAACACACGATACTGGCCAACTGAATGTATAGTTGTGCGAAAGGATTAGCATTCATGACATTGATTCAAGAATCCTGGTTTAAAATCAACTAGAAACATCTTGAAAAAACTTTGAATACCAGCTCACAGGAAATCTTTAAGAGTGAAATGGTGCGACTATTTCTGACCAAAGATGAACTGCCAAATCTCACTGATGATATGCGATCGAAATTTCACAGAGAGATTATCAAGTTGCATTGGCGCAGCAAAGATCAAATTGACAAAGCTCGTAGATGGATGATCGCATATCGCAATATTACACTGAATAAACTTCGATATTTGAGTTTTGCACTTCAGAGACAGGGTCATTACATGACCGGATATATCTCTAGTAATGACAGCTTTTCGCATATATACTTGTAACACAAAGACGAGCTACCTAAATATCAAGTCCAGGAGTTACTTAGCGCATTTAAAAATCCAGACCTTCATTTCTTACCTACTAGTCAGTTATATTTGGATGATAATAGTACCAGACACTATATAAAGGATAAGGACTTATACCTGATCATTTTGGGAGATTGACAGTTGTTCGAGCAAGACGCGAAAAAGGTTGTGCTACAATTCCCAACTCAGTATTCCAACTGGCTTCTTTGTTAATCATGATTAAAATTACGAGAAGTCTACCCGTTAGTTTGGATCAAATCTTACATTTCGATGTGTACAAGTCGGCGTTAGAACAGACTTTGTCCTTAGAACCACCAATGGCTGATTTCTTAAAATCACGAGAAGGAATCAAGATGTGGCTGAACAGATTAGAAACTTTCGAAACATTCAGATACTGAGTGAAAAAATTGCATATGAGATGTTGAGACTTATCGATGACTCTCCGATGACGTACATTGACTGGCCGACTCATGCAGCAAGCAACGAAAAAGTGACTAGTCACAGCGATTCCGCATTGAAAGACATTCAACGAGCATCAGAAGAGGAAGTTATGGAATTTGAGGAACTCATTTCTGAAATCAATGCTTTGACAACATATAACTGACCGTAGTATATAAATACATTTCTATCAATGTTGAACCATTCCCTTGCACAATGAATTCTGAAGAGAAGAAGTATTACGAAGTGTCTCTCGCACAAATTTTAAAATTCAGACCTTATAGGAAACTGCTATTTTGTATTTTCCTATTGTTCTTATTATTATAACTCAGGAAGAGATACAGCAAAACCTAAACAATTCTGAAACCTTTGAAGATTTCAAAAGACTTTGGTGTACAAGTATCAAACATCTGATTGAAAACCAGTCAAGTGTAATCACGTATAAAAACTGGAAAAAGATGCGTTAACAATAACCGAAAAGTGATAGAATTCCTCTACAAGCATCGGCGAAACGCTACTCCACCGGATGGGTATAAAGTGTGGAACGGAGGCTCTTGGATCATTTCACATCTGACTGCGAAGGAGTGAACATGTCTAGCAACAAACCTACAGATCCAAGAATGACTAAGGCCGAGGACTCAAAAGCATCTACTATCAGTATTCATCTTTAACGAAACTCTTATCTAATCTTATCTATACAGTTGATGCAGCCATTAGAAGATGCATTAAAACAGCAGCGTCAGCTGAAGCCATCATTTGGAAAGTGTTACTTCTGTAAGGACCCTACGCACTGGATTGGTGATTGTCCAGAAGCATAGAAACCAAGAAATCATTCGACAGTGGTACTGAAAAGAAGAAACCTCCATTTGGACAATGTTATCACCAAATCACTGCGCTCCGCATAAAAATGAAACAGACTCTTCAAGTGTGTCTCCTCACAATACACTCAAGAAGCAAGAACCTTCAACTTCTACTAAGATTTCGACATCAAGGAAACGCAAAATTCCTGATACCGATTCTTCAGAGACTGTACCAAGCAAGAAAATAAAAACTCGTGCTGAATCAAGAAAGAAAACCTCTAGGAAACAACACTGTTTCGTATGTAAATCAGAATCCCACAGTGCTAAGAGCTGTAGTGATATTGTAGTTGATCGTTCCGAGCAGGATGATAAAGATGAAGAATAAAAAATCAGAGACATTTTTAGTATTCACAGTGTACTAGTGTTTTAAGATAAGTTAGTGTTTTCTTACTTAATATATTTTGTGATATTGTTGTTAACAATAAAAGTTCAGTTAAGTTATTTGTCTTTGTATTTATTATCTTAAAGGTTATTCTTTAACGGAATCAGTGGGTAGCCCTGAGAAGGGCTGTTGATATATTTCTTTCCTAAGCTTTATGAGGAAGATCGAAGTGTAGGTCTAACGACGGCTACAGGCTTATTAGCCTTTGATAGCTCTACACCTCTCCTCCTCATAAAATTTTCAAACCCCTTTCTTCTGTTGATTCTCTAACTCAACCCAATCTTTCCGATGTATTGCAGAAAGCAATTTAGTTAGACAGAAAGGAATGTACTTTCCCATCTTGAGAATATTTTTTTGAGTTGGAGAGCCTACAGAACGATATATGTATAGTTGCAAAGCGGCTTGACCTACTTTTCTTAGCCAATCAAATCAGGCCAACATTCAACCAATCAAAACAAAGTCAAACACACTATTACTTTCATACACATATATCTCAATAAGGTTATTTCAATTGGAATAAGTTGAAATGGCCCTGAAAAGGGCCGCTTGTATATTTAAGCACTCTCGAAAATCACTGACAAGGACAACGGGACGGACGGCCACAACAAGCTAGACATCTAACTGCCCACTGTTCAAATGATATGATTCTTTGTCGAGGCAAATGGAATGGTGGACTATTTGCCTCGCTGTTCCAGTCTTCTTCTTCCGCTTTCACTGCAGACGTTTTCTCTTCTTCTATCTTCATCCTCAAGAGCTGAATAATTTCTCTCAAATTATTTAATCCTTGCCCCAGTAAATCGATCTGTCTTTCTAAATGGTTCAGTGCGTTCTCCATAATTTCTTGAGAAAAAAAGTGTACAGAAACAAACTCCAGCCTATTTATATACTTCTAAGATAGACTGACCTACTTAGTCAATGAGCCAAACAGATACTAATACACGGAACCAGTCAGAAAGCTAACATGTACAATAAAACAACCAATCAAAATTATCCAATCACAAAATGATTAGTAATAAAATAGACGAATCAGAAAATCTATCCAGTCACAGACTACCTTACATACTATTACTGATTACATTTAGCTAAGCCGTTCACTGTAAGTATAGATGATAGTAGAGTACAATCATACACCCATGGAGGCAAATCAGATACGCTTTGATGAGATGATTAGCAATCAAGATATACGGCTGGGAGTATGCAACGAAACGTTTGGGAACGATGGAAATATAACACAAGCGTTCTTTCCATCATAATCAACTTTCCTAGCTCAGTCGCAACCACAGATAATGCAATCACAGCAGAAACAACAGCATCCTAAGTCACATTTGATTGAGGTTATGGCCATAAAAACAATAAAACCATAAAAACCATAAAAATGAAGTTATTTTCAAGCAGTTTTGGGTACAGAAAATAACTAAGTTATTTTAGCCTCAAAAAATGACGAAGTTATTTTATCAAGCTGCTCAGAAAAATGACTAAGTTATTTTCAAGCTAGTCTAGTCAAGTTTAGCCCAGGGTGTCATCTATGGTGACAACTTGCGGGAATTTTGTATGGGAGAAAAAATCTACGAAAAATAATTTTTGATTTAAGCCTGAAAATTCTCCCATACATAATTCCCATAAGGTGTCCCCATAGTGGCGCCCTATACTATTGTTATGCTTCGTGTTTGTGACGTGTCTTGGCTATCTTCATTTATGGTTTTGCCTCGATTCAGCACTGGTCGGCTATATTTTAATAAAACATTTCAGTATCTTCTATATGTAACACTGGATTCCAGTTCATCGAGGTCTATGAACTAGATGAACTGCTTGATGCCTCTGTGTCAGAGCTTCTAGTGACTTAAAGCAAGGCCTGAGTGTAATTCAACCAGGCGAGAATAACTATCACAAATTAGGAGGCAACATCATGACATGACCGAACGCTTTATGGACCATAACTCATTCAGTCTAATATATATGAGCCGACGCTCAGCATTTCCTACAAGATTTAATGTGCAACATCGAAACCTCAAATCAGCCTGCGCTTCCGCACATACTAATCATCGTATGGCACTGATAGTAGCCGAGGATCCAAAGCGTCTCTAAACAGACAGCAACGACTGTGATCAGAAGGCTGATCTGAGTCTTCGCAGGATCACGCATATGCAGTCTTGTAGGAATAGCTCGGCTCATAAACGTAAATTACTTTCGGTAAGTAATTGCAGCTATTGCTGGCAATCACAATATGGTAGATAGTTAAAGTTTTTAGCTCACCTGAGCCGAAGGCTCAAGGTGAGCTATTGTGATCACCCACCGTCCGTCGTCGTCGTCCGTCTGTCCGTCCGTCCGTCCGTTCACAATTTTAAACAACATCTCCTCCTAAAACACTGATTGGAATTTGACCAAACTTCACAGAAATAATCCTTGGTTGGTCCTCTTTCGAAGTTGTTCAAATGGTTCCGGTCCATTGCATATCTAGATCACAGGAGCTAAAAATAGATTTTTTAACTAAAATCTTAAAAAATCTTGTCCGAAACCACTGGACCGATTTCAATATAATTTTGCAAAATTGTTCCTTTGGTGATCCTCTACAAAGATTGTTCAAGCCGTTTGGATTCGTCAAAAAACATGGCCGCCAGGGGGCGGGGCTTATTTTCTCTTTATATCTATAAAGAAAACTTTAAAAATCTTCTTGTAAGAAACCACTGGACCGATTTCCATATAATTTTGCAGAAATGTTCCTTTGGTGATCCTCTACCAAGATTGTTCAGGCCATTTGGACGTCAAAAAGCATGGCCGCCAGGGGGCGGGGCTTATTTTCCCTATATATCTATATAGAAAACTTTAAAAATCGTCGTGTCAGAAACCACTGGACCGATTTCAATATAGTTTTGCAAAATGTGACCCTCTACCAAGATTGTTCAAGCCGTTTGGATTGGTCAAAAAACATGGCCGCCAGGGGGCGGGGCTTAATTTTCCTATATATCTGTATAGAAAACTTTAAAAATCTTTTTGTCAGAAGCCACTGGATCAATTTCCATATAATTTTGCAGAAATGTTCCATTTGGTGATCCCTTACCAAGATTGTTCGAGCCATTTGGATTCGTCAAAAAACATGGCCGCCACGGGGCGGGGCTTATTTTCCCTATATATCTATATAATAAAAAGGTAAAAATCTTCTTGTCCGAAACCACTGGACCGATATCCATATAATTTTGCAGAAATGTTCCTTTGGTGATCCTCTACCAAGATTGTTCAAGCTATTTGGATTCGTCAAAAATCATGGCCGCCATGGGGCGGGGCTTTTTTTTCCCTATATATCTATATAGAAAACTTTAAAAATCTTCTTGTCCAAAACCACTGGACCGATTTCAATATAATTTTGCAAAAATGTTCCTTTTGTGATCCTCTACCAAGATTATTCAAGCCATTTGGATTCGTCAAAAAACATGGCCGCCAGGGGGTGGGGCTTATTTTCCCTATATATATCTATATAGAAAACTTTAAAAATGTTCTTGTCAGAAACCACTCGACCGATTTCCATATAATTTTGCAGAAATGTAACTTTGGTTATCCTCTTCCAAGATTGTTCGAGCCATTTGGATTCGTCAAAAAACATGGCCGCCAGGGGGCGGGGCTTATTATCCCTATATATCTATATATAAAATGTAAAAATCTTCTTGTCCGAAACCACTGGACCGATATCTTATAATTAAAGGACTTATTTTCCCTATATACGTATCTATATAGAAAAATGCAAAAATCTTCTTGTCAGAAACCAATGGACCGATTTCAATATAACTTGGAAGGAATGTGTCTTTGGTCATCCTCTACCAAGGTTGTTCAAGCCGTCATGATTCGTCAAAAAATATGGCTGCAAGGGGGCGGGGCTTATTTTCCCTATATATCTATATAGAAAACTTAAAAAAAAATCTTTTTGTCAGAAACGACTCGACCGATTTCAGTATAGCTTGGCAGAAATGTTTCCTTGGCGACCCTTTACCAAGACTGTTCAGGCCGTCATGATTTGTCAAAAAAACATGGCTACTAGGGGGCGGGGCTTATTTTCCCTGTATATCTATATAGAAAACTTGAAAAAATCTTCTTGTCAGAAACCACTGGACTGATTTCAATATAACTTGGCAGATATGTTTCCTTGGTGACCCTTTCTTGGTGACCCTACCAAGATTGTTCAAGTAATCGAGATTTGTCAAAAAACATGGCCGCTAGCAGGTGGGGCTTATTTTCCCTATATATCTATATAGAAAACTTTAAAAATCTTCTTGTCAGAAACCACTGGACCGATTTCAATATAACCTAGCAGGAATATTTCTTTGATGACACTTTACCAAGGTTGTTCAAGCTGTCATGAATTCGTCAAAAACATGGCCGCTACGGGGGCGGGGCTTATTTTCACTATATATCTATATAAAAAACTTTAAAAATCTTCTCGTAAGAAACTGTTGCACCGAGTTCAATGTAACTTGACAGGAATGTTGCTTTGGTGACCTTCTACCAAGATTGTTCAAGCTTTCATAATACGTCAAAAAACATGACCCCAAGTAGGGGCGGGGCTTATTTTCCATATTTATCTGTATAGAAAACTTTGAAATTCTTCTTGTCAAATCCCCCCTGACCAATTTCAATGTTGCTTTGGTGACCCTCTACCAAGAATGTTCAAGCAATCCTGATTTGTCAAAAAAACATGGCTGTTAGGGGGTTTGGCTTATTTTCCCTATATATCTAGATAGACAACTTTGAAAATCTTCTTGTCAGAAACCACTGAACCGATTTCAATTTAACTTGGCAAGAATGTTCCTGTGGTGACCCTCTACCAAGTTTTTTCAAACTGTCATGATTCGTCAAAAAGAAAAAAATGGCTGTTAGGGGGTAGGGCTTTATATCTATATAAAACACTTTAAAAATCTTTTGTCAGAAACCACTGGACCAATTTCAACTTGGCAGAAATGTTCCTTTGGTGACCCTCTTTCAAGATTTAGTTGTCATGATGCGTTAAAAAGAAAAAAAAACATGGCTGCTGTGGGGGTTGGTGGGGGGTGGGGGGTGGGGGTGCAGGGCTATAAAATTTAGAGCAGTGAACTTGGCTGAAACTTCAAAAGTAATATAAGTATGCAAATCTGTTTGCCCAGGTGAGCGATATAGGACCATCATGGTCCTCTTGTTCTGTCAGTAAAATATCAAGATATTTTACAGTCTCAAAAATAAACTATCTTGATATCTTACTGACAAGAATCAAGTTTCTTGAATTCAAAAACGTTCCTGATTGCATTGCAGACACAAAAGGTGGTATTGTATGCTGTCATGATGTTGAAAGATAAATATGCAACTGTTACTTATTCACATGACGTTCTACTGTTTGCATTATACCAACCGTCTGCTTCCACTCTCTCTCTGCCTGTCTGTCTGTCTGTCTCTCTAATTTATATTGTATTTCCTTTATTGATGTACCATGTCTTGACTACTGTTCTCTTTTTTGTTTCCGACTAATGGTGAATTTATATTGCAATAACTTATTCTCGGCCTGATGTTTGCACATGTTTTTCTCTTAAACAAAAGAAATTATTACTTTCGTTCTGATCCCTTAGCGTGTATTATTACTATGTAATATGTTTGTAATAAGGTTTGGAATAAAAACCAAGACAAAAATCAGTTTCACATAAGAAATAGTTCTGTGAAGTCCCGCGAAAATGTTACAATAGATGTTTGAGGGGAACGGATACAGTTTTAAAGGCAGTACCTCTGTTAAAGTTTCTTTTACCTCCTTTCCGCGGACGCATGATTACACCCTTTGTTCTGGGGTCCGTGTCTGTTGGTCTGAGCATTCTGGTTCGTCATTCGTTTACGGATTGATGGGTTTGGATTGTGGCTTCGGTGCAATTGCAACAACTACTTCTGAAAAGCGGTCAAACTCCCAAGGAGAGCAAATTCTTTCCTTTTATAGAATACGTGCTTCCAAAAGCGGCCAAGTGTGCAGGAAGGCAATCAGGAAGGCACCAAAGTTGTCTTACTTGTAAAACTACAGAAACTCTTCCACGATGAGTATCAATTATACAGCACCAAGTTAATAATAAATAAATGGAAGGTGGCTGTTTCTAAAGAAAATGGATCTGTTATTCTGAAATATACACGTTTTTATTATTTTAGAATGAAAACACAATAAGACGATAAAGCAGCAAGATTCAAATGAATGTTCCTGTATAGTTTCTTATCTTACTCCTCCATGAAAAAACAGTAGTTTGGATTTGAAAAGAAACATTTCAGTGGAAAATCCTATTTGATTCCAGAACAACTATGTCCTAGCAGCCAAAAATATGTTAGTATTTATGCCCGCCAACACTGGCAGGATTATACTGCTTGTCGGTTGCTTTGGCTAGCTTGTCATAATAGCAGCATTTTATCAAAGTCCCTATAGAGTCATGGACCTCTAGGTACATTTCTTGTTTTATTCTAGGATGGTAGGATGGTGGGGAAAGCGGCTATGTTGTATTTTGTTTTTGCACTGCCATTTACTTTTCTGCTTCATCCTTCTCAGTTTCGCATCTGCTACTTCTTCTGTCCCCCACCCTTTTCTATGAGAAATGACACAAAGTGGCACATAAAGGTTATGTATAAGAGCGACGAAAGCAGAATCTTTCTGGATTTGTAAAATATGTTTGATCGTCGTTCAATTGTTTATCATGGAAATCATAAATGAGCTGAGAATTCTGTGATATGCGAACAGGAAAGACCTCAATCTTTCCTGTTAACATAATGACTCAGTCTTTGCTGTTTGACATAATGAACTGGAAAGGCCTTGATTTCGAGGGTTTTCCTGTTTGCATATGTCTGATGACATACACGTAACAATTTTGAATTGTTAGTATTTGTAATTAACAAGAATATACAAACAGTTCACACCTGCCTGATACTGTACAGTGCATACTTCAGAGTTGAAAGTTTACAGTCCATTATTTATACAACACAGTTAACTTTTCATCGTTCACACAATACAGTTCATTGTTTTCAAGGTTTACAGTTCGTTCTTCATACGCCATACTAATCATACTCTGCAATTCACAGCTCATAGCTCATACTTCACAGTTCATTGCTTCACACTTCTTGCTTTACACTTCACAGTTCATACCTCACATTTTACAGCTCATCCTTCATACTTTACAACTGTTTGTTTTTCAGTTCAAAGAAGTCATACTCCACAGTTCATACTTCAAAATTCACAGTTCACACTTCACAGTTCATACTTCACACATCACAGTTTATGCTTCACACTTAAAAGTCCACACATCATACTTCACAGTTCATGCTTCAGGTTTTACATATTTCACAGTCACAGTTCATGATTCGCACTTCAAAGCTCGCTATTTACAGTTTACTGACGTGAATACGATGGCTGTTGGATGTTTTGCGCAAGGCTCCAACAGTCAGTAAATAGCATCTTTGTAATACACTGTTGTATGAAGCTGTAATTTGCCTTTATGCAGTAACTTGCCCATCAAGATGTACTTTTGTCTTCATGCAAACGTATTTTTTTTACGATATGCATCTTAAGTCATAAAGTAAATGGTCTCTGAGCTTGGGCACCCACATCCTACTGCCCGATATCGTATTTCTATGCCATTAATTTCAATTTTATGGTTTGATAATCACAACTTGCGGTTTGATATTCATTTTTGTGGTAGAAATGTGAAACTATGATGACTAATGCGTAGATTATTATTCAACATATTCAACCGAATGAAAATAGACGTACAGCCAAACATAGTATGTGTCTACAAATGGTTGCAAATATTCACATTTGAAGTGCGAAACGTTGTAAACATAAAGAGACCTAATCATAAAACATTCTGATGTTGATCAAGCTTTGGGAATCATTGATACGATGTTTTGCCATTACAAGGACACTTGATGGAAATTATGAAGCATGAAGATATTTATACTTATTTCCTATCGGTTTTAATACAGACACTTGTTAAACGTTTGAACATAAAATTTCACTTCACTTGATATTTCACAGTTGTACTGCACAATACTCTGTATTGTTATACACAGTTTTCTCTCAGAAGTAGAATTACAAGTAGTTTCACTAGAGGGTCATGATGGCCCTGTAACGCTCACCTGAGTATCATAGTACTTTGAGAACCTGACCTAGAACTGATCAAGGCAAACATTCTGATCAAAATTCAAAATGATTATATTAACAAGTAAGACAATGTAGCATGTCTAATGGACTGTGAAATAAGGTCAAATATGGATGACTTCACTCAAGGGGCCATGCTAAGATGTATGCATGTACTAAGTATCACTGGCTGTAGGAGGAATAGTTTCTGAGAAACTGACCTAAACACCAACACTTCACAAGTACCAAATATCACTCTGTAGGACCAATTATTACTGAGAAACTGACCTAAACGGAAAAAAAAACTTAAGAAAGTCACTGGACAGTGAAATATACGTCACCTAAAAATCATCAAGACAAACATTTTGAGCAAAATTTATGATGATCACTTAAAAAATGTGACCTCTAGAGCGTCAACAAGGTTTTTCTTTGATTTGGCCTGCTGACCTAGTTTCTGACATCAAGTGACCCAGCTTTAAACTAGACCTAGAAATCATCAAGAGGAACATTTTGAACAATATTCATGATGAATATTTAATAAAATGTGACCTCTGGAGTGTTAACAAGGTTTTCTTTTGATTTGGCCTGGTGACCTAGTTTTTGACCCCACATGACCCGGTTTCTAACATGACTTAGAAATCATCAAGACAAACATTTTGGGCAAGATTCATGATGATTGCTTTAAAAATGTGACATCTACAGTGTTAACAAGGTCTTCCTTTGATTTGGCCTGGTGACCTAGTTTAAGACTCCAAGTGACCCAGCTTCAAACTTGACCTAGAAATCATCAAGACAAACATTTTGAGCAAGATTCATGATGATTGCTTCATAAATGTGACCGCTAGAGTGTTAACAATGTTTTACACTGATGTGGCCAGATGACCTAGTTTTTGACCCCACATGTGACCGCTAGAGTGTTAACAAGGTTTTCTGCTTGTTTGGCCCATTGACTTAGTTTTTGACCCGAAGTGACCCAGTTTCAAACTTGACCTAGAACTCATTAAGACAAACATTTTGAGCAAGATTCATGAGTATTGCTTCAAAAATGTGACCACTAGAATGTTAACAAGGTTTCCCTTTGATTTGGCCTGGTGATCTAGTTTTTGATCCCAAGTGACACAGTTTCGAACTAGACCTAGAAATCATCAGGACAAACAATTTGAGCAAGAGTCATGATGATTGCTTAAAAAATGTGACCGCTAGAGTGTTAACAAGGTTTTCCGCTGATTTGACCAGGTGACCTAGTTTTTGACCCCAAGTGATCCAGTTTCGAATTTGACCTAGAAATTATCAAGACAAACATTTTGAGCAAGATTCATGATGACTGCTTTAAAAATGTGACCGCTAGAGTGTTAACAATGTTTTCTGCTGATTTGGCCCGGTGACCTAATTTTTGACTCCAAGTGACCCAGTTTCGAAAATGACCTAGAACTCATCAAGACAAACAATTTGAGCAATATTCATGATGATTGCTTCAAAAATGTGACTGCTGGAGTGTTGACAAGGTTTTCTCCTGATTTGGCCTGGTGACCTAGTTTTTGACCCCAAGTGACCCAGTTTCGAACTTAATCTAGAAATCATCAAGGCAAACATTTTGAGCAATATTCATGATGATTGCTTAAAAAATGTGACCTCTAGAGTGTTTACAAGTTTTTTCCTTTGATTTGACCTGGTGACCTAGTTTTTGTCCCCAAATGACCCAGTATCGAATTTGACCTAGATATCATAGGGGCAAACATTCTGGGCAAGTTTCATCAAAACTATGACCTCTAGCGTGTTAACAAACTAATTGTTGACGATAAACGACGGACCACAGACGACGGACGACGGACAGAGGGTGATCACAATAGCTCACCCTGAGCTTTTGCTCAGGTGAGCTAAAATGACAAAATAGCCTTTGTCATACAGTACATATTATAAACTATTTTGATATGATATGTACTAGAGAATAACGTAAATCATTAGGTTTAAATATGCTTACATGTAAATATCGTTTGCATGAAAAAATGTTTAAGTTCATATAAATGATTTGTGCGTCAGTTATAAAGTTTGGTGCAACTTTCGAAACAACCCATCACATGGCGTTATTCATAAACTCATAGGCTGTGATGACTAAATCATACGAGCGTAGCTTGTATTAGCGCCGTGTGGCAACTGTGACTTTTGAAATGTAAAGAATGAACTATGAACTGTGAGGAAGTAGAACTGTGCAATATCAACTGTGATGTGTGGTCTGTAAGGTATGAAGTATGGCCTTTGTAGTGTGAATTATGAATTGTGAATTAAGACGTATAAACTGTGAAATGTAAACAGTGACCTGTGAAGCTTGTACTGTGTTGTATGAATTATGAAACGTGACTGTGAAGTGAGAACTGAGAAGTATGAACTGAGACACCACTGATCTGGTGTCGATTATTCATAGACTGAATGTTTGTTTGGCAGGAAGAGCGAAATAAATGATGAACTTAGAAAAAAACAAAAAAAACAAAAAAACAAAAAAAAAAACAAAAAAAAAAACAACCAAAAAAAAAAAAAAAAACAGTTGTCACTCATGACTTCTCACTCCGAAACTATGTAAACCAAACAGGTCTATTTAAGCTCACATGAGAATTACTCAGAATGAGATATAGCACTCGCTTACTCTACAGAGAGCAACAGATAATTTTTGGGACATTTAGGTATTTAACCCCATTAAAATTTAGTCAATTAGGTAAAATCATATTATTATTTTTCGGTTTGAGTAAAGATACCTCCAAAAAGAAAATTAATTGGGTAAAACGTATAAAACAGAAAAAAAGCACAAAAAACCTGATTTAGGTATTTAAAACATGGTATTTTTTATACCCTATTAATTATATGATAGTATTTATCATATGAAGAATAAGAAAAACATCTATTATGCATCTATAATTATAATATAAAATAGCAATCAAGTGCTTTTCTGGCCTTGAAATTTTAATTTTTACCCTTGAATTTATCAATAAATTTAAATCTAAAAACTTTAAGGCTTCTAATCTGTCTACATATGATTTATCTACACTGTATACTATGTTACCTCATCATCTTATAAAATATAAACTTATTGATTTAATTAACCGAACGTTTATTCGGGAGAATACCCGATATTTGGCTTGCAACAAAGAATGTGCTTTTTTCACTTCTGATGTATACAAGAATTACAATTTATGGTCTTGTCAAAAAGTCTGTGATGCCCTTGTTTATCTTTTGGATAACACTTTTATTAGATTTGGAACTAAACTTTATAGGCAAACTGTTGGTATTCCGATGGGAACTAATTGTGCTCCTCTTGTTGCAGATTTGTTTCTTTTTTGTTGTGAAAGAGATTTCATGAAGTCTCTCTCACAGGAAATCAGACTGACATTATTGAGGCTTTGAATTCCACTTCCAGATACCTTGATGATTTATTAAATATTGACAAAATTTATTTGACCAAATGGTGGACCGCATTTACCCTACTGAACTCCAATTAAATAAAGCCAATTCTTCCGATACCGAGGCACCCGTTTTGGATTTGAATTTATGTATATCTAATGGTACAGTTTCCACGAAAATATATGATAAACCGGACGATTTTGGATTTTGATATAGTCAATTTCCCTTTTCTGGATGATGATGTCCCCGGCGTACCTCATATGGGGTATATATATCTCAACTTATTATTAGGTTCGCCAGAGCTTCTTCAAATCTAAGTGACTTTAACTGCCATAACAAAGCCCTTACTGCCAAACTTCTTAGGCAGGGCTATCGTTATCTTAAACTTCGCAAGGCATTTTTTTCGAAATTTTATCGCAGACACAGTGCCTTGGTAGACATTTAACGTCGGTCTGAAAACACTTCTGCAACAAAGTATATCGGAACCAGAATTTTACGGTGACTTAATGTACAGATTTAGAAAAATTGTGGGAAAATCTAACTTTTTTCGGAGCAATTCAGAAAACTAATCAACAGTTATAAAAGAATTGGCTATAGACTGGATATTATGCGGCAGACTGCATGCCTAGTTATTAGTCCAATCATCGTTGATGGCTATGCTACACTCTTAAATTGCACGACGGCCGTTCGGGCCTCTGACTCAATGACGGCCTCTTCGTAAAACTTTAACCAGTGGGTTGGGGCTTGACGATATGTCTTTTGCTTGGCCCGTCGTGGTTCAACTATTTGTTTTCATTTACTCTAGCACACAGTAGAATTGCCATGAGTACTCGTCTTTGTTTATCATAGTGATTAATTTGATTTTTTTATGTTTTCGCTTTGATGCATTGAGTTGGGAGCCTTTATGCGAACCGAATTTTTATGTATTTCTGTATTAGAGTAGCATCAGGACTCAGGGTGGTTGGCTGGCCGTAAAAGTGCTTTAAACCCCGTCCCCCGCCCCCAACGATGGTTTATTCTAGTGACCGTTCTTAGGCGGTGGTCCCGGTGTTAGTCTTATTCTTTATTGCTTTGGCAACCTCACTCTCTCGTCATGACCTAGCTGGATCCAGAGGCAAGACAATGTTAAGATATCTGGAGCTAAGCCCGGATGCAGTGGATGACTATGACTTCTTTAGTGCCTTGTCATGCTCTTCATGCTCCACAACATGCTGCTGCATCGCCGTTTGGGCCGTTGAATCAGAGAAATGATTTCTTCCGCCCCAGCTACCGAAGCAGTATTTACATAGCTGTAACAGGAAAATCGAGATATGTAGGTTTTTGTTTGGCCTTGTCCTAGATGGATTGCCGATCAGGGCTTGAGGGCTCCAACTGCCCTGGATATTGCTTCACAGATTCGGTGAACAGCTATACAGAAGCAGTAACTCAATGGTCAGCAGTAGCAAAAAAAGAGTGAGGCTGACTCTGAGGTTGAGAGAGTGAGGTTGAGTCGGCGCGCCTCTCCCTCACTATAATCCAATTCACAGCGCATGTCATCGTAATCATATACAAACAGCAACAGCAAGTACACATAAGCAAGCCACACACCAAAAAGCCCTGTGGCGATGGGCGAGCGGCGAAGTAGCAGGTGAGGAAACACTGGAAGCTGTCGTTGCGGACCTGCACACAGGCGGTTTGATTCTATATGGTCGCTTTCCTAACGAATGAAGCAGCATAGGGAATTTGGCAGCCGAACTGAGTGACTGAGCAGACCTTTCTAGGATCGCACTGCTCACCCCCTTAGCATGGGGAAGGGGCTAGAAAATGTGCCCTAAACAATTGCCTGCTTCAAAACCCCTGGCTGGTTAACCGCGGTCAGCGGGGATCCCATTTAGCGATTGAGCAAGAAAGAAGAAGATAAAGGTGATACCTTTGACAATCGGCGCATGGAATGTGCGCACCTTGATGGACAGTGCTGGCTTAGACAGACCACAGCGTAGAACAGCTCTAGTTGGAAGAGAACTTGATCGGTACAAAGTCGAGATTGCAGCTCTGAGTGAGACTCGCCTTGCAGAGGAAGGGCTATTAAAAGAAGTTGGTGCTGGCTACACTTTTTTCTGGAGTGGACGCAAGAAAGAAGAGCGGTGTGAAGTAGGAGTAGGTTTTGCCATCAAATCATACATTGTCAGCAAGCTCTAAGGACTTCCAAAAGGCATAAATAAACGCCTGATGACGCTGAGACTTCCCTTATCTGGTAAGAGGCATGCAACTATTGTAAGTGCCTATGCACCCACAATGACCAACACAGATGAGGTCAAAGACAAGTTCTATGATGATCTGGATTCCGTGATTTCTGCTTACACCCCAGACAGACAAACATCCTCCTGGGAGACTTTGCTTCATAGGCTTGTTGTCAGCAAATTGAACCTGCACATTCAGCCTGCATGACGACCACAAGGCAAGGAAAGTGCCAAAGAGACTGGATGTCTCCAAGTTGAAACAAGACAGCAAGAGGCAAGCCTTCATCAATGCTATCTCCAGCCGATTAGATGCAATGGAATTCCGTTCAGATGATCCAGAAGAGAACTTGACAGTCTTCAGAGACACCATCCACCCTTCAGCAATGGATTCCCTAGGACCAGTTTCTCGCAAACACCAATACTGGTTTGACGAGAATGACTCCTTGAAAAGAAATACCAAAAACACAAGGCATACCTTAGTGATACCAGCTCAGTATCCAATAAGGTGGCATATTCAAATATAAACAAGACAGTCCAGACTAGGCTCGGAGATATGCAAGACACCTGGCTGAGCAGTAAGGCTGATGAAATCCAGTCCTTTGCAGATAGAATGAATATGAAGAAGTTCACAATTTATGGTTCCCAGAGCTCAGAAACCACTCCTCTTCTCAGTGCGTCTGACTGACAAAGAGGCTTTCTTGAAAAGATGGGCTAAGCACTTTGATAGTGTTCTTAATCGGCCATCATCTATCAATGATGACTCTATCAACAGGCTACCACAGGTGGAATGTAATCTGCTGCTTGACGAGTTCCCAATCGTCGCTGAAACAGTGAAAGCAATAAAACTTCTGTCATCAGGCAAGGCTCCAGGATCAGATGAGGTGCTAGTGAAAATGAGGCAAAAAGAATCAGCGAAGCCGAGCAGAAACCTGCACAGCGCAAAGCCAGAGCTAAGGCATCACTAACAGAGCTGTTTTGCTCTTACCTCTGTTGTTCCATCTGCAACAGACAGTTCAGAGCTAGAATTGGTCTAATCAGCCATCTTAGAACACACAAACAGTAGCATTTCTCGATTGTGATTAAAATTGATCATTGTCAGTAATGACAGACGAACTATGTATTGCTTAATGGTTTATTCTACGAGGCGATTTGTGTTAAGTATTGCCTTGTGTTATTTTGTTCTTGTATTTTTCAATCCTTTTAGCATTGCGGTTACCCCGCTTGGGGAAGAGAGAGCTAATCTTAGTGCTTTTTGTGCGTTTGTTTGATTTACGCTTGTTTGGCTATGTCTGTTTCCTCTTCCTCTTTGTGACAGGGTGGCCTGTAGCTTGTGATTGTTGTAATCCCTTTTTTGGTAGTAATTGGGTACTTTGTCAAATCAATTGGGTATCAATACCCAAGTTTTTGAAAATAATTGAGTATTTGCTCAAAGCTTTAGGGTATTTTACTCGGATACTCCTCTTATCTCTTGCCCTGTCTACATCTGTCGTACGTAATTCGTACTTTTAAAAGAGATCGACTCCAAACATTGGAGCCTCTTGAACTTGATTTGATAGTACACGGGACTTAAGATTTCTCGGTCGAATATATTGATTTATAGCCACTGTAACCAAAATTCCTGCACAGTGGGATATAGATTCATTCAGCACCACCTTATAATCCCCTATCAAAAAGGGTAGGATGTACTGCCAGGAACCCTTGACCCTACCCCTTTCTAGACACGATTGAGACCCCCTTTCCAGACAAAAGTAAGACGAACATATACCCCATTGTAGACAAACAATATATGCTCGTTTGCTCAGTCAACTGACTTAACAAAAGATCACTTGCATATTATCAATATTAAGTAGAAGAAGAACCACACACACAATATGAAGTTTATCTAATGTTTTGATTTTTCCCAAATACAATTGTAATGCAATTGTTTTCTTTGTTAATAATCAAGGGTGCCTAATGGTGCTATAAAATGGAATAGAGGGATTGAATTGAGCAGCCTTAGCTCTGGCTTTGCGCTGTGCGGGTTTCTGCTCGAGTTCGCTGATTATTTTGCCTCATATTCACTAGCACCTCTTCTGATGAGGCCTCGCCACTTTGCTCGGTCCCGTGCAATTTGCTCCCATGACTCTGTTGGTATGTTGAAATCCTTAAGGGAGGCTTTGAGTGTGTCTTGTATCGCTTCTTCTGACCACCATGGGAGCATTTGCCTATTTCTAGTTCTACATAGAGGCTTTTCTTTGACAAACGTTCCTCAGGCATCCTGGTAACATGGCCTGCCCATCTTAACTGTGCCAGTTTCAGAAGAGTATGTACACTCTGCATCCCTGCCCTTTTCAGGACTTCTGTGTCTGGAATACTGTCTTGCCACTTAATCTTTAAAAGTTTTCTAAGGCAGCTTATATGGAAGTAGTTCAGTCTTTTGGCGTGCCGTTGGTAAACTGTCCACGTTTCGCATGCATACAATAGTGTTGGCAGCACCACAGTTTTGTAGACTTTCAGCTTTGTGTCAAGCCTGATTCTACTTCGATCCAAAACACTACCACGTAGTCGGCCAAATGCTGCACTAGCTTTGGCAATCCTGGCATTGACTTCATCGTCAATGTGTACGACTTTTGACACTGTGCTTCCAAGGTGGGTGAATTTGTCTACCACTTGCAATCTTTGACCTCTCCCTGTAATGGTGGGGTCCTTGTAAGGCTTGCCAGGTGCTGGTTGATAAGCCACCTCAGTCTTTTGGATGCTGATTGTGAGGTCATAGCTGTCACAGGAGTCAGGTATTAGATCTACACCTTTTTGCATCTTCTCTTCTGTTGGTGCACCCTTTGCCATGTCATCAGCAAAGAGGAACTCGTCTAGCACCTCTGTCTGCCCCTTGGATTTGGCTTGCAACCTTCTTAGGTTGAAAAGCTTCCCATCAAAGCGATACTAAATAGGTATACCATTGTCACCATCCTGGAAAGCAGCTGTGAGCATGGCAGAGAACATAATGCTGAACAGAGTTGGGGCTAGTACACAACCTTGCTTGACACCATTTGTCACACGGAATGGATCAGAAAACTCACCATCATTTTGGACCCGTGCAAGCATACTATCGTGGAACTGCCTCACCATTGCTATGAACTTGGTCGGACAGCCAAACTTCGCCATAATTTTCCAAAGACCGTCACGACTGACTGTATCATATTCTTTGGTAAGGTCAACAAAGGTCATGTAGAGGTCCATGTTTTGTTCCTGGCATTTCTCTTGAAGCTGCCTTGCTGTGAAGATCTTGTCAATTGTTCCTCTGTCCTTTCTAAATCCACACTGGCTTTCTGGTAGAAGCCCGGACTGTTCAAGGTGTTCATTCAGTCGGTTAAGTAGAGCTCTTACAAGGACCTTTCCAGCAATTGACAATAAAGAGATGCCACGATGATTATCACACAACTGAGGTTCCCTTTCCGTTTGAATAGGTGGATAATTGACGCATCCTTGAATTCTTGAGGGATGGCTTCACATAATGTGAAATAACTCTGTCATCTTCTTTGCAGCTGGAGTTTCTCCTGCTTTGTAGATCTCAGCAGGTATTGCATCTGATCCGGGGGCCTTGCCAGATGACAGAAGTTTTATTGCTTTCACTGTTTCAGCGACGGTTTGGAACTCGTCAAGCAGCAGATTACATTCCACCTGTGGTAGTCTGTTGATAGCGTCATCATTGATAGATGATGGCCAATTAAGAGCATTATCAAAGTGTCAGCCCATCCTTTCAAGAGAGCCTCTTTGTCAATCAGAAGACAGTTCCATCTGCACTGAGAAGAGGGATGGTTCCTGAACTCTGGGGACCATAAACTGTCTTTAGCGCATCAAAGAACTTCATATCCTTTCTATCTGCAAAGGACTGAATTTCATCAGCCTTACTGCTCAGCCAGAAGTATTGCATATCTCTGAGCATAATCTGGACTGTCTTGCATATATTTGAATATGCCGCCTTATTTGATACTGAGCTGGTATCACTAAGGTATGCCTTGTGTTTTTTGTGTTTCTCTTCAATGAGTCCCTGGATTTCTTCGTCATTCTCGTCAAACCAGTCTTGGTGTTTGCGAGATACTGGTCCTGTCCTAGGGAATCCATTGCTGAAGAGTGGACGGTGTCTCTGAAGACTGTCCAGTTCACTTCTGGATCATCTGAACGGAGTTCCATTGCATCTAATCGGTTGCAGACATCATTGATGAAGGCTTGCCTCTTGCTGTCTTGTTTGACATCTAGTCTCTTTGGCACTTTCTTGCCTTGTGGTCGCCGTGCAGGCTGAATGCGCAGGTTCAGTTTGCTGACAACAAGCCTGTGATCTGTCCAGCAGTCTGCACCACACATAGTCTTTGTCACTCTGACGTCCTGTCTGTCCTTTCTTCGAAGTATAATCAATGAGATGCCAGTGTTTGGAGCTAGGATGCGTCCATGACGACTTGTTGCGAGCTGGCAGACGAAAGACTGTGTTAGTGATCAGCAGTTCATGCTCTGCACACTTCTTCAAAAGGAGGAGGCCATTGCTGTTGCACTTTCCTATTCCTGAGTGAAAGAATAAGGGAAAAATAAGCGATTGGAAACACTCACTGACAAGATACAACAGCACGGTTTTGCCCGCATAACAACACAGAAGAACTACAAATACTGTAACTTGTTATATACTGTACATTACTTCAGCTGAATCAATTTTGAAATTACAAAATATGATTTCATCTCAGACATGTTTATAAAGCAGTCATTCACCGTGACCAACCTGTAACGTTTCTTTGTGGCTTTTCCGTTGCTTTTGCTGTTTTAGTAGCGTTCATTTGCATCATTTCCTGTTGATTTTGCGGCTAGGAAAGAGGGTGAGGTAAGACAGATGCTTCGTTTTTGTTGATTTTATTAGTCATCGGAGATATCATACAGCCCATACGAGCCACAAAAGACCTAAATTTGTGATGATACTCGGTATTCAGGCATAAACTTTGCGGATTTTCCTATCATTTGAGAAAACCATCGTTGCGACACTGCTTATGATTTGTAGACCTCTGTTTTCCATGTTAGCCTGAAACCATCGCAGTTTTAGTACTACACATACAAATTTATTACTCTTCAATTATGAGAATCCATTATTTCTGCTCGGAACACAAACAAAACGCTGTAAATGTTCCATATGTTAAGTGATGCTAATTGCGTCGGCATCGTATTTTAGTAATGCTGCTTACGAAGGCATCACTATCAGTAGCTCAAGTATGAAAATCCAGTGGTTTGGGTTTTTGCTACAGTATGGTCAATCTAGTCGTTTCGTCTGTCATTTTACCTTCTAACAAATGGTTATGACCTAGCCGGCTTTTAAGCTAATAAAAGTATGCCTCATAGATGAAATAGGCATGTTTATACGCAAATATGTGTAGACCCATGAACGCTTTCAAAACTGAAAAATAGCAGTATCCATTTTGGCCAGATTAGATAGTATTTAGTTAAGTAAAGGTAACTGTTGCCACCTATTTGGGTAAGAGCTGCTCACTCGGCTTATCGCCTGTGATTTTATTGTTTGTTAAGATGTGTTTGTCCGTCTTTGCTGCTTGAGCAGCAGGGGGGAGGGGGGGGGCATAGCTAGATCGGGCCGCGGATCGGGCCACGAAACTCCCACGTATATAAACAATTGGTAATTGTGTGTGTACGTACCTACATAAATAATTGGTAATTGTGTGTGTACGTGAAGACGGCCCGACCCACATAAATAATTGGCAACGGCCAGCCTGCGTTTGAGAATTTTTGGGACATTTAGGTATTTAACCCCATTAAAATTTAGTCAATTAGGTAAAATCATATTATTATTTTTCGGTTTGAGTAAAGATACCTCCAAAAAGAAAATTAATTGGGTAAAACGTATAAAACAGAAAAAAAGCACAAAAAACCTGATTTAGGTATTTAAAACATGGTATTTTTTATACCCTATTAATTATATGATAGTATTTATCATATGAAGAATAAGAAAAACATCTATTATGCATCTATAATTATAATATAAAATAGCAATCAAGTGCTTTTCTGGCCTTGAAATTTTAATTTTTACCCTTGAATTTATCAATAAATTTAAATCTAAAAACTTTAAGGCTTCTAATCTGTCTACATATGATTTATCTACACTGTATACTATGTTACCTCATCATCTTATAAAATATAAACTTATTGATTTAATTAACCGAACGTTTATTCGGGAGAATACCCGATATTTGGCTTGCAACAAAGAATGTGCTTTTTTCACTTCTGATGTATACAAGAATTACAATTTATGGTCTTGTCAAAAAGTCTGTGATGCCCTTGTTTATCTTTTGGATAACACTTTTATTAGATTTGGAACTAAACTTTATAGGCAAACTGTTGGTATTCCGATGGGAACTAATTGTGCTCCTCTTGTTGCAGATTTGTTTCTTTTTTGTTGTGAAAGAGATTTCATGAAGTCTCTCTCACAGGAAATCAGACTGACATTATTGAGGCTTTGAATTCCACTTCCAGATACCTTGATGATTTATTAAATATTGACAAAATTTATTTGAGCAAATGAAGGACCGCATTTACCCTACTGAACTCCAATTAAATAAAGCCAATTCTTCCGATACCGAGGCACCCGTTTTGGATTTGAATTTATGTATATCTAATGGTACAGTTTCCACGAAAATATATGATAAACCGGACGATTTTGGATTTTGATATAGTCAATTTCCCTTTTCTGGATGATGATGTCCCCGGCGTACCTCATATGGGGTATATATATCTCAACTTATTATTAGGTTCGCCAGAGCTTCTTCAAATCTAAGTGACTTTAACTGCCATAACAAAGCCCTTACTGCCAAACTTCTTAGGCAGGGCTATCGTTATCTTAAACTTCGCAAGGCATTTTTTCGAAATTTTATCGCAGACACAGTGCCTTGGTAGACATTTAACGTCGGTCTGAAAACACTTCTGCAACAAGGTATATCGGAACCAGAATTTTACGGTGACTTAATGTACAGATTTAGAAAAATTGTGGGAAAATCTAACTTTTTTCGGAGCAATTCAGAAAACTAATCAACAGTTATAAAAGAATTGGCTATAGACTGGATATTATGCGGCAGACTGCATGCCTAGTTATTAGTCCAATCATCGTTGATGGCTATGCTACACTCTTTAATTGCACGACGGCCGTTCGGGCCTCTGACTCAATGACGGCCTCTTCGTAAAACTTTAACCAGTGGGTTGGGGCTTGACGATATGTCTTTTGCTTGGCCCGTCGTGGTTCAACTATTTGTTTTCATTTACTCTAGCACACAGTAGAATTGCCATGAGTACTCGTCTTTGTTTATCATAGTGATTAATTTGATTTTTTTATGTTTTCGCTTTGATGCATTGAGTTTGGAGCCTTTATGCGAACCGAATTTTTATGTATTTCTGTATTAGAGTAGCATCAGGACTCAGGGTGGTTGGCTGGCCGTAAAAGTGCTTTAAACCCCGTCCCCCGCCCCCAACGATGGTTTATTCTAGTGACCGTTCTTAGGCGGTGGTCCCGGTGTTAGTCTTATTCTTTATTGCTTTGGCAACCTCACTCTCTCGTCATGACCTAGCTGGATCCAGAGGCAAGACAATGTTAAGATATCTGGAGCTAAGCCCGGATGCAGTGGATGACTATGACTTCTTTAGTGCCTTGTCATGCTCTTCATGCTCCACAACATGCTGCTGCATCGCCGTTTGGGCCGTTGAATCAGAGAAATGATTTCTTCCGCCCCAGCTACCGAAGCAGTATTTACATAGCTGTAACAGGAAAATCGAGATATGTAGGTTTTTGTTTGGCCTTGTCCTAGATGGATTGCCGATCAGGGCTTGAGGGCTCCAACTGCCCTGGATATTGCTTCACAGATTCGGTGAACAGCTATACAGAAGCAGTAACTCAATGGTCAGCAGTAGCAAAAAAAGAGTGAGGCTGACTCTGAGGTTGAGAGAGTGAGGTTGAGTCGGCGCGCCTCTCCCTCACTATAATCCAATTCACAGCGCATGTCATCGTAATCATATACAAACAGCAACAGCAAGTACACATAAGCAAGCCACACACCAAAAAGCCCTGTGGCGATGGGCGAGCGGCGAAGTAGCAGGTGAGGAAACACTGGAAGCTGTAGTTGCGGACCTGCACACAGGCGGTTTGATTCTATATGGTCGCTTTCCTAACGAATGAAGCAGCATAGGGAATTTGGCAGCCGAACTGAGTGACTGAGCAGACCTTTCTAGGATCGCACTGCTCACCCCCTTAGCATGGGGAAGGGGCTAGAAAATGTGCCCTAAACAATTGCCTGCTTCAAAACCCCTGGCTGGTTAACCGCGGTCAGCGGGGATCCCATTTAGCGATTGAGCAAGAAAGAAGAAGATAAAGGTGATACCTTTGACAATCGGCGCATGGAATGTGCGCACCTTGATGGACAGTGCTGGCTTAGACAGACCACAGCGTAGAACAGCTCTAGTTGGAAGAGAACTTGATCGGTACAAAGTCGAGATTGCAGCTCTGAGTGAGACTCGCCTTGCAGAGGAAGGGCTATTAAAAGAAGTTGGTGCTGGCTACACTTTTTTCTGGAGTGGACGCAAGAAAGAAGAGCGGTGTGAAGTAGGAGTAGGTTTTGCCATCAAATCATACATTGTCAGCAAGCTCTAAGGACTTCCAAAAGGCATAAATAAACGCCTGATGACGCTGAGACTTCCCTTATCTGGTAAGAGGCATGCAACTATTGTAAGTGCCTATGCACCCACAATGACCAACACAGATGAGGTCAAAGACAAGTTCTATGATGATCTGGATTCCGTGATTTCTGCTTACACCCCAGACAGACAAACATCCTCCTGGGAGACTTTGCTTCATAGGCTTGTTGTCAGCAAATTGAACCTGCACATTCAGCCTGCATGACGACCACAAGGCAAGGAAAGTGCCAAAGAGACTGGATGTCTCCAAGCTGAAACAAGACAGCAAGAGGCAAGCCTTCATCAATGCTATCTCCAGCCGATTAGATGCAATGGAATTCCGTTCAGATGATCCAGAAGAGAACTTGACAGTCTTCAGAGACACCATCCACCCTTCAGCAATGGATTCCCTAGGACCAGTTTCTCGCAAACACCAATACTGGTTTGACGAGAATGACTCCTTGAAAAGAAATACCAAAAACACAAGGCATACCTTAGTGATACCAGCTCAGTATCCAATAAGGTGGCATATTCAAATATAAACAAGACAGTCCAGACTAGGCTCGGAGATATGCAAGACACCTGGCTGAGCAGTAAGGCTGATGAAATCCAGTCCTTTGCAGATAGAATGAATATGAAGAAGTTCACAATTTATGGTTCCCAGAGCTCAGAAACCACTCCTCTTCTCAGTGCGTCTGACTGACAAAGAGGCTTTCTTGAAAAGATGGGCTAAGCACTTTGATAGTGTTCTTAATCGGCCATCATCTATCAATGACTCCATCAACAGGCTACCACAGGTGGAATGTAATCTGCTGCTTGACGAGTTCCCAATCGTCGCTGAAACAGTGAAAGCAATAAAACTTCTGTCATCAGGCAAGGCTCCAGGATCAGATGAGGTGCTAGTGAAAATGAGGCAAAAAGAATCAGCGAAGCCGAGCAGAAACCTGCACAGCGCAAAGCCAGAGCTAAGGCATCACTAACAGAGCTGTTTTGCTCTTACCTCTGTTGTTCCATCTGCAACAGACAGTTCAGAGCTAGAATTGGTCTAATCAGCCATCTTAGAACACACAAACAGTAGCATTTCTCGATTGTGATTAAAATTGATCATTGTCAGTAATGACAGACGAACTATGTATTGCTTAATGGTTTATTCTACGAGGCGATTTGTGTTAAGTATTGCCTTGTGTTATTTTGTTCTTGTATTTTTCAATCCTTTTAGCATTGCGGTTACCCCGCTTGGGGAAGAGAGAGCTAATCTTAGTGCTTTTTGTGCGTTTGTTTGATTTACGCTTGTTTGGCTATGTCTGTTTCCTCTTCCTCTTTGTGACAGGGTGGCCTGTAGCTTGTGATTGTTGTAATCCCTTTTTTGGTAGTAATTGGGTACTTTGTCAAATCAATTGGGTATCAATACCCAAGTTTTTGAAAATAATTGAGTATTTGCTCAAAGCTTTAGGGTATTTTACTCGGATACTCCTCTTATCTCTTGCCCTGTCTACATCTGTCGTACGTAATTCGTACTTTTAAAAGAGATCGACTCCAAACATTGGAGCCTCTTGAACTTGATTTGATAGTACACGGGACTTAAGATTTCTCGGTCGAATATATTGATTTATAGCCACTGTAACCAAAATTCCTGCACAGTGGGATATAGATTCATTCAGCACCACCTTATAATCCCCTATCAAAAAGGGTAGGATGTACTGCCAGGAACCCTTGACCCTACCCCTTTCTAGACACGATTGAGACCCCCTTTCCAGACAAAAGTAAGACGAACATATACCCCATTGTAGACAAACAATATATGCTCGTTTGCTCAGTCAACTGACTTAACAAAAGATCACTTGCATATTATCAATATTAAGTAGAAGAAGAACCACACACACAATATGAAGTTTATCTAATGTTTTGATTTTTCCCAAATACAATTGTAATGCAATTGTTTTCTTTGTTAATAATCAAGGGTGCCTAATGGTGCTATAAAATGGAATAGAGGGATTGAATTGAGCAGCCTTAGCTCTGGCTTTGCGCTGTGCGGGTTTCTGCTCGAGTTCGCTGATTATTTTGCCTCATATTCACTAGCACCTCTTCTGATGAGGCCTCGCCACTTTGCTCGGTCCCGTGCAATTTGCTCCCATGACTCTGTTGGTATGTTGAAATCCTTAAGGGAGGCTTTGAGTGTGTCTTGTATCGCTTCTTCTGACCACCATGGGAGCATTTGCCTATTTCTAGTTCTACATAGAGGCTTTTCTTTGACAAACGTTCCTCAGGCATCCTGGTAACATGGCCTGCCCATCTTAACTGTGCCAGTTTCAGAAGAGTATGTACACTCTGCATCCCTGCCCTTTTCAGGACTTCTATGTCTGGAATACTGTCTTGCCACTTAATCTTTAAAAGTTTTCTAAGGCAGCTTATATGGAAGTAGTTCAGTCTTTTGGCGTGCCGTTGGTAAACTGTCCACGTTTCGCATGCATACAATAGTGTTGGCAGCACCACAGTTTTGTAGACTTTCAGCTTTGTGTCAAGCCTGATTCTACTTCGATCCAAAACACTACCACGTAGTCGGCCAAATGCTGCACTAGCTTTGGCAATCCTGGCATTGACTTCATCGTCAATGTGTACGACTTTTGACACTGTGCTTCCAAGGTGGGTGAATTTGTCTACCACTTGCAATCTTTGACCTCTCCCTGTAATGGTGGGGTCCTTGTAAGGCTTGCCAGGTGCTGGTTGATAAGCCACCTCAGTCTTTTGGATGCTGATTGTGAGGTCATAGCTGTCACAGGAGTCAGGTATTAGATCTACACCTTTTTGCATCTTCTCTTCTGTTGGTGCACCCTTTGCCATGTCATCAGCAAAGAGGAACTCGTCTAGCACCTCTGTCTGCCCCTTGGATTTGGCTTGCAACCTTCTTAGGTTGAAAAGCTTCCCATCAAAGCGATACTAAATAGGTATACCATTGTCACCATCCTGGAAAGCAGCTGTGAGCATGGCAGAGAACATAATGCTGAACAGAGTTGGGGCTAGTACACAACCTTGCTTGACACCATTTGTCACACGGAATGGATCAGAAAACTCACCATCATTTTGGACCCGTGCAAGCATACTATCGTGGAACTGCCTCACCATTGCTATGAACTTGGTCGGACAGCCAAACTTCGCCATAATTTTCCAAAGACCGTCACGACTGACTGTATCATATTCTTTGGTAAGGTCAACAAAGGTCATGTAGAGGTCCATGTTTTGTTCCTGGCATTTCTCTTGAAGCTGCCTTGCTGTGAAGATCTTGTCAATTGTTCCTCTGTCCTTTCTAAATCCACACTGGCTTTCTGGTAGAAGCCCGGACTGTTCAAGGTGTTCATTCAGTCGGTTAAGTAGAGCTCTTACAAGGACCTTTCCAGCAATTGACAATAAAGAGATGCCACGATGATTATCACACAACTGAGGTTCCCTTTCCGTTTGAATAGGTGGATAATTGACGCATCCTTGAATTCTTGAGGGATGGCTTCACATAATGTGAAATAACTCTGTCATCTTCTTTGCAGCTGGAGTTTCTCCTGCTTTGTAGATCTCAGCAGGTATTGCATCTGATCCGGGGGCCTTGCCAGATGACAGAAGTTTTATTGCTTTCACTGTTTCAGCGACGGTTTGGAACTCGTCAAGCAGCAGATTACATTCCACCTGTGGTAGTCTGTTGATAGCGTCATCATTGATAGATGATGGCCAATTAAGAGCATTATCAAAGTGTCAGCCCATCCTTTCAAGAGAGCCTCTTTGTCAATCAGAAGACAGTTCCATCTGCACTGAGAAGAGGGATGGTTCCTGAACTCTGGGGACCATAAACTGTCTTTAGCGCATCAAAGAACTTCATATCCTTTCTATCTGCAAAGGACTGAATTTCATCAGCCTTACTGCTCAGCCAGAAGTATTGCATATCTCTGAGCATAATCTGGACTGTCTTGCATATATTTGAATATGCCGCCTTATTTGATACTGAGCTGGTATCACTAAGGTATGCCTTGTGTTTTTTGTGTTTCTCTTCAATGAGTCCCTGGATTTCTTCGTCATTCTCGTCAAACCAGTCTTGGTGTTTGCGAGATACTGGTCCTGTCCTAGGGAATCCATTGCTGAAGAGTGGACGGTGTCTCTGAAGACTGTCCAGTTCACTTCTGGATCATCTGAACGGAGTTCCATTGCATCTAATCGGTTGCAGACATCATTGATGAAGGCTTGCCTCTTGCTGTCTTGTTTGACATCTAGTCTCTTTGGCACTTTCTTGCCTTGTGGTCGCCGTGCAGGCTGAATGCGCAGGTTCAGTTTGCTGACAACAAGCCTGTGATCTGTCCAGCAGTCTGCACCACACATAGTCTTTGTCACTCTGACGTCCTGTCTGTCCTTTCTTCGAAGTATAATCAATGAGATGCCAGTGTTTGGAGCTAGGATGCGTCCATGACGACTTGTTGCGAGCTGGCAGACGAAAGACTGTGTTAGTGATCAGCAGTTCATGCTCTGCACACTTCTTCAAAAGGAGGAGGCCATTGCTGTTGCACTTTCCTATTCCTGAGTGAAAGAATAAGGGAAAAATAAGCGATTGGAAACACTCACTGACAAGATACAACAGCACGGTTTTGCCCGCATAACAACACAGAAGAACTACAAATACTGTAACTTGTTATATACTGTACATTACTTCAGCTGAATCAATTTTGAAATTACAAAATATGATTTCATCTCAGACATGTTTATAAAGCAGTCATTCACCGTGACCAACCTGTAACGTTTCTTTGTGGCTTTTCCGTTGCTTTTGCTGTTTTAGTAGCGTTCATTTGCATCATTTCCTGTTGATTTTGCGGCTAGGAAAGAGGGTGAGGTAAGACAGATGCTTCGTTTTTGTTGATTTTATTAGTCATCGGAGATATCATACAGCCCATACGAGCCACAAAAGACCTAAATTTGTGATGATACTCGGTATTCAGGCATAAACTTTGCGGATTTTCCTATCATTTGAGAAAACCATCGTTGCGACACTGCTTATGATTTGTAGACCTCTGTTTTCCATGTTAGCCTGAAACCATCGCAGTTTTAGTACTACACATACAAATTTATTACTCTTCAATTATGAGAATCCATTATTTCTGCTCGGAACACAAACAAAACGCTGTAAATGTTCCATATGTTAAGTGATGCTAATTGCGTCGGCATCGTATTTTAGTAATGCTGCTTACGAAGGCATCACTATCAGTAGCTCAAGTATGAAAATCCAGTGGTTTGGGTTTTTGCTACAGTATGGTCAATCTAGTCGTTTCGTCTGTCATTTTACCTTCTAACAAATGGTTATGACCTAGCCGGCTTTTAAGCTAATAAAAGTATGCCTCATAGATGAAATAGGCATGTTTATACGCAAATATGTGTAGACCCATGAACGCTTTCAAAACTGAAAAATAGCAGTATCCATTTTGGCCAGATTAGATAGTATTTAGTTAAGTAAAGGTAACTGTTGCCACCTATTTGGGTAAGAGCTGCTCACTCGGCTTATCGCCTGTGATTTTATTGTTTGTTAAGATGTGTTTGTCCGTCTTTGCTGCTTGAGCAGCAGGGGGGAGGGGGGGGGGGGGCATAGCTAGATCGGGCCGCGGATCGGGCCACGAAACTCCCACGTATATAAACAATTGGTAATTGTGTGTGTACGTACCTACATAAATAATTGGTAATTGTGTGTGTACGTGAAGACGGCCCGACCCACATAAATAATTGGCAACGGCCAGCCTGCGTTTGAGAACCGCCCGAGCCCCTGGGGACGGCGCCCGCCCTCGCCGGCCCGGGGCTATGAACGGAAAAAAAGGAGGCATCGCGCCCGAGCCCCTGGGGACGACCATTTAGACATGTCCGTGTGGAGAGTATAATTATCTAGCGATGAAGGGTCACAACAACTGTGCGTGGTTGAAAGTGGGCGAGCTTGGGACCAGCGGGAAGAGTTGCTGCCCGACATTCTGCAAAGTCCATTTAGGTAGAATCCGCAAAGGAAGTAACATGCCCGCCCCCTGTAGGTGCTGTAGGAATGGGGTTCAAAGCGAAATCGAAGTTTGTCGGGCTTGTGGACGAGATAAAATTCGCCACCAGCACATAGCCCTGGAAAAGACAGCCCGAAGGCAGTTTGATCTGGTGTTGGCTCAGCTCCTTGTAACTCGAACCCCCATTTAAAGAATAACTGTGCGGGTAGTTTACCCATCCGACAACAGGATCAGCTCCTTGTAACTCAAACCCCCATTTGGAGAATAGCTGTGCAGGTAGTTTACACATCCGACAGCAGGATCAGCTCCTTGTAACTCAAACCCCCATTTGGAGAATAGCTGTGCTGATAGTATACCCATCCGACAGCAGGATCAGCTCCTTGTAACTCAAACCCCCATTTGGAGAATAGCTGTGCAGGTAGTATACCCATCCGACAGCAGGATCAGCTCCTTGTAAGTCAAACCCCCATTTGGAGAATAGCTGTGCAGGTAGTATACCCATCCGACAGCAGGATCAGCTCCTTATAACTCAAACTCATTTGGAGAATAGCTGTGCAGGTAGTATACCCATCCGACAGCAGGATCAGCTCCTTGTAACTCAAACCCCCATTTGGAGAATAGCTGTGCAGGTAGTATACCCATCCGACAGCAGGATCAGCTCCTTGTAACTCAAACCCCCATTTGGAGAATAGCTGTGCAGGAAGTATACCCATCTGACAGCATGCTACAATGGATGACCTGATCGAAGAGATGCTCGCAGAGTACGACCCAAGGTTCATTCTCGATGAGCCCATTCCAGAAGCTGAGGAAAGACTCTCCCCCGGCCACTTCGATCACAGTAGCCATTTACCGACCTGGATGATCGTGTCCCTCACCCAGTAAGACTCCCGGCTGACGTGTCGTGGGTCGAGATACTTAACGACGCCAAAGACAAATTCGAGGTAGATGGCGCCGCCGCGGTCTTCTCTACATGGAGGGTTGAAGGAGAAGACCCGCTGGACATCGGTGATGTCGAGATCGCCGACGGCATGCATGCCAGAGCCGGCAGGTTGGCACTTGACGCTCGGATGGCCGACGTCAGGGCTACCAAACTTCTGGCAGCTCTCCCTGGGGGCGAGTTTATTCTGAAACTCAAGTTTCTCCGGGAGAAAGCTGAAAATGATTGGGTCCTTGAAGACAAGTTTGATCCAGTCCTGGCTCAGAGAAAGAAGGGCCAGGGGGTCATCGAGGTCTCTCGGGACAAAAAGCTTGGGTAATTGATTGGAATTGACAGTGTGTTCTACCAAAATGCCTACCCTGTCACCGCAGTGGCCTACGGCCTCTACCCTATCAGAGACCCGGACCCTGCCAACCTAGCTCCGTTAAAAGATGGTGACCTCAACTGTGTGGCTCAGAGAGTTGTGGAGCACTTTGAGGGCGCTTACACCCACACGGTCGATGACGTAGCTGAGCTTGAAAAGATCCACTGGAGACCAATCTTCCTGAGGGAAATTGCTGGTGAAGACATATACAACAGTGGCAATATCAGTCGCGTGTAGCAGACATAGAACTCATTTGCCACAACGTCCACGCCTGGTCCAAAGACCTCCACTTCCCCCAGTCCCGAGAGGTCCATATCTATGAGGGTGATGTCTGGCACGCCATCCGGGAAGTCACCCAGGGTGAGCCATTAGCGGTCTGGCTCCTGGGCGGTCAAGACCGACAGCTTTCTGTCGACCAGTTCGTGCTCCAGGACGGCCGCACTTACAGGACACAAGAGGCCCACGAAAAAGCGATATGCGCCGGATTAGGCAACCCCGAGCTCGCCGACAGAGCCTTCGGCGAAAACCACGCGGCCAGCATTTGGGCAAAAGAAAAGAACGGCAGCAAGCCAACCCCAGCAAGCCAACCCGGACATCGAGAAGGCTTATGTGGAGCATGACCATGGCGGACTCTGGAACTCGATGGGTTATGACACGAGGGAAGTCACTTCTATCGACATGAAGGCCTGCTACCCGGCCTCCTTCCAGGGCATGGGTGAAGCGAAACCCTACTTCGAGCGGTTCGGACATCCGACTCACCGCATGACCCGTGTAGCAATCAATGGCCCTCTTCCAAAAGACATTGGCACTGGATTTGGCGAGGTTCAAGAATGGGAGTTTGGGGCTACCTGCCATCCCGTCATCCCTGCCTAGTTTGGGAGGCACTTCGCATCCTCCAAAGGCGGTTGGGCCCCGACACAGCTTCTTGCCTTTCTGACAGTCTGGCCTGCTGAGAGCTCTCAAAGTCAGGGAGGCGATCATCTCCTTCGAGAATCAGACTGAGGTCTGGTTGCCCGAAAGCAGGGACTAGGACTGCTCCGTCTTCGGCAAGTTCACCCAAGGCGCCAAAGCCGACGGCAAAAGACTGACACGAAGGCTGGTGACCGACCGAGACGAGCTCGACTACCTTATCCGGGACACCCGTCTCTCAGGCACTTTGGTCGGAGCGCCAGTGAAGTGCGAGCTGGGTCAGATACTTACTACGATGGATCCCAGCCCCAGTTCACCCACCTGAGGGCGAGCATGCTGGCCTACGCCCACATCAACCTCCTCTCAATGCTACAGAGTTTCGAACCAGATGAGGCGGTCCGAGTGGCCACTGACAGCATCTATGTTCAAAAATCTGCGCTCCACAAGCTCGAGGGTGTCAAAGCGTATGTGGCTCCCAAAAGATGTGACTGTGGGGAGGTCATGTGCGTGCGGACGTCGCCCCTGGCCAATGGCGGGACAAAGGCGAGCAGATCTTCCTGCCCCAGGAGCATGCGGCCTACTTCGCCAGGCCTGACTCGTTGCGCAGCAACAGGACCCTCCGTCACAGCACCGCGCCGCGCCACGATGACCCGCTGTCGAGGCACCGCTTGAGCTACCTAAACGGCGGCGGGGGCTCCGGCAAAACCACGCGAGCGATTGAGCTCTTCCATACCAGAAACCCCTCGTCTTCACCCCGACCCACCGTCTGGCGAAAGAGATGTAGGCGAGGGGCGTCCAGGCCAAGACCTATCACAGCTTCTTCCGCTGGAGCGGCCAGACAGACTGGACGCCCGAACGGATGGGAAAGAAGTTTATTCCCCGTCTGATCATATGGGACGAGGTCTGCACAGTGCCTCGCCCCGCTCTCGAAACTTTCCTCGACTGGCTCGAGGGTCGGGGCGTCCAGGTCATCTGCTGCGGCGACCAGGGACAGCCACCCACAATCGCCGGAGAAATGCCACACGACTGACTCCGCGAACATGCCAACTATTACGAGGAGGTCGAGGTAGACCACAGCCAAAGACCCCCTCCTCAAATCCCTCAAAAAGGACATTCGCCTCCAACCAGACCGAGTACAGTGTCGGGCTATGAGAAAGGCGCTTCCCGGTTGTCTCGGGTGGGAACGCTTCGTGGAGGCCTGGAAGCCGTGCTCATCTTGACCTACAGGCAAAAGGTCCGCGACAGGGCCCAGAGGCTGCTGTTCGAGCGCAATGAGAAGTATTTCCCGGACGCCTCCGTGCCTCTGCTGTACCGCCCCAAAGACACTCGGCGGCAGAACATCATGGTCACAATCCCTGGGCCTTTACTGCCGGATGGCAGGCCAGATCAGAAGGAGCTCGTCCTAAATGACGTCGTTCAGGTGGGCTTGAAATATGCCCGCGAGGTCCTAGACGGCAAGTGGGGCCAGGACTGGGCCCTCGGATACGCCCTGACAGTCCACTCAAGCCAAGGTCTCACCGTCGCAGACCCCCAAAAAGTCTGGATAATCGATGACTATCTTCAGTGGTCCAATCTTGCCTACCTGGCCGTATCAAGAGTGGAGTATCTCCGCCAGCTCGAGCGGGTAGTCTGTCCACCAGAGGAGGGCTCTGAGGGTGGGCCACTCACAGCCTGATGACCCATCGCTCCGAAAGACTATCATAAAAAGCTGGTGGGCTACAAGTGACAGGACCAAGCCAAGGGGCTCAGGTTTAGCTTGATCACATCCTAGCGCTGAGAGAGTCCCAGGGTAATCATTGTGCCGCGTGCAGCATCGAGCTCCTATGGGCGTACCAGTCGAAGGACACCCAGCAGTTCAGTATTGACCGCTTAGACAACTCTGTGGGCCACATCCACGATAACGTCAGGCTGACCTGTCTCGAGTGCAACCAAAAAAGGGGAGCAGCTGCGCTCAGCGCTATGACAACCCCATCCGGAAGAAGCTGAGTGTCCGGGGGCACAACAAGGAGCTATTCACGCACGAAGCCCCGCTGAGGCCCATTCTGCAGGTAATACAACACAGGCTCACCGGGCTTGGTCACTGAGCGTTCCAGCCGGTACACCTCAAGAGACCACACAGGGTCTGTGGCGCGGCGCCGCCCGCCCTCCAACTCGCCGGGCTGGTAGAGGAAGCGGACCCCAACACCCGAAGGGAGCTTCTGCTCCTTGAGACCAATAGGGCGGCCAGGAACTACAGAGGAGGGCTTTTGTGTGCTGCAGCGCAGCTTGATGGCATCAGAGGGCCTTTTGCCAGTCAACCTGGTCACTTCGCCGTTCGGAGCGGCTACGACGCCGGGCAGCCGAGCCACCCACTCAGTCGACCTTTGACCTGAAGGGAGCCTCCTGTGCGTATTGGTGTCCAAAGAGCCGCTAAGCCAGGGTCCGGTTCCAGCGCTCCACGACGCCTTGGTCCCGGTGGATGTCAACCCGACCGCGCCGAACCTGAACAGAGTGCTTTGCAAGCAGCTGGCTGACAGAGCCCATGAACTCACGGCCGGGGTCAACCTGGAGAAGCTTAGGCCACTTCAATGGCCCCGTCTGTAGATCCGAGACAGAGCATCGGCAAACTCTGCCGCGGTCTTGCTAGTCAGCCTAGCCTCTCTTTGTAGCGTGAGGCTACATCAACGACCGTGAGAGCGTAGCGGAAGGTTTTCCGCCCCACGCGGTCGTGTGGCAGAAAGAGCAGATCCGCCTGGTGTACTTCGTTTGGCACCGCCACGTCAAACTTCTGCCGCAGTACGCGCCGTGGGGCAGGCAGATAGATCTGCCAGATAGCCTGCCTTTTGAGCCAGTCCTTGGCCTGCTGTTCAGTCACCTTGGCTGCAGACGCCAGCTTCTCGATGGCTGCGAGCCTCTTCCAGTAGCCTCGGGGGCTGTAGTATATTTTCATCAGGCGGCTGTCGGCTAGTAGCATTGCTACTGTGATATTCTAGCAGCCCGATGAGCCTCCAACACGTGGAGGCCACAGGCTCAGGAAGCTGTCCAGCTGTCGCCCGGAGGTTGGTCGGGCCAGCCAGCATCCCCGCGGCGAAACGCATTGCGGTCTTCTCATCTCGCCGCCAGAGCTCGAGCGACTTTTGCGCGATATCGATCATGGTGTGGGCCAGAGGGCCAGGGATTTTGTGGCGGCGGGCTCAGTGGTCGACCTCAAGCATTGCGCAGTAAAGCTCTTCGGGAAGACCCATGACTACTACTATAAGGTCGCAGAAAACAGGCTTTAAATTAAAAACGCACCTCACGCGAGTTTGTAGGCAACAAAGCCGATCGCGGCGATCCCCAGGATCCCGAAGGCAATCTCGCGGTCTCTCTGGCCGCCACTCGGGTGATAAAAGTCGGAGAGCTGGGGCTCGGGCATATTCCTGCATTGCCGCGTCGACGTTTCGAAAGGTTTGTACGGCATGGCCTTGCCGGCGGAGCTCCCCGTTGATAAAGTCCAAGCGCTCGGTCCGCTTCCGGATCATGACGCCTGTGCGGCCTGCAGTTGTTCGACTGCTTTTTCGTGACGCTTGCGCTCTTCGTCGACGCCAGAGCTTCTCAAAATGGTGAATAAATAGTTCGATCCCGAGAACGCAAGGGCGTTTATCAGGGCGCCCCCAACGAGCATAGCAACGCTTGCCATTTTACTTCATGATATCAGCAGGTATGATCCCCTGTTTAATTAGCACGTCCTTCGTTGTCATGGCGAGAGCGACGTCTAATATCACCATGCCCACATCACGGGGTGTGAAGTCTAGCTTCGGGGGCTACCCCCCATCGCCATCTTGCCGAGCCTGGCGTATCCCATGGCCAAGCCAGAGACGACCGCGCTGTGGTAGAGCGCGTTCACGATCATCTTCCCGTCGGTTGCTGGAGTTGTCATAGCGGCGGCACTATTCCATATACAACGGATCGGGGCCAGTCTTTAATTGCCGGTCTGGCCGAGGGGGCTTATCCACAGGCCGCTTGGGCGCGGAGTCAACGGGGCCTGCCGCCACCGACGCGGGTTTTCTCGTTTGCGCGTTTCGGAGAAACACGAGCGCCCCGACCGCAAGACAAGCCCCAACGATCCATGGGGTCCAGTTAGTTAGTCCTTCACGGCGTTCCGGCCAGGAAACCGCTTGTTCCTGGTCCGCTTCCTTTGGAGGAATATTGGCAGGCGTGCCATCCCCGGCGGGGGACGAAATGATTCCTTGGCTGCCCGAAGCTGTTCGAGCAGTCGTTCCGGGCGGCAGCGCCGGCACGCCCTGCTGCCACTTTTTTTTTGATCCTTGACTTAATCCGTCTTTCCACTGGACTCTGTGCTGGCTCATCCGCTTGTGTGTACGTCTCTTGCTTCGTCTCCGCCATCGCTTATTCTAACAGGGCATTGATGTCCAAATTGGCAGTGCTTCAAGGTGGTCAGCGCGGCCGTCAGCGGTGCTAAGAACAAGCCCTAACGGTGGTATAATACGCAGATAGCGCTTCTAAGCGCGTGCCCGACAAACGGGTCGCCCTCGAGGTCGGCGATAAGCCCTGGCTAGTTTTCGGTCGGGATCGGGAGAAACATGGATGCCACCCCCGCATAAAGCAGGAGCGCTGCAGACCCCAGCGTCTTCGTCATCGCCGTCCAGGTTCTGAACCTCTGTCCTGTTGGCATCTTCACTATCCAGTGTTTTCTGAAGGCCAGGCGGGCAGTCCCCGGAACGATCACGTCATGTGCCCCCAGATTTGGGAACCGGATGAGCAGCTGTTGGTTCTGGTCGATCGTGCTCGGGGTATTGGTTATCACGACGGACTGCCGCACGCCTTTGACCCCGAGGGGCTCACGGAGACATCGGTAAAGATTAAGTTTACGTCCGAATCTGCTCGAAGAAGCCATGGTGTATTTTGAACTTACGCCACAACCTCCAAATGGAGGCATCCACTGTGTCGATTCTTCAACGCCGCGATGGATGACGTCACTATCGAGAACCCCACATTCGACCCCGACGGGCCTGGAATAGACGATGATTATAGTTTCCACCTCCCCGACTCCCCCATGGAGCCTCCGCCGGACGTCCAGCAGCAGCTAAATGCGTCCGGTGACAATTTACAGAACTTGGCTGGCGAGTTGAGGCAGGCAGAGCTCGACGCTCAGAAAAAGCGCCTCGTCGGCAGTTTTTATAACGAAGTGAGCCATACATATGGGTTGCGCCCCGAAGGCAGGATCGACTATAGCCAGTTCGCCATTGATGGCGAAGGCAAAACGCTCTACTGGACACCCGAAGACAAAAAGATCTCGGTTGCTGCGACGAGGGAGGATTCCGGTTCCTGGCTTTAGAGACACTGGCCAGAAGATATGGAAACGGTGGCACATATGCACTGCGGAGCTCACTGGGGCTCACTGATTATAGATCGGGGGTATCGCGGGGGCTCGGCAGAGAGGCCGTGGGGACACACCAGGGTGCGGAGGAAGCCCTCCCGAAAGACATCGAATCCATCGAGCAAAAGGACGTCTCCGGCGTGGCTGATACCACAAGTCAAAGCGTAGAAGACGTCGAAACCGCATTGAAGACAATTAATGATCCGCAAATTGACGTGGCCTTGGTCGCCCAGGCCACGAGAGGTCTGGCTGGGGTGAGGGAGGCCATGACGAGAGCGAGGGACGAACTCGCTAACAACCTTGCGAAGCTAAGCGCCACCGGAGATCCGAAGTCGAAAAGCACTTGGCCAGGGAACGCCGAAAACTGACCGAAACGGACGACACCGAAATTCAAGAAGAGATTCGAGACAGAATGAAAAATTGCAGGGCGAGCTCTTCGACATCGAGCTTGAAAGGCAGGCGAGGCTCGGGGCCCTCTCCACGAACCGAGGAGCTCTCTGGTCCCAAATAAACCGAATTCGTGAGACCATCAGGCGGCTCCTCCATGAAGACGAGAGGCTGGCTGAGCGCATTCGCACACTTTGAGCAGGGAAAAACGATCGTGAGCATCCTCACAGCAATCGGCATGGCGATAATTTATGCACGCTCGTCCTTGCTCCCACTGGCGGAAGGACGGGGGGCACCCCATCACCAGCTCCCAAGCCATCCGACAAGGGCGGTGTCAAGGAGTGGATAAAAAAAGCACCTACAGGCCCTTGGGCGTGCCCTGACCAATTTGGCCGGGAAGGCCGCTGCGGCCCTGCCCGGCATCATAGGCTCAATCGTCTCTTGGCTCCTGAGCACGTTAGGGAAGGCCGCGACTTGGCTCGCTGACAACGTGTGGGCCTTGGCCATCGGCGTGGGGCCCTTCTTTTCGTGGCCGCAAGGGACTGGCTAGCGAGACCCCAACCAAAGCGCCACTAGGCCAATCCCGATCCCTGCGGCTATGAGAGCCGTTTTTTCTTCTTCGTGGCTCGTCGCGGCCGTGCGACCAGACGCGTGTTGTTGCTGACCCGCAGGGTTAGCATGACCCGAAGGGTCAGCTGCGGGTCTGCCACTCGGTGGCCCCTTGTGATCAGTCCCGGCTGGTGCTGCGATTTTTCCTTCAAAGGACATCGCTTGTCCCGCTTATCTGCTCCGACTCGTTGATTCCCGGGTTGTGGCCGATGGCTGCTTCAGATCCAGCGATCACGATTTCGTTGTTGTATCCCTGGACATTGCCCGGGTGGAGGGCCATGTCGCTCGGGGCGAGGTAGAGCCCCAACCCGAAGACGAAGTCCAGAGGGGTCGATGCATATTGGAGCGTTTTCTGATAACACTTTATGCTCGCCGGGATGTCAACTGGCGAAGCAATTGCATCTTCGACGTTTGCCAGGAACTGCTTTTGAGCGTCGAACCCCGTCCCGGCCTTGAGAATGTTTGAACGGGTCTGCGCTTGCGCTCCCAGGATAGCCCACACATACGTCCGTATACTGTCATTGAGGCGCTCCACACCCGCTTGCGCGAAGCCTTCTGATGTATCGGGAATGAACATCGTCCATGCTCTCGAAATGTCGCGGTTGTGTCTGATTGAGTCCTTGGGGTGGAAGAAGGGGCCATCGGAGTAGTGCGCATGCCGGTGGGCGCCCGACGGCTCCATATACGTGCTCCAAGATCCGAGGCCTTGGCACCCGTGGTCTAGCTTTTGTCTCCAGTCGGTACTAGGTGCCACTCCGAACTCGGTGCAGAGCCGCTTGTACCCCCTGGCATTGTAGGCGTTCTCATACCAAGAATAGGACATGTCCTTAGGGAGGAAGACTTTTAGCTCCACAAGCAGACGCCTCGTCGTATAATAGACATGGAGGCGATACAGACCTGCGAGAAGGGGGTCTTTAGCTTGGAGGTGGTCCTCAACCGAGACGCCACATCTGGCGGTGGCGCACCAAACCGCGAAGTTCAGTTGGCACTGCCACCAATCGAAAGGAGTGGTTTTCCAGGAATTCCAAGCCTTGTTTGTCATAGCGATATCCCTCTGGTACTGGGCGAAGATGTCTGGGAAGATGGCTTGGAAGTCACTTTCCTTGTCATCAACCTTTATCTGCTGGTCGGTGAGAAAGAGCGCCTGCTTCTCTTTGAAATGGGCCCCCGCCCGATATGTTGCAGAGCTTTTGAATGAGAAGGCTCCCTTGTCCATGCTTGGGTCACTATGTACGTCTGCTTAGATCCGTCCCCGTCAAGAACGAAAGGTGTGGAGGCGGTCGGACGGAGACATTCCCCGCATTGCAGTACAAACGGCTTGCATCTGGGACTGTTTCTCAACTGACCCTCACGGTATTAGACGTAAACGACAAAAAGTTAGATTTCGACCACTTGAGTGCTGTCCTACACATAAGAAATGTCTGACGCGGGTGGCCCTGGGAGCGCCAGAAAATGCCCCGGGCCGATTTTAGCCGATCTGGGGGATACCGAAGGATTCGAGAAGGAAGGGGAAGAGGGACAGCTATATGGCCTCCAGCTGTCCGACGTGGTGTACAAACGAAAAAAGGTCGTCACTCAACAAGGGGGAGGTGGGGCGCAGAAGCTCTCAGAGCTGAGCGATGTAGATGTTTCATATGCCGCCCCCAGGCGGCTCCACACGCTGGCTTTTACTGGGAGAAAGTGGGTTGCCTTCGCAGACCCCGTAAGTTAGATGATGAGGCGAATACATTTTATGATAGAAAACATAATTTGTATGAAGCAGCTCTCCTTACTAGATGTTATACTCAACATGCTCTTCGTCCTTACATTGATTCTGAAGTTAACCACATTAGACACTTCATCAAAATTCCATTCATTAATAAAGGTATTGAATTCATAGATTTATCTAGCATATTTCGAGATAATAATGTTATATCAGCTATACCTTCATATTTCGAAAACACGGAATCTCCTATTATTTGTTATATATATAACAAACCTATCCGTAATACTATACTTAATTTCAATAAATTAGTTTTTGATTTTGATACTGAAACTAGTTCCCCTGATTCTTGAGATTGTAAAGATTCTAAATTTTGTTATCAACCAGCGGGTCATATTGTCACTGGTAACTTGAAGATTATAAATGATTCACGAATCCGTTCAGTTATTTCAAAAGGACCTAAATATAGATTCCCAGCCCACATTGATTTCAATAAATGTCGGGAAACAATTGCCAGTGCTTTAAATGATTATTGTACGCGTTGGTGTAAACGAGAGCATGTTGAGTCTAATGCTTTAAATAATTGGAAATTAAAGATTTTTAAGATCATTGATGAACGTGTGTTATTTTACTCTAATAACCTTGATCTTCTCCCTCCTAAGCCTAAATTATCTTTTCGATATTTCAAACAAGGTATCCAAGAATTTCATAGGAAGTATGTTTTAGCTCCAGCTGATAAAGCTGCTAATAATGTTGTTGTTGTGTGACGACTTTATTATATCAATACTCTAAAACAAGAACTTGGTAGTACCAAAACATATGAACGGATTTCTACTGACGAGAGATCTATTGTCAATACCCATTCTATCGATATTACTGCTAAGTTTGCAGTGAGTATTAAAGAAAGGCAAGACAGACTTCCTACGTTATATTGGTTACCGAAACTTCATAAACGACCTTATAAAGCACGTTTCATTGCTAATTCTAGTTCTTGTACGACTACTGTTTTGTCCAAACTGCTAACTTCATGCCTTACTGCTGTTAAAAATCATTGGATTAGATACTATGATACTGTTTACGAAAGGGACAGAATTAACTATTTTTGGTCAATTAAAAATTCTAATGATGTTCTCAATAAGTTTAAATCAAAAGCTTTCAGGCTTCTAAATTGTTTACATATGATTTTTCTACACTGTATACTACGTTACCTCATCATCTTATAAAAGATTGATTTAATTAACCGAACGTTTATTCGGGAGAATACCCAATATTTGGCTTGCAACGAAGAATGTGCTTTTTTCACTTCTGGTGTATATAATAATCACAATTTATGGTCTTGTCAAAACGTCTGTGATGCCCTTGTTTATCTTTTGGATAATATTTTTATTAGATTTATAGACAAACTATTGGTATTCCGATGGGAACTAATTGTCCTCTTCTTGTTGCAGATTTGTTTCTTTTTTGTTATGAGAGAGATTTCATGAAGTCTCTCTCACGTGAAAATCAGGCTGACATTATTGAGGCTTTTAATTCAACTTCAAGATACCTTGACGACTTATTAAATATTGACAATATTTACTTTGACCAAATGATGGACCGGATATACCTTACAGAACTCCAATTAAATAGAGCAAATTCTTCCGATACCGAGGCATCTTTTTTGGATTTGAATCTATGTATATCTAATGGTATAGTTTCCACGAAAATTTATGATAAACGGGACGATTTTGATTTTGATATAGTCAATTTCCCTTTTCTGGATGGCGATGTCCCCCGGCATACCTCATATGGGGTATACATATCTCAACTTATAAGATTCGCCAGAGCTTCTTCAAATCTTAATGACTTTAACTACCGTAATAAAGCCCTTACTGCCAAACTTCTTAGGCAGGGCTATCGTTATTTTAAACTTCGTAAGGCGTTTTCGAAATTTTATCGCAGACACAGTGCCTTGTTAGAAAAATATAGCGTCAGTCTGAAAACACTTCTGCAACAAGGTATATCGGAACCCGAATTTTACGGTGACTTAGTGTACAGATTTAAAAAAAGTGTAGGTAAATCTAACTTTTCGGAGCAATTCAGAAAACTTATTAACCGTTATAAAAGAATTGGCTATAGCCTGAATATAATGCGGCAGACCGCATGACTAGTTGTCAACCCAATCATTGTTGATGGCTATGCTTCACTCTTTAATTGCACTACGGCGGTTCGGGCCTCAGACTCAATGACGGCCTCTTCGTAAAACTTTAACCAGTGGGTTGGGGCTTGACGATATGTCTTTGGCTTGGCCCGTCGTGGTTCAACTATTGGTTTTCATTTACTCTGGCATACAGTAGAATTAGCCATGAGTACTCGTCTTTGTTTATTATAGTGATTAATTTGATTTTTATGTTTTCGCTTTGATGCATTGACTGAGTTGGGAGCCTTTATGCGAACCGAATTTTTATGTATTTATGTATTAAGAGTAGCATCGGGACCCAGGCTTTAAACCCCCCGGTGGTTTGCTCTACCGACCGTTCTAAGGCGGTGGTCCCGGTGTTAGTCTTACTCCTTGTTGCTTTGTGGTTTATTTTACGCGGCGATTTGTTGTATGTCTTTCCGAGTGTCATTTTGTTCTTGTGTTTTTCAGTCCTTTAGTATTGCGATTACCTCGCTTGGGGAAGAGAGAGCTAATCTTAGTGCTTTTCGTACGTTTGTTCGGTTTGTGCTTGTTTATATTTGTCGGTTTCCTCTTCCTCTTGGGGTCTGGGAAGGGCTGCGGTTTGTGATTGTGGCACTCCCTGGACTTTTCTCTTACTTATTTTGTGGATGCGAAAGTTTCGGCACCGTACGTGGCGACAGGGCAGCATCACAAGGTTCGGAAGGTGACAAATGCCGGTACCCGGCTGTGTTCCTACGTTCCTGAAACCAAGAACGTGGTCGTTTCCGAGCGCTATACCATGAAGACGAGCAATAGCCAGCCGGGCGTTCTCAAAATGGTTTCTGAGTTCGCCCCGGCTGGGATCATCGGCCTGGGATTGCCTACTTCCACGATCCTTCTCGAGCTAGTCCTGGGAGACCGGCCCGACGACTCTCTTACCGGGCTTCACGCTCAAGTGGACCAAAGCGCACGAGGGTAGAGAGGTGGGAGCCTATATCAGTGTACAGGAGCCTCCTCAAGTGCGTTTCACACTCCAGGACATTGGGTACCAGGCGGACTACCGCTTACTCGATATAAGCAAGATCCATGTCGGTCCAGCTGTCGAGCTCAAAAGGCTGCGATTTACGCCCCTTGATCTCTCGTCAGATCAGAGCTCCGTGGCGTTAGGTCATTTGAACCTGTCCGACGGCGGTGATAGTTAAGCACGATGGGACTTTACCCACCTCTCGAGGCGACAGGAGACAATCACCGACTTCAGCATGTGGATGAGGTCCGATCTCGCCTGGAGAAAGAGCGGGACTTCAGAGCCTCGCTCTACTAAAAATACCGGCGGGGGTCAATGTCGTGGACGGACTCGACACAGCGCTTTCAGTGGCCAGCGCGGGCTTGGCTGCGTCTGGTGTCGGACTATTGACGACGATAATCGCGAGCCAGTCGCCGTTGGCCTTCAAGCTGGGGCGATTAGGTGTGGGTTGCTGGGAGCCGGCGGAAAATTCATTGGTCGGAGGCTTGGAGTCAAAGCTAGGAAACATGACCAGATCCGTGTCTTAGCTGAGTCAAAGCTAAACACAATCTCAGACCGCATTTCGACCGCGCTGACCGACGACAAGATCTCCGAGGAGGAGTTTCGCCCGATTCTCTCTGAGGTCGACAAGTACGACCAGATGAAGGCTGAGATTCGTCGTGGGCGTCAGAATCAGGGCGGCCTATCCGAGATCGAAAAAAGCAGCTGTTGCACCTCATGAGAGACGAGGCGATGCTAACAGCCCGCACCAAGCTCTTGGAAGAACTCAACAAAGCTGGAACCAGTGGCACCTCTCGATAAGCATCTGGCGAGCTTACTGGTTAGGACCCCAATGAGCTGATCCAATCGCAAATTCGTCTTTTAGCCCCGAATCAGTTTAGGAGATCTGAGCAAGGGTTCTGCGGTAATTTTTTGCACTCTCATGTGTATTCGGTTACGACACCCCAGGGCTACAGAGGAAATATAAGCCTTATTTAATGGGCCCCACACTTAAAAAAATGGCAAAAGCCGCGTCTGGTCCACGGTACTTTTAACCCCAGGAGCTGGGTAGAATTCTTTACACACACATCCCAGTCCTGGGGTGAACCACCTGTCCTTTCTTAAGCCACCGCAACATGTTGGCTCATAGTCTCCCCGGAAGAGTCACCTTGAACCCCATAGACCCTATCTACGTCCAGTAGACAGGGTCGAGGTAAGGCAAGTCAGAGCGATTGATTACGGACCCACAGGGAGAATTCTATTGTGCGCAGAATTCTATTGTGCGCGCAACCCGTGAGTCTTTCACCAATCACACCCGGATAACCACTACCATTAAACAGCTGCAGCAGGCGTCATACTCAGACAAATGAGACATCCCATGCACCAGTCACGACCCGAGATATAACTTGTTGATCTGTACTTATATACCTGTCTCTCTCCCGTTTGAAATGTAAATGGGTTTGCAAATTTGCATATTGGCTTTCTAAAATAGTGATCAAGCAGAACGTATGTAAAACGTTTAAATCGGCTAGCTAGTCAAAGCCAGACCAACCTTATGGCTTACAGGTAAGTGCCTCCTTTTTTGCGCTCAGGCTTCCGGGCCGGCGAGGGCGGGGGGCCGTCCCCAGGGGGCTCGGGCGCCATAGCGGAGCGGGCTGGAGGCTAGCCAGGGGCCTGAATAACGGCCTCGGCCAGGAGGTCTGTGCGATGGAGACGGTCGGATATATAAATTACTAGTGTTCATTCAGCGCACCTAATCCTCCTATTTAATTTCAGCACATTTTATTACCCTTACCATGCTTATGGGCAGATTCAGCAGATGCTGGTCCACGGTACTCTTAACCCCAGGAGCTGGGTAGAATTCTTTACACGCACATCCCAGTCCTGGGGTGAACCACCTGTCTGTGTCAAATCCTGTTTTCTGAGAAAAATATATCAATATGTCATCTTTACTCAGTATGTTAAGCGTTAAAATATTCAGTCAGGGATGACTTTACAAAACAGTCCTCAAGTGGATGTGCACCAGATAAATCGGATAGTTTTTCGTGTTAGAGAGGCAAATATACCGTGCATGATATGGCAGACCTAAAGTGGATGTGCACCAGATAAATCGGATAGTTTTTCGTGTTAGAGAGGCAAATATACCGTGCATGATATGGCAGACCTACAGGAAATTATCACTTGTTACGTTGACTTTCGTCTGGGAAGGCGTGGATATCCTGAACTTAAGATATGCAAGGACTATAATTCTCCTGCCGACAGAGACATTTTCAAAGGTGTCTCGAAGATCTGTGCTCAACTCGAAAGTGATGTCCGGTTCTCTGACACTCTGGAATATTTTAGAAGGTTTGGCGTCAGCAGAGACGCGTTTCAGGTTGTTTTGGACCAGTTATTGACTGGAGAATTAAACTGGGCACGCGTCCTCTCCATTGTGGCTCTTTCTGGAAGTTTAGCGGTCCAGCGTGCTGAAAAGGTGGAAGAAAAAAAGATAGACCTTGTGCGGGACTGGGCTGCATCGTTTGCTGAAGTGAAGCTGGCTCCTTGGATTGAAGCCAATCATGGCATGGAAGGACTACGACAATACTTTCATCTCCGGGGACGAGACGTCAGTCACTGGGAAAGGAACAAACTTCTTGCTGCGGGGGCTTGTGCTGCGGTTGGCGTCATCATTGTAGGTCTCTTTGCCTCGGAGCGGGCTGAAGGCTAGCCAGGGCCAGTCGTCAAGCAGAACGGATGTGAACCAGGCGTGACACAGGTAAGTGCCTCCTTTTCCTTTTTTGCGTTCAGAGTCCCGGGCCGGCGAGGGCGGGGGCCGTCCCCAGGGGCTCGGGCGGTTCTCAAGCGCAGGCTGGCCGTTGCCAATTATTTATGTGGGTCGGGTCGTCTTCACGTACACACACATTTACCAATTATTTATGTAGGTACATACACACACAATTACCAATTGTTTATGTACGTGGGAGCCTCCGTGGCCCGATCCGCGGCCCGATCTAGCTACTCTGTTCACCCCCACCCCCCTGCTGCTGTTTGGGATAGGCTTTGGGTTCTGATTCGATCAGTTCCTTAAGAATCTTTACTCATTTAATTTTCTGTCTCCGAAGGCTTTATCAATGGTCCTAGAAGTAATGTTGACAACGAATATCAGATCGATATATTAACGCCTTCTCAGGACTATAAAATCGTTTTAGTATCGACGATCTATTACCGTTATTTTCTTGTTGTTTTTATGCCCACGCCTTTCGAAGAATGGTGAAAAAGGCATACAGTGTTACCCATGTCCGTCCATCCGCGTCCGATGGCGTTAGCAATTTGCGTTTAAATGTTTCGGCGTTAGCAATTTGTGTATAGATTTTCTGAATTGCGCTACCAGGTGGGGGGATTCGTGTCCTTCGGACATATTTCTAGTTTAAATAACATAATACAACTACTGAAAATTTAAACACAAGGACCTTTTCTCTCTCTCTCTCTCTCTCTCTCTCTCTCTCTCTCTCTCTCTCTCTCTCTCTCTCTCTCTAAAGTACTTAATACGTACCACGAATTTCAAAAATATCCGTAAGATATATATTGTTACGCACCAGTTGCTCCGACGATGTGGTTCTTCTTAATACCCAAAACAAGACAATTCTTGAAAGCAATCCAAACCATATACAACTTAAAGAGCCATGAGGCACTGCTAATATGTATTGATGCAAAGCGTCTAGACAGTTTTTGCGAGTAGCAACACGTTTCAGAGTTATCGAGCTCATTACGAAAACAAGACTATTCAAATATATTGAAAACTTTACCACAAAACATTAAAATTTTCAGATAAAAAATTCTGATTTTTTTTATATTTCTACACAAAACATAGATTGTGGGTACTCATTAGATCCGCCTCGGCGAAGCGGTCCTAACGAGTACCCACAATCTATGTTTTAGCAGAAATAAGAAAAGTAATTTGTACCTCTGTAAACCCCATTTGCATTAATACATGGTCTGAGTACTTATTAGTAGTGCTCTTTAAGTTGTATATAGTTTGGATTTCTTTCAAGAATTGTCTAAGTCTCTCTGCAAAACTATGCCATGGCCTTTGTTTCTCTATCAAACCATTAGTTGTAGTTGCTTATTTGACCTGTACTAAGACTAAGGAAATCACAGGTTTGAATAATGAACGATGATTGTATAAATAATTTCAGAGAGCGATGACCATACTGAAAAGTGCACTTATTTTGCTGTAATGTTTCAAGTCATATGTATGCATTTTTGATTGGCGGATAAGCAATAAAAATGATATCACACACACACACACACACACACACACACACACACACACACACACACACACACACTGTGTGTGTGTGTGTGTGTGTGTGAGAGAGAGAGAGAGAGAGAGAGAGAGAGAGAGAGAGAGAGAGAGAGAAAATCATGGAGGACAGTACATTTATTTGAATATCTTTGATTTTCTTAGCCGGGGTAACTGGTAAATACAAACTATTAATTTTGAGATTTTCAAAATTGTCCAAAAGAGATTTCAAACAGCCTGTTCTATGACTGTGTGAGGATATAATCAACTAGAAAAGAAGACAAGACTATGCACCTTTATACATCCATGGACCCACTGTGCGTGCCACCATAAAGCTAGTTTATTGACATAAACATGCTTTATTAGATTTGAAAATGCGGAACACAGAACATAATAGCATAAAGGCAAACGTTCTGTGTGCTCGTGAGTTTTGCCACGATACATCGATTCGAATAAACACCGAGTATGCTCGTTTGAAACGGCATGCGAGACTATTTATGTGAGTACTGAATACATATCTTTCCCATGAACAGAAAGACAAAAATAAAACACGTGTTCTTTTAATCGGTTCTTTTGCATCACAGTCCTGCCAGTTGATAAGTATATGCATTCCCTGCAGTAACTGCGTAGTATTCTGTCGTAAAATGGCCAAATTCAGCGACCAGCAGAGCAAGAGTTTCGCATCGGTTTTATAGGTAACCAAGCCTGGCATCCCGAACGGTCACAGAATTTATCTTTCCAGACCGCCAATGCTGACACCATTGTGGAATGTCACACTAAAAGTGGCGTATAGAAGGACAAACTAATTTCCTTTATCATTTAGGAGGCAATTCGGTATGTTGTGCCCTGGAAGCATTTTATTAAAAACCAATGCTATTTTACACGGACTACTCAATGTTATTATAACCGAGTACTAACTTTCACAAAAAGCTTGGCCTTCGCTTAGCACACAGTAAATGTAACAGGTTGATGGAAGATTGATAGCAAGTTATCAAGTTCCTTGTCGCCAAACATATAATGACCAGTGACTGGACCTCTTAAGTATAAGTCAATGTGATTTATAATTCATGATGTATACCAAGCTTTAGCCGAAAGGTAATAGTTGCTTTTTATACTGACTGCCAGTTACTAACGCACACACGCACGCGAGGAAGCGCACACACAGTTGCTTAACACTTTGCATGCTGGATAAAAAAAATCAGCAGACGACATTTTGAAATATTTTCCTTATTTTTCCTAAAACAAAATGATCTAACACTTTCTGCATATTGCCTTCTTGGAAGACAATTTACATGTAGCATCAGATCCGATTTTCTAAGAAATAAAAAAAATCATCAGTTTGTCGTCTGCTAAATTTGTCTATAGCTTTTCCTTTTTTTCGTGCTTTTTTTTTTTTTTTTTTTTTTGTTGTTGTTGTTTTTTTTTAATACATAATGTAAACCGCCTGCATCATTCTGTACGTTTGTAAACATATCCGCATACGAAGACCTCGGTATGAACACATACCATCAAAAAGCACCCGTTCGGTGCAACCAGCTTCTGTTCGGTGTTCGGTTTTATTCGACATTTTACAGTGTCCGAAGTCAATCCCAAGTACCGTTTTTTTTTTATCAACATTCAAGGCGTCTGCTTCGGCACAGGGATGTCCTGGCAAAATGAAATCCAAAACACTTACTTTGTTTTCATCTCGGACCCCGCATGGTGCAGTCGTTCTAATTTTGGATCTCGGATTACAGTGCGCGTTTACACACATACACACATGTACGCACGCGCGTACAAATCCATACTTACATACTTGTATCGAATGATAAGTTTAAAAATGCTTTCACCCATTAACGCATAGATATCTTACATCAAATCTACCATGATAAGGGCCGATTTCATAAATATTTCGGATAATGTACGACATAGTAAAATATATGTTGTGGCAAACAGTACAGATCCAAATCAGACGCTGCATTCTGTGTCAACACGATTTGTCAGTTCTGTGTAACAAATGTCAGTTGCAAGTTTTTTTTTTTTTTTCTGGAAAAACCATCACATGGGCCCTGCCATGCGAAAACATGTTCAGACAAATGCTTTCAGATAAGAGCAACAACCCAGATCAGTTTGCTCATCAGGACCTCAAGCATTCGTTTTGTTTCTCTCATGTATTTAATTCGTGTTTATTTCTCATCCAGAGTGATATTTACAAAAGAAATTTATGCTTGATTAATTTTTCTATGCAAGGGCAGATCTAGTTTACACTATGCTTTCGTATCAACGAGTTCACCATCGGAATAGAATATTATGCAAGAAATAAGAAATTCTTCCTATTATTTAAAACAATAGTTTTAACTAGCTTCATATAAACGAAATTACAATTTTGTCTAGTGTCTGCCATCTTTAATTACACCTGTCTGTCGTTTTTAATTACACATTTGTACAACGTGTGAATCAGCCACTCTTAATTTTCAGCGGTTAGTCGTTAGTCTTAGATTTTAGTCGATAGTCGAGCGTTAACTGTACTAGTCTATTAGCATCACCAATAGAAGGGAGATTCAATGAGCGTTTTGGGTATTTAGAAGAACCGCATCGTCGGAGCAACTCTGGTGCGTAACAATATATATCTTACAGATAGGGGTAACACTATATGCCTTTTCAACCATTCTTCGAATGGCGGGAGCATAAAAACATGAAAATAACAGTAATAGATTGTCGACACTAAAAAAGGCAATAATATGCTGATCTGATATACGTTGTCAACATTACTTCTAGGACCACTGATAAATGAACGTCAAAAAGATTGCCTTAAGAAACAAAGAACATACTACGATTAGAAAATGGGAGTCTCGGTTTTATTGAGACTCTTCGTAAGCAGTAATGAAGTATGCAGCACTGCTTACGCCCTCTAGCGTATAGATGAGCAGAACTCTATTTTCAAATATACCACAATGGGCCCAATGATCCCAAAGGAAATGAAATATAATCTGCACTATGGTGATGTACGGGGAGACGTTCTACCGCCGCCACACGGCACTAACACCAGCTGCAGTGTAGTAAAATAAACGTCAAAAAGATTGCCTTTGGAAACAAAGAACACACTAGGGATGAGAAAATGGGAATCTCGGTTTTATAAAGCCTTCGGAGACAGAAAATTAAATTAGTAAAGATACTCAAGGAACTGATCGAATCTGAACCCAAAGCCTATCCCAAACATCAAAGGGAAAGACGGACAAACACATCTTAACAAACAATAAAATCACAGGCGACAAGCCGAGTAAGCAGCTCTTTCCCAAACAGGTGGCAACTCAAACTAGCTAATCTGGCCCAAAATCCAACTGGATACTGCTTTTATTTTTATTGTTGAATGCGTTTCATAGGTGTACACATATTTGCGTATAAACATGCCGATTTCATCTATGAGGCATACTTTTATCAGCTTAAAAGCCGAATAGGCTATTGCCATTTGTTAAAAGGTGATGATAAATGACAGACGAAACGACTAGATTGACCATAATGTCGCAAAACCACAATCTATTTTCATACTTGAGTTACTGATAGTTATGCCCACGTAAGCAGCGTTACTAAAATACGTTGCCGACGCAGTAAGCGTTATTTTACAGTCGGGACAATTACAGCATTTTGTTTGTGTTCCGAGCAGAAGTAATTGATTCTAATAATTGAAGAGTGATAAATTTGTATGTGTAATACTAAAACTGCGGTGATTTCAGGCTAGAATGGTACAAATCATAGGCAGTGTCGCAACGGTGGTTTTCTCGAATGATAGGAAAATCCACAAAGTTTTTACCAGAATACCGAGTATAATCACAAAGTTACGTCTTTTTGTGGCTCGTATGGACGGCATAATATCTCCGATTACTAATAAAAATAACAAAAACGAAGCATCTGTCATACCTCACCCTCTTTCCTAGCCGCAAAATCAACAGGAAACGCCGCAAATGAACATTACGAAAACCACAAAAGCAACGGGAAAACCGCAATGTTACGTACAAGATGGTCATGGCGGTCACTGGTCAAATTTGTTCAAATTTGCTAAAAAGTTGGAATCCGATGACCAAATACGGTATTTAAAAACAAAACAAAAAAAAAAAAAAAAAAAAAAAAAAACAGAGTAAGAGAAAAGTTCAGGGAGTGCCACAATCACAAACCGCAGCCCTTCCCAGACACTAAGAGGAAGAGGAAACCAACAAAACTAAACAAGCACAAATCGAACAAACGTACGAAAAGCACTAAGATTAGCTCTCTCTTCCCCAAGCGAGGTTATCGCAATGCTAAAAGGACTGAAAAACACAAGAACAAAATAACACAAGGTAAAACATAAAACATACCGCCTCGTAGAATAAACCACAAAGCAACAAAGACTAAGACTAACACCGCGACCACCGCCTTAGAACGGTCAGTAGAGTAAACCCCCGGGTGTGTGTGTGTGGGGGGGGGGGGGGGGGAAGGTTAAAGCACTTTTACAGCTAGCCAAATTCACCCTGGGTTCCGATGCTTCTCTTAATACAGAAATACATAAAAATTCTGATAAACAAAGACGAGTACTCATGGCTAAATTTATTGTGAGCCAGAGTAAATGAAAATCAATAGTTGAACCACGGCGAGCCAAGCCAAAGACATATCATCAAGCCCCATCCCACTGGTTAAAGTTTTACGAAGAGGCCCTCATTGAGTCTGAGGCCCGAACCGCCGTCGTGCAATTAAAGAGTGAAGCATAGCCATCAACAATGATTGGGTTGCAACTAGGCATGCAGTCTGCCGCATAATATCCAGGCTATAGCCAATTCTTTTATAACGGTAAATGTGTTTTCTAAATTGCTCCGAAAAGTTAGATTTTCCTACAATTTTTCTAAATCTGTACACTAAGTCACCGTAAAATTCTGGTTCCGATATACCTTGTTGCAGAAGTGTTTTCAGACTGACGCTATATTTTACTACCAAGGCACTGTGTCTGCGATAAAATTTCGAAAACGCCTTACGAAGTTTAAAATAACGATAGCCCTGCCTAAAAGTTTGGCAGTAAGGGCTTTATTACGGTAGTTAAAGTCACTAAGATTTGAAAAAGCTCTGGCGAATCTTAAAAGTTGAGATATGTATACCCCATATGAGGTACGCCGGGGGACATCGCCATCCAGAAAAGGGATTATGACTATATCAAAATCAAAATCGTCCCGTTTATCATAAATTTTCGTGGAAACTGTACCATTAGATATACACAGATTCAAATCCAAAAAAAGGTGCCTTGGTATCGGAAGAATTTGCTCTATTTAATTGGAGTTCTGTAGGGTATATGCCGTCCACCATTTGGTCAAAGTAAATATTGTCAATATTGAATAAATCATCAAGGTCTCTTGAAGTTGAATTGAAAGCCTCAATAATGTCAGCCTGATTTTCACGTGAGAGAGACTTCATGAAATCTCTCTCATAACAAAAAAGAAACAAATCTGCAACAAGAGAAGCACAATTAGTTCCCATCGGAATACCAATAATTTGCCTATAAAGTATAGTTCCAAATCTTATAAAAATATTATCCAAAAGATAAACAAAGGCATCACAGACTTTTTGACACGACCATAAATTGTGATTCTTGTATACATCAGAAGTGAAAAAAAAAAAAAACACATTCTTCGTTGCAAGCCAAATATTGGATATTCTCCCAAATAAACGTTCGGTTAATTAAATCAATATGTTTATCTTTTATAAGATGATGAGGTAACGTAGTATACAGTGTAGAAAAATCATATGTAGACAATTTAGAAGCCAGAAAGTTTTTAGATTTAAATTTATTAAGAACTTCATTAGAATTTGTAATTGACCAAAAATAGTTAATTCCGTCCCTTTCGTAAACAGTATCATAGTATCTAGTCCAATGTTTTTTAACAGCAGTAAGACATGAAGTTAACAGTTTGGACAAAACAGTAGTTGTACATGAACTAGAATTAGCATTGAAACGTATTTATAAGGTCGTTTATGAAGTTTCCGTAACCAATATAACGTAGGAGGTCTGTCTTGTTTTTCTTTAATACTCACTGCAAACTTAGCAGTAATATCGATAAAATGGGTATTAACAATAGATTTCTCGTGAGTAATGAAGTCGTCACACAATAACAATATTATCAGCAGCTTTATCAGCTGGAGCCAAAGCATATTTCCTATGAAATTCTTGGATACCTTGTTTGAAATATCAAAAAGATAATTTAGGCTTAGGAGGGAGAAAATCAAGGTTAAAGGTAAGAGAAAAGTCCAGGGAGTGCCACAATTACAAACTGCAGCCCTTCCCAGACACTTAGAGGAAGAGGAAACCGACAAATCCAAACAAGCACAAATCGAACAAACGTACGAAAAGCTCTAAGATTAGCTCTCTCTTCCCCAAGCGAGGTAATCGCAATGCTAGAAGAACTGAAAAACACAAGAACAAAATGACACAAGGTAAGACATAAAACAAAATGACTCGTAGAATAAACCACAAAGCAACAAAGAGTAAGACTTACACCGGGACCACCGCCTTAGAACGGTCAGTAGAGTAAACCACCGGGAGGTTTAAAGCACTTTTACAGCTAGCCAACTTCACCCTGGGTCCCGATGCCACTCTTAGTCACAAATAGTAAAACAGAAAGCAAAATGGGCAGCTGTTGAAGGTGATCAAAATGCTAGCATCACAACACAACTAGAAAATCAGAAAGCAAAGTGGGCAGTTATTGAAGACGGTGAGCACAATGCTAGCATCACAACACATATAGAAAAAAAAAAAAAACAGTACAAAGAGTAAGAACAACACCAGGACCACCGCCTTAGAAGTTCATGTTCTAAACTCCAGTTCATGTCTTAAAATATTTTTGAATCTTTCGGTAGAATTTAACTTAGGTATAATTTTTTCAACAGATTGAACCAAAACTTTACTAGATGATCATGAATGACCAGCTCTTCAGAAATGTTGATAAAGAAACGTATCAATTTTCTTTGCTTTTTTAATTTTAAACAAATGTTCCTTAAACCTAGATTTAAGGGCCCGTTTGGTTTGTCCAAAATATTGCCTTCCTCAGCCTTCTTCGCTGTAAGTGAGAACATTGTTACGAGCCAGGCGTAACGAGAAAGAAATGAAAGTGAAACCAGCAATAAGCTTTAAATTATTAACAATATTTATTCACAAAAAAATAAGATAAGATTCAAAACAAAAGAATGTAAGTGAACAGTACCTTTCAAGTTTATGTCACAAAGTCCCTCAAAATTAATCCACAAGAATTTATAAAACAAATCCTTTCAATATCAGTTTCTGATCCCACAATTTAAAGTTCCTGAATTCAGAATTTAAGTCCAAAATGAATAAAATATTAAAGTAATCCAGTATAGAATAATTTCCAGTGAAAGTATACAAAGATGCCCAGATGAAAATCTTTTCTCCTTATATAATATCAAAGAAGGTTCTAGAAAAAGAATTTACTACAAGCATCTCTTATTTTCCAGTTTCAATCAAGAAACTTCTAAATCTTCCATGACATTCCAAAAACAACTCAGTCCAGAATCAAGGACGTAAACATCATGTTATTGTAAACATGCTGTTCTAGAAAGTTATTTTTGGAAACATAGTAAATAAAGCTATTTATGGAAACATAGTAAACATGTTGTTTAAAACAATTGAACACCCTGTTATATACCAACATATATAACATCCTCTGATTTTCAGTCTAAATTAGAGTTGTTTACAACTTAAATTGTCTATGATTAACTGAGGAAATAACAGTTGACTGACAAATTAAATGATTGCAGCAGATGCAACTCTTGGCATTGCACTTAGAAATATTAGGGTACATACTGTTCCTTTTATACGGATTCTTATATTTTAGAAGTATAGGAGATTTAATTGGAGAAAGTCTAATTCTAAGGTGATAACGGAAAATATTATAATTGGCAAACTAAAAGCATCATGTTCCAAGGATGCACCAGGTGCAATTAGGAGTTCAAATGATCTTACGCGTTTGCTAAAGCTATTAGTAACCGACACCAAAGACATTCCCGTGCTGTAAATCTTTAGAAAATGACTTCCAGAAAGGGCAAGACCGACTGAGCTCAAATTGCGTGTGAAGAAGGACCAGGTTGTCTTGTATCCTCCAGATATACCCTTCGATTTACTCTTTCTGTGGACATTTAGAACAGTCACGCGCAAAAACAAACACAATTTTATCCCAGAAACAATCATTTATTTGAACCAAGTCCTTATAAATTTCATTCCTGGCTTTAAACGCTTATTTATGTATCAGTTATTGTCACAACCTTCTACTAAAGAGATTGTTTCTTGTAAGCAGTTCCATTTCATAATTGAAAACAAAACAAAATTCTGTGGCACTTAAGGTCAGTCATGGTTTATTCTGATGATCCTTAGAGAGTCTTTGAAAATTGGGCTAAACATGAAATAGAGGACTGGATCAAACAGAGGGCTTTGTGTCAGACTAGTAACTGTTAGAGCTGCAGCAAAAAATAATTTGACCACATATATAGTTTGACAAACAAATCTCCAGTAATCTGCTGGTCTGATACATGTAGATGTATAGATCTGTTCTAGTACCCTGCTTGAAACTCGAAGGCAAGGGACTGAAATAAAACATTCTTAAATCAAACTGTTTAAAGTTTATTTTATTGATACAACATTCACGATATAATGATCAGCACGCACGTATGATGCACAATGCAAACAAGTCCCTTATGTCATATGCCAGACTCATATTTGCACAGTCTGATGTGGGCCGCCATTGTCCGCTTACAGAATGAATGGACCCTGTAAAATATACGGAATGTACATATGGACCCTGTGAACTATATCTGCTGAGACTGTGCGGATGCGCAGGCTGATATGGCCTTATCTAGTCGCCTATGACACAATGCACCGTTTCTTGCATTTGGGCAAACTACATGAAAACAAGTTAAACAAGACACTATAAGGAAATAGTTTTCCAGCTGTGAATCGCCAAATCTCTGTACAAGCTTGTCCAAGGGCACAGTTAAAGGGAAATGGATACAACTGGTAATTTTCTCCTATTTTATAGAAGGGAGACAACTTTTATGATTTCCTGTTCGCTTACATGCACACATATTCTCTTTTAAAAAAATGATTTATTCATAAAGGAAAGTATTTGGGAGCAAATTCTTTTCTTTTAGGTATAAAAGGGGTTTACTGTTAAAAAAAAATAGATGCTCCCTTGGGGAGCATATTGTTTCCTAATAAAATAGATCCCTTCTCAACTCGAAGTCGCAAAAATGTCCCCGTTGTAAAAATAACAATCTAACAAGTGCATCCATTTCCCTTAAACAATGAGCATTTTGATCGGTATCTACACTGTTTGGTCAGATATGGCTGTGTGAATAATTATGGTAAATATGATATTATCTATATGGTCCACGCATTCTTATATTATACTGACCCAAAAAAGAAATGCAGCACTTTTGAGTAAGTTTAATACATCATGTTTTCTGTTGCAATAAACTTATCTCAACATGCTTGTCCGCAATTTCTTGCATTTAAACAATTCAAATATACCGACACTTATCGATTTACTTGCGCATTTTACACATTAGTCATAAGGTTTTAGTCTTCGTTTCTTTTTCCATTTAGTAGTGTTATGTTTCTTAATTGGTACAATATATATTGTAGTCAGCTTGAGTATTTAAACGTTTAATATAAAGACAGAAGTTAATGCTGATTGATATACTTTCAAGGAAAACAATTATTTTGTTTTGTCCCCGTGCGAAAAGGGTTTACTTTATATACTGCCTCTGGGAACTAATTCTTTCCTTATAGAGATCTATTTTCAGAAAGGACTTAGCAGGCAGCATAGCAATCATGAAGCCACAAATGTAGTCTTACATTGCGGAACTGGTGGCTTTTGAGGTGTCTGGAATATTTAGGTAATTACATCCTTCTCATGACATGGCCTATTAAATGACTCACAAGTAGTTGCGGTCATGGTACCAAAGCCGTAATCCAAACTTATAAATCCATAAACGAATGACGAATCAGAATCTTCAGACCAACAGACATGGACCCCAGAACAAAGGATGTAATCAGGCGTCCGCGGATAGTAAGCATTACTTGGTAAGCAAGCTTCGCCCACCATGCCCATAGGCCTGAACGAATGAAATATCGGTAGAAGCGTATGTCCGGAATTTGGGAAGTCTACTTATGGCGCGTCACTGGCAAAAACATCAGAAACAATTCTGGAAACTGCCACATTGTAGGGATTGACTAGATCATGATGTCTCACATAGAACTTCTTTAGTGTTGCTACCAGTTTGGTTTTTTGATACCCCTGGCTCAACAACTTTGTAGTGAGCACTTTCCCACGCTCCATGAAGTCCTGATAATTTGAACAGGTTCTGGCATAACGGATTAACTGTGAAACGTAAACGCCGCATGCTGGTGCAGAAGGGATATTACTGCTCAGAAATGGAAAGTTAACAATGGGAAAATTGAAGTCATTCCGTTTGTCGTAAAGCCTAGTAGTAAGCTTTCCATTGTCAACGTAGAGATAACAATCCAAGTATGAGGAGGAGGCTGCAGTCTCCATTGTTTCCTTTATTTCTAGTTCACGTGGATAGATGACTTCTAAATACTCTGCAAATTTTATGTTTTTCAGAGACAATACATCATCTATATATCTGTAGGTGAAATTGAATTGTTGTGCGAGGTGTTTCTTGCCTGCTTGGAGGAGACTTTGTACAAACTCCGCCTCATACGAGTATAAAAACAAGTCGGCAAGTAACGGTGCACAGTAAGTACCCATCAATATGCCGATTGTTTGCTGAAATATTCGACCGCAGAACTCCACAAAAATATTGTCGATTAGATATTCCAGCATCTTTATGACATCTGCATCTGAGTATTTTTGTGGCGCATCAGAGTGATCCCGAACGAAGTATGTGTCTTTGTAGCCAACGACAACATACTGAAATCGACGGTTACCATTCTTGTAGAAGAAACAGTGGTTGATAATTGCCCTTAATTTAGATTTCAATTTATCATGGGGAATAGTAGTGTAAAGAGTAGAGAAATCGAAAGATTTTATACTGTTGACGGAATGAAGAGATAGGTTTTCTAAGAGCTCTTTGGAGTTTTTCAGGATCCACATCTGATTAACACCACTTCTGGCATTTGCAGTGTCACAATACTTCTGAAGGTCTTCTTTAACTGCGGTTAGTATTCGTGTTAGAATCTGAGAAAGAGGCTTGGTTGATAACTTATAACAGACAGACAGACAGACACTTTTATTTCTCTCAAACCAAAAACATGACATATGAGTAGTAACATATTAACAATACAGGCGGCAGATACTTTACACATACATAACACCAGATTTTTTTTCTTTTGGTAAATATACTATTGGTGCCATGTCGTGTACCTTAATATACGCACAGAATGCAGGAAAATGTAAAACAGTATAAAATGTTAAGGAAACATGGTACACGTACGCTAAACTGCCTAACTTATGAAGCAGTAACAGGGACAGGTAAATAACATCGGTAGAATTATGAAATCGGGAGAATATGACAATAATAAGAAGAAGACGAAGATGAAGGTGAAGAAAAAGGAAGAAGAAGAAATATAAGACATATTGGAAATACAGAGCAGCAGTAGCAATTGCAATAGTAGTAGTTGTAGTAGTAGTAATAGTAGTAGTAGTAATAATTTTGGAAATGGCAGCAGGAGAAATATCACACTATATGTTGACCATCAAATAACAAAGAACTTTCTTATATGGAAAAAGAAAATGTAGAAAGGAAGTTTAAGATATAGGATAACAAGTGAAGAAGAAGAAGAAGAAGAAGAAGAAGAAGAAGAAGAAGAAATAATACAAAGAAGAATATGAGTAAAGTAACTAACTGAAATAAAATACTGTATAGCAACAAATACATGTGTTTCTTGGGACAAAAACAAAATCGTGTGTAATGTTTACGATGCGTAAAGGTGATTCATTCACAAATCCAGTCATGTTTTGCACGTGTATATCTTGTGGCAATTGTTCATTGATCACAGTTGTTTGTCAATGGGAATTATTCATTTAACACAGATGGATGGTTGTGGATGGATTAACTTTACAATTCGTAGTGTGCGGATATAAAATTATAGTTGTTCGGTTTACAAAGCAAGGTAAGATTTTTACAATCAAACACACATTCGTGGAGTCCTGGCAAATCGTACTCCACTCAACCGCTCCAGTCACCATCCGAACGCACACAGAGGTTAACAAACAAACCTTAAACGTCCGGCCGGGGACATCCGGGTCAGGCAGAATGGAAGGCAATATCCTGATTCTTTCCCGTCCGGAAACTATATTTTTTTCTTCATTGAAAATCATTATAGCCCGCACAATATTTTGGATCAGAGTCATTCGGACGCTTGGATAAAATTAAAGATCGGGACGAAGGATTCTTTTCCGGGTAAATTTTGTATACGGGAAAGAATATATAGGGAGAAATTCTAACATTCTTTCTTTCCGTTGCCTTGCAGGGGAGGTATCCCCCGAGTGTCTTAAAGGGTCTTCTTTGGGGACATTGCCAGGAGTAAAAGGGGCTAGGTATATTTAGGGGTATTAAAGATATTGAGAAATATTAAAAATCGCTTACACGGGAAAGTTTGTATACGGGAAAGTTTGTATACGGGAAAAAATCAGGACAAATATATAGGGAGAAATTCTAACATTCTTTCTTTCCGTTGCCTTGCAGGAAGGTATTCCTCGAGTGTCTTAAAGGGTCTTCTTTGGGGACATTGCCAGGAGTAAAAGGGGCTTGGTATATTTAGGGGTATTAATAATATTAAGAAATAATAAATATCGCTTACACGGGAACGTTTGTATACGGGAAAGTTTGTATACGGGAAAGAATCAGGGCTAATATATAGGGAGAAATTCTAACATTCTTTCATTCCGTTGCCTTGCAGGGGAGGTATCCCCCGAGTGTCTTAAAGGGTCTTCTTTGGGGACATTTCCAGGAGTATAAGGGGCTTGGTATATTTAGGGGTATTAAAGATATTGTAGTGGTGCGACTTCGTCGGCCGGAACATCACCAACAACAGCAAGTCCATGTTGGTCCATTGGTCGACGATTCGGTTAGTTAACGGAAAGTCACGTGACTGATGAGAAGCGCGCCTCCAGCCTACTTCACATCGGGACACTGAGCAGACCAGACTCAAGAAAATAGAGAGCTCTCAGCAGCACAACTCGGAAGAACAAAAATTACTTTAATGGTGGCAGCGAAACATCGTCCCAACGCCTGAAGACCATACTTTTGCTAAAAATAAACCACCAGGCAGAAAATTTCAAAACCGAAGCTAGAACATTGTTCTCGTCTTTCCGTCTGCGTAATAGCATTATTCGCGGAGTCAATCCTCTCTGCGGATACCAGGTCTGTTTACAGTCATTCCAAAAGAAAAACCGACTGTGCGTTGAGCGAACAGACTGGAAAATTTTGAAATTTTGCACAGAAAAATTTTCTCCACATGACTTTTTGGCGCCAGATCAGCCGAAATTTTTCGTGCACATTAAACAACTAAAAAGTTGTGTTTCCATATTTTCTAAGTCCAGTTTCAATACTGAAATATTCTGAATATTTTTTCTAAGGGGTTTTTGTATCAAAAAAGTGTGCAGAAACTTTGAAAACTTGGAAAAAGTATTTAAAAAACTATTTCAGAAGCTCCTTTGAAAGCAGTTGAAACTCTGCAACAATAAATCTCCAGAAAAGGGAGATTCATAAACTGGGAAAAGAGGAAGGAAGGCGAAATTTAATTGCTAGTGGATTTTGGTACCAAAAAAGGGTATGTAAAACTACTTATTTTTTTTTTCTCTTTCCAGCTTCTTCCATAGTTTACAGTTTGAACTCTTTTATAAAAACACTGAAAGGAGCAAATACTAGACTACATTTTCGGCAAATAGAAAGTCAAATACATCAAAAAGTCTAGTATTTAAAGAAGAAATTTCTGACGTGCTGTTTCTTTGAAGTAGCATTTTTGTTGCTAGAAAGGGTACAAAATTGTCCAGTATATTATAAATAAACCAAAATACATTTTCTTGACCTTTTCTTTGCAACGAATTGAATCAGTTATGTCTCAACATATAATATATCTTAACTTTGCAAGTGCTGAGGAATTGCAGCTAATTCCTAATGTTGGACCAGTAATTGCTGATGCCATTATTGCTTTGCGGGATTCTAGGGGTAGCCTTGATCAGGGTACACTAGAGACTTTGATGCGCACAAAGTTAGACAATGCGGTTTTACAAATTCTTGATTTTCGCCCTAACATCAATATGCCAGTGAAAAGGCCCTCAGCTGCATCCATATTGAGAGCTGAGGGAGAGGGGCTAGGTAGTGTACACGCATCTGGCCGTTTCCAGCATAGTGGCCAGATGAAATCTAGCCAAGGTCGTCTGAAGGGCCCAGATCAGACGAGTTCATCACATGGCCAGGGTGGTGCTAGGGAGAAGGGCAAAAGCAGGAATGTATTAATGAGTTCCTTGTCTAAAAAGACAATGCCACATCAAGTGAGTGAGGATCCTCACGTGTATTTTCAAGATGTAAAACCTGATATCCCTGATCTAGATTATATGTCACTGTGGGAAAGTTTTAAAAGTGAGCACATCCCACAGGCAACTAGCTCTCCAATAAAGCAAGTTTCCTCCATGCAAGAAAAACAAAGGGAGAAAACTTGCACAAAGAGCCTGAACCTAGCAGTACAGAAGATGAACAAATTGCACAGCTTCTGCAAATCAGAAAACATGCTGACGAGCAGTTGCAAAAGCTCTTGCTGAAGAAAAAGCATGAGGCACAAGGGGCTATTCCCAAAAAATCCACAAGTAAGAAACCGGCTTCACCTCAGTTAAGTACTACTGAGTCCTCCAGTACAGATTCTTCCTCAGACTCTGAGGATGAGATTTATGAGCCCCGTAAACATAAAAAACATCAAACTTAATCACACACGCATACCAGTGAATCTATTTAAGATTCTGATGAGGAGACATGTGCTAGACAAAAAAGGTCTAGACAGAGACCAGCAAGTCTAAAAAATATCATCAGTCAGAGACCTCTGGTACAAGTGGTGTGTCTGATAATGAGGCTCATAAAAAACAGAAGTCTAAAAAGTCCAGTTCTGAGGAGGAAACGCGTAAAAAGCATAAATCTCACAAAACTAAGAAATCCAAATCTTCCATCATAAGGTAATTATCAAGAAATCTGACCTATGATGGGAAAGGTAGTTGGATGGCATTTAAAGAAAAGTTCACCCGCTATGCAAAAACTTGCGAGTGGACTAAAAAAGATTGTCTGAATTACCTTTGCTGGTGTTTGACCGACAAAGCTTCAGATTTTTATGCTTTATTGATGGAAAGCAGTGGCCGTTGGACATATTCCCGTCTTCTTAGATGACGAAGAACGTTTTGGAATAAAAGAGTTGGATGAAACTGCACAGTACCGATTCCAACAAGCTACCCAAAACGTCGGAGAGTCCTTAGAAGATTGGTCAGATAGAATTATGACTCTGGCAGTAAAAGCTTTTAAAACTTTGCCAAAAAGATATGCCCGAAAGCAAGCAGTTTCAAGGTTTTGTGAGGGCTTATTGGACAAATAAGCCGGATTATCAGTTTCTGTGGAGGACCCGCCTACAATAGAAATAGCAATAAATAAAGTAAGGCGATACCAACATGTACACTCTTCCGTATATGGCAAATCCGGGAAACGGGATAAGAGAAGTGCCATAAGAGAGGAAGAGCAGATCTCTGTCAAAGCAGTACAGGAATCTGCGGCTCAGAGCTCTGACGTAAAGTCTATCAGAGGGGAGAGTGCATGTACAAGTGAAAAGTCTTTGGCAGAAATTGTACAAGATTTGGCAAAAACAGATGGAGATACTCAATAAAAAGATCTCGGCCCACAATTTCGTGCTACTCCACATAAGGTGGGAACTTGTTATAACTATGGGGTCAAAGGTCATTTCAAAAAAGACTGTCCCAACTTAAAACCTAGACAAGAATCTGGCAAGGATTTAAATGGGAAAGGATCGGGTAAGAAGGCCAATCCCCGATCCTACCGCAAATAGGCCAACAAAATATAACCCAAAATTCCCAAACTAAGAAGTACCCAACATTTAAGACAGATACAGACATAATAACAAACCGCCCCAATACAAGAAACTGTTCAACAGAAACCAGGTGGCGAGTCTAAGATCTGTGTCTGCACAAGCAGGCTCAAACCTGAATACTGTGTCTATGACTCAGACAACCAAAAACAACACAAGTGATGAGTCTAAGGTTAAAGGTATTCCATCTGTGTCTGCACAAGCAGGCTCAAAAAAAGGTAAGAGAAAAGTCCAGGGAGTCAAACCTGAATACTGTGTCTATGACTCACGCTTTAAAGTTGAAAAAAACATTAAAGAGGTTCCCTTGCAACATCGTAAAACCTAAATAGCAGCAAAATTTGATCTACATGAAAAACAAGATGTTGCAAGAGATAAATCTGTCTTGCCAGAAAAGGGCAATATAGAACAATAATGTGTTACAGTATGCCAATTACAGTCTGTGTCCCAGTTTAGCCTAGAAGTCCAAGTAGCAGAGAAGAAAATAGATGCTGTGGTGGATTCAGGGGCCCAGGTTTCAATCATCTCAGAAAAGCTGTACAACTCCTTAGAGAATCCTCCTAAGAAACTGAGGATGGTTAAATTACAGACAGCAGGTAAACAGCTTTCCATGCAAGGATTCATTGGTGGGCCAGTCAAGATCAAGATAGGCGACCAATGGTACACAGAAGAAATACATGTGGCTCCCATTCAACAAGATATGTTGCTGGGCTTTGACATTCTTGTTCATCGAGGAAAGTCCATTATAGACATGGCCCAGGGTACTCTGATGTTTGATGGCCAGATTCTTCATCTTAATATGGAGGACAGTCACGGCGCACCACACATAGCCAAAGTAACTGTCGTAAAACGACAGGTTATTCCACCCAATTCAGTGGTGCGTGTAAAGTGCCATTTACAGAGGGAGATGCCAGACTACATTATAGAACCTGTGGAGGGTGCGAAGATGCTCATTCCTAAGATATTGAGAGCGGCGGGTACAGATCCGGTACTGTGTGTCCTTAACCCGACAGACAGGTACAGACTGCTGAAAAAAGGCAGTCAGATTGCAAAAGCATACCCGATCGTGGAAATCATGGCTGATGATACGCAGGGAGCGGACGAGATTCGTGCCGCTCAAGTAGAATCAAATATTAATTTCAGCCATGAAGCAGAAATGCCAGAGCATCCTCAAAAAACTGTATGGGGAGTCAAAGGAGCATCTCTCAGAAGATCAATGCAATAAATTGGCACAATTATTAATTGAGTTTCAAGATGTTTTGCCAAATCAGAATTTGACTTAGAGAGTATGGGTTAAAATTGAAGCCAAAGAAATGCCTCTTGTTTCAGCAGGAATTTGAATTTTTGGGTAGGATGGTAAGTAGCAATAAGCTTGCAATGTCCTCCCAAAATGTTCAGGTAATCCATGATTGGCCAGTGCCAACATGTTCGCAAGATGTCGAGAGATTCTTGGGGCTAGCCAATTATCATAGAAGTTTTGTCAAAGACTTCTCCAAAAGGGCTGAACCCCTGTATAGATTGGTCGGTAAAGGAAAATTTTAAGTGGGCAGACAGGGAGCAGGAAGCTTTCGAGGACTTGAAGAAAGCACTGTTTGAGCCTCCAGTGTTAGCCTTACCGAATAACCATGATCCATTTATTCTCGACACTGATTCGTCCGACACGGCAATTGGAGCGGAGCTAATCCAGGTACAGAATGACTTGGAAAAAGTCATTGCTTATGGTAGTTTTGCGTTGACTCCAGATCAGTGGCGGTACTGTACAACAAGAAAAGAGTTGTTGGCTATCGTGAGATTCACTCGACAGTACCGGTATTATTTGTTAGGGCGCCCGTTTACAGTAAGGACTGATGATGCTAGTCTCACCTGGCTATTGCGGTTTAAAAATCCAGAAGGTCAGCTTGCTAGGTGGATGGAAGAGTTATCTCAGTATAACATAATACTGAAGCACAGGCCCGGAGCTAAACACAGGAATGCGGATGCTTTGAGTCGCATTCCTGGGTCTAGAGAGTATTGTGAGGCCTTTAAGCTTGGGGTGAAACCTAGTGATCTGCCATGTGGAGGCTGTGACTACTGCACAAGGGCTGATAGAAATTGGGGCAGTTTCGCTAGGGTGGTAAACTGAACAGTAACAATGGCATCACAAGGGGTGCATAATATCATAGGTACCGATGATGAATGCACAAAGAGTGATGCAACTGGGGACAGTAAAAATGGTGACCAGGAAAATGTTGGGCTAAGCCCGGTGAATGTTGACGCGCCATTGAAGAGGCACAGTTTTTCAAATCTGGGGAAAGAGGTATTGGTGCCAGAATCAAGCACAGGTTTCAATTCGAGCTGCAGAAGCGAAAATCTTGGAAAGAATGACCAGGAAACTGGTCATAGAATGATAGCGATAGAGCAGCAAGAGCCTGGGGAATGTGAATTTGGCTTGTCCCAGGGGTCACAACAGTTGCAGGTCACAGGTAATAGCCCGCATGAAGTGGTCATTGAATTGCCCCTTGATGCGAAAAAAGGTGAGACTAGGAGCAAAACTATGCATGTAGGGATTCTGTCTGGATGGTAGCGTGGAAATAACGACAAAAAGTCGTTAATGCCATTGTGGCTGACGAAGCATCATGCTAGGGCTTTTCTCTCAACGATTTGAGAGAAGAACAATCGAAAGATGCAGATCTTTCAATAATACTCGACTGGCTGGCAGATGCTGTCGAACCTGGGGAGGGTGAATTGTTCCTTGCTGGGCCGGCGGCAAAGGCATACTGGCTTAATAAGGAGCAGTTCACACTGATTGATGGCGTACTCTACCTCAATAGAGATGACTGTGACGAGAAAGATCTCGTTATTCACAGGGGATTGAGAGCGGAAGCTATTCGGTTGAGCCATGATCTGCCATCGACAGGTCACCAAGGAGTGGCTCGAACAAAAGCCCGAATGAAGGAGATGTTCTATTGGTATGGAATGGGTAAGGCTATTGCAGAGTATGTTGCTTCATGCGATGTCTGTAGCCGTAGCAAGAAAACTGACAAGTATGGCAGGACACCCATGAAGGAATATCAGGCAGGAGCTCCCATGGAAAGGGTCCATATCGATTTCCTTGGCCCATTGCCAAAAACGCCAAGAGGTAATGAACATATCCTCATGATGGTGGATCAGTTCACAAAATGGGTAGAATGCGTACCACTCCCATCATAGACGGCGGAAGTCACAGCAAAAGCAGCTGTGGATAACTTCTTTTCAAGGTTCGATTGTCCGTTCCAAATATTTTCAGACCAAGGCCGCAATTTTGTATCAAAATTGTTTACAGCCTTGTGTGATGCCCTCCAGATCCACAAATCCAGAACCACGCCATATAGACCTTCTGCGAACGGTCAAGCGGAACGGTATAACAGGTCGCTTATGGACCAGTGGGACTTTCATCTACAGCAGATTGCTGGAGCCCTAAGATCATCTGTTAATCGTAGTACCGGGTACACGGCTAACAGACTGATGTTAGGAAGGGAAATAAACCTCCCAGCTCACCTCATGTTCCCTCATCCTGCGACCAAAACAACAGACGTAAATGAATACGTCGCCAAACTTACGAGTAGCATCCAGAAAGCTCATGACACGGCCAGGAAAACACTCAAGACCTCTCTTCAGAGATTATGACCTTAGAGTATTAGAGAGATTCTACGAGGAAGGTGATCTAGTATATCTGCTAGATACGGCAAGTGTCAAAGGAAAATGCAGAAAGCTTTCCCCACCTTGGAAGGGCCCGGCCGTAATAACCAAGAAGGTCTCAGCGTCCCTTTTCAGAGTGAAACTGAAAAATGCCATTTTTGTCGTCAATCATGATAGATTAAAGCCATGCAGGGACAGAAAGGTACCAGCATGGATCATGGAATGGAAATCGAGCCCAGATGTTGGAGTTCTCCCTGACAAGGGCGACGATGAGGCTTATTGTCTATGTCGTCAAAGATGCCCCTGGCTCTTCAATTTCATAGCCGGGCATGGATTAACTCCAGCATCTATGACCTTGGGGGAGAGAAGAAGAAATCCGTGACCAGCAAGATGCCGGAAGGTAGAAGCCGGGACATCAGACTGAGGACGGACCCGAACTTGGAAAGGAGGGAGGAGAATGCTGCATCCCTAGAGGAGAGCGTAAGGCAAGCTGCTCCTCTGTCTCATGTTAGGGAAGAAAGATTATCCCCCAGGCAGGAGGAGGAAGTACTGGCCGGGGATGTTTCCTTGAGTGCCTCCATTCCAAGTGAGGAAGAACGGGCGCTTCTCTCCGAGGAGGATCATGGTTTGATCATAAAACCTCACCCTCTGATGGAGGTAGATGCTCCTCACAGGGAGAATGTTGGAGAAATCGAGTCAGCTGCGATATATCCTAACCAAGTAACAGTTTGTCCTGAGGTAACTTCCCAGTACGAGCAAAGACCACGACCTCCAGTTGAGACTCCATTGCGGTTACAGGAACAGCGCCCGTCTCCTTTGAGACGATGGCAGCTTATTAAGACGCAGGAGTTTACTCGGAGCGCTGACATATCATTTACCAGGTTAAAGGGGCCAAAGGGTCGATCCGTAAATCAGCCGACAGTAAGGCCTAAGGATCGATCAGGACCCTCAAGCCGGGGTAACCAAAAGTCCCGTGGTTATCCAAGGAGCCAAAAAAAATGAGCGTCGGACTCGTGGGTCAACAAAAAGTGCTAACACAGCCCAAACGGGGTCTTTGGTATGTTCCTCTGCTTCTCTCGGGTACGGGTACCCACCTGAGAAAAGACAGCGATTAGTTCTAAATACTGGATCAGTCACAGATCTACCCTTTCAGCAGAGGGAAAAATCTGTAGAGCCTACGGAGACGTTAACGAGAACAGTTCGTAGACCCTATGACTGGGGAATCTGAGGATAGGAATACTATTCAAGTAGTAATCGAGGAACGCCCGAAGTCTACAAGTTGTAGCAGAGAAGAACATTCTGCTGTGCACCCGCAAGCGATCGTGCAAAGGGAACACACAGAAATGGGTGGCACCAAAAGAAAAAGAAGTTATACTTGCCCCTCCGCTATCAATTATAGACAGGAACGAAGGGCAAGCATGACGGTGTGTCCAGTGGCAGGCTGTGACAAACCTAAGGGAGCTTTCCCTAAGCAACATGTTTTTCGGTACCATATCCCAGTATATTTAATGAGGAATTGGATGCTAGGGAAACGGCCTTTAGGCGAGTAGCAGCGTTGAAACTAATATCGCTGTGGATGCTGGAAGCAGGGGCTACATTGCAAGAGTTAACAAGATATGTTAACAGCATTGATCTGTTATCTGAAGAGCATAACAGAGAGATAACAGACAAACAGGTGGTAGCCATGAGGGAGCTATGTGGAAAACTGACCCTTGATCCCCCAGAGGTTTTCACCTTGTATCCCCTGAACTCCCCAGCAGGTCTGTTCCACTGGAGGGCCCTTGTTCTTATCATAGCTCAACTGGAGCCCCGTTATAGACAAGAACTGTGTAGTCAATTTGACTGCTCACTGCGGGAGGAGGATGAGCCTACTGTGATGGAGGTGACAGAAAAATCTGTTCGTCCTAACCCCATCCATAACATACCCTGGGGATATGATAGTCACTTCCATCTTGACAGAAGTAGGAAGTCTCATCGCCTCAGTAGAAAGGCTACTCTCAACGAGTTATGTGCCAAATATCATCCTGGAGCGGGAGAGCGGATCGCTTTGGTGGGGGCTGTGGCGAACTTTTGTGACCCAGAAACCTACCCTACTAGAGAGGAAGTGGTGGCTTTGCACCAACAGGGTGTTAAGGTGTGCATTGGCCTACACCCCAAAACTAAGGTTTCTGAGGAACATTTTGTTCGAATGCAGCGCCTATTAGAGTGGCCTGAGGTCTCGGGTCTGGGGAAATTGGGATTGACCATAGTGTTGCGCATAGCAAATGGCTGATGCAAAGTCAAACGTTCAAGAGGGTATTATCCTTTTTGAAGGATCATCACATACTGGTCCTTCACTGTCGGGGAAAAAGGCAGGAATGTCCCGTTGAGGTGCTTAACAGTGTGCTCTCACACCTCAAGGAACAAGTTCCACGCCTCCAACCCATCCATGTCCATTGCTTTACAGGCAATCAGACATCGATGGAGTCTTGGATAAGTGAATTCCCCAGAACCTATTTTGGGTTTACTGGACGTGCGCCAGTTTAATGAGGAGCAGAAGAAAGCTCTTCGGGCAGTACACCTCGAGAGATTATTGCTCGAGACTGATGCGCCTTACTTTGGCTTTGAACGTCATTCACATTCAATCCCCAACATGATAGCGTTGACTGCCAATGCAGTGGCCAAAGTCAGAAACTGTTCAGCTCTGGATATACTAAATGCATCAACTGATAATACTAACCAGCTGTACGGTGGATTACTGACGAATCCCATCTAACTCGTTGACAGATATCTTAGATCAGTAATGTTCTTTGGGATCAGTAGATTTAAGTGATCCAATAAAATCTAACAATGTTGATGGCCACTTGGTCAGCAGATCATATGGTACTTCTATCATTGTTCCAGGACATTCTATTTGCTGATTCTAGGGTAACAGGAGTAATGCGTAAGCAATGTTGATGGCCACTTGGTCCGTAGATCATATGGTACTTCACATCATTGCATCTATAAAAATAACTGTCTCTACTGATCTAAGGTAGGGGGTCTAAAAATGGTTAAAATTGGCAGGAAATAAGCAATGCAGATGGCCACTTGGTCCGTAATTTATAGCATCGCTGAAACCTGAAGGAAGCCAAGGATATTTCTATTAACTTTAAGCCAGTATGAGATCTAGTAGCTGTATAGATGGCCACTTGGTCAGTAGATCATACGGTTCTTCTTGCAACTGCTAGCGAGGCTGTTGAAGTGATTTGTATACTCATATTCAGAGGGGAAGAAAGAAGAAAGGAATATATATATTTCAAGTTCTAAGTTTAAAAGATTATAATGGTCGAGGTTGATAAAAAATAAATAGCAATATCGATGGCCACTTGGTCCGTCTGATCATATGATACTTCGTATTGCATATTTAGAAGGTTCCTAACAATTTGAAGATATATCGTAGCGCCCCTCCCGTTCTCCCAGTTTCTATTTGTTAATCTCTGACCGGAGACTGTTCTTCACATCTACCTGAACAAACACTAAAACTCCTGAAATATCTGCCCCGGTCAATTCATCCAGACACCTAACGCCATCTTCCGAAGTCAATACAGCACCAAACAATGATTCTGTGGTAAAGTGGTACTATGGTACAGTAATGGTACTATGGTATGGTAATGGTACTATGGTGCAGTAATCGAACTATGGTACGGTAATGATACTATGGCATAATATGGTACAGTGGTATGGTGATGGTACTATGGCACAGTGATACTATGGTATGGTACAGTGGTACTGTGGTATGGTAATGGTGCTATGGTGCGGTGATGATGCTATGGTGTGGTATTGGTTCTATGGTAAAATTGGTCATGAAGCAGCCATGTGGTTCTGGTATGTCTTATAGAGATGGCGTGATATAAAAATCAAAGGTGTCTACAGGAAAAGGTATCGTTCAGGCATCGTTAGAGGCCAACAATGAAATCACAGCAAACCATGGACTTTAAAATAAAATAGCTGCAATTCCGGTGTCCGAGACCCTACTGAAGAATAAAAACTGAAAGATCAGGAGCTGTGCAATAGGTGCAATAGGTGTCTCTTTAGCAGGAAATAGAACATGGTAAACCTAAGCTAATTAACATGTTCTGTTCAAGATATATTAGCAGGTGCCTGAAGCCAACTACATGCTGGAGGTAGCCCGTCCCTTTTTATAAAGTGGGGAGGAGTGTAGTGGTGCGACTTCGTCGGCCGGAATATCACCAACAACAGCAAGTCCATGTTGGTCCATTGGTCGATTCGGTTAGTTAACGGAAAGTCACGTGACTGATGAGAAGCGCGCCTCCAGCCTACTTCACATCTGGACACTGAGCAGACCAGACTCAAGAAAATAGAGAGCTCTCAGCAGCACAACTCGGAAGAACAAAAAGGTAATTGTGAAATTACTTTAATATTAAGAAATAATAAAGATCGCTTACACGAGAAAGTTTGTAGACGGGAAAGAATCAGGACTATTATATAGGTAAAAATTATAGCAATCTTACTTTACATAAGGAGATATCGTTTTTTTTTTTTTTTTGTTTTGTTTTTTTGCATAAACAGAATAAACCTAATATACATCAATCTTCATTGATTGATTACTCACTGACAGAACCATGCAGTGCTATTTTCAACATATTCACGTGCTAGCAAATTCAGCAAAAGGAAAGCATTGAGAAGTATAGTGAACTTCACTGAACTTATCACAGTAGATGAAATATATATATATATATATATAAATGACTCAGAGCCCTTTTTTGTTTACCGCTATCCGTATTATATAAAAAGGTGAGTTAGATTTTTCCCTTTTCTTTCATTTGGATAAGTTAACTTGTTCAGTTCATAATGGATAAACAAAGGAAACGGCATGGTGAAGGGAGTTATAACCTCCGTATTTCAGAAGTAAATGATATTGAGATAGCAGATTTTGTGAACCCATGGACATTTCATACATTATTCATGGCATGTGATGATGTTTTATATAACTGGTTAAGATCACATGGTTTGCTGGCCAATACAATAGAATGTCACTGTAGTAAAATTGCAAAACTGAACAAAAGGCAACGACTTAAAGATGGCTTTACATTTAGGTGTCCAAATAACCATGAGTTTCGTATGAGAAAACATTCTTTCTTTCAAGGCTCTGAAATATCAGAGATCTTGTTATTTTCATAAAACACTACCTTGAAGGTCATTCTTTGCACCAGTGTGCTTTACCAACTGGAATGGATTATAGACACACAGCGGTTAACTGGGCTAGTTATGTAAGGGAAATGTTCTGCGAATTTACTTTTAATATATACAATATGGCAACGTTTGAGGGAGACATTGAAATAGACGAAAGTCTATTTGGTAGAAAAGTAAAATACAATAAAGGGCAGTCGAAGGGGCATAGAATATGGATTTTTGAAACTGTGCATAGAGAAAGTAACACACTTATCATTTATCCCGTAGACAACAGAGATGCTGCTACTTTGATTCCTTTAATACAAGGATACGTCCTTCCCGGCTCAAGAATCTTCAGTGATTCTTGGGCTGCTTATATGTCTTTAATAGAGATGGGGTATCAGCATTTCACAGTCTGCCACAAAACCACTTTCAAACAGAAATTCCAGAGTGTGGACACAGGAGAAATCATTGAATGTCAAACAAGCACCATCGAGGGGGCATGGAAGCATTGCAAGGACCATTTTCGAAAAATTAGTGGAACAAACTGTAAAATGTTCGAACAACATCTAGCAGAAATAGTATGGAGAAATCATGCAAAAAACAAAAACAAGTATGTGGCATTCTTCGACCTTGTCAAAAGTATTTATACCTTAGATTTGCCTCCAAAATACTCATATCCCAACCCTCTCTTTGACACATGGACACCTCCCACACAAGAAAGCGAAGGTCAACATCATGTAACAATAATACAGACGAGCAGCAGCAGCAGCAGTGATAGTGAGTCTGATATATCCAACCCCTGTCATCATCCACACCGTTGGGCCCTACAAGGCATGCGACTCCAGTACACAGAACCGCAGTTAATACAAGCCTTGCATCTCCTGCTGACGCAATAGCATATGTTACACCCAGTCCCAGTCCTTCTCCAGGACCCTCAATGTCTGTTCGTACAACTGATGATAAGTTTGTCACCAGGCGAAAAAGAAGCAAACCTCTACTCAGGCCAATGCTGCTGACCACAATAGTTCTGACGATAGTGATGTGTGTTGGGAAGAAGAAATTGGCCATAAATTGTACCATCCCAGGCAGTTCCGTCCAGTGAAAGAAAGTAAAAAGTCGCAAATGAAATCCAAGAAAACAGATAAAACTTCGAAACAACCAACCAAAAGAAAACCATCCAATCCATATTCAAGAAATAAATTTCTGTATGATTTCTTCAGTTCTGATAGTGATTTCCAGTGATAAAACTTTTAAGCGACTAATTTTTTAACAATATGTTTAGATATATAAAAATGAATAAAAAAAATTAATATAAATAGAAATTTAATATAAAAATTAATAAAACTTTAAAACAATCATTTACAAAAAAATTAATAATATTTTAAACATCAAACATGTGACATGTCTTCAATATAAATACAAGAAAAAAAGGACATAATTAGAAATGAGGAAAGAAATTCATGGTCATCAGCAGCCATAAATGTAAAATTTAAAATGTATTGCACTATACTTTGTTTGACTTTTGAACCATACTTCAATGTACATATACCTCACTTAAATTTCAGTTCCCAAAATGTCCAATGCACAAATTTACAATTTATGGCTAAGTATTCAAGATATAATTGGTCCACTTAAATTGTGGCCATTTTACATTAGACGACTTTTTTGGACTCAGAATCTGAATCATTAATCATTTTCAAAGAATTTTGATCGGTTCCTTTGTTTATGTGAATGGTTTAAACCCAGAAATATTCTTTGAATGGGCGAGAATTATAGGACTTGGACGTGACGAGTCAGCATACAGCACTTTCGTGCATTGTTCCGCCTATTCGAGCATAGGAGGTATAATCTGTATGCTTTCAACGTGTTTAACGGGCGTTACGAATACATCGACGGAACAGTGCGACAATACATTCATAAAAGCAGACGTTAAAGTGCATAATACAGTTATTTCAGGTAATTTGTTTTCTCACATTTTTATGTAAATTAACGTAATTTCATTTATACGGTTTATTTGGTCATGACATGTATGACATATCTTTTCTTCTATCTATTCATTGTACTCATCGGATAAACATGATAAATGTAAAAAAATAAGAAATGCAAGCGCCTGAGTGATCATGATCACATATTTATACGCCACTTTAATAGTTCGAACTGTCGTTGTCAAACTTTCCCGTATTTAAGTTTTACGGGAAAGAATCAGGATATTGCCGAATGGAATATATTTACCCGTGCTTCATGATCTATTTTGCGACGTAAAAGTTTCAGAACGGCTTTACGTCTGTTGATTGGGTAGTAGTCTGGATATTACAAAGGTGCAGACCTGACTGCATAGATGATATAACAATATACTGTATAACGTGCGCCCAGCAAAGACAGATCAGCCTGCAAAAATGTGCAGTCTGACCAGTCTTCGCTGTCCGCTTGAAAAGAAAAAAAAAACAACAACTTTTCGATCCAAAGAATGCCCAGCGAAGACCGGACTGCGTGGATGCGCAGGGCTGGTTTCACATGTTCAATATTTTTCACGCTGAGAGTTGGTCTTCTCACGGATGTCAGTGGGCCAAATCTATTATATTGACGAGCCTAAGCATATCGCCATCTTCCGCTGTCTACTAGGTTGATCAAGTAATTGCCTTCATTTAACACTTTGCATGCTGTTTAAAAGTTCTGTAGATGACAATTTGGAATATTTGTTTTCTTATTTGGATCAGAAAATTGGGTTTAAAGCGTTCAAAGACATTGTACTCTTAGGTAACAGTTCGCATGTAGTACCAAAGCCTATTTTCTTAGGACAATTAGAAAGATAATCTTCAGTTTTTGTGCACTGAATTTTCTCATATAATGCTAAACGTTAAGTAAATAGACGAATGAGATAAAACAATATAAAAGAGAAAGTATGATTATAATGGGATAGATAACTGACAAATACGTGACCAGGGTAACGTCCTGTCGCGTGACGTGACTCAGTTTAAGTTCTGTTACATTAATTTTATTGTCTTATGCTGACAACAATTTTCATTAGCCATATGAAAATGATTCAGATATAAAAAAGATATGTAAGTGCATAAAATCAAAGTTAAGGGACCTCAGTATGACATAAAATCATGTAATTAATATCTATAAAGTTTGCCTTTGGAAACGAACAAACAAAGAAAAAGAACACATAAAAAAGTTTCAAAATTTCATGCCCTTCTGTTAATTTCTGAACCACCAATAAACCTTTATATGGAATTCACATTAAATTTTACAAGCCTATAAAAAGTCTTCATATTCGACATCTGAGCGAACGCAAATCTGATTAGAGAAATTAACCTATAACACTCTCGGGGCGAATTCAGCAAACAATATGATGATGTTTTTATTCGTATTTTCCCAGAAAACAGGATATGACATTTCATGCAAATTGTCACCATTGGGAACAATTTGCATGAAATGTCCAAAACGGTTTTCTGGGAAAAAATACAGAATAATCAATATGTCGTGTTTGCTGAAACTTCAAATTCCCTTGAAAACGATAACTTTATTATTTCTTGTTAATAACTATTTTCAGTTATTTCAGAAAGTAGACTTAAGTCTCGCGACAGGTAGTTATGAGGGGTGATCACTTTGTATTGCTTAACACTCACTTTGTATTGCTTAACACTCTGCATGCTCGATAAAAATGTCAGCGGATGACATTTAAAAAATCTTAATTTTTCTCAGGGAATAGGCTTTGACATTTCATGCAAATTGAAATGTCAAAGCTTAACAATTATCAGAATGTCAAAGCCTATTTTCTGGGAAAAATAAGAAACATATCGTCAGTTGTCGTCTGCTGACCTAGCCCAGAAAGTGATAAAAGGTTAAAAGTTAATTTCTGAGTACACTGCATCTTTACGGTCACAGAAGCTGGTCGACAGGTTACTCGTGGCCCAGGAGATCTGCCGGGTACGTCAGTCCGTATGGCGTACGCGCATGTACCTGTTTCCTTCATAGTGAAGTATGGTTATTTCACATATCAAGATAAATGATGTGTGACTGATGGACTGACTATCTGTCTGTCTGTTTATTTTAACTTAGACATGGAGTGGTTGCATAAATGTTCGTTTACATAAACAATAAGCTTGGATTTCTAGTATAACGATCATTCTTTTATCAGAAGTCGCAACCTCTGCGAATGCGTTTAACTTTACACTAAGATCTAGGGTGCCGAACCAGTTGAGAAGAAAATTCCAGCTGTTTCCTCACAAAACAGTGAAACATATTTCCTCTCTCTGGACATATTCAGTGAAAACTACCCATCGTCTCTGACAACAAAGAAAAGCATAAGCCACTTGAACAAGCACCTTCATAGTTACAGTCTTACAAGTCCCGCCCCACCCTGCGCTTCGAGGCTCTTCAAATACACTTTACGTCCAAAACAGTCTAAAATGTGTTTGTGTAAAATCGCAATAAGCACGGATTGTCAGTATAACAGCCATTATGTGAGACATAGACTGTACTAAATCCCTAGCCATGTGCGCTTTACGGAAAACGGAAGTTTGGTCACCGGGCCATTCGAATTTCTTCTCAGCAGACCGTGTGCCTAAGAAGTGTTACGTCATTTCTTTGTCGTTGCTAACTGTAATATACCAAAATTAAAACCCCGTTCTTTTTTTTATAAGTTTTTTTTTAAGTTTTAAAGCCCATAAAAATCTTGACTAGGACTGGTGCATTTGATATTTTGGTGTATATCTGATTACGGGACTTTCTGACATATATTACTTGCTAAAATCAACTTATTTGTTTCCAATGTTGCGATGTAAACTATGTAGATATGTAGATAAATGAAGTACAACATTCTTAAATAGACACTGTTTCTAATACAAACTAGGGTTTCCATAGCAACCGGAAATGCCCCGTAACGATAAATTGCCCAGTCCCGTTACGGGGTAGTCCTTAACCTAAGTTTTGACTTTCTTCATTCAAGCATAAAATGCCTTTGCGGAGAAATTCTAATACTTATTAAGAATCGAAAGAAATGTTTCTTACTTCAGGTTTTAGTATATAAAATGCGTGAACGGTATGGACAATTATCAAAATAGTGAATTTAGACAAAATTTCTCTTTGACTATCAGGAGGGGTGTTTTGTAAAGTCACACTTGCTGTGGTCAACATGTCATTATGTTTACTTCTGTTTAGTCATGCAAGGAAACCTAGTAGAAAATATTTCTGTTTGAAATAATTCATTTTTATTGTCATTTGTAACAGAACGGACAGTCGTAACGGTACATGACAACCGTAACGGTAAAAATATAGTAACTTTAAAATGGCATTTTGACATGTAAAACGTATATGTCTCAGACCCTTTTACTCTATTTCAGTGAGTAAGGGCTTCAGGACATACTTTACGGCTGTCAATAAAACTATTGATCCTAAAACATAATATGAACACAGTTACAAACGAGATGGGTATCCCTGAATTGGCATTAAATGCGAAAACCACTGATGATAAACCTGTTGATCAAACATAACTTTGGCATGTTATGTTAGCTGACTTATAAACAATCCACAGGAAACTATAACTTCAACAAAATGCATATTCAAGAAAATAAACATGAAAATGTCTGCACCTTTACACACTAGAGTAACGATGTAGACGTAAAAAGTAACGGTATAGACAGTAACGGTATGGACATTGCAGTATTCGTTATGAAAACTACACCTATGTCCCAACAAACAGAGTGGTGTCCGTAGTAAGAAAAGCTCAGTTTATATCATCCCTATTTAGGCCAAGCTGGTTTCATATGAAAAAGATTTACATTCACGTGAAAAATAAAAATGAATGGTGTGGACGCATATAACATGCATTTTTTTCAATCCATAGTCATTATTCCTGATATTATCATGTTCTTCGGCTGTGTTTCCACCTGTAAGCTTAATAATGGAGTAATAGATGTGTTGTTGACGTTCAACCGTGTCCAATGCAAATGTAGGGGTTTGATAACAAGATCTAGATGAAGTTGTAACGGTATGGACATAACATCTAGAGACAGACCTTTAACTTGAATTTTATAAGCAGTCAGAAATAAATTGTTTTCGAAAGGACTGTTACAATATACAAAAGATATATCATTTTATTACCTGTTCGCATGAATTTATTTTATGGAAGGGGTTCATGAGTAAAAATGAAGTAAAGTTTGAAATTTTGAAATCGGGACATTTTACTGTTACATTGAATGTAAAAGAACACACTTTCTCGACACCTTAAATTTTCAAGTATCTTACTGTACAACATTACTGAACATTTTAGTACAATGAGAAAATGAAAATGAAAACATTTATTACACGACTCTGAATTCAGAGTGTTTTTTAATGAATACAACGGAAGCAATACTCCCGCACAACAAAAGTAACGTAATTACGTATTCACCCATTCAGAGATATGCGAGCATGTAAAGATAACACACTGATTATTGTGTGTCGTTCTAAGTATTGTCTAAAGTTTATGCGTAAATCACAACTGCAGCAGACGATATTTTAAAATATGTTTATTTTTGTTTATCTATTTTTTAAAAAAAAAAAATAGGCTTGATATTTCATGTGAAACGAAGATTCACATGAAATGTCAAGACTTATTTACTATGACACACACGCACACACACACACACACACACACACACACACAAAACAAAAAAAATAATAATAATAACTAGAATGTCGCCTGTTACAAATTTTGCTTGGTGCTTTAAGGGATTTCACTTGACCTTCATTTGTGTGTGTCTGTCTGCCACATTATTCCTGTTATACACTCTTAATATGTTTAGTGAAATAAATTACTGTTATATGTACTGATACTGGCTAGACTGTGGGTGTCTTGTCTTGTAAGTGTAATAATGACATTGTCAGAATGTGAAAGTATGGCACTGGGCAGTAATTCATAATCCCTGCCTGCTCATCGTGCGCGGAATACTGACTAACAAAATATGCTTACAAAGGCATTTAAGGGGACTTAATAAACTTGGTAAATTTTCCTCCATTTTACAAGGGAGACAACTTTTGTGCCTTGTTGCATGCTTTTACAATGTACACCAAGCCCGTTCTTATCAGAATGGAGACAGGATTTATTTAATCAGAGTTGCTTCCCCTGAAAGTGTATCCATTTCTCTTAAGGTGAATGTACACACGTCAAGGGGGTAACTATAAGCTGCACGATTTTCTTCCCTTTCCAAAAGGAGACATCTCCAGCATAAAACACTTCTTTGAGTCTCTGGTCCATGAATTCCTTCTCAAAGGGAAAGAAAGAAATTGATCCATGATACAGCAAGTTCTATCATTTAAGACTAGCCACCCTCCCCTTTAAGAAGAGAGGAAAATACTTAAAGTGACAACGTATCCATATGAGAAAACGTATTTTCTTACCTTTGCGCCAACGAAGACTTAAATTAGTCTGCGCATTCGCGGAATCTGACCAGAGTCTTCGTTGTCCGCATAGAGAAACTTTGTATCCTTTGTTATTTAAAATGCGCCAAGTGAAGAGTGTAATCAGATTAAGCTGATCTGAATCTTCACTAGACGCACATGTCTGAAGGTACGTTTTCTGATGTTTCGGCTCAGTTATTCTCTCTCTGTTTAATAAGTCAGTGCTATAAACACTGGCCTGATTTCCAGCTACATTTCGCAACTTTGTCAGTGGTGTACAAGTGTCTTTGCATTTTAGTTCAATTTACTGAATAAACATACAAATATCTGGTTATTGTATTACTGTATTCGTCCTAAGTGTACGGACAGACAGGCCTTAACACCCAGTCCAGACTAAATCAGACGCCATGGAATGAGTAGTTTGCCACTCATCAAGTAGGTTTCAGATACCTGAACAAGAAGTAAAATGCATTGTACATCTCAATAGGAACAGTAATTCTGCTTTCAGAGTATTTTCACCATTGTTTTGTTCTTTTAGAGTAGAACCCTCACGTGGGAGACAAAACAAGTTTGACAGAAGTACCTCCTCTTAAAGTTCTTCTATGATAAGCAAGATTTGGCTTTTTATATGTGTAGGAAGTTGCAAGTGTCAGATCCTTTCTTTACAGGTAGAGTCCTTTTCAGAAGTTGATTGATGTGCATGAAGTAAACTATAAAATAAAGAGAAAGCCACTGCTGATAAGATATGTAGGTAATATGTTGAGACTATAAATGAAATATAAAATGAAAGAATCATTTGCAGCTAGGGTTTACAGGGAGAAATTTCTAGTTACTTGTCGTCATCATTGCGGTCACATTCTTTCATTTCCCTTATCGCTAATTCCGGTTTGCGTTCAGTTGGTTCGCACACTATGACTATGTATACGCGAAGAAAGTATGGCAAAATCAAGTGACCATTATTCTAGTGTTAAGGAGAATTGACGCATTCAGGGACAGGGCAGGTTACTCTTTCAAACTTGACTTCTTTACAGAAAGGGCATGGTGTGCAAAAGAACAAAGAGGAAGCCACAAAGGTTGTTTCCCGTGTAAAATGGAGGAAAATCTGTGTATCAGGTCCCCTTTATTGAGTCCTACATACAACCATTCTGCGATACAGGTGTTCACATATCACAACAATTATAATTATCTTAGGCTTTATCAATAATGTCAACGGCTTGGTACAAAACCACTTCATAAGTGTTCAAAGTTTATATAAAGTATTATATTTAACACCGGAAGTTAGGCTTTTGCATTTTAGTTAAAATAAAAGTATGAACAATTCTCTAGCCATTTCTCTAGCGAAGCACATATATTCATTCACGTTATTGTTCGTGTTTTGAACCTTCCTATGTGATTTCGTATCAACAGGCAGATCAAAATACGTTCAAGTTCCTCCGGGCAGAAAATAAGTAAACACGCATACACTCGCAGACAAAATTGCCTGGATGTAATAAAAAGCGAAGGCGTCATGAAAACGTGAGAAAACGTGCCTTCTGACATGTGCGCCCGATGAAGAATCTAATCAGCCTGCGCGTCCGAGAAGTCTGATCAGAGTGTTCGTCTTCCACATGAAAAAACTTTGCATCCTTGGCTATCCTAAATGCGTCCTGTAAATATTCTGATTAGACTGCGCAAATGCGCAGGCTTATCTTAATCTTTGCTGGGCGCACATGTCCGAAGGTACGTTTTCTGACGTAACGGCTCACCAAACAACGAATAAGCACCATTCTATAATGAAATTGAAGTTTTACTTGTGTGGTCTGTATGTTCTGCAATGACTATAATCTCACAACATCTGAAATAATGATGACAGGGACTCGTGCCTCTGGGAACCCCGTTTCGACTGAATTCCCAATACGGAAGGAGCACATGTTTCAAAGAGAACTATTAGAGTAGGTTTACAATAGTTGAGATATTGTAACGGTAGACTGGGGAAGTGTAGGGTCTTGTTGCAGTTCCCTTAAAGGGAATGGATACACTTTATGGAAAAGTAACTCTGTCAAAATTGTTTCTGGTTCACTCAAATAAAGGGTCAAATATAAAAAGCAAATAAGTTACTTCTCCCAAGAGGAGAATATTCTTTCTTCCCTTTAAGATATCAGACAAATCGTTACAAGTATTTGTTCGGTCTTCTTACCATTGACAGCGGAGTCTACTGCCTGCTAGCATAACATTGTTGTTACATTAGGTTAATTCGCCTATGTAAATTGTATTCTTGTGAGTCATAGTTCTAGAAAAGTAATTTTTTTAAACCACACACACACACACACACACACAGATAATATATATATATATATATATATATATATATATATATATATATATAATATATATATATATATATATATATATATATATATATATATATATATATATATATATATATATATATATATATATATATATTCTGATTTCTCCACAAAAACATACGCTGTGTGAGTACCAATAACATACGTGTTTGTGGAAGACTCAGACAAAAAAAAATGTTTGTCTTGATCGTATTGAGAGCTATGTAAGCTATGTCATTTTCTCCATATCAAATAGGAAAAAAGAAAGAATTTGTTTATTAAGCATATTAAGACAGAATTATGCAGAAAAAAAGGTTGCTAGAAGTAACAAACAAATTGTAAAGCTTTTTTTTTTTGACTGCAAACTTCGTAAAATCCCTACTGATAATGCAGACTCCTGCATATCTTTGTATTTGCTATACGTTATTGGGGCACGTGAGGATGCACATTAAATAGATTTGTCAATGTAATGTAATGAGAGCTACATAGATTCAGCATTCATGTATAGTTCATGCTTTAGACAGGAACCACTGTTTTATCCTTACGATTTTTTAATTAATATGTTATTTTATTTTATTGCAAGCGGCGAAATCAATATATATCCGAAAGGAATAAAAATGATACTTTCTCAAGTGAAAGAATAATATTTTCATAAGTGAAAAAACAAAAAACAAAAAAAAAAAAAAAAAAAAAAAAAAAAAAAAAACGAAAAAAAAAAACAAAAAAAAAAAAAAAAAAAAAACGTCGATGATATTTGGATTACTAGATGCCGATCCCACTTTGGATTTTGTGAACTCTAATTTCTCTGTTTCTGAGCAATACTATCAAGTGTTGGTATACATTTTCGCTAGAATGTGAGGAACATTTTTGTAACAAAATTATTTTTATTTGCTGAAACTTTTGATTTCGTCTCACCAGTGCTTCGTTTAGTTGGCGTCAGAGGCGCGCATTTGCGTGTAAACAATAATAAAAGAAGATTTGTTTTCTCTTTTTCAGTGAATATCATAAAAATTTTCATATATGTGATGAAAACATTCAAATTTACACTCGTGCTTCGCACTCTTGAAAATACTGATATTGTTATTACACTCAAGGAAATATTTATGGTATTCACAGGAAATGGGTAATATCCTCTATGTATCTGCTAAATTTCGACCGAGATCCAGAATGGTAAGCCCTCAGATATATTCCACAGCATAGACTACTTGTTTTTTTCTTGTGAAAGATAGTGCACAATACTGGTTAACCGCTTAGAGGACTAAGCCTGCCCAGTAAAAGTGTGGTTAGGTAAACTAACCGCGCTCGACATGACCCCACTGAGTTGACTGGGTCGTAAAACCTCAACACAAAAACCTGTAGAAGTACTGTTTTCATACTAGTTATTTATCCTTTGTCCTGAACCCAGATCTTGACTGGTTTAGCCCTTAAGTATATTCCTTGTCACAGACTATTTATAGAATCACTTGTCTGTTCTATCCAGGAAAGTGTTCCTATTTCAATCTATCATGTATATTTCAATTTAAATTTAGAATGACTGAATCGTCATATTTTTTTTCACGTCACAGACTGGAAGCACTATTTTAGCCTTGCAACTAATCCAGATAGCATTCTACTCAAATCTATATCGGACCGTTATCGGCCGGACAGGATTCCTGTGCTATATAAATATATGTGGACTGCTAGCTGGTAATAGCTTACCTATCATCTTTATTTTTAAAACATCTGTGTTTTGATCTGTTCTTACAACTTTCTCTTACCTTCTTCAAACATTTCCTGCTCTAATGCTAGGTATGAGGCAACATGGTAGTATCGGTGTGCTATGTAAGTAGAAAGTTCATCGTAATTATCGTAATTATAAAACACTCAGAACATATTAAATCATAAAGGGAACAGGTTGACTATGCGCAATTATGAAAAACAGGGGGAAAAATTCTATTTCCTGTTTTGCTTCCGGCACACCAGGAGGTCTACTCTAATAGGAAAGAATTTGTTCCCCATGGGACATTAGTTGCTAATGAGATTACATAACCCGCAACCCCCCCGCCCCCCCTCCCCCCCCCCAAAAAAAAAAAAAAAAAACTTGGTTAACATATGCAAGCAGTGAGGTCCATGATTAATCTGCACAACCGTGCAAGGTGTACGCCTTGCGTAACGGAGATTCCACAGATCATTCGCAAATAATTTTAAACGAATTGATACACTTTCTTGGGGAGGTAACTCTTTCCAAATTGCTCTGCCTCCCCTCTGAAAAGGGTCTGCACTAAAACAAAAAGAATTTGCTCACACGGGAAGTTAATTCTCACCTTCTAGACTAGACACCCCTTTTCGAAGGAATTTCACGTGCATGTGAGCAAACAGGAAGTCACAAAAGTTGTACCCCTTGTAAAACGGCGGAAACTTTACCTAGTCCCCTTTAGCGATATGCTGATTGTGATGCGTGAATTGCCGGCTGATATGTCAATTCTTTTTCACATACAAATTTACGTGTTTCACTCTTCACAAGTACTACACAATTCGCTAACTTCCTGAAAAACGTATTTGTTCTGGCTCTAAACTCACTGCACGTATTTTACATGTAGGCACAGATGTGCAATCGACGTTGGTTTTTAGCTTTCAGCTAACAATCATTACAAAGACGTTGAGATGTTTTATTTATACAAGGGAGGCAATTTTAGCCGAACAGTACTCGTTTTCCTGGTACTTGATTCTTGTCCCCAAGAAAAACTACTCTTAAAGATAACCAGATAAATGCTGCAGTTTATAGCAGAATAATCTCCCTTGGATGTGTATCCATGCATCTTAATTCACCAGTGACGGCAATAGGAGCAAGTCCCAGCCTTTGAATATAAAACGCATTCCTCGACACACTTCCTTGTTTATAAGGCGATAGGTCCGCATTTATAAGTCAGTCTGCATCAGTCGGCGTTCTTCGGTCATCGTCGCCTTTGTTTGTTCTGTGAATCGCTCTCCCATGGCGTTACTGACACATTCATCATTCGGACCGCCACATATTCTGTAGCGCTGTGCAAACCCAGGAAATGTCTTTTTGAATGCTTTTCTAAATCCGTCACTCAAAAATGCGTAAACAAAAGGATTAACGCATGAGTTAGCATACGATAACGTATGTGCGAAAATTTTAAAATTGTACATAGCAGGAGTCCTTGGGAAATGTTCATCTAATTTGATCCAGAGGTTTACAATGTGGATTGGCAGCCAGAAAGTGGCGAATACTATGACTACAGAGGCTACTAGCTTGGTGACACGTTTCCGTCTCCTGTCTTGTTGTTGAGTCTTTTTGGAAGAAATACCGTTACTCTGAAGCTGAAAAAAATAAAGTGAAAGAAAACATTCTTTGACTTTCCGTCGAATCAATCTTCCAGTTCTTAGCAAGGCCACATGTCTAATTCTTTAGCTGAAGTCTTCCCTTGGCCTACCGCTTACGTGAGCGAACAACACAGGTTCTGCATGCGAGACTGTGCGAAATGTTTAAGATATCGCAGCACCCTTGAAAACGGTTGTGGAATTTTTAAACATTAACCTTCTGAGTTGTTATCCGATTTTGATCACAATAAAGGGATACTCTATATACAAATAAAATTGAAGCTTCATTTTGATGATATCTGACTGGTGCTTTCTGATTGTAAAGGATTATTTGTCAGTGGCGTATAAAACCTTAAAACATTACATGGATGCTAAATGGATGCACAATTAATCAGAAATAACAATGAAACATTACATGATTAGTCAGCTATTTAAGTGTTTTATAGACCCACAGGACTGTAGAACAAACAAATGATGAGTTTCAAATGTGCTGCAGTAGTTTGAATATAAATGATTTATTTTAAAATGACTTTTCTTGATGCCATATGTACATTGTAATAAAGGAGAGTGTCTAGCAGCAAATAATAGAATAAAACAAGAGCCTCCTTATGCAAAAATCTACCTTTTGCTTCCAGAGAGAGAGAGAGAGAGAGAGAGAGAGAGAGAGAGAGAGAGTTTTGTTGCTCGTTGCAAAGAATTTTGTCACATTACCCCTTTCATTCATTCTCCGCATTTAAAGTTTATGCTGTAAGTGGGTCCAGTATACAATAGCAAGCAAACATATTTCACTATCTGCAGGCTGAATGCGATTTACCTCAGTTCCCCTAAATATTAGGACACCTTTCTTATTCTAAAATTTGGGCCACTACCACCTGTTGCTGTATCTCAATATTGCTGGATCAGTAGCGAACAGTGTAGACACTGATCGGACGTCGCGTTAAACGGCGTATGATCTAGATTTACACTGTTTGCTCAGGCCTGTCAGTTCGAATACTTAGGGTAAATAGGGAAATTTTACTCGGTAAACACACAAAGTTAACATTGGGGATCGATATTTATACGGACAGTGTCAAGCGAAAAAGTGCCTTCGAACATGCGAAAAATGCGCAGAATCAGATTATCCTGCGTATGCGTAAAATATTATCTGGGCCTTTGCTTTCTATTTATACATTATGTTGTATTCAATGATTCTGTTAGCGGACAGTGAAGGCCCCGGTCAGACTGTGCATCCGCGCAGTCTGATCTGGGCCTTTTCTGTTCGCATATGTCCGAAGACACGTTTTCGCATGGCGCGACACAAATACGGTAATTCCATCCCAGTAAGAACATAAAATTATCGTTTGATCGATCTTGTACATGTACGATGTTGTTTGTGCTGTGTGTCCGCTGGGAGACTTACCCCGGATGCCATTCTGTTATTCCAAAGAGTCTTCAATATAAAGGCATAGCAGAAGATGATAACAGCGAGTGGTACGACGTATGTGGTAAACACAACAACGATTATGGAGGCTTTCCAATAAACGATCACTGGTTCCGGCCATACCTCAGCGCAGTCCTCACTACCCGGATGCCTCCCGGGAACAGTGCGGAAAAATATTGCAAACGGTAGTGAGATCACAAAGGATGCTAAAATCAAAAGAGAAACACATTAATTAGCATCTTCAAATAGAAATTAGCCACCCCATGAGTAGAGGGTCCTTATACCACTGATGTGAACAGCGATGCCAAGTTAAATCTGTGCATACACAGTATCCCCAGAGCGTTTGGGCCACAACATGAGAAAACATACCTTCTGACATGTGCGCCCAACAAAACCTCAAATCAACCTGCGCATTCGCGCAGTCTGATCAGTCTTCGTTATCCACATGAAGAAACTTTACATCATTGGCTATCCAAAATGCGCCTAGTTATTGCGCAAGCTTATCTGAATGTTCTCCGGGCGCACGTGTCCGAAGGTAGTTTTCGGATTTTGCGGTTCAATCCCCTTCTGAAAATACAGTTTGCAGTCTCCAGTGATTCTGTAAGCGAAGACCCGGATTAGAATGCCCATCCGTACAGCGAGATCTGGACGTACACTGTCCATACAGCACCAAAGACATTCCTTTCAATTTATCTATAATTTCAGTGTCAGAAATCGAGCAACACCTCAATCAGACAATATTTATCTAACCACATTTTTTTCAATCGTGTTTTGATTTTCTTTTTATTGTGGGTATGTACTAAATGCTGCTACTATTTGTTGTATAAGATTAGGTTTAACAGCAGAACAAATTTATCTTTCATCCTTCAATTTAAAAGTACAAACACATTAAGGATTATGCGTCGTATGACAGGGTTCAACTTCCTTGGAAACTTAAATACTTTCCAACAACTAAATTTTTCCATTTTTGGTAACATTTACAACTGTTGCAAGTACCTCAACTGCTAACTGTACTGACATATTCTAATTCATTTTCTCTCATTACAACCATGAAATAATTAAAAGAAAAACAACAACAAAAAACAAACAAAAAAAAAAAAACAAAAAAAAAACACAAAAAAACTTAAAAGTGAAGATAGCTGAAAAAGCAGCAATCACGAAGCATAATCTTCCCGAAGCACCGAAAGTAGACACGCAATCACAGATAGCAGGCGGACGAACGTAGAAGTCGTAGTTAGCATAATTCGCCGGACAGACAGGCCTGAGCAAACAGTTTTGACCCAGACCAGAACACGGCCTGCACTGTTTACCTCTCAGCTAGACTTTATCATAAGCTAGTTGATACACATTTGAGTCTTTCTAATTTTTGTTTTAAATAATTTCCTATGCATGATAACAGCTTGCACATGGTTTCTGCAATATCTAGGAAGAGCAACAGTCACAGAATATAGCCTAGCAATGACACTAGAAGGAAGAGCAAACAAACAATGGCAGACAGTAGACGTGCCACAAACCATAGAAAAACAAAATAACCTGCAGACAAGGAACAGGACAAAACATGAAAATTACCTCGCACCTAGCTGCTAAATATAAAAGGTTACACAAAAAACAAACAACATCGCCTCAGAAAAGACAGAATTTTTAAACTAGCATGATGCCTGGACCTTCATAATTAGTGGTATTTCGAAACAGAAGAGGTGTGATGCATTGGGTATAAAGAAAAGCATTGTGTATAAATAAAAAAAAGTTTATCGTTACTGTGTCGTTAGACACCGTAGATGTATATAAGAGCACAAAACATCAAGTAGGACTGTATTGACGCGCGGGTTGCTATTTGTTAGCAGTATATACATACCTAACCACACGACAAGACACACGACAAAGGAGGCTGTAGTTGTTCTCCAACTCCTGGACTGGACAGCATAGACAATGGCACAATAGCGATCTATTGTCATCGCCATTAACGTCAGGCAGGTGGCGTGCAAAGTTACCTGAAATCAGAAATATTTAACAAAGTGGCTAATGCCAGTCAACTGACAATAGCCGATTTACGTAAAATGGCTATTCCAGACGACTGGTAATAGCCATTTTAACGTAATTCGGCTATTTTTAGTTGACTGGTAATAGTGATTTTAATGTAAATTGGCTATTACCAGTCGTCTTCATAAATGTATTAGGAAATTCAGCCATTTTATAGTAACGTCCTATTTCTATGTTTGTTTCGTTGTCTATATCTCTGTTCCGTGCTAAGTCGGAGCTTTTATGGACCGCAGTATATTCTTGATTTATTTCGGACTTGTGATCCTGAATGATTTTAGAAAACATAAATTTGTACGCATCTGGTATTATTTTTAGTGCAACCATGCAGTTTTTGCAAATGTTACTAAATGAGTTCTGATACTGTTTCAAGTGATAAAGTTTTATGCTTACGACACATATTATAATTGCAAATCATAATTGTAGCGCATGTCACGTTTTTTTTTCTTACCCAAACTTACAGAATTGAACGTTAATCATTTTCATTTGTGTATATGAAAACCTTGTTATTGTTATGTCCCAGAGGGCCGCAAAGTAGAATAGTAAATATTTGTTATTTTAACTACTTGCTGTACCATCTCTAAACCATGTAAACATTTTATAAATACACAGATAAAAAATAAATTCATCTGGTTAAGCCAAAAAGAAATGCAGGGATTTGCATGTTAGTTCAGTCTACGAAATTTCATTCCGTACCACTTTTCTTAAGCGGTTTCAATGGACGGTAGGGCTTGGTATGTCATTTCATCTCTTAGTCGGGTAAAATCCAATATTTCGGAAGCAAAGTGACCTAAACTGTATGGACGGAGGCGTAAATCATCATCTAAACAAACAAACAGTATCACAAGAGAAATGAAAGATTAGAACGGAAGCAAAAGATGCTAGTTGTTAGTTTGATGCTTTTTTTATTTGCTTGAAGCATAGCTGTTTTAGACAAAAACAACATTTTTGTAACCTTTGAAGTTGTTGTAATTAACCGTAATATGACGCACCGATTACCTAAATATAATTATATAGGCTATACCAGGTTTTGATTATCTCAGAAAATGCACAATTTGATTAACACATTCTTTTTGATTTTATTGTTGTTTTAATATGTTCAATAAAATCTATAAGAAATGCAAATTTATTACAAGATATAAGTTTGTTTGAACCCCTTAATTACCAAATTACGCGAAATAGTCAGATGATTTGCTCAACTGACCAATGTGGCAAGCTTACGCAATTAGGCATAGACAGGTTGAGATGAAACAAGCCAATCATTGTTTGTTTTGTCACCAATGAAAATTTAGACATTTTCGGAAGTTCATTAACTTTTGTTTGTTTTGTCACCAATGAAAATTTAAACATTTTCGGGAATTCCTTATAAAATCTTTGGAGCAAATTCTTTCCTTTTAGAGCACACCACTTTTTTCAGACAGGGATTGTTATACAGGAAGCAAAAATGAAGTCGTAAAAAATGTCTCCCTTATAAAAGAGTAGAATGATATAACCTTGTACATCCAGTCTCCTTAGGGCTAAAGAAGTTCATTTATATGCTGGATGATTAGACTGATATTACCATCATATATATTGGTTAAATTCATGAAATCTAAACATTTGTTTTTAGACGAAGTCTTATAAGATCATTTGTGAGTTAACTCTGTCAGCCGCTCTATGGCAGATGTACGTGCCATGAAGCGACGATAAATCAAGTTTTGAAAATCAAAGAACCTCGCCCCCCCCCCCCCCCCCCCAACTCTTTTTAGAATAACAATTTGACAGAATTAATGATGTACATTGCGCGATGGTGCTTTCGTAAGAAAGGGTCGGTCCGTTGAAACACACACCAAACCACATACTTTATCTTTTTTCTTTTCACCCTAAAACTACTTTGTTACTTTTTTTTTATCTCAGGTGGAATAGGGTATAAAAGATGTAGGTATAATAAGAATCCATACAGTTTAATCTGGTCTTTGCAGCAGATAAACGTAAGTGAAATATAGGCCGGTCAGGGTTTTTGCAAAAGAAAAGCTCAAGTGGAATATAAGTGACGACCAAGAAACACCTGACCAGCAAAGTCATGCATTGCATCTGTGCAGTCTGATCAGGATCTTTGGGTCTTTACAGTAGAAAAAAAAACTAAAGTGAAATATGGACCGGCGTCCAAGAAAAAATATGACCAACAACGTTCCGGATTAGCATGTGCATGTGCGCATCCGCATAGTGTGATTACGTAGTTTGCAATAGAAGAAAACGTTAGACCGTTTTGTCCGAAAACCGTTACCACTTCCACTGGACCTGCATGTGACGTTTTTTTTTCTTAAACACACACTTGGTATGCACGAACGCTCGCATGAGCGAACGAAGAAATAAACAAATAAACAAAAGAAAGGATGAATAAAAATTACACACCCAGTCGGCGCATTATAGATATTAACAGCTTGCATAATATTGAACAATCATTTAGTAAGGTGTCTTTAATCATTAGAACCTGTGTAGAAATACTTTGTTAATCTTTTCTATAATGTATGTAGATGATTAAACATACTATTTATTAATATTCAATTTTCAGCTGTTTGGTTTGTGACTTAAAATTTTAAAATGTGTTTTGGGGTATGGTTTGGGGGTATGGTTTTGTGGTATTTTGTGGTGGTTTATGGTGTTTCAACGGACCCAGAAAGGATAAATAGTATGCCTAGTTGGCGGGACCGAGATAAAAAAAAAACAACAACTAATGAGACAAAATTATGACGGAATTTCAGTAAAATTTCTCAACGTCAGAAGAGATAATAAAATTTTGTTTGCTTTGTTTTAGCATATTTAGGACCCTAATTCAGACAAATGGAATTTTTTGAAAATAGCAACAAATGTGCAAAGAGACAAGGCCTTTTTGTTTATGACTAACGTACCCAAGCCACACAGCATTTATAAAATGCTGAACCAGTGGCTAGTAAGAATGTTCAGATGAAAAGACATGGACCAAAGAAAAAACAAAAGGTGCAATCCGGCGTTCTAGGAATTTAAGCATTACGAAAACACGCCTATTTAAATATACTGAGAATTTTACCACCAAAAGTGAGAACTTTCAGACAAAAAATTCTGGTAGTTTTCATATTTCTCCTCAAAACATAGATTGTGGATACCTATTAGAACCGCCTCCACGACGAGGCGGTTCTAACGAGTACCCACAATCTATATGTTTGAGCAGAAATAAGAAAATTAATGCATACCCCTGTAAACCCCAGTTTTACTTTATAAAAGTGGGGTTTAAGGGGTCAAAACTATATAGGCGTGTTTTCGTGATGGATTGTGACAATCACTACATAAATTTATATTGCAGTATGTCTAAATGATAAAAAGAAGCTATTGTGCGAACAAATGCGCGACCGGTGGTGAAATTAGATATCAATACCGTATCTAGCGTTTCATAGAGTGGGGCTTGACTTTGACAAAGATACTGTCAAAGTTTCGAGGGTTTCTGTTTTTTGAGTAGTGGTTTTCGAGTAAGAAAAGTGAGTTTCGAGTTAAACAAAAAGTGAGTTTCGGGTAGGAAAAGTAAGTTTCGAGTAAGAAAAGTGAGCTTCTAGTTAAAAAAAGTGAGTTTCGAGTAAGAAAAGCGAGTTTCGAGTTAAAACAAAATGAGTTTCGAGTAAGAAAAGTGAGTTTTGAGTTAAAATAAAGCGAGGTTCGAGTAAGAATAGTGTATTGCAAAATAATAATTAAAGAAAAAATTCTAAACATTCATTTGAATTAAACTGAGCGTTATGATTCAAGCAAACATGGTACTTGTTGAAAAGGGTAGATTTCTCAAGGTAGAACATGGTATCTAAAGTTTCTGCTATTCTTTGTCGCTATCTTCTTTCTTGAAATTGTTTCTTGTTTGAAATGCCTTATCAGAACCTGATCTGTTGTCTTCATAATTCGACTCGATGCAAACCAGTTTGTATGTGCTTAAGATCTAAACATTATTTTTGCCTATGATGAAGAATCAATAGAAATATCGGGATTGTTGGATGTTTATATATTCGATGCCCATGACTTATTTTTGTGCGCTCCGACAAACGAACTACAAGACGAAATATTTAGGCGTAAACATCTAAGTACCGGCGCAATTTTTGTTCATGTTTACTTAGAGATATGGAACAAGGGTATACTAAAGTTTAATAAATTTTCAATGTAACAGGTAAAAAAGAACAACAATGTCATTAAAAAATGTATACTTTATTGAAGTTGATTATATATTTGAATGAAATGAGAATAAATTATACATTAATCTGACAAGATATAAAGCCAAATCATTTCACGTGGAAACACTAAAAAGCGCGAGCGGGCAAAAGAAAAGACCTGTGTAGGCTGTACTGTATTTTTACCAGAAAAAAAAAAAAAAAAAAAAAAACAGTAAAAAACCACGTGAGCGTGCAAACTACATGAGCGTGCAAAATAAAGTACACACGGGGACTGTACTGTATTTTTTTTATTTAAATCTGGAGATGATTCATGTTGTTTGAAATGTATTATAATATGCTCAATGTATGATTATTGCAGTTAATGACTGCAATGTGTCAAACTCAAACTGACAGAAAAACCAACCGGTCAATGAAAACAGCTTTGCAGATGTAAACACGACTGGGCATAGCACTATGTAAAATTATCATGGACCTTGCACCTGAAGAACCCTTTTAGTTTATTCATAAAACATAGGTGACCATGTACCTGAATGAAGATGGTATGTACATACACATGTTCTAAATATGAGTGATTTTTTAACGACTGACTATCGAGATATAAAAACTTAACTGCAGCATACGAGCACTTTACAGAAGTGTCCCAGATTTTGACCTCTAGCCCCATCCCGAGACTTAAGGTCCATTCTTATAGAATCGCAGAAGACCCTCCTATGTACACATGCTCCAAATAAGAATGCTTTCTGTTACATGACTGTTGAGATATGGAAATATATATATATATAAACTTTATCGCAGTGTGGCGCGCACGTACACGTACGACGAGCTTTAGAACGGAAATAACAAAATTGATAAATGCAACTAATAGCCAGTTTTACTTTATAAAATTTGGTTTTGATGGCATCTTCATTGCATAGGCTTGTTAACCTAATGAAAGGTGATTATTATGCCTATGTTGAGAAAATTAAATATAATATGAGTAGGAGAGACATCTTTATCACATTTGTAACTTTGCACGCCATATATCCCATTTGTAGCTTTACATGCCATTTTACACATAATACAAGTAAAATGTGCAATAACCATGCACATCTAAAGAAATGAAAACTATTGGTTGTAAACCAACCTAAAAATGTCACCACGAAGAGACGTACTGAATTTGAAAAAGAAGAAAAAAATAAAATAAAAAAAAGAAAGAAAAAGAAAAAAATCGGTCACTGTGTGATTCGAAATCACGCCCCTGCGAGTGACAGACGAAGATGCTAACCATTACGCCATAATTCTGATGTAACCATATGTTGCAAAATTAAGGTACTTATCAATATTTACGATGCGGTTTTAAAAATCCTTTGAGAGCTAATCGAACACGCTTCCATATGTAATAATCCAAAGCTATAGTAAGAGACCGGCGCCGGTCAATTAACCGAGGCCTTGTAGTAATATACTCAACAAAATAATTTAAGGGCCACAGAGTGCAAATTTCCATATATACAAACTTTGGCCGGGTGCATGGACAAAACCACAGAAGATATCAAAATATCGTTGAATGTTTCTTTTAAAGGAAGCCCTAAAGGAGTGTTGCCAACAAAAAAGTTTTAAATCAAATTTTTCATTTTAAAATTCGCAAAAACACTACTTTTTACCAAAAAATTACAAATTGACATTTTCGCGTCAAAAGTGATGTCTGGGCTCCCAACTGTGAAAACTTCATAGAGAAAGCCTCATTTGTTATCAAGAAACGCACATTTTGCTAGAGGTACCCTCTACCAGATTATTCGTTGTATATGGGGAATTTTTTAGGCATTTTTAGCCTCTCAAAGGGTTGGCCTCTTTTTCTTGCCATATCTGTGTGCATTTTACTCGAAGGAAGGTTGATTTTGCATGATTTTGTGTGTGGCAGAGTATTATTTTCATTAAACAAAGAATTTTTCCGGTATTGTGAAAAAACTTCATTTTGGGGTAAAAATCGTTATTTTGGAAATTCCTGTTTTTCTTAGAATCCTTTGGTCTGGCGTTGTTGGTGCCATTGACATTTTTGTAGCTGAATATGTTGCGAACATGTTGAGCTGATTGAAAAGGGCTGAGACTTTCAGTTTTGCCTATGAAATAATTTTAAAACTTGAGGGTTGCATTTTAGTGATAATCAAAGGGAAAATAAAACTGGTGGCCCTTAAATTATTTTGTGGAGTATATTTCCAACGATATCCATTAAAGAGTTGCAATACGTAAACTGGACATACTTGGTAGATTTCCGCCAGTTTTACAAGGGAGGTAACTTTTGTGACTCCATTTTGCCTTTCCTACACATCAAACGACCTTTGAAACTGAGTCTGTTCTAAATGAGACAAATTGTTTTCTTTTTGAGTAGGCCCATTTTCAAACAACTTCGATACAGCGTTACCCTTCCCCTGAAAGAGTACCCATTCCCCTTACATTTCTGGTCAAGAATATCTCTTTCCTCCATTAGTGTGCTCAGACTGGGGTAGCTGGTCGGGTAGATTATTGCTTTCAATGACACAGACTTTCATCGACCGACTGGAATGGTCTGGTTCAAAACAACAGTGAATATGCGCATGTAAGTGTGTGTCTGTTTTCTCGTCGAGGCATGATGCCTAATAAACAATCTATCTACATAACAAATTCATGCAAAACGACTCAAGAAAGAATTAAACGATATTTCCTCGACGTCTAATCGACTGCGTAGATGAAACACAGAATCACCACAAGACTTAATATAATACTAATATGAATGATATAAGAGAATTTTCAACTAATTTTGTCCTGCGTAGTCACAATCAATCATTTAAGCTACTTGATGTTAAAATAATTGCTATAATTCCGCAGCATTTAAGGCTAATGGAATCACTTGGTAGATTTGGCGTGCTTTTGTTTTCCAAGGGAGAGAACATTGTGATTCTCTGTTTGCTTTCTCATGCACCAAGCGGCTCCTTAGACGACATCTACTCTAAACGAAAAGCGTTTGCTTGTAAGGGGAGCAGAAAAGAAGCAAAAGAATTTTGACAAAGCATAAGGGAGGTAAAACAATTCTGACAGAGCTTTATTCTCTGAAAGTGTATCCATTCCTCTTAGAAGGAGAATGAATGTACATTCTAAGGTGAAACTCCATTTCAGAGGATGATCACTTCAGCAGTAAATAATTCGCTTGCCTAGTGAACAAATCCTTTTTCTCAGACGAGAGCTTCTTCTAAGAGAAAAATACTACCCAGGAGTAAATTCTTTCCTTCAAGATTAGTTCTCTTTCAGACGAGATGCAAATACTTTCTAGTCAGATAGATCTCCATCAGGGAGCAAATTCTTTCTGTTTAGAGTAGACCTTTTTTTCAGAAGGGGCTTATTGTGTAGATAAAGCAAATAGGAAATAACAAAAGATATCTTCCTGAAAACAAGTTGGAATATCTACCAAGTGCATCCAGTCCGGTAAATCAAACAAATCATACATGCAATAAGGCGGCTCCTACAGAATTACTTAACTTAAATTACCGTCATTTTCAGAAGCCATTACTAGTTTAAATTTGAGGATATTTATGAGTAGAAAGTTGTAATTTCCTAGAGTGCAACCTTTATCATACTAATGGCAAAATATTATATTTTCCCCTGAAACTATTAAAGAATATTGAAATTCAAAATAATAGTGTGGACATGGATCGGGTAAAGTTTCCGGAAGAAAATATTGCATTGAACTCTGATTACGGTTAAATTTCATCCAAATATAACTGTAAATCTTGTGTGCAGATAAACCAATCACCCCCATAATTGTTCTCAATATGAGCCTCAGGATGAGAAAGCAAGAAAAACAACATTATGTCAAATGTGCACAGCCCTGTCCCAAAGCAACCGCCTGTCCACACAGTCTCGTCTGGATTTCTATGTTCTTCATCCACCGACACAGTAAACAAAGAGCGAAAGCCCATATTAGACTATGCAAATCACCAAGACATACAAACAGCTAAACCAAGATCAGTGCAGATGTAAATGAAAATCTGGATGATTTCCGCCAAGAGAGACAACAATTGTGGCGTTCCGTTTCTCTGTTACACTGCGTCTCTTCCGAAGAGAGGTCTACAATAAAATGAAAAGAATTGGCTGGACTGGGCAACAAACGCTATTCTTTCAGAGTTATCCCTTTTTTAGAAGGTAGACAAAATAATTTTGAATTAGGTGCTCCCCTGAAAGCCTAGCCATTCCCGCGAAGGGGAATGCGTACACATTCAGGGGAGGCAACTGTGTAAATTTGTTTATCCTCATTTGTTTATCATGGTTTACTCATGGGGTAAAGCAGCGTTTATTTATAACAAATGGTATGCACCATATAACTCAAACACATCATTGGACTAAATGAAACCTTGGCCAGGCGTATATAACCTTCCACCGTCAATACTAGGAATAAGTAATGTCTATAAACACATGGAATAAAAGTTATGGCAAGAACTTAATACTAAATTCATAGATATTTTTGTTTTGTATTTAGCTCTCAGTATTTTAGACTATATCGAACCGTCTCTAACAAAGAAGACGGGACAACATGGGAGGATAGAATGGAAAAAGCCACCCACATTAACAGGAGTATAATAGTTTCTTGTACTAACTTTATCCAAGATGATATGTCTCATGATCTCACCGTTAGTTACAGCAATATGTAACCCCCATCAACTCACCCACAATATTCACATGTATGCCTTCAAATTGTCTCCATTTAAGGGAAACTTGCTGGGCAGGCAGCTCTGTCATAATCGTTTTCTGAAATAGGTCTACAGTAATTGTCTGTTGCTGATAGTGACGCATTATGGGTTAGTGAATTTAACCGCAATACTTTTCGTGGAGTTATTTTGAAAGCACACACACGCATAATTTAGTCGCGTTACATAAGCAGAGGCGCAGGCGGGGGAAGGGGATTTTTAACGCATCTGGGAACAGTGAAGACACAACGAGAACATCAGCTTTGTCTGAAATGCTTTTGATAATCTATTGGCAAGAAAAAGAAATCTTGATGAGTGGACGGAGATTTTAACCTGAGGAAATACGTTAATGCCTTCTAACAGTCACATTATCTTTACAATTGGTCATCCTGGCCGTTTATTTCAAAAACGCCGCCAAAGGGAATACGGACGGCGTCATCAGAAGTGTCTCAAATGACCTGCTTGAACAAAAAATCCCAGACCTGTGAATCCCAGGCCAGTGAAGCAATAAGACATAAGACATTTTTTAAAGTCGGAGAAGTATTTCCACAGTAACAATGTATCGCTATTTGCCAACTTAGAAGCAGAGTTTTCTTGTTACAGCTTGTCCTAATTTTTTAACAATTCAATTTCAACACCTGGTGATGTGTCTAAAAGCTGCTGAATGACAAACAGTGTAGATATTGATTAGACGCCGCATTCTACAGCGACTGATCTCACAATTTGCTCAGGTCCGGGGCATATGTAAACAGTAAACATCCAAAATTGCCTGCCAAAGCAGACAAGCTCACAGGGGCATTTACCCTTCGTGGCCAATGATTGATTGATTGTGTTGGGGTTTAACGACACGTCAACCCTTGAGGGTCATTTTGTGTCGTCTCCCAGAGAAAGGGAGAAAAGAGATAGAAGAGAGAGTAGAGGAGATGAAAGAGAGGGACAGGGAAGAAAGAGAAACAGGAAAGTGAAGAAACAGAAGAATAAAAACATTCCCCTCTACCCTTACCCACTACAAGGATAGCAGGCCTTGCCCAACTGTAAACCAATATCAGTTGGACGCCCCGGTGATGTAAGATACACAGCACCTTCGCACCACCCGACCACCCCCTCGTGGCCAATGAGGTGGAGGTCGCCAGGGAATGCCCTAAACAGACTGCATAGACGGAACGACTGGTATGCGTCCGTGCTGTCCACATATAGACCATAGACCCTTTTTTCGTGGTGGCTTAAATAATCTCTGAGAGACTGTGCAATTGTTCCGAAAGGAAGTCGTTAAATATGGCTTCTAAATGACATTGCTTCTCTTTGGTCGCAGCAACTTCATGTCTTATCCGAGTGTATTTTAATTGCCAAATAATCTCATCTACAACGTGAGAAAATATGCCTGATGACATTAGCGTCCAGCGAAGACTCAGATGAGTCTGTGCATCCACACAGTCTGATCAGTCTTCACCAGTTGCTCAGTGGCTAGTTAGGATCCAAAGCTTCTTCAGGCAGACAGCAAACACTCGGGTCAGAATGTGCACATGTACCGTCTGAAATGAGTCTTTGTTAAATGCATATGTCCAAAGGGACAATTTCTCATGTCGAAGCCCACCAGTTATCACAGAAGCACAATTACTGACGCAAACGCGAAAGCTGTGACGCGAATATACCAAGAGAACGACTAACATGCTGGATAAAAAAACAGCAGACGACATTCTGAAATATTTTTGTATTTTCCAAGATAACAGGCTTTGACATTTCATGCAAGACAATTTGCATGAAATGTCAAAACACATTTTCTGGAAAAAAAGAAAATGTTATCAACTTGTCGTCTGCTGAATCTGCCCAGAGAGTGGTAAAGATTAATAAGACTGTAAAAACACAGCAGGAAAATCACAAAAAAGTATTAAAGGAACAAATGAAGCTAATTGAGGTTCTACAATGTTTGAGCCGTGTCACACGAACAGGGATCCCTACGCATAGGACAAAACCGTACTCGCAGATGAGATGAGCACCCGGACCTACATTCTTTGACAGTAGCTTCAATAGTATCCAGTCTTTCCCAAATCGTAGGTTTGATTGGACAACGCGCATGTGCAAGCTGATCGGGTTCTTCCTTGATCGCAAATACGCTACAGAATTGAACTTCTTGCGTTACTGAATTCCACAAATAGACACTAGGATGTGTAGGCCCAGCTTATGCAGCGAACTAATTGTCTCAAGACGGTCTTGAATTGATCTTTCCATGCTATAATTGTCTGATGATTAATAGTTTGGTGGCCTCTTTCCTGTCAACAAAATTATTAACCAAAGTATACTCAATCCGTGAATGAGCTTTTATTCTGAAAAAAAAAAAAAAAAAAAAAAAGAAATCTATACTGATGAAATTCTCTCATCTCGCCTTTATCTCGTTGATATTACTAATACAATTAGTTCTGGCTTGCACAGAGGTTCTCGAGGCAGAAATCATCATTGGTTTGATGAAATCTGAGAATTCAAAACTGATAACTTATACCCATAAGCCAGACTTTGTCAGAACGGGGACTTTGACCAGTCAGTAAATTGTAATACTGCTTTGATTTTAGCTAAAACAACGCTTTAATTGGTTTAATTTTTTTTATTCATTTAAGTTCATATATATACATCGCATAATAATGTTATGGTACAGGATTTGATAAAAAGCTAACAGCTTATATAAATAATCTCCTGACGCTTTAATTGAAAACAGTGGTGCGGTCTCTCTCTCTCTCTCTCTCTCTCTCTCTCTCTCTCTCTCTCTCTCTCTCTCTCTCTCTCTGTGACTATTGTGAAAGCTATTTAACAAGTAACGTTGGATCTGTAGGACTATGATGTGCAAAACCGTATAAACTGGATGTAAATACTAATCCCAGAAACCTGACCTCACCTCAGTTGTTGCCGCTTCTCAAGGTCTTACCTTACCAGACCAATCACTCCTTAATTTGGCTACAAGGATCTTTATACCGTATGTACACTAAATATTTGGACAGGCAGACCGGGATTAACGGTGCCATGAGCAGTTTGATCAGTGTCTACACTGTTTGCCATGCCGATGTCATATGTAAGAGACATGTTCGTGCAGCGAAATGGGTTCGATCAATTATCGGGAGGGGTAAATGAAGAACTTAAGGTGTCTAGAGTTAGAGGCTAATAACTTGAGCTTTCGTTCATATATATTCCAACCGCTTACATTATACTGACAAAGAGTGCATTAAATGCAACAGACCAATCGAAAATCGCCCAAAATTATCTGCTATCTTCGTAAATATCTTCATTTTTGAAGATGCTTCTTGTTTGAAATGTCTTATCAGAAACCGATCTGTCGCCTTTGTCATCCGACTCAGTGAAAACCGGTTTGAATATGTTTAACACATTTGGTGCGATACACTGCATACATGGTTGTAAACCCAGTTATGGTTTATAACGTTGTTCAGTTGTACGATAGCGAGTTTGGCCCCAGACCAGTTGTACAATAGTGAGTTTGGCCCCATACCAGTAGTACGTTAGTGAGTTTGGCCCCAGACCAGTTGTACGATGGTGAGTTTGGCCCAGACCAGTTGTACGATAGTGAATGGCCCCAGACCAGTTGTACGATAGTGAGTTTGGCCTCAGACCAGTTGTACGATAGTGAGTCAAGCCCCAGACCAGTTGTACGATAGTGAGTTTGGCCCCACACCAGTTGTACGATAGTGAGTTTGGCCCCACACCAGTTGTATGATAGTGAGTTTGGCCCCAGACCAGTTGTATGATAATGAGTTTGGCCCCAGACCAATTGTACGATAGTGAATTTGGCCCCAGACCAGTTGTACGATAGTGAGTTTGGCCCCATACCAGTTGTACGATAGTGAGTTTGGTCCCAGACCAGTTGTACGATAGTGAGTATGGCCCCAGACCAGTTGTATGATAGTGAGTTTGGCTCCAGACCAGTTGTACGATAGTGAGTTCGGCTCCAGACCAGTTGTATGATAGTGAGTTTGACCCCATACCAGTTGTACGATAGTGAGTTTGGTCCCAGACCAGTTGTACGATAGTGAGAATGGCACCAGACCAGTTGTATGATAGTGAGTTTGGCTCCAGACCAGTTGTACGATAGTGAGTTTGGCTCAAGACCAGTTGTATGATAGTGATTTTGGCCCCAGACCAGTTGTACGACAGTGAGTTTGGTCCCAGACCAGTTGTACGATAGTGAGTATGGCCCCAGACCAGTTGTACGATAGTGAGTATGGCCCCAGACCAGTTGTATGATAGTGAGTTTGGCTCCAGTCCAGTTGTACGATAGTGAGTTTGGCTCCAGACCAGTTGTATGTTAGTGAGTTTGGTCCCAGACCAGTTGTACGACAGTGAGTTTGGTCCCAGACCAGTTGTACGATAGTGAGTATGGCCCTAGACCAGTTGTACGATAGTGAGTATGGCCCCAGACCAGTTGTATGATAGTGAGTTTAGCTCCAGACCAGTTGTACGATAGTGAGTTTGGCTCCAGACCAGTTGTATGATAGTGAGTTTGGCCCCAGACCAGTTGTACGACAGTGAGTTTGGTCCCAGACCAGTTGTACGATAGTGAGTATGGCCCCAGACCAGTTGTACGATAGTGAGTATGGCCCCAGACCAGTTGTATGATAGTTAGTTTGGCTCCAGACCAGTTGTACGATAGTGAGTTTGGCTCCAGACCAGTTGTACGATAGTGAGTTTAGTCCCAGACCAGTTGTACGATAGTGAGTATGGCCCCAGACCAGTTGTATGATAGTGAGTTTGGCTCCAGACCAGTTATACGACAGTGAGTTTAGCTCCAGACCAGTTGTATGATAGTGAGTTTGGCCCCAGACCAGTTGTATGATAGTGAGTTTAGCCCCAGACCAGTTGTATGATAGTGAGTTTGGCCACAGACCAATTGTACGACAGTGAGTTTAGCCCATGACCAGTTATACGATAGTGAGTTTGGCCCCAGACCAGTTGTACGATAGTGAGTTTGGCCACAGACTAAATGACGGCTCCTTCCTTAATCTGTTTCAGATGGTTTGGTGCTTGACTATTGCTGTCTGTAGTCTCTTCAAAAGTGGTCCGCCTTGATGTTTTCTTTTGCTCAAACTTCACGTCATAATTGAGCTATTTACTTTCTTGCATTTGTCATGTTTGTGTGGTAAAGTTTAAATGGACTGAGAAAATTTGCTCGTGTAATTGTGAACCTTGTCAAGGATTATGTCTCAAAGAACGCGATGTTTGTAGTAGAAATGTGACATAGCGTCTGTGCAATATTTTCAATGATAAAGGTTAGACGCCATACGATTGCAATGTATTAGTTTTGGTTTCTATGCATAGGCGTTGCGCTTATTACACACATTACACATGTGCGTAGCATGCGTAACACGCACAGTAAAAAATATCATTGGAAATAAACACATCAGCTAACATTAACATTTTGTTTCCTTTTACAATAGGGGTTGCTCTTTAAGTAAGAATGTAGCTTCCAAAATAGGGGCTACTCTTAAAGGGAAAAATTTTGCTCTCTGAGGAAAGCAAATTCATTCCTTTAAGAGTAGCCCCTATCTTGCAAGTGATACTAGGGAGAATTTAGCAACTTGAAGGTTTTTCCTGGGTGTGCGTAAAGTAATTCCGTACTGGCTACGCCACTATAGTATGCCGTATTTTATGTGGCAAAGATTCTTTGTTCTTTTGTGTGAACATGAATATTTCGTAATCAAACAGTGTAGACGTTGATCAAACTATACGAATACACATGTTGATATAGGTATGTGCAGCTCGCAGGTGTTATACATTCGTTTCACAAGGAGGCAACTGGGACCAATTACAAAATGCTGTTCCTGACGTTTGTGGACACAATAATTCTTCTGTTTCGTAGTAATGTCTTCTCGCTAATGCTTGCAGCTATACATCTGAATAAGTATCAGTAGAAAGCTTGATGATAAAGTGGGCATCTTTAATTATAAGATTAACACGACTCTGTTAGGCTGACAAAGTACGAGAACATCCTGAAGCGACAAAACAGAAACCGGTGATATCTTAAACACCAGCAATATTTAATATATTTATCAGAATGGGCCGGTGTAAAGAAGTACAGTGAAAGAAAGCTAAGTAGTGGGTAATTAAAATACTCATCATTTAAAGGAATGTGAGGGCACGCGCCTTTCTAATAAGGTAATAAGCCAAAATGGAGCTAGAAATTACTCAAGAATTACCGTTATCACAAAGCACAACCAACCCACGGCAACGAAAGTAGGCGTAAGGCGTGTGAGACACTTAATCTTAAGGCGCCAATCACGAGAGCAGCAGACGACATTCTCGCGATGTTTCATTATTATTTATTTTCAAAGAAGATAAGGCATGACATTTCATGTGAATCGTCTGCCTACCAGATCTGCAGTGATCGGTACTTTAAGGGATAACAATACATGGATTGTTGCCGACGAAACAAACACAGTGGAACCGCCAAAAGAAAGATCTACCTGGAATGTGTCAGTATTAAATCTTCCGGTTAGACATTATAAGGATCTTAATTCGGTTTTATTTTGTCAGTGAAACCGAGAATACGATTTTTATTTTTTTAAGCGTTCTTTGTTTCCAATGGCAACCTGTAAAAATTTCCTGTACACAAACTCACCTCTGAATTCTGAAGCAGTTCAATATAGTAAGTAAAGTCAGCTTAAATCATCAGTGAGACCTCACATGAAAGAAAAACAAGAGGCCCATGGGCCACAACGCTCACCTAAGATAACTAGTGTAAGTTAATCAGGTCATTTACTCATCATTCCCTATCAGCTTGTCAAGTTTCAAGGCTTAAACAGTTTTGAGATATATTTTGCTTACAATGTTAAAATGCTGAAATGAGGGGGGATAAGAGGAACATTTCTATGAAATCATTGTGAAATCAGGCATTGGCCAAGGAGATGTTTAATGTTTTTTTTGTTTTTTTTTTCTGTTTTTAGCTCTGGCAGCCAGTTTGTTCAGCCGTGCGGAACTATTTTAGCAATTTTGGTAAAAGACCATCAGAGGAACACTTCTATGAACTTACTTTGAAATCAGGACACTGGCTGAGGAGGAGATGTCTTTTAAAGGTTTTTTTTTTTCTATTTTTAGCTCTGGCCGCCATTCTGTTCAGCCAAGCGGAACAATTTTAGCAATTTTGGTAGAGGGCCATTGGAGAAACACTTCTGTGCAACTATTTTGAAATCGGGCCATTGGCCAAGGACGAGATGTCGTTTGAAGATTTTTTATTTTTAGCTCTGGCGGCCATCTTGTTCAATGGAGTGGAACCATTGAGACCATCTTGTTCAATGGAGTGGAACCATTGCGGCCATCTTGGATTTCTGATCGACACAATTTTAACTCGTTTCGATTCAGAAGTCATCCTGTTGCTACAGAGCAAGTTTCGGCTTAAAGCGACCAAAGGTTTGGAAAGAGGTGTCGAAATTGATTTCAAGATGGCGACTGTGGCGGCCATTTTGGATTTTCTATGGGCTCATTTAGCTATTTTGTGTCTACTAGGCGCCCTATTGCTCATCATCGTCTGGATTATAGAGGAGATATCCAAAGTATGAATTCTCAACATTTTCCCATATAAATGTATAGGGCCCATACAAATGCATGGGGAAGCAAATTTGACCTTGCCGTAAAAAGGTCATACGTCAACATAGGACCATCATTTTAGCAATTTTGTTAGATCTCCTATCCCCGATAATTTGTGCAAATATTAGGCCCCAGGGTTTATTTGGTTCTGAAGAAGAAGATTTTTAAAGGTTTTTACCATCTATGGGCATGGCAGCCATCTTGGTCAATGGACCACGACCGTTTTAGTTCCCGTCCCAAGGAGGTTCCACATGAAATTAGAGCGACCTTTGCCCAGGGACTTCAGAGGAGAAGTATATGAAATTATCAACTTTTTTTTCCATACAAATGTATGGGGCCCATACAAATGCATACGGAAACAAACTTGACCTCGCCGTAAAAAGGTCAAACGTCAACGTATGACTATCATGATTTGTGCGAAGATTCAGCATAGAGGCATCCTCTGTTCTGGAGAAGAATATGTTTGAAGGTTTTTACTATATATGGGCATGGCTGCCATCTTGGTGCTGTCCCCATCTTGGTCAAACCATTTTAGCAATCTTTCATTCCCCTGCCCCAAGAAGGCTCCAAATGAAATTCGAGCAAAATTGCCTCAGAGGCTTCAGAGGTAAAGTCGTTTGAAGTTCTCAACATTTTCCCCATACAAATGTATGGCGCACATAAAAATGCATAGGGAAGCGACCTCGCCGTAAAAAGATCAAATACCAATGTACGACTATTATTTTAGCAACTTGATAGACCTCCCGTCCCCGATGATTTGTGCAAAGATTCAGCCCCAAGGCATCCTCGGTTCTGGAGAAGAAGATTTTTAAAGGTTTTTACCATATAATGGCATGGCGGCCATATCAACGGGCCGCGGCCATTTTCGCAATCTTTCGTTCCCCTAACCTAACCTACGAATGTATGGCGCACATAAAAATGCATAGGGAAGCAAACTTGACCTCGCCGTAAAAAGATCAAATGCCAATGTACGACCATTATTTTAGAAACTTTGGTAAACCTCCCGTCCCATATATGGGCATGGCGGCCAACGGACCGCAACCATTTTAGCAATCTTTCGTTCCCCTAACCTAAGGAGGCTCCATCTGAAATTTGAGCAAAATTGCCCCAGAGGCTTCAGAGGTAAAGTCGTTTGAAATTCTCAACATTTTTCCCAAACACATGTATGGCGGCCATAAAAATGCGTAGGGAAGCAAACTTGACCTCGCCGTAAAAAATCAAATGACAATGTACGGCCATTATTTTAGCAACTTTGGTAGACCTCCCGTCTTCGATGATTTGTGCAAAGATTCAGGCCCAAGGCATCTTCGGTTCTGGAGAAGAAGATTTTTAAAGGTTTTTACCATATAATGGCATGGCGGCCACCTTGGTCAACGGACCGCAACCATTTTCGCAATCTTTCGTCCCCCTAAGCAAAGAAGGCTCCATATGAAGTTTGAGCAAAATCGGCTCAGCGACTTCAGAGGAGCAGTCGTTTCAAAATGGTAAAGGACGGACTCACGGATGGACGGACGACAGACAAAAAGTGATCACTATAACTCATCTTGAGCATAGCTCAGGTGAGCTAAAAATACCGAACAACAATAATGGAACACAGTAGAGAACGCAAGGACAGTCTGAAGTCAGAGTAAAAGAACTGACTCTAAAAGGGATGACTCGTAAGAACAATGGACACACACGCACAAAAATGTCTAAGTTTTCTGGTTTTCTGTATTTCAGTTAATTAAGCCTCATTAGTGACGCGTATATAAATTTTGTAAAGTTCCGGGTTGAGCTCAATAATCACGAAGGGCCGAAAACAATATATAAACTACACTATATATAATGAAGACAGGGGTGACATTTTCCGGCGGCCAAGTGGCACAAACGTCAGTTGCAGTGATGATAAATAGATTATAAACTGAATGACCAATGAGAGCAATAAACACATACACCTAAATGAAAAAAGCTAAAGTGTCGAGCTTTCTGGGCCAGACTAGCTATTTTCGGCCAACTTGGCTCCATCATTGACCCTCATTTATAAAATCCGGAATGAGCAAAAAGATCACAAAGGACAAAATATAAACAAAAATATAAACTATAATACATTCCTTAAGAGAACGTGATCAGGCACAAACCATAGGTCTAAGAGCCAGATTTTGGACGGAGCCGTTATTAGAGGAAGAAATACATTTTCAGTGGAGGGTTATTAAAAGGAGTGTACTCTAAAAGCAAAACAATCACTGCCAAAAGAAGCAAAGAGTACATCCCTTTTTAGAAGGGGACTTTGTGCAAGACAGCAAGCAGGAAGTACCAAAAGTTATTTCCCTTGTAAAACATGTGGTAAAATCCACGTCCCCTTAACTCTAAGATCCAGCTCACAGTCGTGCAAAAAGAAGGGAAGCAAAAACTTGTGAACCGTTGGGGTGACTGCTGTGCATGCAGACTGTCGCTTAATATCCATATATTATCTGCTTTATATCAACGCACAGTTTTTCAAGTTGTAAATAAAATTTAAAAAAAAGCTCCCTTTGAAAATAAAGAATTATTCGTTTCTGTATATAGTATATGTCTGTATAACAAAGCTTTTTAATCGGATTGCGCGGTTTTTGGATGATGATGATGTTAATTGTCAGCATATGTCTGAAAAACAATTTACCATGGAATGGCTCAAATGTATTTTTAGAAAAATTGATACATTTTCAGGGTACGAAACTCTTTCAAAACTCTTTTGGTCAGCTTCTTAAACGGGATCTACTCTAAAAAGGAAAGAATTTGATCCGCGTGGGAGTAAAAATTTTCCTTTTAGAGTAGATTCGTATTTAGAAGGGAATGGGTAGATAGGAACGCAAACAGGAAGTCGCAAAAAGTATTTCCCCTAAACAAAATGATGAAAAGCTACCAAGTGTACCAGTCATTAAAACATCTGTTGTATCGTCAAAGCACGAACTACTATTCCCAACATGTTCTCTTATAAGACGTCGCAGATGATTAGTGACACCTTAATGGAGAGAAAGACAATATTTAAGGTAACTACGAAAGCCGGGTAGGGACATTACTTATTTCTAACTTCTTACTTCTAACTTCTCACTTCTTACTTCTAACTTCTAACTTCTTACTTCTAACTTCTAACTTCTTACTCCGTGCTGTAATTCGGTACTTGTATTTAAAAGGTAAAACAGGCAAGAAAATACACGGCGAGTTAGCCGATGTTTATGGGTCTTCTGCACCATCTTATGCTCAGGTTAAATTCTGAGTAGGGAAATTCAAACTCGGTAGAACGTCTTTAGAAGATGAAGCCAGGTCTGGACGCCCACTGGATGCCACCGACGAAGAAATGTGTTAGAAAGTTCGGGATCTGGTATACTCTGATAGGCGAATTCAGATGGAAGAAATAGCACAGGCATTAGGCATTTCACATGGTAGCGTTTCAACAATCTTACATGATCGTTTAGGTATGCGCAAGCTAACAGCCCGTTGGGTCCCCGAATCCCTAAGCGATGAGCAAATGGCAACCAGAGCATCAGTATGCAGCGCCTTGTTGAAGCGTTTTAGGTCAAAAGATGATTTCCTTTTGCGTCAGACTCTGGTGACTGTAGATGAGACTTGGGTTCATTATTTTGAGCCAGAGAATAAAGCTCAGTCGTCAGTGGGTAGGGCCTGGGTCCCCGAGGCGAAAGAAGTTCAAGACGCAACCATCTGCTGGCAAGGTGATGGCCACAGTATTTTGGGACGCACAAGGCGTTATTATGTGGACTGTTTACCCAAGAGAAATACAATAACTGGAGTGCACTATGCAAACTTGTTAGATCAGCTGAGAACCGCCATTCGTGAAAAACGCCGAGGTAAACTCTCTAAAGGTGTTTTGCTGCAACAGGACAACGCAAGAGTCCACACTTGCAAAGTTGCAATGGATGCTCTAGAGCGAAACGGGTATGAATTAATACCACATCCTGCCTATTCGCCTGACCTAGCTCCTAGTGACTTCTTCCTATTCCCAAACTTGAAAAAGGATATCCGTGGACTTCATTTCCGGTCTGATGAAGAAGTCGTGACGGCAGTTGAGGAATGGGTCAATGGAAAGGACCCTGACTTTTTTAGTTCTGAGCTGATGGCACTTGAACACCGTTGGTCTAAGTGCATCACACTAGAGGGCAAGTACATCGAAAAAGAAGAGGTGGATCTCAACCGGAAATAAGTTAGGCTGGTTACTTATTGACTCAACCTCGTATGTGTGTGTGTGTGTGTGTGTGTGTGTGTGTGTGTGTGTGTGTGTGTGTGCGGGTAAGGACATTTCTTATTTCTAACTTCTAACTTCTTACTTCTTACTTCTAATTTCTAACTTCTTACTTCTTACTTCTAACTTCTAACTTCCACGTTGTATGTATGTATGTATGTATGTATGTACGTATGTATGTATGTGTGTGTGTATGTATGTATGTATGTATGTGTGTGTGTGTGTGTGTGTGTGTGTGTGTGTGTGTGTGTGTGTGTGTATGTGATTGCGGGTTAGGACATATCTTATTTCTAACTTCTAACTTCTCACTTCTAACTTCTAACATCTTACTTCTAACTTCCAACTTCTAACTTCTTACTTCTAACTTCTTACTTCTAACTTCCATGTTGTATGTATGTATATATGTATGTACATGCGTGTGTGCGTGTGTGTGTGTGTGCGTATGTGTGTGTGCGGGTAGAGACATTTCTTATTTCTAACTTATAACTTCTTACTAATAACTTCTTACTTCTAACTTCTAAGATCTAACTTCTTGCTTCTAACTTCCATGTTGTATGTATGTATGTATGTATGTATGTATGTATGTGTGTGTGTGTGCGTGCGTGTGTGTGTGTGTGTGTGTGTAACTTCTTACGTCTAACTTCTAACTTCCATGTTGTATGTATGTATGTATATATGTGTGTGTGTGTGTGCGTGCGTGCTGGAAGGGACATTTCGTATTTCTAACTTCTAACTTCTTACTTCTAACTTCACACTTCTTACTTCTAACTTTTAACTTCTTACTTCTAACTTCTAACTTCCATGGTGTATGTATGTATATACATATATGTATGTACGTACATACATACATACATACATACATACATACATACGTACATACATACATTCATACAACATGGAAGTTAGAAGCTAGAAGTTAGAAGTAACAGGTTAGAAGTTAAAGGTTAGAAGTAAGAAGTTAGAAGTTAGTAGTAAGAAGTTAGAAGTTAGAAGTAAGAAGTTAGAGAAGTTAGAAGTAAGAAGTTAGAAGTTAGAAGTAAGAAGTTAGAAGTTAGAAATAAGAAATGTCCCTACCCACACATACATACATATATACATACATACATACATACACACACACACACGCATGCATACATACATACAAACATACATACATACATACAGACGTACAGACATACAACATGGAAGTTAGAAGTTAGAAGTAAGAAGTTAGAAGTAAGAAGTTAGAAGAAAGAAGTTAGAAGTAAGAAGTTAGAAGTTAGAAGTTAGAAATAAGATATGTCCGAACCCGGCTTTCGTAGGTAACCCATTTTCTGTCTGATAATTTCGCCTGAAGCATTGTCGAGCAAAACATTAGCGAAACATAAAAACCGCGTGTCTGGTTCAGGGTGTCATTTTCAGCAATCCATCAGTGTACTGTACCGACATATCTAGCAAATAAAATTATTTTAAAGGACTTTTGTCTCGACAGACTAAATATACTCATGTTTAAACCAAGATATTAGGGACAGCTGTTTGTCAGTCTGACGATTCTGTCATGGCTGAATTTAGATATTATAGTGCCTACTCATAATTAAAGAATATATTTTATTCTACTGGTTCTTGTGAAACTCAGACTGAAAATAAAGAGTTTTTAGAATAATGATTCGACACTATTCTATAATACGATTGCCAGAATAATCAGGAATAGAATCTTTCAACCCAGTCCTTTTTTCCATCGCCATTCTTAATGTGTTGTAGCTGAATCATGAGAAAATCGGTTTTTAAACTGTGAAATGCATCAATCCAGCGATGTGCTTATACGCTATCTGGTGAGGATATTTGACTTTTTATGAAACTATACAAATAAAGTCCGGGTGAACTGTATACGCTTAGACGACACTGTGCATGCAAATCTTGTCTGAGCGTACGCAGTTCTGACAATCGCGAAAATTGGTTTTATCATATCGCGACACCTAATGGAATTCACAGAAATTGCGCTGGTGCCGAGGCAAATCAATGCAATGTGATAAATATTACGTAAGCTAAGTATATTCATTACTGATGAAGGTAGTGTCTTCAGATCAGTCCTTCCGATGCTATTTTTAGGACAAAAATCATATGATGGGACTTTAATCACTTAGTAATTTTTCCGCCATGTTTTACAAGACAATTTTCGTGACTTCCAGTTTGCTTTCCTGCACACCAGATTCCTTCTAAAACGTTCATGCTTAAGTTCCACAGTTCATATTTAATTCATCTGATATCACATTCCCTGACTGCACATTTCAAAGAATGCTTCACACACTTCACAGTTCATTACTAATACTTCATTCTTCGCAGTTCATACTTGTCTTCAGAGTTCATACGTCACAGTTCACAGTTTACGTTCCATATACTTCCCCAGAACTGTTTCAAAAGTTTACGTGACTTTGACAATTGGTATATATACATGATATAGTCTTAGAAGCATATTTGTTCCTTCGATAAGCACTTTACTAAAGAAGTAACTTTTCTTGTCAGATATTTCATTCATCACACATTTAACGTCTACCACTCCTGGTAAAAATTTCACCAGACAACAATTGAATTTTTTTCTTTCTTTTTTTTTCTTTCTTTTTCCTTTTCAGAAAACAGGTTTTGATATTTCAAGCAAATTGTCTCCGTTGGAGACAATTTGCATGAAATGTCAAATGCTGTTTTCTGGGAAAAAATTAGAAGAATATCATTTATCGTCTGCTGAATTAGTCCACAGAGTGGTAAAGGTTAATAAGGTACGATGACTAATGCGTTGATTATTATTCAACACAAATCCCTTGCATATTAAACTGCGGAGAAAGAGAAATACAATGCACTCACATTACCTCAAACTCCAGAGGACCAGAATTTTCGGTTTGAGATAACAGTAATTTGAGAAAGCAGGAGCTGAAATGTAAAGAACATAAACAGAAACTAAATCAGAATTATTCAAAATTTAGTTTGGCTTAAGCTGTTATTTGAGTTATCAGTGTTTGAGATAATAAAAGTGAACTGTATAGCCAAAATACAATGGGTGCGTTCAGAATTCATCCTTTGTCTGACGATGGTACCATCCCTAGCTAGTGGTAACGTTTGTTAACCATCGCATGTGGCACTTTGCGATGAGGTTTCGTTGCCGATCCCACCAGCACTCCACAGGTTGTGGGTAGCTTAAATGCAAAATGGTAACTTTATAACATCAGAAAACGTAAGTTCTTTAAAGGTTCATATTGCCAGTGCTTCTTACAACCAATTAGCCGATAATGTTTACTCACACCTGCCATTTTAGCTCAATTTTGTGGAACCTGGAAACTGATTTTATCACGCTTATCTAAACATTTATTGCAATTTACAAGTTTGTCCAGTAACACACTTAAAAAGAGGTTTAAAAACTTAACTATTTTTCCTGTTGCATTTGGCTTCTTACAGCTATCGTTTAGCCATGTACAAACTAATGTCTCAGCGCTTGAAAATATAAACAAACCTTGAGAGCGGTTTAGAGCATTACATAAGCCATACATACATACATACATACATACATACATACATACATACATACATACATACATACATACATACATACATACATACAGCTAATTTCGGGGGAGGACTACGATTTGTATTGGGATATCAAATAAAATAGTTTTATAAAATAAACTATATTATAGGGTTCTTGCACTAATATTGATGAATATTGTCCCGAGATGGGATATCGAAGGACGCGAGCTTGCAAGCGTCCGTGAATATCCCATCGAGGAATATTGTCCCGAGATGGGATATTCACCAAAATCAGTGTAATAACCCTTTTAATATATAGCTATGAATATTTATTTTGTTTCCCGGTGTTTCTAGCCTTTAAAACGCGGTTTTAATAAGAAAAAATCTGAATTCTACCTATGTGCGTGACAAGGTTTGGCGCGACTTCACTGCATTACGACGTCATCAAAAGCAACGTGATGTAACGGTGATATGAGAAGGAATCCGAGTAAGGTGCAATATCGAGTAAGTGTGCCGTTAACTGGTTTCCTGTGTTCTATAGAATAGACAACAGGTAAGACACAACCTATATGCGAAGTATTGAGCTATAGGGTGAGGGAACCAGTCAAAGTGTGCCGATATCGTGTGATATCAGCACGCTAGCTCTTCGGCTTTTATCGCACATTTTAATCATTTAATATGTATAGCTATATAATAAAATAGATAATAAGTGTTTAATGTAAATCAGAAGCTATAAAACAGAAGTTCACATTGCTGTGTGGACACAGTTAGTAGACTTTCCGCCGGTTTTTACAAGGGAAACAGCTTTTTAACTTCTTGTTTGCTTCCCTACACATCAAGCCCCTTCTGATCGGTCTACTAAAAACGGGAAGAAAAGAAAATCTTTCCTTTGAGAGTAGACACCTTTTCAGAAGGGCTGGGATGGGTTAAGGGAGCAAGTACATTTGTCTGACTCTTTGTGTGTAAAAAGACAGTTGTATAATGGGCAAGCAGTTTTGACCCTGATAACACGACGCGTTCTGTTGTGTCTGATCCGTGTCTACACTGTTTGCTCAGGGCTGTCTGTCCGGATATCTAAATACTATCAGATATGTTTCTGCAAAAGTGCCTTAGGAAACAACTTGATCTACTTTGTTTGTGCGTGTAATTTTATGTGATTGACATGGGGCACAGCATTATCTACAAGATTTGCATGTGCGTATAGCGAAGACTCAGATCAGTCTGATCAGAGTCTTCGCAGGGCACTCTTTGGATAGTCAAGGATCCAAGGCGTCTTCAGGCGGACAGCGGAGACTCTGATTAGACTGCGCGGATCTATACGCTGATCTAAGTCTTCGTTGGGAGCACATGTAATCATTTACGAAATGCTTTGTACCGGCTCACTGTAGTATGTGTTTCGTGAAGTACATTATCTTTCTGTTCAAAATGGAGATTGAACACATGAAGGCATGAAGGCAAAAAAGTCGTGAGGGCTGGCAAAAATAAATAGACAAGCTTGGCATTTAAAATGTCTCGATATATTTATTTGATACTGTGTTTTTGAATTCCCTAGTGAGGTTGTGGCTTTTTGAGAGATCTTTTTTATAGCTATAGTCGTGGTCTAATGGATCACAGTAGACATGTGCCTTCACTAAGGACTACTGGGACTACACTACAGGCATCCAGATGTAATTAATAAAGCTCAGCTGTGTAATGTAGCCATCGAAGTATGCTTGGACCCATATCATGTTTGAGAATAGTATATATTCTCACTTCTGTTTTCTCGTAGGGATGGATGCTGATCTAAATATTTTCCTTGGCAGTTTGAAATGAAATTTGATCCGCTTACTACTATTACAAATTCACCTGCATATTTACTGATAAAGGATATGTTACAATCTAATGTAAATATTAAAAATAAGGAATAAAAGAACATTTAGTATCATTTGTTTGGCGTTTACGAATACGTAGTTGATTAATATTAAATTGTCGCTTGCGTTCTTTAAAACTTATTTTCCAATATCACTTCAAAGTATCGATTCCATATATTCTGAACTTGAGACGCAACTTACAAAGATAGCAAGCACCAAGACTGAAGTTAAATGGAAGAAACGGATTCATTTATTACTGCAGGTTAAAACAGCATTTTGTTGAAATGTAATTTGCATTCACCTATATATACATATATTCAAGAGAAATGGTTAGAATTAAGATCATGTTTGGATGCCTGTTTATATCACGTTCATGTTTTAACAAGTATGTTTTGAAAATAGCTGGTCTTGCCCGCGAAATCTTAGTCTTCAGTTATTTTACTTTCCGTTATGCGTTCATCGCTGTAAAGTTTTATTCCTTTTAGAATCGTTGTATCTTCACATGTGGCGGCCCTACATCGTCTCACCTTATCTCACTACAGTGTAGTTTAACTGTCCGTTTGGCTTTCTGCTAGTGATGTTTCCATTAGGGTCTAGTTATTTCGTGTTTGTGTTCTTTCCCTTTGATGTCTCTGATGGGAAGTGTGGGATAATTGTATCGATTTGTATCGATTCCTGATCATTTCCTTCCCTTCTACTTTTCATATTTTCTGGTCATTTGTGGTCATTAGGCCCATTCCTGGATTTTTGAAACTCTATATGGGGTTCAGTGGTTAGACTTAATTGATAGAAACTTGTTAGTGCAGCCCAATATTCTTTCACCTTTAGCTATTATTGTTATTAGTGCATGTGTTCTTTATCCTCAGGTCCTACTTTTAAGAATTTATTGAATTTATTAAAATACTATTAAGTATGTCTTTAATATTTTATTGTCCAATACAGTGTCACTTGCTCCAAAAATATTTTTTTTACAGGACACATTTGACTTCACAACAGCTGCATGGTGTGAAGTGTCCTATGGTGGCCGTTATGCGTCTCCAATAACTTCATCATAGTGTGGACTGTATTTCCTGGTCCTATTAGACCATTGAACACGTCTTAATTGTACAAGGTAAAAACAGTGTCGTGCTCAACTCGATGATGGTTCCTAGTACCCGTGTCTGAAAAGTACAGTGTCTGTTGTAAACGCAAGGAAAACCATTTAAAATAACTGGTTATCAGATAAACCTTAACCACCAAATTGATTTGTAATAAATCCAATGTATACCGGAATCTATTTGTAATCAACGAAATACATTAGCAAACCACCGTCTTTATGAGTAGCATTAGTCTATGGGCCGGGACACACCATTTCCTATAAGGTCGCATGTCCGCCAAGCAATGACGCAAAGCTGATCATTGTTAATGCTTTGCGCCAACACCTAAGTTTTCTTTAAACGGTCGTCAGAGGTTCTTTGTAGAATGTGTGGATGCGCAGGTCGATCTGAGTCTTCATGGGCGCACAAGCAATCTTGTAAGAAATGTTGTGCCCCGACTCATAGTACCTTTGTGGATGTATCGGCCTTGCACACGTTCCCCGTCGCAGAAATAGGTGGTGCGATTTAGTGAGACAACTTTTTGACACCCTGTTAGCTTTTCCGCACACAAAGTCCCTTTGCCACCTTTTCAGAAGGAATGAAAGAAAATAATTTTGACAGAGTTGCACCCTCTGAGAAATATTTCTCTCTCCTTGACCGACAGACGTCATTTTCCAAAGATGTCATTTACAGATAATAATTTCACGTCTTTCTTTTAATAATGTCAATGTTTCATCACAAATACATTTATTGTTTTTGGCCAGAGGCATTAATTCATTTAGATTATTTTCCTTTAATGAGGCATTGAAAAATTTATAGCACATTTGTGACAAAAGCATAAAAAAGATAAATGCTCAAATTTCACTTGTTTCATTTATTTATTTATTCGTAAGTATCATTATCAATTTTCTCTCTTCTTTGTTTTATTGGCTTTGTAAATTTTGTCGTACAACATTCATAACAATGCTCTCTTCTATGAAATGCATAGGCATTTTTGTACAAACTCAAAATGGTTAATGTGCATGATATTTTATTTTTGTGCAAAACTAATCGATTTGTCGAGTGTCGAAATTTGTATTTATCATCTAACCGTTCGTCCGTAGAGCTCCGCTGTACCAACTGCGAAATTGCAACATACTTATAGTGCTCGGATGATAATTAGACAGTAACGCCTCGGCATGTACCACTCCACTCTACCTGGGTAAAGCAAGTATTGTATGAATTATCGAAAAAAAAAAACCCTTACAAATAATTTTATGTAGTACACAGTCTTATCGCTATAAGTGTGGTTTTGGTTAGTATGTTGCAATAGCGCAGTTGGTAGAGCGGAGCGCTCTGGACGAACGATAAGACGATTTTTAGTACACGAGATCCTTGTTTTTAGAGAAAAAAAATTACTTTACTTATTGTCCTTGTATGTTATATATTATATTATATTAAATCTATTATAGTATATTAAATAGATATCATTAGACATTATTTCACATGCTTCCAGCATTCTTGTCTCCATATGTATTTGCAGGATTGTCAGCACGTGGTCTTTATTCAAACTAAAAGTATAACTAGAGCTGGTGTTTGTAGAACACTATGCCCCGAACACTGCCTGACTCCAACACTGCTTGACTCCAACACTGCTTGCCCATGACGGTAATAATAGTACAAATATACGAGATTTCAGTGTTATTTTATTAAAAGGGAAATAAATCTAAAATGGGTGATAAATCGGATCAGAAAACAAGAGGACCATGATGGTCCTATATCGCTCACCTGACCAAACAGATTTGCATATTTACTGTTGAAGTTTCAGCCAAGTTCACTGCTCTAGGATTTTTGTATAAACTTTATAGCACTAACCACCCCCACCCCTCTCCACCACACCCCCGGTCATGTTTTTTTTTACAAATCTTGACAACTTGAACTGAATCTTAAAAGAGGGTCACCAAAGGAACATTTCTGCCAAGTTATATTGAAATTGGTCCAGTGGTTTAAAAAGTTTTATATAGCTATAAAGCCCTACGCCCTCACGGCCATGTTTTTTGACGAATCATGACAGCTTGAACTAACTTGGTAGAGGGTCACCAAAGGAACATTCCTGCCAAGTTATATTGAAATCTGTTCAGAGGTTTCTGACAGGAAGATTTTTTAAAGTTTTCTATTTAGATATATAGGGAAAACAAGAAGATTTTTTTCAAGTTTTCTATATAGATATATAGGGAAAATAAGCCCCACCCCCTTGCAGCCATATTTTTTGACGAATCATGATGGCTTGAACAACCTTGGAAGAGGGTGACCAAAGACACATTCCTTCCAAGTTATATTGAAATCGGTCCATTGGTTTCTGCCAAGAAGATTTTTAAAGTTTTCTATATAGATACATATATAGGGAAAATAAGCCCTGCCCCCTGGCGGCCATGTTTTTTGACAAATCCAAACGGCTTGAACAATCTTGGTAGAGGATCACCAAAAGAACATTTCTGCAAAATTATATGGAAATCGGTCCAATGGTTTGGGACAAGATGAATTTTACATTTTTCTATATATAGGGAAAATAAGCCCCGCCCCCTGGCGGCCATGTTTTTGACAAATCCAAATGACTCGAACAATCTTGGTAGAGGATCACTAAAGGAACATTTCTACAAAATTATATGGAAATCGGTCCAGTGGTTCTGACAAGAAGATTTTTAAAGTTTTCTATACAGATATATAGGGAAAATAAGCCCCACCCCTTGGCAGCCATGTTTTTTGACGAAACCAAATGGCTTGAACAATCTTGGTAGAGAATCACCAAAGGGACATTTTTGCAAAATTATATTGAAGTCGGTCCAGTGGTTTCGGACAAGAAGATGTTTAAAGTTTTCTATATAGATATAGAGGGAAAATAAGCCCTGCCCTCTGGTGGCCATGTTTTTTTGACAAATCCAAATGGCTTGAACAATCTTGGTAGATAATCACCAAAGGAACATTTCTGCAAAATTATATGGAAATCGGTCCATTGGTTTCGGACAAGAAGATTTTTACATTTTTTAATATAGATATATAGGGAAAATAAGCCCCGTCCCCTGGCGGCCATGTTTATTGACTAATCAAAATGGCTCGAACAATCTTGGTAGAGGATCACCAAAGGAACATTTCTGCAAAATTATATGGAAATCGGTCTAGTGGTTTCTGACAAGAAGATTTTTAAAGTTTTCTATATAGATATATAGGGAAATTAAGCCCCGCCCCCTGGCGGCCATGTTTTTTGATAAATCCAAATGGCTTGAACAATCTTGGTAGAGGATCACTAAAGGAACACTTTTGCAAAATTATATTGAAATCGGTCCAGTGGTTTCGGACAAGAAGATTTTTAAAATTTTCTATATAGATATATAGGGAAAATAAGCCCGCCCCCTGGCGGCCATGTTTTTTGACGAATCCATATGGCCTGAACAATCTTGGTAGAGGATCACCAAAGGAACATTTCTGCAAAATTATATGGAAATCAGTCCTGCAGTTTCTGACAAGAAGATTTTTAAAGTTTTATATTTAGATATATAGGGAAAATAAGCCCTGCCCCCTAGCGGCCATGTTTTTTGACGAATCCAAATGGCTTGAACAATCTTGGTAGAGGATCACCAAAGGAACATTTCTGCAAAATTACATTGAAATCGGTCCAGTGGTTTCTGACAAGAATATTTTTAAAGTTTTCTTTATAGATACATAGGGAAAATAAGCCCCGCCCCCTGGTGGCCATTGTCTTTCACGAATCCAAATGGCTTGAACAATCTTGGTAGAGGATCACCAAAGGAACATTTCTGCAAAATTACATTGAAATCGGTCCAGTGGTTTCTGACAAGAAGATTTTTAAAGTTTTCTATATAGATACATAGGGAAAATAAGCCCCGCCCTTGGCGGCCATGTTTTTTGACGAATCCAAATGGCTTGAACAATCTTGGTAGAGGATCACCAAAGGAACATTTCTGCAAAATTACATTGAAATCGGTCCAGTGGTTTCTGACAAGAAGATTTTTAAAGTTTTCTATATAGATACATTGGGAAAATAAGCCCCGCCCCCTAGCGGCCATGTTTTTTGACGAATCCGAATGGCTTGAACAATCTTGGTAGAGGATCACCAAAGGAACATTTCTGCAAAATTATATTGAAATCGGTCCAGTGGTTTCTGAAAAGAAGATTTTTTAAGTTTTTAGTTAAAAAATCTAGTTTTAGCTCCTGTGACCTAGATATGCAATGGACCGGAACCATTTCAACAACTTTGAAAGAGGACCAACAAAGGATCATTCCTGTGAAGTTTGGTCAAAATCCAATCAGTGGTTTAGGAGGAGATGTTGTTTAAAGATTGTGGACGGACGGACGGACGGACAGACGGACATACGGACGACGACGACGACGGACGGTGAGTGATCACAAAAGCTCACCTTGAGCTTTCAGCTCAGGTGAGCTAAAAAAACAAACAAAAAAAAAAAAAAAAAAAAAAAAAACGGGTCACACCTATATTTTCATGAGGAATCTATATGTATGAAATTTCAAAACATTAGCATACATGGTTCGGTTCTAAACTTATGCTACATGTATGCACAATAAACCAACAAATGGCCAAAAATTGCAAAAGGGCCATAATTCCAATAAAATTTCATTAAACTGGCTGAAAATTTAATCAGGTGATCTCCTCCTCAGTCCTAATAGTATACCAAATTAAAAGACTCTAGCTCAAATACTTTTTTAAATATCTTGCTAACGAGATTTCAATGTTATTTTATTACAAGGAAAATAACTCTAATATGGGAGAAAATTCGGAAAAGAAAAAAATTACGGGTCACTATTTTTTCATGAGGAATCCATATATGAAATTTCAAAACATTAGCACATATGGTTCTAAACTTGCTATGCACATGAAAGCAACTAATGGCCAAAAATTGCAAAGGCAATTTTCTAAAAAGAAAATTTCCTAAAAAGATTCGTTAAATTGGTTGAAAATTTAATCAGGCAATCTCCTTTTCAGTCCCAATCAGTATACTAAATATCAAGACTCTAGCTCAAATACATTTTGGGATATCTTGCTAACGATATTTCAATATTATTTATTAAAGGGCAATAACTCTAAATGGGAGATAATTCGGATAAGAAAAAAAAAATTGGTCACCTATTTTTTCATGAGAAATCCATATATGAAATTTTAAAACACTAACATGCATGATTCTAAAGTTATGCTATGCACCAGAAAGAGTGACGAATGAACGAACGAAGGAACGAACAAACGAACGAACGAACGAAGGAACAGACAAGCCAGAAGCAATATGCCCCCAATTTTGAAATAACTAGAATTACCGGTTTTCTTCTTGACTTTATTTAACTATAAAATATATGGAAAAGAGAAAATTAAAATGTCGCTACAGTGAAAATTTATTTCATAACTGATAATAGCAAAATACATTTTTGACCGGCGCGCGAATCGCGCCGGTCTCTTAATATAGCTTTTGATTTTTATGTATGGAGAAGTGTTCGATTAGCGCAGAGCGCAGTTTGGTAAGTTTGAATATGACCTGCAGTCCATCTTTGGTAAGAGTGACTATGACCTGTGGTCCATGCTTAAAATGTTTCAAACATATTCATGTCTGACGCATGCTAAAATAAGCTTCTAGATAAGATCTGGTAACTTATTTAAGTTTTCGAATGTTTTTTTTATGCTAATAATGTACAAACTAAATCTCGTGAAGATCCCAATATGACTAGGATTCGCATATTGCTTGATCAAGAAAATTCATAAAGCTTAATAAAAGCAGATATTAAAGAAGTACATTGTTGTACTTTTTGACCTATTACATTGAAAATGTATTATACTTTGGTATACCCGTTTCCCATATTTCTAAATAAACATGAACAAAATTTGCGCCGATACTTAGACGTAAATATTTTGTCTTGTCTTTCTTAATATATTTTTCTTTTATATTTAATTCTTAACATGTATAAAATAATAATAATGATAATAATAATAAAAATAATAATAATAAAAAATAATAATGATGAAACTTAGATTCGAACCCACAATGTCCAGATTTGTAGTCTAGGAAACTACCACTGATCTACTGCGGATTTACGGGTACCGCTGCTTATAATATTTGTTGAAGGTGGCTATTCGGGTGGCGTTTACCTATTTATAAAAATGGACTTGGTCTAACAATATAAACTTATATCCTCCGAGGATAGTAACTAAAACACACTTATAGCAATAAGATTGTATACCACATATAATTATTGGTAACGTTTTCCCGATAATCCATGCAAAACCTGCTTTACCCTGGTAAAATGGTAGCTGCCATGACATCACTGTCAAATTATCCTCCGAGCACTATACGAAAGGAAGGAACTTCACGACATTCATAAAGGTACTTAATCACAATTATCTCATTAGAAATCCGAACCAGTGTACCGGAAATAGCCGCAATGTATAAAAAAGGCCCGAATGTCTTATGCGAACAGAAAAATCCTAGATCAGCTTTCCCTTCCGTAAAGTCTGATGCTCACTGATATATTCTACAGTATCCATGACAATGATTCTGTAAATGGTCAGTGAATACCTTGGTCAGATTGAACAAAAGCGAGGGACCGTCTGCGCCTTTGTTTCTTATCAGTGCGCTGCGTGCACATTTCCATTGTTGCGGCTCATATTTTAAATAACGCAATATACATTTGGATACTACTATCCAGCAAATGTCTATGAAGTTTTTGCTTTCATGCTTTGTCGTCGTCACCATATTACAATACTTGTAAAAATTCACCATTTATATTTTACCGCCTTTTGATGTCGCTTAAATACAGTAAGTACTATATTTTTGTGCTGGATCGACACAGTCGAATCAGGGTGCTGGTTCGACACAGTCGAATCAGGGCCTTTGCTGTCCGCTCGCACACTGTACACTGTTAACTTCGACGTAAGTCAAATGCTGATAACGAATGCCTAGATGAGTATAAATCCGTCTTGTTTGATCAGGGCCTCCGCTGTCCGCTTACAGAATTGTTGTATCCGGTAAAATATATCGACGAACAGATATGGCCCTACTTAGACGATGTGCATGTGCAGGCTGACCTGGTCCTTCGCTGTCCGCATACGACATAAGCTCGCTTTTCATCTTTGGGCATTTAATGCTCAAATCAGACTGTTCTGAGTCTTTGCTGTTCGCATTAACCCCTCGTCCTTTTCTGAAGACGTAGCCCAATTAAGAAGTTTCGATTGAGTTGGTTTTCGCTGACAGGACTGTTTTATTAAACTGACATTTCGACTCCATTTTTGTCATGACCTATTCAAAAGTGTACCCGTCACGTCAGATACAGTCAATCAACATCCGTTACACTTTCTATACAGCCTATTCAAAAGCTGCACAATCAACACTGGAAGTATTGCGCTGTCAAATTAGATTACACGCCCGACCATCTTTTCTTTGATTGTATGTGCGGGTGTCATTAGAAAAATGAGGTTGTGAATTATGTGACGGGTGTAGGATTATTTCATCATGCTCTTGTTTAGTACACTGGTCCCTGCCTGCTGCTTAAAACCACACTCCTACTGTTACTTTGCCTGGCAGACTCTGATTCAACTGCGGCTTCGTACTAACCTGTCCGTGTGCAGGCTGGTCGCAGGTGTCATAAGGCCAGTTTAGTCTGACTGATGATTTGACACAGCTTGAACAAACAATAATGTCAATGCGTGTTCCGTTAAGGTTTAGTCTAATCAATGAAGCCAGAAGTATTCAGAATGCATGACAAGTTGGTGCACGAATTTTATCAATAACTAAATCTATAAAATAATCGAGGATCGTTAGTCTAGCAGTAAACTACTATCATCTTATCCTTTAAGGATGTGTACTATCTATTGTAATTTTCTGAACGGAGGTTTCCAGCTTAAACATAGACTGCGTTGCTGTTTACAAATACTATTAAGGCCATTTTCATGCGTTGCAAATCATTATTGTGATTTTCTGGTCTTGGACAGGACACCACACGATTCGTCAAATTTGAGAATCAATTCTGTTTCATGCAGCAGCCTTATGACCGGTGTATGAATCAGTGTCTTAGATTAATGGCCACTGATAATGCTCCGCAATTAATTTCTGTTATCATCATGATTATTAACAAGTTTAACACAAATCTGGTCATTTTACTTTTTATTAAAATAAGACTGTTACTTTGAAGTCAAGACTGACGGACATACCAGTGTTCAAAAGTAAATGAGCTGAAACGTGAGTAAACGTACCATCTGACATATGCGCCCAACGATCACTCAAATCAGCAGGCGCCTCTGCGCCAACAAGCGCCTCTGATGAGTCTGCGTTGTCCGCAAGAAGAAACTTTACATCCTTGGCTATCCAAAATGGGCTCAGTGAGGATTCTGATGAGAATATCCACTTGAAGCACAAGTCTGAAGGTACGTTTTCTGACCTGGTGGCTCAAACGAATGCAATGTGAATATTTATTCAAACAATTTCGAAAACGCACATATAAAGCTGAATATATTCAAATCAAAAGTAAAAAGGAAAATTTCTATGCAAATGTTATGAAAATCAAACTTCAATCTACAAAAGTTGTTAAGGTTTGTTACATTGTATTGTGAGGTAGAGGCTCCCTATGCAGACTGAACGTGTTTGTAATTTGGAGCTGCACAACTGAAGATGAGGTTTCGCGCGAGTAAAACTGGTATAATCTCCTTCTCACAAATGGTTTATACTGCTGTAAATTCCAAGGTGGATATTCTGATGCTGATTATCTTTGTTGTAAGCATTGTGGTCACCCGCTATATGGTTGCCTACATTGCTTTCTGTTTTCTTTTTTTTGTGAGGCTAGCATTGTGACCGTCTTCCTCAACGACTGCTTTCTGTTTTCTTTCTGTTTGCATTGTTTTAATGTTTCCCAGTACCCAGTAGTTTTTTAACTGACCGACTGGCAGTTCCTCTGTTGCAGTTTGTCTTTTTTCGTGCGTCGGTGGTTTCGTATGTGACATTTGTTTTGTTATTATTTGTTCCCCATCTCTCCATCTTTTTGTGCATTGGAAAGGTTGTGATTCGTGATTATGGCGGCTGCTGAGTAGCTTCACTTATATTTTTGCATAAATAACACTCTGTAATAAGAAGATGATGCCAACTCGAACGCCAGACTTCAGATGACAATTCTCGTGTGCATGTTTTTAACAAACTCTCTATTGGTAATATGTTTATTTATGAAATTCAAAGACGGAACACCAAAGAACACAGTTTCGGACTTCTCATCCGGAACTGTCCTGATTGCAAAAGTCTTACTATCGCTTGTGGTACCCAAAGAGTATTAATAATGGGAGTATATAAATATATACAATATAAATAAACAAGTACAGCTAGTATATACATAAGTTCTGTCTATTAACCCATTTGACCGGTCTTAATCCAGCTTGTAAAACCATTCATGTTTAGTGGCCTCTTCTACCTTTCTCGTTGGATGGGTTAATTACGAATTTAAGGGGTATCTTGGTTGTTTTTAGTATTATCATTTATTAAAGAAACCCTGTACTATATAAGTGCACTCAGTGTAGACCCTGATCAGACATCGCATTCTGAGGAGTTTATTGTTGTCAATGCTGCTTTTATTGGATGCTAGGCATTAATAGGCTAAACAAGCTAATTGTTACCCTTAGCTGTAATTTTCATAATTCATAACATTGTAACTAGCATTTCAAGAAGGCGGAAATGTAAATGAATCGCAACCATTCTTATCATAAGAAGGCTGCTGAAGGTGTTTCCTGCCTCATATATCCGAAACATTTAAACAACAACACGGACGTGCAAAAGGGTTATCACCAATAATGTCAGTGTTGTTATTCAAAGTACGAAGAGAGCCAAAACAACTCTTGTGCCCTTTATTTCCTGTAACATTTGACAGGCAGAAAGCTTTTGACGTTGTTAACCACATTATGTTGGGTAGGTTTCATCAAATAAGTTTTCGCCCTTTACTGTGGAAAACTGTCAAAGATATGTATATCGGATTTACCTCAAGGGTCAAATGGCTAGGGATCTTAGTGAAAGCTCCAGTATACAACAGGGAATAAGGCAGGGTGTCATATTATCATCGTTTCAAACCTACATAAATATCTGCTTTTTTATTTTTATTGGTTACAGTGAATTTCTTTCTGGCTTATTCTGAGAATTTGGGGAGACAAGGCATTAAGTTTATTACAAATTCTGATATGGCTGCCTATCCTGTTTGGACCGTATATCTTGATTTATAAGCTTAACCAGGGAGGATGGGTCGGGCGATGGTGTTTGGTAACACAGATTCCGGGCGTCCTACTGCTTTGGACGATTAGGGCAAGAGCATGTTTTTCTTGCAGCAAGTGCTGGATGGGAGAGCTGCTTTATAGTTCTATCATTCCTTTCTAATTCTTTGAGGGAACGATTTGAGATAGACGGCTGATGGAGGACGGCCGTTCACCCATTGGCTGTGTGAGTTACACTAGGGGCGATCACTTAGTGTTGATTATCCGCTAAGAGGGACTAAACCTGTCCAGGAACAGTGTAGGCAACTGACCGGCCTGACATGACAGTAACTGTTCACTGATCCTTAATTAACAACCAACCAATTACCTAAACAAATTTGGACCGAATATTGAACCCTGAGGAACACCTTTACAAAACTGAAACATACAACCATGTTCTGAAATTACTTTTATAATAAAACAAATGTGAATTATTTACACAAGGTCAGTATGTCCTTTCTGCGAAAACATGTGCGATTGCAACGGCATATCATTGTAGTTATTGTATGTTTCATCATTTTATGGATATGATACCCAGTATTAAAAAAACAAACAGAAACCCAAATGCTTAATTAGTCTTATTGATTGTGATGGGGTTTAACGACACGTCAATCCTTGTGGGTCATTTTGTGTCGTCTCCCAGAGAAAGGAGAAAATAGATAGAAGAGATAGTAGAAGAGATGAAAAAGAGGGACAAGGAAAAAAGAGGAACAGGAGTGAAAGTGAAGAAACAGAAGAAATAAAAAACATTCCCCCTCTACCCTTACCTCCTACAAGGACAGCAGGCCTTGCCCAACTGTAAGCCAAGATCAGTTGGACGCCCTGGTGACACGAGATACACGACACCTTCGCACCACCCGACCACCCCCTTAATTAGTCAAAAACAGCAATCATTTTTTATTTGTAAGAGAATGGTTGTTTGTTTTTTCTATTTTATCTTTCTGCAACTATTAGCTGTGTAATTATACTTTCCTTATGCTATTTATTTTGAATTTGCTCACGGGGATTAAAAGATAATATGTTGTTATCATTGTATGAGAAGGTTATTTATCTGTGTCCCAGCATTATTGGCCTGTCAGAGACCGGTATAGGATTGACTTTTATGTTTTACAATCTACCATGACATCTGTGATATGTCTTTGTCTGGGAGATGCCTCTACGTGAATTTTGAAAATATTGATGTGGAAATATTTTGTCGTTATTGTGTGAGATTATTTTTATTAGTTTGTTTACAGTTATTTCAATTTTAAACAGTCTCTTCAAGCACTTATAATTAATATCTAGTATACGTTTGGGTAAAACAATTTTGTATCTGATCAAATAAATATTGGTAATAAAGACTAATAAGTACTGATACATTTACTAGATGTAAAATCAGGTGTTTGTCTAGCCATAAGATCTTTGACAGCAAGCTGGGGACTGTAATAACGACAGGACATTCTCCAATAAGTACCGATACATTACACTAGATGTGAAATCAGGTGTTTGTCTAGCCATAAGAACCTTGACTGTACGCAGCAGCCTGCACGACATTTTCCAATAAATTCCGATACATCACACTGAAGTTGAAAGAGAAATAACTGGTTTAGAGTTGGTTACATTTGAGCCGATCTTGCATTATCCCATATATACCCTAAATATATTTACAGATAGGCTTAGACAAACAATGTAAACCCAGATCAAAGCTTGGACAAACAGTGTAGACGCAGAACGCGGCGACTAACTAGATTATGCACATTCATCTACTTCTCCAACAGTTTAGAAACACTAGCATAGTAAAATGGATTTGTTCAACATCATGGTAAGGCATTAGGGTGTCCAAAAATTTACGATAAACACCGAAGTTGTCTATAGTTGAGCGGGAATGAAAACAGAAGCCACATATACGTGGCAAAAAAGTAAGGGTTATTTGTATGTACGTTGAAATAAAATGAAACTAAGACATATCTGAAATCTGAAATTGATATATTTGATTACATCATTTCATTTACAGACAAAAATCCATCCGTTGGGAGTCTGTAGCACTAGATGCGAATGAGAAAATTTGTATGGAAGATCACAAGGGTCACCAATAAAACCTCACAAATCTGTCAATATCGCGTATGTCCACCTGTTGCATCTATGCAGGCCACACAACGACGACGCATACTCCTGATGAGTCTGGCAATCTGTAGCTGGGGTATCCTCCTCCACTCCTCCTGCAAGGCTGCGCCCAAAGCTTGGAGCGTTCTTGGTCGTGGAACTCTCTGTCGTACACGCTGGCCGAGAATGTACCAAACATGCTCGATTGGCGACAAGTCAGAGGATCGAGCAGGCCAATCGAGAAGATCCACATTGTTCTGCTGCAGGAACTGCTGTACTATCCTCGCCCGATGAGGTCTTGCGTTGTCATCCTGCAGCACTACGTGGTACCATAAGACTTCCTCCTCCATACCGGTCATGTTCAACAGTGGCGCAGTTCGCTGTGAAGTCGATTCCGCACGGTTTGAACAGACACTCTTATTTCAGTTCTTGAGAGACGTTCGCGCAGTTGTTCGGCGCTTACTGGAACAAGAGTGTCTGTTCAAATCGTGCGGAATCGACTTCACAGCGCTGAACTTAGAGCTCGGCGACCTTACGTTGGGGTGCCACTTTCCCAGAGACATAGACAAGCCAGGCTAGCATGGACAAGGCAGAATCGTCGATGGACTAACCAACAATGGGCGACTGTACTCTTTACCGACGAGTCACGGTTTCTGCTGGATATGCTTGACTGACGACGTCGCGTTTGAGCGTCGCAGAGGTGAGAGATACGCGAACTGCGCCATTGTTGAACATGACCGGTATGGAGGAGGAAGTCTTATGGTATGGGGCGGCTTATCTGTTCGTTCCCGTACAGAGCTGCTTGTGCTTAACGGAATACTGACAGGCCAACGCTACATCAATGAAGTGCTGCAGCCGGTTGTTCTGCCTTTTGTTCAACAACACCACGTAATGCTGAAGGATGACAACGCAAGACCTCGTCGGGCGAGGGCAGTACAGCAGTTCCTGTAGCAGAACAATGTGGATCATCTCGATTGACCTGCTCGATCCCCTGACTTGTCGCCAATCGAGCATGTTTGGGACATTCTCGGCCAGCGTGTACGACAGAGAGTTCCACGACCAAAAACGCTCCAAGCTTTGGGCGCAGCCTTGCAAGAGGAGTGAAGGAGGATACGCCAGCTACAGACTGCCAGACTCATCAGGAGTATGCGTCGTCTTTGTAAGGCCTGCATAGATGCAACAGGTGGACATACGCGATATTGACAGATTTGTGAGGTTTTATTGGTGACCCTAGTGATCTTCCATACAAATTTTCTCATTCACTTCTAGTGCTACAGACTCCAACGGATGGATTTTTGTCTGTAAATAAAATAATGTAATCAAATATATCAATTTCAGATTTCAGATATGTCTTAGTTTCCTTTTATTTAACCATACATACAAATATCCCTAACTTTTTTTGCCACGTATATTTAGTATGCAGTACAATGACGACAAAGGCCAAGACCGGCATATAGATATGTACAGTCCAGTAAGAATTAAAGGGATGGATAGACATTCAGGGGAGGTTGTTATCTCAATATTGTTTAGCCTTCTAAAAAGAGGTCTACTCCAAAAGTGAAGCAAAAGACCCCGTTGCAGCAGGGGCTTTGTGTGCAGGAAAGCAAACAGGAAATAACAAAAACTGACTCCCTTGTAAAACCTGACGGGAAAACTACTAAATGTATCCAGTTAACGCAGTAATGATTCCACAAAGTTTAAATTGTGTGTGACAATAGCTAAGATATTGCACAGGTTCATGTGTCCACATGCTGCTCTGCTCTTGGCCTTCAATGGTCATAATTGATTTTGTGATGATCCTCAAAACTCACTTTTGAACATCTCGAGTCGCAATGTGAGCAAATGTACCTTTGAACTTGGGGCCATGGGACCAGCACATGTGCAGACTTTGCTAGGCGTCCTATAGATAACCAATGATCCCATGTCTTTACAAGCGAGAAGTGAAGACTCTGATCAGTTTATTACGGATAAGCAGGCCGAGGTTTCACTGTGCACACCTGCCTGATGGTATACTTTTTTACGTCGGAGCTAAATGAGAAAAAAATCTTCTGGGTAAATCCAAACAGTAAAAACCAGGATCAGCCAGTGTATCGGATTAGTTGGGATAATTTACTTTTAAACGATATACCGTATTTACCCTAAGTATTCGGACAGACACGTCTTAGCAAACAACGTATATACAAATCAGACGCCGCAACTCGGTCAGCAGCTTTTAGTCACAAGAACAGTAGCTAATTTGTTCATATTTTAGGACAAGTATGGAAAGGAATTAAGAGGGTAAATAGGTATTCATCTTAATTCAGTAAAACTGTAAGCGGAGAGCAAATATTCTGACTCAGAGACTTATAAATCTACTAACGGGGCTATCAACTCCCTAGTATAGGGTACACAACATATTGTGTGCGGGGCTCTGACTAAGAGCTTATCAGGAATACAACCTAGTTATGTAAGAGAAACTGTTATGATGATAGCTTTCACCTGTTTACAGAAATAAAAATAACTCTTAGAGAACTGGCCCCATTTCTTTCTCACAATACAACTATTCATTCTTGTCATTGGTACCAAAAATCTTTGACACATAATAAATGTAATTAACAAAATACATACTTCAATAGCACGAATCACAAAGGGAAAAATCTCTAAAAGTCCTGGCCCTATGGCCCCTATTTTCTTTCCACAGTACAATTAGTCATACTTGTCACCCGCAGTATATAAATGTGCATGTGTAAAAACAATTCAAACAAAATCTGGAAACAGGTATAGAAGTTATAAACAAAAATACATAATTAAATAGCCAGAACAACAAAGGGAAATAACTCTCAGGGACTTGGCCCCATGGCTCCTATTTCCTTTCCCACAATACAACTAGTTTTACTTGTCATGTGTACTTAATTTCAAGTTTCTAGGTGTAGTAGTTCTTGAGAATTCTTTGACACAAAATAAATGTTAACTCACACACAAATAACCAGAAAAACAAAGGAAAATAACTCTAAGGGACCTGGTGCCATGGTCCCTTTTTTCTTTCCCACAATACAACTAGTCATATTTGTCATATGTACTAAATTTCAAGTTTCTATGTACAGTAGTTCTTGAGAAATCTTTGACACAAAATAAATGTTAACTCACACACAAATAGCCAGAACAACAAAGGGAAATAACTTTAAGTGACCTGACCCACAGCCCCTATTTTCTTTCCCACAATACAACTAGTCATACTTGTCATATGTACTAAATTTCAAGATTCTAGGTATAGTAGTTCTTGAGAAATCTTTGACACAAAATAAATGTTAACTCACATACAAATAGCCAGAACAACAAAGGAAAATAACTCTAAGTGACCTAATCCCACAGCCCCTATTTTCTTTCCCACAATACAACTAGTCATACTTGTCATGTGTACAAAATTTTAAGATTCTAGGTATCGTAGTTCGTGAGAAATCTTTGACACAAAATAAATGTTAACTCACTGACAGACAGACAGACAGACAGTCAGACAGACAGATAGACACACAGAAAAGACAAAAACTATATACCCCCTTAGCATACTTCGTATACCGGGGGTATAATAATTACATATGCCAGCTGCCCAGTCAAAGCTAGTTAATGCTTAGCATGCTGGGTCAAAATTTCAGCAGACGATATTTTGAAATATTTTTCTTATTTTCTTTCAGAAAACAGAGTTTGGCATTTTATGCAAACTATCTCCTCTCCTTAGGAGACAGTTTGTATGAAATGTCAAACCCTTTTCTGAAAAATGAAAATCATCAAATTGTCGTCTGCTGAATTTGCCCAGAGGGTGGTAAAGGTTAAAAGAACTCTTCTTAATTTGCAGCAAGGGTTATTCGAACTCAATACTGCCAATCATTGCTGGAGTCAGCTAGCAAATGAAATGGCACGTTCCTCTTGTAAGTCGCTTCAAGGAGTATAGCCCCGTTAGTGGAAATATTCGCCACTGCCTGAGTAGACTTTGTCCTCCAATATGCCCCTACACTCCGTTTTGCAAGGTGCTGCTCAAATGGTGCTTTGTGGGGAATGGGTACATTTTTAGGGGAGGCAACTTCATCAAAGTTGCTTTGGCCTCCCTTCTGAAAAAGGTCAACTCTAAAAGGAAAGTGTTTGCTCCCTTTAAAGGGGCCTGATGTGCAGGAAAGCAAACAGGAAGACACTGAAGTAGTCTCCCTCGTCAAAAATGGCAGAAAATCTGCCAAGCGTATCGGTCCACTTACATCTTGGGATATTTATCTTTAGTATTACCTTTTTAAATTATGTACAACTAATATACCCTGATTTGAAATACTTATTGCTCTTACAATAAACCAGAAGAAAACAATACATATGCCAGAATTTAACATTATTATTCCATCACCATTAACCTGCTAGATTTAAGTAGTTGCAAACGATCAATTTAAAAGTGCTTTAAACCTTGTTTTAAGGAAATATGGTTCAATATTTCATGCGAATTGTCTCCTTAGACAAAAGTGCGAATGAAACGTCAATCGCTGTTTTCTTCTTCTTCGTATATGAAAAAATCTTACCAGTCTGACGTCTTCTGATTTGGCCAAGACAGTGCTAAAGATTGCCTGTGCTTAATTTAGTCAGAAAACATTTTTAAAATAGATCAAAGTACAGTGAAGAATTGCCCAGATCTCGTGAAAAAGTCCAGACGTATAAAATTGGCATTAACCTTTACCAATTTTGGGCTTATTCAATTGAAGACAAACTGATGATATTTTTTCACATTTTTTCCAGAAAACAGGATTTGACATTTCAAGCAAATTATCTGGAGACGATTTGCATGATACGTCAACACCTGTTTTCTGGGAAAATATGAAAAATATTTCAATATGTCGTCTGCTAAAAAATATGTAGAGTGCTAAGCGTTAAAATGAGCCGAATACATAGTGATCACAAATAAAATACAAAAGAGTAATATATCAGCTAAGTCATTAGAAGTTAACAATTTTCTTGATTGAAGAGACTTGACTAGATAAACCTAAGAATACACAAAAGACATTATCACTGTTCTAATGAAAGAAAGAACATGGCAGAAGAAAACCAAATCAATTATGGTTCAAAGTCCTTGTAATGATTTTACAACTTTTATGGCTCCCTGTTTGCTTTCCTGCACACCAAGTCTTCTGAAAAGCGGTCTACCTAAAAACCAACACAAACTTTGCTCCCCTTGGAGATAAATTCTTTCCCTTTAGAGTAGACCCCTTTTCAGAAGGGCAGGTAGTTCCTCTCCCTCGAGAGTGTATCAGTTCTCCTAGCAATGAAGCTAAGGCAGAAATTGAAACCAGAAGATCAATGGTCCTAAACCGCTCACCTTAGTGCTGAATGTATATTGAAATGAAGGTCACTACAGAATGTCCCATGGACCATTAATATGCTTAGTGGTATGTGGCTGTAAAGATATACATATACGAAACGTTTTTATAAGGTATCGTAGATTTTTACCTCTAGTCCATCCCAGGGAGGCACCACATGAAATTTGACTTCAGTCGGCCCAGTGATTTCAGAGGAGAAGATGTTTAGATGGCAGACTACAGACGACGACAACGAAGCCTACTCATACTATAAGCTTACCAGTGAGCCAAAAGCTCAGGTGTGCTTAAAGTCCCCTGTTTGGCCTATTTTTCTACACAAAAGCCTAAGCGACCGAATTTGACATTGACTTAAAATAGTCAAGGTCAACCAAGGGTCATCACTTGAACAAACTTGACAGGGCCAAGTTTTAAGGTCATCTGTCATTCAGTTCCTCAGGAGAATTTTTTCAAAGGGTTTTACCACATATGGGAATGGGGGCCATCTTGGTCATGTGACCAAGGTCCCATGAACAAACGTTCTTTTCCCCATCCCATACAGCCTTTACATGTAATTTGTTTTTAGTCAGTCCAGTAATTTGTTTACCTGTTTGCATATATCAAGTTCGATATCAAAGGCTACAATAGAATGAAAAAATCCACTGTTAGGCCCTTTTCTATACAAAAGCCTGAATGACCGAACTTGACCTTAACGTAAAACAGGTCAGGGTCAACCAAAGGTCCTTATTTATATCAACTTGGTAGGACCTGAGTCCTCAATGCTGCAAACTACGTTTCAAGGTCATCGGACATTCTGTTTCTGAGAAGATTTTTGAAGAATTGTTATTATATACGGTCATGTCAGCCTTCTTGGTCATGTGACCTGGACCATTTGAACAAACCTTCGTTCCTCTATGCCAAATAAAGGCTTCATATGAAATTTTGCTTCAATTTGCCAGCTGTTAAAATATACAAAAATAAACAAGTTAGAATTTTATATTTGAGTGACCTTGGACCAAGGTCAATGAAGTGACTTTGACCTTTGGTACCCATGCCGCTTCATTTACTCATTTAGCTGATTCTCTATACCAACATTCTACTTTCCACTTATTCCCATACAAAAGCATAAATGACCAAATTTTACCTTGGCGTAAAATATGAAGGTCAACATAGTCACACTTTGAACAAACTATGATGGGCCTAAGTCCCGAATGCTAGATACCAAGTTTCAAGGCATTCGGCTCACAGGTTCCAAAGAAGAAGTTTTTTGAAGGGTTTTTACCATATATGATCCTGGCGGCCATGTTTGTCATGTGACCTGAACCATTTGAACAAACTTTCGTTCTCACATCCTAGGGAGGTTCCACATGAACTTTAACTTTAGTCGGCCTAGTGGTTTCAGAGGAGAAGATGTTTGAAAATGTTGACAGACTACAGACGACGACAACGGAGCCTACTCACACTATAAGCTAAGGCGCAGGTAAGCTAAAAAGTGCTGCATTGAACTCCCAATCGTATTTGCTTCTGCCATACAGGTGGGGACGAACATATGTCTGACTACCACTTTGAGAACAAGATCGACAGAGTATTTGAAAGGCGTCTAGCCACAAGATACAAAATGTAAATATATTTCTTCAGAGAACAATTTTTATTAACAGCCTTCTAAGTAACCCAAATCTTCTTCATTTCTCGTATTATAAATATAAATGCCATCGTTTATATAGCTCTAGAAAACGGGATTATAAAGACAAATATCTTTATTATTTATCGACAGAACATGCGTTGTGAGTACTGATGGGTACCTACAACATATGTTTTTTTGTGGAGAACTGAAGAAATATGTCATATTATTTGGCTAAAAATGGCTTATCTAGAGCTCTAGTTTAATGTGAATCTAGAGTTGACCTAATGAATTTGTTATTTGTATATTTTGCTTTATTTTTGTTTTCTTTTAATCGGTTTCCTGTGTTAATGCGTTTTGTTTTGACAAAGAAATCGGTTTCGACAAAGACAGAGTTGTTCAAGTGTTACTTTTAACATAATATTGCGTTGCTCATAATTTCTGAGCCCATCCGTGAATGCCGCTTTTTACTATATAAAGTGGTATATTAATTCTGAATAAATGAAGCATTCCTTTTTATGGATGTGTATTACACCTCGGAATTAAATTATGAAACCTGTTTGATTATTAAACCATTCACTGAAGCGTGGGAAACCAAACTTTGTGCAAGCACATTAGGTGCGCTCCGAAGCTGACCTGCTGATTCTTAATATAAGCAGGCATTTGAAGTATTTTCTTGTTCCAGAATTAAGAACTTGAAATTAGATTTAAATTGTTATCTACGGAGACAACATGAATAAAATATTTCATTTAACTGTGAAAAATAAGAATAAAAGTCCTAAAGCATAGAGTGTATATAAGATAGAACACATAGTGACTAACCTAGGCATCAATAATGAAACAGGGGAAAATAAACACCGTGTATGTAGACACAGTTTTTCATAAAAAAATTAAGTATGCGGTTTATAAATCATATATCAAATGAAAACCAGGAGACTTAAACCTGGTGTTACGAGAGCTAAATCCTTGCCCTTAATCAAATTACACACAACTATTCCATGTTGGGGTTCCCTAACTCATCAGAGGATCGACACAGAAAACATGTAAGTTATCTTCTCAAAAATAGTAATGTCCAGGAAGAGCGACAATCACAGAACATAGCCTACAAATGACACCAAGAGGGTGAGAAAACAAAGTTCGACGGACAGCACACATGTTTCAATCCAAGGAGGAGCAAAGCATCAACCAGCTTCCTCTTCTCCAATAATACGAGACAGGATCCATCAAACACAAAAATAAGACAGGATAAAACATGAAAGCCTAGTAGCCATAAAGCCCCATAAAAACGAACAGCACCCAGAGCCTTAGAACAACCAGCAGCAAAATACACACAGAGGGTTAAATCGATCTTATCAACACCAAACCCTCAACCTAGACTTTGATACAAAGTAACTCATTGGCTCACATAGAGGATCCCTCACTCAATCAGCAAACATTAGAGAAAAAAGAAAACAGTATGTAAATCAAATTAAAAGGCTGTGATGAGAAAAAGATGACAACCAGAGATAAAAAAAAAAAAAAAAAAAAAGACAACCAGAGATAAAAAAAAAAAAAAAAAAAAAGAAGCTGAACCACTGAGGACCAGAACAAAGGCATAAACATTACCCTCTAATGAAATATGTAGGTCGGCGCCGTCATAGAGTCTGAGAGCCGACCACCGTCGTGCAATTAAAGAAAACTACATAGCCATTGACCTTGATTGGGTTAAAAACCCAGCATAAGTCTGTCGCATTACAGAGGATAAGTATGATAAGGGGTTAAGGTACGCGGCTACTTAGGGTAAATATGGTATCAGGTCTAAAACAGTTTGCATTTTGGCTTTCATAACAGTGAAACAAACTGTGTGTGTTCTGATATATGGTAATGTTCTCAGCTCAGTCTTCAAATGTTTCTGTAACAGTCACCGAAATATAATAACCACATCATGAAATAAATACACCTGGTGACATGCGTGACCAACCATGTCGCAGATCAGTCTACGAATCCGTACAATTTTATCGGTCTTCGTTGTCCGCCAGAATAAGGATTAAATCCTTTGTTATCCACACAGCGTTCAGGGAAGGATCTAATTAGAATACTCTAATTAGACATTGACTGATCTTAGTCTGCGCTAGGTTCACATATCATAAAATACATTGTCACACCATGTGGCCTGTTTTGAAAGAAGCCATTACGGTTTCATTGAGTTGTGTGCATTAGCACATTTACATAGAAAGAGGTTCTGGTTAGTTTTTATTATTACTATGTTTTATAGAAATTCCTGTATTTAATCAAACACTATAGACCCTGATCAGACACCGCGTCCTGCGGCGTCTGATCTGGATATGCACTGTTTGCCATTTCCCTTTCGGGAGGGTTAGAGATATTGAGAAATATAACATCCTTTAGCCATCTAGCAACATTTTAAGCCTATATAATTCCATCTGCATAGGCGTATACTTATTTACTGCAATTGGATTGGTCGAGAGCAAATTAAAAACGGCATTTTGATAACTCCACTGAGCAGGAAGCTTAATACTATTTTTTTTGCTTAGAATTCTACAAAACAGTAGGAATCAAAGGCCTACTAGCAGAGGTGTTTAAAAACCAAATCTCAAGCGTCGGTTTGATGGAAATATAATTTGATCATGGTGTTTCCTACATATTCGCAGCCTTGAAAATATGAAGCCTGAAACATGCACCCACGATTTTTTCAATACAATACATGTAAAAGACAATGATGTTGTATGAGCTTGTTAATAATGATCAATTTTGAATCATTAATGCAGCATCAGGAAATTGCTAACTAAACCTTTGTACTAATAAACTGAAAGATGTTCACCTATACTTTCCAATGCGACAAAAATCCGTCTGTCCGCTTGTGAATTTGTGCAAAAGTTCGTATGTGAGCATTTTGTGCCAGGTAAACGAGACACTTCCGGTATTATCTTGTGTACAAGATCGTTTCAAGATGGAGTTGATCTTCTTTGTTTAGTAAACAGCTACATGAATTTAAATGTAGCGCATAGAAACGTATTCAACGTTTTTATTCCCAAAGATACCAGCGTCTAATATCCTGTCAAATTAATCATACAGTTTCAGGAACATCTTAATCTTTTTATACTGGAAGACAAATATAACGATAAACTCTTGCATAAGTCTACCGACATAGCCTATCGACAACATTGATTATCTTTGTCAAGGACTACGAATGTTTTATAATTTATTCTCACGTTTAGTGTCAACATTGTTTATTTTCGTCAAAGACCATAAGTGTTTTATAATTTATTTTCATGTTAAATACCACGTTTTATAATTATTCTCACGTTTGATATCGGCATTGCTTATTTTTGTCAAAGACTACATGTGTTTTACAATTTATTCTCACGTTCAGCATCAATATCGCCTATCTTCGTCAAGGATGTTCTAGTGTTGTATCACAGTCTACACAGTCACTGATTAAATCACAAATGACGTCAAGGCAGGTGATCAATAAAAGATAGGATTCATACTATAACATATAAAAATCAAACTTTGGAATTGTTAAGTCGATTGGAATGTGAGCAGATTTGGTGGCACATTACATTTGATTTCAAGCTGATTTTAAAAGTGACATGGACACACGTATGAAAGGAATGTGCCGTCTATTCTATACTAGTAACAACTAAAACGAAAACAATGTACAGTTTATCGCATTTTATAGAAGCATTTCTGTGAAGCCTCTCGACTCTAATATACCATGAGCCTTGAACCATTTTATTTGTAAAGAAATATGGTAGAAATTCTAGGAGCTATACTTGTAATGAAGACATATGGTCGGTTTCAGTCAAATTCCCTGGATATTACCCAGTATCTTAATATCAATAAGACTGATAGCAAGGTTTCTTTAGTTTCAAGATACGTGATAATCATTCTGTCTTGAAATGGCAAACATCTTTCCTTCTCATTATTTGTGGTCGTTTTTGTCCCTTTAATCCTTGTCTTCAGGGTGAACAGCCTAACATATATATATATAATATATATATATATATATATATATATATATATATATATATATATATATATATATATATATATATATATATATATATATATATAGCGATTCTTGGACTAGTTCGATGACACTCTAGCTAGTAAAACATTAACCCAACTTTTCAACCTTAACTCGTTGGACGAGTTCATTTCTAATAGAAGGTGTGCCAGGTTATTTTTTTATTATTATCATGTTTTAAAGTGTTCCTGTATTTAATGCAAACAGTAAAGATCCTGATCAGACTCTGGGAGGCCGTCAATATTTGTGTGGGAAAGGACGGTTGTTGTTGTAAAGACACTATTAAAAGGTTTTATAACATAGCGGACTTAAATTTCTCACCCGGTTACATGTATTAAAGGAAATTTTTAGGCTAAAAAAAGGCTGTACTAAGTGGGTACCTCATTTAGAAAAATGACCGGGTATTTAATATGGCAAATAATAATAATATTATAACATATTAATTTATGACGGTTATGAATCCTTTTTAATTGCTCCGAAACTTTAGATAGTCGTACACTGTTGCGCTGAAATTCTACACTATATTAATAAAATCCTATTAAAACATCAAATAAAACTCATGAAAATTTTGACTTATGTAAGTTGACAAGGTTTAAGTGTTCCTTTAGCTTCTGAAAAATATCAAACTGGACATAGTATACAAAGAGCGATATCATACAGGAAATGAACAATTTATATATTGGAAAGCGAGAAACATAAATCAAATCTCTAATTTTCGTCGCTAAAGAAGGTTATTTGAAGAAAAATTCAAATTGCAAAAATACATATTTCTTTATAAAAAGACAGTTATTTTAAATTAAAAGCATTTTCTAAGGTTTATGAAAATTACCTCTGGAGAAGTCATAAAATACATTAACTGTACTGTATTAAACGTAATGGTCTGATAGTTACGATTCTGTAAGTATAGAAATAATACTGATAAAAAACAAAACATTTGATTAAAATTCGTCGATAATATTTATATATACATCGTGAGAAAACGTACCTTCTGACATATGCGCCCAACGAAGGTTCAAATCTGCTCAGTCTGAGCAGAGGCTTCGTTGTCAGCACGAAGAAACTTTGCATCATTGTCTATACAAATGCACTCAGTGAAGATTCTGATCAGGCTACGCGAATAAGCAGTCTGAGCTAAATATTCGCATGGTACACATTTCCGACGGTACGTTTTCTGACGGTGTACCTGGTGTTTATTGCTTAAGAAAGAAGTAAGAAAAACAAACAAACAAAACAACATACACAAAACAAACCAAACAAACACTAAACACTATATCGCATGGGGAAGCGAATCACAATACAGAAAAGTAACAAATGTGAGATTTCTGTTTTCCATGTAGTTTCTAAAGAAACAGGCATGCTTAGATGTGTTATTTCTCTACCTGTCAAATATACTTCATGGAAGAGATGTTTGAACTCTTTCCCTTATCTGATCAGATGTATATCACTGTTGCTTTGTCTAATACGATTTGCTGACAAACAAACAGTATCGGCACTTAATATGTAAATGTAATTCCCATACTCTCATTACTAGTGATTTGATGTTTGATTGTCTAGCCTCAGACTAATTCTACAGATAATAAAAGCAGATACAGTAAAATGAGTCACGTTATGACACAAAGTCTCTAGTCAGATATGCTATGTGTACACCAAGATAAGTATATACTTGCACTCAATATTTCCATATGTTAGCATTCCATATCAGTTGTAAATGAAGCGCTGGTTAGTGCAAGTTCTATAGCTCTTATAACAGTTTCTGATGACGTTTCAGACAGGTTGTGTTTATCTGAAGTAAACAATTAGTAGTAGAAGTACAACTCCATCAACAGATCAGACGTCCAACCGCCTAGCACCTTAAAAAATAATATAATTATGGCAGATCTCTCCGATAGACATATCATATTTTTTTTAAAACTGGGTTCAGTTTTGAAGTATTTTAGTTGATTTTGTATACCGCTTAAAAGACAAAAATAATAAATTTCTATGAAGCTTTATTCACCGCAGAAAAAAAAAACGAGAGTATAAATGACCCATCACTATTGTATGAGCTGAAACGCGAGAATCCTGGAAACGTCCCGTCGGACATGATCACAATCTTCTAAAGGCCGTTTGGATAGCCGAGAGTGCAAAGTGTCTTCATGCAGACAATGAAGACTGATCAGACTGCGCGGATGTACAGGCTGATTTGAGTATTTGTTGAGCTAATATGTCAGAAGGTACTTTTTTAAACAGTTTTTTTTTAATGTTACAGAGCGGACACATATATAACAGAATCACTATTTTCAATGTTCAAAGGACCATTACTGTTACGAGCCATGCGTAATGAGAAATAATTGAAAGTTAAACCAGCAACAAGCTTTAAATTATTAACAATATTTATTCACACAAAAATAATAAGAAGATTCAAAACAAAGAATGAAAGTAAACAGTACCTTTCAAGACTTTAGTTCACTTAGTCCCTCAGAAATATACCATAAGAATATTTAAAACAAATCCTTTGAATAACAGTTTCTGATCCCACAATTTAAAGTCCCTGAATTCAGAGTCTAATTCCAGAATGAATTAAATATTAAAGTAATCCAGTATAGAATAATTTCCGATGAAAGTATACAAAGATACCCACATGAAAATCTTTTCTCCTTATATAATATCAAAGAACAGTCTAAAAAAAAGAATTTACTAGAGGCATCACTCATTTTCTAGTTTTAGTCAAGAGTATTATTCTAAATGTTTTATGACATGCTAATAATAGCTTAATCTAGAATATTCCTTCTGGAAAGTTCTAAAAAGAACATAAACAACTTTTTATTGTCAAGATATTTTTTCCAGAAAGTTCTATTTATATATAGAAACTTTTAGTAAACATGAAAATAATGATACTTAAAATAATCAAACACTCTATATATAACATAACTCAAAAGTAGGTTAAGCAGAAGTAAGGTTTGTGTGTTCTGCACCTCGTCTCATGATGCTTTACATTGGTGTGAAATATCTGAAACGGTTTCCAACTTACGGAGCAGACACGAATACAATGTAAAAATGGCAATTTTCAATATTCACTATGTTCAAAGGCTGATAACTCCAAAATTAGGTTAACAGCAGCTAAAGTTCTTGTTTTCTGCACATTCTATTGTGGTGTTTTACATATGTGAGGTATTTCATGAAAATATTTCAATCGGTTTTCAACTTACAGAGACACAAGCATATGGTAGAAACGGCTATGTTAAATGTTCAAAGGGCAATAACTTTAAAAGGAGGCAAACCAGAAATACGATTTATAAGTTCTGCACATTGTCTCATGGAGCTTTAAATTTGTGTTCAGTTTCGTTAAAAGATCTGAAACGGTTTCCAACTTACAGAGCGGACACTAGTACGTGGATGGTAGAAATGGCTATTTTCAATATTTACAATGTTCAAAGGGCCGTAACTCCAACGGTAGCTTAAGAGAGTTATAGTTATTGTGTTCTGCACGTTGTCTTATAAAGCGTTACTTTTGTATGATATTATATGAAAATATCTCAAATAGTTTTCAACTTACATGGCGGACATGATTACATGGTGGAAATGGCTATGTTTAACATTTAAAGGGCAATAACTCCAAAAGGTAGGCAAACCAGAGCTAAGGTTTATGTATTCTGTATGTCGCCTTATGCTGCTTCACATTTGTGTGAAGTTTCGTGAAAATACCACGAACGGTATCAGAGTTATGGAGCGGAAAAGAGAACATGGTAGAAATAGCTATGTTCAATGTTCAAAGGGTAAATTAACCAGAGTTATGGTTCTTGTGTTCTGCGCGTCGACTTATAATGCGGACATAAGTACACGATGGAAATGGCTATGTTCAACATTCAAAGGGCAATAACTCCAAAAGTAAGCAAACATGAGTTATGGTTCATGTGTTCTACACTTTGTCTGATGGTGTTTTACATTTGTGTGACGTTTCATGAAAATATCTCAAACGGTATCTGAGTTATGGAGCGGAAACGAAATTATGAAGCGCTGATGGACGGACGGATAGACGGACGGATCCTTAAAATTTCGGACGGTATAACATAATACCTCGCCACGTTTTGTGGCTGGGCATAAAAAAGCAAGACAGAGAACATTTCTGAAAAGAAAGATTAGTTTCAGTATTTGCTAGCTAATTTCATCAGCTAGAACGTAGATCAGCATCTCAAATAATAATTCCACGAAGGCACCAAACTGTGAATGAAGGGGAGGCGTAAAAATGGTTATGATTTGTCTGATTTTGCTGCATCGTAACTTCGAATGGACTTTCAATACGTGAAAGCTGAATTTTCCAAACTATTCACTCAAAAGAAATTTAATAATTGCAATAGCTGTAAGCGCCCTCGCATTTCAAATTTCTTCTTTGGTATTATAAACATGGCTTATTTACATAAATAAGCTGTTTGGGTGCAGCGTTGTTCCCATACTTTTCCGTGAAAAAGTGGATGGTTATCTGATTTAATAGTACAGTTGTTTAAAAATATTCTGTTTATAGACTTTGGCAGAAAGTCGCCATTATAAAATTGTTACACTCTGCTAAATTGACAAATAAAATATCTATTGCATTTGTAAATCTGTAAGACAAATATAGACAAGGACATAGTAGCGACCCAGCGAACAGTAGTGACGATGCACAAAACAAGGGCTGTTTCAGTTTCTAAAGTTTTTGGCACAACGTCGCCATTTTGAAAATTACTCTCTGAAACACTGTCATCTAAAACTGTTTTTGCATTTGTATTTATGTCAGACAAATACAGATGTCTTAGTAGCGTCACAGCGATGGTGCGCCAAAATTTCCAAAAGCTGCAGGACAAGAAGGAATCATTTTTGTGGAACAAGATTGGCAAAAATAAAACATAGATAGATAAAATAGAATAAATGAGAAATACCAATAAAAATGGGAGGCTAAAGGAACGCTGTCCATCTCTTTTCGGGTGCGTAGGGTGGGGGCATGAGTGAGGTTCCTACATGTTTGCTTGAAAAAAAGCTACCCTAAACAGTGTGTTAGGAAAATCCTTTTCAAGCATAGGCACCAAGCGCTCACTACCCCGCCCTTCTCCACGGGACGATAACATATCTTCAAACAATCAAAAAGTCTTAGATTTTGTGGAAGGTAAATATACTGGTTCGGTAACCTCGGTTTGTAACATAAGGAGATCTTTTTATTTTTGGTTTAAACAATATTTAATTTCAATGCATGCCATTTTTTTTTCTCACAGAGAATTCGACCCCAACCTTCCCGACTATTACTATATCAAAGTCGGATTAGCGGGGTGTTGTATTTTCATATGTTTCTGATGATTGAGACCATAAAACTCTGCCCAGATACCAATAAAATGATGTTCTATTATGCAATTAGTTAAGTAATACTGATATGACAGTTAACTAGAAACCCACACTTAAAATTATTAAATATAAAACACAATGAAGTAGCTCAAAACCGATTCCAAAATCTACATCTGCATGAAAAATTAATCAAATTTCATATTTTAAATGGTTTCCTGTGTTAAAAATTAAAGATTTTAAGACTTAATATTACAGTGCAGGGAACCAGTGTTATCAGAGAAAAGTAGTCCCCCAGGTAAATCTGGTAATACCACCTGTTGTGAACAGACTCATTAGTGTACGAGAGTTGAGGGCAATAGCCATAAAACATCTGGTTGAATTATCAGTTGAGCCACTTTTTTTTTCAAAGAGAAAAACCTGTCAAGGTATCCAACATTTTCATTAAGTACATCGGCAGAATACAAGAGCACAATCATACATGATTTAAAAACAAGCAAATTATGCATCTTTGAATCATCTCCTGCAATAAAGTTACACTTTGAATGAAGTGTGTGTGTCTAGCTAATACTATATATATATAAATATTTTTCATGGATAATTCAATATTCGATTAAATAATAAAGAAAGCAAGACAGACGGAAAAAGAAAAAAAAGAAGAAAAAAGAAAAGAAACAGGGGAAGCGATAAATAAAAAAAGCTGTGCATCGACGATTAATGATAATGGCAAATGTCGGGATCAGTGTCGTGGAACATCAGTAGATGCAGTTGTTGATTACTGTAATACACCGTTTCAAGGTTAAAATCCAAATATCCTAATCATTTGATAGAAATCGGTTGGTTTGTTGTATATATTTATGAACTGCCCAGAAAATGACATCATCACTTTCATCTGATAATGAATCATCGCCGAACAAACGAACAGCTTCCGATAGTGCAACATAATTGCTAACTTCGTGTAACAATTCTCTACGAATGACATTAATCTTTTGACATATAAAAAGAAAGTGAGAATTATTTGCCACAGCTCCGCAGGTACAATATGGTCCAGGAATCCAGTTTCTCCGATATTCTCCAATACAATTAAAATTTTAATGTACTGCATTTAGTCAGACCCAATCATTGTTGATGACTATGCTTTACTCTTTAATTGCACGACGGCGGTTCGGGTCTCAGACTCAATGACGGCCTCTTCGTAAAACTTTAACCATTGGATTGGGGCTTGACGATATGTCTTTGGCTTAGCCCGGCGTGGTTCAACTACTGGTTTTCATTTACTCTGGCACACAGTAGACTTGGCCATGAGTACTCGTCTTTGTTTATCATAGTGATTAATTTGATTCTTATGCTTTCGCTTTGATGCAATGACTGTGTTAGGAGCCTTTATGCTAACCGAATTTTCATGTATTTCCGTATTTAGAGTAGCATCGGGAACCAGGGTGAAGTTGCTAACTGTAAAAAGTGCTTTTACCCCTCCCCCCTACCCCCGGTAGTTTATTCTACTGACCGTTCTAAGGCGGTGGTCTCGGTGTTAGTCTTACACTTTGTTGCTTTGTGCTTCATTCTACGAGGCGATTTGTTTTAAGTCTTGCCTTGTGTTATTTTGTTCTTGTGTTTTTCAGTCCTTTTAGCATTGCTATTGCCTCGTTAAGGAAAGAGAGAGCTAATCTTAGTGCTTTTCGTACGTTTGTTTGATTTGCGCTTGTTTGGTTATGTCTGTTTCCTCTTCCTCTTGGTGTCTGGGAAGGGCTACGGCTTGTGATTGTGGCACTCCCTGGACTTTTCTCTTACTTTTTTTTTGTATGAAGTATCTGATTAAGGCTGTCGCCAAAGAAGTAATATTTAGGAATTTACAGGGTAACTCTCTCAAATTTATGAGGCGTAGAAAATATTTGTGTTTCCGCTAACATGCTGAAAATAATTTGGTCGGTAGGTAAGTAGAATAATCATTTTGTTTATTTTCTAATTTTTCTCCAGAAAAGAACAGGGTCGGACCTGTAATTTTGTGACAATACAGGTATTTTACAGAGGGTCGCTGCTTTATTTTTTTATTTTGCAGTTTTGCTGATACTAAATAGCAGAGTCGGGAGTTTGAAACAGGGTCGGTCGGGTTAGCGGAAACACTACTATTTTTTTACGCCTAATTGAAAGACGTCAGAGTCTGTGCTGATTTTACACCAGCAGGATAATTGTTCCACTCTCAACTCGTAGAAGGAATAAATGAGTCAAAATACAGTCTAGAGGTTGCATGAACCTGCTGATAATTATCAGCATTACGAAGGCTGTAGGGGGTGGGGGTGTCATTCCCGACACGGGCGGAGCAAGATCTACCAAATAACCTGGAGCTAAACCGTTCTGCATTTTGTAAAACAATAATAATTTGTGAAGTTTCCTTCTTTCAGAGAGTTTTAGCCGCCCTAATTCTCTATAAAGTTTATCGACTGCAACCAGTTTTGTGGTTTCTGAGACGATCCTTTGAGCTTCAGTCTGTATCTTTTCATCACTTATTTATTGTTGTGAACAGTTGTCCCATATAACGTCTGCGTATTCTAAAAGTTGCCTTATAAATGGAAAATACATAGTTTGGAAAGATTTCCTGTCCATTATGAATTTCATCGATCTTAGCAGGTGTAAGGGAAGCCAAGCTTTTTCTTGAATATAGTTCAAATGTGCCTGCCAGTCATATTTATCTGAAAACTAAATTCCCAAGAGCTTGTGAAACTGGACTTTATGAAGTGGGACATGATTAAACAATAAAGTACGATGATTAAGTCTGACTAGTCATCGTGATATCAGCAAAGCATCGGTTTTCTTAGCATTAAAACCTACAAGCCATCTGGTAGCCTAGTTTGCAATCTGTTCAAGATCTATGTTTAAAATTTGCTCCGCTGAATAAGGGAAGTCAACAATAAAACAAATCGTAGTATCATCTGCAAGTAATTTTATGTTAGAATCAATTCCATTGATATACAACAAGAACAGAAACAGTCCCAGAATGGAACCTTTGGGAACATCAGCTTTGATCTCTACCCACTCAGAACAACCACTAGGAATAGTTAGCCTCTGGAATCTGTTCGAAAGATAACTATCAAACCACTTATGTAAATTTCCAAAAAAAAATCCATGGTGATACATTTTTGCAAAAAGACACCGATGCCATACCCTGTCGAAGGCTACCACGCGGACTGTCCTTGCCTTCGTCCAGGGAATGACAAAAAGTCAACTAACTGGTTTACTTTTGAACTTCCGGATGTAAAACCTGACTGAAATGGTGTTAATATATTATTCTCTAGGACAAAATTATGATTCATTGTGTACTAATTTTTCTAATGCTTTACCGACAGAGCTTATTAACAAAATAAGTCTATAGTTTACAACATCTGTTTTACCGTCTTATTTATGGAAAGGACTCACACTTGCTCTTTTCCATATATCAGGTACTTGATCAAGTAATAATGATGTATTAAAGTTCCGTAAGTGCTGTTGAAATAGAGAACTAGAGACAGCAATTGTTTTCAATATTCTATTATGAATGAAATCTTGACCACTAGCTTTGCCTACTTGAAGTGACTTAAATATGTTTCGAATTTCTTCAGCTGCCGAACGAATAAAATCAATAGTGTTATTCGGTACTGGCAGAGAAAGAACGTACTTATAACGATCATCCAGTAAAGTTTGTGAGTGAAAGTATCTGTTAAATAAGTCTACCTTCTCTTTAGATTTATTAAGTGTTTGTCCATACTTATTTTTCAGCGGGGGTTTATTCTCATGTGAATCCTTACCTACACATGCTTTAAAATTTTTCCACCAGTCTTTTGAAGACTATTTAAATGTTAGTTTGTTAGTCAAAGAAGACTTAAAAATCGTACTTAGCTGTTCTTATTAATTTTATAGACTCACTTCTTAAAATCCTGCATTTCCTCCAAGCCTCTTTATCATTTAAGCGTTTAGCAATTTTGTGCGCACGCTTATATTTACGAACCGCCCTCCTAACACGACTATTTAACAATGGAGGTGTTGCTGGACGGATTGTTACCATTTTATTTGGTATTTCTAAACTACAAAACTCCATACGTTTATCAGTGAAGTTTTCTGCATTGGTATTTATATATTGACTTTTAAGTTCAGACCAGTCGAAATCAATTATAAGCTGGTTCAGTTTAATAGAGCAGAAATCAATAACAAGCTGGTTCAGTAATCAATAATAGTCAGCTTCATCATACTTCCATATCCGCCTCCTAAAACATGGTTTGTTGCATCTATCAAAACTAAACACTGCGAAGACAGGGCAATGAAATCGTTAATTCTGGTCCAGAAATGCTTCACCAACTCCACTAAAAATTGCAAAAGGTTCATTTTAGTAAATATCAAATCAATAAGAGACGAGGAATTTTCAGTGAAATTGGTAGGTTCCTGAATCAATTGAGCAAGTTTATACTGGTCAACCACAGACGAAATTTTACGTTGCTACCTGAGTCCAGACAAAACAAGTTAAAATCACCAGTAACTATGATATTTCCAATATTAGTATCAAATGCAAGATCAATAGTATTTTCAATATCTACTAAGGTTTGATCTTGGAAATTAGGTGGTCTATAAAATACACTAAACAGGACAGTCTTAGTTCTCAGTGTCAGCTCTAACCATAATCATTCAATCCTGTTATTTCCAGATCAAGACCACGCTTGCAAGGAATGTTGTCTGTTACATAGACTATAACTCCGCCATAAGAATTTACGATTCGGTCTTTCCCAAACGGTGTTTGGTAAGTCTGAAACATAACTTCATCAGTAGACACATTCACAGATAACCACGTTTCTGTCAGAGCTATCACATCAAAATGTGGTAATTCACTTTTGTAGCTGATCAACTTTTCCCATTAAACTTTGAATTTTATCCAATTTTCTGTTGCAAACGACATTTCTCAGTGATCACACAGAATGCCATTTCATTCGAATAGCCTCCACAGCAGAACGCTCTCGTCATATGATGGCGCCAGATGAGTGTGGTATGGCTCCAGATGAGTGTGGTATTCAGATAAGATTATCTTCTCTCTCCGCGTGTGACTATCCAATATTCAGAGTAGAATTTCCTCAGTGAGGTGATTATAATGATTATTATATCTCGCCGAAGTAATTCTTATGTGCACCACAGCAAATGTTTCATGGAAAAAGTAGATATTGGTAAACAATCATGTTATCTGAAGGTACTATATATACACTGTGAATAGCCCACGTTGATACTGTTGACCTATCTACTGACCCTGTTTGTGCCTTATAAGCTACATGAAAGAAACTCAAACGAACGTTTGCCGCTAGAAAAAATCGAGCAATTTCACGAACATTACCGAACGTTACCGACTCCTAAATAACTGGTGCCTCGCCTATCCACAGGAAAATCCGAAAAATATAATGCATAATAAAACGTTTAAATGCTAATTTAAGGATAAAATTGCAAGCCAGACTGTAAACGTTGCATATCCGGATACATTACTTCTATAGAGAAAGGTTCATAATGTAAAATGCAGTTTCGGCAATGCAAACTGAGATTGCACACTGCATAAATGGGTTTTTACCTAAACACTGTTCCGTTAGGTTTGGCGTGTGTAAAACTGGAGTGAGCTCCCCAGTAGTTTTTCTACTGACCTCTCCGAGACATTTCCTCTGTTGCAGTTCTTCTTAGTTCGTGTATCGGTGGTTTCATATGTAGCATTTGTTTAGTCATTGCTGGTTCCTCATCTCTCTTTTGTTTTGGTAATTTGGGAAGGCTGTTTTTCTTGAGCGTGGCATTCCCTGAGTATTGTTGCATTTAGTGACTATCAAAAGTAAAATCTGCAGAAAACTATATATTTATTCATTATTGAAGTCTTAAACACTTTTCGTCTTGGCCGCATATTACATTAACACACCTACATATATTGTATACTTCAAAGCCTTTCCTCCAGATAATTTTTCAAAACATAAATAATAAATATAATTCTACTTTTTCTTATCTCTCCTTGAATACATATAATGTGGATATATGTTTTCATGGAGGAATTAGAAACTATTTAACGACGTCCCCATTATCTTTAATAAACTATTTAAGCAATGGTACTGCCACTACACTAGATATGGTAAAGAGAAAAGAAGCAGTGATGGTTATTATGAACATTAAAACATTAAGAGCATTAAAATATGTTTCTGGTGTAAAGACTGACAAAAATATCAGACAAATCGAAATCAGTCAAAGCTGCAACATTATGAAAATTTGCCAATACATACCACTGCATACCCCTATTTTCACTATGTATTATGTGGAACACGGTGCATAAATTACACGTAATACCGTTTTTTTTTCCTAGTGTGACGCCCTTAGACTGAAACAAAAACAACAACAAAAAACAAACAAACAAACAAACAAAAAAAAAAAAAAAAAAACAAAAAAACAAAAAAAACAAAACAAAACAAAAAAAAAAAAAAAAAAACAAAAAAAAAAAAAAAAAAAAAAAAAAAAAAAAAAAAAAAAAAACAACAAAAACAAAAAAACAAAAAAAAACCCCAACAGCCCCGAACGATTAGATAACACTATTCTTGCCAACAATCTAAAACTATTGTTGTTTCATAAGATCTTACAATATCTAGGAAAATTAAACTTTGTTGTATTTTCTAAAAGTCTACGCTTAGATTTCAGTAAATTAGTGTGTGTGTGTGTGTGTGTGTGTGTGTGTGTGTGTGTGTGTGTGTGTGTGTGTGTGTGTGTGTGTGTGGTTTGCATTATAATTGACATTCGTATTGATAGATAAATTAAGAATTTTAAGATTTCAATAAGAATAATAGAACGGACAAAAAACAAAACAAAACATTATCTAGAATTGTTTTATAAGTTAAACTAACCCGCATTTGCTTTTGATTTCGCAATTATACACATTTCCTCATTATGTCGTGATCGTCTAAAGGTAGTAATTACCGTCTGTTTGTGGAGAATAATATCGAAAAGCGTTTCTTCCAGTTTAGAAAACAATAGGTTCTAATTCGTTTGACGTCCCAAGAATAGCCCTACCGATGTATGTATGAGTCCAACGTTAGAAAACGTAACTTCGGACATGCGCATCCAACGACTATTCACTTCAGCCTGTGCATTTGTGCTGTCTGATCAGAATTTTTGTTGTCCGCATGCTAAAACCTTGCGTCCTTGGCTACCAAAAATGTACACAGTGAAGATTCTGATCAGATTTCGCCAAGGCGAAGGCGAAGGCTGATCTGAATCTTAGCTATAGGAGCTCATGTCCGAAGGTAGATTTTCTGATGTTCCGGCTCATATATACATGTCATGTAGTCATTAAATAACCACAGAGATGAATTAAGCTGCACATCTGTTTCTAACAGCCATAACATTATAACTTACATAGGCAAATTTCTTTAAGAAAAATCAACTTAAGAAGAAGTGCACGACCCGTTATATTTTCACACTTTTTGGTCTCGGCTTAGCCTTGAGATATGAAAAAAAAAAAAAAAAAAAAAAAAAAAAAAAAAAGAAAGAAAGAAAAACAACAGAAGATTTAAGAGTTTTTGCAAGCTCATGTGATAGAGCTTGTCGATGTTAGTCTCGGCTTTGCCTCAGTCAATGACAAATGAAATTTGGTAATTCCTTTAGATAGATCTTGTCAATATAACAAAATTTTATCAAAATATCCCATACAGTTAAAAACCAACGACCGTTTGCATATGCACGTTTTGGCCTCAACTTAGCCTCGGGCAATGAAAACGACATTTTGGCAAGCCGGTATCACTCTGTGTGCATTTAAAAAAAAATATTTTTAACGGCTCAAAAGTTATGACCATTTTCGCTAACTGACTTCACACCGAAGGACGGATGGACTTAAACAGGGCACACTCTATAAGTCAACCTTACGGTGGGTCGGCTTTTCTGCGGATCGTGTTATATGCAATAGTAATGCTGAATGCACAATTGCCGAAATATAAATTGCCGCTATTTCTGCTGGAGGTTTTCACGCGAATGCAAAAAAAAAAAAAAAAAAAAAAGAAAAGAAAATAGAAAAACAACATGATATGTTGTGGTCTGTGGGTACTCATTAGAAACGTTTCTACGAGGTCCTTCTAATGAATACCCACAACACACAATATATGTTTTTGTGGAGATATCAGAAAACTATCAATACAGCATATTTGAACAAGAGCTGTCGTAGGACAGCGTAGCTCGCCTGCTGGGTACATTTTATATTGTAACATTTTTATCATTAAGAAATTCAAAATGTATAATAATAATAAAACACAAACCCATCATGAGTTCTTGCTCCGTTTAAAGTAATTATCCTTGGAGCAGTTAATGTTTTGCAATGTTCTCATTCAGTTTTGATTTTGTTTGTTTTTTCACTTGAGGTTTAACTTCCCTGTCAACACTGTGTAGGTTATTTTGGGAGACGTTGCTTCCAGTTTTGTGGGACTTTTACCCGACATTGAGATGACATGACATCTCAAGCCCTGCTGCCCAATTAAACCAATAGGATTTATATGCATGGACGGTCCAACTCGCACCACCTTTCCTGGGCAAGCTTAGAACCTCTAAGCAGCTAACCAGTACTTGTGTGCAGTTGGTTTCAGCTCTGCGTGGACGCATCATGCAGCCAATCTATTTCTTAAAGTTCCAATGAGCGGGTGCCGCATTCAGTTTTGAATTAAAAGTGTAATGTTATGAAGTAAAAAGTAAAATAAGAAGTTATGTGTAAATGTAGGTACATCTGACTAAACATATCAAGAACTGATTTTTGAGGACCCACACATTTTGAGAAATATTGTTGTAAGTTGGTCAAGAGCAGACTTTCTTCCTATTTTGAAAGAGGACATAAATAGGACTTAAATAAGTTTTGAGTCTCTCCCTCTATAAATGTTAAAGGAAATCTCTGTGTTAGATGTACCACTGACATATTTTTAAGTCAACCCTTGGGATCACATGGAAGTAGATTGACAAATGGAATTGCTGATCAAATAATTTCAAGATATAAGGCAAAAATCCCTGAATCATGAAATGTAGGTCACACTGACCTAGATATATTTTGATGTCAATCATAGGATCATATGGAACTAATATTTGATTTATGGTATTGCTCAATGAAATAGTATTCAAGGTAAGGACAAAAATCAGTGAACCATGAAATATAGGTCAAACTGAACTATATTGAGGACAATCTTCGGGTCAGATGGAAATTATAATCCAGGTATGATATTTCTGCATCACACTGTCTTCCTTTATAAGGGAAAATCAGTGAACCATGAAATATAGGTCACAGTGTCCTAGAATGATTAAGTCAAATGGGTATGACATATTTCTATGAAATAATTTTCAAGTTATATGGTGAAATCATTCAACCATATAATATAGGTCACACTGACCTAGATGTATTTGTATGTAAATCATTTTGTCACATAGATATAATAATCCAGGTATGACAATTCTCCATGAAATAGTAATAAAAATAAAAGGCAAAATCACTGAAGCATGAAATATAGGTCACAATGACCTAGATATAGTAAGTGATCATTCATTGGGTCACATGGAACTAATATCCCAGGTGTGACATTTATCCAACAAATAGTATTCAAGATATAAGGCAAAATCACTGAACCATGAAATATAGGTCACACCAACAGAGATATATTTTGACGTCAATAATCGGGTCACAAGGAATTAATATCCCAGGTGTGACATTTATCCAACAAATAGTATTCAAGATATAAGGCAAAATCACTGAACCATGAAATATAGGTCACAATGACCTAGATATAGTAAGTGGTCATTCATTGGGTCACATGGAAGTAATATCCCAGGTGTGAAATTTATCCAACAAATAGTATTCTAGATATAAGGCAAAATCACTGGACCGTGAAATCTAGGTGACCTGGACCGTAAAATGTAGGTCACCATGACCTTCACTCTCTTATACTTAAACCGATGTCACATAGTTAGCTGATGTATAACCAGTTGTGTCTATAACCTGTAGGCATATAAGATTTTACAAATGTGTCCTAGATTTTGACCCCTAGCCCCACTCCAAGGCCCACCCTGAGGTATGAACCCAGGGGTATGTTCTTTTGGAATCTCAGAAGACTCCTCCAGGTACCCAAATTCTAAATATGAATGCTCTATGAGGAGTGAAAGTCAAGATATAAGAATTTGAAAAACTTTAATACAGTATTACAAAGGTGTCCTAGATTCTGACCCCTAGCCACACCCAGGGGCATGAACCCAGGGGTTTATTCTCTTGGAATCTCAGAAGACCCTCCAAGGTACCTAAGTTCCAAATTTGATGCCTCTGTGAGGAGTGACTGTTGAGATATAAGCATTTGAAAAACTTTAACGCCGTGTGACGGGAACGGGAACGGGAACGGGAACGGGAACGCAAACGCGGATGACCGGGGTGACTACAATAGCTCTCCTTGTACTTCGTACAGGCGAGCTAAAAACTATTTTATCTATGCGCTGACTTCGAAGTGTATATTTCACATAGGTAAGTGAACATAGTGAAATGCGGGCTGATCTGCTTCTTCATTGCCGATATATGACATTTGAATTTCTTGCATCACGCACCATTCACTTTGAAATGAGTTTATAATTGATATGTGTAGCCACTCTGACACCATAAATGCCATTGTCGATAACCATGAAAGTGAACACAATGTCATTAAGTTTCACTGATCCTTAAATCAGTCCTCTTATTAGATTCAGCAGAGAAAAAAATGCAATCGTATGATCTGCCATTTCTTTATTTTTCCGAGTTTTTTTGTTTTCGGGAAATTAAGGATAAGTCAAAATCCAGATTATGAGAAACTTATACGTGTTTATATCCTGTGTCGAAAAAAAATGGGATATTGATTTGACGACTATGTCGGCTCTGTTTTATGATTACATTTTTTTAAATTTAGGCGAACCTTATGACATGAGTTGTACATAATTCTAGAGAAGATTTTCAGTGCGTTGCAGTACATTTACACATCCTGTTATTATCTATTTAGAACAATTACTATATATACAAAGGATATTCAGTGCGTTGCAGTTTATGTTTATGCATCCCGTTATTGTTTATAGAGAACAATTACTATATACATGAGGGCCCTGTATCGCTCGGCTGATTACCAGACAAGTTTCGAGTCAGTTGGCCTTTCAGTTCAAGAGAAGAAAGTCAATAAAGATTTTCAAGATAGCGGCCATCTTGGATTTCCAGTCAGAACGATGTTAGCTACTCTTTGATCTACAAGTCACCTATATACTTTCAATGAAGTTTCGAGTCAGTTGGCCTTTTTGTTCAGAAGAAAAAGTTCAAAATAAAACATGGCTGCTAGGGCGACCATCTTTGATTTCCGATCAGAATGATTTAAGCTATTCTAGAGTTACAAGTCACCCTGATACTTCCTATCAAGTTTAGAGTCAGTTGGTTTTTCCGTTCAGGAGAAATTCAAAATAGATTTTCAAGATGGCGACTGTGGTGGCCATATTGCATTTCCGATCAGAACATGTTAGCTATTTTGATCTACAAGTCACCCATATACTTCCTACCAAGTTTCAAGTCAATTAGCCTTTCGGTTCAGGAGAAGAAGCGCAAAAGATTTCAAAGAGGGCGGCAATCTTGGATTTCCGATCGGAACGATTTTAGCTATTTTTGATCTACAAAACAGGTAAGAGAAAACTCCAAGGAGTGCCACAATCACAAACCGCAGCCCTTCCCAGACCCCAGGAGGAAGAGAAAACCGACAAATCTAAACGAGCACAAACCAAACAAACGTACGAAAAGCACTAAGATTAGCTCTCTCTTCCCCAAGCGAGGTAATCGCAATACTAAAAGGACTGAAAAACACAAGAACAAAATGACACACGGAAAGACATACAACAAATTGCCTTGTAGAATAAATCACAAAGCAACAAAGAGTAAGACTAACACCGGGACCACCGCCTTAGAACGGTCGGTAGAGCAAACCACCGGGGGGTTTAAAGCACTTTTACAGCTAGCTAACTTCACCCTGGGTCCCGATGCTACTCTTAATACAGAAATACATAAAAAATTCGGTTCGCATAAAGGCTCCCAACTCAGTCAATGCATCAAAGCGAAAACATAAAAATCAAATTAATCACTATAATAAACAAAGACGAGTACTCATGGCCTAATTCTACTGTATGCCAGAGTAAATGAAAACCAATAGTTGAACCACGGCGGGCCAAGCCAAAGACATATCGTCAAGCGCCAACCCACTGGTTAAAGTTTTACGAAGAGGCCGTCATTGAGGCCCGAGCCGCCGTCGTGCAATTAAAGAGTGAAGCATAGCCATCAACAATGATTGGGTTGACAACTAGGCATGCAGTCTGCCGCATAATATCCAAGCTGATGCTTCCTACCAAGATTCGAGTCAATTGGCCGTTTGGTTAAGGAGAAGAAGCGAAAACTAGTTTCCAAAATGGCGGCCATGGCGGCCATTTTGGACATCCGATCAAAATGATTATAGCTATTTTTGATCTACAAGTCACCCTGATGCTTTCTACCAAGTTTCCAATCAGTTGGCCTTTCGGTTCTGGAGGAGAAGCGCAAAATAGATTTCCATGATAGTGGCCATGGCGGCCATCTTGGATTTCAAATCAGAATGATTTTAGCTACTTTTGATCTACAAGTCACCTTGATGCTTCCTACAAAGTTTTAAGTCAACTGGCCTTTCGGTTCAGGAGAAGAAGAGAAAAATAGATCTTCAAGATGGTGGTCATGGCGGCCATCTTGGATTTCCAATCGAAACAATTTTAGTTATTTTTGATCCACAAGTCACCCCGATGCTTCTTGCCAAGTTTTAAGTCAACTGGCCTTTCGGTTCAGGAGAAAAAGCGAAAATTTGATTTTCTAGATGGCCCGGCCATCTTGGATTTTCGATCTGAACCATGTAAGCTCCTTTTTATTTACAAGTCTCCCCGATGCTTCCTACCAAGTTTCAAGTCAACTGGCCTTTTTGGTTCAGGAGAAGAAGCGAAAAATAGATTTTCAAGACGGCCGCCTTGGCGGCCATCTTGGATTTCCAATCGGAATGATTTCGCTGTTAGTGATCCACAAGCCACCCCGATGCTTCCTACCAAGTTTCAAGTCAACTGGCCTTTTGATTCAGCAGAAGAAGCGAAAAATAGATTTTAAGATGGCCGCCACGGCAGCAATGTTGGATTTCTGCTCGGAATGATTTAAGCTATTTTGATCTATGAGGGTCGTGCAAAAAGTTCTGTCACTAATAGGCTTCCTTGGTTTTATCCCAGGTATATTTTAAAATGCTTCACTGCACTTGAATGGTGTGTTGAATAGCTAACAACACCCGTTTATTTCGTGCAAATTGCTTTCCAACTGACCGAGTTATTTCAAATTGAAATACATGCAGTCATATACACTGACCACTTTACTTGTTACATTGGAACATGGACCAGAAGTCTGAAATTCGTAACTATATTAATGCCGCATTAGGCTTAATATAGATTCAAAGCAGATATTTAATGAATTGTGTGGTATATATGGACCTCAGACCATTTCAATGCGCACAGTTTTTAGGTGGGTTAAAGCTTTTAAAGTTGGGAAATTTTCTGTTGAAGATGATACCCGTCCTGGAAGGCCTCAAATCTCTGTTTCAAAGGCTAATATCGCTGCTGTAAAAATTGTGGTCGAACAGGATGCGCGATTGTCTGTCAAAGATATAGCTAGTTGTACTGGCATATCAGAAGGCAGTGTGCAAACAATTCTAAAAAAGCGTTTGGACCTGAGAAAGATTTGCGCTAGGTGGGTACCTCATTTGCTCACTGAGGAGCAAAAGACACAACGCCTTAAATGTGCCCGGGAACTTTTGAAAACATACAAAGGCTGTAATAGTCAGGTTATTTCTAACTTGCTAACAGTTGATAAAATCTGGGTGCACATATTTGAGCCACAAAGAAGCGCTGATAATAAGCAATGGAAGCGAAAAGATAAAAAATGCCCATGTATTGCCAAGAGAACCATAAGTTCGAAAAAGATGCTGTACGCAATTTTCTTTGATTCAAGTGGGCCAGTTGTTCAAGAGCCTTGTCCATCTGGTCATACAGTCACTGGCCGATTCTACGAGAATTCTGTACAGAAGAAAGTGAAAGAGTTTTACAATAAGAAAATACCAAGCAAAGGATGGTCAGGTGTCCACCTTTTACATGACAACGCCTCCTCTCATAAGTGTGAGGTTTTTTAAGTCTTTTTTGGCTTCTGAAAAGGTAAAAGTTTTAAAGCATCCAACTTATTCACCTGACCTGAGTCCCTGTGACTTCTTTTTATTTCCAAGGCTTAAGAAAATGCTTTCTGGAAATAAGTATACGTCTAGAAGTTCTCTTGGCAGAGCTGTTTATCAGTGTCTCCAACAGATACCAAAAGAAGACTATTTATCTGCTTTTCGCGACTGGGTAAAAAGGTTACAAAAATGTGTTTCAGTAAAGGGGGAATACTTTGAAGGTTTGTAATAAAAATATGTTTGATAAAAACGTAGCACTGAAATAATCCGAACCCAGTGACAAAACTTTTTGCAGGACCCTCGTAATTCAAGTGGGCCAGTCGTTCAAGTACCTTGTCTATCTGGTCATACAGTCACTGGCCGCTTCTACAAGAATTCTGTACTGAAGAAAGTGAAAGAGTCTACAATAAGAAACGACCAAGCAAAGGATGGTCAGGAGTCCACCTTTTACATGACAACGCCTCCTCTGATAAGTATGAGGTTGTTAAGTCTTTTTTGGCTAGTTTTAAACCATCCTCCTTATTCACCTGAACTGACTCCCTGTGACTTCTTTTTATTTCCAAGGCTTAAGAAATACTTTCTGGAAATAAGTGTACGTCCAGAAGTTCTGTTGGCAGCGCTATTTATCAGTGTCTCCAACAGATACCAAAAGAAGACTATCTGCTTTTCGCGACTGGGTAAAAAAGGTTACAAAAAAGTGATTCAGTAAAGGGGGGATGTTTTGAAGGTTTGTAATAAAAATATGTTTGATAAAACGTAGCACTGAAGTAATCCGAACCCAGTGACAAAACTTTTTGCAGGACCATCGTACAAGTCAACTAAATGCTTCCTACCAAGTTTCAAGTCAATTGGCCTTTCGGTTCAGGAGAAGAAGCGAAAAATAGACTTTCAAGATGGCCGCCTCGGCAGTCATCTTTGATTTTCCATCGGAATGATTTCAGCTGTTTGATCTATAAGTCACACCGATGCTTCCTACCAAGTTTAAAGTCAATTGGCCTTTCGGTTCAGGAGTAGAAGGCAAAAATAAATTTTCAACATGGCAGCCATCTTGGAATTCCGATCGAAACGATTTTAGCTATCTTTGACCTACAAGTCACCCCGATTCCTCGTACCAAGTTTCGAGTCACCTGGCCCAGGGGTGTAGGAGGAGTAAGCTTTTAAAGCAATTGTTGACACCGCATGACGCTCGACGGACGACGTACGACGCACGACGGAAAATTACCGATCACAGTAGCTCACGATTAGCACTTCGTGTTCAGGTGAGCTAATAAAGAGGATTTTCGGTGCGATAAATTTACGTACCCTGTACATGTACCATTTATAAAGGAATTAATTTCGCCACGTGAAGAACCTCTAAATAATCTGGTACTTCTCTTCCTCATAACACCTTATATTATTGATTAGCATGAACTTGGTTCCAGTTGGTATGGAAAGACTATAGCATCTTGAATGCGCCCCACCAACTTCCCCTGAAGGTATAAGTTGTTTGTATTTTCTTAAATCTAAAACAGCTATCAACGATATAACAGAATCACTTATTTTCTTCCTCCTAGCCATATATTCGGTGCATAATAAATAATTATTAAGTCTGCTTTTTCCATTTTACAACCCGAAATTCAAATTAGAACATCTTAATTGTAATTTGTTCATACTACTCTTCATTCTTAACAAAAACGTTATTGCTGCCTTCATGATTTGCTTTTGAAAGATGTTTCTTGTTTCAGATAGTGAATTCTTTCTTCCAAAATTATTTTTATTGTCTCCCGACGTTAGTCGAAGGGGACTATTAAAATGGGTTCGTCCGTCCGAGAATCCGTCCGTCCGTTGACAATGAGATGGGTAGCTTGTTGGCGCAACTCCTCTTACAGTTTTTTACCGATCTTTTTGAAACTTTGCAAGTGTTCTTGTCATGGTCTGTGCATCTGGTTTTGGGTTTATCCTCCCTTTATTTTTTATCAACTTTTTTGCTTTTTTGACTTAGTTTTTTTCTGGTCAGATTACTATTAGAGTAGATACCTTGTGGGCGCAACTCCTCCCAGAGTTTTCCACCGATCATTTTGAAACTATGCTTACTTGTTTTACATGGTCTGTAAATTTGCATGTGGTTTTAGGGTTATCCTCCCATTATTTTTTTATCAACTTATTTCTACTTTTTCGGCTTAATGTATTCCAGGTTCGATTTCTATTAGAATAGATACCGTGTGGGTGCAACTCCTCCTAGAGTTTTCCGCCGATCATTTTTAAACTATGCGTACTTGTTCTACATCATCTGTAGATGTGCATGTGGTTTTGGGGTTATCGTCCCTTTATTTAACATTTTTTACTACCTTTTACGAGTTAGTTTTTTTTCCAGGCTTACTTAGTATTAGAATAGATACCTTGTGGGCGCAACTCCCCCAAGAGTTTTTTCCACAGATTATTTTGAAACTATTCATACTTGTTCTACATAGTCTGAAGATGTGAATGTGGTTTTGGGGTTATCCTCCTGTTAGTTTTTATCGACGTTTTCTTTCCACTTTTTTGACTTAGTTGTTTCCAGGTCCGATTAGTATTAGAACAGATATCTTGTGGGCGCAACTCCTCCTAGACTTTTCCACTGATCATTTAGAAACTGTGCATACTTGTTCTACATGGTCTGAAGATGTGCATATGGTTTTGGGGTTATCCTGCCTTTATCTTTTTTTAACTTTTTGCTTTCTTCAACTTAGTTTTTTAATTGTGACACAATAATGTGGGTAGCTTGTGAGCGCAACTCCTCTTACAGTTTTATACCAAACTTTTTTAAACTTTGCAGGTGTTTTTGTCATGGTCTGAAGATGTGCATGTGGTTTTGGGGTAACCTCCCATCATTTTTTTTATTTTTTCCCACATTTTGGACGTTTTTCAGGTCCGATTAATATCAGAATAGATTCCTTGTGGGTGCAACTCATCCTACAGTTCTCCACTCATCATTTTTAAACTATGCCTACGTGTTCTACATTGTCTGAAAATATACATGTGGTCTTGGAGTTATCCTCCCATTACTTTTAATCAACTTTTTTCCACTTGATTTTTCCCAGGTCTAATTAGTATTGGAATAGATACCTTGTGGACGCAACTCCTCCTAGAATTATTTTGAAACTGCGCAGATTTGTTCTACATGGTCTGAAGATGTGTGTGTGTGTGTTTTGGTTGTCCTCCTATAATACGGATTAAACGTCACAAGCCTTTACTTTCAAAGCCATGACGTCGGGGCAGGCTTGCCCGCCACGGGCTTTTATTAATCACTAGAAAAGGACCCGCGCAGGCGCGAGTATATCATTAAATTTTAATCCATCGGATAGATTTCAACCTGAAAAATAGAAAAGTTCCAAGGTTTTTTTTATATATATATATATATATATTTTATTCAGACTTAACATCGCTTTCAACAATCTTTCAGTCATATCGCGACGGAGTCTGGATGTGACAGGGAACTCAATGCTCACTTTAAGAGTGCTCCCACATTGACACATCACACCTCAGACACATGACGTGACATTCCATGTCACATTATACTGACACCGGACCAACCAGTCCCGCTTTCTCAATGCTGAGCGCAAAGGAGAGAGCAGCTAATACCGTTTTTTAAAGTCTTCCGTATGACTCGGCCGGGGATCGAACCCACAATCTCTCGGACGCAAACCGGACGCTCTAGTAACTGAGCCAATGCGCCAGTAGGTTCGAAGATATTCAGCCTGCTGATTTGAACGGTTTTTACCATAACTGAATCAGCGCATGACAAAACCAACAAAAAGACTGGGCTCCCAGGGGAAAATCAGATCAACATAGGTATCCGCACAGTCTGATCAGCCTTCGCTGTGCACTCAATGGGTTGCTAAGGAGCTATGATTTCTACAGTAGACAGTGAAAACTAATCAGACTGGGCAGTTGCCCAGGCTGATCTGAGTGCGCTGGGTGCACATGTCATTTTATTGTTTTTTTTTAATTTTTTTTTCATGTGAAATGGACTCGCGCAAGCGCGGGTATGACATTAGTTTTAATCATCGGATAGATTTCAACATGAAACAAGGAAGTTTTATTTATCTTTTTATTCAGACTTAATGTCGCTTTCAACAATCTTTCAGTTATATTGTGACGGTGTCTGGATGTGACAGAGACTCAATGCTCACTTTAAGAGTGCTGCATCCCTGACATATCACACCTCAGACACATGACGTGACATTCCATCCAGTCACATTATACTGACACCGGACCGATCAGTTCCGCTTTCTCAATGCTGAGCTCAAACGAAAAAGCAGCTAATACCATTTTGAATGTCTTTGGTATGACTCGACCGGGGATCGAACCCACAACCTCCTGGACGCAAGCCGGACGCACTAGCAACTGAGCCACTGCGCCAGTAGGTTCGAAGGTAATTGGCCTGCTGATTTAAACGGTTTTTACCATAACTGAGCCAGCGCATGACAGAACCAACAAAACGACTTGGCTCCCAGGGAAGAATCAGATCAACATGGGTATCCGCACAGTCTGCTCAGTCTTCGCTGTGCACTCAATGGGTTGCTAAGTAGCTAAGGTTTATAAGGTTTCTATGGCTTTGGAAAATAAAGAATTGAACTGTAGACAGTGAAAACTGATCAGACCGCGCAGATGCCCAGGCTGATCTGAGTCTCCGCTGGGTGCACATGTCATTTTGTTGATTTGTTGGCGGCTCATATATGCAATGTTGCCGCTAGGACCAATGTGATCGGGGCATTTGTTGCCGATTAACCATTGTTAAAGGGCCGTCACCTATGTTAAGGGATTCTATTATCTTAAACATTAGCAACACGACTTAATATTGAGGGTCATGAAGGCTCCTTGTCCCATACATGCTTTTAGGTGGAGAAATGGCCCCTTATCCTCCTCTAGATACAACAATGTATATGGGCAAGGCGGATATCCTGATGACATAATTGGATCATTTTAACAAATGTTTGTTTCCCAAATGCCTCAGAGGCTTTATATGAAATAGGATTTTGGTTGACCCAGCGGTTTCTGAGATGTTCGAAGAGTGCAGACGATGGAGCCTGCCTATACTGTAAGTTCATCTATAGGCTATAGACTTCAGGATATAAATCAAAAGGGATTGGTTTACGAATGGCAAAATTCTGCCCTATTTAATATATTGATGAAAACTTTTCATGTCATTTGGAGGCATGAAATGAAAACCGTGTGCCGTCCTTCGGATCGGGATGTTAACTGGAGGTCCCCTGTGCAGGGAAAGTCACACCAGGTTAAGGAACCATACGGTAATTCAAATTGGTTACTTGTAGGCCTTCATCCTGCAGCCAAGGTGTACAATGTACACCGTCTGTGTCGTCCTAGGAAGTTTAGACGTAATGGAAGAAAGGAAGGCAGTATTTTACGCCATTGCCCATAAGAATACGTTGTTTTTGATTTTCCGTAATATGATTTGGATCGTACTGAAGTAGATCTGCTGCTTTTGCTGACAGGTTAAACGATATCAAAATAAAGTAAAAGATGAAACAATGAAATAAAGAAAAAAAAAACGGCTAATGTGTTCATTAAAGTAAACACACACACACACACACACACACACACACACACACACACACACACACACAAGGTAACCTATGAGACTCAAACCCGAGTCCGTTCGTAGGAGAGGCCACTACACCACAGAAGAAAGTATTAAGAGCTGACCGAAATGAAAATACTTATTGGCTAGATTTTTCAATGCAGTTTGAAATAAGTGAATCACCTTCCTAGTCCGCTTCCCCCGCCCCCCCCCCCCCCCCCACTCCCGCCGCTCCCGCCCCTGCCCCCCCCCCCCCCACACAAACACAAGCAATAAGTGAATCACCTCTCTCCCATCCCGTCTTTTCCTCCCCCATCCCCCCACTCACACACACACACAAAAGAATATTCTTAATTTCGTGTGCCATTAAGTTTTAATTTTATATACATTGTTCTTTCTTTCGGTTCACAGCTTCGTTGTTTACAGAAATCAGAAGGCATAAGCTGCTCATCGTCTGTAATGTACTTGGATGAACTGATTCATTTCCATCGAACTCGTAGATCAGTAAGGTCAATCTATGGCATCGCTTGTATCCGAGATGTCACGGCGGTGCACAGCTAAGCCGGACGCCAGTGCACGTGATCTATTTATATGTCATCTATTTATACAGTGCCCTAGATAAGGTTTAAGCAGTTGGGTATTTTGGGCTATTTTTACCCATCCATTTCTCATTGAATTGGGTATCAGGATTTTTCCTTTGGGTACCCTGTTATGTTAATGGGTGCAAGAATTACTGATAATTGGGTATTTACCCCATAGATTTAATTCTAATTGCTTTTTTTTCACAATTTTAATTTGGTAAATACCCCCAAAAAGCAGCTTATCTGGGGTACTGAAATTATGTAGGTGGAAAATTCGAGAAAGATATTCAGCTACTTTGGGAGAATTTGAAAAAAAAATTGCTTTTAGATTAAAAAAATCAGAAAAAGCAAACCAAATTCCATAAATCTCAATTATCAATGAGGGCAATGAGAAGATTTCACATAAGCTTTAATTAGCTTGTTATCTGATCCTCTATGTCATTTTTGTATGTTTGTGTTGTACTCATTATATTTAATAAACTATTGTTTAAACCAATTATCAATGAGGGCAATATGCTGACAGATCAGTGTTGAAACCATGCTGTTAATCTGTACCATTATCTCGGTTAATCTTACAATCTATTTATTTAGGAATATAGATTCAGTGAAGGATATCGTGTTTATTAAATATTAAAATTATATGCTCCAACTTTCTACTATTTATTTAGCTTTCACATGGTACGTGGTTTAAAAAGGAAATTTATTGCATTATAGGGGTAACGAAAGCCCAGATCATGCGCATTCGTGTAGTCTGATCAAGGTCTTTGTTACCCACTGAAAGAACCAGTGAACATATTACGATTGGTAAAGATCCTGGTCAGGCTTCGTAGCTGCCGTCGCTAATCGCATACGGCATAAAGACATTTTCTCACTTTTAAAATCATTTATAGTCTTTGAAACGCTCTTCCGCTTCACTAAGTAGCATTTAAAAATAGCCCATCAGAAGAGTCCTAGAAATGAATGAAACGCACAAGGCCTGTGCTAACATCCTACGTCATTACAATGATGAGACACATAATTTTCGTCAGTAACCAGTTCTCGGAATCCTACTGAACTAACTTGGGCTTTATGAAATTCAGAATATTTTCTTAGTGCACCAAATTTATTGTCATATGGATTGTCTGTCTTTCGAAAAATCGGGCTTCTGAAGCGCATTAGCAAGTCAGACACTTCGAACATTATGTTGATATGCAATAGCGCTACTAATTCTAATAATTTAAGCATACTTGGTCGAAGTACCTACAATAACTAAATACGAATGGAGTTTGTTGTTTTGGTAAAAGGCAGCACTAAAATTGAATTGTTTTGTGCACTCGGTTATTTTTCGCTACATTATGCATGATGTTGTCATATGTTCGAACAAATGTTACAGTCGCGGCTATGTTCATAACACCATGTTGATGACGTAGGTTGTTGACTCTTGCATAACTGCATGCGAAATACCGGGACATCTACAGTAGCACTCACTACGCAGCGAAAACTCGAAGTGTCTTTAAGGGGAATTGATACAATGTCCGTGGGAGGCAACTCTACTCAGTTGTTTTGTATCCCTTCTGAAAAATGCTCTACTCTAAAAGGAAATATTTTTGAGAGCAAATTCTTTGGGGAGCAAATTCTGTCAGAAGGAGCTTTGAATGCAGTTAAGCAAACAGGAAGTTGCCTCCCTTAGCGGAAATGGCGGTAAACCCGCCAGGTGTATCCAGTCCTCTTAAGCCAGAATGCACAGATTCAGATAATCTCACGCATCTGGACAGTCTTAATATCCGTTGATAGCATTACGACATTGTTACACCGTTGAAATAGTTTTGTTGCTATATTAGGGGTAATTGATGCACTTTTAAGGGAGATGCCTGAAAAGATGTCTACACTTAAGATGAAAGAAATTGCTCCCAAGTCCGGGCGGAATTCCTTCCTTTCGAATAATCGTCTTTCAAGAAGGGACTTGGTGTACAGGAAAGCAAACAGAAAACCACAAATGCTGTTTCGCTCGTAAAGCATGGCAGAAAACCTACCTTGTGTATGCAGTACCCTTAGGTGTTTACTGGAAAGCTATATTAAGCCTTATGAAATGTACTTCTATCAGGAAATACAGGTTAAGACGGCCAACCGCAGCCAATTATACGTAAGTATTGTTCATGTTCATACAGGGTCTTCTACATCATGAAGCCCTTTTTTTCTTAGTTTTGTCACCGGGGATACGTTACAAATGTTCATAAGTAAATTTGTTAGATACGATTTATATTGTACATTGAGATTCCCCCGAAATTCATCTCACAATATATTATTTACTGTTTGCCAGCGTTATCAGCCAACCAAGGAGCCTAAACGTCAGAAATATACCTTTCGACGTGCGCAATCGTGCAGTCTGCTCAGAATCTTCTCTGGTCACACATTGGATAGCCCAGGATATAAAGTATCTCGATGCTGATAAGAAAGACTCTGATCATACTGTGAGATGTCGTTGTTTAGCACACATGTCAGAAGGCGAGTTTTCTTACGTTGCGCCTCATATCTGTTTTTGGAATGTTAGTGGTCTGGTACAAAATGTCTTAAGAATTTGGAGATGCCATTTTGGAAGTAGTAAGGAGATATTGCAGTAAGGCAAGGATTTTCCCTAATTGGCTCAGGTGTTTAAGACCAGATTTTAGAAATTACAATATTCATTTTTTATTCATATTCCGGTAGCACGCTGTCTGAATCATAGCAGAAAGGAAAACTTATGTTTCTGGCTTATGATTATGGGAAGATAATTCAGTCCTGTTTACCCCACCTTTAAAACTCCTGAAATAATGCCATATTCAAAACGATGAAAATTACATTTTCTTGGGAAATTTTTTCTTGCATCAGACTGACGTGAAGACAGCACTGTTGGGAAATCATGGTTTAATGAATGCATTCAGTGTGCATGTCTGGTATATCTGACTTTAATTCTCTTTCTCACTTGCGGTTAAAATGTAAAATTGAAAAATTGAATGTGTTTCATAAAAGGTATTATAAAAATATGTTTGTCCCCTAGACCAAAAGGTGCCCTTTAGTTGATATATTTTCCTGACTTACTTACATAAGATATATGAATGGAAATTTGGGTCTACGCCGGGGAGGTGTGTGTGTATGGGGAGGGGGGGGGGGGAGGAGGGGAGGGGGGTACGGTGACGCCGGGGAGGAGTGGGGGATGTAGTTTTATAACAACAAAGAGAATTCAAGTCAGATATACGCGCACTGACTGTATTCATTTAACGATTATTCCATTCAGTGTTTGTTCTCGTTATTCTATTTCCCAAAGAAAAAGGTACATGGTATTAATTTAGGAGTTTTTTGGGTAGGGTAAACATGACTGAACTATCTCCCACCCCTTACCATAAGCAAGAAGTATACTTTTTTATGCCCCGCCACAAAAAGTACGAGGGTATCATGTTATACTCTCTGAAATTTTGAGTGTCCGTCCGTCAGCGCTTCCATCAGTCGTGGCCGCTCCATAAATCTGATAACGTCCGAGATATTTCACGAAACTCCACACAAATATAAAGCACTATGAGGCGACTTGCAGAACACATGAACCGAAACTCGGGTTTGCCTACTTTTGGAGTCATTGCCTTTGAACATTGAACATAGCCATTTCTACCATGTGTTCACTCTGTAAGTTGAAAACCGTTTAAAATTTCTTACAAATGTAAAGCACCACATGAAAACGCGAAGAACACAAAAAACCGTAACTCTGGTTAACCTACTTTTGGAGTTGCGTCCCTTTGAACATAGTAAAGCACCATGAGACAACGTGCAGAACAAAAAACCGTAACTCTGGTTAACGTTTTTTTGGAGTCGCGGCCCTTTGAACATAGTAGATATTAAAAATAGCAATTTCTACTATGTACGAAAAAAGAAAACAATCACGTTGAACATTTAAATCAAAATTAACACATGTCCATGTATCAATGTTGATAATAATTAGCGAAAGACTAATGCACCTTCTCTATGATTTTATTTTTGACAGAGTTCTAGGTCTTGCTTGGCAGGCAATGGTGCAGTGCTTGCAGCGCTTTTATTCTTTCTGCTATGATTCAGATATCCAGCTACCGGAATATGTAATAAAAATTTGAATATTGTAATTTCTGAAATCTGGTCTTCAACACCTGAGCCAGTAAGGGAAGCAATATCTCCTTTCCTGTGACACACTCCTTGAGTAAAACGCATAGATTATGATACTTACCTACAACTATTGAAGGTTTTTTATTATATTCCTGTGTGTTGATCCGTATCAGCAAAACTTTGCAATTACAGAGGTTCGGCCTTGTTGAAAGAATTAGGGGAAAAATAAGAAATAGTAACTGAAGGAAAAGGGTTTGAATTTTAGTGAAAAAAAAAAAAAAAAAACAACAAACAAAATCCCTGAAAGATTATTTTTCCGACAGTAATTTTTTTCTTTTATATTTCGTTTAAAGCAAATATCACATGCACAAAATATAAGTAAATATACCTGGGAAATGCTACCGAGACACTAAAGGAAGGAGAGATGACGAACAAATAAGGACGCCACAAACGCCATACATGAAATCACAGACAAACAAAGAAGAACTGCAACAGAGGAACCACCTTAGAACGGTCAGTAGGAAAAGTATTGAGGAGCTCGAACTAATTTTACTCCCGCAAAACCCCGCCCGTTTTTCTATTGCAGTTCTAAATTACAAATATTTGTTCGATTCGTACAAAGGTTCTCTACCTAATCTTTGAAACATCATAGTGAAACACATATAACGAAGAACAATGTGATGAAACAAAACAAAGGACTCAATGGCAATCTGAGGCCAGAACACAAGAAAAACACAAACAGGACCGCGATGAACCCGACCACAGACATTGATAGTCATGCACCGACCATCTGAAACAGATTGAGGAGGGAACCGTAATCTTGAGACTAGCAGATATAAATGAATATAGAAAGAAAAGTCAAGCAATACTATAATGTTATATATGGATGTTTTCATATTGGCCCTGTTACAGTTCCGAGGTATTGGCCTGAGGCTGGTAGTATTGGCCCGAGGCCTGAGTATGGCTGTATTGGCCTGAGGCGACTTGGAATGTCCTCGGACCTGTAATATGAAGACATCCATTATATGACTTTTTTTTATAGCTTTTAAAGTCTTGAAAGTCAATAAAACCTATTTTTGAGACCAGTTTCAAATTAAAGCGAGAACATCGACGCCATATTCGGTTGCATTTTTCTTTGTACATGTAGGCAGGATTTATACCGTATTGGCCCTCCGGAATCCCTCGGTGTTTATGCCCTAAATCCTTTCAACTTTCAGAATTGGCCCTCGTCTAAAGCCCGGGTCAAAAACTTACAGAATTATGCCAGACATTGCAATTGTATGATGCAGGCTGTTTAGCATATATTAGAACAATAATTACTTAGTTGATTATTCCAACACAGCACGCCTATATAGGAAGATCAAATAAATTGTGTTTTATTCTGTAACAAATCACAGGGCGGAAGAGCGTGATGCGAAGAGCCGCTGTTTAGTGACGTTTTAAAGAATTATTCTGACGTCATTTGCCTTTTCCTGGACGTTCGACTGTGTAATGTTTTTTGTTTTTTTTTTTGTTTTTTTTTCGCATCAGATATACGCTATTACAAATAGACGTGAATGCATGTGTTACAGCCAAGAAAGTTTACAGGTTTCGTCGAACAATGGCGGAAGGTTGGGAGAATCTGAAGGAATCAATGGCATTTTTGTCGATTTTCAGTGTGTTAGAATCAAAACAGAATAGCTCTAATGTGTGAATTGTTGAGTAACAAATCAAACTTGTTGGTCCGTGTTACGACTCAGAGCAGACCACAGCGCAAGCTGACCACATTCTAGTTTTTATATAGGTGGTACTATTTCAACCATAGTACCACTTGTTTATTAATAGTAGCGTGGTATAAAAGTTACGCAACTTTAACAAGGCTAAACTGGTTGCTAAACGCATAAAGCGTGAAAAGTGCAAAAAGCGTGGAAGTGATGCGTTTCATGGTTATAGCTTTATTGTATATTCACCCACCGACATTGTCCAAATGAAGGACAATCAGACAACGTAACAGTGCCGTGAGCGTTCTCAGTGGACAGTTCTGTGAGTGGTATTTTCATATCAAAATTATTTAATTGTTCATAGGTTTTTCTGTTCGAATTCCGAGAAGCAGAAAAGTGTCCGAGTCTGAACGGGAAACCCGCAAACTATATATTGTAACGCATGCTAATCCGATTTTGCATATGTTACCTGAATTATATAGGAATACTGAGCGGTCTGCGTTTGATTGTGCAGTCTGGTCGGGGTTTCTCAGGTTGCGCGAATTGTAGTTGCTGTCGTGAACGCTGAGCAGGCTGTGCTGGCATGTGCAGTCTTTTTGTAGCAGCAGGCGCAAGGTGTAGTTTAGTTTATACGAATAAAAACAGTGCAGGGTCGGGGTAGCCAGTTTATTATGCGCGGTACCATATGAATCGAGCAAGCAGAAATATTGGATTTTACATTCGCATACGCAACACGTAAACATACGTACAATGTACGAACATACAGACATGCACATACCCACATACATACGGAAGTTTTTTTTTTATGCTAAACATTAATTCAGATCGATTAAGAACAGAAGTTACTCTTAGATAAGACAGATTTTGTACTGTTTTACTGTCTGCAGAATATTATATACAATTTAAAGGTAATTATATGTTACTTAAAGCTATTCCGATTTCGTCTGTTATTAAAAGTTGGAATTGATCCAATACTACTTTCCCTCTGATCATAATTCGAAAGTTAGTTGTGTTTGACAATTGTAATGTCAGTGACATTTAGGACTGCGACATTTGGAATGTTATATCCCTGATTGTCATTCAGACATTATAATCAGCATACAGCCGTATGTATGGAAATGGAGTTTGCATATGAAGTTAGGTGGGCGACGTTGCCGACGGTTAGAGGACGCTCACCGTCGACCGCATCGACATCAATAAAAGGGAAATAAGTCACGGATGAGTCACATCGACGTCAATGATTGGAGAACAACGGGTAGAATCATTACAGCAGACTTCATCTTGTATTGTTGTAGGATATGTCCTTAGTCTCTGTTTTTGTTGCTTGTAGTTGTGTCCTTCCAGGAACATTTCGATGTTCAGTACTATGTTTAGTATCTACCGAGAGAACAAGAGGTCGAGCAGAGGTCGACAAACAAACCATGGAAGAAAAATTCTCTCTAAAGAATCAAACAGTGCCGTGAACAGCAAGAGGCTGAATCATGAACAGGGCTAGGTTGTACTGACTTGTATAATAATGTATTTCATACAGCACAGAGGCTGTATTAAATAAAATAAAATAAGTAAATAAAAATTGTCCCGCGGAAAATGCAATTGTGGTATTGTGTAGAAAGGGAAGGCAGTTTCTTCACATTGGCATAGAGTTCCCATTTTGGTTGGGGTTATACTGATTCGTTTAATCAATTTCATACAAATTGATTAACCAAGATAGGTTAATCAAGTAATATACCAGTATAAGTCCCCAACCGTGCCAGCGTGAAGAGACTGGCTTGGAATTGTGTATTGTATTCGTTATCTGTATTGTGTTATAAATGTTGTAAATATTATATGTAAAAAAAAAAGTTGTAAAAAAATCTAACTTAGAGTCGTCTGTGTAGTGGTACAGTTAGGGATCGCCCAGCCTGGAACTTGATCAGATTGGAAGTCACCTTCGATGCGTCTTGGCCGCCTATGACATAACAGTTAGTTATTTGAACTACATCACAATTGACCTCCAACCTGTGATTACTTACTCAACATTTCACTGCTAGAGCTGTTCTATTCCTTAAATTAAAATTTAGTAATCTAAATGCTAGAACAGGCACAGAACTTGATTTCATTAAAATGATATCATTTAGCATGTACTATAAACAAAGGATCCAAACTGAATGGCCCAAGGACTCAATTAGTTTGTATACTTTGAGCAGAATGACAAGTTTAAATAACACACTACATGTAATTGGGGATTCGTCCGGTAAGTTTGTTTGTCAAAGGCCATCAGGAACAGTGTTGTCTCTTATCAGAGACTTCTGTAGTGCTGTAGTGTCCTTGCTTCATCATGCTATTTAGAAGTTATCGCTTAGCAGACGCAATTATGAAATATGTCTTCTTTTTTCCAAGAAAATAGGCTTTGACAGTTCATGCAAATATCTCCAAAGGAGACTGATTGCATGAAAGGATAAACGCTATTTTCTGAGAAAAATAAAAAGATCTGTCATCGGTTTGACGCCTGCTAAATTTGTCCAGTTATTTTATGTTTTCTGTGTTGACCCACTGATTACATTTAGTTAAGGAACATCTACGCGGATAGTAGCGTTATGTGTAGCTGGAATTGTATTAGGATTAAGGGCGAGGTTGCGCGCTGGTAAAATTAAGTATATATGTACATGTATGTCCCCAACAGTTTTACAGTTGAGCGTTCCAAGTCATTTTTACCGTTGCAGTTCCTCTTCAGAAGGCTTAGAGGAAATGTGCCAAAAGGTTTGCTTTAAAGGAGCAAGTTCTTTCATTTAGAGTAGATCACTTTTCAGTAGGGGTCACCAAGCTATCTCCTTTGTGGTCGGGGAAGCGTTTGGTGTTCTTGTAGCAGGTAGTGGAATGGGTATATTTTATATTTCTGCTACATGTATCTACCACTTTATGTTCTGGTCTTTAAGGATCTCTGTCCGTCTGTCTGTCTCTCTGTCTGTCTGTCTGTCTCTCTCTCTCATTAGAAAGAAATAAAACAGTTCCAAATAGTATGAATTTATCTTTTGAATTTCTGTACATTAACTGTTACAAAAGTGTTTGTTAGGTTCTTCGGTACGTCTTTTAAGAAACAGCTGACTATATATCGTCGAAAGCCGCCACATTTGAAGCTGTAAATCCTGCATTTGGCATGTAAATAAAAGATTTGCCCTTCGGTCGAGCTTAATTTACACTGCTGAATAAACTATTATTATAGTAAAATAACCGTTCTGCATCAATTCGGGAGCATCGGTAGGGAGTTGTGCGGCTTTACGATGCCATATCAGTAACAGAATGGAAATTGGATGACATTCTCTACACTCTCAAAATTGTATTAGACGTTTAATCAAGTTCTGATCTCGAAGAGATGAACCGCAACGTCAAGAACCGTACCTTCGGAGTTGTGCGCCAAGCGAACATTCAGACCGGCCTGCGCATTCGCAAAGTCTAATCAGAATCTTCACTAGGCGCATTTCGGATAGCCAGGTATGCAAATTTTCTTCATGCAGACAATAAAGATTCTGATGAGACAGGGCGGACGCGCAGGCTGATTTAAGTGTTTGTTGTGGCACATATCAGAGGTAGGTTTTTGTCACGTTGCGGCTCAATATATCCTCTATATCAGATATGAGACAATTTTCTTTTCACTCACTTGGGACTGTTGACGCGCCTGCTATGCAAAATACTGAACGTATTACTCTAGTTTCTTGTAATGTCATGTGTTCAATAGTCCAGGGGTCCACACGTACAAGGGTTTATCATATTTACCCCAAATATTCGGACACTTAAACGCCTTACTATACTAGCCCTAAACATTTGATCATGTCCATTTGACCACCAGTCCATGTGTCTAAAAGTTCTTGATTACTGGCAAACAGTGTAGACCCTGTACGAACGCCAAGTTCTGTGGCAACCTATCTGTGTCAACACTGTTTAGTTTAGCTGAGCTGTCCGAATACTTATGGTAAAAAATACGTTAGATGCATATTTGGAATATTGCTTTGGGAATAATTAGGAATCTTATTGGAAGTAACACGTGCGTGAGAAAACAAAATTAAGACAAAGAAGACCCAGTTCAGCTAGTGCATCCTGAATAAATGGTTCTTTTCATTTTATGGTTGTGTTTAAATCGTCAAACATTTTCTGGAAGTTTTTAATTATAAAACCTCCCATTCCCGCAGAGTCTAACTTTGCAAGCACACTACAGATGTGGCAAAGTTGAAAGCTTACATTTCAATCTGCCGAATAAAAAATAATTGACAATGTGTAAAAAGTCTTCCAGAGGGAAGAGAATTATACAATTTAATCAGATTTACTCTGTATTACTATTTCGGCCCTTGGCCATCAGAAAATTGAAATACACTATATAAGAGTACCTTATTGAAGTCGCCATACCTGTGTTCACGAAAATAAACAAACTGAACCGGACGCAACTTCAGACTACAGCGTTATGGCGACAACCGTTTTCAGCGTCAGCCGCGCCCCATGAAAAGAACATTTATTCTACTGATGTGTAAGCTAGCAGTACAGGCCACAGCGAGACCGCGCGAACTGGGAGACCGGCCCGAACCCCGCCGATCAACAACAAAGAACCTGGTGAGACCGCGCAGAGGCGCCAGCCCGCCCAAAGCCCACCAAACGATTAAGCACCCGAGCAGCCCCACCTGAAGCCTCCAAACGCAATAGAAAAGATCTAGGCGAGACTGCGTGCCCACGCGGTCCCGCCCGATCCCGCCCAGACATCCGCACAGGTCCCGGGCGGCCCCGCGCAGCCGCGCACCCCGACCGAAGCCTACAAAACGCAATAGCAAAGATCCGGCGTCAGCCGCGCCCCACGAAAAAGACATTTAGTCTACTAAAGTGTAAGCTAGCAGAAAAGGCCACAGCGAGACCGCGCGAACGGGGAGACCGGCCCGAACCCCGCCGACGTAACAACAAAGAACCTGGTGAGACCGCGCAGAGGCGCAAGCCCGCCCAAAGCCAACTAAACGATTAAGCACCCGAGCAGCCCCACCTGAAGCCTCCAAACGCAATAGAAAGGATCTAGGCAAGACCGCTTGCTCTCGCGGTCCCATGATGAAGGCCAAGGGCCGAAATATTAAAATAGATTAAATTCAATTAAATTGTATAAAATAATTGTACATAACATGAGACGATGATTCGCATAAACTGTAAAGTTCTAATGACTAAGGTGATATTACTAATGAAATGTTAAGTCTTATTTTCTTAGGTAACGTTTCACATGAACTGTTAAGTCCTATTCTTTTTTTTTTTTTTAAAGAAAGAAAAAAATAAGAAAAGGAAAATATATTTACAAATGTAACCTGCTGGTATTTTCTTTGCTCTCTGCATAAAGGGCAAATATTGGAGATCACCAGAACTTTAAGACTAGACCATTGCAGTTGAGAAAATCCCCATTTATCTATCAGAAATTGTAATCTATTATCAATGCGCCTTTACATAGAAACATTTTCAAGCCAAACATTTGACCAGAATATGATGTTAGTGTCTGCACTAATGATTACAACATAGCTAGTTATTTTCTGGAGCCATCTGTATCCATTTACTTGAGTTTCTTTATTTGCTACCATTTGTCTGAAGGATTGTTCTGTAAAACCTGAGATAATTTTCGTATCTCAGAAGGACAGTGGCATTAAAAGCTGTCATATAAAGATAGAACATTAGTACATTTTTGGCAGACTAAAATCGACATTTTCCTATAGAGTAATGAATATTTTATAAGGGGATGAAGACAGAGAAGGCAGGCACACTGTTAGCTGCTTTCCTTTCAGGAGCAAAAAGGGGAGGAAAGAAACAAGAACTCGATTCACGTGTATAAAACAGTAGTTTAAAAACATGAAACATGAAATGCTTCTCAAGGCCCACTAACATAGTTAAGCAAAACAGTTAACCATAAAAGAAGGTCGTGGTAAACAACTGATAGAGGGGGTTTCAGGGCACAGGGAACCAATTGTGACAGGACTGCTGATTGGGGTAGTTATTTTGTGTAAGGCGACCTGTGATTGGTTAATAATAAAGATGAATTAAAACTCGTTATACTAATTTGAAGAAAAAAATGTTTGCGTGTAATTTCCTGATTGTTTCAAAGAAATGTTTCTGTTTGTGTTTGCTGGAGCCAAAAGAAGAAGTAGTGAAATTGCAAAGTTTCGATGTTTGATACCTGCTAATTGAGGGATGGCTACATTCAGCCTCCAAAAAGACACAGAAAGTGCTGGTGACACTGGTGTTTTTCCTTAATCATTTTGCTGTGCTAAGCCTGGTCTTTGAATTAAAACACAATTTTGAAGCCCACCTATACCCTTAAATGAACTCTTAACCTCCAAAAAGGGTGGAATTACTATCGAGCTCTATGGAAAAAATAATTAGTTCCCTGTGCCCTTCAGCACTGTTTGAGCTGAATATTACAAACCGGCGCAGTCTAAGCACGGTATTACATATCGGTACAGTTTGAGCAGAGTATTACATAGTTCACAGAGTATTGTACATCGGTATAGTTTGAGCGGAGCATTTCGCACAAGCGCGGTCTTAAAATAGTAAATTGCACACCGGTACAGTTTTTAAGCAGAGTATTGTGCACAAGCGCGGTCTTAACAGTGTATTGCATATCAGTACAGTTTTGAGTAGAGTATTGCGCACAAGTGTGGTCTTAACAGGGTATTGCATATCAGTACATTTTTGAGCAGAGCACTGCGTACAAATGCGTTCTTAACAGAGTATGGTACATCGGTTCAGTTTGAGAGAGCATTGCACACAAGCGCGGTCTTAACAGAGTATTGCATGTCGGTAAAGTTTAAGCAAAGCATTGCGCACAAGCGAGATCTTAATAGGGTATTGCATGTCGGTACAGTTTGATTAGAGCATTGCGCACAAGCGTATGCCACAAACAAGAGTATGGTACATCGGTAAGCTTGAGCAGAGCTGGTGTTTTTCCTTATTTATTTTGCTGTTCTAAGCCTGGCCTTTGAATTAAAACAAAATTTGGAAGCTCAGCCATACCCTGAAATGAACTCTTAACCACAAAAAAGGGCGTACAAAAAGGGTACAAGCGTGGTCTTAACAGAGTATTGTACTGCGGTATAGTTTAAGCGGGGCATTTTGCACAAGCGTGTTCTCAACAGAGTATTGTACATCGGTATAGTTTGAGCGGGGCATTTCGCACATGCGCGGTCTTAAAAAAGTATTGCACGTCGGTAGAGTAGAATATTGTGCACAAGCGCGGTCTTAACAGAGTATGGCAGATCAATAAAGTTTGAGCAGAGCATTGCGTACAAGCGTGGTCTTAAAAGAGTATTGCACATCGGTACAACTTGAGCAGAGTATTGCGCACAAGTGTGGTCTTAACAGGGTATTGCATATCAGTACAGTTTTAAAAAGAGCATTGCGTACAAGCGCAGTCTTAACATAAAATTGTACATCGGTTCAGTTTGAGAGAGCGTTGCGCACAAGCGCGGTCTTAACAGAGTATTGCATATCGATAAAGTTTAAACAGAATAATGCGCACAAGCGAGGTCTTACAGGATACTGCCTGTCGGCACAGTTTGAGCAGAGCATTGCACACAATCGTATGGTACATCAGTAAAGTTTGAGCAGAGCGTTGCACACAAGCGGAGTCTTAACAGAGTATTGCATGTCGGTACAGTTTGAGCAGAGCATTGCACACAAGCGCGGTCTTAATAGAGTATTGTTTATCTATACAGTTTGAGCAGAACATGGCACACAAACACGATCTTAACAGAGTATTGCATATTGGTACAGTCGGAGCAGAACATTGCGCACAAGTGCAGTCTTAACAGAGAATTGCACAAGCGCAGTTAGAGCTTGAGCAGATCATTGCACACATATGCGGTCTTAATAGAGTATTGCACATCGGTAGAGCTTGAGCAGAGCATTGCGCACAAGCGCACGATCGCTCTTAACAGAGTATTGCATTTCGGTACAGTTGTGTCTGAGAAGTGTATTGCACAGCACAACGTGAGCAGAGTATTAAACAGCAGTGCAGTGCAGTTTAAGCAGGGTATTACATACCAGCACTGCTTGCCAGCCTCGGTGGCTCATTTGGATGCGCGTCCGACTGGAGACCAGGCGGTCGCGGGTTCGACCCCCCGCCGAGGTCGGCAACATTCTTTCGTGGAGATTGATCATGAAATATTTTCTACGGTCATTCTCTCCCTTCCGCTGATTCAAGAAGGGCAGTTGCCAGTTTCTGGCGAAAGAATGTGCACAATACTGGTTAACCCCTTAGAGGACTAAGCCTGCCCAGTAAACGTGTGGTTAGGTAAACTGACCACGCTCGACATGACCCCATTGGGTTGACTGGGCCGTAAAACCTCAACACAAACAAACAAACAAACCAGCACTGCTTGAGCAAATTGTTAGACATATTCTCAGTTTGAAAATAGTATAACTCACCAGTGCACTTTGAGGAGAATGTTGTACTGTTTGAGTTGAATATTTCACATCAGCATGATTCGAACAGAGTATAACATGTACACGTCAGCATGGCCCGAGCAGACTATTACATACTAGCACAGTTTGTGCGGAGTATTAAAACCCATCGCAGTCTGAGCAGAGTTTTGCAAATCAGTACAATATGAACAGCATCTCCCACCCATGATGCAGTGTACAGCATGCAAGGATCCCATAAGCTGCCAGCTACGACCCACATAGTACTGCAGGGATGTGCAAAAGGATCTGAACCATGCATTTAAATATTGTAATAATAAAATTTTGCCTGTCGCAGACCATGTGAATTTTCTGACAAGAGCAACAACACTAGAATAACGAGAGTAGTCAATAAGCAGTGCTTATTAATTACTCCCCCCCCCCCCACCTCCTCCCCCGCAGGTAATGATTGCCTTGTCCAATATGTTTTTAATGGATCTGCAAAGTATCAGAATTTGTCAACAGATTCTTCGCGTCAAGTTGATTTCACCATGCTTGCACTATCTCAGCTGTACCATCTCAGAGCATACAAAACCCCAGTAGTCAAGAATAACCAAAAATGGCTAAGTGAAAAAAAGCTATTGTTTTAACGAAAATATTTTTTCAGCATCATACTTCTTCCTGCACATGAGTGCAAAGTATCAGATTGCTTCAACAAATATTTTGAGATGTGTTTTCACTGTGCATGCACTATTGTCATGCCAAAGCAATTTTTCAAGACGAACAAAGGGAATTATCCTTAAAGGGATTAACCACTACGCCCTTATTTTTCTCTACAGCAACACCTCATCCGTATCAATTTTTATGCAGAATTTGAAAAGATTCTTTAAATCATTCATCAAGATAAGAAGCAAAAACCAAAATGCCTTTTCGAGATTAACAAAGGGAAATAACTCTAAAGAAATACATCCATAAACTCTTATTTATCTTTTAACAGAAACATATCATCAATATTTACATTTATGCAAAATAAGAAAAGATTCCTTAAATCATTTAGCAAGATAAGAATCAGAAATCAAAAACATCATTTCAAGAATAACAAAGGGAAATAACAATAAAGGAATTCACCCTTAGGCCCTTATTTTTCATTGACTATAACATTTTATCAATATCAAAATTTATGCAAAATATGAATAGATTCCTTAACGTATTTTGCAAGATAAGAAAAGCAGAAACTTAAGTGCTTTTTCAAGAATTACAAAAGGAAATAATTTTCTAAAGGAATTACCTCAAGGCCTTTATTTTTGTATAACAGTGACCTCATCAATATAAACGTTTATTTAACGCAAAATGTGAAACGATTCCTAAAATTATTTAGCAAGATAAGAAGCAGAAACCAAAATGCCTTTTCAAGACTTACAAAGGGAGATAACTCTGAAGGAATTAACCCCTAGGCCCTGTTAGTGTAGCATTAATGCCTTATCAATATCAAGGTTTGTGCACAATATGAAAAGAATCCTAAAATTATTTAGCAAAATAAGAAGCAGAGACTAAAACTGCTTTTCAAGAATTACAAAGGGAAATAACTATAAAGGAATTGACTCTTAGGCCTTTAATTTGATCTAAAAACAACATTTTATCAATATCAAAGTTTATGCAAAATATGAAAAGATTCGTGAAATTACTTAGCAAGATAAGAGAATTGGAAGCAGAAACCAAAACACCTTTTCCAAGAATTACAAAGGGAAATAACTCTAATGACCCACGAGCCCTTATTTTTGTCTTACAGCAATATCAACATTTATGCAAAATATGTAAAGAATCCGGAAATTATTCAGAAAGATAACAAGCAGAAACCAAAACTCCTTTTCAAGAATTACAAAGGAAGATAACTCTAAAGGGATTAAACCCTAGGCCTTATTTTTGTCTCTCAGCAAAATCTTATCAATATCAATATTTATGCAAAATATGAAAAGATTCCTGAAATTATTTAGCACGATAAGGAGCAGAAACGAATAGAATAGAATTAGAACCTATAAGAGTTTTTCAAGAATTATAAAGGGGAAATAATTCTACAGGAATTGACCTTAATCCTATTTTTTTTTATCTAACAGCAACAACTCATCCTTAGCCGGCCTTGGTGGCTCAGTTGGATGAGCCGTCCGACTGGAGACCAGGAGGTCGCGGGTTCGACCCCCGCCGAGGTCGGCAACATTCTTTCGTGGAGATTGATCATGAAATATTTTCTACGGTCATTCTCTTCCTTCCGCTGATTCAAGAAAGGCAGTTGTCAGTTTCTGGCGAAAGAATGTGCACAATACTGGTTAACCGCTTAGAGGACTATGCCTGCCCAGTAAACGTGTGGTTAGGTAAACTGACCGCGCTCGACATGACCCATTTGGGTTGATTGGGCCGTAAAACCTCAACTCAAACAAACAACTCATCCTTATCAACGTTTATGCACAATATGAAAAAGATTCCTGAAATTATTCAGCAAGATAAGAAGCAGAAACCAAAATGCCTTTTCAAGAATTACAAAGGGAAATAACTCTAAAGGAATAAACCCTTGGCCATACTTTTTCTGCAAAAGGAACATCTTATCGATATCAACGTTTATGCAAAATATGAAAAGATTCCTTAAACTATTTAGAAAGATAAGACGCAGAAACCAAAACAACGGACGGACGGACGAACAGACGGACGGATAACGTGAAAACAGTTTGCGTGGGGAGGGGGGGGGCGGGGGGTGGGGGGGGTGATAACAAACGGTAACGATACAGCCAAGTGTAGTCGTAGCATCAGATAAGATGCAACCACAAACATTGACATACGAGAAAACATTGGAGCCACAACGTCAGAAATTCTAACTTCGGACATGTGCGCCCAGCGAAGATTCAGATCAGCCCGCGCATTCTCTCAGTCTAATCCAAATCTTCACTAGGTGCATTTGGGATAGCTAGGGATGCAAAGTTTCGTCATGTGGACAACGTAGACTCGGACCAGATACGTTTTCTCACGTTGAGGATCATATTACGAATGTGCTCTGCACAGAACATCATGGTGAGGAAACAAGACATGTATTTATCTAAATACTCCTCATTATGGCTCATATCGCTGTCGTAGTTATATATTGTGACTTCTAATTTCAGTGATTCCATTTTGATCGCACTTCGAATTAGTTTGGGAAGAGAGATTCTAACGTTTGATGACTGATAACGAGACAGCGAGAATTACGTTTACATATTAAGTGTTGTTATTCTCATTTAGTTGACAAATAGTATTAGCAGAAGCCGAATTGGTTTTCTCTATAAGAGTTCAGGAGGAGGTTTACTAAGATGACTTGATGCAGCATATTGAAGATTTCTTGTTAGGAAGAGTCGAGTGCAAAAGCACGAATGAGTATACAACGAGCCACAACGTAAGAAAACGTATCTGCGGACATGTGCGCACAGCGAAGATTCAGATCAGCCTCAGTATATTCACACAGTCTGATCAGAATCTTCACGTTGCAGCTCAAATGTAATTCACAAAATATGTTAGGGTTTCTAAGGGTCTTAAACTATCGCACAGTATTGCATAGATATTGATTATATGGGAGAAATCTCAACATTCGAACTCTGACCTTATCATTTGATGGGATTAGTGGCGGTTGGGCCGCACAGGTGAAGTCAACTTCGGATGTTCCGTCATTTTACAATAGTTTCAGCCGAATGTATAATCCTCATACTGTTTCGTGGCAATCGACGGAAAAAAAAACGAACTATCATGAACTGATAAATGATTTGATACCTTATACAGAAAGTATAAAAAAAGAGACCTTTTTAAGATTATTCAATCAAATAATAAAATGCCCCTTTAAAAAAATGGCATGAACCCGTTCGCACAGGCAAAGTATCCATGTCGAAATATATCTTGCGGTTTGTGAAGGGAATTAAGCGTGTCACCTATGTTTTTTCTCAAGGCCAGTATAGTCTGTTCCATCTGAATGCGCACGTGATAAAGATAATCGTCTATTTGCAGATGGAAGGATGGATGGATGGATGGATAAAATCAATTTTCTTTCGTGGACGTACAGGCACTGAAGAGGCCATGAGCATCCTAAAGACCACCTTAAATGTAACAGAAGTCTATCGAGTAGAAAATGCCATTTTTTTTTTGTCTAAAATGTTTGTCGGAATGAAAGTGTGATGACGGCGTTCGTTAGACGAATCCTTTGATATACGGCATCAAAACAATTGTCCAGTTTGTTTTTCGAATCAAATGTTTAAATAAAGTTGCAAAATAATTAAATGCTGTAATTACTGGCGGGTGGAAAATGAACATTTAAAAGATGTTTGCGTTTATATTAATGTCCTAAAGTATAACAACCTATTGTTTGATTTATTAGATTAAAGAAAGTTTAACTAAAGGTCATTAAGAATCGGACTAATGTGCTTAGACATAATTAAGACTATATCTTCGAAGTGCCGTTTGTTTAAAGTAAAAATAAATCAATAAAAATCATAACAATATATCTTTTGAGAAATATTCGTCTCGCCTGCAAAAATATAACATCGCATTTAAAATTCCCGAAAAAGAAACACTTCGATGCCTTTTGCCTATTATAATATCACAAGAGGGCCAAAATGGCCCTGTATCGCTCACCAGATTACCAGATAAATTGGCCTTTCGGTTGAGGAGAAGAAGTGCAAAATAGATAGCGGTCATCTTGGATTTCTGATCGGTGCGATTTTAGCTCATTTTTATCTACAAGTCACCCTGATGCTTCGTATCAAGTTTCAAGACAATCGGCCTTTTGTTTCAGGAGAATGAGCGAAAAATAAATTTTCAAGATGGCGGCCATGGCGGCCATCTTGGAATTCCCATCGCAACAATTTTAGTTATTTTTATCAATAAGTCACCCCGATGCTTCCTACCAAGTTTTATGTCGACTGGCCTTTCCGTTCAGGAGAAGAAGCTAAAAAGTAGATTTTAAAGATGGCGGCCATGGCGGCCAGCTTGGATTTCTGATCGAAGCCATTTTAGCTATTTTTGATGTAGAAGTCACCCCGACGCTTCCTACCTAGTTTCAAGTTAATTGATGTTTGGTTCAGGAGAAAAAGTGAAAAATAGTTTTTAAAGATAGCCGCCATGGCGGCCATCTTGGATTTCTGATCGGAACGATTTTAGCTATTTTTAATATATAGGTCACCCAATGCTTTCTACCAAGTTTAAAGACAATTGGCCCTTCGGTTCAGGAGGAGAAGCAAACAACAGATTTTCAAGATGGCCGCCACGGCGGCCACCTTGGATTTCCGATCGGAATAATTTTAGCTATTTTTGATCTATAGGTCACCTCGATGCTTCGTACCAAGTTTCAAGTCAATTGGCCGTTTGGTTCAGGAAGAGAAGCGAAAAATAGATTTTCGAGATGGCTGCCACGGCGGCCATCGTGGATTTCCGTTCGAAACGATTTTAGCTATTTTTGATCTACAGGTCACCCCGATGCTTCCTACCATGTTTCAAGTCAATTGGCCTTTTGGTTCAGGAGAAGAAGCGAAGAATAGATTTTCAAGATGGCCATCTTGGATTTCCGATCGAAACGATTTTAGCTCTTTTTAATCTACAAGTCACCCCAATGCTTCCTACCAAGTTTCGAGTCAAATGGCCTAGGGGTGTAGGAGGAGTAGGCTTTTAAAGCAAATTGTTGACGCCGCACGACGGATGACGCACGACTGCAAGCACGACGGATGACGGACATTGACCGATCACAATAACTCACCTTAAGCACTTCGCGCTCAGGTGAGCTATTAAAAAGCCATATGTGCATTCGGAAATAGAAAAAATTAGCTGCTATTTCGTTCACACTTTATAGTCCAACCCCAATTTTCGGGAATTGGGAAGCAAAAAGACCGAAATGAATATAAACAAATTATATACCATTGCAAAATTTCGGAAACGACAAAGGTATTCTTAACAGGAAAAAATATAACAGTTGGATTGAAAATAGGTTTATATTTGTTTAAAAACGTGAAAATTCGTGTTTCTGAAAGCTTTTCTCTGTATAGTAAGCCATTTGCATACCAGTCTCCTTTTTCGAATCTCGGGAAGCACGAAGACATCAAAATATTTTGTTTATAAAATTTACATCATTATAAAGGTAATAAGATTGTCTTTCTTAATATAACAGGAAAAATATGACATTTGTAAAGAAAATATCGTATATGAAATATTAGTTAGCGTTCCTTATGGTTTCCATTATAATTATTGGACAGGTAAGTGCGTTCAGAGCTTTCTACGGAAACCGATAATCTTCGGCTATCTCCGGCGCTATGATGCGGATAGTTGGGTATGACATTTAAGCTCGTCTGACTGTTTCTGAAATTACTATATATTCTTTATATTTTGATAGCGATTCCATATGTTCTCAGAAAAGACTATTATCCTATAAAGTCAGAAATTTATAAATCATATTATCACAAAGTAGAGAAAATAAGTATTATGGGACCGTTCGCACAAGAATGATAGCTCTTGTAGATAAAAAGTTATTGTGAATGAAGTGAAGTTTTCCGTTAATATTGAATGTTAAAGTTTTTGTCTATCTGGCCGTATGCGATGATTAGATTTCTTCAATATGATCACATCAGTCGAACTTTCAATGGGATCGTCTCGATGGGACGGTTTTAGTGATACCCGGAAGCATGAGAAGCATAATAAATATAACTGAAATTGAAAACCTATGCTAATCTTATCTGAAGCCCTGAGATTACTTGAACATAAACACGGGAGTCATACGGTTTAAATGACTGAAGGACTATCCAAGACCCTTTAATCTGATATTATTTTTAACAATATTTAACAGATAACTTACCTTGATGTATTTTCCAAAGAAAAGCGTAAACTTCGACAAAAAAAAAAAAAAAAAAAAAAAAAAAAAAAAAAAATATGAACTACACCGTTGTGTCAACCACAACCGTGTAGAAAAAGAGTAAAGTAAAGTGACACGACTCTGATTTTGCACGCTTTTCGCGGAGAAGTTTTGACATCGGCTGTCAAAGTTCGGCAAACAAATTTATGAATGAGAAGTCGGTCGTTTTATCAACATAGTAGTACTATTTAATTGTGTAAAACCATAGTATATATTATAGTATCGTAGTTAATGAGATTGTTGTCGCTCTCTTCAGTCTCCACTCTTTTTTTATTCGATTCTCCTCTAGTCATTTAAGCTGCCACAAAATTGTAAAATGGTTGTTATTGTATTGCTCCTTATGATGTTATCGTAAGATAACCTAACAGTATTAAATAAACTTGGAAATTTGGATTTCTTCAATATGATCACACCAGTCGAACTTTCAATTTGTTCTGGCCAAACTGTGAGAAAGGAACGAATGCATATTGCGTCACTGATATATTTGTATAGCTACTTCAGGATAACGTCTGTACGATTGTCTAAATAATGCTATACTGCTAGAGCATGAGAGTTTCTTAAGCAAGAGAGAGAGAGAGAGAGAGAGATGAACATAAACGGAATTTAGGATGAATTAGACACACAATTAAACTGTTTTCAGTATTAATCTGCATACCTTCAGATAAATGGTATAGACAATCGTACATGTTGCATTTTAAATCCAGTTTCAGGATTAAAAGTTATTATTAGTCACAGGCAGAAAAACGGGGGTATCCTCCCTTGGTGTCAAGAAATGGCTTTATATACATTCTTGGGTTAAGTTTATTGCATGTACAATGGCCAATCTGCATTTTAGTTTCAGCCTGAGCCTTATTCATCATCTTAAAAAATGGTAATACTCCGAATTAACAAGTTTTTTGTATATCTGGAGTAGGACAATAATCGTCTGGTCCTCCGTAGAAAGTTTCGCATTATAACCAAATTGTGATTAATGTAGGTCTGCTGTACAGTGGTTTTATATACAACATTATACACGCTTTCTTTCAATAACAAAATTTGCTGTCTTTTGGGTCCTAGGATTAATAAAATTTACCAGCAAGATTCTCGACTAAACAATGCTTATGAGGAATGTGTACTTGCAGACCGTTTCTGCTGGAAGCATTTCTGATCCAACTGCTTTGAATTGTTTTAAATTATTTTGCAAAACGTCAAAAAGATAAAGCTTATAAATAACAATCACATGTTAGGTTATACAGATTCCCGATAAAGTAGAAAATAGAGTTTCTGTCATGCACATCGTAACTACAGACAAATTATATTCGAAGTACGGAAACAATATGTTAGCGACAAAAATATATTTCTTGAGGTTCATAAATCAAATTAAAGACTATAGCTTACAAGATCTAGATCAAAGAAATAAAAACATATCTGTACTGGCTAGGCCTGGCAACTTTGCACCAGATATGCATACGTATGACACATACTAATTAGTGTCATAGACAGACCTTTGTTCAGATTAGTTGAGTGATGACAACGATGATTGGTGTTTGAGGTCTCTTTCAACATTATTTAAGTAAGACGATAGAAAGGTGATAATGACAGGCTCTGTGCAATAAGCGCCGTACAGTCATGAGCAGAACTCCACCTCCAGCGGAATTCGAACCCGATACTTCTTGATCCGAAGTCTGAAGTGCTTACCACTCGGCCACCCGGACGCATTTACGACTTCCTGAAACAAAGTATATATAGTTCGTCTGTCATTGCTGACAATGACCAATCCTAATCAAATGCGTATTTGTGTGGTCTAAGATGGCTGATGAGACCAAGCTTAGCTCTAAACTGCCTGTTGCAGATAGCACAAGAGAGGTCTGAAGAAGAAAGCTCTGTTGGTGATGCCTTAGCTCTGACTTCCCGCTGCGCACGTTTCTGCACGGCTTCGCTGATTCTTTTTGCTTCGTATTCGCCAGCACCCCTTCTTATGAGGCCTCGCCACTTTGTTCGATCCTGTGCAATCTGTTCCCACGACTCTGTTGGTATGTTGAAGTCTTTAAGGGAGGCTTTAAGGGTGTCCTTGTATCGCTTCTTCTGACCACCATGTGAGCGTTTTCCTATTTGTAGTTCTCCATAGAGGCTTTTCTTTGGCAAACGTTCATCAGGCATTTTGATAACATGGTCTGTCCATCTTAACTGTGCCAATTTCAGAAGAGTATGTACACTCTGCATCCCTGCCCTTTTCAGGACTTCTGTGTCTTGAATCCTGTCTTGCGATTTGATCTTTAGAAGTTTTAAGACTACTTGTATGGAAGTGGTTGAATATTTTGGCATGCCGTTGGTAAACTGTCCAAGTTTCGCATGCATATAATAGTGTTGGCAGCACCACGGATCTGTATACTTTCAGCTTTGTGTCAAGTCTGATTCCACTTCGATCCCAAATACTTCCACGTAGTCGGCCAAATGCTACACTAGGTTTGGCAATCCTGGCATTGACTTCATCATCAATGTGCACAACTCTAGACAATGTGCTTCCAAGGTAAATGAACTTGTCTACCACTTGCAATCGTTGGCCTTTCACTGTGACGGTAGACTCCTTGTAATGCTTTCCAGGTGCTGGCTGATATACTATGTCAGTCTTTTTGATGTTAATTGTGAGATCATACTAGGAGCAAAATTCTTTTACACAACCGATTGTATTCCAACAGTTTATATTGTTGAAAGGTACCGCGGTAGTATTTAACATCCTTTGCTGAGTTGTGAGTCGATAAGGTTTGAGGAATGACTGCATTAGTTGATACGGACACATATTTAACAAGAGGACCATGACGGTCCTATATCGCTCACCTGAGCAAACAGCTTTGCACACTTACTGTTGAGGTTTCAGCCAAGTTCACTGCTCTAAGATTTTTGTATAAATTTTATAGCCCTGCTCCCCAGCGGCCATGTTTTTTTTTTCATGCATCATGATGGCTTGAACTGAATCTTGAAAGAGGATCATCAAAGGAACAATTCTGCAATATTGAAATCGGTCCAGTGGTTTCTGACAAAAAGATTTTTAAAATGTTTCATATAGCTATATAGGGAAAATAAGCCCCACCCCCTAATGGCCATGTTTTTTGACGAATCATGACTGCTTGAACAAACTTGGTAGAGGGTCACCATAGGAACATTCCTGCCAAGTTATATTGAAATCGGTCCAGTGGTTTCTGACAAGAAGATTTTTAAAGTTTTCTATTTAGATATATAGGGAAAATACTCCCCACCCCTTGCAGCCATGTTTTTTTGATGAATCATGATTGCTTGAACAATCTTGGTAGAGGGTCACCAAAGCAACATTCCTGCCAAGTAATAATGAAATCAGATAGGTGGTTTCTGACATGAAGAATTTTAAAGATTTCTATACAGATATATCTGAAAAATAAGCCCCGCCCCCTGGCAGCCATGTTTTTTGATGTATCATGAGGGCGTGAACAATCTTAGTAGAAGGTCACCAAAGCAACATTCCTGCCAAGTTACATTGAACTTGATCCAACAGTTTCTTAAGAGAAGATTTTTAAAGTTTTCTATATAGATATATAGGGAAAATATGCCCCGCCCCCTAGCGGCCATGTTTTTCGACAAATCATAACGGCTTGAACAATCTTGGTAGAGGGTCACCAAAGAAACATTCCTGCCAAGTGATACTGAAATCGGTCCATTGGTTTCTGACAAGAAGATTTTTAAAACTTTTCTATATAGATATACAAGGAAAAAAAGCCCCGCCCCCTGGCGGCCAGGTTTTTTGATGAATCATGATAACTTGAACAATCTTGGTAGAGGGTCAAATAGGAAACATTTCTGCCAAGTTATAATGAAATCAGTCCAGTGGTTTCTGACGAAGATTTTTATTTTAAAGTTTTCTTTATAGATATATAGGAAAATTAAGCCCCGCCCCCTGGCGGCCATGTTTTTTGACGAATCCAAATGGCTTGAACAATCTTGGTAGAGGATTACCAAAGGAACATTTCTGCAACATTTTATTGAAATCGGTCCAGTGGTTTCTGACGAGAAGATTTTTTAAGTTTTTAGTTAAAAAATCTATTTTTAGCTCCTGTGACCTAGATATGCAATGGACCGGAATCATTTTAACAACTTTGAAAGAGGATCAACCAAGGATCATTCCTGTGAAATTTGGTCAAAATCCAATCAGTTGTTTAGGAGGAGATGTTGTTTAAAGATTGTGAACGGACGGACGGACGGACGACGACGACGACGGACGGTGAGTGATCACAATAGCTCACCTTGAGCCTTTGGCTCAGGTGAGCTAAAAATACGTTGTGTAGACATTGAGGATGCTAATGCAAACAGATTACTTTTAGACTGCGCTCCTGTATTCGCAATTTCCATCAGGAGATATCATAAAGGTCGAAGGTCGTTCAAAGATGATCTCCACACAGAAAGATTCTTTACCAGCTGAAGACGAAACATAAGTTCCCATTTTAAACATCTAAAATACCCATTAGATTGAACATTGTGAGTGTAAAATATGAAATAGGGGAATCCCGGAAAAGCCACATTCAATTAATAAAATCATCTCGAGGCACAATCAACAGAAGACACAAAACGATGCGTACAATTACACACCTCATACTCACCACAACATATTCCAAATAGACAGCAGAATGACTAGCCAGACAAATGTGAGTAAAATCACCAAACCACCCTGGAACGGTCAGTGGCTGGATAATGAACATAGTAGGGGACTGGATACACCAGCTAGATCTTCTGCAACTTTTTACAAACGAGGCAACTTTTGTGGCTGTTTGCTTTTCTGCCTGCACACCATGCCCCTTCTGAAAAGGGTGTACTTTGAAGGAAAAAGCATGTTCTCCTTGGAAGCAAACACATTTTATTTTGAGAACTCTTTTCTACACATCATCTCACTAAGGCGAACATTTGACCCAAATTTAACAAAGCAGTCTGAATGGCAATGTAGCGGCCTCAAAATTCAAGGCTCAAACTCGTGACCTTCAACTGTGACCTTGACCTTGTCCACAGGGCTGGGTTTTGCACATTGTACCACTGAGGTGAACATTTGACCAAAGTTTAGAGAAAATCCTCCCAGGGGTAAAGGAGATACAGAGCGGACACGAAATTCAAGGCTCAAACCCATGACCTTGAACTGTGACCTTGACCTTGAATCGGCAGGGTTGAGTTATTAATTCTGCACATTGTCGCACTAAGGTGAACATTTGACCAAAGTTTAAAGAAAATCGGTCCACTGGTATAGGAGATACAGAGCGGACACGAAATTCAAGGCTCAAACTTGTGATCCTGAACTGTGACCTTGACCTTGTGTCGGCATGGTTGAGTTATGAGTTCTGCAAATCGTCTCAGTGTCGCAAACATATGACCAAAGTTTAAAGAAAATCCTTCCAGGGGTATAGGAGATATAGAACGGACACGAAATTCAAGGCTCAAACCAATTACCTGTACCTATGACGACCTTGAGTTGACATGGTTGACTTATGAGTTCTGCACATCGACTCACTGAGGCGAACATTTGACCAAAGTTTAATGAAAATCTTTCAAAGGGTTCAGGAGATATGGAGTGGACAAGAAAGTTTTACGGAAGGACAGACGGACAGATGGACAGACGAAGGCCATTTCTATAATCCCCCATCCGCTTCGCGGCGGGGGATAAAAATATTCCAGGTGCCTTACCTTACCATCAATTTAAAGGCAGATTAAAATATATATATAAATACATTAATGCATATAACGACCTCCTAATTCAGCTATTTATCATCACAATTACACCTAAAAAAGACTTATTCTTAGACAACGTTGAGCAATTTAGAAATCCTCAATAGCACACCTGATAAGCATTTTAGTAAGCTAAAAATAATGCTTTCTGATCAAAGTAAATAAGAGAACTCAGGAACTGATATAATCAGTTTCACTACAAAACTATAGCTGTCTTAACGGTTTAAGAGCTGTTTTAAAGACAATATATTGTAGAGCGGGCAAACTATTTTCGGCTTCAAGCCGACTCTACGCTCAGGTTTCGATAAACTCTACAATAACATTGCAATCAACACACTAAGTCATAATTACCTCAAGTAGAAAAACAAACATGATCATTGCGAGCAAAGTTGGAAAATTGTGGGGAATTAATAGACCAGCAAGGGAGGTAACTTTCAAAACTGTTTTGGCTCCCTTATAAAAATGGCTCTGCTCTAAAAGGAAAGAATTCGCTTCCAGGGGGGAGCAAATTCTTTCGTTTTAGAGAAGACCCCTATTCAAAAGGGCCTTGGTGTGCAGGAAAGGAAATAGGAAGTCACAATAGTTGTCTCCTTCGTAAAATTTTTGACAGTCTACCAGGTGTATCAAAACCCCTTGAAACCATTAAAATAGAACAATAGTATACCATTGAAACATGCTTTAACAGAAGTAGCATACGCTGCCTGGCTGCTGTAGGAAATCATGAAACAACTTTGCTCTCGACATCTTCCAGAAAGTAGATTTTTCTGGCATGGAGCTTTACACAAAAGAAGTAAACTGAGTTGCAAACTTTTTTCATGATTCAATGCAAAATCTTTTCTTATATCTATATTTGCATCAAAAGTTTTATTCTAATTCATTTATTTAAAAATCGAATATTTTCATTTTTCTCACAGCACAAAAGGCAGCAAAACATGCCAAACTCGACAGGGTAGGTAGACTGGAGGCAGCTTTTCAACAACTTCCATTTTTGATATTAGTTAACATCAATTATATATATATATATATATATATATATATATATATATATATATATATTTATATATATATATATATATATATATATATATATATATATATATAACAAAAGAAAAAAAAAAAAAAAAAAAAAAAAAAAAAAATATATATATATATATATATATATATATATATATATATATATATATATATATAACAAAAAAAAAAAAAAAAAAAAAAAAACGAAAATCAAAGCAAATACAATTTTCTTACATAAAAATGAAGTTTTTTAAAAGTAAAACATATTTTAACGAGTAATACTTAACCTATAGATAATGTGCTATTCTATTCTGTTTTCACAACTTCCACAGAAAAAACGACCTTTCAGTCGTTAATTAAAGTCTTAAACCAGAAGGTCCCTTAGGCAGTTACCTGTGTGACGTAACTCTTCCCGCTCAATTGACCACGTGTCAGTTTCTTTTATGTGTAAAACAATAGACACAATTAGGAGAGATAAGCGAGGGTGGACGGAGGGAGATAATTGATTATCTATAGGTTAAGTATTACTCGTTAAAATATGTTTTACTTTTAAAAAACTTCATTTTAAGTTCATAATACATTAACCTATAGATAATGTGCTAGAATTTGCAGAATAGGAGGGAGGTGCTCTCCTAATTCTAACACCAATAATATCTCACCACTTCTGGTTAAGACTCAGGAAACTCAAAGGAATCAGATACATTCTAATTCTATATTTAATAGAAAGAATGATCTAGATTCACAAAATAGCATATATTTAAGGTGTTATGATCTAACAACCTTATATATATTAGTAGACTCTAGAGGAAGCCAGTTCTTAAGTCTCAGAGACCTAACATTGGCCCCCCCCCTCCCCCCTCTTTTTTTCTTTTTGGGAAACAACAATTGGCTTCAAAAAGAAAAGGGAGTCATTGAGACATAACATAAATATTCCATCGCAAAGTAAGCTTAGGAATATAGAAATATTTTCAAAACAAAATTTGTAAAACAAAAAGCCAAGACCATACACTGTAAGTAGTCTATGTAGGATCTTGAATAAATAAGGAAAAGTCTACTCGGTGGAGTTTCCTATAGATAACTGACATATGTAGATATTTTGGATAAAATTCTAGATATGTGAAGCTATGTAATTGTAATAGTCTAAGCTATTAGAATTATAAACTAATTAGATTCTGTTAATTGGAGCGACAGGACAGTTTCCGATGAACAGACACAGACTTAAAATAACCATAATGTGTAATTATTTCCCTTGATCAAATTAAAGAAGGGGAGATAATAAAAGTAGATGGAGTTAACTTAACTATAACTAAGTTATCCATCAGAAGAAAAAAGGTATAGACAAACATAATGGTTAAAACTATTGCTAGACTAATTGTATAACGAATTTTTAGTCAAGCAATAAAATAATACAGAGTTTGCATATAACTGCTGGGAAGAAAAAACAATCTAAACCATTGATAATTAGTTTTGTCATAGACATATAAAAGCGTTTGATGTCCTGACAAAAAATTAAAGAATAAACTGTCAACATCATAACTTAAGAGTTTGACAGAGAATAAGAGAGATAAGAATAAGGTTGATCGCAGCAAACTGTATGACGGTCATAGTTTGGCTAAATCTTACCGTATTGATAAGATTAAGCAATAATAAATAAGCTGGATAGAATCTTTCTATACTAGAAGATTGCCATGAAAAGTACTCCTGAGTAAATAATCATGGAAATCAAGAAATGTTAAAAAATCCACTTTGATACGAATCAAAATGTTCATAAAAAGAGAAGGACTCAGAGAAAAAGTAATAGTGTGATAATCTCTGAAGAAATATTATACAATAATACTGATTAATAATCTCAAAAAACACTTAATTTAAAAGTTAAGAGATAGTATTACTATTCTATACGCATATTTAAGAATAGTAAGAAATATATTAATACTAAATAAAAATTATACTACTGAACAAAATTCCCGCTATAAATAATAGGTTAAGCGTAACTATTATTTAAGCAAGGAATTATTAAACATATAACTCTCTATAAAATTACTGCCCGGAAATTTTATAGATAAACATTCAATCAAATTTTTAGAATTGAATATTAATAGAATAAAATCTATGTCTGCATAATTGGTAATTCCTGAAATATCAAATTACGTACTCGCAAATGAGTTCAGGAAGAAAAAACATATATATACTCTCGAGATCTATGGGTAAACCATAGAGAGTAATAATATTATTACCGCGATCCCTGACGGAAGGGTAAAAACATGTATATGAAAGAGATAATAATTAATTTAACGTCATATAGGTTTAAGATAAAATTTGTTTAATCTTTAACCAATATGCAGCAACAGTGACTCGATATTCTGTATTCGTACGTAGAAAAGGAGTACTTAGTCATTAGAATTTTGAATGATTGAAATAGAGATAATGGGATCTAAAAGGATGTATCTCCATGAACTGAATCGAAGGATAATATCCATTCTAAAAAACTAGGGCTTGTTTTAGGCTTAGTTTAACAAGCGAAGAATTGAATTATTTCCAAGTATTCATGAAGTCGTTATGCTCTGAATACTGAGAAAAATGTTAAAATATTGTTTAGGAAATAAAAAAGTGACTGTTCCACAATGTTAGCTAGATTTAAACCTGGAACGTAGCGAGAAGGTCAATCTAATTTAAAAGTAAGATGAGAAAGATAAATAATGAAGATAGATATATAAATATCGGAATAATATATTATCTCCAACAATTATCAAATAATCTGAATGTTTAAAAGCATAAATACTACTCGAAAGTTTATTTACCGAATGTATAATCGGAGAAAACTTTCAGTATGTTCAAAAACGTATCACAAAAGTAAGATCTGACCAGGAACGTAGGTGCAGCACTTACTAAGTTGTGAAGTTAATATAAACATATTTTATATTATAAATTGAAGCAGTGCATTTCAAAATCATCGACATCTTGAAATGACTTATTGTGTGGAAAAATAAATAAATATCCAGTTTCGGAAAAGATATTTATCTATATATATAGACCATTTTTGATGCGGACTGGAAATCAAGATATTAATCTTTGCATTATTCGCAAACTGAACTTGAACTCTTAGCGAGAATTACTATGATCCCTTTAACGAATGTAAACATAAAGGAGGGGTAAAGAGATAATTAAGAGTGTCTTAATTCTTTACCGGCTCGTAATTAAGGATGTTTTCCCTTTTGTCTAAGCCTAGACTATAGATTGATTAATATAATTATAATAATATCTGCTATTATGAGGTAAACTCTCGTTAATTAACCTCTAAGCATATATAAAAAATATATATCAACATAATCTAGAGCTTCGGTAAGTTTAGAGGAAGGAAATGATTGACTTTGGCAGTTTCTGAATAGTTACAAAGTCAATAAAACAAAATATCAAAAGGAAAGTATTGTATATAATATCTAATTTAGGCAATAATAATCTGTCACGTACTGAATAATTAATGCCTTTACTAAATATGTATCCATTGTCAATACCAAAGTGCAAGAAAAGTTTGATTGACATGGACTCTAGTTATAAATAAAATATTAGAGGTATAGAGCTAGTCAAAGCAAAACTATTCCTCAATAAGATAAAGTAGACCTATAATATACGAGGATTAATTGGGTCTAGAATTATAATCATAATAAAATTATTATTCCAATATGAAGAATCTTCAGCGTAATAGATTCTTACTGAGGCAAAAATATCTGGTATATTGGTGTCGTAGTCTTAAATGATCCAGAAGAAAAAATAAAACAGGCAAAGTAAAGAACGTATCGAATTATATCTATGCCTAAATATAAGATTTTTTTCTTATTTATTATTTTATAGCAGAGTTTAGACAGAGCACGACTGACCTAGACTCTTATATAATCAATCAAAAGATAGTATAAAATAGAATAATAGCTTATCGGATCAACTATTTTCCATGTAGAAAAGGCAAAAGGAAAATATGTACCTCAACTAGAATTTAAAATCGTAGTAATCTAGAGAGGTAGCGAATAAATAAATAAACTGTTAATTTATTTATCTGGTTGGTGTAAATTTCCGATACCTTAAGAATGAAAAATTAATAGAAAGTAGAAAAGATCGATTGCTACTTTCTTGTCAATTTACTTCTTAGATTACATGCTGATTACATATCGGAGCATGTAGAAGAAAAACAGGGGAGGAAAGAAGAAATTTTTTTTATATTTCGTGTATATTTTTCTTCTTATAAATAACGATAGTTTTTTATAGTTCACCTTTGCCCTAGAGCCGAATAAGGTGAATATGTAAGAAGTTAATCTCTTTGTAGCGAATAAAAGAGATATAATTATAGCTGGAAGTATCATCTACACTTAGTGAATGAATTGCGAATTTGATCGTAACCGATAATTCTTAATTCATTTTCAATAATAAATATATATATATAGAATTTAAGTCAAGTTCTAAAGTGACTGGACAGAATTCAACAATATAAATGGCTACTAGGTATTAGAACCCATCACTGTCATTCAATAACCTATAATCCAAGACTATACATGTCTATAGTGGTTATTAAATAAATATATGTTGAGCGAGTACTAGTGACTACTACTCGCACACTAGTAATCCGACACAAAGTCTACGAAACTACTGCCCGGTGGAATTTCGTTAGAATGACCTGGCACTACTCTACGAAGTGCCTCCCGATGAAATTTTCGTTAGAGCCGGAATTTAACCGCTTTCTAGCGAATTAAAGAGATAAAACATCATTTGAATGATCTGGCACTAGTCTACGAACTGCTGCCCGGTAAGAATTTTGTTATAGTCGGAAGTTTAACTCTTTCTAGCGGATAAAAGAGATAAAACATAAGTTAATTTAAAATATTAATGGAATTACACACCTATAATAAGTCAATGGAATATTAAAGATTCTAGTCTGATTTGGGAAAGACTGTACAGAATTGTGTGTATAAAAAGTTATTATGTATTTCACTTAATAATCTATATCCATTGACTTAAACGTGAATGGAGCTCTATGAACGATAATAGGTTGTTCGGGAATTAGTGATCATTATTTTGACACTAGTTACCCGACACAATGACCGGACACTAGTATTCGTAACTGTTGCCCGGTAAAGTTACAAGTAATTTGACAAATTGATCGGATAGTAGTATTCGTAACTCTAGTCCGATGAAAAAGGGAGATTATATATGAAAACTGAGCGGGCACAAGTATTCGAAACTTTTTCCCGAAGATAATTAATTATTAGGCAAAAATTGACCAGACACTTTCTGTAAAAGTTTGCCTGGTGAAAAATCAGAAATAATATAATAATATGACCGGGTATAAGTATCAGAAATATTACTGATACTTTGCCCAGTGAAAAAAAATTTTTTTTAATAATTAGACATAATGACCGGAAGTTAGTATACGTGACTATTTTGTCCGGTGAAATATGTCAGAAACTAAGTCTTTCCAGAAAATAATTAAATTATTGACTGGAGACTAGTTGACTGGTGCCTGGTTGATCGGTGACTGGTGACTGGTGACTATTGACTGGGTGACTGGTGACTGGGTGACTGGTGACTGGTGACTGGTGCCTGGTTGACTGGCACCTGGATGACTGGTGACTGGTGCCTGGTTGACTGGCACCTGATTGACTGGTGACTGGTGAAGCTGATTGACTGGTGCCTGGTTGACTGGTGACTGGATGACTGGTGACTGGTGACTTGTGGACTTAGACTTTATCGGATACTAAGTACCCAAAGATGCCACCTTGATGGGTCTTACCCCGGCAGTATAGCCATATGGGGTGGGGCTCCCATCAGTAAAGAATTGTCTTATAACCCATCAAGGGTTGACAAGTTCTTTACAATCAGCTTCTCCACCATGAGAATCTTTAGCCAACTGAAGATCTCTGCAAACAAAAGTCCAGGAAAAAACATATCGTAATTCCTGAATAACCTGGAACGAAAAGAACAAAAATATTCTGCATATATAAACACGACTATCGAACCGATCGCGCACGAGCGTTGTGCCGAATAGCGAGAGTCGCGAAAACACATGTGGAAAAAGACCAGTCAAAAATACATGAAATCGAAAATTGAAAATTTTAAAAATAACACAGAAAGTGAAAGGAGTGATAAATAAACAAAAGAAACACAAGGATACATAAATTTATCCGTGAGGAAAGAAATAATCCAAATTTCTATCACAGGTAAATAATCCTTGTTGAATTTCTTTGTCCACAGAAAAGAAACTGACACGTGGTCAATTGAGCGGGAAGAGTTACGTCACACAGGTAACTGCCTAAGAGACCTTCTGGTTTAAGACTTTAATTAACGACTGAAAGGTCGTTTTTTCTGTGGAAGGTGTGAAAACAGAATAGAATAGCACATTATCTATAGGTTAATGTATTATGAAGTTAAAATCACTTTACTGCAGAAATTCCATAGGAACGAGTAAGTTATGTATAGGTAAATGTTTTAGAACAAAGTGCAGAAACTGACAAATTAAATGTTTTCTAATAAGATATGGCCAATTAGAACAAACTCTTTTTAATTCCAAACATAAAATATCTTCCCAAATTATGTCGAAAGAAATGTAACAAGACGCTGCATCAGTTGCACTACGTAGTTATTTAGTCCGAGTTCTTTTTTTGGGGGGCATTTTTGACATACGTCAATCATGGTGATTTGCAGACCAAATATTATCCATTCCCTCTAGCTTCTAACTCCTTTATGAAAAGGAGTCTACTCTAAAAATAATTTCACCCAGAGCAAATTCTTTCTTCTTCGAGTAGACACCTCTTCAGAAGGGGCTCCATGTGTATGACGGCAAAAAGGAAGTGAGGAAAGTTGTCTCCGTGGTTAAAATAGCGGAAAATCTACAAAGTGCGTCAGTCTCTTTCAAGACATACATGTATGCGTTTTGTTTTTATATATAATGACACTAATTTTGAACGTTGCTCATGTTTCTGCCATTTACTTCCCCGTCAGTGATGCAGGGTATATGCTTAGCAATGGCTGTCAGTCCAAGAGAGGAGAGAATCAGTCGTAATGAAAAGAATTAAGAAATAATATATTTCCCGCTGTTAAATGGCTATTAGACGGGTGATGCATTCGGGGCTACGATTAAATGATAAGATACGAAAACATAAGACAACACAGTTAAAGGAAAGAAAAGGATGAATGTAGTTACAAATCTTAAACATTCCAATCTAAAAGATGCAGAAAAATCACATCTTTCACAGTGGAGTCAAAAGAAATCTACATCTCGTCCTGGTGTTAGGAAAGGTCTTATGAGACACTTTCCAGAGATGTAAACAAACAATAGTTTCGTATAAAAAAAAACGGACACGGTCTGTGGTTTGACACGCATACGATAGCCAAAACAGTATTATAGTAATTAATTTGGACATAAAAGTTGGCCATAAAACACCTCCACAGACGAAAAATCTTATTTCAGTCATCTCTCCGAAACGACAGAATCGCTATTCGTGGCTGATAATGTGATACTAGGCGAAGTAGAATATATCGAAATGTTCCGAAATAAATGAGAGATAGTGAATCCTCATTGATAAAAAGGACAATAGATAGAATTCATTGAAATGCATATATTACATATTACATATTAGTACAGTTGAAAGGGGGAAATGCAATTTAAGGGGAACTGGTACACTGTCTAGGGAAGCAACTCTATCACGGCCTTCCTTCTGGAAAGGATTCTGCTCTAAAAAGAAAAGCTTACTTTTCTTGGGCGAAGACCCTTTTTCAGAAGGGAATTGGTATGCAGGAAAACAAACAGAAAGCCATAATATGTGTCTGTCTTCTAAAAATGGTGAAAACTCACATATGTATACAGTCGTCCTCTTAACAGAACTGAAATAAACTTACCTAAAACCACATACAATAAATCAAAAAGCATTGTCGGTCATCTTCACGAAGACGTTTATGATTTATTTTATTTGCCTGCCTACTGCAAATAATATGCACTTCATCTCTAGGGTCGTCAGTGAGTTCCATCCATTTTCCAAATATAATTAACTAACGACATACCAGAAGTCTTTCATAGCTTAAAGTATGTAAATTTCTGCTGAAACAATTTTCTTTCTTTTTTTGATGACGGATCATTCTGATGTGTGTAACAACTTCGATATTAATGGATTGTTTGTTTATAGGAAACAAATGAACAGGGACTGTGGCACAGAATAAAGATTCAAATAGCAAGTTTCCTTCAATAACATGTCACCAAATTGCTAAGTTTAACCAGACAGCTAAAAAACCAACCACTAACCTACGAAGAAACTCTATTCCACAGCTTATTTAAAGAAAAATCTAATACTATTAAAAGTCTACTTTTTAGCCTTCACATTATTATGTGAAACAGCCATGTGAAAATGTACCTCCGGAGCAAATGCAGACAGCTAAAGCCCTTACCAGACTATACGCGGTCTGTTTTAAAATTTTTTGCTGTAAGCTTATAAAATTATTGGGGAGTGTAGAATGTGAAAACATATAGCAAAATCTCTGATCAGATTGTTTTGTCTATCTTACTGGTCTGTGTCTGTTTGCAGATTCCCACAGCCGACACTGTTTTCTTATCGCGTGACCCATGTGAATTTTAGGTTTCCCTGTGTACCAGCGGAAATAATGAATTATAAAACAACTTTCAATACGACGTTTGGTTAATTCTCTAAGGCGCCCAATTTCAGATGAGTGTTGTCGTCTACACTTACTTTTACAATAAACTATCAACTGGATTTTATTTGTTCTTTTGAAAAAGAAGGTAACCTAAGAATGAAATTAAGACAGCGTAAATCATGGCGAGACGTCTTTCACGTATCATCTGAACCTAAACTGGTTTCAAAAAGCCTCTTATTATCGTCTGAGTCACTCAAGTAGAGTTAAGCTTAAGGGAAATTGATCTACGAGTAATTCAGGCGTGGTGGATCTGTCGAAAAAGTTTTTCTCCCTTCTGAAAAAGGTTTTACTAATTTGCTCCCTGTGGGAGCAAGTTCTTTTCTTGTAGAGCAGATCCCTTTTCAAGAGCAATTTGGCATGCAGTAAAGCAAACAAGGTCTCTAAAATTGGCTCTCTTGGAGGAAATTGGAGAAAACCTAGGAATTTTATTCGTTAATGTGTTCGATGTTTCAAAGGGCAAACTTTATTTTAGATTTTATTATATTAAAATTATCATAATTTCTCTATTACTGCTATCTGGGACGTACAGTTTAGCTAAAATACAGGGGCATAGATCTGTGGTATCGCATTTGTGAATTTGTCCTTAGATAAGAGAGGTATAATGATAAATACTTTTCTGATTTCTGCACAAAAACATACCCTCAACATATGTGTTTTGTCCAAAAATCAGCTAAAGATAAATAGTTTATGGCAAAAATTGACTTAGCTATGACTAAGAAGGTTTGTTAACAATGGGAAGTATTAGGTACAAATGTGTCTAAAAAAGCTTGGTGAAATTTGGTGAAACTGGTATATGTTTTACACAGCAAGAGTACATTAAGCAAGAAGAATCAAACTGTTGCCATATATCATTTCAGAAGCTTAGGTCTTAGGCAGAACAGCTCCGTCTAAATCTTAAATTGATGGAAAGTTCGATAGAACAGAAGAGAACATGTTACGCTTATCTATAAAGTATTAAGTAGCATTACAGAAACTTCATTAGGGCACAGGTCTTCAATCATATTAGTTTAGAGTACGAGATAGAGAAATTATAACAAATGTAGGTATCCTAAGGGCTTACTTGTACGGATAACAATTGATTTAGATATATGATAATTGATTTTCCCAAATAACGTCTCCATGTCGAAGCAAACTATTGTATGCCAGCGGCCTGCACTTCTACGCAATACAAGAATTCCGCGGAAGGCGTCATCGCACCTGCTGGGGCAAAAGTCACAGGAGCCACAATCAGAACGTGGTTATTAAATAAGTTTATTTCATTCTTAGCAGTGCTTACTTGGAAAACTGGGTTGAAAAAAATGTAGACAAAGTGCCTAGTGGGGCACATATATTCCGGGCCAGTCCCATTCCCTCTAATGGCTATATCTTCAGCACTGACTTTTCGTATCATACATGATACAGCCCAATGATAATGGAACATTGACGTAAAATTTGTAAAAGTCACTGAAGCATGAAATATAGGTCAAGGTCATGGGTCTAGGTACCTGCTAATTCAGTACATCAAGGAGAAGCACAATGCAAGGTATGGTGGTTGTAGGCCTTATAGTTGAGGAGTTATCAAACATCAACGTAAAATGTGTCAAATATAGGTCAAGGTCACCGGGTCAAGGTACCTGCCAAGCCAGTGGAATGAGGTGAAGCACTATGCAAGGTTTAGTGGTTGTAGGTCTTATATTTGAGGAGATACCGAACATCAACATAAAATGTGTCAAAGTCACTGGAGTGCACAATATAGGTCAAGGTCACCAGGTCAAGGTACCTGCCAAGTCAGTACATCGAGACGAAGTCTATATAAGGTTTGGTGGTTGAAGGCCTTACAGTTGAGGACATATGGAAGGGTGACGTAAAAGGTGTAAAAGTCAATGGAGCGCCAAATATAGGTCAAGGTCACCCAGTGAAGGTACCTGGGGAGTCCGTACATTGAGGAGAAGCACTATGCAAGGTTTGATGGTTGTAGGCCTTACAGTTGAGGAGATATTGAACGTTGACGTAAAATGTGTAAAAAGGCACTGGAGCGCAAAATATAGGTCAAGGTCACCGGGTCAAGATACCTGCCGAGTCAGTACATCTAGGAGAAGCACTATGCAAGGTTTGGTGGCTAGAGGTCTTACACTTGAGGAGATCTGGAACATTGACGTAAATTATGTCAAAGTCACTGCAGCCAAAATATAGGTCAAGGTCACCAGGTCAAGGTATCTGCCAAGTCAGTACATTGAGAAGAAGCACTTTGCAAGGTTTGATGGTTATAGGCCTTATAGTCGAGGAGATATAGAACGTCGACGCAAAATATGTCAAAGTCACTGGAGCGCAAAATATAGGTCAAGGTCACCGGGTCAAGGTACCTGCCAAGTCAGTACATCTAGGAGAAGCACTATGCAAGGTTTGGTAGTTGTATGCCTTATAGTTGAGAAGATCTGGAACTTCAACGTAAATTGTGTCAAAGTCAATGGAGCGCAAAATATAGGTCAAGGTCAGTGGGTCAACATACCTGCCAAGTCAGGAGGTCAGGGAGATGTGTCATGCAAGGTATGATGGTTGTTGTAGAATTGTAGTTGATTAGAATACTAACTTCGACGTAAATGTCGAACTTCGACATAACAGAACTGTTAACAGACAGACGGACGGATGAACGGACAGACGAATGGAAAAGCGGGCACCTATGTCGCAACGTCGGGAGGTCAGGGAGATGTTTCATACAAGGTTTGATGGTTGTTTAGTTTTGTAGTTGATTAGAATACTAACTTTGACATAAATGTCGAACTTCGACATAATAGAACTGTTAACAGACGGACAGACGGACAGACAGACGGACGGACGAACAGACAGACGAATGGAAAAGTGGGCACCTATGTCGCAAAGTCAGGAGGTCAGAGAGATGTTTCATGCAAGGTTTGATGGTTGTTTAGTCTTGTAGTTGATTAAAATACTAACTTTGACATAAATGTCGAACTTCGACATAAATGTTGACAGACGGACGGACGAATGGACAGACATACGGAAAAGTGGACGCCTATGTTGCAAAGTCAGGAGGTCAGGGAGATGTTTCATGCAAGGTTTGATGGTTGTTTAGTCTTGTAGTTGATTAGAATACTAACTTTGACATAAATGTCGAACGTCGACATAAATGTTGACAGACGGACGGACGGACGGACGGACTGACGGACGGACGGACGGACGGACGGAAAATCGGACGCCTATATCGCACCCTGCTACAAGCAGGTGCGATAATGACCAGAATCATCAATATTTGGTTATTTAGATTTTACAAAGTCTAAATATTATCGTTACAAACAGAGACGACTTTCATTAATCTGCGCGGACTTGCAGCCTGGAATGGCCTCACTCTGTTTGGCATATGGCACTTAGTAGTAATTTGTTGCTGAACCCATGATCAAATACATAATATAAAAAGCTAAAAAGTTGCCTTTGAAACCAAAAACGTTAAAAAGAACGGAAATCTGAGACTCAGTTTTAATTAAGTGTCTTCATATGCAACAATGTATTTTGCGAAGTCTCATACGTCCTCTAGCATCGGCTTAAGCAGTATTCGATTTTCAAAGTAACCAAAATGGGCTCAGTGATCTCGATGAATTAAAAATACAGTTTGCATTATAATGAAGCACGGAGAGACGTTTTACGGCCGATACACGTGTACTCATGGGGGCGTGATATGCTTGGTAGATTGTCCGCCACATTATACAAGGGAGACAATTGTTGTGACTTCCATTTCTTCTTTCGATGCCATGGGAAGGCTATGCTTCGTTTTTGTGGCCTTTCCAGGATAACCAGAAATTTTATAGTTTTCCTGTTTGCTTTCCTGCACACCGAGCTTTATCTGAAAAGGGATCTAGTTTTAAAGGAAAACACTTTGTTTCCATGGGTACCCTTTTCAGAAAGCAGGCAAAGCTATTTCTGACATAATTATCTCTCCTTAAAGTGTCTTCAAAGAGTTAAAATGTTACACAGAAGCACTTTACATCAACTGCTGCGATCACAAAATAAAATGAAAATTATACATACTATACATAATTATAATAACATATTTCATGTTATTCTTCAGCTTCAGTCAAATTAAACTCAGCTCTGTCGAACGTCAATAACCGAATAAAACTGATGTATCCGAAAGACATTTTTCAGCACTGGTCTGTCTCACCTTTTTTTTTTATTAAAGGTATAGGGCAAAACGAAACCAAAAGTGGTACCACTCACTAATGATTTCATTGGCCCTACTAAGGCATATGCAAGGTAGATCAAAGACATGTCATAAAGAAGTTATCATGAGATACCAATAGGTGGTAATAAAGAGGCCTTCTGAAGAATAATCATTACTTTTGAGAGGATAACAGATAGTTGGAAAATTGACTTGTTTAGAGAGCAGATTTTAATAATTTGTACTTATTCATTTGTTTCATTCTTAAAATATTTATTTAATTTATTATTATTATTTTTTTTATTATTATTTAAGAGGCTTCTGAAGGGTAATAAATAACTTGAAGGAGTAAAACATAGTTTGGGAACTCGATTTATTTGGAGGATAGAATTTCATGGGATTTTTTATTCATAAATTTATTTCTTTTATATATATTTTTTTTATTTTTACTTATGTATTTAAGTTGTCTTCTAAAGGGTAATAAATGTTTTTGGAATATTAAATATTTTGGAGAAAAGCTGATTTTTTTTTTATTTTTTACATTTCTTTCTTTCATTATTAAAATATATTTCATATTTTATTTATGTAAAGGGTTATAAAATATTTTGCGAGATAAAAATATTTTAGAAAAAAAAATGGTTTCTGTTTTATTTTTATATTTATTTCTTTCATTATTGAAATATTTCTTTCTTTCTTTTTGTTTATGTAATTTGTTATAAATATTTTTGGGAAATAACAAATATTTTGCAAAAGTCTTATTTATTTGGAGGTTAGGTTGGAATTGCTGCTTTTAATAATTAATTTGTTTCTTCTTTCTTTAAAATTTAGTTTTTATAAGTAAAACTTATTTTAACAAGGATACTCACCACAGACTTAACTTAGTGCATTTCCCTTATTCCCCGCAAAGAATTTTATGGATCGATCTGTATGGTTCGGTACTCCGTAGATACAGTACCGGCAATTACCCAGTGAACAAAAGCGCGCGAAAGCGCACGGACTTCACGGGTACTTCAGAAATTCTCTTGCCCTCAAGATGGAGGGGTCGGGAGGTGGGACTCTGCGTTAAGTCTGTGGTGAGTATCCTTGTTAAAATAAGTTTTACTTATAAAAACTAAATTTTAACTGGAGTCTCCTCACCACAGACTTAACTTAGTGCAGAATCAGCCTTGGTGGGAAGGAATCTTTAACCATCATACAGAACGACCCTTTTATCCAGGGATAAATCCTGTGGAAACTTAGAATTCTAAGTTCATAAAATAATGGAAATTAAGTAAGAAACTAAATTTCCACCACTCTATCCCTGGAAACAGCACTATCATATCCAAGTAGCTTTGAATCTGTCTTGCTAGGACTCAGACGATAGTCTCTCAAGACCTGACTGGCACCCCACCACTTTTTGAGCAGAAACCACTGGACCCATCAGTCGTAGATTCTCTCCTTGTGTGTTTAAATCTCGTAGATAGAACTTGGCAAAAGTCGAACGAGAAGACCACACAGTAGCTTTGATAATATCTTCAATCGGGATTTTATTTATATGACCAAGAAGCTGAAAGAGCCCTTAACTCGTGAGCCTTAATCTTAAGCAAAGCTATCTTAGACTTAGACAATTTCTTATAAGCTAATCTAATGGTATAAGAAATTCATCCGAAGATATATCCCTTAGTAATATCATGATCTCCCTTCAAGGGAAGAAAGAGCCTTTTTCTGTTTTTTCGGATAGGCTCGGTCACTTTCAAGTATCGTTTCAAAGCCCTAACAGGACATAAAAGCCTGTTAAAGTCATTAAATTTAATTGTTCTGGCTAAATTTTGAACCAAAATATCATCCGGGCAAACGGATGGTAATTGATTTTTTGCCAAAAAGCCCGTTTGTGTCCTTAAAGAAACCAAACCATCTGACTGACTGAATCTGAGATGTCCTGAATCCATGGAGAAGGCATGAATCTCACTAACACGTCTCGCTGTTGCCATGGCAAGCAGAATTACGGTTTTTAGAGTGAGATGGAACCTAGAAGCCTTATGCAACGGTTCATATGGTTCTGAACATAATGAAGAAAGGACACAAGAAAGGTCCCATTTTGGAGCTAAAGACTTTTCAACTGGCCTCTGTGATTCAAATGACTTGATAAGTTCAGAAATGACATGATCAGATCCAATGTTGTTGTCAGATTTAAACTTCAAAGTATTAGAGATAGTAGATCTGTAACCTTTGATAGTACTGACTTGACATTTCTTCTCCTGGAACAAATGTAGCAAAAAGTCTGCTACTTCCGAAAGAGTGGCCAAGAAAAGATGAACTTCCCTTTGCAAACACCAATCGGAAAAAACTTTCCATTTGGCGTCATAAACTCGTCTGGTAGACGATCGCCTTGCTTCAGCTGCGTGTCTGGCAACGTTCGCCGAAAACTTTCGATCTCTGATCGATCGGCGGATAAACTCCAAGAGTGAAGTTTTAAGCTTCCTACGTTTTCCCTGACAAATTTCTGACCCAATTGTGTCAACAGATTTTTGTGCGAGTGAATCCGAATGACCGGTGCTACTACTAACCGAAGAATGTCCGGAAACCAAGACATTTCGGCCTAAAGAGGAGCTATCAACACTATGTTGCAGTGATGTTGGCGAACCTTGTTGATTATTGCTGGAATCAGAGCAAACGGAGGAAAAGCATAAGCGTGCATTCCGTTCCAGTTCATTGACATTGCATCTATCGCCAGAGCCTTTTCGTCTGGGATAGGAGACACATAGATTGGTAACTTCTTGTTGAGACGAGTCGCAAACAGCTCTATGTTTGGAAAGCCCGTCATCGACAGAATCGAGTTGCAAATCGTCTGATCCAGAGACCATTCTGTCGATATTGGTTTGGAAAGACGACTTAACCGGTCTGCTAAAATGTTCGATTTTTGCTGGTATATGTCTCACCAGAAGATTTATTTCTTTCTGATTGCACCACTGGAGTGTCTCCCATACTCTGAGATGGAGAATGGGTGCCCCCTTCTCTCTTCAGATACGAGACTACCGAAGAGTTGTCTGTGGCAATCATCACTGTTGAATTGAAGACATATTGGTGACATTGTTTTAGAGGTAGCAGTATTGCTTTCATCTCTAAAACATTGATATGAAGAACTGATTGGCCTGGAGTCCAAGCTCCATGAAACAGCAGTCCTTCCGGTTCGAGATGGGCTCCCGATCCGGAGAGGCTCGCATCCGTGAAAAGACTGTGTGTTGGTAGAGACGGTTTCAGTGTTACACCCGAGATGAAACGTCCCTTGTTGTCCCACCATTCCAAATGCTTCCTGATAGGAGCATTGAGAAGAATGGGATACTCTAAGGGAAGCACATGAGGTTTCCATTGTGCAAACAGAGCCATTTGAAGTGGACGTAAGTGTAGCTTGCCCAATACTACAAATTGAGCTGCAGCACTTAGTTTTCCCAGAAGAAACAGAAAGACTCTTGCTGAGACCTGTTTCTGTTTCTTGAACCACAGTAACAGTTCCAGAATGCCCTGTACTCTGTCTAATGGCACTCGAACTATGATCTTGTATGTTAGGAATTCCATTCCTATGAACACAAAGTTCTGAGACGGAACCAAATCTGATTTTACTTCGTTGATTATCAGTCCTAGGGACATAATCAGTTCGATTGTAAACTGTCGGTCTCTCAGAATTTCTTGACGAACCTGATTTATGACCAACCAGTCGTCCAAATATGGAAACAGTACAATTGTCCTTTCCCGTAGATATGTTGCTATGGCAACCATCAAACGGATGAAAACATAGGGACTTGTCGCAAGGCCAAATGGAAGAGCCTTGAATTGATAAGCCTGACCCTTGAGACAGAAACGGAGATACTTCCGAGACTGCCGGTGAATAGGAACATGTAGATAAGCAATTGTCAGATCTAGTGAGAACGCCCAGTCGTTGGGTTGAATCGCCTGTCTGACCTTGTTGGCTGTCTCCATTCTGAACGACTGAATATCCAGAAACGTATTCAGTCTGGACAGATCTATTATTAGTCGTAATTTCCCGTTCTTCTTGGGAATCAGGAAAATTCGAGAATAAAAGCCTGGACCTTCCGGTTCTATCTTCTCCACTGCCCCTTTGTGTAGAAGTTTGTTGACCTCTTCTACTAGAGCCAGACTTTCGGTCTGTTGAAGAAAGATTGGAGTTGGGGAGAGGAAGGGTTTGTTTACAAATGGAATTTTGTACCCTTTTCTTACGACAGAGAGGACCCTTGAGTCCTCTGTTATTTCTCCCCAACGATTTTGAAAGTGGCCAACCGTCCTCCTACTGGAAGGTCCTTTCGAGGACGGGACAGTGGAGGAAGCATATCATTGTCGTGTAACGTTGGAGGCACCTCCTCGGGAGGGTGTTGACCCCTCCCACGAGAGCCAGGGCCTCCACGACGAGGGCCTCTTCTAGGACCACCTCGATCCCTGCGATTCGGAGGTCTAGAAAAAGAAGAAGAATCCCTGTGATCAGAAGATTTGTTTGGGCTTTTCGGAATTTTAAACCGAGAAGAAGCTTGACTACTCTGTGCAACAGAGGAAGCTATGAAACTCTGTTGCTGAGATTCAGAATTTGATTTTTGAAGTGCAGCAACCTGACCACCGAACAGGAATTCAGAAAAGATTGGAACTGAACGAAGTTTATTCTTCGTCGCTTCCGTCAATATCTTAGACCTTTCAATGGCAGCCTCCCTCCTAGCTTGCAGGAGTTCTACTGTCAGAATCACTGCCATAGAAGAGGAATGCTTAAGGCAGCTAACAATGGAACTGAGCAGTCTCTTCAGCATAGGAGCATCCAAATTGTCTGATTCTAGAGCTTTGACTGATGCCGCAGTGAAAAGGTCTGCATACGAGTTAATAGTAACTATATTCCTAGCCTGGCGCTCCATGGTTTCCAAACTCTTGACTGGAAAATTAACGTTTCCAAAGGATTCCAAATCTAGCAGAGATGCATCCTTATCAATTTTAGGTACACTGGTGGGAAATAACTGACCATGTGATCGGTAGTATTTCATGACAATACCAAGCTCTCTCTCCAAAGATTGATTGGTAACCCAACCAGGTTCAAGTTTTACTTTTTTGTCGATAAGAGACTGGAAGATATTCACAACATCTTTTATCAGAAAAGACTGAAGAAGAGAAGCTGAGTTCTTATCCTCAGTAGGATTTAATGCATCCAAAGTGGACCTAGGCCTCTGAATAGTCTCGGAAGACTCTTTCCTAGGACAAAATTCAGGAGGTAATAAATTCATGACCTCCTGAATTGCCTTGGCAAAACAAATGGTAGCTTCCTCTTCCTCCTCGAAATCCGAAGTACCTCTATCAAAAGACTGTTTCTTCAATGGTTTGAAAGAGGCTTTACGAGGTGAACCAGCTCTGCTTTCACCTTCGAAATCATTCTTGTCCACTATAATTGAGAGATTATCTTCTCTGTCAGACTTAGAATGAGATCTTTGAGACATAGTCTTGTGACTACGATCTCTAGATGAAGATCTTGCACGACCTCTATGGCGAGAGCTAGAGGAGTGCTTATGTCTCTTGTGCCTTCTATAAGTAGAAATAGAACGGCGTCTGTGAGACTTTTTCCTCTTATGGTGCCTGTTTCTGTCTGAAGAGGTTGACCACTCAGAACTGACAGACTCAGATCTGGATCTAGAAGACGAGCCGTAAGAACTGGGGCTCGTATAACGATGATGCCTCTGGCGTTTAGATCTAGAATATTTGTGCTTTATCTTAGACCGATGACCGATGACAAGATCGGGAACGATATGTCCAGCCCGGAGATCGATGCCGAGATGACTTGCCCAGTGACCGGTGTCGAGATGACCGGCCCGGTGATTGGTGTCGAGATGCCCGATCCTGTGACCGGTGCCGTGATGACCGGTCCGGTGACCGGTGCCGAGATGACCGGTCCGGGGATCGGTGTTGTAAAGACCGATCCTTAGACTGAGGCTGAGATGACCGGGAGGGTGAAACCCGGCCCGGTGATCGGTCAGATTCAGAAGAATCTCGACCAGAGGAAGAAGAATCATCCCTTGACACGTGGTCGGATGATCTGTCAATCCTCTTGTCCGCGGACACGTTGGTAGTGGAACCACCAATTCGATCTACAGGAGTTGCCTCCGTAGAACGAGAAGTGTCAGTCAGGAGATTTTCCCGGATCTCCCGGTAATTCTCCCCTGAGGCGGACTTAGATTGAGAAGAGTTCTCAGACTGGGACTGCCTGGATACAGTCCCGGAGCCAGGTTGACGGATGTCATTGCTACCCTCAACAGTTTTAGAAACTGTGTCTTGGGAAGAGGCTCCCTTCTTGCCCATCTTCTTCTTGTCCATCGCAACCTTCCTCTGAACGTAAGAACGTCTATTAGAAGCTAGCGTCCAAATCGAGCTAGGCCACAGTTTACAGATCTGGCAGCGCGACTGAAAACTGCAACGAGAGCAAGCAAAACATCAAGGATGATTGTCCCAAGAGGCTTTCAAATGTCCGCAGCTACCGCGAACTTGGGACATAAGAAGGGCAAACAGTAAACAAAACTGTACTAAGAAATGAAGTCACGAAAAACTGTGACAACAACTGAGAACAATAAGTTAAAAAGCAGAAAAATCCGCTAAATTTAACTAAAGTAAAAGGAAAGCAAATCCCAACATTCCAGCGGGGAAAAAACAGCGTACCATCCGAATAAACACTAAAGAATTGGAAAATTTATATCCAAAACACAGAAACACATCCGAAATGGCGACACGCAAAGGGAATTTCTGGAGTACCCGTGAAGTCCGTGCGCTTTCGCGCGCTTTTGTTCACTGGGTAATTGCCGGTACTGATTCTACGGAGTACCGAACCATACAGATCGATCCATAAAATTCTTTGTGGGAAATAAGGGAAATGCACTAAGTAAAGTCTGTGGTGAGGAGACTCCAGTTAAAATATTTCTTTTATATTTTTGTTTCTTATCGCTGTACTCCAGTATTTTTGTTATTCATAAGTGCAAATAAATCTCTCAATAAATGGAATTCTATATAATTTGAGTTTGCTTTTATTCCACAGTGGATTACAAAAATTATAAGGAAATTGATCAATATTTTCATTACGTCATTAATAAAGTTCTTAAACGTCCACTGAACAATTCATGTTTCGGGTGTTATAATGAAGGGTTATCATGCAGAGCACATCCTACAAAATGCAATTTGCGTCTGGTCATCCATAGTCTGCTCAGTCTTCTGATCAGATGTCAGGCTTCAGATGTGCAGGCATGTGTGACTCTCCGCCCAGCCCACAGATAATTTTGTAGGACAATTGTTGTGCGCCGGCTCATGTGACATTAAGATTAGCCAATTAGATAAATTAGCTAATACTAAATTCTCTAAAATTATATCTCCCACCCTACTAAACCTCTACATGTCTATCGTTTATTGACAGTGTACCAGGTTTTATTGCACCCAGTCTCTTATCAGCGATAGGATTAATTACCCAGACTCATCTCGTCTTTAATAATTGCGATGTTTAGTTAGTGAAGTATGATTTAAAATCTCGCGATTTTTTCTTTTGTCATTCACCCGCTCGACCCACTACATTCACATCGCATCCCCACACTCCGACAGTACAATAGACACTGAACGGGATGCAAACAACTGGGACTGGATTCTGGGATTTTCATACTTGGACTCATCAGTAGCTTTTATGCATTTTTTTTTTTTTTGTTTTTATATCTGTTAATGTTGGACTGCTATCCTTGCATTTCTATACAATTACGTCCGTCCGCAGAATCTGGATTGTGCAATAACTTTAAATGTATCCAAGCTAAACTTATGAAATTTGGAATGTGTATGTAAGGCAAAGTGAAATCATAGTTGCTTATGCAATAAAACAGAAAAGTTGCATCTTGCGATAACTAGAAAAGTACAAGCTAGAAAACTTATTGTTGTCTTTAGAGGAAAGAGTTTTTATTTCCAATATTTTGGTACCGAGTTCGCTCTGGTTTAGCATCTACATTTGCAGTCGTAAAATGTATTTTAAGGATACTTGATACACGTGGTAGAAGATGCTCGGCCATTTGTTAACTTTGGAGACAGGTTTTTTTATTTCCTGTTTGCGTTTTTGCACACTAAGCCCCTTCTGTAAAGGGGTTTACCCTAAAAGGAAAGAATTTGCTTCCTAGTTTTCCTAGTTTTCCTCCCAAAAAAGTTAGAGTAGACTCCTTTCAGAAACGAAGCAAACAATATTGACAGAGTTGCCTCCCTTGAATGTAATTCTTCCGCTTAACTCGAAACTTTGGTTCAATGTATAAAACTATTTAACTTGACTGGATACACCACGAAAGGAGTAAAAAAAAAAAAAAAATCGCTTCCAAATGAGGCCACCACTCTAGCAGAAAAAAAGGATCATGTTGGGTGCTCTTAAAGACTTTACCCACGGCGAGCAAGGTTTTTTTATTCTTTTTTGGGGGGCGAATGAATATACTTTCAAAGGAGCTGTATCTGTCAATATGTTTTCCTTCTCTTCCAATAATGACTGTATGCGCCGCAAACTACAACAGGAAGTCCCAAATGCTGTCGCTTTTTGTTAAAGTTGGTGGAAAATCTACCATGTGTATGCTGTCCTCTAATAGAAAAGTGGATTCTTAGCATACGAGAAATACTGCTTAGACTACCGTAAGTATCCACGCAGTCTGATCAGAATCTTCCACGTGCACCCATGGATACCATGGTAACACGTGACCATGACTACAAGATCAGACGGCAGTGAATGCACTGGCAGAACTTTGAAGTTAGAGAATTTACTTTGGAAAGGTCATTTCTCTTGGTTTCACCCACTGGATAGATAAGATGCAGACACCTGAAATGATTTTAAGTGTCCATATCGTCCAATCGCACTCCAATAAAACATTTTTGTGCTATATCTTTTGACATAACTGCCACAATCTGCCAGTCCCAACGTCAGATACTTAGAGGTTATTACATGGCCACTGTGTAACCTTTTTATTACGTGTTTGTTTTCATTGAAATGTGAAAGTACATCGTAATTAAAACACCTGAATACCATTAGGCTTCAAGGTGCGTTCCATGTCTGGTCCGTACAGAGGTGATAGAGTTGACTTTTTTTATTCCGGGATTTAGTGCCTAAAATGACGACGTTATTTAATGATGTCAATTTTCATAGTAAACCCGGAAGCAGAGAAATTTGTCTTGATGGACGAAAGGTTTTTAAAAACGATCCGAATGCAGCTGTAGGAATTTTGAAGAGAGGACTTTGTTTCCGTATGTTTAAGCAATGGATGTTTTTAAGAAGAATGATAAAGAACAGCTTTTCTGAGTTTGTTTAGTTAACAATTCGTTTCACTTTCAATTTAATACATTGATATCTCCCGGTATGCTTTAACCAGCATTTGTCTGCTACATAGGCTGGGTCTCAGCATCTAGTGTATACCCCCATCCCTACACCCCACCAAAAACAACAGCAAAAAAAAAAAAAAAAAAAAAAAAAAAAAACATACAATACAAATATATCAGCCATACCAAAATATATCCGGAATACGAGTATCAGCCATACCAAAAAATATCTGCAGAAATTAGCATGCCCCAAAAATATTCTCCTTGCTTTCTTTTTATAAAAGTGTGGTTTTCATTTATTCTTGTATAATAATTGTATTAGTAATATAAGTTCTTTAAACAGTTTCCAACAGTAGCTCCATTTGTACTTTAACCCTTTCCTTGCCAAGCTATTTCCTATAGGGATTGCCAAATGTGCACGGCGTCGACGTCTTCGATAAACAACTTCTAACGTTGACGTATACCTGTTGAGACATTGGGAATTTTGCCTCGCGGATATCTTTCCATCTTTATTAAAAGTATTGGCCCAAAATTGGCCCGCTGGCACTGAACGTAGTTACACCTGTAGCCCAAAATTGGCCCTGTTGGTTAATGTCACTGAACTGATGCACAGTAGAAATAGACGGGTTAAAACTAAATAACAAGAGCACGCACAGCGGGGCAATATACGCCCGTTTACCATTTTACAAGGGTAGCACATCTATATAGTTGGACAAAAACGTAAAATATGTGGACTTTTACAAATGTACGCTTGTTATGTTGCCATTGTTACCAGTTATGGCGTGAAGAAGGATGGTCTGAAAAAAGAAAAATAGTCAAAGGAAAGTAACTCAAAAACTGAGAAAGGGAGAGCAATATTTTTTGTGAGTGACAGACTGTCTTAACCCCATATACATTGCTGTAAAGTTTCATCAAGATATTTTTATATGATTACTTAGTTATGGCGCACATATAGACAGTGTGAAAAAAACTAATCAAAGGGAAGTAACTCAGAAACTGAGAAAGAGAGCAATTTTTTTGTATGCGACACACCTCATACACATTGCTATAAAGTTTTATCAAGATATTCCATATGGTTACTTAGTTGCGGCACGCATAGGGATAGTGTGAAAAAAATAATCAAAGGGAAGTAACCCGTAAATAAAGAAAATATGACCAATCTTTTTGTACGCGACACACCGTCTTAATCTCATACACATTGCTATCAAGGTTCATCAAAGTATTCCATACGGTTACCTACTTATGGTACCCACAAGGTCAGTCAAAAGTTTTCATCAAAGGAAAGTAATTCAGAAATTGAGAAAGGGAGAGCAATCTTATTTGTTAGCAACACACCCTCTTAGATTCATACATATTGCTATAAAGTTTCATCAAGATATTCTACACGGTAACCTACTACTGGTACGGTCAAAAATTTAATCAAAGGGAATAGACAGTAAGAAAGAGAGAGCGATCATTTTTGAACGCAACACACCCTCTCGACCTACATTGCTATAAAGCTTCATTAAGATATTCCATACGAATACCAAGTTATGGTGTGCACAATGATAGTCTGAAAGAAGCTAATTAAAGGGAAGTAATTCAGAAACTAAGAAAGGAAGAACAATCATTTTTTTTGTACGTGACATACTGTCTTAACCTCATACAGATTGCAGTAAGTTTTATCAAGATATCCCATACAGTTACCTACTTATGGTACCCAAAATTCAGTCAAAAATTTCATCAAAAGGGAAGTAATTCAGAGACGGAGAAAGGGAGAGCAGTCGTTTTTATATGCGACACTCCCCTTTAACCTCATAAGTATTGCTATAACAATCAATCAAGATATTCCATGCGGTAACCTACTTATGGTAAGCACAAAGTCAGTCAAAAATTAAATCAAAGGAAAATAAATCAGAAAGTAAGAAAGGGAGAGCGGTCATTTTAGCATGTGACATGCCGTCTTGATCTTATACACCTTGCTATAAAGTTTCATCACGAGATTTTATATGGATACCTAGTTATGGAACGCATAAGGATAGTGTGGAAAAAAACTTATCAAAGGGAAGTAATTCAGAAACTAAGAAAGGGAGAGAATCTTCTTTTTGTTTTGTACGTGACACACTGGCTTAGCCTCATACACATTGCTATAAAGTTTCATCAAGATATTCCATACGGTTACTTACTTATGGTATGCACATGATCAGTCTAAAATTTCATCAAAGGGGGCGGGGGTGGGGGGAGTAACTCAGAAATCGAGAAAGGGAGAGCATTGCTATAAAGTTTCATCAAGGTATTCCATATGGTTGCCTAGGTATGGCGCGAACAAGGATAGTATGAAAATAATTTTATCAAAGGAAGTAACTCAGAAAGTAAGAAAGGGAGAGCGGTCATTTTTGTACGCGACCCGCCGTCTTGGCCTCATACACATTGCTATGAAGTTTCATTTCGATATTCCAAATGGTTACCGAGTTATGATGCACGCAAGGATAGTCGGTAAAAATAAACTAATCAAAGGACAGTAACTCAGAAACTAAGAAAGGGAGTGCAACCATTTTTGTACGCGACACGCCGTCTTGACCTCATACACATTGTTATGAAGTTTCATCAAAATATTCCTTACGGTTACCTAGACATAGCGTGCACAAAATTGTTTACGCCGGACGGACGGACGGACGAATAGCCGGACAACGCCATAATATCATACCTCCGTTTTTTTGTTTGTTTGTTTTTTTGTTTTTTTTTATTGTTTTTTTTTTCTTTCTTTTTCAAAACGGGCGCATAAAAACAACTATCAATTCAACAGAAGGTTTTAATCCTGATTCTTACAATACCCTCGAAAAATACCGAGAATTTAGGTAAACTCCCCCAAAATAGTCAGTTTTGAATACCTTCAAACGGCCAACACCCCAACCCCGTCCCCAAGATAGCCACTTTTTTCACCCAAACCCCCCAAAAATAGTAAATCTCAAAATGCTTAACCCCCAAAATAGTCCTAGACTATGTAGCAGGCAAAAGTTAGATTGTACCCCACTGGGGCCATCTCGAAGCTTTTTGACGAACGGGCGGATATCGATACACGCGCAGTCTGATATCGATGCACGCGCAGTCATATATCGATGCACGTGAGAATACACGCGCAGTCTGATATCGATGCACGCGCAGTCATATATCGATGCACGTGAGAAGTCTATCTATTGAAAGTCACGAGGAATATAAGATTGCGTAACTAAGCAAATTGTTAAGCACCGTTTATATGCATTAAGTTTACCCCTAGGGGTAAATATTTGCCCAACCTTGTTAAATACCCCAGTGGGTAAACGGTTGTGTTTATATGTATTTTAGGAAGAAGGGGCAAATGATAATTTTCTTTTTTTTTATTTTAACGCTGATCTATAATAGCAACATTTAACCTTTACAACTCTCTGAGAATATTTAGCAGACGACAAATTAATATTTTTCTTATTTTCCCAGAGATCTGGATTTGACATTTCATGCAAATTGTTTCCATCATGGAGACAATCTTCATGGAGACAATCTGCACAAGATATCAAATCCTGTATCCTAGGAAAAATAACGAAAATATTTAAGAATGTCATCTGCTGAAAATTTTACCCAGAGTGCTTAGCGTTAATCTGAATTATCGAAAATGAATTATTTGGAAAAGCTTCAGAGGCAGGTTGCTGCAATAAGTAGGGAAAGAAGGTTTTGGATAAAGAAAAAGTATTATTTGGTTGTCAGTAATACAATGTTCCCTATTTTACTGCTGTATTCCAAAATATTTTGCTAATATTCCCCAGCAGCACCATACTGTACTTGTACTGTACATGTACATAGATCTGTTCATCAGAATCCAGGCTGACTCTATAATCATATGAGGTGCTCCAAATAGAAACTGGCCTTATGACATATGCGAACAGGGTAAACCCAGTAAAGTGATAACAATAATACAAAACAAGAGTTGTCAGAAGACAACGCAGCTCGCCGGAAAGGGCTGATCGGATAAGAAAATCTTTAAATATTAAAGATTAAATGCAGAACTTAAACATAGCTTTAAATGACAGAGTATGACCTGACTTTGATGTCGGAAAAATGCCAAACTGAGGGATGGGGTATATGCCATTGAAACATCTTTCCTTAGGTTGATGTGGACAAAATATGAAAGCTATACCTTACTTGCTGAATCCTTTAGGTTGGTGTGGACGAAATATGAAAGCTATATCTTATATACTTCAGCAGGCATGTACACTTTTCAAAACTTAAACACAGCTGTAAATGACCTGACCTTGACCTAGGAAGAAGGTCAAATTGAGAAAGGGAAGTGTGCTATTGAAAGGTCTTACCCTAAGGTAGGTGTGGGCCAAAAATTAAAGCGGCATCTTGAATACTTCAGCAGTTACGAACACTTTTCAAAACTTCAACACAGAAATGACAAAGTATGACCTGACCTTGACCTAGGCAGAAAGTCAAACTGAGGAAAGGGTGTGTGCTATTGAAAGGTCTTACCCTAACGTTGTTGTGGACCAAATATTTAAAGGGGTATCTTGAATACTTCAGCAGTTACAAACACTTTTCAAAACTTAAACACAGAACTCGAACATGGGTTAAAATGACAAAGTATGACCTGACCTTGACCTAGGGTGACGGTCAAACTGAGTAAGGGGTGTATGCTATTGAAAGGTTTAACCCTAAGTCTGGTGTGGGCCAAATATTAAAGCTCTATCTTGAATACTTCAGCAGTTATGTACACTTTTCAAAACTTATATGCAAAACTTAAACATGGATGTAAATGACAAAGTAAGAACTGACCTTGAGCTAAATAAAGAGCCTAACTTGGGAATGGGGGTGTATGCTATTGAAAGGTCTTACCCTAAGGTAGGTGTAGGCCAAATATAAAAGCAGTACCTTAAACAGTTAAAAATCATGTACACCTTTGAAAACTTAAACATTGTGCTAAGGCGGACGCGGACGTGGACGCGGACGCCGACAGACGCCGACGCCAACGACTGGGTGACAACATAAGCTCTCCAGGGACATAGTCCCGGCGAGCTAAAAATAAATTATCTGACATGCTTTTTGTAATTCAGGCTAGACCATATGATAATGTTGACTGTTAGCATAGGATCTGCGAAACGGGGACTAATAGGGAACTCAGTTCTGGTGACCTTTAATAGATGACTAGCAGACATGGCCCTTGCCATCCCATAGATCTGCACAGTCTGGTCATGGTATTTCCTATTTACATATAAAGATGTTTATTGGTAAATATCATTGCAATCCATTTGCGGTGCTAGTATTTTGTGCGTTTGTAGATGGCTGTACTCAAGTGATTGTCACATACTGAACTGTTGAAATACAATGTACGTGAGCACATAAGACCATAATCAGACTGCGCAGAGGTTGTTGAACAGATATACAGTCTGATCTAGTATCATCATTTATATGATATCTGACATTTGTGTAGCCTGGTAATTTTTGTTAAGTCATTAAACTTTACCACTCTCTAGGCAAAATTAACAGACGCCAAAATGGTAGTATTTCCCTGTTTGTTTTTTTTTTCCTCAGAAAATAAGAACTGACGCCATTTTCATGAAATGTCAAAGCCTATTTTCTTGGAAAATAAGAAAATATTTCAAGTTGTTGTCTGCTAAATATTTTACTCTCCACGCTAAGCGTTAGGAAATGGGAATTAGTTTTTTGTCATCGAATTGGTTAAAAATACCTACTGTGAAAACTTTCATGATGATATTAACTCATTATAGATCAGCACCATAATAAACATAAATCATATTTGCCTTGAATCAGTATCCTAACTGCTAGCATAATCGTATTCTTGTCAAATAACTCACTTCTGACCACAACTTTCAATCTTAAATTTGTAACAGAGAAGGTACAAGAGTATACCTGCAGACATCAAGTAAATAAACAAATAAAATGTGTGCAAAAAAAAAAACAACAACAAAAAAAAAAAAAAAACAAAAAAACAAAAAAAAAAAACAACAACAAAAAAACCCAAAAAACAACAAACATTGTATATATGTATTTTGGGGCATTCCAAACATATTTACAAAATATACCCCTATGGGTAAATTAGAAATTGTGTTTACATGACGAAATTTACCCCAAGGGTAAAATACCCCCTACCCTTGAGCAGGGGTATTTTACCCACGAGGGTAAATTGTACCTTTAGGGGCAAATGCGTTTACATGACGAGTTTATCCCTAGGGGTATATTTGCCCCTAGGGGTAAATTTGCCCCTAGGGGCAAACTTATGCATATAAACGGGACATTACTATTTTTTAGTAAAACATGTAATTAATTACGTTAACAAGTCTATGAAATATGTACGCCCATGCTCCTCCATAATATATATTGAAGACTGTGTAATGCAGGGCAACATTCATTGTCCTCTTTCAGCATCACTGAATATTGTGTTTTTGCACAGACTCATCAGAGCCTTAATTGCCGCTCATAGCATCACTTGATATCCCGCGTTTGCGCAGTCTGTGAAATGTATAGACGAACAGCTGTACACGTGCATAGGTTGATTTGGGCATTTGTTATTGGCATATTACATATGAGAGCCTTTGTGTCATATTTCGGCCCATAAAACATAATTATGTATTCGTTTCAAATAATCAGTTACAGTGCCAAATTGAGAGAGTTGGTTAACTATAGACATACACGACAGTTTCAAATACGGTTTACGAAATAATGCAGGTACAAGTTTTGGGTCCTTTCTGGCATTACGATCACTTTGTTGGGGAAGAGCTTTTGGTAGGTTTGTAACGTGTGTGCTGTGTGGTTGCTTTTCCTCTTGATATGTTCTGTGATCGTGGCACTTCCACGACATATTCTTTACTAAAGTAAACCTTCAATGACAGTAAAAGTTCAATAAAAGCCAGTTACGGGCGAGCTCCCCCAACGTCATGGCTTGTTAGTAAAGGGTTGTGAGTTTTAAATCCAAACCACACACACATCTTCAGACCATGTAGAACAAATATGCATACTTGTAGTTTCAAACTGATCGACAGAAAACTCTAGGACGAGTTGCGTCCACAAGGTATCTATTCTAATACTAATTGGACCGGGAAAGCAAAAAAAAAAAAGTGAAAAAAGAAAGATAAACAAATAATGGGAGGCCAACCCCAAAACCACACGCACATCTTCAGACCATGCAGAACAAGTCTGCATAGTATAATGATAGGTTGAAAACTGTAGGATGAGGTGCGGCCACAAGGTATATATTCTAATACGAATCTCACCTGAATAACAGCGTTGAAAAAGTGGAAAAAAGTGATAAACAAGAGGACCATGATGGTCCTATATCGCTCACCTGATCAAACAGATTTGCATACTTACTGTTGAAGATTCAGCCAAGTTCACTGCTCTAAGATTTATGTATAAATTTTACAGCCCTGTCCCCCCCCCCTCCCCCCAACACACAGGGTCATGTTTTTTCTTTTTAACACATCATGCCTTGACATAATCCTGAAAGGGAACATTTCTGCCAAGTTATTTTGAAATTGGTCCAGTGGTTTCTGACAAAAAGATTTTTAAAGTGTTTTATATCGCTATAAAGCCCTACCCCCTACGGGTCATTTTTTTTTTTTTTTTGATTAATCATGACAGTTTGAAGAAACTTGGCAGAGGGTAACCAAAGGAACATCCCTGCCAAGTTAAATTAAAATTAGTTCAGTGGTTTCTGACCAGAAGATTTTTAAAGTTTTCTAGTTAGATCTATAGGGAAAATAAGCCCTACCCCCTAGCAGCCATGTTTTTTTGACAAATCAGGATTGCTTGAACATTCTTGGTAGAGGTTTACTAAGGCATTATTGAAATCAGTCAGGAGGTATTTGACAAGAAGAATTTTAAAGTTTTCTATACAGATATATATGGAAAATAAGCCCCACCCCCGGGGGCCATGTTTTTTGATGTATCATGAAGGCTTGAACAATCTTGGTAGAGGGTCACCAAAGCAACATTCCTGCCAAGTTACATTGAACTCGGTCCAACGGTTTCTTAAAAGAAAATTTTTAAAGTTTTTTATATAGATACATAGGGAAAATAAGTCCCGCCCCCTAGCGGCCATGTTTTTTGACGAATCACAATTACTTGAACAATCTTGGTACAGGGTCACCATGGAAACATTTTTGCCAAGTTATAATGAAATTGGTCCAGTGGTTTCTGACAAGAAGATTTTTCAAGTTTTCTATAAAGATATATAGGGAAAATAAGCCCCACCCCCTGGCAGCCATGTTTTTTGACAATCCAAATGGCTTGAACAATCTTGGTACAGAATCACAAAGGAATAATTCTGCAAAATTATATAGCAATTGGTCCAGTGGTTTCTGACAAGAAGAATTATTAAGTTTTTTATATAGATATATAGGGAAAATGAGCCCCGCCTCCTGGCGGCCATGTTTTTTGACAAATCCAAATGGCTTGAACAATCTTGGTAGAGAGTCACCAAAGGAACATTTTTGCAAAATTATATTGAAATCGGTCCAGTGGTTTCAGACAAGAAAATTTTTTAAGTTTTCTATATAGATATATAGGGAAAATAAGCCCCGCCCCCTGGCAGCCATGTTTTTTGACAAATCCAAATGGCTTGAACAATCTTGGTAGAGGATCACCAAAGGAACATTTCTGCAAAATCATATTGAAATCGGTCCTGTGGTTTCTGACAAGAAGATTTTTTAAGTTTTCTATATAGATATATAGGGAAAATAAGCCCCGCCCCCTGGCGGCCATGTTTATTGACGAAACCAAATGGCTTGAACAATCTTAATAGAAAATCACCAAAGGAACATTTCTGCAAAATTATATTGAAATCGGTCCAGTGGTTTCTGACAAGAAGATTTTTTTAAAGTTTTCTATATAGATATATAGGGAAAATAAGCCCCGCCCCCTGGCGGCCATGTTTTTTGACGAATCCATATGGCTTGAACAATCTTGGTAGAGGATCACCAAAGGAACATTCCTGCAAAACTATATGGAAATCAGTCCAGTGGTTTCAGACAAGAAGATTTTTTAAGTTTTCTATATAGATATATAGGGAAAATAAGCCCCGCCCCCTGGCAGCCATGTTTTTTGACGAATCCAAATGGCTTGAACAATCTTAGTAGAAAATCACCAAAGGAACAGTTCTGCAAAATTATATTGAAATCGGTCCAGTGGTTTCTGACAAGAAGATTTTTAAAGTTTTCTATACAGATATATAGGGAAAATAAGCTCCGCCCCCTGGCGGCCATGTTTTTTGACGAATCCAAATGGCTTGAACAATCTTGGTAGAGGATCACCAAAAGAACATTCCTGCAAAAATATATGGAAATCGGTCCTGTGGTTTCTGACAAGAAGACTTTTAAAGTTTTCTACATAGATATATAGGGAAAATAAGTCCCGCCCCCTGGCGGCCATATTTTTTGACGAATCCAAATGGCGTGAATAATCTTGGTAGAGGATCACCAAAGGAACATTTCTGCAAAAGTATATAGAAATCGGTCCAGTGTTTTCTGACAAGAAGATTTTTTAAGTTTTCTATATAGATATATAGGGAAAATAAGCCCCGCCCCCTGGCGGCCATGTTTTTTGACGAATCCAAATGGCTTGAACAATCTTGGTAGAGGATCACCAAAGGAACATTTCTGCAAAATTATATTGAAATCGGTCCAGTGGTTTCTGACAAGAAGATTTTTAAAGTTTTCTATATAGATAATATAGGGAAAATAAGCCCCGCCCCCTGGCGGCCATGTTTTTTGACGAATCCAAATGGCTTGAACAATCTTGGTAGAGGGTCACCAAAGAAAGATTTCTGCAAAATTATATGGAAATCGGTCCAGTGGTTTCTGACAAGAAGATTTTTTAAATTTTTAGTTAAAAAATCTATTTTTAGCTCCTGTGACCTAAATATGCAATGAGCCGGAACCATTTGAACAACTTTGAAAGAGGACCAACCAAGGATCATTCCTGTGAAGTTTGGTCAAATTCCCACCAGTGGTTTAGGAGGAGATGTTGTTTAAAGATTGTGGACAGACGGACATCCGGACGACGACGACGACGACAACGACGCCGACGACGACGGACGGTGAGTGATCACAATAGCTCACCATGAGCCTTCGGCTCAGGTGAGCTAAAAATGATAGAAAGATAACCCAATAAGCACAGGCACATCTTCAGACCATGACAAAAACTCCTGCAAAGTTAAGAAAAGTTTGGTATAAAACTGTAATAGGAGTTGCGCCCACAAGCTACCCACACCATAGTGTCACAATTTTAAACAAGACCTAGCTCGCCTGATATTGCACATTTCGTTTCTGGAAAATTCTAAGTCCGTGACCTTGATTTTTACATGACCTGGGTGTGTGTGTGTGGTGGGGGGTGGGGGGGAGTATCTGTCTTTATACCAAATAGGAACTAAATCCATCATGTAGTTTAGAAGTAATGAGATCCTAAAAAACTTTGGCGTAAAATTTTAACATCAAAATTCTGAGTCTGTGACCTTGACCTTGACATGACCTAGGGTGGTGGGGATTGGTACTGCATAAAAATTTGGACCAATATGTATCATCATACAAAAGATGAATCAAATCTGTGATAAGGTTAGGATTTAATGAAGTCTTAAAAACTTTAACGAAAACTTTAACATTTAAATTCTATGTCTGTGACCTCGTCCTCAAGGTCATGGTCATGAGTGCTGATGGTGCTGATGAAAACTTTTGACCAGTATCTATCATGATACCAAATAGGAACTAAATCCATCATTTAGTTTAGTAGTAATGAGATCCTAAAAACTTTGACGTAAAATTTTTACATGCAAACTCTAAGTCTGTGACCTTGACCTTGACCTAAGTTGGTGGGGATGGTACTGCGCAAAAATTTGGACTACTATGTATCATAATACCAAAGATGAATCAAATCGGTGACAAGGTTGGGAAATAATGAGGTCTTAAAAACTTAAACGAAAACTTTAACATTTAAATTCTAAGTCTGTGACCTTGACCTTGACATGACCTAGAATGGTGGGTATGGTATTGCACAAAATTTTGGACCAATGTGTATCATCATACCAAAGATGAATCAAATCGGTGATAAGGTTAGGAAATAATGAGGTCTTAAAAACTTTAACGAAAATTTAAATCTTTAAATTCTAAGTCTGTGCCCTCGACCTCAAGGTCACAGTCATGAGTGCTGATGGTGCTGATAAAAACTGTTGACCAGTGTCTATCATAATATCAAATAGGAACAAAATCCAACACTTAGTGTAGAAGTAATGAGATCCAAAAAACTAAGACATACAATTTTAACATGAAAATTCTAAGTCTGTGACCTTGACCCTGACATGACCTAGAGTGGTGGGGATGGTACTGCACAAAATTTTGGACCAATATGTATCATCATACCAAAGATGAATCAAATCGGTGATAAGGTTAGGAAATAATGAGGTCTTAAAAACTTTAACGAAAACTTTAACATTTGTGGACGCCGACTCCAACGCCAACGCCGACGCCGGGGTTAGTACAATAGCATTCCTGAACGTTGTTCAGGCGAGCTAAAAACTAAGTTGAAAAAGTGCAAAAAGTTGAAAAAAAAAAAAGATAATGGCAGGATAACCCCAAAAGCACATGCACATCTTCAGACCATGTAGAACAAGTTTGCAGTTTCCAAATGACCAGTGGAAAAGTCTTACGGAGGAGTTATGCCCACAAAATATCTATTCTAATACTAATCAGACCTGGAAAAATCTGTCGAAAAAGTAGAAAAAGTGGATACGAAATAATAGGAGGATAACCCCCAAACCATATGCATATCTTCAGACTATGTAGAACAAGTATGCATAGTTTCAAAATGACTGGTGGAAAACTCCAGGAGGAGTTGTGCTCACAAGGTATCTATTCTAATATTAATCGAACCTGGAAAAAAGTAAATCGAAAAAGGGAGGATAACCCCAAAACCACATGCACATCTACAGACATGTAGAACAAATATGCATAGTTTCAAAATAATCGAAGGACTAGAAATGTGTTTGGAAAACACTATGCCCCCAACTATATGCTTGTCGATACAAAATTCTAAAGTTGAAAAGGAACATAACTCCGACAAAAATTTGATCAGGTCATCTACACCTTGGTTCCAAACTGCTTGCAAAATTTTATGAGCCTAACTCAAGTGGGCCATTACATATTTTGCTTACAAAATTTTCATTGGCCCAAGTTTGAAAAGGGGCATGCTCCACTATGAAGACTCCGAGATAAAAGAAAAAAAAAAACAAAACAAATTGACAACGGGCCATAACTCAAAAAGTATCTGGCAGTATTTATTCATGTGTTAATCAGGTCATCTACTTCTCACTAACAATCTATTCACTAGATTTCAAAGCTCTAGCTTCAAATGTTTTTGATATTGTGCTGACAAGATTTCAGTTCTATATTTTCTAAGGGCCATAACTTAGGAAAAGCACATAGCCTTGACAGGAAAAAAAAAAAAAAAAAAAAAAGACAAGGGAAAAAAAAAAAAAAAAAAAAAAAAAGTCAAGGGAAAAAAAAAAAAAAAAAAAAAAAGGAGCATCATCCTGATAAGAAAAAAAAATGTGTCAGCTATTTTTATGAGGAATCCATATATGAAATTTCAAAACCGTAGCATGCACAGTTTAAAACTTATGCTATGCATAAAAAGTCTGCAATGTAAAAATGCCCAAAATGACAAAGGGCCATAACTCAAGAAGTACTGTTCGGAATTTGTTAAAAAATTAATATGATCATTTACTCATCACTACCAATCTGTTCCTAAATTTCAAGGTTCTAGCTTCAATAGTATTTGATATATTTTGCTGACAAGATTTCATCAATATTTTTTCAAAGGGCCATAACTCAGGAAAGGGGCATCATCCTGATAAGAAAAAAAGTATGTGTCAGCTATTTAATTTATGAGGAATCCATATATGAATTTTCAAAACCCTAGCATGCAGTTTAAAACTTATGCTATGCATAAAAAAGTCTGCAATGTAAAAATGGCCAAAATGACAAAGGGCCATAACTTGAGAAGTGTTGTTTAGAAGTTAATCAGGTCGTCTACTCATTGCTACCAATCTATTCCTCAAATTTCAAGGCTCTAGCTTCAACAGTTTTTGAGATAGTTTGCTGACAAGATTTCGTTCAATTTTTTCAAAGTGCCATAACTCAGGAAAGGGGCATAATCCTGATAAGAAAAAAAGGATGTGTCAGCTATTTTGTCATGAGGAATCCATAATATATTATATTAAATTTCAAAATCCTAGCATGCTAAGTTCAGAAGTTATGCTATGCATAAAAAAAACATAACGCATGGACGCACGCACGAAACGAATAAGAAGCAATATGCCTATCCAACTCCAAGTTTGGGACATGAAAGCTCTAGAAGGAGTTAGGCCCACAAGTAATCTATTATAAAAAGTAATCGAACCTGGAAAAAAACTAAGTCGAAAAAGAAGAAAAAAAAAATAATAAAAAATACCTCAAAACCACATGCACATCTACAGACCATGTAAAACAAATATGCGTAGTTTCAAAATGATCGGTGGAAAACTCTAGGAGGAGTCGCATCCACAACGTATCTATTCTAATACTAATCAGACCTGAAAAAAAAAAGTCGAAAAGGTGCAAAAAGTTGATAAAAAATAATGGGAGGATAACTCAAAAATCATATGCCCATTTATAGACCATACAGAACAAGTATACATAGTTTCAAAATGATCGGTGGAAAACTCTAGGAGGAGTTGCGTCCACAAGGTATCTAATCTAATACTAATCAGACCTAAAAAAAAACTAAGTTGAAAAAGTTGAAAAAATTGTAAAAAAAATAATGGGAGGATAACCCTAAAATTATATTACAGCCCATATAGAACAAGTATGCATAGTTTCAAAATGATCGGTGGAAAACTCTAGGAGGAGTTGCATCCACAAGTTATCTAGTTTAACAGTAATCTGACTTGAAAAAAATAAGTCGGAAAGTGGAAAAAAAGTTGATTAAAAATATCAGAAGGATAACCCCAAAAGCACATGCACATCTACAGACTATGTAAAACAAGTATGCATAGTTTTAAAATGATCCGTGTAAAACCCTAGGAAGAGTTTCGTCCTCAAGGTATCTACTCTAATAGTAATCTGACCTGAAAAAAAACTAAGTCGAAAAAGCGGAAAAAGTTGATAAAAACAATAGAAGGATAACTCCAAAACCACATGCACATCTTCAGACCATGACAAAAACACTTGGAAAGTTTCAAAAAGATCGGTTCAAACTGTAAGAGGAGTTGCGTCCACAAGCTATCCATCTCATTGTGTCTACGGACGGACGGAATCTCGACGGAAGGACGGGCGGACGATGGACCAACCCATTTTAATAGTCCCATTTAATAGTCCCTTTTAACTAAAGTCAGGGGACAATAACTGGAGTACCGATGACGCGTTAACCACTTTTGATTCGTGCTCATTGTTTGCCCCTGAGTAATTCTTCCAGTAGCTCAAGAAAACAAATATTTAGGAATATTTAAGAATTTTGTGGGGAAATTTTCTTGTTTTATCATGAAAATGCATGTTTAGTGTTGAGAATACAATAAACATACCATTATTTAATAGAATATCGAAAAGATATTCCTAAATTATACACATTTTTCCGAACGCAATGATTAACTCTGAATGGCTCGAACTACCTATGTCTAGAAAAAATTTCCATGGTTCAAATGATGGTATTTAGTACAGTTTAATGAATACACCAAATTCATACATTTCTGTGTGCGTGATTCTGCTGTGTCTGAAAACAACGTTACCCCTCTATTCACATTCAGACACGGATTAAACTAATTTCAAGTTTTCCTGTTCATGTATGTCCCAAAGGAACTTAATTTGTAAAGTTCAGTTTATATTTATTACCAGTTTGTCTGTGGATGGAATAAATATATCCATACGAGACTAATATCAGACAACTGCTGACTTGTGTTTAATTCAATTACTAGATTGGAGTTGCGTGGTTTCAAGAATACCAGACAAAATCTATTTTCTTTCTCATCAGGTGTACATATACTCATAAAGTACACACTGTATTCTAGTGGGAGGAAATTCTTTCTTGACAAAATCAGAAATCTGTCGTACTAATTTTGGTATAGTTAAGCATAGTAGCTCCTTTGAGAAGGTTGTCAAATTGGCTGGGACACAGCAATTCCTACAAGATTAGCAGGCTGGTCAGAACCTTGGCTGTACGTTTGAAGACGCTTTTGATCCTTGGCTACCACAAACTGTTCTGCAAAGACTTTGTTCAGACTGCGCGGATGCACAGGTTGATTTGAGCCTTCGTTGGGTGCACACGTAAATTTTAATTTAAATTTCGTCTCAAATTCTTTCTGCTCGGAGTTGGAGGTGTGTCCATTCATCCAATATGTACACATTTTAAATAATAATATTTAAAAAGTAAAACGGGGCTAATATCTAAGTTTACATATATCATAGAAATTAAAGTGTTTTGTTGTTGTTTTTTTTAAGTGTTGTCTTGGTGTAAGAACACCAATCGTACTTAACAAGTATTAAAATAGTAAAGAAGTTATCAAAGTAGAGCCACAGACATAAATAAAGACCACCATTGACACCAAGAGGAAGAGAAAACAAATTACGACAGACAGCAGACGTTCCGAACCAATAAAACCAGCTCCCGTTTCCACAACGAGGTGGACACAATGTTAGCAAAACCGGTAAATATAGTGGATCGCTTTGATCAGAAGGGAATTATTGCTCCCAAGTGTCTTTTTTCGAAACGATGTAATAAAATCAATGCGTTAAGTATTGGCAATCAAATCCATATCAGATTAGCAGTATACACTGTATAATATTGTATTAATTGTATGTTGTTTTAGAAGTATCTTGCAAATGTGTTCTTATGCTATTCACACTTCAATATTTCAGTTATTTATCAGACACATTTCTTGATATGTTTTAAGAGCCAGTTTGTCATATTACCATCATCATGATATTTTCGTATTATGATCATCTTATACTAATGATAATGGTAAGTATGTAATTTCATTATTTTGCTCAAACACCTTAGATACTCTCAATATTTTGAACTGACATTTCCTGGTTGGTTTCAGTGAGTTCTTTGCGGTTGCAGACAAATGTAACTTTGCTATTGCAAATCTTCAGAATATCATGATTTAGAATTATAAATGGATAAAACTAACTCAAAAAATATGTGTAATAGTAATCTAATAGAATTATGCTGCAAACATGTATAATTATGTTCGTAACTAGATTCACAAAGTACTAAAAATCTTATTGATGTACAAGAATCGTTAAGGGATGTTTCATGATAATTCTAAGATGTTTCTTAATGATTCTTCTTTATCAATAGGAACTCCTCTGTTATGTTTTGAAATATCTATCCATGAAATTTACTATGAGAAATTCATCACATGTTTCTAAGGCTGTATGTCGTCAAAGACCATCGATAATGCTAAGCATCTATGCCTCAGTTCCTGCCTACAGTCTGAGTACGTTGGTTCTTTTGCCTTATTTTTTTTTTACTTTAATGAATACCATTTTGATACAAGAAACGTGGCCATATGCAGTCTACCATCGAGTGGACTTTCAATCTGCTCCCTTTTTGCAACAACGAAGCTGTGCTTTGCAACATATTATGATAAGAATTTAGAATTATGGTTTCATTGCCCCGTATTTACCGTATTTAACTGCATTTCTGTATTTTCGTTGTGCCGTATTCAGAAAGAAAAATCTGAGCGAACAATGTAGACTAAGATCAGAATCTGTTCCACCTATCCAGCAGGTTTTATAAATATAACCAGGCAATCAAATGGTCATGCGGTAAGAAAAAGATGGCAAGGGTTGAAGACAAAAATATACACTTTCAGGCGCGCTAACTCTGTCAAAGCCATTCTGCCTCCCTTCTGAAAGAATTTGCTCCCCCTGTAAGACTCTTTTCAGAATGGGCCCGATGTAAAAACCAAAAAAGAAGTCTCAAAAGTTGTCTCCCTTGTACCAAGTATATCAAGTCCCCTTACGAAGTCCTAATAATTAGTGTAAACACAATATATATATATATATATATAGGTTAGTGTAAACACAGTATATATAGGTTAGTGTAAACACAAAATTTATATAGGTTAGTGTAAACACAATATATATATAGGTTAGTGTTAACACAACATATATATAGATTAGTGTAAACAAAGTATATACTATATATACTGAAAGGAAAAAGAAACGCAGGGTAAATTTTATTCCTAAATTTCATTTAAGTTTGAAAAAGTTTGTTAAATATTTTACTAGGATTACAAAACGGTACATGTATGGAATAAAAGTTCCAAATTTCATTGGTTTGTGATCAACAAGTCTCGAGTTATTGAAGTTCATTGGTAGCTACGCCCCAAATCTTGAAATCAAAATCAAACTGAAAATCAATATCGGGTGAGCCCCCCTCTTGCTGCCCTAATTCTCCTTTGGATAGAGTTAACCAAAGCATTGACAGTTCGCATCGGGGTGTTATTCCATTCATCGATCAACGCATTCCTTAGTTGTGCGAGAATTGCGGGGGGATTTCGGCGCTTCCTAACCCTTCTGTCCAGCTCATCCCACATGTGCTCTATCGGGGTCAAATCTGGACTGTACGGTGGCCATGCTAGTGGTGCGATGTTATTGTTTGCCAGGAAATCTTGACAAACTCGGGCAACATGTGGTCGGACATTGTCCTGCTGCAGAATCAGATTACGTTGTTGCACAAGCGGGACTGCAACAGGACGCAAGATCTCATCCCTGTACCTTACTGCGGTCATATTGCCCGCAACAATAATCAACTGTGATTTTATCCCGTGAGCAATGCCTCCCCAGACCATAACGGAGCCACCCCCAAACCGATCCCGTTCGACAACACAGGCGTCGGCAAAGCGTTCTCCGCGACGTCGGTACACACGACGTCGACCATCTGCGCGATAGAGAGTGAACCTAGACTCGTCCGTAAAAAGAACTCGTCTCCACTGCCTCATCGGAAATAGCCTGGGCGCATGCGCCGTCAACCGCGCCATACGACGCAACCTACGTGCCTGGGTCAGAGGCAGACCAACGTATGGACGACGAGCTCGAAGACCAACCTTACGCAATCGACTTCCAACAGTCTTCGGAGAAATTTGTCGATTATGCGTACCTGCTGTATTAAGGGCAGTTTCGGTAGCAGTGAGATGACGATTCCGCAAATGTGCCAGACGGATTGTCCTGTCTTGACGTCGCGACGTCACGCGTGGACGCCCAGACCGCGGTCGGTCTGCTAAATGCCCTGTCTCCCTTAAACGTCTAACAAGACGTTCAATTGTTGAGACGTTAACCCCAAAATGATTGGCAACTTGCTGTTGCCTCTGACCCTGCATCAGCAACGCAATTGCCCTACCCTCCTCTGAACATCAGTCAATCGTACCATGATTGAAAAAAAAGTTCAAAGTAGCGTAAAAATGAAAAGAAAAATCGGTAAAAGAATCGAAGAGCGTTGTGTATCGTTGAAGTGTACCAAATGGTGTGAGGAAATCTTGTGCTGAAGGTTTAAACATGCTTGTTTTGCACGAAAGTTTGGCTTTCCGTATTGTCCGTGCAATGCACTGTGTAATGCACGGTTGAATGATTTCACACACTGGGTAGATAGCACATCGACCAAAGACTCGTATACCCGCGGTTCACATTCACAGGACAATCTGTAAAAGTGTATGGCTATAGTAAACACCGTAAAAAATGGTTAAAATAAGAAGGAAAAAACTCTACCCTGCGTTTCGTTTTCCTTTCAGTATATATAGGCGTTATATGGCTCTTATAAATTTGGTGTCATCTTACTTCAATAATAATGACAAGATCAGTAGGAAGGCTACAAATCTCTCCTCCGTTCAGTCTAAAGCTAATATTGATCTATCATTGTCATTTGTCTTCTAATCAGCTCCAACTAGAAATTTGCGAAAACTTATTTGCCATTAGTTATATTATTCCCTTGGCAAAAATCATCAGTTTGATTTTGCAGCTAAAAGGGATACATCAAATCTTTTTCTTTTTTTTTTTATCTATTATACAGATATATTTCTGACAAACATTCGCTGGCCAGTAAAATTAGAAGTTACTAGCTTCCGATAAAATACATTGCTGTCCGTAAATCTTACCGGTCAGCAATCAATCAAATGTCACATACACTACTTCTCTAACTATTTATTAAATACCTATCAATGATACCGTTTTCGCGCAAATAAGTGTCCTACAGTCTGATTCGAAGAGCCAGATCATTTGAAAGTCTCGATTTTTCCAGACCCATAGCACACCCTCTCAGTGAGACTTGTTGACGTTAATGTCTCAAGTGTGACCTAAAAGCGGCATACGTGTAACGGTCCCGCACCTTAATCTAATCCAAGTGGCCATTATATATATCGTCATTCAAAACTGTGGCAGACTATTTTCTATTTTATTTATTTTACCAAAAACAAAAAAAAAAAAAAAAAAAAAAATAAGGCTTGACAGGTTCTCTCTCTCTCTCTCTCTCTCTCTCTCTCTCTCTCTCTCTCTCTCTGATATAACTACTGATTTGTGAGATTGTAACGTGTTGCTGCTTTGCAATACTCATATAAGAAAAAAGATCAGAAATAAATGAGCCTCAACGTGAGAAAACGTACCTTCTGACATGTGCGCCCAGTACAGACTCAAATATACCTGCACTTCTGCGCAGTCTGAGCCAGAGAGTCTTCGGTTTCCGCCTGAAGAAACCTTGCATCCTTGACTATCAAAAATGCGCCCAGGCGAATACGCAGACTGATCTGAATGTTCGCTGGGCACACATGTCCGACGGTACGTTTTCTGACGTTACAGATCAATCGTTAACTTACACATACAAACAAAGACTTTCTCTATCGTATTGCTTAACGGGACATGATACAGTAGCTAGTTTTTGCAAAGGGAGAAAACAATTTCCTTTTGGCATTGGTCCCTTTTTTAGAAGGAAGGAAACAGATTTTGAGATAACTGACACCTTTGAGTATATCCATTCTTCTTAACCAAAACTGTGCATGCTGAATACCATCTACCAGTTTTGTATCACCGAGTATTTACACTAGAAGATTGAAGTAGCTCTTACCTTTAGGGTATCGGATAACATCCAAGGGAAGTAACTCGGTCAAATTACTTCGCCTCCCTTCTGAAAAGCAGTCTTCTCTAAAAGGGAACAATTTGCTCGCAACCGGAGCTTGGCGTGCAACGAAACAAGCAGAAAGTCATAAAAGTTGTCTACATTGTGAAAGATGGTGGAAAAGACACCACGTGTATCCTGTGCCCCCAAATGATTCAGAAAAACCCTAACGGCCAGACGTTTCACCAGTGTAAGCACGTTCTACTTGTAATGCTTAAATGCTATATTGTTGAGACAAAATGATAAATAAATTACATCAGTTTTGTTATAGATTCTTTTCATAATGCAGATATTGTTTTCGAGAATTGTTTGCGTGCACCTTTCTTGTTTTGTTTGTTTAAATATGATGAATGTTCGATGATAATACATAATGCGGTACTTTACCATGATAATGTTTGGTTTTTGTGATGATAAAACACTATAAAGATGTAATACTGCGTTCGCTTTGAGCTCTAGTACTGTAAGCGCTACGTCATGTAGTATTGTAAGCACCGCAAGCCGTAGTGCGACGTGCGCTTTGAGCTGTAGTACTGTACGCGCTATGCAATGTGGTATTGTAAGCATCACACGCCATAGTATTATGTGCGTTATGAGCTGTAGTACTGTAAGCGCTATATCATGTGGTACTGTAAGCACCACACGCCGTAGTACTATGTGCGCTCTGTGCTGTAGTACTGTAAGCGCTATGCCATGTGCTACTGTAAGCACCACGCGTCGTAGTACTATGTGCGCTATGTGCTGTAGTACTGTAAGCGCTATGTCATGTGGTACTGTAAGCAACATACGCCATAGTAGAATGTGCGCTATGTTCTGTATTACTGTAAGCGCTGTGTCATATGGTACTGTAAGCACCACACGCCATAGTACTTTGTGCGCGTTAAGCTGTAGTACTGTAAGCGCTATGTCATGTGGTACTGTAAGCACCACATGCGTAGTACTATGTGCACTATGTGCTGTAGTACAGTAAGCATGATGCCGTATGCGCCAAACGCTGCGGTACTGTATGCGCTATGTGGTGTACTACTATAAGCGCTATCTTATGTGATACTGAATGTCATTGATGATGAGCCTTAACACTGATTTCAAAATTATTGCAGTCAAGCTAAACGAGTATTTCACTTCAATAGCTCGAAAACTTGATAACACAACTTCTTAAACAGAAGACATAGACATTACCAAACTTCAACCTTTTGTGAATGATAAGATTCCCGATAATATCCAGTTTAAAATTCCTTTGATTTCTACAGAACAGGTCTTATCGTATATACGTATTTAAGACAGTTCTAAAGCCACGGGGCTAGATGGCCCGAACACAATCAAGCTCGCCACCCAAAGTCTGTCTCCCAAAAAAGCTGTCCTTATTAAATAAAAGTATCTCTTCAAGAACAGTTCCAAGCCAACTAAAACGCGCTAAAGTAATTCCAATCTACAAAGGTGGATCTAAGTCCTATCCCTCCTCTTTAGAGAACAAATTCGTTATTTTCTCTGACTCCCTTTCTGTTTTGAAATCTCTAAATCACACATCTTCAAAAAATCCCAAAATCCAGAACGTGATAGAAAAACATCACGAGCTATCGAAAACTAAGGAAATTTTGTTCTGTTGGCTCCCCAGCCATGTTGGCATAAAACGTAACGAGGCTGCCGACGAAAAAGCAAAGGCCTCACTCGATCTAGAAATTTCGAATTTTAAACTTCCATGTACAGATTTTAAACCTTTTACCAACAGGTACACCTTATCCAAATGGCAGCTGTCATGGGACAGAGCGACATTCAATAAACTACATGAAATAAAACCGGTTCTTGGTAAAAATACCATTTATCGGTCATTAAGGCGAGAAGAAGTGGTTCTTACTCGTCTACGTATAGGTCATAATAGACTCACACATTCTTATCTACTCAAACGAGAAGATCAGCCATTTTGTATCAGCTGTAATGAACCTTTTACGGTAAAACACTTTCTGATCGATTGCATTGAATTCTCTCCTGTACGACGTCAATTCTTCCAAACAAATGACCTGAGATACTTATTTGAAAATGTACCAACTGATAACATACTTATGTTTTTAAAACACATCAATCTTTTTAACAAAGTATAACTGCTTTAATTTTTAAATTTTTTCTAGTTTTACATTTTATGCATTTATGACTTATCATTATAATCGTTTCATTACAGAACCATGTTAGTTCACCATTTTGACGCAAATGACCCTCATGGGTTGATGCGTCGTTAAACCTGAACTCATCATCATCATCAAGTCCTATCCCTCAAATTACCGTCCTATTTCAACAATCTCAAAAATATGGATCTGCACTGTTTGTGAATGTGGGGTATATCCGGGTCCAGCAGGATTGGGTTTGATAATAACCAAATGGTTACTTACAGAAGTTTGTAGTTTCAGAGTGGCAGAATAGAAATATTGAGAAACCGTCGAAATAAATTTATGTAATCCATGACACATACAAATGTTTTTTACTGTTACAATCGGGGCGTGGTCCTCGAGCTCGCACGACTTTTGTATACATTTGACTGGTTGCAACTGTTTATGAATGGATTAGCACTATTGTGTACATAGTCTGTATTGATAAGTCAGGTTGACCTGTCGCTTTAGATAATCTTTGTTTGATACTCATGGGGGCACGCCCACTGTACAATTTAAGCACAGTAGTCTGAAATCCTGCATCCTATGCCTGTAAGGATCGTTCCTATTTATGCGGTGGGCGTAGACCTGTAGGTCAGAGCGACGTGTCAGTTTGGTTGGCCTATACGATATTTATTCGTTTATTTATTTATTTAGGCATCTATTTATTAAAATTGCTAAAGTATTTATTCTCAGCATTGCGGTTGCTGCGAATGGAAAATATTTCTGGTCATAAAAAAATCTTTTCGCCATATCTAACCGAGGCCGGGCAGAGCTTGCAGAGCGACATCCTGGGCCACATCAAAGCAGAGCCGAATTGGTGCCTCAGTTCACTTTTTTATACGATTCCGGTTAACCCATTTTTGCCGAGTGGACTCTTCCATCTTAACACTTTGGTTAAGTCCATTCCCTAATTAAGGGGTGTCTGGCTGGTTTTCGTTAATAGTATAGGGTGCCACTATGGATCGGCGTGTCCATAGTGGCACCCTACACTACATTTGTTGTTGTCGTATCAACAAGTCACCCCTATGCTTCCTACCAAGTTTCAAGTCAACTGCCGTGGCTTTTCGGTTCAGGAGAAGAAGCGAAAAATAGATTTTCAAGATGGCCGCCACGGCAGCCACCTTGAATATCCGATCGGAATAATTTTAGCTATTTTTGATTTACTAGTCACTCCGATGCTTCGTACCAAGTTTCAACTCAACTGGCCTTTCGGTTCAGGAAAAGAAGCGAAAAACATATTTTCAAGATGGCGGCCAAAGCGGTCATCTTGGATTTCCGATCGAACCGATTTTAGCTATTTTTGATCTACAAGTCACCCTGCTGCTTCCTGCTAAGTTTCAAGTCATTGGCCTTTCGGTTCAGGAAAATAAGCGAAAAACAGATTTTCAAGATGGCGGCCATGGCAGCCAGTTTGTATTTCCGATCGGAAAGAACCGAAAAATAGATTTTCAAGATGGCGACCATGGCGGCCACCTTGGATTTCCGATCGGAACGATTTTAGCTATTTTTAATCTACAAGTCGCCCCGATGCTTCCTACCAAGTTTCGAGTGCATTGGCCCAGGGGTGTAGGAGGAGTAGGCTTTTAAATTAATTGTTAACGCCGCACGACGCACGACGGACGACGCATGACGGACGACGGACATTGACAGATCACAAAAGCTCACCATGAGAACTTCGTGCTCAGGTGAGCTAAAAATGCGGAAGTGGCAGTACCTGAAGGGATTGCGCCGTTTAATTATAGTTATATGAAGCGCGGACACATACACACGAAAACACAGGCATGCACACACCCACATACATATGCATTCAGGTGATTGAGGATAGATTGTTCACTGTTCCTGTAATGTATGATATTAATTCAGGAGAGGATACTTTAAAACGCGCATATAGTAAAACAATCGTCTGATTAGGGGATATATATCAATCGTCTGATTAGGGCATTAAAAATTATCGTCTAGTGAAATGTAAATCTGGGCACTGAGTTATTAGAGCTGGAGTTGATCCCATACTACTCTTCCTTAGCTTCATATTTCAGCATTCTGATCTACATTTTGACATTTGTTGGTACAGTCAAAGGGTAGTGTTTTAAAAACAGTAGTATCGCTTCATTTGGAATGTCATAGCCCTGTTGTTATACAGGCATTATGAATTATATTGTGACGTCATTTGAAATTTGCATATGCTGTTGAGCGGGCAACGCTGCCGGCAGTTAGTGAACGCTCACTGTCGACAGCGTCACGTCGACACCGTGATGTAGGTCGGGATGAGACACGTTGACATCAGTGATGGATGGCTCATGACGTTGTTTTTTTCCCGCGACGTCAATGGCGTCACTCACTCTATTTGGTGACGTACGTCGTCATTGTAGAAGAATAGTATAGCTACATAATAGCGGACTTCATCTTGTGTTATTGCAGAATGTATAATTAGAGTTTGTCTATTGCTCTACTCTTAAGTTAAGGCCCTCTCACCATTATGTTCCCATGGTGATGGCCCGAGGGCCTTTTACCCTCAGGGAAGATTACTCAAGGAAAGCTAATTCTTAGCTTGCAAGCTGATCAGTCAGCGAGCGTCAGGACGCCAAGTTGTATAGAATAAGCATTTATAGTAGAGCGAGTTGACTTCCGGGTTCAGCCGTAGTGCTGGGAAGTGAATATAACAGATCAGCTGTAAGCAGGAAGAATCCAACTCGACGTGTTAAAAGAACTTTTCTCGGGGATCCATTGCCAACGCGTACAATAATGATAAACTGTTTATCATAGTGATCGTTAAGATTAAAACACATCGCGAGACAAGGTCTTGAAAACAAAAAAGCAAAACACAAAACGAGATCTCTGTTAGAATTCAGTGGATTGTAAAAGTGGAAAAGCATTCTCTTCACATCGGCACGGAAAAATTCATCGCACTCGGTTGGAATTACACAAGTAAAACAAACAATGATTAATCAAGCCAGATTAATCGAATTATGAACCGGTACTATCTCCGATCGTGTTGTGTTCTTTATCGGGTCGGAAGCAAAGATAATTGCAGGTATATGGACTGTGCCGTAAATATATGTTTAGTGTTTTACTATATATTGTAAATATAGTATACGTTAATCAAGAGGCCCATGGGTCACAATTCGCTCACCTGATAAAAATAGCCGTTGCATATCTGCAAATGCCATACAACTTCTTCCAGTATTTCCACAGCAACTAGGACACAAATTTGACCATACCTTAAAAGGTCAAAGGTCATCCTAGTATCATCAATTCAACAAACTTATCCCCCGATGCTGTACACCATGATTCAGCCTCAGAGCTTTCTTAGTTCTTGAGAAAAAGATTTTAACTGTTTTACCATATATGGGCATGGCAGTCATCTTGTTCAATGGCACAGAACCATTTGAACCGGTTGTCAACATCCTTTCGACAGAAGGCCCCGTGTGAAATCTGGTGAAAACTGTTTAAGCGGTTTCAGAGAAGACGTTTAAAGATTTGACTATTTTATACATGTATATAGCCCAGGGGCAAGAGCAGATAACCCCTAAAATTTGACAGTAGCAAAACAGTTTTACTACTTTAATCATACATTGTAAGATTTGATTGTGTTGGGGTTTAACGACACGTCAACCCTTGAGGGTCATTTTGTGTCATCTCCCAGAGAAAGGGAGAAAAGAGATAGAAGAGAGAGTAGAGGAGATGAAAGAGAGGGACAGGGAAGAAAGGAACAGGAAAGAAAGTGAAGAAACAGAAGAAATAAAAACATTCCCCCCTCTACCCTTACCCACTACAAGGATAGCAGGCCTTGCCCAACTGTAAGCCAATATCAGTTTGACGCCCCAGTGATGTAAGATACACAGCACCTTCGCACCACCCGACCACTCCTATACATTGTAAGTTTCAGCCATTAGTCTTTAATACATATTGAGATAATTATTTCTCAATATTTTCTCCATACAAGTGTATGGGGGTGCAAATTTGACCTTGCCGTAAAAAGGGCAAAGGTCAACCTACGACCATCATTTGAATAAAATAGGTAGACCTTGAGTCCCCAATGCTATATATCAGGATTCCGTCTTTGGTTCTGGAGAAGAATATTTTAAAGTGCCTTACCATATACGGGCATGGCAGCCATCTTGTTCCATGGCACGGAACCATTCAAACAAATTGTCAGTATCCTTTCGACAGAAGGCCCCATGTGAAATCTTGTGAAAATTGCTCAAGCGGTTTCGGAGAAGAAGACATTAAAAATTACACAATTGTATACATGTATATAGCCCAGGGGGCAATGACAGATAAACCCCAGGGGGCAAAATGTTTCACTACTTTAATCATACATTGTAAGTTTCAGCCATTAGTCTTTAGTACATTTTGAGAAAATGACTTTTCAACATTTTTCCCATACAAATGTAAGGGGGCGCAAATTTGACCTTGCCTTAAAAAGGTCAAAGGTCCACCTATGACCATTATTTGAGAAAAATTGGTAGACTTTGAGTTTCCAATGATATATACCATGATTCAGCCTAAAAGCGATCTTAATTTTGGATAAGAAGATGTTTAAGTGTTTTTACCATATATAAGCATGGCGGTCATCTTGTTAAATGGCGCGGAACCATTTGAATACATTTTGAATATCCTTTCGACGGAAGGCTCCATGAAAAATTGTTCAATCGGTTTTAGAAAAAGGACATTTAAAAATTACACAGTTTTATATATGTATATAGCCTATGTGCAAGGGCAGATAACCCCCAGGGGACAAAAGTTTGATTGTAACTAAAACGGTTTAATAACTTAATCATACATAGTAAGTTTCAGCCATTAGTCTTTAACAAATTTTGAAAAAAAAAAAAAAAAAAAAAAAATGAATTTTCAACATTTTTTCCAATACAAATGCATGGGAACGCAAATTTGACCTTGCCGTTCAAAGATCAAAGGTCAACCTACAATCACCATTTGCATAAACTTAGTAGACCTTGCGTTCCCGGTGCTATATACTAAGATTCAGCCTTAAAGCTTTCTTGGTTCTGGAAAAAAAGATTTTTTAAGTGTTTTTATTATATATAGGCATGACGGCCATCTTAATTAACGAACCGTGACCATTTGAACAAATTTTCAATCCCCATTAAAAGAAGGCGCCAAATGAAATTTAAAGAAAAGTGACCTAAGGGTTTCAGAGGAATAGTCGTTCAAAGGTGCAGACAGACGGACGGACGACGGACGATGAGTGATCACACTGGCTCTTGCTGGCTCAGGTGAGCTAAACATCTTTAAAAATATTAACGTTCTTAGATCTCTGTGTAGTGATACAGTTAGGAGTCACTCAACCTGGAGCTCAGTCAAATAGGAAAGCATCCTCGGATCGCCCTTAGGCGTAACGTTACAATCATGTGTTGTAGTACAGCGTCGTGCAGTAGTATTATAGGATTTTATATGCTGTAGTATTGTAAGCGTTATCTGCTATTGCATTATAAGCATCATGTGTTGTAGGACTGTAAGAGTCGTACTGTAGTATTGTAAATTTTATGTGCTGTTGTATTGTAAGCGTTATGTGCCAAAGTATTGTAAGCTTTATCTGTATCTGCTATAGTAAACGTCATGTATTGTAGTACTGTAACAGTCGTGCTGTAGTACTTGTAAGCGTTATGTGCTGTTGTAGTGTAAGCTATGTAATGTATGTGCTATAGTATTGTAAGCTTTATCCGATATATTACTGTAAGCGTTATGTATTGCTGTACTGAAAGCTCTGTGTGATGTAGTATGTTGTACTTTAACCTGCTGACTAAAAATAAAAGCAGAAATCACTTAAATATTTTCTCTTATTTTTCACTAAATAAGAACTGACATTTCATATCAATTGACATTGTGAACGATAAGAAAAAAGTATCACTAATGTTCATGTGGTGATTGAGTCTACAGAGTTTTACATTACGAAAACACGCCTATTCTAATATACTGAAAATTTTACCATCAAAAAATGAAAATTTTCAGATGAAAAATTCTGATATATTTCATAATTCTGCTCAAAACATAGATTGTGGATACTCGTTAGAACCGCCTCGACGAGGCGGTTCTAACGAGTACCCACAATCTATGTTTTAAGCAGAAATAAGAAAACTAATGTATACCCCTGTAACCCCCAGTGTTACTATATAAAAGTGGGGTTAAAGGGGGTCAAAATTATATAGGCATGTTTTCGTGATGACCTTGATTTGTAGATGAGATATTGGATTATATATGAGTAATAGTAGACCCTGTGGTGTATGAGCTGTATATACACGGTTTCCGGAGGTCCATGTTTGGGGCGATTAAAACGTTATTAGTGATAATACAAGAAACTAACAAAGAAATGAAAGTAACACAAGGAAACAAACCGTCCTGGGGCTATATTAAGGAAAATGGAAACATTTTCAGGGTAATCACCTCTTTCGAACTTGGCTTTTGCTCCCTTCTGAAAGGGAAGCTATTCTACAAAGACAGAATTTGCTTCCTTAGGAGTCAATTCTTTTGATTTTAGAGTATACCTCATTTCAGAAGGGAATTGGTGTGCGAAAGGAAGTCACAAAGGTTGTCATTCTTGCGTAAAATGGAGAAAAACTAGCATGTGTATAAAAACTCCCTAAATACATCCAAGCGAGTATAGATTTCTGATTGTTGTGCGAACACTAATGAGTACCTCAATGGGAAATATTGTGGGATGCATTATGTTTAAACAATGGTCCTCTCTACAGGCAGAATTGAGTTCAAGAGGTATTACATATCGTCATTGAAACTAAGTCATTAGAGAAATCTTGAATACTTCTTCATAAGAAGCGGTAAATCAGAGAATACAATTGCATTAATGGATTCCTCCGACTTAAGGGAGGAAATTGATTCTTACGAGAAACAAATATTTGCCTTAAAGAACTTCAGATGCTAATTTCGAAGGGATTATGACGAATAATTATTGTAATGTGATATAGTATGAGGGTGTAATGTAGGGCAAATGGGACTCGCTAGTTATATCAGGATAGTATTCTATGTACACGTGCATAACTTTTTATGTTTGTTCGGTTATGTTGTGGTTCCTTCACATTGTTTTTTTTCTGAAGTTTAGGAAAATGTGTGTGTGTGTGTGTGTGTGTGTGTGTGTGTGTGTGTGTGTGTGCGTGTGTGTGTGTGTGTGTGTGTTTTGTTTCTGAAGTTTAAGGGAAAAAAAGGTAAGAGAAAAGTCCAGGGAGTGCCACAATCGTAAATCGCAGCCCTTCCCAAACACCAAGAGGAAGAGGAAACCGACAAAACCAAAGAAGCACAAATCGAACAAACGTACGAAAAGCACTAAGATTAGCTCTATCTTCCCCAAGCGAGGTAATCGCAATGCTAAAAGGACTGAAAAACACAAGAACAAAATAACACACGGTAAGACATAAAACAAATGGCCTCGTAGAATAAGACTAACACCGGGTCCACCGCCTTAGAACGATCAGTACAGCAAACCACGGGGAATTTTGTGTGTGGTGGGGGGTGTGGGGTCTGTGTTTGTGTGTGTGTGTATGTGTGTGTGTATGCGTGCGTTGTCACGTGACACTTAAAAACTGGAACTCAATGATGCTATTGAACTGTTTCAGCGCTTTCGCTCAATGTAATGTTTTGAGTTTTGTGTCAACTTATTTCAAAATTCCTTCAAACATGACAAAGTTATAAGCCTGACAAGATAACAACTCCTTCAAAGCAGGGAACCAGGCACCGCTTGCAAAACACGGTCTTGTGATTAGAAACTGTTCTTTTACTATATCTTTATGCACATTGCAAAGTTCTAATCCGCCATACAGGCACTTTTTACTATGTTTGAATGCAATTTAGGTCTTGCCCGCACCAAATGATCGTGATGTGGTGCGTTTCCATCAAGTTATTTCAAAATACATCATGAAGTCAAAAGGTGGGCCCAGCCTGCTGCCACTGAATTAAACAGGCATTTTATACAAAGTTCTTGTGTGTGCATGACTAATTTTGGTCTTGGTATGCTGTAATCCACCAAAGGTTGCTGCAATTTATTCTGGTAAAACTCTGTCTACTCTTTTAATACCTAAATCTATAACCATCGTATTTAATATTAGTTTTGTTAATGACTGACATGCTGGATAAAAATTTCAACTGTGATTTTGAAATAATTTTCTGATTTTCTTAGAAAATAGGCTTTGGTATTTCTAACGAGATCATTTGCACGCACTATCTAAGTATATTTCCGAAAAGAAGAAGAAAATAAATCATCAGTTTATCGATTGTTGACTTAGCTCATACGTAGAGTAGTAAAGGTTAATATCATACATTTCAAATTATAATGAACATCAAAAGTAGAAAGGGCATGAATCTAATTTGCATGACGTATTAGTATAAATTATTTAAAAACCTTGCTATTTTAACGTGCCATCAATAGCCTATCAGAAATACCGGCCCGATAGTAAGGCGGTAACATACATGTTGATAGCTCAGTGCTAGGAAACAACATATACTCATAAGAAGAAGAATGATGTTTGAATCCACAGCCGCAATGGCAACAGCGCTAATGCTACTGCACTACCGGCTCTATCCAGTCTAATTATTTTTCTCTTCCTTCCGAAAGCCAAACCGCATAACCTTGGAAAGTGTTCATTGACTGGTTGATAAATAAACTGTAAAGATATTTTACAGTATATTTTGCGGTGAACTTGAAACGTAGGTCCTGATCAGCAAAACCAATCATTTGTTGAGGACTAAATACACTTATCTTAACATTTTATTCAAGGGAGACAACTTCTGTCCTCCTTTTTGCTTTCCTGCACACCAAGACTACATGCAAACGGGTATGTTTTAAAAGAAAAGAATTGCTACCAGGTGGAGCAAATTCCTTCCTTTTAAAATAGACCCCTTTTCAGGAGGATGACAAAACTATTTTGACAAAGTTGCCACACATGAAAATGTATAAGTTCTTAAGCTTTATGCAAACCATGAAGATCTAGGCCAAGTTAGCATATGGTTGTGCAGTTTTGAACAGATCGAGATATTTAGAACAGAGAGAGTTGGCTAACAATGATACTCATGGTGGTTCAGATCAGTCTTCACATTCAGGAAGTTGCTCAGATACTCGCAGTTTGCATCCAGAGATAGACGATATGTTTTGCCATGAACCAGTTAGGTGAAAAACCCTTCCCAGTTCGCATATGGTTACAAAGCTGTAAATATTCGGTTTTTTTTTTTAAAGAAGATCAAACAACCACTCATTATTAAAATAGAAACTTCTGTCCCTCGTTGGTGCAGAATCCACGCGGGTTTGCTTTGTCTTTTTTCTTGCTTTCATTTAATTTACAAGTCTGTACTGTTTTGTTCAGAAGACGCTTTTAATCCTGTTATCAACACAACAAAGAAATTAACTAAAACAGAAAAATAAATGAATTCGTTTTTCTGCTGTTCAAGTCTAAAAGTTTAATTTGATAATGTTCTTTACAAGCGGATCGTTTTCTTGCAACTTCATTAACGCTACCAGATTGATTGAACAACAGAGCTCACACGCTTTAATGTAAAAGACAGTTTTTACGTCAAGAGCTTGGAATTAACTTGGTGCGAATTAAATTCTTCAATTTCTTCTAAAACGTAATGATAAAAATAGCTAAAAATGTTAAGTAGATAATGTACATTTCAACAAGTAGATTATTACTTAATTAAAATCAAGCGTCCGTATAAAGAACCCTACGATTGCAAGCCTCCCTATAAAGGACCCTACGATTGCAGACGTCCGCATAAAGCATCCTACGATTGCATGCGGCCGTATAAAGGACCTACGATTGCAAGCGTCCGTAGAAAAGACGTATAAAGAACCCTACGATTGAAAACGTCCGTATGAAGGACCGACCGATTGCAAGTGTCCGTAAAAAGGAGATTACGATTGCAAGCGTCCTTATAAAGGACACTACGATTGCAAGCGTCCGTATAAAAACGCACACTTGGAGGCGTCCGGATAAAGGACCCTACGATTGCAAGCGTCCGTATACAGGATCTTAAGATTGCAAGCGTCCGTATAAAGGAACCTATAATTCCAAACATCCGTATGAAGGACTTCACGATAGCAAGCATCCATATAGCGGACCCTGCGGTTGCAAGCGTCCGTATAAAGGACCGTACGATAGCAAACGTCCGTATGATGGATCTACGATTGCAAGCGTCCGTTTAAAGGACCCTGCGATTGCAAGCGTCCGTATAAGGGACCCTACGATTGCAAGCGTCCGTACAAAGGACTTGACGATTATAAGCGTCCGTAAAAAGGACCCTACCATTGCAAAAAGTCCGATTAGAGGACTCAACGATTGCAAGCGTCCGTATAAAGGACTTTACAATTGCAAGCATCCGTATAAAGGACCCTACGATTGCAAGCGCCCGTATAATTGACCCTATGATCGCTAGCGTCGGTATAAAAGACCCTGCGATTGCAAGCGTCCGTATAAAGGACCTTAAGATTGCAAGCGTCCGTATAAAGGAGCCTACGATTGCAAGCGTCCGTAAAAAGGAGCCTACGATTGCAATATATATGAGCCGCAACATCAGAAAACCTATTTCTTCGGTCATACATTCACGCAGTCTGATGATAATATTCACTGGCTGCATTTTGGACAGACAAGGATGCAAAGTTACTTCATGCGGACAACAAAGACTCTGATTAATGTCTTCGTTGGGTGCGCATGTCAGAAAATGCGTTTACTCATTGAATAGGCAGGCCTCAACGCTTCTGATCAGGGTCTACACTGTTTGTCACTCATCCAGCAGTCTGAGGAAGTTTTAACTCGCCTGAGCCGGACTCATACGAGAGCTAAAAGTAAAGGCATGCTCCTTTATCCGTCCGTCTAGCCGTCGTCCGTCTGTCAACAATTTCAAACATCTCTAATACTGCTGGACCAGTCAAAGCAATTTCATATGGAGCCTCAGTGGGTTGGAGAACGAAAGTTTGTTCGGCGCATCTGTATGACATGACCAAGATGGCCGGCATGTCCATAGATGATAAAAACCCTTTAAAAATCTTCTTCTCCATAACCAAAGAGCCAATGGCTCTGCTTTCCTATGCTTTCATATAATAAAATATACATCAAATATTGGAAAGCTATTCTATGGAAGAAACTCATAAAAAATGACCATGTTGACAAAAAGTTTATATTGACAGAAACATTTTGACGTGAGTTTATAGTATAGGCGGGCTCAATTATCTGTCCATCATCCGTCGTTTGTGTGTCAACATTTTTAAACATCTTGGCTGGGCCAATTGAAAACGAATTTCATTTGGCGCCTCTATGGGACGGGGAAATGAAAATTTGTTGCTGACATGCCCATGCATGGTAAAACGTCTTAAAACTCTTCTTCTCCAAGCCCAAATGGCCAACGATTTTGGGGCTTGGTATGCAACATTCGGGACGTAGGCCAAAGGATGTTTGTTATAAAGATAGCCATGTGCTGACCTTTAATTTTTTACTGAAAGATTAAGCTTTATTCTTTATGCTTTTATATGGGAAAATATACGCATTCCTTCAGGAAAATATTAAAAAGCAATTTAAATATACAAAAAAAACATATAAAATGATGACTGCATCGGGTTGTGTGTCCCAGCCCTAGGGCTATACAAGAACATTAAAAAATACTGTATAAAATGAAAAATCAAAGATTGTTTTTGGAAACCTTCAATAAATGGGTAAAATGATATGCCCTTTCTGTTGGCATTAATTTTTGTGTCTTCAAGGGGTTGTGTGCCTCTGCTCCAGGGATATATTATATTACGGAAACGTTTCCCCGCCACCCTTGTTTTATCAATATATCGTCAGTTTTGTCCGTTTTAATATTTTCTACTGAAACAAATATCGCATTTCAAAGCTGTGATATATATATATATATATATATATATATATATATATATATATATATATATATATATATATATATATATATATATATATATATATATATATATATATATATATGGTATTTCCGACAATTCCCATAATGGTTGCGACCAGACCTATGAAACAAGAAGACCGTGATGGTTATATATCGCTCATATGAGCTAACAGATTTTGCATACTTCATATTAAAATTTCACCCAAGTAGATTGCTGTAAGAGTTTTTGTATAAATTTAATGTTTAGGCGTGACATGATTGTCCGATAAAATGGAGTATCAATACCGTGTATGGCAATCAGTGCTTCATTTTTTATCCGATCTTTGAACAACTTTCAAAGAAGACCACCCAAGGATCAGTACATCCAAATTTGGTAAAAAATTATACAATAAAGACATTGTGATAAGACGGGTGGACGGGCTGACAAAAACGGACGGTGACCGATCACAAAAGCTCAGGCGAGATGACAAGTGACCGCTAGGAGGGAGCATTTTTTTACCTTAGGGCTCTTATTTGAATAATTTTGATAAAGGTTTACTAGATGAAGCTACTTACCAATATCAAAGGCCCGGGCCTTCAAGTATACAAACAAGAAGAATTTTAAAGTGTTTCTTTATATGAGGCTATGTAAAACAAGTGACCCTGGGTGGGAATATTTCCGACCCCAGGGCTATAATTTGAACAGTCATGGTAGAGGTCTAACAGATGACACTACATGTCAAATATAGAAGGTCTAAGTCTTCTAGTTTCACACAAGAAGATATTTTTATGCAGTTTTCCCTAATGAGTCTGTGTAAAAAAATGGACCCCTTTTGCGTGGTCGTTGTTGATCCCAGGACTATAATCTGAACAACCTCGTGAAGGCCTATTAGATGAATGAACATACCTAATATCAAAGGCCTGTGCCTTCTAGTTTCAAACAAGAAGATTTTTACACTTTTTTTCTTACATAGGTCTATGTAAAATAAAGGAGCCACTAAGCAGGGTCATTTTTGACCCCGGGGGTTTAATTAAATAATCTTGGTAGAGGTTCATTAGATAAAGCTACCAAATATCAAAGATCTTCAAAGGCCTGACCCTTCTAGTTTTAAAAAGGATGATGTGTTAAGATTTTCCTATATGAGTCTATGTGAAACAAGCGAAACCCGGACATAATTTGAACAATCTTGGTAGAGGTCTACAAGATGAAGCTACATACCAAATATCAAAGTCCTGAGCCTAGTTGGGAGCCTTTATGCGAACCGAATTTTTATGTATTTCTGTATTAAGAGTAGCATCGGGACCCAGGGTGAAGTTAGCTAGCTGTAAAAGTGCTTTAAACCCCCCGGTGGTTTGCTCTACCGACCGTTCTAAGGCGGTGGTCCCGGTGTTAGTCTTACTCTTTGTTGCTTTGTGGTTTATTCTACGAGGCGATTTGTTGTATGTCTTTCCGTGTGTCATTTTGTTCTTGTGTTTTTCAGTCCTTTTAGTATTGCGATTACCTCGCTTGGGGAAGAGAGAGCTAATATTAGTGCTTTTCGTACGTTGGTTCGGTTTGTGCTTGTTTAGATTTGTCGGTTTCCTCTTCCTCTTGGGGTCTGGGAAGGGCTACGGTTTGTGATTGTGGCACTCCCTGGACTTTTCTCTTACCTTTTTTTTCTATTGTCACACATATTTTTAAAGTGTTTCGTTATATTAGTATGTAAAACAAGTGACCCCAGGGCTATAATTTGAACAGGCTTGGTAAGGACGATGACAACTGCAATATCCGAGATAGGAACAAGGAAAAGCTGCAAACAGAAACACCGCCTTGTTAAGGACCGAACATCTATTTGGAATTTGGAGCTGCATCAGAATAAAGAGTGAAGTCCCTCCAAATATTTTTTTCTACTGACCGTTCCACTTTTGCAGATCTGCTTTTGTTTGTGCGTCGGTTATTGCAAATATGACGCTTGTTTCTCAGTGTTTCTTCTTCTTCTCTTCTTCTTTCTGTGCTTCGTGATTGTGGAATTTCTTGGGTATCTTCACTAATAGTTTTATTATTTTTCCATTACTGTGCTCACTTAAAGAATCCCTCAAGTCATAGCGATTTAAGGTTTAAGATTTACTGATCTATGGTGTGGCTCAAACATCATGCTGATTTGATTTCATTGCTATCAAGGGAGAATCCTTTCAAGAGCTTAGTCATACTTTATCTGGTGCACGTACAAAAAACACTGTTTTCTCGAACATTGATCTGAAATAACTGATGTTTGGATGTGAAACAAACAGATCATCATCTTTCAAACTATACAAATTATATTTTCAGTTCAGATGTATAAACATCGCATAATGACTTAAATCTATTTAAAAAAAAGTATATATCGCCAGCTTTACATGTGATATATGTTTAAAATATATATACATGTATATATACTTACATAAAAATTGGTTAGTTATCTTTAATATCAAAATAAAACGACCCAAATTCACTTTATATTTGTAAAACAAGGGTGGCGGGGAAACGTTTCCGTATATTATATATATATATATATATATATATATATATATATATATATATATATATATATATATATATATATATATATATATATATATATATAAATAAAGTTTGACGTTACATGTTTTGATTTATTTAAATATAACTATGCATAAAATTGTCAACGCGTTTCGCTCTGCTCATCAGGACTGTTGCATAGCAATTGTAACGTCACGTACGTTAACAAACGCGTGACGTTACTTAGCGTTATTTAGCGTTAATGTACGTCAATTACCAATTTGTCTATCTAGATAAACGTTATACATTTAATTTTGGTGAAAATGTTTTTCTTTTGCTAACCTGGCAGAAATACTTCCAGTACGCATTTTAAAGAAGGGAAATATTCGAAACTTTGTATTATTTGTACTGCATTTATCTAGATGTTCACTTAAAGGTATCTGTCTCGTTGAAGGGTCTCGAATTTGTTGTGAATGGTTTGTTCTTCTGGTGCGAAGTTTATCGCCCGTCTGGCCAATGTAATACTCATTACATCCATTACAGGTTAATGCATAAATTACATTTCTAACATCACAAGACATGGTTTCATTAACGTAAAATATTTTACCATTAAAATTATAGGAATTGCTTTCATCTAAACATTCACAAAGTCCGCAGTTGGGACGATTACATTTTGATACAAAATTTGTGGTGCTTGTACGATTATCTGTGAATCTGGCTTTGGTGATAAGTTTTTTTTAAGTTTGGAGGTTGTCGTTTGCTTTTTATTATTTTCGTACCTGAAAGTGGATCACGCATTGTTTGATCAGAGGTTAGGAAATGCAGATTATTCTTCAATATGCTAAACATTTCTATATTATTTGGGTTATACGTAGAGACGTAAGGGATCACTTCTTCGTCGTTTTTGATGGGCGGAATTAATAGCTCATTACGTGGTATTGATGTAGCTTTCTTGATGCCGTGTGATATAAGCATTTCTGGATAGTTACGTTTCCGTGAGGCAGCTTGTAATTCTGATAATCTAATATCTCGTACATTGCTATCTGAAACAATAGTACATATCCTTCTTGCTAAGTTGTATGGGATACTTGTCTTGGTGTGTATGATATATATATATATATATATATATATATATATATATATATATATATATATATATATATATATATATATATATATATATATATATATATGTTGAGAGTTAATCATTAACAGTGCAATGATTTATTTACCTGAGGCCTTTCGGCTTTCGCCTGATTCAGAGGTTTTCTATTTTAAATAAATAACATAAAAATGTAAAATTTACGAGTAAAGATTATACCCTTTTCGGGCCCATGTTATCTGGTCCGCATTCTCTCTACTGGTCGCCCTTGTTGATCCCATATGGCCGTAGAGTGTTCAGACGTCGAATCCAATAGCTCTCTCTTGCTTTCCTGGTTCGATCTGTCCACTCCGGGTTATGGTCTAAGCAACAAAGCGTGGCGTGGTTGAGGAAATCATATTCTGGTGAACAGAAGTGTTCTGCGACAGGAGACCTCTCGAACCGCTTGTGTTTCCAATCATCTGGGTTGCCGTTCATCCATTGGTTCACATGATCACCGGTTTCACCAACATATTGTTTTCCACACTTGGTGCATATTATAAGGTAGACAACATTGGTCGTCTTATAACTGGTGTTGCAAATAAGCTTGATTGTTGCCCCAGACGCTGACTTCGCGATCTGTGTAGGGGTTATCATTTTGCAGGTTTTGCATCTTGCTTTGCCGCACGGTCGTGTCTCCCTAAGTGGTTCATCATCACGCATGTCTGGTTTGAGCTTGGCACGTACAAGAAGATCCCGCAGACTCTTGGGTCTTCTGTAGGCCATGGTCGGTCTTTCTTTTGAGCGAGATCTTTACAGAAGCAAGAGAGAGCTATTGGATTCGACGTCTGAACACTCTACGGCCATATGGGATCAACAAGGGCGATCAGTAGAGGGAATCATCGTTCCTAAGTCAGGCATGCGACAGCTTATGTGGAGCGTTTCGTTTGTATGATTTTGCGTAGGTTGGGCCCATTTGCCTTACGTACTGGTAAAAACACTCAGGTTGGTGTGTATATCCCTTTCTATGTAAGGTTTATGTGCATTGTATACATTGCGTATATGGCCACAGTAGTGTTGATAGTAAAGATAAGCTTTAAACGCTTTGCACATTGTGTTGATAGTGAAGATAAGCTTTATACTTTTTGCACGTTGTGTTTACGCGTATTGTTTACATTTCACATATATCTAAACACGATTAGTTACCAATTCGCAGCGGACCAGATAACATGGGACCGAAAAGGGTATAATCTTTACTCGTAAATTTTACATTTTTATGTTATTTATTTAAAACAGAAAACCTCTGAATCAGGCGAAAGCCGAAAGGCCTCAGGTAAACAAATCATTGCACTGTTAATGATTAACTCTCAACATATAGTTTAACGCCTATCATTTCAGCATCCTTTCTGGATTCAGTGCTACCAAAAAGATTTTTTGTTAGATGTTATGCTCCTTCTCCCAACTTATATATATATATATATATATATATATATATATATATATATATATATATATATATATAATCATATAGCGACAGATTTGAGGGAATATACACTATACACATATGTATATAAAGTCAGTTTTGAAAGATTTTTTTTTTTCAAACTTGCAACAAATGGGAAAAGAGAAGTCTTTCTGTTAACACACTTTGTCCTCAAGGATAATCTGTCCCTGTTCTGAAGCTATATATTGTATAAAATTATTTAAAAATATGTATACAATCAGACTAATTGAGAATAAAACCGAGACCATTTTCTAATCCGTAGTGTGTTCTTTGTTTCCAAAGGCAATCTTTTTGACGTTTATTTTAGGACATTTATTTTTTTAAACTTGCAACAACTGGGCAATGTGATAGGGCCTTTTTTCTTCAAGGGGTTGTCTGCCCCTGACCTGGAGCTATATACATGTATTGCTACTTTGGTTATTGTTTTACGGTTCTTCAACATAATTTTGGTCATTTGAATACTGTCAGTTAACCTATCCACACTGTTCCTGACCAGGCTTCCTAAGTGGTTAACCTGTATTAAGTGTCCGAACATGCAACCTGCTGCATACTAGGGCGTCTCCGACTGACCTAGCGGGTCAGTGTATATACATGTATAAGGTCATCAAATATAGGCATTAATTCAGACATCAAAAAACTTTTATCGCACATAAGCTTGCTCAGAACTAACAGTCTCAGGTGAGCTACAGGACCATCTGTCAACTGGTTTCTATTGTCATTTCATGTTGCTTAACCCTTACCTTCGGGTGCAGTCTCGCTAGCACCTATGCTGTTCGCTCACGTAATATGTAGGACAAGGGGAAACTTCAGCTACAGAACCAGACATGTGATTACGTTAAAGATAAGGGTATGCGCATTGAAAGATTGATTCCACTGAGATTCCGAAGAGCCTTTTTCTCGCGAAGCGGCTGATATGTTGTGGATGGTATTTATGAGTACCATAAACGATACTTTCGTGAGAAATAAGAAAACTACATTATCTGGACAGTACTCTTGTCTACAGCTATGAAAGCCATGATATTTTCATCATATAATATGGAGAAAATGAAAAAAAAAATGTTTCTAGAAAATAATGACATAGTCATGCAGTTTAAAAGATTGAGTTAAATAACAGAACAGATTGAAAAAAGATTTAAAAACAAGAGGCCCACGGGCCACGGGTCGCTCACCTGAGTAGCATTGCGAGTGCAGATATGCAGATGTTATGTAACATTTTTCCAATCCTGTCATCGCAACAAATAAAAAGATCATATTTTAAGCAGTTCTTAATTTTGAAGAAGAATATTATATATGGCATGACAGTCAATGGAGCGTGATCATTTGAACAAACTCAATCACATTTCAACAGTAGGATCAATGTGAAATTTGGTTGCAATTGCCTAAGTGGTTTCTGAAGAATCATGATTTTTTACATGTAAAGAGCACAGTGGCAGGGAAATATAATAAACATAAACAAGACGGTAGCCATCTTGGATTTCCAATCAGAATGATTTTAGCTACTGCTGATCTACAAGTCACCTCGATACTTCCAATGAACTGTAAGTCATTTGCCCTTTCGGTTCAGGGGAAAAAGTTCAAAACAGATTTTCAAGATGGCCACCATAGCCGCAATTTGAGATTTCCTATCGCAACCATTTGAGCTATTTTTGATCTACAAGTCACCCTGATGCTTCCTACCAAGTTTCGAGTCAGTTGGCCTTTCAGTTCAGAAGAAGTAAAGAAAAATAGATTTTCAAGATGGCCACAATCTTGGATTTCCAATCGGAATGATTTTAGCTATTTTTATATCAACAAGTCATCCCGATACTTCCTACAAATTTTCAAATCAACTGGCCCTTTGGTTCAGGCAAACAAGTAAAAAAAAAGTTTCAAGATGGCCGCCACGACAGCCATCTTGGATTTCCGATCCAAACAATTTAAGCTATTTTAGATCTACAAGTCACCCGAATGCTTCCTACCGAGTTTCGAATCAAATGGCCTTTCAGTTCAGGAGAAGAAGCGAAAAATAGATTTTAAAGAGGGCTGTCATAGCGGCCATTTTGGATTTCTGACAGGGATGATTTTATCTATTTTTGATCTACAGGTCACCCTGATGCTTCCTACCCAGTTTAAAGCCAATGCCTTTCGGTTCAGGAGAAGAAGTGAAAAATAGATTTTTAAAATGGCCACCATGGCAGCCATCTTGGATTTCCAATCAGAACGATTTTTGCCATTTTTAATCTATAAGTCACCCCAATGATTCCTACCAAGTTTCAAGTCAATTGGCTTTTGGGTTTAGGAGAAGAAGCGAAAAAAAAATTCAAGATGGCGGCCATCTTGGATTTCCGATTGGAATGATTTTAGCGACTTTTGATCTATAAATCACCCCCATGCTTCCTACCAAGTTTCGAGTCAATTGGCATTTGGGGTTAGAAGAAGCGACCAGGGCGGCCATCTTCGACTTCCGATCAGCATGGTTTTAGCTATTTTTGATCTACAAGTCACCCTGATGCTTCCTACCAAGTTTGGAGTCAGTTGGCCTTTCGGCTCAGGAGAAGAAGCGAAAAATAGATTTTCAAGGTGGCGGCCATGGCGGCCATCTTGGATTTCCGATTGGAATGATTTTAGCGACTTTTGATCTATAAAAGTCACCCCCATGCTTCCTACCAAGTTTCAAGTCAATTGGCATTTGGGGTTAGGAGAAGAAGCGAAAAATAGATTTTCAAGATGGCTGCCATGGCGGCCATCTTGGATTTCCAATCAGCATGATTTTAGCTATTTTTGATCTACAAGTCACCCCGATGCTTCCTAGCAAGTTTAGAGTCAATTGGCCTTTCGGTTCAGGAGAAGAAGCGAAAAATAGATTTTCAAGATGGCGGTCATCTTGGATTTCCGATCGGCACGATTTTAGCTATTTTTGATCTACAAGTCACCCCGATGCTTCCTAACAAGTTTGGAGTCAACTGGCCTTTCGGTTCAGTAGAAGAAGCGAAAAATAGATTTTCAAGATGGCGGCCATGGCAGCCATCTTGGATTTCCGATCGGCACGATTTTAGCTATTTTTGAGCTACAAGTCACTCCGCTGCTTCCTAGTAAGTTTGGAGTCAATTGGCCTTTCGGTTCAGGAGAAGAAGCGAAAAATAGATTTTCAAGATGGCGGCCATGGCGGCCATCTTGGATTTCCGATCAGCACGATTTTAGCTATTTTTGATCTACAAGTCACCCCAAGTTTGGAGTCAACTGGCCTTTAGGTTCAGGAGAAGAAGCGAAAAATAGATTTTCAAGATGGCGGCCATTGCAGCCATCTTAGATTGCCGATCGGCACGATTTTAGCTATTTTTGATCTACAAGTCACCCCGCTGCTTTCTAGCAAGTTTGGAGTCAACTGACCTTTCGGTTCTGCAGAATAAGCGAAAAATAAATTTTCAAGATGGCTGCCATGGCGGCCATCTTGGATTTCCGATCGGCACGATTTTAGCTATTTTTGATCTACAAGTCACCCCGATGCTTCCTACCAAGTATCGAGTCAATTGGCCCAGGGGTGTAGGAGGAGTAGGCTTTTTTAGCTCACCTGAGCTCTGCTCAGGATGAGCTATTGTGATCACTTTTCGTCCGTCGTCCGTCCGTCCGTCCGTGCGTCCGTCCGTCCGTCCGTGCGTCTGTCCGTTAACATTTTCAAACGACTTCTCCTCTGAAACCGCTGAGCCAATTTTGCTCAAATTTCATATGGAGCCTCCTTAGGATGGGGGAACGAAAAATTGCTAAAATGGTTGCGGTCCGTTGACCAAGATGGCCGCCACGCCCATATATGGTAAAAACCTTTAAAAATCTTCTCCTCCAGAACCGAGAATGCCTTGGGGCTGAACTTTTGCAGGAATCATCGGGGACGGGAGGTCTACCAAAATTGCTAAAAGAATTGTCGTATGTTGACGTTTGACCTTTTTACGGCAAGGTCAATTTTGCTTCCCTATGCATTTGTATGGGAAAAACCTTTAAAAATCTTCTTTTCCAAAACCGAGCATGCCTTATGGCTGAATCTTTGCATATATCTGTGGGAACAGGAGAGCTACCAAAATTGCTAAAATTATGGTGGTACATTGACATTTGACCTTTTTACGGTAAGGTCAATTTTGCTTCCTTATGCATTTGTATGGGAAAAATGTTCAGAATTTCAAACAACTTCTCCTCTGGAGCCTCTGGGCCAATTTTGCTCAAATTTCATATGGAGCCTCCTTAGGGTGGGGAAACAGAAAATTGCTAAAATGGTCACGGTCCGTTGACCAAGATGGCCGCCACGCCCATATATGGTAAAAATCTTTAAAAATCTTCTTCTTCAGAACCGAGAATGCGTTGGGGCTGAACCTTTGCAGGAATCATTGGGGACGGGAGGTCTACCAACATTGCTAAAAAAATTGTCGTACGTTGACATTTGACCTTTTTACAGCAAGGTCAAGTTTGCTTCCCTGTGCATTTGTATGGGAAAAACCTTTAAAAATCTTATTTTCCAAAACCGAGCAGCCTTATGGCTGAATCTTTGCATATATCTTCGGGAACAGGAGGGCTACCAAAATTGCTAAAATAATGGTCATACATTGACATTTGACCTTTTTACGTTAAGGTCAATTTTGCTTCCTTATGCATTTGTATGGAAAAATGTTCAGAATTTCAAACAACTTCTCCTATGGAGCCTCTGGGCCAATTTTGCTTAAATTTCATACGGAGCCTCCTTAGGTAGGGGGAACAAAAGATAGCTAAAATGGTCACGGTTCATTGACCAAGATGGGCGCCATGCCCATATATGGTAAAAACCTTTATAAATCTTCTACTCTAGAACCGAGGATGCTTTGGGGCTGAATGTTTGCATAAATCATCGGGGACAGGGGGTCTACCAAAGTTGCTAAAATAATGGTCATACATTGACATTTAACCTTTTTACGGCAAGGTCAAGTTGCTTCCTTATGCATTTGCATGGGAAAAAACTTTTAAAATCCTTAATCTCCAAAACCGAGGATGGCTTGTGGCTGAATCTTTGCATATATCATCTGGAACAGGCAATCTACCGAAGTTGCTAAAATAATTGTCATACATTGACATTTAACCTTTTTAGGGCGAGGTCAAGTTTGCTTCTGTATGCATTTGTATGGGCCCCATACATTTATATGGAAAAAATGTTGATAATTTCAAATGGCTTTTCCTCAGACGCCTCCGGGCCAGTGTTGCTCAAATTTCATGCGGAGCCTCCGTGGGCAGGAGAATGAAAGATTGCTAAAATGGGTATGGTCCATTGATCAAAATGGCTGCCATACCCATATATGGTAAAAACCTTTAAAAATCGTCTTCTCCATAACCAAATATGCCCTGGGTCCTAATCTTTGCACAAATTACGGGAGACAGGAGACCTACCAAAATTGCTCAAATGATGGTTCTATGTTGACATTTGACCTTTTTGCCTCCAAGGTCAAATTTGCTTCCCTATTTGTGTGGGCCCTATACATTTATATTGAAAGTATCGAAGTGACTTGTAGATCAACAGTAGTTAAAATTGTTCTGATTGGGAATCTGAGATGGCCATCATCTGGTTTATATTTATAATATTTCCCTGCCACTGTGCTGTTTACATGTATAAAATCACGATTCTTCAGAAACCACTTAGCCAATTTCCACCAAATTTCACATTGATCCTTCTGTTAAAATTCAGAAACCACTTAGCCGAATTCCACCAAATTTCACATTGATCCTTCTGCTGAAATGTGTTTGATAGTTTATTCAAATGATCATGCTCCATTGACTGTCAGGCTCATATATTCTTCTTCAAAACTAAGAACTGTTCAAATGATGATATTTTCATTAGTTGCGATGATAGGACTGGCAAAATGTTGCATAACATCTGCATGTCTGCAGTGGCTATGTCACTCAGGTGAGCGAATTGTGGCCCGTGGGCCTCTTGTAAGCAATTGTTGACGCCGCACGACGGACGACGGACATTGACTGACCACAATAGCTCACCATGAGCACTTCGTGCTCAGGTGAGCTAAAAATGAAATTGGCTTAATGTATATACCCGTATATACCCGTATTTTACTACATGTTAAGGGGTAATCTGAGTACGCACATTACACCGACTTGTTAACGTAATGACAACAGGGGAATATATAATACGCAAAGTACAAAATGTATACTCATGCTATATGAGAAATGCGAAGGCCATATTAACCTGCGCAACCACAAAGTCCGATCAGGATCATACTAGTTTGTCGAAATATTCTGTAGTATGTATTGATTCTGATCTGGGACTTCGTTCCCCGCAAATATGATAAAAGCTTTTTTTTCTGAATTTGCACTTTATAGCGTTGATTACTCAATTACTTGCGTACATAAGAACAGATAAATGAAGCTTTAAGGACTGATGCGCATTTGTGTGTCTGGGTTTCTTCCCACTGTTTTTGAGGTTGATCGATAACAAATTTCCCGAATTCACATGGGACAAGAAATAAAGTTTAATTAAGCTTAGGAAATTTGGAAAACAATATACTGCTTTGTGGAGCAAATTGTAGAGAAATAAAAGTCCTTTTAACAATCTGGTAGTACATGTACAAGTTAACCTGCTAAGTTGCCAGACTTAAACTGTATACATAAAAATGATATATATTAAGCGGTATTTATTTATTTATACAATGTTTAAAGCGGGTAACACAATTGACTATAATAACTGGTCTAACTTGTGGCCCTCTGTAAAAACATTCAAATAATAATAAAAAGAAAAAAGAAAATAAAAGAATGAAATATTCACCATATTTACACATACATATTGTAAGAATTAAAATAATTAATCATTATAAGATTGAGAAATCCTAAAATTGGGACTGTCTTAGAGAAGACCGGGTAAACTGTAAATATAGAATAAGTATGGAATGTGTATCAGATGTCGAAACATTAAAGAATCTCAAAAGGCACATTAAAGTATATCACAGGCAATTTTGAAATGTACGATTTAAACGTAAAACAAACTATAAGAGGGTCTTGCAAAAAAGTTTTGTCACTGGGTTCGGATTACTTCAGTGCTACGTTTTATCAAACATATTTTTATTACAAACCTTCAAAGTATTCCCCCTTTACTGATACACATTTTTGAAACCTTTTTACCCAGTCGCAAAAAGCAGATAAATAGTCTTCTTTTGGTATCTGTTGGAGACACTGATAAAGGGTGCTGCCAAGAGAACTTCTAGACGTTTACTTATTTCCAGAAAGCATTTTCTTAAGCCTTGGAAATAAAAAGAAGACACAGGGACTCAGGTCAGGTGAATAAGGTGGATGGTTTAAAACTGCCACCTTTTCAGAAGCCAAAAAAGACTTAACAACCTGACACTTATGAGAGGAGGCGTTGTCATGTAAAAAGTGGACTCCTGACAATCCTTTGCTTGGTCGTTTCTTGTTGTAAAAGTCTTTCACTTTCTTCAGTGCAGAATTCTTGTAGAATCGGCCAGTGACTGTATGACCAGATGGACAAGGCACTTGAACGACTGGCCCACTTGAATTAAAGAAAATTGCGTACATCTTTTTCGAACTTATGGTTCTCTTGGCAGTACATGGACGTTTTTGATCTTTTCGCTTCCATTGCTTATTATGAGCCTTTCTTTGTGGCTCAAAGGTTTCATCACCTGTTAGCAAGTTAGAAGTAACCCGACTATTACAGCCTTTGTATGTTTTCAAAAGTTCCCGGGCACATTTAAGGCGTTGTGTCTTTTGCTCCTCAGTAAGCAAATGAGGTACCTACCTAGCGCAAACCTTTCTCAGGCCCAAACGCTTTTACAGAATTGTTTGCACACTGCCTTCTGATATGCCAGTACAACTAGCTATATCTTTGACGACAATCGCGCGTCCTGTTCGACTAGAATCTTTACAGCAGCGATGTTAGCCTTGGTAACAGAGGTTTTAGGCATTGCAGGACGGGTATCATCTTCAACAGAACATTTCCCAGCTTTAAAAGCTTTAACCCACCTAAACACTGTGCGCACTGAAATGGTCTGAGGGCCATATTTACAACACAATTCATTAAATATCTGCTTTGAATCTATATTAAGCCTAATGCGGCATTTAATATAGCTACGAATTTCAGTCTACTGGTCCATGTTCCAATGTAACAAGTAAATTGGTCAGTATATATGGCTGCATCTATTTCAATTTGAAATAACTCGGTCAGTTGGAAATCAATTTGCACGAAATAAACGGGTATCATTAGCTATTCAACACACCATTCAAGTGCAGTTAAGCATTTTAAAATATACGAAAACTTTTGCACGACCCTCGTATATGTAATTCAGAACAGGGAACAAGGCTATCACAACCTTCATCTTAAAATATTAAGTCTAGGCAATGTAACTCTGCTCGAAGATGCAATATGGATAACACGGCAAACATACACACAAAAGGAGAACCAGTCATCTACTTCCTCACGCATCACCACCCACCTCTCGGGGAACAGTCTGCGACGGAAGGGGATCCAAAGTGTGCAGAATCGACTACTGACACCTGCGTCATCGAACAAATGCACATTTGTCAAAGGTAATAAAGATCACAAAAGGCTGCCATTTTCTAATAATGCCTAACTCATGGGGTTTTATACTTTTATTGAAATGTTTAATGACTGAGTTTCTAATTGCATGAGGCAGGTTATTCCTATAAGCCGAGCATGAAAGACACCGCTATACAGGGTCATGCGTGAGTGTGTCATTTTCTTCGGATCTCAGGTTTAGCTATAATAACTATATTATATATAAGAACTATGCCAAAACCCAAACAAACTATTGTCGAATTTGGAAGAGCGCAGATAGAGTCGACAGTTTCGGCTTATTGTGTTCATGTGAGTTAAAAGTAGTAATTCGGAGCATGTGTTTTTGTTTTGTTTTGTTTTATAGACGATGAAATAGATCTAAATATTAATATTTACTGTTTTCAAGATATACCGCTTATCAAAGGGGTGGGGTGTTGAAATGTGTGTTCATGTACGAATCACTACAGGCTGATTTTCATCTATACAAAGATCATCTACACAAAGATATTATTCAATGGATTTTATAGTACGTTTCATTATTGTCGTATGCTTAATTGTTCAAACAGCATGTAGGATTACACTGTCGCCAGACATCTTGTGCTGAATCTCCCTGCGACACACGCAAGCACCAGTGTTTCGTTTCGCAATTTCATGGGAACAGAGAAGTACACATGCTTTCAGGGATATAGGACTGGTAACGTCAGAGTTATTTTCTTTCGATAAAATGCTGTTGGCCCTTTTCCATGGCTGATAGAGTTTACTGAGGAGTCGTTAAGGAGACATATTTGATGATAACTCTGAGATTTGTTGTTGTTTTTTTTTGTCTCCATAAAACATAATTAGGTCGTGGGTACTCAATGGAAGCGCCTGCGCTTCTAATGAGAACCTATAAAATGTTTGTTCTTTTTTTGTTGAGAAATAAGAAAAAATATGCCATTATTATCATCTGATACTTCTTAACAACATTCTGGTTTGGTTGATATATTAATCTACATTATTTTACAAAAGCGTAGATACTCCTATATAAACAAGTAAGGCGGAATTGGCTGTAAGCTCAAACTGATACTCGGTGGGAGCTAATGACCCCCTGTGTCATAGCCAGTTTGGACCCCGGGGGCATGTTGGCAGGATTTATGCAGGATTTGCACGGGTTTCCCATCTAATATTCATTCAGTATAGGTAACAAGAGGGCCATGATGGCCCTGTAATGCTCACCTCAGTATTATAGCACTTAGAGAACCTGACCTATAAATGATCAAGGCAAACATTCTGACCAAGATTCAAGATGATTATGTTAACAAGACAATGTGGCATGCCTAATGGACCATGCAATATAGATCAAGGTCAAATATAAGTGACTGCACTCAAGAGGTTATTCTAAGATGCATGCAGGTGCTAAAATGTGTTTTTGGTGATTATGTGGACTGCCAAATAATAACACATCACACAGTTGATTAGGATTGGTCATTGTCAGTAATGACAGACGAACAAGAGGACTGCCAAAGTCCTGACCAGCCTACTCATTTGCATGTTTTAATCATTGTATCTGCTCTCCACTCACATAATCATTGGAAACAGTAGATCAACAGAGGGCAATGACATTAATGCGAACATGCGGGTGTGAATGATGATCTGAACCAGCGCGCGCATTTTTAACGCAATTGCCTGAACACAACTCCAGATAACTATTCAACCAAAAAGTACTGATATTGTTCTTACTTCTGCACGAAAAGATATGTTGTGGGTACTCGTTAGAAGCGCCTCGGTGACTAGTACCCACAACATATGTTTTTGTTTCGTGTACATATGTGTATATCCCCTTTACTCTGTCGCTATATTTAGAGACCCATTTTCGTATAACATTATCAATATAGTGGAAAAAATAAATAAGTTACTTACATATATCATATACATTGTAATCTTGCACATTCCATTTCCAAATATCCAGTGTGGAATAGCGTATAAAGTAGCAGTAAATGGCAGTACAATCACCACAAAGGCAAAGTCGGATATAGCTAGATTTATAACAAAATAGTTCGTGGCGTTTTTGTCACCGTATCTAACAAGAGTGTATATCACTAGGGCGTTTCCAAGGGTTCCTATCACTGTTAGTATTCCCCATATTGTAGGCACGAGAATAGCGTACATTTCCTGGTTGGGTAGCTCATCATCTATATAGTCCGAGTAGTTCGTGCTATTTTCGGGTCCGTCAGTGGCCAGAATTGTTGATGAATCAATTGTGCTCGCCATGGTTTGGTGATTTATTTCCAAAAAATACAAAGCTGCCAGAAACTACTGTTGCTAGGAAGGCTGAAAAAGAGAAAGGAAATCTGCTACAGCATTAAAGGATTTGTTTTACTATCTGTCCAGTCTATCACATATACAAACTCCTGGGACTAGTTAGTCGATTCATCGTCGGCTTAGGACTGGATATACGTTAGTGGAGGTATCGCTGTAAAATTTGTTTATTCTCCGTTTTGAAAGGGGGTGTGTATTTTGAGGGTGGCGGGGGAGGAATGGGGGCTTTGTTTGCAGAAATGCATCAGTAAGTCACAAAAGTTGACTTCCTTTTAAAAATGTCTGAACTCTGCCAAGTGTATCTAGTTCCTTTAATCTAATTATTGAATTTTATACTTTACATTATTTCAGAAAATAATACTAATATATTTTAATGTTATGTTTTCAATAGTTATACTCCTGTTACTCCTACGAGGGCGAGTCAATAAAAAACCAGCCTAACTTATTTCTGGGTGAGATCGATCTCTTCTTTTTCGATGTAATTGCCCTCTAGAATGATCCACTTGGACCAACGGTGTTCCAGTGCCATCAGCCCAGAACTGAAGAAGCCAGGGTCCTTGCCTAACCCACTCCTCAACTGCCGACACGACTTCTTCGTTGGACCGGAAATGACGTCCACGGATATCCTTTTTCAAGTTTGGGAATAGGAAATAGTCACTAGGAGCTAAGTCCGGAGAATAGGCGGGGTGCGGTATTAGCTCGTACCCATTCCGCTCAACAGCATCCATTGCAATTTTGCAAGTGTTGACTCTCGCATTGTCCTGTTGGAGCAGAATCCCTTTGGAGAGTTTACCTCGGCGTTTTTCACGGATCACAGTTCTCAGTTGGTCGAGCAAATTTGCATAATACGCAACTGTTATTGTACTTTTCTTTGCTAGAAAGTCCAACATAATAACGCCTTGTGCATCCCAAAACACAGTTGCCATCACCTTGCCAGCAGAGGGTTGCGTTTTGAACTTCTTTGGCCTCGGAGACTCCGGACCTACACTCTGGCGACTTTGAGCTTTATTCTCTGGCTCATAATAATGGACCCAGGTCTCATCTACAGTCACCAGACGTGAAAGGAAATCATCTTCCTTTGACCTAAACCGCTTCAACAATGCGCTGTATACTGATGCTCTGTTTGCTCGTCGCTAAGGGATTTTGGGATCCAACGGGCTGTTAGCTTGTGCATACCCAAGCGATCATGTAAAGTTGTTGAAACGCTACCATGTGAAATGTGTAATGCATTCGCTATTTCTTCCACCTTAATTCGCCTATCGGAGTACACCAGATCCCGTACTCTGTTACACATTTCTTCATCGGTGGCATCTGATGGGCGTCCAGACCTGGTTTCGTCTTCTAAAGACGTTCTACTGCGTTTGAATTCCCCAACCCAGAATTTAACTTGTGCATACGATGGTGCAGAAGACCCATAAATATTGGTCAACTCGCAATGTATTTCCTGACCTGATTTCCCTTTCAAATACAAGTACCGAATTATAGCACGGTACTCAACTTTTGACGAAAAGCTTACTTTTGCAATCGCTAGCCATGTTTGACATTCAATATCTTATGAGTGAATGACTAGATAAGGGTGCAATTTTGCCCTCAGGCCTAAAACATGTATTGAAACAAGGCATGAAAATCTTGGGTGTCTCGGTCAATTGGAAATGGGATAGGCTGGTTACTTATTGACTTGCCCTCGTATTACAAATACGAGACCGGGCGTAGCCTAAATTTGATCAAATCACATTGCTTATCACAGTCAAAATGGCTCAGTCTATTCAAAATTTGGTTGAACAGCGTTTCTATTACGTTGGCACGCTCATTATTATTATACTCAAATGAATTACTACACCTGGTAGACGCAGTCAGTTGATTCTTTTAACTTTTTTGAAATTTTTGATTTTTTTTTATATGCATTTGTCACAGATGTGTCCGGCATTCTCCATCGTCGACCTCGACAATATAGGTTAACACACTTATACAAATAAAATCTTCTTCCTTATAGATTGGACAGGTTCTTGTCTGATTTTAGGTGTGTCTGTGATTTATTTATTCTTTTTCATCAGAAATCTTTTATTTCATGTACACAGTGTAGGTCCTTGTCAAGCGTTTAAGGTCCTTTGTCAGCACATGTCGCAGAACTCAGACTCAGGTCCACTCGACTCCGAGTTAAACATCAGGAATATGAATATCAAAATCAAACAGAATAATAATGGAAGGAACGAAAGAAAGAGAGAATGACAAGAAATCGGAGGGGTATATTGCATTGGTTAGTTTGTTCGTTCGTTCGATCATCCGTTCGTTCGACACACTTTGCATAGAGATAGGATCTTGAAATTTTATATGTAGAATCAGGATGAAAATAGCTAGACTCTTACGCGTTCCGTTGGACGTAGTTCCAGAGCTATGTTCCTTTTTTTCAGCAGATATAATAGGCTCTAGTCAGCAAGAAGTCTCGAAACATGTTTGATTAGACCCTTGAAACTCGGTATGCTGATTGGGAATAGAGAATAAAGAGTCGGTTACCCGATTAACTGTATTTTTACGGAGTTTTTGCCGCTTGTTATATAATGGCAATAAAATCTTGTCAGCAAGATATCTCGAAAAACTATTTGAGCTAATGTAGAGCCTTGCCGAGACTTTGTGTGCTTATATGGTATGACGGGTGGATTATCCGACCGGCCCGACATGACCCTAACAGTGTTTACTGGACCTCAAAACCAAATCTAACAAAGAATCTAAAAGAAGTGACAAAAGTACAAAACCCATTACAAGTGGATCCGGGGTTCTTAGGAAGGTAAATAAATACACTTCCGAGAGAGATGACTTGAAGTTTACAGTTATGCTTTCAGTCCGACATCTACTATTTGCACAAGGAAACGTACAATAATAAAGAAATAAGGAAAAAGAAGCGTAGCAAGAAATCTCAAATCTCTGTTTGATGTATGTTCATCTAGCGATATGCCTAAGGACAAATAGACCTTTGCAAACTGTGTAGACCAAGATCAGACGCCACATTACTCGGCGTCTGATCAGGATCTGCAGTGTTTGGCATACAACAAACAAACAGCAATATTACGGACACATCTAGAGTAGAATGGACTATTTCAAATTTTACGATAAGTATGGTGAGTAGATAAGGCATCCCAAAACGTAGGGTAAACTACGGAATCACTTAATATCGATTTAAAATGTGGATATATCCAAGGGAGGTGCTTAATTAAACTCCTCCCCCCCCCCTCCCCCCCCCCCCCCCCCCCGGTCTCGACGAGAAAATTTTACTTCAGCACTATATTTACAGGGATACTTACACGATAGGTGATACGGAATCTACGCTCTGAAAGACTGGGCCCTAAATAACAACAACAGCAACAATCATTTGAATTTTCATTATAATTCGTTAACTTAAACTCTTAAATTCTAGTATATCTAAAAGAAATCCGTAGAAACGATATGGGATGAGCTTTCCACAGAACCTCTCTATTACAGAATCCGATATATGCCCAGAAGTAGAACGAGTGAAATCACTATGTATTGTCATTTTGTAATTTGTCAGTAGACCGCATCATTATGTATTTCTGTCAGTTACGATTTAAAGAAGGCATCCCAGGCTATACACATCCCCTCGCACAAGACTACTTGGTGTGGGCAAACACTGAACTGGGGAATTTCATGACATATAATAGTTATGTGAATAAAGAAACAAAAAGCCTGCGACCTTAATGACATTGTTTGTTTGTGTTGAGGTTTTACGGCCCAGTCAACTCAATGGGATCATGTCGAGCGTGGTCAGTTTACCTAACCAAACTTTTACTGGACAGGCTTAGTCCTCTAAGCGGTTAACCAGTATTGTGCACATTCTATCGCCAGAAACTGACAACTGCCCTTCTTGAATCAGAGGAAGGGAGAGAATGACCGTAGAAAATATATCATGTTCAAATCTCCACGAAAGAATGTTGCCGACTCGGCAGGGATCGAACCCGACACCTCCTGATCACCAGTCGAATGCGCATCCAACTGAGTCGCCGAAGGCCGGCTGACCTTTACATTAAGGTACAGTATTATCAACATTCAGATTTTCAGGTTGGGAGGGATTAGATCTCACATGATAGAAAATATTTCAGTCATGTCAACATTGACCTTGAGCCCAGGACCCTGCTCGAGATATTATCATATCCACAAATGTGTGAAGATATATAAAAATCCGTTGATATATGCAGGGGCAAGAGCGATGACAAAGCCACATTTACCTTAACCTTGAGGCGTTCCCACAATCTATTTTTGAGCAGAAATAAGAAACAATGTGTAACCCTGTAAACCCCGGTTTTACTATATAAAAGTGGGTTTAAATGGGTCAAAATTATATAGACTTGTTTTCGTGATTTTGTGCGGATGCGCAAGCTAATCTGCGCTACCATTGCTCCCACACGGATGGAGAGGTTCAAATTATAATATCATTATAAAAACTCTGCATTTAGCCTGTATCAATACAAAACTGTCTTCATAGTTAACAAGAAATATATTGATAAGACCGGGCGGATGCGCAAATTCCACATGGTATGACTACGATAGTCAATTGCTCAAAGCACTACCAACAACCTAGGTCATATGGAGACCAACAAACCTAAATTATAATTCCCGACTGCAGCCCCAAACAGGCATCGATAAAAAGTCATTTAATTTTCTTAGGTTTGTTGTCCATATTACCTAATTAAGGTCATGCCAGACAATTAATAAGCACTTTCCTTCGCGAATTTCACAAGATTGCCAGTCAACCACATAGGAATGGCTAGTCTTTCAAGGCCATACGATCAGCCATTTTTTGTTACCAAACTAGAAATAGCGTACGATTAGTCAGTATAGTCTATATAGGCTAATCGTACGGGACCGTACCTTTAGCCAATATAGGCTAATCGTACGGGGCCGTACGATTAACCAATATAGGCTATTCGTACGGGGCCGTACGAATAGCCACTGCCTATATTTAAATACATTGATGAATGCAGGGGCTAGAGCGATGACAAAGGTTTTTCTTAAAAAAATAGCCACAGTTACTTTGACCTTAAGTCCAGCAACCTGAAAGTTGAACTTGCTCAAAGTATCATCATACCGAATATTTATGTGAGGTTATATTAAAATCCATTGATAAATGTAGGCACCAGAGCGATGACAAAGTTTTTTTCTTAAAATAGACCTTGACCTTGATCCCAGCACTCTGAAAGTTTAACTTGCTCGAGATATAATCATACCACATATTTGTGTGAAGTTATGATAAAATCCATCGATAAATGTAGGCACTAGAGCCATAACAAAGTTGTTGTTTTTTTTATCTAAAAAAAGCTACTGTGTAACAGTGACCTTGACCTTGAGCCTAGCATCCTGAAAGTTAATCTTGCTCGAGATATTTTAATATCCACAATTTGTGTGAAGTTATATTGAAATCCATTGATAAATTGATCCATTGATAAATGAAAGCACTAGAGCAATGAAATAGTTCTCTCTTTTTTTTTCTAAAAACAACCACAGTGACATTGATCTTGAGCCCAATTCCCTGAAAGGCAAATTTGCTCGAGATATTATCATACCAAACTTTTGTGTGAAATTAAAATCCATCAATAAAGGTAGAAGCTAGAGAGATGACAAAGTTTCTTTTTTCTAAAAATAGTCACATTGACCTTGACCTTGAGCCCAGGACCCTGAAAGTCGAATTTATCAGAGATATTATTCTACCTAACATTTGTGTGAAGTTATATTAAAATCGATCGATAAATGTAAGCGCTAGAGCGATGACAAAGGTTTGCTAAAAATAGCCACAGTGACCTTGACCTTTAGCCTAAGACCCTGAAATGCGAACTTGCTCGAGATATTATCATACAGTATGTCCTTTTGGTTTTCTGCTTGTAGTGGTTTGATTGTGCCATTGCTGGATGTCCCGGTGACGTAAGACACCCGACACATTCGCCACACATAAGCCATACGACCATGAGTGCAAAAATGAGTAGTTTCAACTTTAGAAAGAAAGTATACTATTTTGAAGTTTATGATCAATTTCAGGATACAACCAGGCCATCAGTAAAACATTTTTTATCCTATATTTATCCTGAAAGGGATAGTATACGTATCTTAACACTACATTTGAAGCAACCCATATCTTACATGTATAATAAGAAAGATTATCATCATTTTTGCATTTCTTACGTCAAAAGTTTACAAAATTTGAAGAATAAAATCTTGTTTTAAAATATATTTCTTCCCTCAAAATCAATGTCTATGTGTTAAGAAAGCCTTTAACGAAAACATAGAGTCGAAATTTCATAGAGATCGGATGATAAATAATAATTTTATTGAAGTTTCTAATATTTGCAAAACTAGAACCTTAAATATATATTTAAAATTGTTACTTAGTCGTAAAAAATAGCTGTGTTTCCGCTAACATGCTGAAAAAAATTTGGTCGGTAGGTAGGAGAAACTTTTTTTTTTTATTTTTCTATTTTTTTCTCCAGAAAAGAACAGGGTCGGGCCTGTAATTTTATGAAAATACAGGTATTTTGTTGAGGGTCGGTGCTTTACTTTTTTTTTTGCATTTTTACTGATAAAACATAGCAGAGTCGGGTGTTTGGAACAGGGTCGGTCGGGTTAGCGGAAACATAGCTATTTTTTTACGCCTTAGTTACTTTAATTAAGAATACAAAATCAAACTATGTGTTATGACAATATGAATAGTTAATGCTTATTTAAGAAGCTTTCTCCGTTAAATCATAGGAAGTAAATAGGTGCACACTAGAACTGAATCAATCAGAACCCCGACCCACCGGCGGGCAATTAAAGAGGTAAGCAAAGTAGTCAACCGTGATTGGATTAACCGCTAAGCAAGCAGACTGTATTATGACATCACTGTTATACCCTTTTCGTTTATAACATATGACAATGATCAGAAAATTCAGGTTTCCCTACAATTTTTCTAAACTTATACACCAAGCCACCATAAAATTCAGGTTCCAATAGGCCTTGTAGCAGAAGTGTTTTTAGGCAGGTATCGAATTAAGAAACCAATTCGTTGTGTCGACGATTAAACTTAGAAAAAGTCTATGTTTTCCTTATTGGAGAAGTTTGGCAGTCAAAGTTTTGTTACGATATGACTAAATACTCTTCCAAACCGAATAAACTAAGAAATGTAAACACGATAAGAGGGGGTACGAGGAACGTCGCCATCCAAAAACGGGAAATTAATAGTATCAAAATCATCGCATTTGTCATAAATTTTAGATGAAACAAAAATGTTAGAAATTAATAAATGCAAATCTAATTCGGTATCAGTAGAATTAGGCGTAAAACATAGCTGTGTTTTCCGCTAACATGCTGAAAAAATTTGGTCGGTAGGTAGGAGAAACTTTTTTATTTTTCTATTTTTTTCTCCAAAAGAACAGGGTCGGGCCTGTAATTTTATGAAAATACAGGTATTTTGTTGAGGCTCGGTGCTTTACTTTTTTATTTTGCATTTTACTGATAAAAAATAGCAGAGTCGGGTGTTTGAAACAGGGTCGGTCGGGTTAGCGAAAACACAGCTATTTTTTACGCCTTAGCTTTGTTCAATTACAATTCAGTAGAATAAATTTGAGTGACCATTCCTTCAAAGCAAAGCTTGATAATATTCAAAAGGTCGTCCAAATATCTAGAAGTTGAGTTAGAAGCTTCAATAATATCAGCTTGTGTCTCATCAGAAAGAGACATCATAATATCTCTTTCATAAGACAACAAAAACAAAACGGCTACAAGAGGAGCACAATTAGTACCCATCGGAATTTCCACAATTTGTCTTTGTAACTTAGCGCCAAATCCAATGAAAATGTTATCTAAAGGGTATGGTAATGCATCACAAACGATTTGACAAGACCAAAGTTTTAACGGTTACCGGTTTTGATCATCAGAAATTTAATCTGTTTTTATATAGGTCTTGTTGTATGATTTAACAACTTTGAAATTAGGGCTTCTTAATTAGAGTACATCCCCAGCTATCATTCTGCTTAAACCTATAACGGACCATTGTCGGTCAGACAGGTTTCCGAGATAGATTTTAGCAGAATGCTAACTGGGAATTGATTAAACAGAGATATGCTGCCAGCCACAGAATCAGTATGACTCACCATTATAATGATATGCACTATCTGAAGAGTGTATATTTATATAAATATTCAAATGAAGCAAAATACAAGGAGAAACACATCAAACATAGTTATAAAACGATCTCTTGAATGTCGTAAAAGTTGCAAAATGATCGCATGCATGTCGTGAAAGTTGTAACACGACCGCATGCATGCACGTCAAAACACAAGCACCTGCATCTGATGTCAGCCTTTAATAACGAATTTAGAACAAACAATCATAATCTGTGGACACACGGGACAAGAGTCCTAAAAACACCATCAGAATTTGTTGAAACATTTTGAAATATCTCGATACGCACGATCACCACCACAAAGTTAATTTATTTAAAGGGAGAGGAACCAAACACGCAGACTGCTTTCGTTCTCATCCTATAAAATGTATTACTTATATGTATACATCAAAGTGTTAAAATAAAATATGTTTAAACTAATTTATTTAGTCGCCGTCTGTGCACCAGAGATATTTCCGTCTGGTAGCACTTAAAGCACGTTTAAACATTTTTACACATATCGATATTTCCCATGAGAAATCATGATCACATTATGACTAAGGTAGAGTTCTATTAAAGTTCTATGTAATCTTTATTATCTGATTACTTATTATTTATAAAACTCAATTCCATTTGCATGTGTTTATTTCCTGTGTCGCGCACCGATAAATCTCATGTACCAATCCCACGGTGTCTGCAGATAATGCCCTCATTTGAAGTATTCTCTAGTGAGAAACATAATTTCATTAAACACCAGTTGTTATTTGATGGAAAACCGTCGTTGTTTCTGATTGTTAAAACCAAAAACCAACTCAGTTTTCCAAAATGAGTTATGCTCGAACAGTGGGGCTCATGTTTGCGTAGCGGGACACATCAGGCCAAAAAAAAAAAAAAAAAAAAAAAGATGGCATTTTGATGTTCAAGTAAATGCTTGGATAGGAGTGCGCAGTCTGATCTGAACTTCTCAGTTTAGTCCTTTGAGGCCTATACTTGTTAACGTTGACGTAATGTTCCTGCGTCTTAAACTGCACCAAGGGTGATCATTGTCTTGACGAAATAAAATTACTAAACATTAAAAGGGCCATTGAAAATTGTAGCAGACGACATTTATTTATTTGTTTTCAATTTTTCCGAGAAAATAAGGCTTGACACGTCAGAAGAGTCGCACGACATGCCACGCCTTATTTTCGAAAAACAAAATGTATATAAGCTATTAGAATATCGCCTGATGATGTTATGAAAGGTTACTTTTTGAAGAATATATGAATCTGACGCTCTATATCACGTCTCGAAGATATTAATATATGGACTACGCGAGACTTATGCGTATCGTGTGACCTTGTGATCTGGAAATATCCACTTGACGTGATACTGAACGACAGATCACGTTACTGTATGGGCGTAGATAATCTTATTTGCCATTCTCAGGAAGCGCTCTATGAAAGGCCATGGACTGGTCCAATGCTATTTTCCATGGACTGCTCAACATTGCTCAACATAACCAATTATAACGTTTCAGATCAAAGCTTTGTCTACGTTTAGCACACATGGGGTGCAAAGCGTAGACCAGTCTTTTTATGAAAGCTAACTCTCATATTGTGTACATTCGCAAAATATAATCTATGTATCCACACTTTGCATATGCATATATATGTATTCTTGAAAACCCATTTTCGTTTTGAAACGCAAGCATTGTATCGCCCAATAGAATCTCACCTGAACATCTGCTGTTCCATTGTTAACAAACCATAACGACACCAGCTCCGAGGAGTGCCGAAGGAAAACAATTCTTTTCTGCACAGATCCATTCTTTCCCAGCGAAAATGGTTTTCAAGTATAAGTATATTGGAAGTACCCAGACCCAAACTGTCACCGTGCAACATTAGATCTAATTAAACGTCTATTTTCTGCTCAGTAGAATATCGTCTGCACGTCTGCAGTTGCATTCACACAAACAATAACGACCCCGGTGCTGAGGCTGGCAAAATAAAAATTCTATTCTCATGATTCGGGTCAGATGGCTTAGCCCACTTGCAAAATCACAAGAGACAAATTATAACACCTGCTCGGACTGCGAAGTGGAGCATGCTGATCTAAGAATTTGCACAGAGCACACGAATACAAAGTTAAGGCAAGCTGGCATGTCTTCCCGCCGTGCTGTAACACCTAATTTGGTTTCCCGACAGAGATGATAATCAAATCAAGCTAAACCTTAAAGCTGTAATTAAAATTGTAGCAGACGACATTCTATAACTTTATATTAGTTTTCAGAGAAAATGAGGGCTGACATTTCGTGTAAATCATCTGCGAAGCAGACGTTTCACATGAAATACAAAGTCTTATTTTCTCTGAAAAATACAAACGATAATGAAAATGTCGTCTGCTGTAGTTGCAATTAGCCGTCTAAGGGCTAATAAGGTAATAATTATACATGCCGCGCCAAGTGAAAAGGTGTCTGAAACGTGTAGAAAGAGCAAGAACACATGCCCAGATAAGCAAGTGCATTCACACAGGCTGATAAGAGATTCGCTGTCTGCTAACAGAATTATTTGATTCTGCAGAATGTTTCATTAAACATTAAATTTCTTGGCCAGTTTGTGCAGATGAGCGAACTGATCTGCCTATCACTATACTCTTATGTCCCAAATGCCTTCGTAGGCTTGACGCGGAGCATAATAAGATGAAGTTGATGAACGCCTCGAGGCTATGGAACTAACACAATAACCTGATATTCTCTTTTTGTGATTTTGGTAGGTTTCAGGAGCTACAATATGTAAGTATACTTACGCCAATGTGCTCCCAAAGCTGAGACATAACTTTGATATATCAAGTACAAAACAGAGTTTGTTTTAGAAATATTATTATAGTGCCGTGTGGTTGCATTGAAAGGTCTCCTCTTCATCACTATAGTGTAGATTATAGTTTTACAAAATAGTTCCGTTTAAGACAGAGCCATTGTCAAAGGAACATAATGCCCAGAAATGCAAACAGAAAATCACAACAAGTTGTCTCTCATGTGAAAAATGGCGGATACACTATTACTCGATGAATGTTTACTGTCGTGCCAATGTACTTTTAATATTGGAATAATCCAGGGTCAAGGTAAAGCAGGGTGTTACGGGTATAAATAATGCCACTCGGTACTTTCCGGTTCACCCAGTCCGTTTGATTGAGAAAGTGGTTTCTTGCAAGTGTATTGGATCATAGCTCAAACAGTAAGTTCGTTGTCCATAAAGTCAAGAACTAAATCGACGGTCGGAGGTTTGATCCCTGTAAAGTTTTCTTTTTACTCATAACAAATATTTTATCTCTGTGCGTGTTTTTTTTTTTTTTTTTTTTTTTTTTTTTTTTTTTTATTTATTTTTCCTTTCCTTTTTCATCTAAATCACCGCGATGAAAAAATTATTATGCTGTTTAACACTAACCACGCTATGGGCAGATTCAGCAGTCGACAAACTGATGTAATTTTTCTTATTTTTTCCTCCAGAAAATAGGATTAAATCAAAGAGACAGTTTGCATGAAATGTCAAATTTTATTTTCTTTGGAAAAATAAGGAAACGATTTCAAAATATCTGCTGAAATAATTACCAAACATGCTCAACGCTAATACAAAAAGGTCTTTAACACGTGTAATGATTAGCTCTTATTGCATTCGAATAGCGAAGGTCAAACTCAACCTGTGCATCCGCACAGTCTCATCTGGATCTTCTCTTGATTGTTCCTGTCCATTCATATATTCTATTGTAGCCATTAATTTTGTAAGAGGACAAAGGTCCTGAGTGGACTGTATGATGATAAAGTGTTGGGATAACGACGTAATAGCTTGTTGTTTATTACCAAGAAAAAAAAAAAAAAAAAAAAAAAGAAGAGAGAAAAATGCCATTTAACCCTAAACATTCTGACACCTTACCATACTTGCCTCAAATCTAAAGAAGATGATTCAACTACCTGTTAATTTATCTAAAATTGCCAGATGAGAAACATTCAGTAACGACTATAATCACTCCGCGTTCTGCTCTAGGTCCACACTGTTTTCTCAGACTTCGAGTAAATACAGTAAGAGCCGGGGCCTAATGATATATGAACAGCAGATGCAATAACGCCCATTTAGACGTTTTTTTTTTTTTTTTTTTTTTTTTTTTTTTTTTTTTTTGTAACTGGGTATGAAAAGAAAAGCAAATAATTTATAAGCCACAACTGATATAAAAATTTCAAAGTAACGTACTGAAAAAAAAAACAAAAAAAAAAAACCCAAAAAAACAACAAAAAACTCCCCAAAAAACAGAGAGATTGCACGGTGCTAATACAGGAATTTATTCTACTCAAGACAGTCATACCCCAGTGATGTTTCCACTGCACCACGCCGTCCACTGTGACAATGTGGCGCTATTGCCGAACGCTTCACGGATAAGTCCGAAAATGTCCGAGATGCTATTTTTAGTCATGCTTACCTAAAAACGGATTTTTGATTAACTCGTCCAACCTTTGACATCGTCCAACCTTTGACACGAAAGTAAACATTCATCGAGTTATACCGCGTATATCCGTTCCCATTAATCCCTCCAACAATTTTAGTAGGAGCTAGTTATGGACTAAATGGTATAGAGTTGCTATTGCTATAGTAGTATATATATAGTACGGCAACTTTAAACTGAGACATTAGCATATTCCGTGAACTCGATTCGGCAATCATCGGTTTCCGAATGACAAAGTTAGCCGTACATTGGGGTAAACCAAAATATATTAATATTTGAAGTAACAGTTTCGCGGTTAGCCTTATAGATACCGAGATACCGTTCGTAAGGCGCTAAATTTCCAATCACAGGGTCGTGGGTTCGACTCTCAGCAGAAGAGTGCGATTTTTTATCGCCTTTTTATGCGATAATTAAGACGTATGTGTCTAAATATGTTACTTCAGGTATATAATTTAATTCGGCCAGTAATTGGCATTTATAGATAGCTTTCTTCCTGCGGTCGGAATCTAACATGTAAAACCGATCTAAACAGACACTCTTTAAACAAGCTGTGAACTCTGAGGAGCCAGGTATCTGCTTAATGCAGTCTGAAAGTAATACAGAAAGTTCCCAGAGCTGCATCATTCCCATCCTGCAATAAGCAGCAATCTGTCTTAAAGACCACATGAAATCATTTTTGAGTGGCCGCTAAAGAGAAGTTTCATTGTACGAAGAAACTGCAGACCTCCAATACAACACGGTTCCAATACATCTCGTCACTCATGGCCAATTGTTATGCAAAGAAATAAGTGACGCGAATATCCGGACATGAATAGAGCGAGCTAAAAAGGTGGCTATTTCAGGTGGGTTGTCGACAATCTGGGGCTTTTGTCGTCTAGGAGGGCGTTATTTTAAATATCAGAGAATGCCTTTCTGCGCGGAATTAAATTCCATACAACCATTACGAAAATACGCCTATATATTTTTGACCCCCGTCAACCCCACTTTTATATAGTATGAATGGGGTTTACAGGGGTATACATAGTTTTTCTTATTTCTGCTCAAAAACATAGATTGTAGTACCCGTTAGAACCGCCTCGGCGAGGCGGTTCTAACGAGTACCCACAATCTATGTTTTGAGCAGAAATATGAAAAATATCAGAATTTTTTATCTGAAAATTTTCCTTTTTTTTGGTTGTAAAGTTTTCAATATATTTGAATAGGCGTATTTTCGTAATGCCAGCACCAAAATTTACGTCAAAATATAGCTACGGTTCCTGGAATTTATTTCATTCTGGCGACAATCGCTCCAAATTTGGTGTCATTTTAAACGATTTACCCATTAAAATTAATGTTTTCAGCCATATCTGCATCTTGTGTAACGACTTGAATTGGTATTACAATCAATCATAACAATGCAAACCATCAATGCAACCAACAAAAACGGAAAAAAAATGCTAAATTTATAGGGCAGAATGAGCTGCGCGTGCGGATATGAGTGACAAAATGTTTTATGAGTGACGAGAGCAACGAAATTGGAAATAGATGTATGTTTCAGCTCGTAAAACAAATGCTTATTTAAAAATATTTAAAAAAAATAAGTACTTATCTTGGCATTTAATGCCCCTACAGGAGCGGATCCCAACAGGAGCGGATCCAGGAAAATTTCCGAGGGAGTTCGATTTATTCATATTACCGTACATATTCTACGTATTCGGACAGACAGGCCTGAGCAAACGGTGTAGACCCAGATAAGACGCCGCACGACACTGTTTGCCACTCACCCAGCAATTTTCAAACATTTACAGGTAGTAAAATTCGTTGACTTTTTGAAGAGAAGGAAAAGTGTCCGAAATCTATCAGATTTATCCAAAATTTCCAATGTAAATGAAATTTCGAGTCAAAGGGAGATTCGAAAGAACCCTCTGACCCCGCTTTGAATCCGCCACTGCACTCTATCCATAGGCAATGTCCTCAGCTATAGTTAGGCTCTTCTGTTTAACATAACGCCCACGAACGCTTTAAAATTAAATTAGTATGCAATTGGGTTAGGGGAAATTCCCTTAAAAATACGCAAAGAGGACATGCTAGCTTAATATTTTTTTATTCATCTCAAATGAAAGCTGAGCTTAAGTTCTGAGGGGTTGTGCTTTGGCTTATTTTAAAATTGCTTCCCTTACACAAACGTAGTGTATACGTACCCCATTTATAAGGAAACAAGAAGATGGATGGTGCACCAATCATTTTTAGGCAAATCATGCTAAAGGGACTGTGCACGTGCACCATTCAACGTTACATCACATCTGACGTCACGAAAGTATGCAAACAAATTGTTGGGCATGTAAGCCTCTCTCTCTCTCTCTCTCTCTCTCTCTCTCTCTCTGTTGGAAAGGACAATGTGATGCCCCTGAGTTCATTGTAATTGAGCTTATCTAGCTCTGTCTTTTATTGTCTTGTCTTGTACGTATTGTTTGATGTTGTCTTTTATCTGTCTCCATGTGTTCATGTAAGGTCTTGTGTGTTATTTCCTGAATTTTGTCTTACTTTTTCTCCTATGATTCTCCTTCAGTAGAGGTGTGTGGGGTGTGTGTGTGTGGGAGAGGGGGAAGGGTGCGGGGAACATAATGACCACGAGTGTAAGGTTATGTTTATCATATAACCATTTTAGATTGGATATTATTGCCTTTAAAGTTGACAACTGTTCAACAGAAATTGTTCAACAGAAAATGTATAGTTGTCATGGACGTCGTCAAATGTATAGTTGTCATGGACGTCGTCATGACGTTATTTCTTCCCACCAAAGTGTTACGTAACGTGTGGTCATACGATTTTTATGACTTAACGTTATCCACTGTTGAGCGCCTCCATCATATGATAAGGTAAATTTTAGAATGTCGTCTGCTACCTGGTGGAGAGGGGGAGGAGGGGGCGCCCCTCCCCTCGAGTCTGCTGCAAATCTGCTTTCGGCGTTAATAATTAACGTAAAAGTTTTACAATATGAACCTGATACCCTCTCTTATCTAAACCTATGGTTGATAGCTAAAATACATGAAATGTCCATACAAAACACTACTTGATCGAAAAGGAATGAACAACGTTAGCTAATTAAACAGTGGGCTACTCTTTGCCGAGTAAATGTTTTTGAAATCTTTTTACAAGATGTACGTTCTATTATTTTTTTTTTTTACCTCATCCTTCGATACAGTTGATACCTGTTGCTTGGTTTGACATTGCATTCAGCAATTTTTCAGTCCTGCTAATGTTCTCTTTCATGTTATGTGACAAATGTTTGGCTTGAAGTTTTGACTATTACTCAGACGCTTTATTCTGACACTTGGTGACTGACCAGTATTAGCTTTACTATGCTGAGTGTCAAGCAAACGAATATCTAGTAGGCCTATAATTTTTCGATTTTAGGGTCGTCGGTATTATTCAGCGAAGAATCAAACTAACTACACACAAATCGGAATCCCTACCACAATACTGTTAATGATAACAAGGTACATATAATAGAAGTAAGCATACATAACTTTATGACTCTCTGAGCAAATTCAACAAAAGACAAATTGACGATATATATTATTTGTATTCTATTTTACAGAAAGTAAGCTTTGCGGGTTTATGTAAATTGTCTCCTTAGGCATGAACTATCAAAGCTATTTTTCTGAAAAAAAAAAAAAAAAAAAAAAACGTTCAAAATATCGTCTGTTGAATTTTTTACCCAGCATGCTACTCGTTAAAGCATATACAAAAGGCTTACATGCGGTTTTAGAGGCATACATGACAGAAAATACTGCATCCGTATTTTAAGCAGATATTTATATTGTGCATTTTTTTCCTTGATATCTTTATGTAGTATTAGTATGATAAATTTCCGGGATGAATGAAATGAAGATATTCTCAAAATGTTTGTTGTTTTTTTTTTCTATACATGCGAACAGATTTCATTCGGAACTATTTTTACTGGAGCTTAAAATTTGCATCTAAAGATGGAATTGTACTAAGATCCTTTATAAATACTTCCAACAAGCACTGACTCGGATTCCCATTTTTTTTTTTTTTTTTTTTTTTTTTTTTTTTTTTTTTTCATTTTGTCAACTCTCGTCACTCATATCCTAGTCTCGTCACTCATATCCGCATGCGTTGCTATTTCTGCCCAATTATTTTAGCATTTTTTTCCGTTTTTGTCGGTTGCATTGATGGTTTGCATTGTTATGATTGTAATACGTATGCCAAATGACGGCGTTTGGGCAATTCAAGTCGTTACGCAAGATGCAGATATGGCTGAAAACATTAATTTTAATGGGTAAATCGTCCAAAGTGGCACCAAATTCGGAGCGATTGTCGCCAGAATAAAACAAATCTCAGGAACCGTAGCTATATTTTGACGTAAATTTTGGTGCTGGGTTGTATGGAATTTAATTCCGCGCAGTACAGTATAGCATTCTCCGATTTTTAAAATAACGCCCCTAGACGACAAAAGCCCCAGATTGTCGACAACCCACCTGAAATAGCCACCGTTTTAGCTCGCGCTATTCATGTCCGGATATTCGCGTCACTTATTTCTTTGCATAGCAACTGGCCATGAGTGACGAGATTACTGTCCGTGTACAAGCTGAATTAATTTAAGAATTTTCGAACTCTAAGTTGATTTTGCTCTAAAACCCCTATCATGCTATTTCAGATTCAATATGACTTATCTTTTTATCCGTTCCAATATCAACCCGTTAGTACACCGTATTGACACAAATGACCCTCAGGGGTTGACACGTCGTTAGACTTGACATCATCATCAACATAATCATCATTATCATCATCATAGTCATCATCATCAATGACACGATAGAAACTACTGAGAAAGTCTGTGCGGAAACTAGGGAGTACAGATGGAAAAAGCATGCGACCATGTTGATAAGAGGGTGGTCGGGTGTGGCGAAGATGTCGTGTATCTTACGTCACCGGAGCGTCCAACTGATATCGGCTTATAGTTGGGCGAGGCCTGCTATCTTTGTAGCAGTTAAGGGGTAGAGGGGGAATTTCTTCTGTTTCTTCATTTTCATTCCAGTTCCTCTTTCTTCCCTGTCCCTCTCTTTCATCTCCTCTACTATCTCTTCTATCTCTTTTCTCCCTTTCTCTGGGAGACGACACAAAATGACCCACAATGATTGACGTGTCGTTAAACCCCAACACAATCAAGAGAAGATGATAGATCAGATGAAAGCCAAGGATCTCTACCCATGGGAGCAAGGTGAACGTTTTGTGATGTACATGTACGTGACAGGCCCTGATGATAGCGGCACTGACACACTGAAGAGGGCAGTAGCACCGACACAGCGAGCGGATCAGAGGCGTTTCACCGAATCGATTGTATTGTTTGAAATAATATACTGTTTTAAAATGTATGTAATAAAGATGAAGAAACAAAAATAAAAAATAAAAAGAAGATCCTAAAATAATAATAATGAAAATAATAATAATTATAATAATAACAACAACAATAATAAAAAAGGTTAATGTATTAAATATACTAAACTAAAACAGAAATTTTAACATAAACAAGAAATATCTTTAAAAAAGATAAACGGCGTAAGAGGTACTGGAATATGAATATTGAAACTACTTTGTGGTTCAATTTAAAAAGAAGGCTTCTAAAATATAAACTTTATTACGAATTCAAACTATCAAGAAAGTTCTAATACTGTAAGACATTATATATATTGCAAGGGTTGGCAGGAAAGTGAGTGTACTCAGATGTGTAAATATCTGTGCTAAATTATGAAAAGCAATTTAGCATTTAAATGTAAAGCATGTAATTTTTGGTGTGTTAATTTGTATACTATACCAGTATTTGAAAAATCCTTGCCAACCATGCACCGTTTTGATAAAGAGTAAGCAAAGTGTAACACTGGCCATGAAGATTGGCAAAAACTGGAAAAAAAACCTATTTAATTTGTAATAGAGGGTGGCCCTGGATTGCTCACCTGGGAAGCAGATTTTTTTAACCTGGTGGAAGGATATTTTCAAAGTTGTCTGCATATATATATATATATATATATATATATATATATATATATATATATATATATATATATATATATATATATATATATATATATATATATATATATATATATATATATATATATATATCAGACCCTGCCCTTTGTTGGTTATTTATTTATATATTTATTTATTTTTGGTGATACAAATTAATTTGAAAAAAATTGATGGAAGGTCAATCCAGTGATGTTTGTGAGTATTGTTGAAATCTAGTTAATTGTTGATTACAAAATGTTCGAAGTGTTCTAGACAGACATATGAGGGACCAACAAAAATAATTTGAACAAATTTGATAGACATTCACCTATGGAACGTTTGTACAAAAAATTTGAAATTGGACCATAGTTTGTGCAGAAGAAGAACTGTCAAGTTTACTCTTCATAATTCCTAACCAAACCAACCGAAAGTCATATTTTGAGACGGAACAGATTCTTTTAACAAGATTTAAATACCTTCTATTGAAGAAACATTTCTGTGAAAAAAAAAAGAAAAAAAAAAACGAAAAAAAAAAACATAAAACAATCCAACCAGCTCGTACTGAGGAGATTTTGAAAGATTTGGTTGCTCTAGCAATACGAGGGATAACACTATTCATAAACTTTGAACAATCATTCGGCCCTCCTACATATTGATGTTTCAGACAGTTTGATTGCAGTGGGGAATCCACGTGACCAAATGACTAGGTGCACAGAGTTTGTTACTATTTTTGGCTCCGCTTCAGGTAGGATGTTTTAGAATATCTCGATTTATACCTGATGGAATTTTTTTCAAATAAAGCACAGAGTATGCGGAAAATCAAGCTCTTTCTGGTGGTCAGCGCTATTCTGCAATCTGGTCGGATTCTCGAGAACATTCGGAGAATGTTTTTCGTCAAAATTCATGTACATTGTCCCGGTGACCCAGATTGACAGCAAAAACATTCTTCGAATGTTCTCGAGAATTAGACCAGATCGCAGAATAGCGGTTACACCACCAGAAAGAACTTGATTTTCCGCGTACTCTGCGCTTATTTGAACAAATTCCATTCGGTATGAATAGAGGTATTCTAAAAAATCCTACCTGAAGCGGAGCTAAAAATAGTAATATTTCTTCGTGTCGTTTACGCTCCGACGCAATAGGCCGCTTACACCGCGAAAAAAAAAATAAAAGAGGTGTCAAACAAACCTATTTCCTAGTTAAGAATGAACAATATTTATGTTGCCAACATTTCTATCAAGCTTAAGGCATAGTTCCTGTTTATTTATTATATAAAATTAAACCATGCGATTTTACATCTTTTTTTTTTTTTTTTTTTTTTTTTTTTTTTGCACATAATATAAGGCACATGATAATTCTGTATATTATCGACACAGTGGAGAGAAGTAAACTTGAACGCCCCTTGTTCGCTTAGCGTTTGGGCCGCTTACATCAAACATTTAGTTACACTGTACAAAATTAAAAAAGCTCGTCTATAATCATTTATTTCATTGCAACTATTTTATCGATATTATTTAAATTATGGGTATTTTTTCGATTGTTAACATCTACATTGCCATACTGTACAACTTTAAATAGATAAATGTCATAATTAAGTGATTGTTCAGTCACGAATATATTTGTTAAACATCGGTAAATTCTATACTTACCCCTACTTGTTTGCAGAAGTTTACACATTTTTAACCAATCGCAAATTACTATTTATTCATTCCAGACTAATACCAATAAGTATGTCAAAAGCCAGCTTATACAGCTACGCCGAAAAAAATGCTTTGTTCGCGGTTCGAACCACGGACACCGAGTTTACAAAAACGGTAGGTATTACCATTACACCACAGACTCGCTTGAATAACTGCGATGAACAATCATGTGTATCTTCTGCTAAAATTAAAATCCGATCGCCGTGTAAAACGGGAACCTATGAAAGCGTAACGAAAACCTACGTTGGCAGAAACTAATTGTTTCATATAATTTTGCCGTACCATTCACCCCAAAGCGTAGGCAATACGTGTTTCGTCCCATAAACATGTGCGACAAACGAAAAGTCAAATCAGCCTGTGCATCCGCGCAGTCCAAGGAGACCCTTCATTGTCCACATACAGAACCTATGCATTCTTGGATCTCCAAAATGCGCATAGTGAAGATTCTGATCAGACTGGCTGATCTGAATCTCGCTGGAAGCACACGTGTGAAGGTACGTTTTCTTGCGTTGCTGCTCGTGTCAAACCCAAATCAGCAGACGACAAATGAAAGATATTGTGTCACTTGTTTTTCACAAAATATAAGGCTTGTGGCGACATGGCTTTTGGGAACAATATGAATGAAATGTCACACAGAACGCGTTTGATCATTTCACCTTAAATTAAAATACATATTTAATATAAACGAACCAATTTGACGAATGATTTATTACCACGAACTGATACGTTGTGAAAAAAAACAAACAAAAAAAACGCTGAGTTTTATAACATGAAATATTGCGAAATAGGAACTCTTCTGAAATGGATACCGAGTAAACACAAAGAGAAAAGCAAACTCAGTTTGACTGAGCTGTTCATAGGGAATAATAAAACTGCAAAGTATCTCACGTCCCATTTGAGCGGAATTCACTTTGTCATATACATGATATAAAGTATAAGCCCAATAGTCTCAAAGGAACAGAAGATTCAATAATTTTAGCACTCTATCGAAGCACGGGCGACCTTTACCAGCCTACACAAAGGCACTTAATTACAGCTGATGCGGTCATAAAATATTCCAAAGCAGACATCCTTTCGAAGTTGATTGAGACTGTTTATCAGGAATAATGATGGAACATGACGACCATGATGGACCTGGATCGCTCACCTGAGCTGAAGATAACTTGTGGAAGTGATGGCGTCACTGTCTTGAGAGATGTCGATTAAATGTTGTTTCTTTTTTTTTTTTTTTTTTTTTTCTATTTTTGAAGCTCTGGTCCCAGGTGCCGTCGGCTCAGGTGAGCTATAAAAAAGTTTGAAATAGTTAGCGCCGCTAATAGTGAACCCATTCACGGTAAGAAGTAAGTCAAATTAAAGAGGATGTTGGAATACCAAGGATCCGCGAGCTGGTTTGTACAGTTTCTGCTGTATAAATCACTTTTCTGTTGGCCATTTTTTCAGCCGAGCGGAACCATTCTAGCAATTTTGTTAAATGGGCATAAGAAATAATTAGAAGGAGATGTTATTTAAAAGAGTTTTCTATTTTTGGATCTGGCGGTCACTTTGTTCAGCAGAGCAGGACCATTTAAACAATTTCAAATTAGAGCAACATTTCTGATAAATTATTTTGAAATCTGACCACCAGCTTACAAGGAAATGTTGAGTAAAGATTTTTTTTTAATTTCTAGCTCTGGCGGCCAGTTTGGTCTGTCTAGCGGAACCTTTTTAACAACTTTGGAAAAGCGGCATAAGAGGAACATTTCCGTGAAATTATTTTAAAATCGGGCCACTGGCTTAGGAGGAGACGTCTTTTTTTAGCTCCGGATGCCATTTTGTTAAGCCGAGCGAAACCATGTTAGCAATTTTGTAAAAGGGGCGTAATCGAGTAATTTACCTAGCAGGAGCTGTTGTTTAAATGTTTGTTTTTTTTATATATATATATATATATATATATATTTTAGGCTCTGGCAGGCATTTTGTTCAACCGAGCAGGACCATTTTAGCTATTTTGATAAATGGGCGTAAGAGGAACATTTCTGTGAAATAATTTTTAAATCGGGCCACTGGCATAGGTGGACATGTTATTCAACTATTTTTTTTTTATTTTAAACTCTGGCGGCCACTTTGTTCAGCCGAGCAGAACCATTTTAGCAAAATTGAAAAACAAGAGGACCATGATGGTCCTATATCGCTCACCTGAGCAAACAGCTTTGCAAACTTACTGTTGAAGTTTCAGCCAAGTTCACTGCTCTAAGATTTTTGTATAAATTTTATAGCCCTACTCCCCAGCGGCCATGTTTTTTTCATGCATCATGATGGCTTGAACTGAATCTTGAAAGAAGGTCACCAAAGGAACAATTCTGCCAAGTTATACTGAAATTGGTCCAGTGGTTTCTGACAAAAAGTTTTTTGAAGTGTTTTATACAGCTATATAGGGAAAATAAGCCCCACCCCTAACGGCCATGTTTTTTGACGAATCATGACAGCTTGAACAAACTTGGTAGAGGGCCACCAAAGAAACATTCCTGCCAAGTTATATTGAAATCGATTCAGTGGTTTCTGACAAGAAGATTTTTAAAGTTTTCTATTTAGATATATAAGGAAAATAAGCCCCACCCCTAGCAGCCATGTTTTTTTGATGAATCATGATTGCTTGAACAATCTTGGTACAGGGTCACCAAAGCAACATTCCTGCCAAGTAATATTGAAATCGGTCAGGTGGTTTCTGACAAGAAGAATTTTAAAATTTTCTATACAGATATATACGGAAAATAAGCCCCGCCCCCTGGCGGCCATGTTTTTTGACGTATCATGAGGGCTTGAACAATCTTGGTAGAAGGTCACCAAAGCAACATTCCTGCCAAGTTACAATGAACTCTATCCAACAATTTCTTACAAGATGATTTTTAAAGTTTTCTATATAGATATATAGGGAAAATATGCCCCGCTCCCTAGCGGCCATGTTTTTTGATGAATCATGCCGGCTTGAACAATCTTGATAGAGGGTCACCAAAGAAACATCCCTGCCAAGCTGTATTGAAATTGGTCCATTGGTTTCTGCTCGGACCTAATAATATATTGGGTCCAAGGTTTCTGACAAGAAAATTTTTAAACTTTTCTATATAGATATATAGGGAAAAATAAACCCCGCCCCCTGGCGGCCATGGTTTTTGATGAATCATGATAACTTGAACAATCTTGGTAGAGGGTCAACAAGGAAACATTTCTTTCAAGTTATAATGAAATCGGTCAAGTGGTTTCTGACAAGAAGATTTTTAGTTTTCTATTTAGATACATAGGGAAAATAAGCCCCGCCCCCCCCCCCCCCCCTCGCAGCCATGTTTTCTGAAGAATCATGACGATTTGAACAATCTTGGTAGACGGTTACTAAAGAAACATTCATGCAATGTTGTATTGAAATCGGTCCGGTGGTTTCTGACAAAAGGATTATTAAAGTTGTCTAAACAGATATATAGGGAAAATAAGCCCCGTCCCCTAGAGGCCATGTTTTTTGACAAATCATGACGGCTTGATCAATCTGTGTAGAGGATCAGCAAGGAAACGTTTTTGCCAAGTTATTTTGAAATCGGTCCAGTGGTTTCTGACAAGAAGATTTTTAAAGTTTTCTATATAGATATATATAGGGAAAATAAGCCCTGTCCCCTGGTGGCCATGGTTTTTGACGAATCCAAATGGCTTGAACAATCTTGGTAGAGTATCACCAAAGGAACATTTCTGCAACATTATATTGGAATCGGTCCAGTGGTTTCTGAGAAGAAGATTTTTAAAGTTTTCTATATAGATAGATTGGGAAAATAAGCCCCGCCCCCTGGCGGCCATGTGTTTTGACGAATACAAATGGTTTGAACAATCTTGGTAGAGGATCACCAAAGGAACATTTCTGCAAAATTATATTGAAATTGGTCCAGTGGTTTCTGACAAGAAGATTTTTAAAGTTTTCTAAATAGATATATAGGGAAAATAAGCCCCGCCCCCTGGCGACCATGCTTTTTTGACGAATCCAAATGGCTTGAACAATCTTGGTAGAGCATCACCAAAGGAACATTTCTGCAAAATTTAATTGAAATCGGTCCAGTGGTTTCTGACAAGAAGATTTTTAAAGTTTTCTATATAGATGTATAGGAAAAATAAGCCCCGCCCCCTCGCGGCCATGTTTTTTGACGAATCCAAATAGCTTGAACAATCTTGGTAGAGCAACACCAAAGGAACATTTCTGCAAAATTATATTGAAATCGATCCTGTGGTTTCTGACAAGAAGATTTTTAAAGTTTTCTATAAAGATATATAGGGAAAATAAGCCCCGCCCCCAGGCGGCCATGTTTTTTCACGGACCCAAATGGCTTGAACGATCTTGGTAGAGGAACACCAAAGGAAGATTTCTGCAAAATTATATTGAAATCGGTCCAGTGGTTTCTGACAAGAAGATTTTTTAATTTTTTAGTTAAAAAATCTATTTTTAGCTCCTGTGACCTAGATATGCAATGGACCGGAACCATTTGAACAACTTTGAAAGAGGACCAACCAAGGATCATTCCTGTGAAGTTTGGTCAAAATCCAATCAGTGATTTAGGAGGAGATGTTGTTTAAAGATTGTGGACGGACGGACATACGGACGACGACGACGGACGGTGAGTGATCACAATAGCTCACCATGAGCCTTTGGCTCAGGTGAGCCTAAAAGGCATGAGAGGAACATTTCTGTGAAATTATTTTGAAATCGGGCCTCTGGCCTAGGAGATGTTGTTTTAAAATTTACTCTATTTTTTGCTCTGTCGTTCATTTTGTTCATCCGAGCGGAATCATTTGTCAGTTTTGGAAAAGAGGTGTAAGAGGAACATTTCCGTGTAGTTATTTTGAAATCGGGCCACGGGCCTAGGAGATGTCGTTTAAAGATTATTTTTCTATTTTTAGCTCTTGCGGCCGTCTTGTTCAGCCGATTGGAACCATTTGAGTAATTTTGGTAACGAGCCATGAGTGAAACATTTATGTGACGTTTGTTGGAAATTGGTTTGGTAGCTTATGAGGTGATGTCTTTTAAAGAAATTGTTGACGACGGTTGACGCACGACGCACGATACACAGGCGCACGACGGACGACGGGCACAGGGTGATCACAATAACTCACCTTGAGCACTTCGTTTTCAGGTGAGCTATGAGTATGCAACACCCCTCATCCCGACCCCACAGCAGTTTTCAGCTGAACCTTATTTTCACATATAATTAATCACGGGCAACATCCAATGCCATCAACATGGTGACATACACATAGCTGCGAATGTAACAATTATTCGGATTTAAGGCAATTCACAAAAGAGTGCACAATGCCGAGAAAAAATTACTATGTGCACCAAACATTTCCATTTAAGTTCTGTATTTTACCGACAACGCCAACTCGATACACATTCTAGCTATTGTAGATACGTCGACCGACTATGCTTTAAGTATTAGTGAATATCAATAAAGATGGTCGGAGTGTCTGAACATCCATAACATTTCAGAGGCCAGATTTTCCGAAAGACAGACAGTCCAAATGACAGAGAATTTGGTGCACTAAGTGAATATTCTGAATGTCATAAAACCTTACACGATCCCTAAAACTAGTTACTGATAGAAATACGTATCTTCATCATTAGATTATAACGCAGGTTATAAGGGTGAGGAATGAGCCCAACAAATGTTAAAATAAAAAAGTCTGAATATAAAACACAACAATGGCTTTCAAAAATATATAAAACTATTTACAACCTATTTTTTTCTTTTCATTTAGGACAAAACAGAAAACAAATCAAACCAAGAAGCATTCTTTCTACTGACGTCGAAAAGTCTGTTTATTAGTCCAGATAGTCACATTTACTGAGTTAGTGTAAGAGCATCAGCTGTATGCTGCACAGTAGCACAAGAATGGACAAAACGATACAATTCATACTCCTGTCATAAAAGTTCCTATCAACTTATATGAACACAACTCTTACACTGTCTTGCGCATCTTCAATAGGAACTATTTGAGTATCAGGAATCTAATGTTTCTTCAAGTTGTAAGCATAATATCTGATCAGACTACGGAAATGCACAGGCTGTTACGAGTGTTCGCTGGTCACATATGTCCTTTATATATTTTCTCATGTTGCAATCATATCATTTGAGCCGGAGCACAACATTTTCTGCAAGATTTCAATTGCGCCCAATGAAGACACAAATCAGCGCAGACTGATCTGTGTGTTCGCTATCCGCCTGAAGACGCTTTGGACCCTTTGCTAGGCATGGTGTCCTATGCACATGCAATATTGTAAGAAATGCTGCGTCCAGGCTCATTTGCTGGTCGAGACATTTTACCGGATTTCAGAGATTGAGGCGGTGATTTATATGAAGATCCTAAAAATATTGAATTTTCTCCCAATTTCTATTGCGGCTGGCAGCTGTACCATATATTAATATTACATGATGGCAAATAAACGGAACTGCATCTGTAATAATGTATCGCCTAAGATAGTGGAAGCAGTACTTATGTGTTCGAACACAATGTCAACTGTGAAGAAACTATAAAACATGAGGTAGTGGAAGAAATACTGATGTGTTCGAACACAATGTCAGCTGTGAAGAAAGTATAAAACAAGACCTAGTGTAAATAGTACTGATGTGTTCGAACACAATGTCAGCTGTGAAGAAACTATAAAACATTAGGTAGTGGAAGAAATACTTATGTGTTCGAACACAATGTCAGCTGTGAAGAAACTATAAAACATTAGGTAGTGGAAGAAATACTTATGTGTTCGAACACAATGTCAGCTGTGTAGAAACTATAAAACAAGACCTGGTGTAAATAGTACTGATGTGTTCGAACACAATGTCAGCTGTGAAGAAACTATAAAACATTAGGTAGTGGAAGAAATACTTATGTGTTCGAACACAATGTCAGCTGTGAAGAAAGTATAAAACAGACCTGGTGTAAATAGTACTGATGTGTTCGAACACAATGTCAGCTGTGAAGAAACTATAAAACATTAGGTAGTGGAAGAAATACTTATGTGTTCGAACACAATGTCAGTTGTAATGAATATGTAAGACATGAGGTAGTGGAAACAATACTTATGTGTTCGAATACAATGTAAGCTGTAAAGTAAATATAAAACAGGAGCTAGTCAAAACAATACTTATGTGTTCGAACACAATGTATTACGACTCAGAGCAGACGAGGCGCAAGGTGACCACAGTCATGTTTTTATTATTGGTTGTACGATTTCTACCGTAGTACCGCTCTTGCACACCCTTACCATGAGGGGAAGTGATGAAGCAAGTTTTGTAGAATTCCGCCCAGTGGTTTAGGAGGAGACAGCGTGACTGACGGACGGACGCGGACGTACGGAGGCGCTAACAATATCCCATAACTTTTTTTTAAAAAAGGCTTAGGGATAAACCTGAGTTAATGGAAACAACACTTATGTGTTCGAACGTAATATCAGCTGTAAAGAAAATATAAAACATGAGGCAGTGGAAACAATATATATGTGTTCGAACGCAATGTCAACAGTAAAGAAACTACAAAACATGAGGTAGTGGAAACACAACTTATGTGTTCGAACACAATGTCGGTTGTAAAGAAAATATACAACATGAGAAAACGGAAACAATTATTATGTGTTCGAACCTAATGCTAGCTGTGAAGAAAATATAAAACATTATGTCAGCTGCAAAGAAAATATAAAACCTGAGGGAGTGGAAGCAATACTTATGTGCCCGAATACAACGTCTGCTGTAAAGAAAATATAAAACATGAGACAGTGGAAAAAATACTTATGTGTTCGAACACAATGTCAGCTGTAAAGAAAATATAAAACATGAGGAAGTGGAAACAATACTTATGTGTTCGAACACAATGTCAGCTGTAAAGAATATGTAAAACATGAGGTAGTGGAAACAATACTTATGTGTTCGAACACAATGTAAGCTGTAAAGTAAATATAAAACATGAGCTAGTGAAAACAATACTTACGTGTTCGAACACAATGTGTTACGACTCTGAGCAGACCGAGGCGCAAGGTGACCACAGTCATGTATTTTTTTTTTTTTTTTTTTTTTTTTTTTTATCATTAGTGGTACCATTTCTACCGTAGTATCACTTGATGTAGCAAGTTTGGTTGAATTCCGCCCAGTGGTTTTGGAGGAGATTGTGTGACAGACAAATGGACGGAAGACGGACGCACGGTCGAACGGACACACAGAAAATAATGCTGCTCTTGCACACCCTTTCCATGAGGGGAAGTGATAAATCAAGATTTGTAGAAGTCCGCCCAGTGGTTTAGTAGGCGATAGCGTGACTGACGGACGGATGGATGGACGGTCGGTCGGTCTATCGGTCAATTGGTCGGACGGACGGACGGAGGCATTAACAATATCCCATAACTTTTTTTATAAAAAGCTAAGGGATAAAGCTGAGTTAATGGAAACAATACTTATGTGTTCGAACGTAATGTCAGCTGTAACGAAAATATTAAACATGAGGTAGTGGAAACAATACTTATGTGTTCGAAAACAATGTCAGGTATAAAGAAAATATAAAACATGAGGTAGTGGAAACAATACTTATGCGTTCGAACACAATGTCGGCTGTAAAGAAAATATAAAACATGAGGTAGTGGGAACAATACTCATGTGTTCGAACACAATGTTAGCTGAAAAGACAATATAAAACATGAGGTAGTGCAAACAATACGTATGTGTTCGAACACAAAACCAGCTGTAACGAAAATATAAAACATGATGTCAGCTGCAAAGAAAATATAAAACCTGAGGGAGTGGAAGCAATACTTATGTGTCCGAATACAACGTCAGCTGTAAAGAAAATATAAAACATGAGATAGTGGAAACAATACTTATGTGTTCGAACACAATGTCAGCTGTAAAGAAAATAAAAAACAAGAGCAAGTGGAAACAATACTTATGTCTTCAGTAACAATGTCAGCTGTAAAGAAAATATAAACGAGGTAGAGGAAACAATACTTATTTGTTTAAATACAATATCAGCTGTAAAGAAAATATAAAATATGAGGTAGTACAAACAATACTTATGTGTTCGAACACAAAGACAGCTGTAACGAAAATATAAAACATGATGTCAGCTGCAAAGAAAATATAAAACCTGAGGGAGTGGAACAACACTTATGTGTTCGAACACAATGTCAGCTGTAAAGAAAATATAAAACATGAGGTAGTGGAAACAATACTTTTGTGTTCGAACACAATGTCAGCTGTATAGAAAATATAAAACATGAGGTAGTGGAAACAATGCTTATATGTTCGAACACAATGTCAGCTGTAAAGAAAATCTAAAACATGAGGTAGTGGAAACAATACTTTTGAGTTCGAACACAATGTCAGCTGTATAGAAAATATAAAATAATGAGGTAGTGGAAACAATACTTAATTGTTCGAACACAATGTCAGCTGTGAAGAAAATCTAAAACATGAAGTAGTGAAATCAATACTAATGTGTTCGAACACAATGTCATCTGTAAAAAAAATCAAACATCTAAATTTTTAGAGACCAAATGAGCCGCAACGTGAGAAACGTACCTTTCAGTGAAGACTAAAATCAACCTGCGAATCAGCACAATCTGATCAGTGATTTCGTTGTCTGCATAACGAAACTTTGCGTCCTTGGCTTAAAAATAATCCAAGTGAGGAATCTGATCAGGCTGCGCTTATGCGAATCACCGCAGTGCGCAAAATCTGGACGTTGCGGCGGCTCATATTACCCTGGTGTCTCATGCTTAAAGTATATAGAACATTCAACACGAGAAAAATGCTCTGTGCTGTATGTAGGCAACAAAAGCCGTACATGAGCTGCACATTCTATCTAGAGAACTATGCATTTGGTTGTCTTTGCTGATATATGTGAATATCGATATAAGTTGTTTTCCTTTCGAAAAGTTATATGTAATCGACATAAATACAATCTCTCTTTTGGTATCAATAAACCAAAGAAATACATTTTCTACATGTACATCGCAAACATAATTATGCTACATGTACATCAAATAATGACACTGCTTTTAACATGAGAAAGACAGCAACAAAGAGACGGCATGAAGATATCTAAAAACTCAGAATGCCAGGAAAAATTTCAGCAGATGAACTTGGAATACTTATTTTTTCTAGAAAATAGGTTTTGACTTTCAAGCAATTTGTCTCCTTACGAGATTTAAGAATACCTTTCTTATATATTTGTCCCCCAAAACAGAACTAAAGTCTTGATATTTATTTGAACTGTTTAACCTATTAATGCGATGCGTTTCCTAAATGAGACCTATGAAAAAAGTGTAGACCCAAGTCATGTTCTATAATAGGCATAATGCATAATAAATATAATGCCATAATGCAGCAGCTCATTGGGGTCTACAGTCTTTGCATTAGAAAAGCAATTATAATAACATGAACAAAACCAGACACCCCGCAAATGAAAACGACTTGTGCAAAGAGAGGGTAAGGAAAGTCCAGTGTTCTTTCATTGATTAACCTTTACCAAATCTCTGCGCTAATTCAACGGACGACGATTTGATGATATTGTTCTTTTTTTCCCCAGCCTATTTTCTGGGAAAAATAAAAAAAAAATATTTCATACGTCTGCTGAAATACACTCCTAGTATGTTAAGCGTTAATGCGACTGGTCATTTTATTCGGTCAGATTCTGAAGGCTTTGGAACGAGAAACCAGATGTTTTCACTAACAACATGATTCACGTCGATTCATATTTCATGGTCATCAGACGAAATGTTGACTCTTAAGACGCCTATTATAGAACCAGATGACGACATTCTAAAGCTTGCGATTCACATGAAATGTCAAAGTATAGTTTCTCTGAAAGATTAGAACAAAAACAACATAGTTTAGAATGTCTTCTACTACAATTTTAAAGTTCACCTTAAGGGATAATCAAGAAGCTCAAGATGCAACAGACATCTTGTACGAGTAAAATGGTAATGAGGGGTTCTGCATTTAATAGTTGACCCACGTATTTAAGTTTCTCTCGGAAAGACACTAAGACTACATGTATTTGTTGGCCATCCGTCACTTATTGGCATTTATGCATCATTGTAGTTACAGTGACTGAACACTATGTTTCACTGACAATTGCCAATTCTTTGTAGAAGTAGACCATAGAACATGTGAATGAAACACCGGTGAAGAAACCCAACATACTGAACCGGTTTTCGAGTAGCGAAATCACGAGCATACACAATCAGATCTAGCCAACAGCTGTCCCACTGTCTTGTTCCTGTAGTTTCAAACTTGTGTCTGACATCACATAAGTGTATTATTCTCATCTGAGAAAAGTATACAACTGTACGTGGAATCAAGACACTCTGTATTCAAGATTGGTCTTGATTGTTACACAATGCGGCGTCGTGGTGTTACTGACAATCTTGGGAATTGATAAATTACATAATAGCAAGAAAATAGTATCTTTACAAGGAGTGCGTGTTGAGGAAATCTAGGCAGGCACAGACAGACGTCATTCATGATGAAAATACAATTACTGTCAGCTACACTTAAAGCTTAGCATGATGAGTGTAAAATCAGCAGACGACACTTTGGAATAGTTTTCTTATTTTTTCCAGAATAAAAAAATAAAAACTAAAATTTCATACAATTTGCTTAAAATGTCATGCCCTCTTTTCTTGGAAAAGAATAAAAAAATATCACAGTTTTGTCGTCTGCGGATTTTTGCCCGGAGAGTGGTAAAGAGGAATAAACTACCTTTAAACAGTGACTGCTTTGTTCTAATGTTATTTATGTTGAATTGTGCGTTAGGCTAAAAAGCTCTTTTGAGGCAAATTAAGCTTTATCGTCCCACTTGTGAATGGAATCAGAACACAAGTGCATGGTAAATGACAGCAAAAATTATGGATGTACGTTTTTTTTTTTTATTTTCATTGTTAATTCATTTAGTTAGCAATAAGGTGACGTTTTCGTGGATGAATTAGCAATTACAGAGGCTTGAAATAAGAATTAAATATGTTAAAAATGGAAAAAACATAAGATGGTAAGGTACACGGCAAAAAGGGAGCTTAACACATATGAGTTAGTCCTGTTTATCTACATCGATATTTGTAAGCAAATAAGATAAACTATAACGAGCGTAAAAGTGGCGTTTACTGAGAGTCGACTTGAGGAGACTTGATATAACTGGTTGATGCGTTCTCATTATTATCGGTGTGATAACTTTTGTGACTTCCTCTTTGCGATTCTACACAAGCCATTTCTGCAAAGTAGTCTATTCTAAAATTAGCAGAATCTTTCCTTTAAGAGTAAGAGCCCAAACTCTTTCCTGTAGAGCCAGGGAAGCAAATGCCTTTCCTTAAAGAGGTCTCTTTTTAGAAGGGGAATAACATCCATTTCCCTTAAAATAATATTTACCAAGGCTATGGCACAAATTAGCAAACAAAGCAAATATCCATGCAATCTGTTCCAAGCACTACATGTAAGAACACTTTAAACGTGAACAGATACACTTTAAGGGGTAGGTAAAATCGTTGAAGTCTCCTATGGGAATTTATGTGCAAAAAACCAAAGAAAAGGTAAAAAATGTTGACTTCCTGAAAGTGCGTCTTTTCTCCTTAGATGTTGTTATTCATGGGGAAATGACCTGCATATACATGTATCTATAACTAATACGAAAATATAACTAAATGTGTAGCTGACATAAGCCTTCCTTGTTACTCTAATAACATGATTAGCAGGCAAGGAATAAGATATGTGTTCTTTCTACAAATGAAAACTATTTTGAAACGTTTGCTATTGTTCCACGTGTCTAATCCTTGCGTGTATACTAAGATCAATGTGCTGATTACATTGTTGTGTATGAAAATTGACAGAAAGAGTAAACCTCTTCTCACGAGGTGTTTGATACGCAGGAAAGCAAGAAAGGAAGCCACAAAATGGCGAAAAAACTATGTGTATTCAGTCCCCTTAGTCACACGACAAAAACAAACTGCAACTTCTGAAGTCATTTTCACTTCCTCAAAAGGATAAATAGCTCATTGATTTGTACTGTCCAGTCATTGTGTTTATATATATATATATATATATATATATATATATATATATATATATATATATATATATATATATATATATATATATATATATATATATATATATAATGCATATATAATGCTGGCATTTTTCTAACTATTTTCTCTGTTTGGAAGAAAATAGGTTGTTTTTTCTTCGAAATAAATAAATACTATCCATTTAATACGTCTTATTTCTTAATAAGAAAACTGCTTTTAAACATTGATTTTCTCTAGTTGTGTTTATGTCTGCGGCTACAACTGGACTATGATGTAAAATTAATGTCTTATTGTATGAAGATCATAAAAAAGGGTATGTTAATTTAGTGACTGTGCTTATGGTTTTTATGGCTACCGCGTCTAGCTGCTATTTTTATGTTTAAAGATGACATTCGGTGTTAAAACCTCTTAACTTTCGGAAAATTGTTTCATATTATGAGTTGAAGGGATGCTTGTACCTTTTTTAATGCATGTACCCTCAAGCAGGTTAACATGTTCCCCAGGGTAAAAAATTTTGATTCTCTGATTTTTATTCGACATAATCGTATAATATCATCGTTCTGAGCCAGCGCTATCAGCAGCTGTATGAAATCACGAATATGCCATACAAACGAAAGGAATCTGCAAAACGACTTCTGCTATTGCCGTAAATGGGCAGGCCATTTTATTTATTGTAAATGATACTTTGAAAAGTATTTTCAAGATGACGGTAAAACTGCGAGGTTAGAACGAACCTAAACAGGAAAGTATTAAAAATAAAAACAGGATACTTGTAATTCTTTTCGAACGATACTTTTTTGTCCTTTAATGAGCACATTATTATTATTTTTTTTTTTTTTTTTTTTTTTTTTTTTTAACGGTAGAAAAATGTAGCCGCTTAGCAATATATAATTATTTTTCGAGTGGCGACAAAACAGATCCTGCAGCTCAATCGGGAGAACGCTCATCTCCCACGCGGAAGGTTGCGGGTTCGAAACCCAGGAATTTTTTTTTCGTTCCTACGTCGTGTATCTGTTCTTTTTGCATATATTACTTGTTTCATATAAACACACGGATATAGTTTCAAGATATAGGCCGCAATGTCAGAAAACGTACATTCGGACTTGTGTGCCCAGCGAAGATCCAGACTAGCCTGCGCATTCACGCAGTCTGATCAGAATCTTCACTATGCGCATTTTGAATAGTTAAAGATGCTAAGTTTCTTCATGCGGACAACGAAGACTGTGATGAGATAGCGCGGATCCGCAGGCTAATTTGAGTCTCCACTTGGAGCACATGTCACAGGTTATGTTTTTGCATGTTGGGGCTCATACATGACATAGACATAGACATCTCTCAGTTCCGGAGAAGAACCATTTAGTTGTCATAACATATATGGTCATTGAAACAAGCTTCGAAACCGGTTCCGACAATATATTGCTGCAAACCTGAAACCTCTTGTCACGAGCTCAGCTGCACGACCAGCAGAAAGGTCGACCGATTCGACCGATTGATAGTGTGTCTTTTTATCACCTTGTGAGCCCGTCTGTCCGTCAGCTAGCAAAAATGGCCATAGCGCTTAAACTATTGGGAATAAGTTGATACTTTTTCTGCATACCGATAGATACCGACAATATTTAGCCAACGAACATGTCAAATGTTAGTTTTCATTAACAGAGGCTAAACCGAGGCAAATAATGTAAAAATATAACCATGGCCATAATCCTTGAACCGCGTAGAATATTTTGATATCCAAACGAGGCTCAGCCGAGGCAAAAAAAAACAAAAAAAAAAACAAAAAAAAAAAACAAAAAAAAAAAAAAAAAACAACAAAAAAAACAAACAAACAAACAAACAAAAATACTACGGTGTTAACGTCAGTACTTAAGTACTGAATTAAGTAACTATTTTTATACCTAAATCTTTGTTATAGTACAAAAATAAAAAAAACAATTTCTAAAACTAAGATTGTCTTGTCAAAATGACATGTATCTTAGCGGGTTCGGAATCCACTTTTTAGGCTTATTTTGCTTTCTGTATGTCTTGCTGCTAGCCCAGACATGCGCATCATACGTTTCATTTTCGAACTTTTGGGGTTTAGCCACACTGATGAAGTTTAAATAACAGAAAGGCCTCTGTGGCACTAAATTTGGTATAGTTAAGCTCATATTATAAGACCATAGCATGCATCTAGCCCCCACTATATATGTGCGAATTTGTAGAAGATTGTCTCAAGATGCTCCTGATGAAATCTGCGAAGTTCTGCAGAAAATGTTATGTTAATCTCTCTACCGAAATAGGTTATGGCGGTCAATCAGAACAAGTTTAAATTAGCTGGAGAATTGTTTCGAGAAACAATTTAATTGACCAATTATCCCATCCCACTCACTCGTACAGTTGTAATGTTTTATTTTCTTGCACGCCTCGGCTAAAAACAACGAGTCTAACTTTGTAACCGAAAACTACATGCTTCCGTTAAACAGTTTCAGAATTTCCCATTCAAGTAATTTAGGCCTTTATTAGTCATGGACGAACACGTTATAATCTCTGCTTCGTCTGTGCTTTGCCCGTTCCCATATACCCAAAGACCTTCATGGGATTGGTATGACCCAATTGGAAGATATTTATGTACATTAGTTAAATCAATAGAGCCGCAACGTCAGAAAACGTACCTTCGGGCATGTGCGCCCGGCTAATATTCAGATCAGCCTGCGCACTCGCGCATTCTGATCGGAATCTTCGTTGTCTGCATGGCTTTCCAAAATGCATCCAGTGAGAGTTCTAATCAGACTGTCAGAATGCGCAGGCTGATCTGAATCTTCGCTGGGTGCACATATCCGTAGGTTCGTTTTCTGACGTTCTGGCTGTATTAAATAAGTGTTTATTTCCGGAGCACGTAAATTGTTTCTTGCGATGAGAACGTAGTGGAATTAATGATATTAAAAATGTTTATAACTTCAATAAATCCATACAGCTGACTGCTAGTTAAATATTGCAACGGTAGTGATGATTGAGGGCCTCTATTCAAAGGGCCTTACTGAGTTTGCATCAATGCCTTACCGGCAAACAAAATGTTTGCCATTTCTATCCCCGATATCTTAGTGTGACGACTCCAATTGTCTGTCACAGGACGAGAGAAAATGTCTGCCACTCTCTGAGGAGTAGGGTGGGATGGGGTCTTAGGGAAAGTGTCTTAGAAGTATATAATCGCAAACTGTATACTGGTGTTTGCACACACCTGCATATCATCGAAACCGCGTCAGACAATATCAAATGTGGCTAAGCACACAGCGTTCAACTGCAGAATCCTTTTTGCAAGACACTTTTCAATATTGATATATTAATGCACACAAATGAATTAGATGTTTTATTGAAATATACTTTTTTTCAATATGAAATCCACAGGAAGTACAGAAAGTTGTCATCGTTAAAACGGAAATTGAACACTTTAATTTTATCCGAACAACAATGCTTCATCAGAGACAAATTCAATTTTCAAGGGGGCTTTTCGTATATGCTATAAATATATATAAAATGTCTAAATAGGTTCCGTTTAAAGAACAAAACGACAATTTTGTCACAACATGAGAAAATGTACCTTCCGACTTTTGCGCTTAACGAAGCTCAAATCAGCCAGCACGTGGTCTGATCCGAGTTTTCGTTTTCCCCATGAAGAAACGTTGCATCCTTGGCTATCCAATAAACCCAGGGAAGATTCTGACCAGACGGTGCAAATGCGCATGCTGACCTGAATCTTTACTGGGCGCACATGTCCGAAGGTGCGTTGTTTTACGTTGTGACTCAGTTAGAGCTATACCGGCAATGGTTTCAAGCATGTCAACCCAGTTCTAAAAATTCACTTGCAGTTGTTGTTGGTAGTGTTGTTTTCATACGTATATACCTTGGATCTTAATGATATGTGGACACCTTAACTCCCAAACGATCTTCTAAAATTTTAGTAAATAAAATCTGTAAGCTCTGCTCTAAAATTTGATCAAGTCTATTTCACTACCGGATGATAATTTTCAAAATGTTGGTTGAATGGGGAACAGTACACATCCTAATCTGACGCAACAGTCGGCCCAGCCTGTCTGTCCGAAAATGTAGGTTAAATATTGTATTGAGGTATAAATACAGTCTGTTTTAGACAATAAACTCATAGTAAGACAGTATTCAGAAATTCTGTCCAAAAAAAGAAAACAACTAAGGAAGTCAATGACGTTTAAACATTACAAAATAGGCAACATCATTCTCAATAATTAATGACTTTCTAAATATTTCAAGCGAAGGTCTTGTCTCGATTTCAGATGATGATGGTTCATAATTTCTGTGTTAAATATAAGTGTCTATTGCACTACACACTGAATATCGGCGGAGCTTAAGTATGCGCACGCAAATCATGGAGTATAAGCAGTTGAAAACAGCTCACATTGAAACAACAATAAAGACCACATTTTAAGATATGTTTTCATATTAAGGCCCTTCCATTATCTAAAGTCTCTAATGAATTCCAAGACTTACTTTCTGCAAATATAAAACGGGAAACATACATTTGGTATTGGGGAAATATTTTTGGAAAGTCGCGCAACCAACTTGAAGTTGCTAACTCCTACGGAACCGTGGAGGGGACATTTCTTTTCCAGTATTTAGCAGAAAAGAAATCAAAACAATAAAAGTAGAATGGAAATGAAAACAAACATTATGTTGTTTAAATGATATAATTTATAGTTTAAGCGATATAATATATCGTTTAAACGACATCTTTAGCTTTCCATTCTGAAAAAGTATAGTGGAAATTAAAATACGTCGTTTAAACGACATAATATATCGTAACGACATTAGTCCACAAACCGCAGCCCTTCCCAGACACCAAGAGGAAGAGGAAGAGGAAACAGACAAAACCAAACAAGCACAAATCGAACAAACGTACGAAAACACCAAGATTAGCTCTCTCTTCTCCAAGCGAGGTGATCGCAATGCTGAAAGGACCGAAAAACACATGAACAAAATAACACAAGGTAAGATTTAAAACAAATCGCCTCGTAGAATAAACCACAAAGCAACAAAGAGTAAGACTAACTCCGGGACCACCGCCTTAGGACGGTCAGTAGAGTAAATCACCACGGGGGAGGGGGAAGGAGGGGAGGGTGATATGGGGATGGTTAAAACACTTTTACAGCTAGCCAACTTCACCTTCTAATTTTTCAGAATGGGAAAATAAAGATATCGTTTAAACGACATATTTTTGTTTCAATTCCCATTCTACTGTTTTGGAATGGAAAGATAAAGATGTTTAAACGATATATTATATCGTTTAAACGATATAATATATCGTTTGTTCAACATCATGATATCGTTTTAACAACATAATATGTCGTTTATACGATATATTTTATTTGTTTTAGTTTGCATTCTAATTTTTCAGGATGGAAAAAATAAAGATATCGTTTAAACGACATAGTTTTGTTTTAATTTCCATTCTAATTTTCCTGAATGGAAAAATAAAGATATCGTTTAAACGAAATATTTTTTGTTTCAATTTCCAGACTACTTTTTCAGAATGGAAAGATAAAGCCGTCGTTTACATCACGAAAACATGCCCATATACTAGGGCGTGTCAATAAAAAACCGGCCCGTCCCATTTTTCCGATGGACCGAGACGGTCACGATTTTCGTGCTTTGTTTCAATATATGTTTTATACATGGGTACAAAATTGCACACGTACCGAGTCATTATTTAACAAGATATTGAATGTCAAACATGGCTAGTGATGCAAAGGCATGCTTTTCATCTAAAGTTGTGTACCGTGCTGTAATTCGGTACTTGTATTTAAAAGGTAAAACAGGCAAGGAAACACACGGCGAGTTAGCCGATGTTTATGGGTCTTCTGCACCATCTTATGCTCAGGTTAAATTCTGGGTAGGGGAATTCAAACGCGGTAGAAAGTCTTTAGAAGATGAAGCCAGGTCTGGACGCCCACTGGATGCCACCGACGAAGAAATGTGTAAGAAAGTTCGGGATCTGGTATACTCTGATAGGCGAATTCAGGTGGAAGAAATAACGCAGGCATTAGGCATTTCACATGGTAGCGTTTCAACGATCTTCATGGTCGTTTAGGTATGCGCAAGCTAACAGCCCGTTGGGTCCCCGAATCCCTTAGCGATGAGCAAATGGCAACCAGAGCATCAGTATGCAGCGCCTTGTTAGTATAAACATATTTTATTGCATCATTTCATGGCAATGGGGTCGGGCCACAAGTTCTACCAACATTAGTTACGGCCCTCCCCCTACAAAGTTTTATTACAACAATAACAGACACATGATAATGGCAAATTAAGAAACATTATCTAAATACTTGATATGGAGTGATTGTTTAACAAATTATGGATTCGAAAACAAATATACAATACATATTTTTTAAAAGATGATAGCTAATATGAGGTGATGAGAAAAAATAAAGTAAATAATTAACCGAAAAATGTAATAAGATAATGATGGAATGTCATGCTGGACTTAAGTTAGCAGCAAGCTAGCTGGTGAATCTTCTGGTATCCTTGATAAACGTGTGTACGGCTGTGAAAATAATAGTATTTTCTTCAGCTGTCAGATTTTCATCTCCAAACAGAAGAGTATAAATATTTAATGGATAGAAATCCCTAGTAGCTCGCAAAAGTGCATCTCTCTCATTATTGTAATTTGGGCAATTAAAGAAATAATGATCTGCATCTTCGACCTCTTCAGAACAACTACAAGTAGGACTAGGTGACAAATGATTTATATATAAATCAGATAGTAAATTACTACAATTATTTCTAATTCTAGCATGTAAAACTGAGAGATATCTGCTACCAGTTCGATAGTATGTTGGAACACTTGAATTATTTTGAAGCTTTTTCAGCTGATACTTAAAACTTGCTAGGGATGGTGAATTACGTAGTTCTATATCAAGAGAATTCCATGCAGAAATAGATGATGGAATACATGATTTACGTGAAATTTTAGTCCTGCAGAGGGGAACAGTAATATTTTGTTGATTTCGTAGAGTATAGGTACTTATTTCTCCAACCGAAGGAGGAATCAGGTCAGATACATATGTAGGAACAAGACCATTGATTGATTTGTACATGAAAATAAGTTTTTGCTGCCTGCGTCTTTCTGCAAGTGACACCCAATCGCATTCTCTATATAGATTGTCTAATGAAACCGATCTTGTTAAGCCTGTTACTATGCGGGCGGCTTCATTCTGAAGTTTTTGAAGAGAATTGATATCTTGTACTGTGCAGCCATCCCATACAACGCATGAATATTCGATAATTGGCAGTTAATATGATAAGTATATTTGGTTCAAAGCAACACGACTGAATGTAAATTTAAGTTTCCGCATTATACCAATAACTTTAGATGCACTTTTAATTATGTTTTCAATATGGCAGTGCCATTGTCCATTACTACTAAATGTAAGACCTAAATGTTTGTGTTCTGTTACGAATTTTATGGGTGTACAATAAAAAATTATGTTATGAAAAGATTCAATAAATTTTAAAGTAAAAAGCATTACTTCAGTTTTTAATGGGTTAAAATTTATTAACCACTGTGCTGCCCAACTTACTAGCATGCGTAAATCGTGATTGATAATACCTTCGATGTCTTTAACAGTAGCCGCAGAATAAAACAACGAGCTATCATCTGCAAATAACCTAGTAAGACTAAGAATGATTCAGCTCTATAATTAATATACACTAAAAATAATAGAGGGCCTAGGACAGACCCTTGAGGAACCCCAGCTTCTACTTTCATTAAGCTTGATGAGGTATTTCTTATGACCACCTTTTGCTTTCTACCACTCAAGTAGTAACTAATCCATTCAAGTAGGTCACCATCTATGCCATTTTGTTTTAATTTAAAAATAAGTCCCTTGTGCCATACCCTGTCAAATGCTTTGGAAACATCTAAGAAAACCATATAAGAATATTGGTTGCTATCAGAAGTTTGACAAATATGATGATATATATCTATAAGTTGGAAAGTTGTAGAATGGTTGGGTAAAAACCCAGACTGATATTTGTAAAGTATATCATTTTCATGTAAATAGTTATAGATATGTTTAAAAACTATTCTTTCTTGTAATTTACCAACATTACTTAATAGTGAAACAGGTCGAAAATTTGAAGGGTCAGTTGTCACCCTTTTTGAGTAAGGGTATAACATTGGAATGTTTATAAATATCTGCAAACTTGCCTTCCCTGAAAGATCTATTAAAAAGTATACTCAGAGGTACAGCTACTTCTTTTACTACAGTTTTAAGCATTTTGTTACTTATTCCGTCAGGCCCTGTTACCTTGTTCGGATTTAAACGTTCGATGAGAGATGCAACTTCATGCTGTGTACATGTAATACTGGATAATCTATTTTGACTTTTATATTCGAAGGCAGGCAGCGCCACATTTTCATCATTAACAGTGGAGATCGACGTAAAATATTTATTTAACAATTCTACTTTATCTTCAGATGAAAAACAAAATTCATTTTGACCAGTAACTGGAAATGAGTTCAGGGCTGGAATGGAAGAGGAGGTACAATTGCCTTTAACAAAGTGGCGTATAACCTTTCAAAATTGTTTTTTATCGTTTGAGTGAAAATCAGAGATAGACAACTCCAAATTGTTATAAAACTGCTCTTTTGCGTGTCGCTTTAAATTGTTAACCTTATTTCGATAAAACTTATATCTTGCTAAAATGTTTAGATTACTCGATTTCTTGAATTTCCGTTTTAGTCTATCTCTTTTTCTTGATAAGCGTCTTATTTCTGAATCATACCATGGTTTGTCGTCAGGTCTTATAAGTACATTTTTTGATGGAACACTGGAATTAACAAAGTCAAGAAAAATATCATTAAACTTAGAACACGCTTCATCTAGAGTTCCCTGCCTTAGACAAGTCCAATCAAAATTAGATAATTTTGTTTTAATAATGTAAAATTTTGCCTTTTTTATATAAATAGATTAATCTTCTGAAAGCTCCTTCGGTATCATATTGAAAAGGTAATGTTATATATGTTGCTTTATGATCACTGATGTTGTCTGGAACATCTAAAGTGCCAGAATCTAGAAATGGCAAGTCCTCTGTAATGATAATCGGATCAAGAATTGCTTGTTGTCGTGTTGGTTCTGTTATTACATTAGTCATCGAGTTAATTAAAAGTACATCCTTTAGGTTATGAAAATTTGGATTTAGTAGATCTTCATTAAGGTCTCCAACAATTATCAGATTTTTTGAGTGTTCGAGAGCCTTTTCAATATTTAAATTAAAACTGTTAAAAAACTGAGCATCAGCTGTAGACGGACTATAAAATAAACCAATTAAAAACAACTCTGTTTTCACCTTAACTTCAACCCATAAAGACTCGTCACAAAAAAATCTCAAGATCTGGTCTTCTCGCATGAAGTAAGCTTGAATTTAAATATGCCAACACTCCCCCTCCATGGTTTGTTTTATCTTTTCTGTATGGTGCACTGTACAAATTCGAAAGAAAAAGCATTTCTGTAGGGACATTATTATCTAAGTGAGTCTCAGAAAAACATAAAATATTTAATTCGGAAAAATTATCGAGTATAAAGTCTAATTTATTTCTAATGCTTCTGATATTCAAGTGCAAAATTGAAAGTTCATACCCATTTTCAGGACCCGGGTTACTTCTATGTCACCAGCTTGAAGAAGTAATAGAAACATGACAAAAAAGCATTGTGTATTATAAAAATTCAAAACCATGAGAAAATTTATGTGGTGACAAATGCATGAAAATAGCTTGTAAAATGTCATTATAAGTATAAACACAGAATACATATATAAGCTGATCGTAAATATTTTTTGCTGCTTGAGATGGAGTGGTGAAACAGACCGATAGAGACCCTCCACTGATCAATGGAAATACCCATTGCACAGTGTAATAATCAAGATCTCAATTGTCCGTCTCACAACTGCATCTAACATTCGCCCAGCATGACAATGATAAATGAAAATAATTTGAGATAAATATAATAATGATGAATATACCAAGAAAAACGAAAAAATACGAGAAAACATGAACGTGATAGTACTCTTTGGAAGTTACAGAAACAAATTAGTGATAAGGTGTGAACTATAAATTCCACCATCTATTACACCATCTCGGACCATCTCGGACAATAAAACCATCATAATCAGCTGCAGTGAAGTAATTATAATTCAGATCAGTTAAACAGCATTTTTTTAATACTTTTACTTACACCAGGTTTTAAGTGACAAAAAGACGTGCAATGATTACATGGATGGCAATCTAGATGACAATCTCAGCAGACCCCAGTCAGACTGCTCCTGTAAGAGATGTATGACTGGGATTGCAAAGTTGGTTGAGATTGTTCAAAAATCTATCTTACGTTTGATTTATCCTAAGAAGCACAAATGACTGTAGTACTAGATAGCCAGGCAAACAATCAACATTGACTATTGAACAGTGCAGATCCCAGACACTGCTCCCACTTGAGCAGTCCGATTTGGGTCTTCAGAGCTTAAATATACTTTACAGTTGATTACACAAAAACACACACACACACACTCACACACACACACACACACACACACACACACACACACACACACACACACACACACACACACACACACACAACTAGAATCAAACATGTCAAAGGTCTAAATAGGAGTGGGTATCAGGTAAGTAATTCTCTCATTACTCGACGAAATCACATGCCACCGGCACCCACCAGAAGTGCTTCAACGAAGCTCCCCTAATGAGTACCACAAACACATCCTCGTCGAGAAATAAGAGAAATATAGATACGTTATAGTTGAAGAACGCACCTTATCCAAACCTATGTAGACTGCGATACCTTTTCTTCGAAAAAGTGGGTAAGAAAAATATACCTTTCTATCAAACAAGTGATATGAAACAAAGATGTGCATACTGACAGAATGGCAAACTAGATAGCAGACAATGCAGACCCCAGCCAGGCTGTTACATCTGGGGGTCTGGTCTGAGTCAGCAATGTCTGCTTATCAGAGCTCATTGATCTACATAGTACCATGTTTGCCATTACGGTAACATGATTTTATTTTATTTATTATTTATTATTTTTTATTTTATTTATTAATTTAAACAAAGTTTACAGACTTTATGCCTAGCACTCTAAATAAAAAAATAAAATGTTCAGCAGATATATATATTATAAAGTTCCCAAGCTCCCAGGCTCTTAGACATCAGACATGCAAAAAAAAAAAAAAAAAAAAAAAAAAAACTAGATCACATGCTGAGGGAACGGGTGCCCCAAATGAGCACCCACATCATATTCTGCTGTGGGCACTCATTTGGACCACCTCATAATCTAGTGAGTATCTGCAGCATACACCATCTTTGAGATAGCAGCAAAAATATATATCTGAAGGATTAGGAATTACTGCCGTTTTGGGATTTAGAAAAAATTCTGCTATTTTACAATACAAATTTAGTGGTAATTCAAAGCCCACGGCTACTCATTCAATGAAACCCCACCTAAATGGTCCTCATAGGCCAAGTTCAGTGACCTTACCGAAACGAAAATATAAGATCCCTGAAACTGCGGCGAAGACAGCATCCCGCATCTGTGCCCCATATAAGACATTAAGCTCTTACAAATATACCATATTTTTTTATTAGATAAGACCTAATGTTCGACTTAAAAAAAAAAAAAAAATCAGTCAATAAGTAAAAAAAAAAAAAAAAAAAAAAAAAGGCAACAAATACCAATGAGGTCAGACGCAGAGGGTAAGGTTTCAGAATGTGACAGCTGTGCAACCCTTTAAATAATTATTGGTTTATAGATCTTACGCTTAAGACCACGGATGGTAAAAAATAAATAAATAATAAAATAATAATAATATAATAATAATAATAATAATTGCCAGCTATTTACGATTAAAATTGTTCTTCATTTATAAAACTTATACCATTAACCCTACAAACAAACTGACAGACTGCTTGGCAGTGAAAACCATAGGTCAAGAAAAGAGTAAGTGTCAGGTATATATTCCTCACTCCAAGAGAACACATGCTGCGGGCACCCGTTAGAAGTGCCTCTGCGAAGCTCTTCAATGAGCACCACAACACATGTTCTCACGGAGCAATAAGAAAAATATTAATACTTACGGACTGAAAGAAAAGAAAAAAAAAAAAAAAAAAGGCTAATCAAGATCTATGTTAGACCCATATCAGGCTATCCGCCTTGTTGAAGCGTTTTAGGTCAAAAGATGATTTTCTTTTGCGTCTGGTGACTGTAGATGAGACTTGGGTTCATTATTATGAGCCAGAGAATAAAGCTCAGAGTCGTCAGTGGGTAGGGCCTTCCTATTCCCAAACTTGAAAAAGGATATCCGTGGAAGTCATGACGGCAGTTGAGGAGTGGATCAATGGAAAGGACCCTGACTTTTTTTAGTTCTGGGCTGATGGCACTTGAACACTGTTGGTCTAAGTGAATCACACTAGAGGGCAATTACATCGAAAAAGAAGAGGTGGATCTCAACCGGAAATAAGTTAGGCTGGTTACTTATTGACTCACCCTCGTAATTTTGACCACCTTAAACCCTACTTTTATATAGTAAAACTGGGGTTTGCAGGGATATACATTATTTTTCTTATTTCTGCTCAAAAACATAGATTGTGGGTACTCGTTAGAACCGCCTCGCGAGTACCCACAATCTATGTTTTGAGCAGAAATATGAAAAATATCAGTTTTTATCTGAAATTTTTCAGTTTTTGGAGGTGAAATTTTCTATATATTTGAAGATTTAATAATGTACATTAAGAAAACACGCCTATTCAAATGTATTGACAATTTCACCACCAAAAACTGAAAGTTTTCAGATAAAAATTCTGATATTTTTTCATATTTCTGCTCAAAACATAGATTGTGCGTACTCGTTAGAACATTTAAGTTATCAGTTGAATTTATGAGACACACATTTCATTTGTGATTTTTATTTATATTTTATGATGTGTACAGGTGGAAAATTTCGCCGCCATGTTTGGGCAGCCGGCAGATTATGCTTAAGGATAATCTGCCGGCTGCCCAAACATGGCGGCGAAATTTGCCACCTGTACACGTAAGGATAATCTGCCGACTGCCCAAACATGGCGGCGAAATTTGCCACCTGTACACGTCATCATAAAATATCAACAAAAATCACAAATGAAATGCGCGTCTCATAAATTCAACTAATAACTTAAATGTCAAGGCATATCAAGTGGTTATCCAAAGATAAAAATGCATTTTATAAGTATGAAAAAACTAACCTTCTAACTTGTGCAAATTCGGGAGCCAAAAGTTCTCTTTTCTTTTCATAAATTCATAACATACTAACGTCAGTTTGTTTCACAATGTTCCGTCTAGAGCAGCCGGAAATTAAAATATCCAAAGGATTTCAAATAAAAACACAATATGCCTATGTCCACATGTACCCAAACTGATACACAAAAACTTATATCTTTTCCTTTCATGTATATAACGGACTGGATACCGGTTTGTATTCTATCAGCACGTGCAAGGGGGACAGCTAAGTACATTATATATGTACGGTCAATGTACATTGTTTAGAGCTGTTTGATAGCCTTCTTGGAAGCCAAAGTGTGTCTTTATTTGAATGAATTTGGATATTTTATTTTCCGGTTTCCCTAGATGGAACATTGTAAAAGAAAATGACACAAGTTCTTTATGTATTCATGGAAAAGAAACAGGAAATATTTTGTCTCAAAATTACGCAAGTTAGAACGTAAGTTTTTTCATACTTATAAAATGCATTTTTATCTATAAATAACCACTTGATATATCATGACATTTGAGTTATCAGTTCAATTTGTGAGACACGCATTTCATTTGTGATTTTTGTTGATATTTTATGATGACGTGTACAGGTGGCATATTCCGCTGCCATGTTTGGTCAGCTGGCAGATTATCCTTAAGACAAAATTAATGTGTTGTTTTGTATTACCTCTTCAACATGCAGATATAACTCAATCAATCAATCTTTATTCAGCATAAGGCACAGCGTGCCCAATTGCCTAACACAACATACATATATGAAAAGAGCAAATAATATTTACCAACATACAAACAAAAATATCAACACACAGTACCATAAAGTATGCAAGATAGCACAACTTTCGTGTGATACAACACATCGTCACAGTACACGAAATAACACATTATCATAGTACACGAAATACATGTAACCTTAGTCAAGTATGCTTTTTCTTTTGTCCATAGCAAGAAAAACAAACTTGGCTAATCGTTTTACCACACTTGATTGAAGCTCGGTCATAATTTTCTAAATTTGGTAACAGATGGTCATCTAGAATAATTAAGCAGCAACCATACCTTGTATATTTGTTAATTCCATTTATTGTTATATATCCTTATTTAACAGTGTAAAATTTATATTCGAATATAACAAAAATAAATATTCCGATTCACAATTTCCACAGCTTGACTCGGCAGGTAACGAGACCAAACCTGAAGTGATGATTTGACAAGCTTTGTCACAGGCCGTTGCCTTTGTTGTGAAAGGCTGGCGGAATTTATAGCTGCACGCTTTTTTGTGGCTGTCTGACCTTGAATTTTGTGAACGGGTAAACCTCGCTGAGCGAGAGAAGTTGCTCTCATTTCAATAACCACTACTATTACTTCTTCAACTTATACTACTGTTTCTTTTTTTCTAACTACTACACTACGGCTACTACTTCTTTTATTTCTACTACTACTACTACTACTACTACTACTACTACTACTACTATTTCTGCTACTATTGTTTTTTCTTCAGTATAGTCAAACAAACTTTATTTGGTTGAAGATTCTTTAAAAGCTTTGTTCCATATGAAATAGGGTTTATGCCGTGTGTATTTCCAAACTGCATAGGGAGATGTTATGTATCGGTATGCCGCCATGTATTGTAATGTATTTCCGTTTTCCATTAATGTTGTTTACTTACGTAAACTTGAGAAATAAAGAACTTGACTTGACGACTTGACATTCATTTAATTCACAAACTGCATGACAAACAGTGTGGATCCAAATCAGAAGTCATCGGATCTGGATCTACACTGTTTGCAAAGGTAGGGGCTGTCGTGTTCAGCAGAATAAGGGTTAAGGTAGATGTAAAAAAGATAGCAAGCAATTTAAAAAAAAAAACATAGCAAGTACAAAACCTGGTTTAAAAACTTCAAAATTATGAAAAAGGAAATAATAATAAAAAGAAAAAATAAAAAGAATCAAACAAACTTATAAAGTGGAAACGTACTTTCCGCTGTTTTTAAAATATTGCAAAGAACATCAGGCTACATGTTAATAAGTAGAGAAGACTTAGATCAGCCTTCGCATTTCTCAAAATTGCAACCATACCTTCTCTATTTATCAATACATTCTACAGTATCCAATACCTTTTTAATGGGATAATGAAAATTCTGATCAGACTACGCGAACGCAAAATTTGCATAAGATGTGTGGTTCCCTTTTTAACTGCATGACTGAGTCGAGCCTCAGACTGAAGGAAGTTTCCTTCCTCAATCTGTTTTAGAAGGTTGGCACCTGACACTGGCTGTCGGGCCTGCACTTGACACTTGCTGTAGGACCTTCACCTTACACTTGCTGTCCGGCCTATCGTAGTCCAACTAATGGTTTTATTTTTGCTCTGGTTTCAGATTGCCATGGATTCCTCCACTTTGTGTCATTGCAGTCTTGTGATTATGTATAGTTTTCTGTGATGTATTGTTTCATTGATATGGTGGTGGACTCTACCCGGACCGAACAATTATTTGTAATTTTGGGTTACATCAGAATTAAGAAAGAGGTTGCGATCGTATAAAAATAAAGTGACGATACCACGGAAACGCCACAATCTAAACAAATGTCGACGTTTAAATAAAGAAGAATTGCAACAAATGAAACACCTTGGAAGAGTCAATAGGTAACTACTCGGGGGGGAATGTGTGCTTTAACTAGTTTTATTCGCGCGATATTTTGATGTAGTTCCAAATTACAAATTTATGTTCGGTCCTCGTAGGGGTCCTCTATCTCATATGTGACACATCACGGTGAAACACATAATCAAAATCACTGTGATGAAACAAAGCAAAGGGCTCTATGGCGAACTCAAGCCAGAACACTAGAAAACCACAAACAGGACCACGATGGGCCCAACCAAAGACAGTAACAGTCAGGCGTCAACGGCGATAACACTATGAAATGTTTTACTTAGTTTATAATAACGATAATTCTTAAGACGTTTAGCAGTTAAAGTTTTATTTCGATTATAAAGGTACTATATTGACTAGATGCTCTAGCAAAACGGATCAATTCAGAAACATATACACCACAGGATGTAGCATGTGGGACATCGCCATCCAAAAATGGAAAATTTACAATATCAAAATGAAGTTCGTCCCGTTTAGCATAAATTATAGTAGAGATTATGCCATTAGATATTGATAAATTTAAATCCAGAAATGGTGTTTCGGTGTCAGAAGTATTAGTTTTATTTAACTGTACTTATTTTGGATAAATTGTATCAACCATTGGTTCAAATATTTTTATTAATATTTAGTAAGTCATCCAAATATCGAGTCTTTTTCTTAAAAAAAGTACAGATTTGCAATAAGGGGAGGGCGGGGGTGGGGGGAGGCACAATTTGTATCCCACTAGTTTAATCTCCCCCCGCTCCCCCTCCCCCCGCCCCATCTCCACAATAACCCAGGCGGTTCTACTGTTGCAGTTCTTCTTCTTTGTATGTCATTTATTACAATTATGCCATCGCGTCTTATTTGTTCACCATATCTTCTTTCTGTGACCATAACTGTTACAGCTTCATTTATATTTTTCAGCTGCATCACGCTTTATGCACAGTGACAATTTTCTAATTCAACTAGCCCGCATCAAGCGCATGCAAGAGCACTCGCAATTGGCAAAGGTGTTCAAACGCCTAATCAACATTCTAAATTAAATTAGTCGCAACTCGAATAAACGTACCTTCTGACGTCAGGAAACGTACCTTCAGACACGTGAGCCCAGCGAAGATTAAGATCAATCTGCACATTCGTGCAGTCTGATCAGAATTTTCACTGGCCTCATTTGGGATAGCCAAGGATGTTAAGTTTCCTCGTGCAGACAATGAAGGCTCTGACCAGACTACGCGGATGCGCATGCTGTTAGAAGGTACGTTTTCTCATGTTACATTTCATATGTATGTTACATTGTAAGTACATTCTGTTATTTAAGGGAAAGGGCCAGTTCTGCAGACAAGAAGTAATAAAATAAAGGATGTACTTGTCTGGCGTAATGGTTTTATTTTCTTTTTTAGCCGGTGACATCTCAAAACAGATTACTGAAACAATTTGTGTAGCTTAATAACTCCATAAGTTGTACAGAAAACTGTTCGGTCTTTCTCCGGATCTCCGATAATCAAAACATTCATTGGTCATTGATCAACACACAGGTTCTGGAAACATATTAATCTGGCTGTACATCGACTTTTTACAGCATTCTGTCAGTGTTAAGACTTTTTCAACAGTCTATAACATTCATTTGACCTGTAAAGAACTGTGTTATATTTTTAGGATGGAAATAGCAACTGATGGTAATTGAAGTTCATGGAAGTTGTCCAGAACCAAATAGAAAGGAAGGCCATGATCAGGAATTGATACAATTACCGTCCAAGACACCAAAGGGAAAGGGGGGCGCATTAAAGTAACGGCACCATAATCAAAACGCTACAAGTAGAGAGCTAAAAGGACAGTTTCGTTCCCAAAAAATGGACCAAACGGCTGTCCAAAATAAAATTTTCACCAGAACATATATGCAAATACATACAATGACAAATAGTAAAATAAAAGTAAAAAAAAAGGACTGTCTTTGGAAACAAAAAACACACAAAATCACGAAAATCGGAGACTCGATTTAATTGAGTCTCTTCATATGCAACACTGTAGTTTGCGAGGCTGCATACGCCACCTAGCGCCGGCTTAAGCGGTATTCGATTATCAAAATAACTAGGATAGGCTCAATAATCCCAAAGGAAATAGATTTATAACATGCATAATGATGACGTAGGGGGAGACTTTTTACGGCCGCCACACGGCACAACACCAACTACAGTAGAGTCAAAAAGGATTAGCAGAAGCACCACCTTGGAATGGTCAGTAACAATATTACTTGGGGCTTAAATCGATTTTACGTGGCCCAACCCTCGCCCTTAGTTCTTCCTCGGTACGTAAAACGTTCCTAACTCATTAGTGCAACCATCTCCGAAAACATTAAAATCAAACGAATACAGAGGTGAAACAACGATGAGGATTCGACAGAAAGAAATAACTGAAATGCTGAAGCAAAAGAAAACCAACATTTGGACTCCGGTGGGCCCGACCGGAGCTAGAGCATCAGGCACCAACCGACTTACTTAAAAGTCTTTAGGCCGGAGCTGTCATAGAGTCTGAGACCCGACCCGCCGGCATGCAACCAAAGAGGGAAGCAAAGTTAATAACCATGACTGGGTTAACTACCATGCATGCAGTCTGACGTAAATTATTTATTTTGTACCCAGTCTTTATATACCGAAGAATGATTTTACAAAATTGAGTGCTAAAATCATTACAAGCATATATATTTTCGGAATGTTTATACTAAGTCACCATAAAATTCAGGGTCCGATAGGCCTTGTTGCAAAAGAGACTTAAGTCCAACACTGAATTTTGAAACTAAATCGAAATGACGTCTATAAAAATTTAGAAAATGCTTTTCGGAGTTTATGGTACTGATTCCCTGATTTAGAAGTTTAGCAGTTAATAATTTATTACAAGTGTTGAAGTCAGTAACATGACTAGACTCTCAGGCGAACCGAATTGGTTGCAAGATATAAACACATTAGGATACTCGACGAGTAACATCCCCATCCAAGTTAGGAAAATTTACAATATCAAAATCAAAATCATCGCGTTTATCACAGCTTTTGCATGAAATACTGAAACTGAAAATCATTACAATAATTATTGTGAAAATGATGTCTTTGCATGGTTTGTCCAAATTTAAACGTATTCTGTCCGGTTATTCTTGTTTATCTTTTTAAATATGTACTTGTAACAGAAGCAATTCCATATATGGAATTGGTAATGATCAACTGCGATCTGTGGAACTAATAAAATTAGACCTGATAGAGTCCTGCTGCAGCGTTACTAGCATTTCTATTAGAGTATATAAGCCGCGCCATGCATGAACGTGTCTTCGGGTATATGCAGACAGCGAAGGTCCAGATCAGCCTGCTTATCCGCACAGTCTGATCAAGGATTCGCTGTCCTCAGACAGAATCATTGGGCACTACAGTATGTTTTAATGGAGAGCAAATACCCGGATGATACTTTGCGCATATATACGATGATATGAATCCGCACCAATAAGATTACATTCCTATTGGATTACGCGATCCATATAGCTGATGCATATTGACCTGTCCTTTTGATCGTCGTCTGTGAATATGCATATCAGAATAAATCATGACAAAACAGGTAAACTAAGTATTTTTGCTTAAGACTGAATTAGTCGTATTTACATGATCAGATGACTAAAAGATAACTTGCCCTGTTGGATAACTGTCTTGCAGTCCGCAGGCAACAGTCATGTTCGGCGTTTGTTTGAATGAGATGAGTTTAACCGTTTGTTTGTTTGAGATGAGTTTAAACGCCATTGTCATTAGACTTCGAATCATGTTGTGACAGTGTCTGGGTATGACAATTGGAATTGATTCCCATTTACAGTGACGCCTCACTGTAGTATCACACTGGCTACTACCAGCAACATTATATTGTCACCGGTCGCACCAGTCTTAACTCTACTACCAAAACAAAAAGCTGTTGGTACCAACGTCAGAATTTTTAGATGTGACACACAACTAGGGATTCAACCACAAACGTCCCGATCCGAAGGCGGTTGCCCTGTCAGAAGATAACTGAAGCCCATATGTAGCGAGACAATTTGATCATAGTTTTCATAGTTGAGCCCGACTCCTTGCCTGCTGTTCTTGCATAATGAACATGCGTCGCCGTCCCTACCAATTTCATGCTTATACATCATCCCGAAATTACATGTCAAACTCCAAATCGTGATATTGATTTCATCCATAGACAAAGTGAAGATCATTGACAAACCATTTCTAACGGAACTAAGCAACCTATCAAAAGCAAGTCATTTAATTACGTGCATAAAGAAACACCTCCGGTGAAATCTTGAAAAAGCGTAAATCTTCATTCTCCACCACGCCATCACATCCGTCGGTCCATTAAATGGACAAGTTGTAACTGCAGTTGTTTTACAAGCGTGCATAAACACTACATCATATACCTGTCACATTTTTACAGGCAAATTCATTTTTACGGGCAGATTATATCAAAACTCTGGTTCCAGGCTGACGGTCAGATAATCGATAAATCGGACGAGCTGGCGTTAACAATTGACTCCCCCGTTAGGCAGTTATAACCACGCCCACGTGAATTTCCTTAGACAAACTTTGTATTGTTATACCTGTGCTTTCCCGTAAAAAGCACATGTTGATTTGTTTGTCTGAGTAAAAACATTGACAATTACCTTATTAGCTATTTTGAAACATTGACAATTACCTTATTAGCTATTTTGAATGGTCATTTGCAGTTGTCAGTTAAATGGTCAAGTGACTTGGCGGAGGAGTCAATTGCCTTGATAGCTAACCTGAGCACGAAGTGCTCAAGATGAGCTATGTGATCGGTCAATGTCCGTCGTCCCGCGTTCGTCGTGTGGCGTCAACAATTTAAAAGCCTTCTCCTCCTACACCCCTGGGTAAATTGACAAAACTTAGTAGGAAGCATGAGGGTGACTCGTAGATTAAAAATACCTAAAATCATTCTATCGGAAATCTATTTTTTGCTTCTTCTCCTGAACCAAAAGGCGAACTGAGTTGAAACTTGGTAGAAACATCGAGGTGACTTGTAGATCATAAATAGCTAAAACCGTTCCGATCGGTAATCCTAGATGGCCGCCGTGGTGGCCGTCTTGAAAATCTATTTTTCGCTTCTTCTCCTGAATCGAAAGGCCAATTGAATTCAAACTTAGTAGGAAGCATCAGAGTGACTTGTAGATCAAAACTAGGTAAAATCGTTCCGATCGGAAATCCAAGATGGCCAACATGGCCGCCATTTTGAAAATCTATTTTTTTTCTCCTGAACTGAAAGGTCAACTGACTTGTAACTTGGCTGGAAGTATCGGGGTGACTTGTACATAAAAACAGCTAAAATCGTTCCGATCTGAAATCGAAGATGGCCCCCGTGGCCGCCATCTCGGAAATATTTTTCGCTTCTTCTCCTAAACCCAAAGGCCAATTGGCTTGGATCTTGGTAGAAAGTATCGGGGTGGCTTGTAGATAAAATAGCTGAAATCGTTCCAAGATGTCCGCCATGGCTGCTATCTTGAAAATATATTTTTCGTTTCTTCGCCTGAACCGAAAAGCCAATTGACTTGAAACTTGGATGGAAGCATCGGGCTGTCTTGTAGAGCAAAAATTGCTAAAATCATTCCGATCGGAAATCCAAGATGGCCACCATGGCCGCCATCTTGAAAATCTATTTTTTTGTTTGTTCTCCTGAAACGAAAGGCCAATTGTCTCGAAACTTGATAGGACGCATCTAGGTAACTAGTAGATCAAAATAGCTAAAATCATTCTGATCGGAAATCCAAGATGGCCGAAATGGCTGCCATCACTAAAATCTTTTTTTCGCTGAACTGAATAGCCAACTGATTCCAAACTTGGCAGGAAGCATCAGGGTGACTTGTAAATTAAAAAGAGAGCTAAAATTGTTTTGATCAGAAATCCAAGAGGGCCACCATGGCCGCTATCTTTGAGATCTATTTTCTTCTCCCAAACCCAAAGGCCAATTTATTTGGTAATCAGGAGATCGATAATGTAAAATGCAACATTTGATATAACGGTGTAGATGCGCTCGCTGAATTGAAAAATACAAATCAAACATTTTATAAAGATTTTGCAGATTGCTTGCATATTTATTATTACATTTAGAGACTTGAGTATCGTATTTGTCCAAAGTAGACGAGGCGTCTGATGAGGGTTGAAATGGACTTGATAAAATTAACACGGAGATAATGTGTTACATAGGATGAAAACGGTATCATTTTCAGTAATAAAGACACACAATGCTAATATGTAAATATAAAGCTCTAATTTATTATGGGATGATCCTCGTAAGTAAATAATATATACCACCTATTTCATGCATGTTTACCATAGATTCTTCAACATTGTATATACAAGTGATTTATTTTATAAAAAAAAAAAAAAAAAAAAAAAAAAAAAAACACTGACGCAGCTATTTATTCAGCTGCTTCATCCAGACAAACAGATGATATTAAAGGGAAACGGATACACGTTTATTGAAGGCAACTTTTTCAACAGTGTTTGCCTCCTGTTGAAAAATCTACTTGGGAGCAAATTCTTTTAGAGTAGACCCCTTTTCAGAAGGGACTTGGTATACTGGAAACCAAACAAAACAAGAAGTCACAAAAGTTGGTCCCTTTAAAAAATGGCATTAAATCTATCCAGTGTATCCAGTCTCCTTAATTACGATGAGTTTTCGTCAGTATTCTATTAAGCTATTTATGCCGAGTGAACTCTTCTACCTTAACTCTTCGGACAGGTTTCGTTTCCTATATAAAGCGTGTCTGGTTGTTGTTTTTTTATTATTACCATGTTTCATAGAAATTTCTAAACTTAAAGCAAACAGTGTAGACCATGATCAGACGCCGCGTCTGATCTGGGTGTACACTGTTTGACAATGTCCCTTTTATGGGACGCTAGGCCTAAATGGGTTAAGCAAAATACAAGTAATTCAAGTATGGTATTGAGGATGCTTTTCAATCATTAATGAGACAGGATGTTTAAACATTGGCAATACACATATAAAATGATTACATACTCGTACATCACATGTAGCTCTATGAGTAGCTAAACACCGAAGCTCTATTTAGTTGCACGACACAAGTTCTGCTTAGACTGTGGATGCGCAGGCTGATCTAAGTCTTCGCTTGGCGCACAAGCAGTTTTGCAGGAAATGCCGTGCCCCGGCTCAAATTGCATCTTATTTCATGAAGTAAGACACCGTTACTAACCCAGCTATAGATGCCCTTCTCTGTAGCAAGCCAAAATACGCATATATTCATAACATGACAGAATTTTCTAATATGAAAAGTAAACGTTTCTGAAAACATTTGTCAAACGCCAAAAATAGTACAAACATAAAAATTGTTTTCACTCCACAGTAAAAACAAATAGAAATAAAATCATATAATAATAATGAGCAAAGAGAATTCTACCTTTTACGATAAATACATATATTAATGACTAAATACTTGCTACTGAATCCGCCGTGCATCTTTCTAATTCTTACAACAGTGTGGGGAATCCACACTACCAAATGACTGGTACACAGAGATTGTTACTATTAACAGCTCCGCAGAAGTTTTTTTTTTAGAATATCTCTATTCATACCAAATGGAATTTGTTCAAATAAAGCGCAGAGTACGCGGAAAATCAAGCTCTTTCAGGTGGTGTAAATGCTATTCTGCGATCTGGTCTAATTCTCGAGAACATTCGAAGAATGTTTTTTGCTGTTAATCTGGGCTACTGGGACAATGTACACAAATTTTGACGAAAATCGTCTCTAACACCTATCTGACAGGATTTGAAGGGATTTCCTTGCTGGTAACATGTCAAAAGACATTTTGTTTTTCTAAACAGTGTCTGTTAATCTTTTTGGTTTATAAATGCCCCATTTGAATGTTTGCAGTCTTTCCTTCAAATGACCATGTACACGATATCGAATTCGACTGACCATGCCCACGAACAGAAAATGATACTGTACACGACATATATTGATTATACTGATATGATCAGAACCGGGTGTGTTTTAGAGCTGTACACTATCCTTTTAGAAAATTTTACTTAAGTCAGCTAGACTAAGAAAGAATACCATTTAGCATATATTGGAATAGTAAATTGTCATTTTCTATTCACTGTTCTAATAGTATTACTGAACGGAAAGCGACCCCGCCCTTTCTGTCTAGAACAATTGTAAAACCACCAATTGCGACAAAGAAATGAGAGACGAAAACTCGAAACAACTAGAGGCCCAAGTGGACCAGATATCGCTCACCTGGATTAGGCTGATTATGATATGTTACACTGCGCCATGGTGGCCATCTTGGCTGTCAGATCAGATTGCTTTTAGCAATCCAGAATCTGATATTGTTTGAAGAGTTTAACGATTGCTACCATGGCCGCGTTCTTGGAGACTGGAATTGAACGATTAAGCTATTCTGAATCTCTATGTTACCCCGATGCCTCCCAACAAGTTTCAGCTCAATCAGACTTACGGTTTGGGAGGAGATGTGGTTTGAAGAATTTCAAGATGGCCATCATGGCGGCCATCTTGGATATTGGAACAGAACGATTTTAGCAATTCTAAATTTCCATAACACCCCAATGCCTCCCATCAAGTTTAAGCTCAATCAGACTTACCGTTCGGAAGCATATGTGATTTGAAGACTTTTAGGATGGCTGCCATGGTGGACATCTTGGCTATCAGAACGAAACCATTTTAGCAATTCTAAATCTCCTTGCTGCCGCAATGTCTTTCATCAAGTATCCACTCGATCTGACTTACAGTTCAGGATCAGATAACGACTGAAGAATTTCAAGATGGCCGCCATCATGGATATGATTCTGACAGAAATGTCGAAAATGTGAAAGGTTGTTGATGGACATAAGGATGAGGGACGGACCATGGTCAACAGGCCACAGCACAAGCTGACAATTGAGGTTCTTCAAGATGCTGCTGTGGCGGTGCTGGATATCGTAACAAAATGGTTTAGCAAATCCTAATCTCCATGTCGCCCAATGCCTCCCACCGTGGCGGCCATCTTGGATATCGGAATGGAACGAATTTAGCAGTTCTGAATCTCCATGTCTCCCCAATGCCTCCCGTTAAGTTTCAGCTCAATCCAACTTACCGTTCGGGAGCATGGTGGCCATCTTGGATATTGGAACGGAATGAAATAGCAATTCTAAATCTCCAATAAAAAAAGTAAGAGAAAAGTCCAGGGGGTGCCACAATCATAAACCGCAGCCCTTCCCAGACCCCAAGAGGAAGAGGAAACCGATAAATCTAAACAAGCACAAATGCCTCCCACTAAGTTTAGGCTCAATCCGACTTACCGTTGCGGAGCAGACGTGGTTTGAAGATTTCCAAGATGGCCACCGTGGCGGCCATCTTGGATATCGGAACGGAATGATTTTTGCCATTCTGAACCTCTATGTTGCTACGATGCCTCCCATTTAGTTTCAGCTCAATCCGACTTACAGTTTGGGAGATGTCGTTTGAAGCTTTTCAAGATGGCTGACATGGCGGCCATCTTGGATATCGGAATGGAATGATTTTACCAATTCTAAACCTCTATGTCGCCCCAATGCCAATCTGACTTAGGGTTTGGGAGCAGATGTGGTTTCAAGATACGAACGGAACGATTTTAGCAATTCTGAATCTCTAAGTCGCTCAGATGCTTCTCATTAAGTTTCGGAACCATCCAACTTACGGTTTGTGTGGCCATCTTGGATATAGGAAAGGAACACTTTCAGCAGTTCTGAATCTCTATGAGGCTCCGATGCCTCTGTTCAAGTTTCAGCTCAACCTGACTTATGGTTTAGGAGGAGGTCGTTTGAAGAATTTCAAGATGGCTGCGGTTGCGGCCATCTCGGCTCAGTCCGACTTACGGTTTGGGAGGAGATGTCGTTTGAAGAATTTTAAGATGATGACGGCCATCTAGGATATCGGAACGGAACGATTTTTGCAATTCTGAATCTCTTTATTGCTCCGATGCCTCCCATCAAGTTTCAACTCAACCTGACTTATGGTTTGGGAGGAGATCGTTTGAAGAATTTCAAGATGGCTGCGGTTGCGGCCATCTTGGATATCGGAATGGAAAGATTTTAACAATTCTGAATCTCTATGTCACTGTGATGCTTCCCATCAAGTTTCGGCTTAATCCAACTTCGGTTTGGGAGGAGATATCGTTTGAAGAATTTCAAGATGGCCGCCTATGGCGGCCATCGTGGATATCGGAACGGAACAATTTTAGCAATTCTGAATGTCCATGTTGCCACAATGCCTCCCACTAAGTTTCAGCTCAATCCAACTTATGGTTCTGGAGGAGATGTCAAAAATGTGAAAAACTAACGCAGGACGACAGACGGACGGATGGACGGACGACTGACAACATGCATGGCATAAGCTGACCTAGAGCAATCTTTCCTTGTTTGACACAGCAATACTTACAGTGACATACTCATTTGCCATCTTACTTTCTTTCCAAATATATACCAAATTATTTAAAGGAAGCACTCACAAAATTAATAATCTATTTAAAGTTAAAGATCTACATTAGCTGAGAAAATTGATGGATATTTTATCAAAATCGGTTGAAAATTAAGAAAGTGATGGGTATTTTAAGATTTCAAACACGGCTGCCATGGGCGCCGCCATTGTTGTGCGTTTGTGTCGCCATTTGCTCCTAATTAAATATGCATAAATGAAATAACTCACATATGCAAAAACATCAAATGCTATCTTTCTGCATATATTGTATGTCTTCTGTGGTATAATAGCAACTTATTTTCCCTAAAATTGCATTGGTTTATGTCTAATAGAAAGTTTTATTGTCATTTTAGAATTTTTGAGTCCCCCATTAAATATTCAAAATGGCGGCGCCCATGTTAACAATTACAAAAGCTAAAAACTCAATAACTTCCTCATTTCTTGGTGGATGTTGATCAAACGTGTACCAAAATGTTCAGTCTGTAAATATATTGAACACCAGACATACTTTATATTTGGTGACTGTTTCCCTTTAACTCTATCTTCAATTTCAGGATGAGCTCAAAAGAGAGGTCTGTGTGTGCCACTCTTGCGGCAAGGTTTATGCAAATGTGTCAGACCTGCATGCCCATGAATATAGTAGATACCCATTGAGGTACAGCGCCGCAAACGTGCTGCGGAAAATAAAACCTTTTACAGCAAAGCCAGTTTTCTGAGACACAGGTACAATTATAGTATTGTCAAGTTGTGCGTACTACTTTATGTGGTATGAAGAACAATAATAGGCATGATATTTGTATTTTTCATGACCATATCTCTACGAAAGAATGTACCGTGCGCAAGGATCTAATCAGCGACCGTCCGGTCAGTGGCCAGGCAAGTGGGAAACCGACCGAGCTGCCGTTCCTGTCATCATATATGGAAATAATTGGTTCGATTATGACAGTCATTGAACTTTGTACTATACAACAGACCTGTATTTCTTAACATTGGAAACTTTAAGTAAAATACTGTCAAACTATTTAGGTAATAGCGACCTGCTCCAAAAGTCTAAAGTGTGCTGGAAATTTTCATTTACGTTTCTTAATCAAACGAAAACACCCCGTGTTTGTCCCATTTAAGTCAATGTCAAAAGTACATATGTTGTTGGGGTGGTAAACACAAATAAAGTTTCTCTCATTTCAACCAACACATTGCGATCAGTTGTGAACATCAGCAAAGGTATGACTGCAATAGAACTAAGTATTTGTTGTTTCGAAACATATTCAACAAGTTGTCAGAAGTTGAAAATCACATGTTTTTGCGTTTTAAGTTCCCTGGAGTACGGAATTCATTTATATGAATATTTAGCAATGCAACCCTTTTATATGCAGTACAATATAGAAGAGTATTACGACAGAAGAAGAAGTATTTCTGTTAGAAATGTGCATATGAGTCTCTATATTTTGAAAACTCTTAAAATGCTCTTTAAGACATTATTGCTTCAAGGATACCAATGCCTTTCTTCTATGTTGAAGCCAAATGGCTGTCGAATATGATGATTTCGATACTTTTTACTAAGATTTATTAATCATGTCGCAAAACTGAAAAAGGAATCAAACCCGGGAGTACCTTGAAAATAACTGATAAGCACTCTGCTGAATTCTTTAGTAAAGCACACGTTTTGGTTGTGATAGAGCTGTTTGTTATGTATAATTTGCCCATGCAACAAGGAAGTCAGAAAATTCAGCATTCTGTAAAAATTTTGATTTTTTTTTTTAATTTCATTTGTACAGATACATAAAGTAACACGTTCTACATTATGACCTTGGAATACCCTTAATATTGTTATAAGACTCTCGGCTCACAAAATGAATGTCCTAATATAATGTACGTATCTCTGTATCGATCGTCTCTAGTATTTGAGAGCCTGTATTATTTCAACCTGTAATAAAGTGACATGTTGAAATAATACATGCTCCCAAATAATCGTGACGATCGATGCAGATATGCATACATTATATTAGGATATTCACTTTTTGAGCCGAGGGCATTATTACAATAATATGAATTTAATAGGTGCTACCTATATCCGTGCGTCCAAATTATCATCACATACTTCATAGGTGGATTGGCCAGATCTAACTGAATTGATTTCAGACCACGCTTGACTTCTAATCCACTGCATGAATTACGATATAGCGTCCAAGTCAACAATATTTCAGTAGTTTAGAGACATTGCCTCCAAATTTGTGGGACTTTTACCCGACCCGATCACATGCATTCGGGTCCTGCTTAGTTACTAGCAGTTCTTCCATGGAGGCTTTAGGCAGTCCATCTATTTCGCGGGCCCCGATGGGCGGGGACCATGCTTTCCGAAAAATAGTGTATGCCGGTAACAGACACAACGACATACACTATCGTTCGCTGCCTGAAATCCATTTTACTGCTTCAGGATTTTTCCTAAAGACTTTTGACCGTTTGTGCGTATTTGTCTTTGTTTCTTTTTTGGGTTTTTTTGCGACTCAAAAAAAAAAACAAAAACAAAAAAAAAAAAAAAAGACAACAAAAAAAAACATAAAAATAATAACAATTTACATGATTTACAAACCGGTCGAACAAACACATTATTGTGTCGAAGGTTTTCATATTATCACGTGAAAAGAGCGCTAAGTCTATGTGCTATCAAAACATCTACTTCAAAGTGTACCTTATGCGCAAAACGAATCATGTTTAGCTTACAAAGAGACTGAGAATGGATAGAAATAAAATTCGAAGTGGAGACAAAATTCAAAATGGCGGCGATTACAAATTTTGTAGGCTGACGTCATGAGTCGCGTGATTCAACCACCTCCCCCCACCCCCTCCCCTGCAATTGGAATACTTGGCGTTATTGGCTGTTTTGTTGCTATTGTCGGAACGGCCGCCGTGTCAATAATCTCTGCCAAATCACGGAACGCTTATTGTTTTTCAGGATAGGCTCCGAACCACCCAAGTGTTTGTTGGACCAGTACATTTGTGGTCACACACATCACTGGTCAGATAGTTAGTCTAAAGTAGCGCATCTGTACGCCGAACCGCTTCGCGGTTCGGGTTGGACGCATTTACAAAGGGTTTCCTAAGATCATAATGTAGAACCTGTGTATGAATGAAAAAAAATTGAATTTTCCATATAATACTGATGTTTCTAACTTCCTTGACTGTTGCATGGGAAAATTATACATAATAAACAGATCAATTACAACCCAGCAGAATGCCTATCAGTCCTTTTTCAAGTTACTCCCGGGTTTGATTCCTTTTTTTCAGTTTTGTGACATGTTTAATACATTTTGTCAAAAGTAACGACGTGACCATACTCTACAGTCATTCGAGTATAATATAGAAGTACATTGTATTCTTGAAGCAGTAATGTCTTAAAGAGCTGCTTTAGTGTCCTGCCATACCCGTGTTAAAAATACAGACTCATATGCACGTTTCAAACAGAAATACTTCTTCTGATGTCGTAATACTCTTCTATATTGTACTAGATATACCCATAAAAGGGATTCTTTGCAAACTTTCTATATAGTGTTTTAAAAATGCAGAAGTTTGTTCTCTAGTACAAATTTCAATGACTACCATAATCGAACCCATTATTTCCAAATATCACACCGGGAGCGGCAGCTAGTCGAATCCGTATTTGCCTTGCATATGGACGGTCGCCGGTTAGATCCTAGCTGTGACACCGAAAGGGAACACCGAAGGGGACAGTTTCTTTTTCTTACGTAGGGTACGTTTTCACCTACATAAGGCCATTTTCGCCTTAACCCTACGTAGCTAGTACAAATACATACAATGTTACCATAAATAACTAAAGTGCACAGGTTGTCCGTGTAACACGCGTATAAGCCACGTAGTGGCGTGATACCGGCCCTATATAAACTCCACCGTAAATGATTCCCATAAGGGCGAAATACAACACAGAAGTGTCAGAGGACACAAATTCTCATCTGTATGGGATTCATTTCGGTGAGTGAATATTTATTACTTTTGATAATTTTAGTGTTAGTCATCGGTTTGTAGGTTTTATTTGCAAAGTCTGAACGGCCAGAAATGAATTACTGCCTGATTTAAAACCTGCGAATTGTTGATTACACGGCCTATATAACAGACGCAGGGTAGTACGGTTCTGCATTTTATTGTTTAGGATTTGTTCACGTATACTTGACCGGTTGCGCAAAAATGTTACAAGCTGGTGCGGTTTTTCCCAGCGCAGAAGGTGTATGGGAAAGGCGCTGAGCAGGCTGAGCAGTATAATCAGTCTTATCGGGGTCTTTCCTGTCAAGCGCAAATTCGGTCTAGCGCAAATTCGGTCTAGTTGGTGTCTTCATTTTGCGGGAATGATGTGGCTATAAAGGACGCTGATCGGACTGTGCAGTATGTTCAGTCTGATCGGTTCTTTATAGCAGACGCAAAATATAGGGGACATGTGAACAGAGCACCGGACTTGCCGATGAGCACATAGGAGCATCGCGATAGTCATCAAATTCGCGACATGAAAGCATGCACGCATGACAGACACGCATATATGTAATTTATGCCCTCTTGGCGAAAGACGGCACGAAATATGGACAAATAGACGCTTAGATGACCGAGCCTGCTCAGTGTACGTGCAGTCTGCAGTCTAAAAAACCTTTATTGTTAAATTTTGAAATAGAAATGAACATAAATTGCAAGCATTCGCGTTTACATAGGACCGCGTTTACATAGGACCGAGCAACATATTTTAGTAAATAATTTTAATTTGTAAATATTTTTTCCGTCTGCTCAAATTTTTTGCCCTGATCCGGCAGACGAAAAATATACCGTAAAGCTGTATGTATTATATGAGATGTTTGGGGTTGACATTTATTAGTGAATGACATTTGGGTCGACAGTTCAAATGTCGGGTCCCAAATACTAGAAGGTTGGAATGTCATGATTACAGAGAGGTCAACGATTGGAAGATCATGGCCCTGTTTGTCATCAGTGGACATTTCAAACGTCATGGCCCTAATTTTATTTATTATTTATGTTGGGGCATCAACAATTATTGTAAAAATATTGCGTTTTGCATATGACGTCGAGGGGCGACGCTGCTGAGAGCTGGTGATAACTAGCTGTCGACTGCGCCGACGTCGACAATTGGATTGAAGCCGCGGATGAATTACGGCGACGTCGATAATAGACGTCGAGGATTCAGCCGCGACGCCAATGACGTCACACCATCCGGCGACGTATAACGTCATTGTTGACTGAATATATAAATATATATACTGAAAGGAAAAGAAACGCAGGGTAATTTTTATTCCTAAATTTCATTCAAGTTTGAAAAAGTTTGTTAAATATTTTACTATGATTACAAAACGGTACATGTATGGAACAAAAGTTCCAGATTTCATTGGTTTGTGATCAACAAGTCTCGAGTTATTGAAGTTCATAGGTAGCTACCCCCCAAATTTTGAAATCAAAATCAAACTGAAAATCAATATCGGGTGTGCCCCCCTCTTGCTGCCGTTGCTGCCCTATTTCTCCTTTGGATAGAGTTAACCAAAGCATTGACAGTTCGCATCGGGATATTATTCCATTCATCGATCAACGCATTCCTTAGTTGTGCGAGAGTTGCGGGGGGTGGGGGGGTGGATTTCGGCGCTTCCTAACCCTTCTGTCCAGCTCATCCCACATGTGCTCTATCGGGGTCAAATCTGGACTGTACGGTGGCCATGCTAGTGGTGCGATGTTATTGTTTGCCAACAAAAATCCTGACAAACTCGGGCAACATGTGGTCGGGCATTGTCCTGCTGCAGAATCAGATACGTTGTTGCACAAGCGGGACTGCAACAGGACGCAAGATCTCATCCCTATACCTTACTGCGGTCATATTGCCCGCAACAATAATCAACTGTGATTTTATCCCGTGAGCAATGCCTCCCCAGACCATAACGGAGACTACCCCAAACCGATCCCGTTCGACAACACAGGCGTCGGCAAAGCGTTCTCCGCGACATCGGTACACACGACGTCGACCATCTGCGCGATAGAGAGTGAACCTAGACTCGTCCGTAAAAAGAACTCGTCTCCACTGCCTCATCGGAAATAGCCTGGGCGCATGCGCCGTCAACCACGCCATACGACGCAACCTACGTGCCTGGGTCAGAGGCAGACCAACGTATGGACGACGACCTCGAAGACCAATCTCACGCAATCGACTTCCAACAGTCTTCGGAGAAATTTGTCGATTATGCGTACCTACTGTATTAAGGGCAGTTTCGGTAGCAGTGAGATGACGATTCCGCAAATGTGCCAGACGGATTGTCCTGTCTTGACGTCGCGACGTCACGCGTGGACGCCCAGACCGCTATCGGTCTGCTTAATGCCCTGTCTCCCTTAAATATCTAACAAGACGTTCAATTGTTGAGACGTTAACCCCAAAATGATTGGCAACTTGCTGTTGCCTCGGACCCTGCATCAGCAACGCAATTGCCCTACCCCTTTGAACATCAGTCAATCGTACCATGATTGAAAAAAAGTTCAAAGTAGCGTAAAAATGAAAAGAAAAATCCGTAAAAGAATCGAAGAGCGTTGTGTATCGTTGAAGTGTACCAAATGGTGTGAGGAAATCTTGTACTGAAGGTTTAAACATGCTTGTTTTGATCGAAATTTTGGCTTTCCGTATTGTCCGTGCAATGCACTGTGTAGTACACGGTTGAATGATTTCACACACTGTGTAGAGTGATTTCAAACACTGGGTAGAGAGCACATCGACCTAAGACTCGTATACCCGCGGTTCACATTCACAGGACAATCTGTAAAAGTGTATGGCTATAGTAAACACCGTAAAAAATGGTTAAAATAAGAAGGAAGAAGGAAAAAATCCTACCCTGCGTTTCTTTTTCCTTTCAGTAAAAATTGTATAGTCATACGGCAAGCTTCATCATATGGTGGTGTAATTCTATCTAGTGATTGTTATGTTCTTGTTTTTTTGTTTTTTTTTTTCAGCCCTTCAGTGACACAGTCCACTAGATGTGTCCATATCCCGTTGGATATAGTAGAGGCCCATAGAGACTGATCAACTGATCAATCCACTAGATATGTCCATATCCCGATGGTTATAGTAGAGGCCCATAGAGGCTGATCAACTGATGTGAAGTTAACGGCCGCCAAGGCGCCACTCCACACAGAAATAGATTAGTGATTATGAAGAACTAATATAAAGTAATATAAAATATAATATTAGAAAAGGATCCTAAAAGAAAATAACTAGTTAGCAGAGCATTCCTAAGTAAAGGGCCCCATATAAACATATGAAGAATTCGGGAAGTTAGATAACCCAGCATATTCTCTTCGCATCGGCCCAGGGTTCAGCACACTTGGGTGGAGTCATACTGATATTGTTGAACAATTTGGCTAACCTACCAAGTCAGTCAGATTAGAGAACATGTCAGTTATCACCCGTGTTGGACTACCGTAGCCGACGCGAAGAGTATAGCTGAGGTATATGTCAAGAGTGTTTTTCTTTGTGTGTGTGTGTGTGTATGTGTGTGTGTGTCATAGTTGAATAGTGTCATTTCATGTAATTGTATGTTGTACATATATATGTAAAAAAAGGTTATAAAGTCTAACGTTGTTAGTTTTTCTGTGCAGTGGTACGTATAGGCAAATCCCAGGCCGGAACATGATTAAACAGGAAATAACCATCGGTACGTCCTGACCGCCCTAGAGCGTTACACTAGCGCACGGTACATTCTGTCATGGAGATTTGGTCATGAAAAGATTATGGCCATCCTCCGTCTTCCGCTGAATCAAGAAGGGCAGTTGTCAGTTACTTGTGTACTTAACATTAATAAACCGCTTAGGAATCCTGCTCCCAAAATGATCTAAATTGTGTTGAAGGGCCGTCTAACCACATTACAAACAAATAAATCCAAATTTCATTTCACGTCTAGTTTTGTTCTTCATACCACATGATGTAATACGTACAACTTGACAATACTATGATTATACCTGTGTTTCAGAAAATTGGCTCTGCTGAAAAAAAATGTTTTTTTTTTTTTTCCGCAGCACATGTGCGGCGCTGTACCTCAATGGGTACCTTGATAGGCATGCAGCCCTGGCACACTTACATACAGCTTGCCGCGAAAGCGGCACACACCAGACCTCTTTTTGAACTCGTCCTGAAATTGAAGATTAAGTAAATTAACTTGGTATATATTTGCAAAGAAAGTAAGATGGCAAATAAGTAGGTATGGTGTGTCGAACAACCAAAGAATTTTCAACTGGTTTTGTTTGAAAGAAAGGTAAGAGAAAAGTCCAGGGAACGCCACAATCACAAACCGCAGTCAAGTTTCTGTCTCTCATTTTCGTTGTCGCAATTTGTGATTTTGCGATTTATTTTAGACAGAAAGGGCGGGGTCGCTTTCCGTTCAATTATACTATTGGAACACAGTGAATTGCAAATGACAATTTTCTATTTCAATATATGCTATACGTTATCGGACATATTTAAACAAGAACAAGGTGTACCACAGGGAAGCATTTTATCACCTACCTTGTTTGGCATTAAAATTAACGATATTGTTAAATGTGTGAAAGACATTGATTGTTCACTTTTTGTTGATGATTTTGGAATATTTATTAGATCAAAAAATATGGAAACCATTGAATTCAAACTACAACGATGTTTAAACAATATAGAAGATTGGGCAACAGAAAATGGTTTCAAATTTTCAAAAACAAAAACTCAGTGCGTTCATTTTTGTCAAATACGTCAGCTACATTTAGATCCTCATCTCACCATATACGGTAGTCTCATTCCAGTCGTCAGTGAAGCAAAATTCCTGGGTCTTTTGTTCGATAACAAATTATCTTTTATACCACACATCAAATCTTTAAAAGCTAAATGTCTAAAAGCTCTTGATATTCTTAAAGTTCTCTCCAGTTCCGACTGGGGAGGCCCTTTTAGGGTTGAGCGTCTATAAATAAAATATCCATCCATCCATCCGACTGGGGAGGAGATCGAACTGTTCTTTTAAATCTCTATAGGTCTTTAATTAGATCTAAATTGGATTATGGATCCATAGTTTATGGATCCGCTAGAAAATCTTATTTGAAATCTTTGGATACTATTCATCACCAAGGTTTACGTCTGGCTCTAGGGGCTTTTCGTACTTCCCCCATCGAAAGTTTATACGCTGAATCAAATAAACCATCACTATATATAAGAAGAGAGAAATTCTCTTCAATATGTTACTAAACTAGCCGCCAATCCACATAATTCAGCTTATGATTGTGTTTTTAACCCGAAATATGAAAGATTTTACAACAACAAACCAACGGCTATTAAACCCCTTGGCCTGAGAATACAACCGTTACTTGAAGAGGCCAATATTAATATTAAAAATGTTCAGCATTTTTCTTTTCCATCAAAAGAGCCATGGACGTTAAACCCTCCAAAGATTATCCCCGTGCTGGTTCCGGGCTTAGAATAGGCCAGACGTACCCTCTGCGTGACGTACGAGTCGTCTAAAAGAGACTGCCCGTGACCACCCGGGCCCTCGAAATAGGTGGCTGCCTTCCGCTTCTGTGGCAGTTGGGTAAAACCCCTAACATAACAGAGCAACCGTCCGTTCAACCGGTATAATTCCAGACTATAAAATTAAATTTATTGAAATGCATCTTAAATTGGAAAAAAATTTCGCGAGATCTATCCTTTTAAACCTTTCCTATCTCATGTTACTAACATGCTTCATTTGTTTGTGTATCATTCTGTGCCCGTGGGTCGCACATGGGACGAAGATTATAACCTCATCTGTATTTAACATATGTGTTTGTCTTGTGTTTGTGTCATTTTTCCGAACTCTAGCATTCTCCACATTAAAAAATAAGATGCATTTAATATTGTTAGATAAAAAAACTAAACGTTTTTCAAGGTATGAAAGCTACATATCATTTGAAAGCTACATATCATCTAACACAGCTTGTTTGTTTGACTCTCCTAAAAATGAATCCAAAATGAATCCATCTTTCTTTAATAAACTGTTTATTTTAAATATGGATCTCCTAATTTATGTTAAAAATAACCTTTCAGTTTCCCAGACGTTTTCGGCCTCCCTTGTCTGAAGGGAATAAAATCTACAGATCACTTTCCTTCTGTAGTGGATAGGGTGTAATCCCCTATTAAAACAGGAACCACCTGTTTGCCGTGGGTGGCGTCTCGTATGCTGTGAGAGGGGAACCTGATGATTGAGGAAAGCCCAGGGATCTCCAGCTTTTCAACACATCATTTTGGCCCTTATTTCAGATAGAAGAGCGGTCTGGGTTAGATCCGGCCTGGATCAATCGGCTCAGTCGTGCCAAGCTCTAGAAGCGCACAACTTGTTCTTAGCTTCTTTCTCTCTTTTATACGTATCTTGATGGTACAAACCGGGCTTATTTTTCTCACGTTCCTCTAACTTTAAGTGAGTTTTAATGGGCGGCGGCTGAAGGGTCAATTGGTGGGCTTGTATTGGGGCTTTAGCGGAAACCTCTGTGAGTGGAGGCTGTGGATAGGGGGATGAACTCAACTGTTCATAAATTTTTCTATGGAAATTTAGATGAATAGGTGGGAAATCATCTAAGCATGAGGCCGAGCTGAAGACTCTGATCTTGACACCGAGTATAATAGCAATGTAGCCTTGACGTTAGAAATAGGAGATCCATTTCTGTTAAACGTCCCCTTGTAGGGCTCCATGGAGGGTGGGGCGCATAGCTATCGAATCAAAAATTTCATCACCATGGCATCTCGAAAAAGATTTCTGGCGTTCGACTCTTCGGAGGACGACACGCAACCGACTACTTTTACTTTCAAAGCAAATGAGAACTTCGCTAAATTTTTAGTGATTTCGAGTAAAGAGGACAAACCTATTACTTCACTGTCACCTTTCATTATAGAAAAGCAAATAGAATCAATTATAGGCACTCCAAAAAATGTAAAAAAAATTAAAAAATGGAACTCTTTTGGACGAAACAAACAGAAAATCTCAAACTGATAATCTTTTGAAACTTACAAAATTTTTTAATATTAATGTTACTGTCACGGAACATAAAACTCTCAACAGTTGCAAAGGTATTATCCGTGACAGAATGCTAAAACATGAAACTGAAGAAAATATCACAGAATATCTTAACACACAAGGAGTAACAGCTTGCAAACGTTTTAAAATTAAAAAAGATGGAAACTTTACAGAAACAAATACACTTTTACTGACTTTCAACACCACAACTTTACCGAAATCACTAAGAATTTTTTACCGAATTATACCGGTTGAAGTCTACATTCCAAATCCTCTGCGGTGTTTCAACTGTCAGAGGTTTGGACATGAAAACCGGAAGCACCTGGATCAATATGTGAAAAATGTGGTATGGGTGAATTTGATCCCCCTACAAATGCTTGTAAAAATGAAGCCAAGTGTGTAAACTGTCACAAAAACCATCAATCAAAATCAAATCAGTGTGAAATTTGGAAAAAAGAGAAAGAAATCATGAAAATTAAAGTTACACAAAAAATTACTTATTTAGAAGCAAAAAAAAAAAAAAAAAAATACAAGAAAATCAACCTGAAATCACCTTTGCAAAAGTTGTTCAATCCCTAAACACTAAACCTGAAACCAAAGAAACTTCTACCCAGTTTAACGAAAAAGATTCTGTCATCAAAGCAAATTCAAAAGTTATTACTCCTACTCTAAAACCTGAACCTAAACCCACATCTACTCATCAGTCTAGACCACCAACAAAATCTCAAAACAGTTCACAAACACAGCCGACTAAAACAAGTGGATCACAACAGAGATCCAGGTCCAGGACAGCTGACCAGAAAGGTAAAAATGGAAAAGAAAAAAGATAAAGATAAAGAACCAAATCCATATAGTAAAGGGGCGTCGGCCGATCCGATCAAGTTGGTCAATCGGTTCGATTCCCTTGAGAACATGGAGTTAGAGATTGACTCCTCCATGTTCTCGCAGTCTCAGAGAAAACAAAAGGATTAAGTTCCTTATTTTCAAATCATCTCTCCATTTATCATGGATAAAAAATCAATTATTCAGTGGAACTGTCGAGGACTCAAAGCAAATTATAACGAAATTTTAATTTTAACAACACTACTTTCTCCGACTGTCTTTTGTCTCCAGGAAACCTTTTTAAAAAATACAGATAATATTAATTTTAAAAATTAAAGTTTATATAATCATATCGCAACTGAAAATCAGAAAGCCTCAGGAGGTTCATCTATCCTTGTAAAATCAAATGTTCCTCATAGACAGATAGATATAAATAGTAATTTACAAGCTGTTGCTGTAAATGTCACTCTGTCTAAATCCATAACAATTTGTTCTCTATATCTTCCTCAACACTGTAAATTTTCTAAACACGATTTAGAAAATCTTATAAACCAGTTACCTCGTCCTTATTTATTATTAGGTGACTTTAATAGTCACAGCAAACTATGGGGTTGTCTGGATACAAATGACAAAGGAGAAATAATAGAAAATTTTATTGCAGAAAATGATTTATGTTTATTTAACGATAAACAACCAACTTATCTTCATTCTCCTACAAGAAATTATTTTGCTTTAGATTTGTCTATATGCTCTCCAAATATTTACTTAGATTTTGATTGGTCAGTTTTAGATGACCTTCATGGGAGCGATCATTTTCCAATTAAAATTGAAGAAATTGAATCGACAAATGAAGACCATCATTCCCGATGGAATTTCAATAAAGCAAACTGGGAGAATTTTATGGAGCTATGTAATGAAAAATTAAATCCTGAAATGTTTAAAACAGCAGATGATACACAAGCTTTTACTGATACATTAATTCATGTAGCCGAAAAATGTATTCCAAAGTCCTCGACACGTTCAAAAAGAAATAGACCTTGGTTTAATAAAGATGTTAAAAATTCAATAAATAAAAGAAAATCTGCCTTACGAAAGTTCAATAGGCAGCCAACAAAAGAAAATCCAATCCAAATTCAATAAATAAAAGAAAATCTGCCTTACGAAAGTTAAATAGGCAGCCAACAAAAGAAAATCTAATCCATGCCAAACAAATGCGAGCAAAAGCTCGCAAGACAATAAAAACGGCTAAAAGAACATCTTGGCAGCAATACGTCTCCAAACTTAATTCTAGAACTCCAGCAAAGAAAATATGGGACATGATTCGAAAAATTACTGGCAAAAATAAAAATAACAAGCATGTCCATATTAAATCAAATGGAAATATATGTTCAACGACTAAAGATATTTCCAATGCACTAGGAGAGAATTTTCAGAAAAACTCTTCTAGTGCAAGTTATTCTGAAACCTTTCAAAACATAAAACAGGAACGAGAGAAAGAGCATCTAAATTTTACGTCACTAAATCATGAAAAATATAATGTACCATTTACAGCTTCAGAATTATTAGATGCTCTTCATAAATCTCATGATACAGCTGCTGGTCCTGATGACATTCATTATCAAATTCTTAAACATTTACCCGATAACGCTTTAAAAACTTTACTAAATATTTTAAATGATATTTGGATCACTGGAAAATTTCCAAAAGACTGGAGTAAAGCAACGATTATACCTATACCAAAACCAAATAAAGATCATACTGAAGCTACTAACTACAGACCTATTGCTTTGACAAGTTGTTTATGTAAAACAATGGAGAGAATGATTAATGATAGACTGGTTTGGTTCTTGGAATCAAACCAGCTTATAACAAAATATCAAGCTGGATTCAGAAAAAATAACTGTACAAACGATCATTTGATTCTTTTGGAATCCTTTATTCGTGATGCCTTTATTAAAAAAGAACATGTCGTAGCTGTATTTTTTGATCTTGAAAAAGCTTACGATACTACATGGAAACATGGCATCATGAAAGATTTACATAAATTAGGCCTTAAAGGCCGATTACCACCTTTTATTCAAAATTTTTTATCAGATCGAACATTTAATGTTCGAATAGGTAATACGTTATCGGACATATTTAAACAAGAACAAGGTGTACCACAGGGAAGCATTTTATCACCTACCTTGTTTGGCATTAAAATTAACGATATTGTTAAATGTGTGAAAGACCTTGATTGTTCACTTTTTGTTGACGATTTTGGAATATTTATTAGATCGAAAAATATGGAAACCATTGAATTCAGACTACAACGATGTTTAAACAATATAGAAGATTGGGCAACAGAAAATGGTTTCAAATTTTCAAAAACAAAAACTCAGTGCGTTCATTTTTGTCAAATACGTCAGCTACATTTAGATCCTCATCTTACCATATACGATAGTCCTATTCCAGTCGTCAGTGAAGTAAAATTCCTAGGTCTTTTGTTCGATAACAAATTATCTTTTATACCACACATCAAAGCTTTAAAAGCTAAATGTCTTAAAGCACTTGATATTCTTAAAGTTCTCTCCAGTTCCGACTGGGGAGGAGATCGTACTGTTCTTTTAAATCTTTATAGATCTTTAATTCGATCTAAACTGGATTATGGATCCATAGTTTATGGATCCGCTAGAAAATCTTATTTGAAATCTTTGGATACTATTCATCACCAAGGTTTACGTCTGGCTCTAGGGGCTTTTCGTACTTCCCCCGTCGAAAGTTTATATGCTGAATCAAATGAACCATCATTGTATATAAGAAGAGAGAAATTGTCTCTTCAATATGTTACTAAATTAGCTGCCAATCCACGTAATTCAGCTCATGATTGTATTTTTAACCCTAAATATGAAAGATTTTACAATAATAAACCAACAGCTATTAAACCCCTTGGCCTGAGAATACAACCATTACTTGAAGAGGCCAATATCAATATTAAAAATGTTCAGCATTTTTCTTTTCCATCAAAAGAGCCATGGACGTTAAACCCTCCAAAGATTATTTTAGACCTTCATAAAAATAAAAAAAACAGAAGTCGAGTCGCATATTTTTAAGAATGAATTTTTAGAAATCAAATCAAATTATAAACATTACCTGTCAATTTATACAGATGGTTCAAAACAAGATGAGAAAGTTGCTTGTTCTGTTATTAGTCCAAATTTTACTGACAGTATCAGATTACCTGATAATAGCTCCATTTTTACCGCCGAAGCCAAGGCAATTGATATTGCACTTTACCATATCAGAGATCAGTCTGAAAAACAGTTTATCATTTATTCAGATTCTCTTTCTGTATTAAAATCTCTTAAAGTTTTACACCATAGAAACCCATTAATTCAGCAAATTCTTAAAAAATATTATTATCTTTCCGCTTCAAAAGAAATTGTATTTTGTTGGCTTCCTAGCCACGTTAATATTCGTGGAAATGAATTAGCAGATTCAGAAGCCAAATCTGCATTATCCTTAGTAATAACCAATTTCAAAATTCCTCACTCCGACTTTAAATCAAACGTCTGTCAATACATCAACAACAAATGTCAGTCTGTTTGGGAAACACAAACTTATAATAAATTAAATGAAATCAAACCAAATTTTAACAGCAAATACACATTCTCTAATCTCAGCAGAAAAGAACAAACAAAAATCACCAGATGTAGACTTGGACACACTAGAATTACTCATTCTTATATTTCAAACAATGAACAAGCTCCATTCTGTATTCCTTGTAATGAACCTTTCACAGTCAAACATTTTCTTATCACTTGTGCTGAATTTAATCACATTCGCACAAAGTATTTTAATATAAAAACTATAAAGGAACTTTTTGATATGCCAACTCAGAAAATACTAGACTTTCTTAAAGAGATCGGACTTTTTAATAAAATATGATCAGTATTTTTAATCACTTAAAATCATTGATACTTTATCTCTTTAAAATAAACACATCAATCCTAGATATTTTTAAATTTCTCATTAAATAAAATCATCATATAACATAAAACTTATTAGACGCTATATGCCCTTTTAGGGTTGAGCGTCTATAAACAAAATATCCATCCATCCAAAGATTATTTTAGACCTTCATAAAAATAAAAAAAACAGAAGTCGAGTCGCATATTTTTAAGAATGAATTTTTAGAAATCAAATCAGATTATAAACATTACCTGTCAATTTATACAGATGGTTCGAAACAAGATGAGAAAGTTGCTTGTTCTGTTATTAGTCCAAATTTTACTGACAGTATCAGATTACCTGATAATACCTCCATTTTTACCGCCGAAGCCAAGGCAATTGATATTGCACTTTATCATATCCGAGATCAGTCTGAAAAACAGTTCATCATTTATTCAGATTGTCTTTCTGTATTAAAATCTCTTAAAGATTTACACCATAGAAACCCATTAATTCAGCAAATTCTTAAAAAATATTATTACCTTTCAGTTTCAAAAGAAATTGTATTTTGTTGGCTTCCCAGCCACGTTAATATTCGTGGAAATGAATTAGCCGATTTAGAAGCCAAATCAGCACTATCCTTAATGATAACAAATTTCAAAATTCATCACTCCGACTTTAAATCAAACATCAGTCAATACATCAACAACAAATGTCAGTCTGTTTGGGAAACACAAACTCAAAATAAACTAAATGAAATAAAATCAAATTTTAACAGCAAATGCATATTCACTAATCTCAGCAGAAAAGAACAAACAAAAATCACCAGATGTAGACTTGGACACACTAGAATTACTCATTCTTATATTTTAAAAAATGAACAAGCTCCATTCTGCATTCCTTGCAACGAACTTTTTACAGTCAAACATTTTCTTATCACTTGTGCAGAATTTAATTATATTCGCACAAAGTATTTTAATGTAAAAACTATAAAAGAACTTTTTAATGATATACCATCTAAGAAAATGATCGACTTTCTTAAAGAGATCGGACTTTTTAATAAAATATAATCAGTATTTTTAATGAATTAAAATAATTGATACTTTATCTTTTTAAAATGAGCACATCCATCCATCCATCATTAAATAAAATCATCATATAATATAAAAATTATTAGACGCTATATGCCCTTTTAGGGTTGAGCGTCTATAAACAAAACATCCATCCATCCATTCAATATATGCTAAAAAGTATACTCCCTCAGTCAAGTTGACAACAAAAATTGTCTGAAAGGATAGTATATAACTCTAAAATAAGATATTTATAAACCGAAATATTCACAGAAACTTTTTCGGAAAATGTTTTTTACATGTTTCCAGCAAGGAAATCCCTTCAAACTCTGTCAGATAGGTGCCAGAAACGATTGTCGTCAAAACCCGTGTACAAATGTCCCGGTAGCCCAGACTGACAGCAAAACCATTTTCTCTGAATATTCTCAGGAATCAGACCAGATTGAGAATAGAGCTTGATTTACCGCGTACTCTGCGCTTTATTTGAACAAACTCTATCAGGTATAAATCGAGATATTCTACAACAAAATCCTACCTGATGCGGGACAAAAAATAGTAACAAACTCCGTGTACCTAGTCATTTGGTCACGTGGATTCCCCACATTGTACAATATATCTTTAAAAACACAACCACTTTCTACCGTTCTATGAGTACATATTCTTTCAGTGTCTTTCTGTCGTGCTTTTTTATTCTGATGACCTTTGTACCTTTATTTTTGTACGAATATTTATATGTTTTAGAATGCTCTTCAAATTTGGAGGAAATAAAGAATTTTATTACTTGTTTCGTTCCTGTGTTAATACTATTACTTGAATTTTAATCATGTGACTGGTTTACTTCATGGAATGCCATTTCAGTAAAATATTAAAATGACTTCACTAAATTTCTTAAATAACTATCTTCTGAATCTTATTTGTAAAAAAAGGAATACCCTAAATCAGCAGATGACAATTTGAATGAAATGGCAAGCCTTATTTTCGGTAGGAAAGAATACAAAATGTTACTTGTAGTCAACAGGCTATAAGCTTAACATTTTGCATACGCCATGAATCCCTGGCACTGAGTTCAGCTCTCTGTTTTCATTAGGCAGTTGTAATAAACAAAAATAGTTTACTGAATTGTAAACATGCCTATATAATTTTGCTCCCTACCGCCCCCGCCCCCTTAAACCCCACTTTTATATAGTAAAACTGGGGTTTACAGGGGCATGCATTATTTTTCTTATTTCTGCTCAAAAACATTGTACGTACTCGTTAGAACCGCCTCGGCGAGGTGGTTCTAACGAGTACCTACAATCTATGTTTTGAGCAGAAATATGAAGAATATCAGAATTTTTATCTGAAATTGTTCAATTTTTGGGTGGTAAAATTTTCAGTACATTTGCACAGGCGTGTTTTCGTAATGTAATAGGTTTTAAACCCACTGAAAAATAAAAATTCTACATTTTCTTTTCAGAATCGAGGCTAATTTATCGGTACATAAAACACAAATGCTGCATTTATTCCGAATTGCTCGCAATCACCGTTTTATGTAGTAATAAGGGGTGCGCGAAAGGCTCAAATATAACGAGGACCTGTGCGTGACGGCATATACTAGTGGTAAATCGTGACCAAGATTTCAAAAGTGCCCACTCACCGGTCTGAATTTTTAATGTAGCACACTACCTAGACTTACATATACTCAGTGAATGGTCGCGTGTAGACAGACAGTTACGTTATGAATTAGGTAAATAAAGCGTTTGGTCCGTTTCATTAGCCCGGAGCACGGTATGCTGCAAATTGGTAACTCTCGTTGTCTTCGGCAAAAAAGCTGAACCCCGCATCGAGAGCAGTATCACCCTTGTCCGTCGACGCAGATTAGATACGAGGAATTGATACACTTTCAGGGGTGGATATTCTGTCTTAACTATTTGGCTTCCTCACTGAAAAGTGGCCAACTCTAAAGAATTTTGCTTAAATTGGAAGTAAAGTCTTTCCTTTTCGAGTTGAACCTATTTCAGAAGGGACTTGGTGAATGGGAAGGAAGTCACAAAAGCTGTCTACTTTGTAAAAATTGCGTAAAATCTATCAAGTATGTCAGGTTCTGTTAATAAATTACATGTAGCTGTTCATTTAGGGAAAGAAGTCTTCAGATCTACTGCCAAACATAAATAAGGAAAAATTAAGAGATTGCGTACATGCATTAAATCCCGTTATGAAAGATGAAGTTCAATTACTAATGAAGTTAATCCTTTTAAAGCATCTGCTTCAAACTGATGTTATCGCGTTTTTTTTTTTTTTTTTTTTTTTTTTTTTTTTTGTTGTTGTTGTTGTTGTTGTTGTTTTCTCATTTGCATGAAATGCTTCAAACATATTTAAATATTAAATTTCCCGTTATTGCAACATTGCCTTTTATTCGGCGTTATTCCTTTGTGTATAGTTGATTTCATTTCGTATGATATGAGCTATATTCTTTAAAACTGGCATTGTGTTCCATAACATAAGTCTTGTTATTGCAACTTTTATCTTTTAATTTTCTCCATTTCCCATTCATCAATGTTTACAAGGTTTTTACCGCATCAAAAACTACCAATACTACAAAACACATACAACTTCAGCGTTCAATGGAGCATGAAAATGAATCACTGCATAATGAAATTGGAGCTCGACATTGAAAAAGTATGCATGTATCACCTCAAATTTCCGTTTTCCGACGTCATATTTACGTTATGCCAAGCAACTTCATTCTTTGATCGTAATTAGTCACTCAACACATGTCTTTAGTATAAATATAGTTTTGACTACACATAATTGTTTCGTATCCGCAGGTGTTTCCTAACTCTTCAGCCCAGTGGGCACATGGCGTTTATAAAATGTTGCATCGACGTTAATGCGACGTTGTATAAAAGTCATGTGCGCGTTGGGATTAGATCAACGGAGAAAAAACATTAAATTCAACTTAAGTTTACCATAGCGATTATTCGACTACAAAACGTAGTCAGCGCACGACCACAAAAAGTAAGAACAGATCTAGATCTAGAATAGATTTGGGATCGAACCGTCATTTCGTCTGCGACTCCAATTAAAGAGGGCAACAATGTTGTTAAGATTGATTTGGTTAATTTCTTAACATGCTGCTCATAGCAGATTATCTACATTATATTCCAATGCCGTTGCAAATTTAGCAGACGGCATTTGTTCAGCGAAAATAAGAGTTGGGCGCTCAAGTGAATCGTCCGAACAATGAAGCAAAAATATTTCAAAGTGCCGTTTAAGAGTGCGACTTTACGAGTCAATTAACATGTTTTCCTTTTGGTGGTTGTTCAAATCTACAACCGAATTAATGATCAAAGATGGAGGCTGTGCAAATGCAACTGATTTTCTAAAAAAGGAACATGTTGGCATGCTGGATTTTTTACATCAATTATTTATGCTCAGCTTAATGATCTATTGTTTTCAAAACAAAATGGTGGTAAAATGAGGACAAATGACTCAAGTCAGGCTGCGCATTTGTGAAGTCTAATCGTTGTACACATGAAGAAATTTGGCGCCCAATAAATATTCTAATTCGACTGCTCGAATGCGCAGGCTGATCTGAGGTTTTGCTGGGCATACTTGTCCAGTTTTCTGCGCTGTGGCTCATTTAGTTACTTCTATCGTAAGTCTGTCAGGCTAGCTAGAGTAGTAGAAGAACTTTTCACAGGAAACATTAACCGTTCTAGAATAATAAAACTTTGTGAAACACAGAATACATATTTTCTGTATTTTCTGCGATGTGACAGTTTTGGGCATACGCTGTTGTTGGTTGTTGAAGAACGCGCTGCACAAACTAATGTCGCCGAAAACGAAAGAGTATATGATCTGTCCCAATACTTAGAACAAATACGGTGCTGAACACCGCTAGTTGTTTAATCCTTGCATCCCCTGAGATTCTGAAAAAGACACTTCCATTCACTGCTGCAAATAGGGGTTTCAGTCGTTAAGAGCTGTCTCATCAGGATCTACACTGTTTGCGTAGGTACCTGTGTTGGTCTGCAGGACTGCAAGAGCTAAAACCTAATGATAATAAACTGCTTTCCTTCAGTCACTTTGTTTTATCCTAAAATTAATCAAAATATAAAGATGATACCTCCAGGTTGTGTTGTTACAAGAAGCTGCATCTCCAATTTGCCCCAAACACAGAATAAAAATGTCATTTTGTGGTAATTGCATTCCCTAATCAAGTGCATGAATTAATTATGGCGGCCTGTGTTTGAAATAATTGTGGCACAACGTGATTAAACGGCCCCCTCAAACTGGCATTCGCGCAGTCACACCAGGTCCTTCGTCGTCCGTATACAAAATCAACTCATACGGTAGAATTAAGAACCAAATCGGAAGGCCCTGAAAGGCTATATGGACACACAAATGCCCTAAATCTTCCCTGTTCGGGTATGACACAAATCCTTTCTCTTACGCTGCATATCTATTTCTTCGCTGTATTCTAAAGCTATATTACACCATATAACTGCATGCAGTTCTCATCCTCTAAAAGGCATCAGAGCATTTGTTAGACCCCAGATATCATAGTAGGTTTAATCTCGTGCTTGATTGCTACGCGCTAATGCTAGTGTATTACAGTTTACGACTCCATCAACTGTCTTTTAGTGATATCATGGCGGTGGTTTGTATATACTGAGTATGTTTGTCATGGCTCATCTGAAAACTAGCACTACCCTGTATGTGAACGTCGAGTATACAGTGAACGAGATAGAGATCTGAAACAGTCCCTGTGTTGGTATCAAACACACGATTCACCGTCTTGGCAGCTACGCCTACTCCCTACCGCGAGTCTACCGAAAACAAATTACCCATCGTCTTGGCAGCTATACCCCATCCGGTCTACCAAAAACAAATGACTCATCGTCTTGGCAGCTATACCCCATCCGGTCTACCAAAAACAAATGACCCATCGTCTTGGCAGCTATACCCCATCCTGTCTACCAAAAACAAATGACTCATCGTCTTGGCAGCTATACCCCATCCGGTCTACCAAAAACAAATGACTCATTGTCTTGGCAGCTATACCCCATCCGGTCTACCAAAAACAAATGACTCATTGTCTTGGCAGCTATACCCCATCCGGTCTATCAAAAACAAATGACTCATTGTCTTGGCAGCTATACCCCATCCGGTCAACCAAAAACAAATGACTCATCGTCTTGGCAGCTATACCCCATCCAGTCTACCAAAAACAAATGACTCGTCTTGGCAGCTATACCCCATCCGGTCTATCAAAAACAAATGACTCATCGTCTTGGCAGCTATACCCACGAGCCTACAGAAAACAATGCAAGTTTATCCAAGTTATCAAGGTTTGATTTCAGTATATATACTTTTCCTAGTCATTACCAATAACATGACTTTCTATATAAATCAGAACACAGCAGCTCAACAAGACTGCACTTGTACCTAACGAACACTCAGATCAGCCTGCACATTTACACAGTCTGATCAGTGTTTGTTGTCCTCCTGAAGACATGAGCTTTGGATCCTTGGCTACCCATAGAGTGCCCTGCGAAGACTGATCAGACTGCGCGTGTGCACAAGCTGATCTGAGTCTTCGCTGGGTGCACATGCATTTTTGCAGGAAATGATGTGCCTGGCTCATATATTGCACAACAACGCCAAAACACACCGTCCGACATTTGTGCAAATCGGACTCAGATTAATATGCACATCAGTACAGTCTGATCAGAGCCTTCGCTCCAAGCATTGTGGGTAGCCAAGGAACCAAGGCTTCTTCAGGCGGACAGGGAAGATTCAAACTGTGCAGATGCGTAGGGCGGTCTGAATCTTCTTTCAGCGCATACGTCCAAAGGTTTCAGCTCATATAAGCATCTACTTACCCATTTCAAGTAAAAGTAAGATTTTTCAAAAGGAAGGCAAAATGAAGATATAGTTGTCTTCCCTTAAAGTGTATCCGTTTCTTAGAACAGAATATAGTTAAATGTGTTCAAAGTTTTGGCAAAATACAAAAATATCGTCTGCTGATCGCAAATGGTAAAATGGTCATAGCATAAAGCGTGGGTTGTCAGTTTTGCGAAATGAAATTTTCAATTACCCAAAGCAGATATGGCTGGTGTGATTTTTTCCTGAGCGTAAGAAATGAAATTAAAGTGTGGATTACAGTATTTTGAATAAACTCAAAGACATTCCTTTTGGTTTAAACATATTTTATTATCCAAATATTACATAACACTATACATTGTAGCACATAAGAAATAGGATCAGAACGAAAGTATGACTACTTATTTAGTTCTTCTCCTTAACAATTACAGTTGTACAAATAGTGACGGAAAAATGTTAAACAATATGGATCTCAATTTGTGGATGTGAATTAAAGATGCAGAATTAAAAGAAGAAAAAAAAAAAAAAAAAAATACAAACAAATAAAAAAAAAAAAAAAAGAAATATAAAGAGCAATGATAAGATAACGAAAGCAAAAAAAAAAAAAAAAAAAAAAAAAAATATATATATATATATATACTGGAAATGACAGTAAGGTCAGAATATCAATTAAAGAGCCATAACTGTTAACTGGTTCATACTAATGCCACTTCTAAGGCTGATAATATCAGTCGTAGAAGTCGCTTTAATATATCACAAGACCTTAAAAGATTTTAATAAAAACAAATGGGGGGGGGGGGGGGGGGGGTAAGGGCAGCGCTTCCCTGGTAAGTATCCCACAGGATCTACTAACTTTTCAATAGAGAGTTGCATGTACAGAACATTGTATTTAAATGGCTTCAACAGTTAAAAGCGTTTTGTGTCGCTTATATACTTTTGGACTTTTTCAAATATAAGAACATTTGTTGTGTATGGTAAAGAGGCATCTCCATATAGTAGAAGATTAAGCGATATTGTTTGATACTCTGATACAGCGTTAAAGAGTTCGTTTCTCTGTGCGGTGTACAAAGGACAACAAAGTAGATAATGGTGCGAATTTTCTACCTGTCCACAGTGGCAAAATGGAAATTCAGTTATATTTTTGGAGTAGAGATCGCTGTTTAAGCTGCTACATTTTGTTCGGAGACGTGTATGCAAGATCTGTGTTTTCCTATTGCCTGTATAGAAATATTTTGGAATAGACGTTCTGTTGCGGTTTAAATAATTCTTGAAAGAAAATTCATTACTTTTCGCATTGATAAACTGTCTTACATACGGACAACTGAACAAAATGTAAAAGTATGGGAAAAAAAGACTACATCTGGAAACATGACGACTTTTAGGTATCACATTCAAAGTCAATAGCCTTCGGCCATTACTGTCAATGCAGGTGGGGTAAATGGATAAGTTTCTCAAGGAGTGGTTGATACTAGTACACTGATAAACTAGGCAAATGATGTTTTAAATATTCAAATGACAACTGCTCAATCGCCACCGTTAGTTTCGTCTGCTCAGAGTATAAACAGTGGCGGGAATATTGCTAGTCATATCATGCTGAGATCGGGCAATCAGAATGCTGGACAGGCAAACGTGTATGACCTCATTCAACAAATATATTTGCAACTTAACAATCGACTATCGTAAACAAATAATTTTCAAATGGTCACTGATTGAAAACAGCATTTTATGTGTTAAGTCGGAAATGATTTAAGCACCCTGTCATATTTGACTATTCATGTAATTTGTTATCATATATTGCCATTTATTATTATATACTGAGAGGTTATTTTTATTGATTGTAAAACAGAGGCTCAGTGATCTTGCATTCTAGAGTATCGATAGTTATATTGACCGTTCTAACAAATGTTTAATATATAAACACATTCCAAAACCGTATTTAAAAGCATGTGTACAGACAAACTGTAAGAAACGTTTTGCATCATTTCTTCTTTCTGATCACAGCCTAAATATAGAGACTGGAATGTATGATGGTGTAAAGACGATAGAAAATGTTCAAAATGTAGTTTAAAAGACACTGAGGATGAATTACATTTTCTTTTGAAATGTCCATACTATCATGAGTCAGTACATAAAACGCTACTTTATTAACAGACCAAGCGTTTACAAAGTCACACACCTTCTAGGTTCAAGCAACAAAAGAACACTTTGTAATTTCGGGAAATATCTCCTGCAGACATATGAACGGCGTGATGATATATAAACCTCTAGTAATGAATTAAGCATCCTGTCATATTTGACTGTCCGTGTATATTACAAGTTGTTACATTTATTGTATCATGACCTATAACATGTATTGTAAATATGTTCTTGTATTCTCCTATAGTCCGTATGGCCTTGGAAAATAACGAATTTAATAGAACTGAGTTATGCGGCAAACTGCATGCATTGTTGTTAACCTATGTGTAGTTGATTACTTTGCTTCCTTTTTTAATTGCACGACGGTAAGTCGAGCCTCAGACTAAACTAACGCATACTAAATAGTGGAACATGCTGATAGATTGTGCGTAGTGTAACAAAATGGCATTAGTAGTACTAGGCGTTTGAAAGAGTCGATACTTGATATACTGTCTGACAAAATGACACTTGCATACAAAAATACATTTCTTCAAACACAAAATTATGTATTTGAAGAAATGTATTTTGAATGAATGTTATTATTATTGACACATTAAGAGCTACAAATGTTACTAAGATGACGATTTGAGTCATCACGTGACATTCTCATAATTTCCTAGCCTACACGCCCCTCCTCCCCCACCCCCCCTCCCCCGTCTTCCCCCTCCCCGATCCACTTTTTACCTATATAAATCATAAATTGTAAGATTGGCCTCAGTTATGGTAAAAGAAGCCATTTCCCTTTCAACTTGTGTTTAAATCCTCAGAAATAATTCATGAAATAGTGAAAAAATATATTTATGCCAGCTAAAAGGTCCGAAACACGGAACTTGGCACAAACACATTAGAGGCCGCAGCTGAAAGCTTAAATTTTAAGTTATTAACTACAAGAAAAAAGCAGATAACGTTTTCAAATGTTTTTCTTATTGTTCACAGAATGTAACACTCATCATTTCAATCGTTTCCAAAGAAGAAAATTCGTCTTTGAAAGGCCGTCTCAGTATCTGTGAAAAATAAGAAAAAAAAATAAATAAAAAAATAAATAAATAATAATAATAAAAATAAAAATAAAAAAAAAATAAAAAATAAAAAGATAATAAAACATTGAAAGAAACACTTCATTGTCAGTGTACATGTATATTCTATAGTATTCGTTTACACTGTAAACGGGCATTTAAGACCATGATTTAACTGCGCTATATCAGTATATTGAATTAACGCTTGCCCGCATATGCATGCATTACGCTCACAAGTCTATTTCATGTATTAACGTAATAAGTGTCACTTTGCGAATTAAAAGTTTACATTTCGTGTGTTTGGATGGAGTTATGATTTACATATATAATATCAGATGTAAAGCTAATTTAAAGAAATTCCAAGAATAATCTTGGTAACCTCTCAGAATTCGTGTAATGATGATTTGGAATAGATTCAATTAAAAGCCAAGAGGTCTATAAAGACAATAATTACGCCTATTAATGCATTCACGTAATCACTGTACGAATTTATCTTGGCAATGTTGAGACTAGTAGGATCCTGAAATCAACATGAGGTTAACATTTTACAAAATACTTTAAATACTTTTTTGTTAACCTTTACCACTCTCTCGGCTAATTTTGCAGACGACAAATTAATTATATTAATCTTAATTTTCGCAGAAAACAGGATTAGACATTTTATGCAAATCGTCTCCATTGGAGACAACTTTCATTCACTATCAAAACCTGTTTTCCCGAAAAAATAATTAAGAAAACTATTTCAGTATGTCGTCTGCTGAAAATGTTATTCAGTATACTAAAAGTTAAGGACGTTTTCTTTTCTATTTATAATAAAATGCTACAGTTTGAATTCTAAAGTACTTCACAATTGAAGTAAATACAAACAAATTCAGCATTCTCAGAGCTGTTGTATCTCTTAGAACCAATGAATTGATAAGTATATTCAAAAAAGGAATGACCCATGAGAACAATGATCGCACAGATATAGCTAAGTATCGAAGTTTTCTGAATTGTACTAGCTTATTAAATTATAGACAGATTCATGTAACATAGATCGAACATAATTATTTTATTGTAATAAATCACACAAAGGTACGCGTATGAGACGTAAGTTATATCAACATTAGATATTATTCTCCCAAAACAAAAAGAACACTTAAAAATGCTGATGATATAATAGTGGTTACATAAAACATTCTAAATCAAAATTATTAGAATTTGTTTCGTTCCCCTTGTCTGCGTAGCGGAACTCCACGGCCTAGTGACTTATATAATCTACGTGAAACAATGAGTATCTTTGATATATTTCAGAATTATTCTATATATTTTGATGTTTATGTCACTGTCAAGATAGAAATTTCCATTTATTAAAAATGTCAATATTTACGTTAGGTAAAACGTTAAGGCAGTCGGTTAAACGATTTCTTTAGACTGTATTCTGAGAACAATCAAAGAAATATTGCTGAGCATCTTCAAATACAGATCCACAATTATGCTGAGGGCTTGTTCCTATGTTTACGCGACAAAAGAAATTCACTGCGGCTGCTACATTTATGTCTAATTTGAGTCAACATAACATGCAGTGTTCTTTATTTATTCGCCCTTTCAGCCCTGCAAACCAGTACAGATACCTTTGCAAACAGTGCAGATCCAGATGAGACGGCTCATCAGGATTTATACTGTTTGCAATTCTGTTATTGATTTTTGACTCTACCCGTTATTTGCAGTAATGAATGTATCCTAATTCAGTGATATGAGAACATTCAGAAACTCATGGGTGAAAGGGTTAAGATTGCACTTTGCTGTTGTCAATTTTCTACATAAGATTTATTTTGAATATGTTTCTTTTTGTTAAAGTTTCCCATCCGGCTACTGAATACAACCAATTAAACTATGCAAAAACCGGAAGGTCAGAAACTATTCTTGCTGTCGTTAGTTGAACTTGTCTGTTTGTTTGTGTTCAGTCAACCTAATGGGGTCATGTCGAGCGCGGTCAGTTTACCTAAGCACACATTTACTGGGCAGGCTTAATCCTCTAAGCGGTTAACCAGTATTGTGCACATTCTGTCGCTAGAAGTTGAACTTGTTTCATACGGTTTGCGTCCGTGTTGGTACACCCATCCCAAACTTCTCTAGCGTATTCAAGCAATGTATATACGTTCAGTAAATTTTGTTACGTATGTCGCCTGAAAATCCGTATTTTGCATCACGCAGATAAGACAGACGCAATGATAGAATCTATATGTTTGCTCCAGTTTTGTTGGATGTCAACGTGATCCCTAAGCGTGTATGAGAATCAATTATTTGTAAATTGTTTTATCCCTGATAAGGTGCAAGTTGCAGTCTATAAATATGTTTAAGACAAACATGTAAGGGGTGCAAGGATGTGAAGGTAATTAACCATTTGCAACCCAAGAACGTAGTTTAGTCATACACTATATAGAATCATATACACCATTATCTAAGGCGACAAGCAAAAATACAGTTTTGTGCACCGTAAAACAAGACTTACTAAAGTATGTCTTATCATATTTGGTACTAAGATACAATTTATGGTTTTAATATCAAAGGACATATGCCATTTACATATTCCTACCTAAGATAATATGGCGCGGTGGTATGGGGGTCGTATAAGTAGTATACCACCCTATACTACTCGTATACCTAAACATCTAAAAAACAGACCTATTCATATATTTCCAGGTCTGAAAAGGGGTCAGTTCCCAACGCACTTCTATGTCATATATTGGAAGTTACCCCTCCCCGAGGCTCTTGAACAAATAGTCTATCGCGCTTGTTTGCTGTGCAAGGCTCGCACGAATTAAGGGTTTTGAATTCTAGCCTATAAAACGACCAAGTGTAGGTCACATGCCACGCTGAACCATATAATCAGCTGGGTTAGTGGCAGTAAAAGTCTTGTGAAATTTAAACAAGACAATAAATAAATAAAAGCAAATACGTGATACAAAATGAGACAAAACTGAATCACTGTTCATAAATTTCAATTAAATCTGTACTTCGCGATCACATAACGACATGTTCATCAGGTTTCGCACAATCCAACAAGAGTAATGCAATAGTCTATTGACATTTTCAATAATTGTTAAGAATCTATTTATTTCCGAGGTTTTGTAATTGTTTTACATTGGCGCCATCATACTGACAACATCGTGGGAAAATGAACCGGCATATTCATCTAGACTTTGATTAGCCTGTGCATTTGCACAGTATGACCAGTCTTCACTGTTCACCTTAAGGGGAAGTGATTGTCAAGAAGAACCGCCTAAACTGTTTTTGTCATCTTTCTTTTTTAATCTAAATTTACTTAAATTGCTAGCGCTTAAACAAATTAATGGGGCGTTGTGCCACTTTCAGAGAACGAAGACCCAGATCAGCCTGCCAATCCACACATTGAAATCAGGATATTCGTTGTTTGTTGTTAAAACATAGAGTATACATCGATTCTGTAAATGGAAAGTGGCTGTCCTAAATGCGCGGAAAAGCGGTAATGTAGACTTTCTCTTTTTGCAGGCACCATTGCCTCCTAACATGGGTCATTTTCTATCTGTAATCTATTCGGTGCCGGCTCAACTCGGCATATAGCAAACTCGGCACATAACCAACTCGCACATAACCAACTCGGCCCATACCATCTCGGCACATAGCAAACTCGGCACATAAATATAGTTATATATCTGTAGATAATTATAGATAATTATAAAAAGGAAAAGTTAGGAAAGGTAAATTTATTTCTTTATTTTTTTTCTCCAAATTATATCTTTAACCATTCAGTAGGCCATGAAAAGGGCATAATTGTCACTCTAATAGATTTCTTATTTGTGCTCTAAAAAGCCTGAAAGGTAGACTATTGATCCCCATTACGATTTATTGCATATGCGAACAGCGAAGGTTCAGGTGACCCTGCGCATCCACGCAGTCTCGCCAAAACCTTCGCTGTTTGCTCACCTAAGCTGTAGGTCATGAGGAACATTCAGCCGAAGAACCAATTAAAGTACTTGACTTGCTAAGGTGCTGAGCATGCACACTGAAAGTTTGACCGTACGGACTGTCCGAATGATCCTTTTCCTCCGTCGTGGCTCATACTATATTTTATCATATTTCAACTCTGTAAGATAGTCTGAGGGAACTATGTACCCCACTTTAGTATTTGAGCCCCGTCGTGAGAAAAACCCCGGGCCACCTGCAAACTGCATGTGCGAACAATAAAGGTGCAGATCAACTGCGCAGTCTGATCAACGCTCTTGTTGTTCGCTACTTGGAAAGTATTTTAATAAGATTATTTAGGTTGCTCTGTGCCAAAACTCGTGGGTTTTGAGACTGAGCAGGCCAGTTTTTGTCTAACCTGATCAATCGGAACCCCTGAAGACAGGTTTTCAAGCGACGAAGCCCAAATAGTAAAGCAGGTGGTTTCCAGGAGTATATTTTATTTCTGCTCAAAATCATTGATTGTAGTTGCTCGGTATAATCGCTTCTAACATGACATTTACATTATAAATATTTGCCACCATCAAGTTAAAATGATTAAAGTTCAAAGGCAACTTTTAATTGGTTGTTTGTAACGGTGGATTAAAGTATTCAACATAACAATAGATAATTGAACTAATCAGTTAATTATGGGCCGAGTTGGTTATGTGCCGAGTTTGCTATGTGCTGAGTTGGTTATGTGCCGAGTTTGCTATGTGCCGAGTTGTCCCACAATCATGTATTCTTTGTTTCCAAAGGCAACCTTTTAGATTTTTATTCAAGACAAAGAATAGCGTTAAGTTGTAATTCCTTTTCTCACATACCAATCCGAGGTTTTCGCTCAAGATACACATTTATATCCTACTCATCTTGTCCAACCCAGGGGTAAGAAAATAATAAAAAAAATGCGTTAGTTGTTCGGTGTATCCAAGGGCAATCGTTATAAATTTAATTAGTCCTCTAATTGGTTAACCAGTACTTGTGCACATACTTGTGCCAGTAAGTGAAGACTACACCTCTTGAATCTGCGGAAGCGGAGAGAATGACCTGTTGCGTTTAAAATCAATGGAAAAAGTCAACAAAGCTTCAAAATTAAAGGATTTGCAAGAACAAGACTCTCATGGGCATTCGGTGCATATAGAAAAGTGTGCTTCCCGGAATCCATGTCTGTCATCTCTTGACAAAGCATTGTGATGCCAGACAATGGTACTTGGGACGTATTTTCTATACGCTTCGAACACCCATAAACGTTGCGTTTAAATTCATAATTTAGCAGAAAATCTTTTAATACGGTTTGGAATTGAATAATGTTTTATGGTGATGAGGCATTATCATATCTTTCAAAGTACATTATCATTTGTCATATAAGCCGCGTCTAGGGAAAAAGGCTCTTGGACTTTCCGTTGGCTCATTCTTTCAGTGCTCCTGCCCGGCCCAATCACATGGCCACCGTTCAGATTCTTTGGCTAAAGTTTCTCTTTGGCCTCCGCTTACGTTTGCGAACAGCGGACACGCGGGCTCGCCTGAACTGTTCGCATATGATATAGCGGCTCTTTTCCCGTGACGCGGCTTATGTAGAAATTCTAAAGGATAGAAGGATGAACGTACTATGATCTAAGCAAATCTTGCGCTTGCATAGCTAATGATGTTCTAATAAAAAGGATATCAAACGGATAATAAAACGGCTATACACAGTACAAGACTACTTTGTCAAAATTTGGCAGACACCTCGAATTTTACCGGCACTTAATTGGCAATATATCTACATTAGTGTGTGTGTTAAGCTAGATTACTAATGTACAGATAAATAGAAAGAGCTACCTTTGCACACATGTGGCCAGCGAATGACCAAACCGGTCTGCACATTTTCAGTGTCGGTTCAGGAAATTCCCTGCCTACCTACATATTAAAGAAACCTTGCACACATGAGCCAGTGAATAACGTGATATAGCATACTGTTCATAACCGTTTGCTAACCAGTCCGTAGATCTCCACTGATTTTATTTACTTATAGTATCGTTAATCAGAATTTTTCATTAAAAAATCTGCATGTTTCTGACACATGAGTTGCTGCAGGCCAAACCGTTCTTTATTCTGTATGCATCAATTCAAGAGTGCATCCGTTTCCGAGCAAAATATCAAGGAAAATGCTTTAACAGTTTCAGTCTTGCAGACAAAATCATTTTTTATTGCAAACACGGTAGATTCAGGTAAATATTTTTCCAACAGTTCATTTTTATATTCAACTTATTTTTTTTCTTTCTCCAAGTACCAACTTTGATTTCTCTACTTTCATTACCACGGTAACTTTTTTTTGTATTTCTCTGTGCTAGCTCTGCAGGTTGTAATTTAGGGGTGGGGCAGTCAAAACATGTCGTTTGACACGTTTTGGCATGTTTACCCAAATTCTGATAATGGTATGCAGCATTGTTTGGCATTTGTAGACGAAAAAAGAAAAAAAAATAGTTTAAACATTGGACTAATTCCCCTAAAAAATCATTACTACTTATAATATTTTATGGGAAAGATGATGTACACATATTTATAAACTTGATTAACATTAAATAAATGTCAAAATAGCCAAATCGGGTTACCATCTCCTTTTTACTAGCTGTGCAGGTAGTAAAAAGGGGATGGTAGCCCGATTGAGTATCATTACTACAGAGCACTATACTCTATAAATTGCATAAATTAATCGACTATGAAAGTAAAATAACATTACATGATAAGAGTAAGCAAAGTTTTGAGGCTGAACAATACAGAAATTTTGTTATTCTTACAGATTCGATTTTGGCTTTCGTGGACAAGTATGGTAAGGAGTTAAGATGCCCGAATATCTATGGTTAATGAGGTATGTCTGCTTATTACCTATTAGATGGCAATCTGTCTTCAAGAAGCACAATAGATAACAATTTACCCTAAACGAGGGAATACCTGTGATGAAGTTACATCTTTGCAAACAAGGTATTACAGAACTAAACATTCTCTGTATGTCTAGACGATAAATTAAGTCCAACATAACAAGGAATAATCATGTTAGACTGCAATGACCTGTCAGTCAGATGAATAGAGAAAAACGACGGTGTATCTTCTGTCGAGTAATGTCTGTAATAAAGAATGCGAAATTAAAATAAACAGCTCACTCAGAATCATTACTGGCATTTGAGCTTGGTAAGATGTTCATTACTTCGACAATCAACGAGGAGCTATTTACAGCCGCCGGTGTTAGTATCATGTGGTGGCGTTACATCTTCTCTTCTACCCGTACTTCACTATAGTGTAGTTTATATTTTTCTGGTCTTTTGTGATTATTGGGCCCATTCCGGGATTTTTGAAAATTTAAATATTCACTGATGAGGCCTAATTGGCCGAAAGTATCTTGTCTGGACCAGATAACTTGACACATTGTTTTCACCTAGTGCGCGTGTTCATTGCACTTAAGGATCATTTGTTTAAGAATCTGTTCAGTTAGAATTATGTGTATCTTCCGTTTCTTCCAATAAATTGCTGTGTAATTGGCAAAATCAGCGCATAACTTAGCTTTACTTATTATGTGACCTTACTAAAGCATCTGCGTCCCTCTATCAAATGCACATTAGGCAATGTTAAGACTTTTGTTTTCGACCAATAAGCAGTCTCCACAGTCGGTGAACTTGTGGTGACATACATTGACTTTAGTTATATCTCAAACTACTGTTCTCTCAAAGCAAACATGTGGTTCGTTCGGAATTGAAAGGCGCAGAAAAAAAAACAGCACAAAATAAAAAAAGAACAAAAATAATAAAACAACATATGAACAGCAAGGTCACAAAACGTACCTTCGGACATGTGCGCCCAGCGAAGATTCAGGTCAGCCTGCTCATTTGGACTGTCTGATTTGAATCGTCACTGGGCTCATGGTGCAAAGTTGTTTTACATGCGAACAACGAAGACTCTGATCAGACTAAGGTACTCACGTGCGGTTTAGATTACTGTATAATGTCTAATATAGCCATTTTACAATTCCTATTATATTATTACAATGTATATCGGAAAGGACGGACAACTTCAGTTTCTATGAAACGATGACATTACTTTCGATGGGCGTGGCTTTAACGGAACAGGATGCACTTGGTTGATTTGCCAATATTGTTTACAAGGATGACATCTGCAACCTCATGTTTGCTTTCCTGCACAGCAAAGCCTTCCTGAAAAAAAGATCTATTCTAAAAAGAATGCTGTGGTTTCCTTTCATTTAAGACTCCTTTTACGTAGGGGGCAGAAACTATTTTGACAGAATTATCTCCCCTGAAAGTGTATCAAATCCCTCAAGGTACATTTTAGATCCTATAATATATGTGTAATACCCACACTGTCATTCTTTTTAATGATATTCCTATAAAGTTGCAATGGCGTCTAAAATTGTTGAACGCTGTTCAAAATAGAAAGAGAATTTATCGGTTGCGTCCCAACGACCGATAAGTGACTGTCATCACGTGACAAGCCGTTACAAACAGTGTCCACTAGATACACGTATTCCAGGAACTGTTTGATCAGAATCTCCATGTTGTTTTTAAAAATCAGTCAGCACTTACACAGCAGGTAGATAAATGAACACGTGCATGCAGAAAAGTAAAACTTAGCTTTGAAAGGTAAAACTTAGAGGCAAAGCTCGCACAAACTTGGCAGGTAATTTGGAACTCGCATTTATGTTATCAAAGCGTTGCTATTGGCAGCTGACAACTATCTGCGCATATATGTAGCAGCGAACTGCATCAGGGACTGAGTAAGAATTAAGGGTAAGGGTTAGATATCCATAAAAGTAGTGTTAAGTCCCCTGTCGGTTTTACTCTTGACCGTTTAATGGTGGTGTTTCTGTTGCGCTTTTTCTTCTTTTATTCGCTTCCCAGCGGCCACATGACGTTTATACAACGTCACATTAACGTCGATGTAACGTCTTGACCTTGACTGTCATGACGTAGCATCGATGTTGATGCAACCTTGTTTCAATGTTGCGTACCTTCTTGGTTTCTGCTTGTTTGTTCTGTCTTCGACGAAAATCGCCCAAAGTATGTCAGGTCCCCTTTAGATATTTGTTTGTTAGTCATAATAGTTCAAGAGTAGAGTTTAGTCCTTTTAGTATTGCGATTACCTCGCTTGTGGAAGAAAGAGCTAATCTTAGTGCTTTTCGTACGTTTGTTCGATTTGTGCTTATTTGGATTTGTCGGTTTTCTCTTCTTCTTGGGGCCTGGGAAAGGCTGCAGTTTGTGATTGTGGCACTCCCTGGACTTTTCTCTTACCTTTTTTTGTCTTAGTTAATCTGCATCTACATGCACAGTTTGTCATCAAATACATGGTTTGACATTACACTATACTGACTTCCAAGCTGAATTACAACTTACCGCGGTAATCAATTCATGTTCCATCAGTGGTATATCCATTCCAGCGGGCACGCATCATTGTGACAATGTCGAATCCACGTTGATGCAGCGTCATGACGTTACACTTCCACTTGATCCGACGTTGTATAAACGCCGTGTATTCGCTGGGATCACGGCAACTATAGTCTTATTTAGAATGCATGCCATTTGGTCCTCGAACCTAGGCTATGCTAAAATCTTATCATTATAATCGTCATCAGTGTTAATTTGTTTAAACAAAATACTGCGAGTCGGTCGCAACCGTATTTTATTATTTAATAATACAAGTATGACTGTAAATCTAGATCCATTTTTCTCGCCTCGAACGTTCGGAATGCGGAAATAAATTCTTAAATTTGAACACCATAGATTTACCCACATACAATAGAGACTATTTTGCAGATATGGCTGAATATGTAGTTACCACATCTGACGTATACTCCAAAGGGTAATCATTTAACTTGTGAAGTTCAATTTAATTAAATGTCATAGAGTATGAACAAAACAAAGTCCAAAAGCACAGCTGAAAGACAATGTAATCAAGAGACGATAAACTATATACGTACACAAATATGGTTGGGCCCAGCGCTTATCTTATGCTTACATGTGAATAAAATCTCATGGAAGAGACGCCGACCATTTACCTAAATTTTCTCCAAAGTTTGAAAGTTACAAGTCGCCCAATGGACAGCAATATAAGCATATGTGAAAACATTGCACCGCTCAAAAGCATGATATGCTTAAATAAAAAGTACGATCTTGCCGCAATTCGAAGTCATCCGAGAATTTATACCTGTCCTCGTTACCTGCAAAACGGTAGAAAAAAAAAAGGTCCAGGGAGTGCCACAAACACAAGTCGCAGCCACTCCCTGACACAAAAGAGGGAGAGTAAAGGACAAAAACCAACAAAAGCAAAACAAACAAACGCACAAAAAGCACAGCTTTCTCCGGTATGAGTCTATGCGAATTTTTTCGACGCTCAAGATCATGTTACTCTGAAGCAAATCGTCCGATGAGGTCTAAATTCAAACACATCCTAGATTTTATGCCTGTCCATCTGTCCTTGTTACCTGATAGTTTGATAAAGATCCTATCAAAACTAAAGTCAATATCATACCTATAACCATTCTCCCATTATGTCTATTTGAGCTTTCGGTTGCCATGGAAACCATAGAAACCACAGTTCTGATCCGATCTGCCTTAAAACTTGAAGCATTCTCTTTTTTATCCGAGTGATAGTACATATAAAAAATGGTCAAGATAGACCAAAAGACTTCGGAGATATTCTTATTGGAAAGGGTGAGTGCTTATGAGATGTTTTACGTATGTAAGAGTCAGTTTGATTCTACTAGGGTCCTGCAAAAAAGTTCTGTCACTAATAGGCTTCGAAAGTTTTATCCAAGGTATATTTTAAAATGCTTCACTGCACTTGAATGGTGTGTTGAGTAGCTAACGATACCCGTTTATTTCGTGAAAATTGCTTTCCAACTGACCGAGTTATTTCAAATTGAAATAGATGCAGTCATATACACTGACCAATTTACTTGTTACATTGGAACATGGACCAAGCAAAGGATGGTCAGGAGTCCACCTTTTACATGACAACGCCTCCTCTCATAAATGTGAAGTTGTTAAGTCTTTCTTTGGCTTCTGAAAAGGTGAACGTTTTAAACCATCCACCTTATTCACCTGACCTGAGTCCCTGCGACTTCTTTTTATTTCCAAGGCTTAAGAAAATGCTTTCTGGAAATAAGTATACGTCTAGAAGTTCTCTTGGCAGCACTATTTATCAGTGTCTCCAACAGATACCAAAAGAAGACTGTTTATCTGCTTTTCGCGACTGGATAAAAAGGTTACAAGAATTTGTTTCAGTAAAGGGGGAATACTTTGAAAGTTTGTAATTAAAAAAATGTTTGATAAAACGTAGCGCTGAAGTAATCCGAACCCAGTGACAAAACTTTTTGCAGGACCCTCGTATGTGTGAAGTTTTGCGGGGGATGTTATATATTGTCATATATATTTCAATTTTCTTTCATTACTAATTTTAAGTTGTTATAAATCTTGTTGTTTCCTGTCTGTTCCTTTCCTTCCGCTCTTACATGCTCACAAAGTTTATCTTGATTTCAATCTTGATCTCTCACCTTATCCCTTGAATTATCATTTTGCTAACAAGGTGTGTGGGTTGGTTCCTTGCAGGAAATACTTAATCTGTATACGTATGGAAGCATGTCTACCTTTCTATTTTTAGCATCGCTACAGGAAATGTAATAACCTTGTTTGTAATAACCATGTGAATGAGTAGGGCATGACTTGTCCATATTTGTCATGAGAGTTATGAATAAGAAGGGCATGTTTCGTAAGAGAGTTGTTCATTGCTATTTTGAGAGTCAGCGTTCAAGTTCAGTAGTCATGTGTTGTTATTTGAGAGTAGAATAAGATCAGTATAGAGACTAACACCTTAGAGTTCGGACTAAGAAATAGTTTTGTCTAAAATTAGTATTGTTTTAAAGATATTAAAGCTAGCACTTTATAATCGAAATGAATATAGTTTTGAAACAATTAAAATAGAAAGCATCAAGTTTAGTTTAATGTTCCCTGTGTTAATTCCTCTGTCAGTATAAATGAAGATGTATGTAAAGAAAGGAACATAACAAAAGGGTAAACGGACGACAGACGGACGGACAAGAAACGGAGCCTTCTTATACTATAAGCGTGCCTAGTTAGCCTTCGGCTCAGGTAAGCTAAAAAGGGTGACTTTAAAGAAAGTCATATATTTATACAGAACTTATTTCAAGGCATTTGCCACGGAGACAACTGATAAACTGTTAATGTGTAACTGTAAGACATGTGATTAATATTGATGATCTTGCCTTTTTTTTCTTTTATTTAGATTTCTGTTGCAAGGTGATGTGTGGAGAAAAATCAAATCAGTTAGCTATTCCATTCGACAAGATATGACCCACATGGCTACATCATCTCCTGCAACGGAATCCTGTTGGAGGAAATAGACCCACAAACATACTGCCAATTCGTATTAATATCTCAAGCCTGATCGTGTTCTGGTTACTCTTTTCATTTAAGAAATATAATCATACAAATTTTTCTAGGATGCTAGCGTCGCTATTCAATTTATGTGTTGGTTTCGAAATTAAGACTAAATCTTATCCTTCCTATCCAATTCAACTTAACATGTTTTACAGGGTTATGGCACTGATACTGGTAAATAATGTCCTGAGTTGGGATTTCGAAGGATATGAGTGCCAATATCAGTGCAATAACCCTTCTATCATATAGCTATTTCTAGTTTTGCTCGATTAAATGCTTTACAGACAAAATTCTTTGAAAATTCTTTGTCTGAAAGCAACTCTAACAACAGTGCGAAATTGATATTATAAAAGCAATTTTTTTGCACTAGTGCAATATCGCAGCAATATCATTTTGCACTGGTGTGAAATCAGCACTTTTGAATATTTGCAGATTTGGAGTAAACACTAGAAAGATATGTTTCAGTTCATTATCATTGAACAAAATATTAAAGTCACTATTTAGGTTTAAAAGTGATTGAATATCAACTTCGCCTATTTTGTTTGTTTGTTTTGACGACTGCGAGCGTTCCGGTTGGTCACGTGTCAAAAGTGCAATATTCACCGCATGTTCGGAAACTCTCAGCATTTGACTTTGAGAAGAGCTCAAATATAGCGTGCAAATATCGTAGCATATCAGCACTTGCCACTTGGCCTTTTTTTCCTTTTAGCTAAATAATAAATGTGGATATTTTTGGACTCAATCAAACCGAGTCTCCGGTTTTCGGGGTTTTGTGTGTTCTTTGTTTCCAAAGGCAATCCTTTTTGACTTTTATTTTACTCTACTGTAGCTGGTGTTGTGCCGTGTGGCGGCCGTAAAAAGTCTCCCCGTACATCATCATAGTGCAGGTTATATTTTATTTCCTTTGGGATCATTGAGCCCATTCTGGTTATTTTGGGGGTCGAATGCCACTTGGGCCGGCGCTGGGGGTGTGTGCGGCCTTGCAAACTACGGTGTTGCGTGGCGGGGGCTGGGGGGGGGGTGCGTGGGAACTCAATCAAACCGAGTCTCAGGTTTTCGTGGTTTTGTGTGTTCTTTGTTTCCAAAGGCAATCCGTTTTCACTTTTATTTATGTAATATCGCATGAAATCACTCAGATTCTTGTCTGAGAGAGAATGTATCTTTAAGCCTCCACAATTATTTTCAACTTTTCTTTATCTGGCTTCTCTGTTATATATAAACTGTCGTAAAATGAAACACTCTAACTTACGTACACATTTTTGTTTGCAATGTATGCATAAACAATACAGTATTAACCCTGAATATTGAGACTAAGTCCTTACTTTACTTCCTTCAAAAAGTGAACTAGTCCAATGATTCGCTATTCATGTGTCTAAACTACTGTGTGAGTGGCAACCAGCGCAGGCCCTGATCAGATGCGGCGTCTGATCTGTGTCTACATTGTACCATTAAGCTTGTCTGTCCCAGTACTTAGGTTTATGGTACTTTATCGTTAGATAAACCCAGCTAGCATTATGCTAAAATCTATATCGGTCGGATATAAATTTTAGCTGAATGTTAGTTGGGTAGTTACGTTGGGGAAAGTTTTCAACCTGACAGACGTATGTATCATTGTAAAATGGTCCCTGACGGAGAAGTGGTATGAAGTTAGCTGGCAGAAGAATAGGACAGAGTTTTAACTAATGTTGTGTTATTCGAAGCACGTATTTATTCAGGATGCAAATAGCTAAAAAAGGAAATCGTTTTAGCAAAGCAGTGAGAGCGTTTGCACCGTTTGATTTTCGCTTGCATTCCTAAAGACAGCAGTTTAAACATGAACAAGAGAAAATGAGAGGTCTTTCCATCTGACCTTGGCAACCTAAGATAATTCCCATTTGTCTCTCCATCTGATCTTAGTAACTTAAAATAATTCCCACCAGACTTTTCATCTGATCTTAGTAAATAAAGATACGTCCCACCAGTTTCAGGACAAGGGTAGTAAGCATACAATAGCCTGTTTGCTCCAGCTGCAAAAAAAAAGCAAAACTGAGTATTGTTCTCTGCTTCTAGGACAACTTGGAGCTTAATGGAGAAGTCGAAGTCGATCCATCATTATTACTCTTTTATTGCTTAAATTAACGAGTGGTGGGCCTGTACTAAATGGCGCTATCAGACACTGTCAATTCAATCTATTTGTAAATTCGATGAACAAACATGTGCACGTTATAACATGAAACCATATTTTGAAGAATTATCGATATATAATAGAGCTGAATAAATTTATACCGGTATAAGTCAGGTAAACGTTCTTCGCCGCAATTACATCACATTGAAACTATACACAGACGGGTAAATCCATAGTATTTGACAGTATATACAGACGGATAGTTACATCATATTGAAACTATATACAGGTTTATTTCATAGCAGTTTTTCTTTACCTCCTAAACTTCCATCAGTAATGTCTCATTTAGAACTGTTCGGTCTTGATGTCAGTTTGTCATTCCACACAGTCAGGTCAAATGTCTTACACTCAACAAATGTTTACATACTGACGATACGAGATCTAAATTTGATTGCACGGCTCTAACGTTATCCTACCATACCCTGTATTGTATATATAACATATAGTCTGATTCGATTGAATTTAATGAATTTACGGCCTTTCAACAGTATATCAGTTATATCAGGCCAATAAGGGATGATGGAGCAGATGATGAGTAGCATGACAATCACGGGACAGAAGAAATACTGCGGTTGGGACGTGAACCTACGGAAGTGGAATTATGAGGTCAGGGAGTTGACTCCTAAAGATATACAGATGACGTAATTTTAACTGTTATGTTTATGACGTATATGTGTATGGGTACCGGACGCTCCACATACAGTGTCACGCAAAAATGGTCTAAATACATACAAGAACAGCGCAGGCCTAGTTCAACATCCATCAAGACGTGATTTTTATATAAAAGAAACCTGGATAATGTTTACATTCAAGCGACTAAGCCATTGAGAAGACTGCAATTCCGCAAGAAGATTTGTTCCTTCACTGGGCTGAAGGCGTTTGTGGGCTGAAGGCGTTTGTTTTGTGACGCGGCCAATACATTGGTATATATGTGCACAGATTTAGTTTATATGACGTGAACTCATTCAGCCAATTCCGGGACTTTTAAAAATTTCTATGAGTGTCACGGTTGACGCCTAATTAGCCGAAATTATTAAGCTGACAGAAACTTCATACTTCAGCTAATTTTCGTTTATTCTAGTCATTCATCAGCAAATGTCTTTACATTTTTTCCATAATATGGCCACAAATTGTGAAAAACTCGACCAGGTAGTTTAAAAGTAGACAGGGTTTCAGAAATTTTCACAGTGTCGTTAAGCAATATCAATAATTAAATCTCAGTGAAGACAACCAAAATAGTTTTCCAAAAAAAACTAATTTACTATAGAAATAGCATAGGCAAGACCAACTTTTGGCCGCAAATTTATTTTAGTGTAAATATTTGAGAACGAAAGTTTTTTTTTTTTCTTTGCATTTTTCGCCAAACCGAAAAACTCTTTCCAAATGATGTCGAAAGCGCAGTAGTCACCCACTCTCACTTTTCAGTCGTCCTTCAACTTAAATTAATTGATCAAAATAATACGGGAAATACATTAAACTTTCTTAAAAATCCATTTGCCTTCTGAGAATCGATCATGATTTCTGAGAGTGCTTAGCAGATGCTCACTTCAGCTAAACCCCAAGTGAAAAAAAAAAACAAAAAAAAACAAAGACGGTGCTTTGGGAAAACCATCAACCCATGCAGATGCGAGGACTAAGAGTTCAGTCTGCATTTTATAGCAGTCAGCACATTGTTTCTACATTTTTTCTTATTTTAAGTTTATAAAGATCTAGTATATTATATGGCATCGACACATTAGCTCTTACGGTTGTGTATATATGTTGGTCTTGTATATGATCAGTGTCACTATATGTAAGAGAAACTAGTTTTCCTACAGCACGCCACAAATCAGGTAATTCCGTCATTTATCTTCAAGTTCCTTTCAGGAATTTTCTAACATCTTCTCTTTTAATTGATTTACTATCTCAAATATGGGAGCAATTGAACTTTAACATAAAATAGGCCGGACCAAGGGGAAAACGTGTCTTTGCACATATGCGAAATGCGCGGATTCAGATAATCTGAATCCGCGCTTTCGGCATATGAGTGAAGACACGTTTTTCTGCAGTATGCATAAATTCTGCAAGCAGACAACGCTGACACTGATCTTACTGCGGAGAAGCACATCCAAGCTTATCTGAACGTTAGCTGTCCGCAGACGTTTCGTAGACACCATTTCATTTGGAGCAGCAAAACTGAAAATACTTGAAATTGTATAAAACAAATCTACTGTTCGGCGTTCAAATGTCAGATTTGGCAGTTTGAAGTAAAAGCAGAATTGATAATGGGGTATCTTTTGTTCTGAATATTCTTCAGGTTGATGAATTATTAAGAATTAAGACGATTGCATACACTTAATAGATTTCTCGCATTGCTTTTAAAAAGCAAACGCTTTTTTGTCATTTCCTCGCTCTCAAGCTCCCTTCTGAAATGGGGACTTTCTAAAAAAATAATTTGCTCCACGGAGAGCATTTTCATACTTGTCAGAGTATTCCCCTTTTAAGAAGGGAAAATAATACTTTTCGACAAATTACTCTTCCTGGAAACGCATCCATTCCTCTTTAAATTCAAAATGCAGAACTCCATCTATAGTAACGCTGGAATGCTCTTGATAATCAGAATATCACATCAGAATGAAATGTTACTGATCCTGTCTAATATCGTGCTTCTATACAAGCTTTTCAAAGACCTTAAACCATATAATTCCAATGCTTAAGTTAACGTGCGATTACTGTAAGAAAACCGTTACATGTATTTGATGTTTTTGGTTTACAGAAGTAAATGGGCGCTGACTCTCCGGGTATAGAAGTCACCTATAACAAATGAGCCGGGGTACAGCATTTCCTAAACATTGCATATGTGCCCAGCGAAAACTCTCATCAGCCTGCACATCCGCGCAGTCTGATCAATCTTCACAGAGCATTCTGTTGGTAGCCAACGATTCAAAAGGTACGCAGGCTGACCTGAGTCGTCGCTCAGTGCACATGCAATCTTGTTGGAAATGCTGTGTCCTGGCTCAGATATGTTGTACCACAACAGTCAGTAGTTCAGGCATTATTTGTATATTAACATTTTTTTCAAAACAGACACGAATTCATACAAATTAACAGGTTTCCAGCATTCAATACAAAATAACAGAATATAAATAGCCGTTTAAACAAATATAAAACTTGCGGTATGGACCAATGAAAGGACAGACAGGCGGATGACGGCCTCTGGCTCAGATGAGGTAAACAGCCAGTCAGCGAGCAGCCACAAGGCCTCACAAAGACAGAATAAGACTGAAATCACTACCTTAGAGGTGTCAGTAGTAAAGGGGCGTTAAATCAATTTTACCGGCACCAAGTCTCAATTTTTGTAAAAATTAAATGCAGATAAAAACAGTCAGTTTTCACAGAGGCTTCTTCAGTGAGTGAAACATGGCAGGAAACTATGCAAATCAAATTTAATCACTGTAATGAAACAAGGATTACCGAATAAGCCACAACGTCAGAAAACGTACCTTCGGACATGTTCACACAGCGATGATTTAGATGAGTCTGTGCATTGCGCAGTCAGATTTAAATCTTCACTGCGCGCGTGTTAGATACCAAGGATACAAAGTTTCTTCATGCGGACAATGAACACTCTGATTATGATCAGACTGATCGAATGTGAAGACTGATCTGAATCTTCGTTGTTGTTGTTGTTTTTGTTTTTGTCTTCAGAAACAGGATTTGAGCTTTCATGCAAATTGTCTGCATGAAGTGTTAAATCTTGTTTTCTAAAAAAAATAAAATATTTCAAAATGTCGTTTGCTGAAATATTTGCCCAGAATGCTAAGCGTTCACACAGTTTGGAATCCTACATGTAAGTATTGGCTAACGGGTTTATTATGCACATGCTTCTGACTGACGTTCCGGACTTTCAGGATAGATTGGCCGTGTAAGAGTCTTCGCTGTCATCTTGAATGTGCTCAGTATCCTTGGTTATCCACAGACTGCTCTACGAAGACTGTGGTCAGACTACACGGATGCGCAGGCTGATCTGAGTCTTCGCTGGGCACACATGCAATCTTGTAGGAAATGTTGTGCCCTAGCTCATTTGGTTATCTTAACCTTTAGAACTATCTGTATGAAATAAGCAGGTTATAAACTGATGACATTTTCTCATTTATTCGAGAAATATTGTTGGATTGGGATTTGAAATGGAAAGCCTTATTTTCTGGGTAAAATAAGAAAAAATCTAATTTGTTGTTTTCTGTCCAAAAAGATAACATATAAATAATTTCACAGTTTAGAAGTCTTTCCAACCACTGATAATGTAGACTCTTACAAACCTCTGTTTTCACTATATCTTATGGGAGGAAGATGGGGGTAAGCATTACAGAGACTTGTTAAAGTAGTGCTAAATAGTATAGATGTCCAGGTAAAGCCAAAATCACAGATCAAAGGCAATGGAGCAAATTGAAAGATTAAGATAACCTACGAAATCTGTTATCCGAGCTGCCTTGATGATAATTATGCACAGCATGCCAAGACGGCTGTTAAATTTAGCTATTGCCAATAAGGTAGGACGCACTGGATATTAGATTAAATAGTGTGGTATATCATTTTGTGTTTCCTCGAAGGGAATATTTCATAACAATATAAACTTATTTGTTGTCATTTACATAAAAATATTCTGCACGATGTATTTTTCCTTACTAAACTGTACTGTACAGGCATTATAAGACTGTAAAAATGATACTCACGAAAAGTGTAGAACTGTATATTTACGTGAATTATAATGTAATAAGGGAGGATGTCTTATGGCACTACACAAATGCAGTCGCGGCTGGAGTAGATTTGTTTATTGCATGATCAGTTATAAAGCTACCATGGATGCGATTATAAATCAATTTAGAAAGAAAATATTAGAACAATCGTGATATGGCTAGATAGTATTATTAGAAAATAACTATTTTACACTGTTTAAAGGCATGCAGTCTTTAAGCGTTTACTATGACATGGGGAAGTACGTAACTTATTCAGGCATAAACATGTGCTTTCATTTTTGTCATGAATGTGATTTATTTTTCATCATGAATGTATTTTTTTTTTTCGTTTTCGATAATAGAAATCTACAGCTTTTAAGTTGATGAAATAGTCACATGATTAGGGGACCTATTTTTATAAACAAATTTAGCCCACACTGAAGGGTCAGTGGAACATACGAATATGCTAACAGCAAATACCCAGATCACCCAAAGTAATTGCCGCCGTCCCACATGTTTTAGGGGCTACGCATAAAGAAATGTTCTTCCTCTAGGAGAAAAAAGCATTCCTTTAATAGTTGATGTTTAAATACTAGGCAGGCACCTCTATAAAAGTTGTTTCCCTATGCAAATGGCGGCAAAATTTCCATTCGTACCCGTTTACCTAAAAGCGTCGAAAGTTTGTGTGAGTGGACAGCGATGATCTTGTCTAACTTCAAAGATGCACAGACTGTCTCTAAGCAATCTTAGTTCTGGTTTCAGACAAGAAACCGAGTAACTTTTCTTTCTATGTAATGGTCTTCATGGAGACCTTGTTGGCTCCAGACATTTTTGCAAATCTGTAAGATTTTTCCCAAGAATATATCAACATAAAATTAAGCTCAGTCGGCCGCGCACTTCCAGAATGAAAATATCAAGTGAAGCACTGTAACATACACGATCATGAAAATCATCTTAAGATGCCGGTTCCATAGTCTTTTTACAAACTAAGTAGCTCTTGTTCTAAAGATGATTCACGTGGCCTTTGCACTTAAAAGTTCTTATCCCTATGCTGTTCCGTATGAAATTTGAGTGTAATCGATCTGGTAATAGTTGTACTATTGATCGTTACAAGGCGTACCGTCTTCAACTGGTAAACAGTAAAACTGTTACAGGATCGGTTTTCAGTTGCACCATCTCTTCATTTGTTCGTTCTATTTTTATTAGCGTGCAGTTTTGTGATGTCGTTTTTTTCATTATTTAACCCTTATTCTGTGCCATGAGAGCACTGTTATCTGTTATTGTGGTCATTCCTGGCATCCCCTAATTTACGAGGGATGTTCGAAATGAATTGCTTATTGTCCTCTAGCTCGATATATACGTGGGGCACGATGAAAACCAATACATACCTGTATAGGGCTATTCAATATCTACACAATGGTATATAAATGTACATGTTAGACTAAATGTAAGACATAAAATTTGCCATTTGAATACTCGCAGTCATTGACCACTGCAGTAAAAATGGTTGGTAGAAGCGTCGACAAAAAAGATGAAATACGGGCTTACATCAAAGCTCGCTTAAAACTTGGTTGTTCTTTGAAGAAGCTGATGACTGAAATTTCTACTGCTTTTGGACCTTCTTGTGTGTCTTATGACACAGTTCGGCGGTGGAAAAAGAAATTTGAGTCTGGTGTAGAGTCCATCAAAAATGCACCGAAATCAGGTAGGCCAAAATCTGCATCTCGTAAAGAAATCGTTTCCAAAATAAAGAAAATCATTGAAGGAGATGCCAGATTTACAGTTCGTGATATTGCACGAAAGGTAGGCATATCACTATCAACGGTTCACCTTATTTTGAAGAAGCATTTGAAAGTCAGAAAGATTTCTGCTAGATGGGTGCCACATCTGTTGACTGACGAGCAAAAGAGGCAACGGGTTAAAGTGGCCAAAAAGCTGCTTCAAATGTTTCCAAAATATGATAAAAAGCAGTTTGCCAATGTCGTCACAGGTGATGAAACCTGGGTCCATTATTTTGAGCCCGTCAGAAAGGTTAGCAATAAGATCTGGGCCACTAAACACAGCAAACGCCCAATAATTGCCAAACGTTCTTTGAGTACAAAGAAGGTTTTGTATGCAATCTTCTTCTCTGGTGAAGGAGTCGCAATAAAAGTGCCAGTGAAAAAGGGCAAAGGCATCACCGGAGAGTACTACAAAGACGTAGTACTGAAGAAACTGAAAAAGTATTATCAGAAACGACGCCCTGCCACTGGTTTTAAACATGTCCGTCTTCTTCATGACAATGCCCCAGCTCATACCTCCGCAATAGTTACGGCGTTTTTGAAGAAAGAAAAAGTAACTGTTTTGCCTCAACCCCCGTATTCCCCAGACCTTGCCCCATGTGATTTCTTTTTTTTATCGAAATTTAAAGCATTCCTTGCTGGGCGGAAATACCAGTCCCGACAGGCACTTGGATCTACCATTCATCAGTACCTTATTACTGTGCCCAAATCAGCGTACCGTGACGCCTTCAAGAAGTGGATACATCGGCTGAAACTTTGAATTTCTAGCCACGGGGAGTACTTCGAGGGCATGAAATGAATACTTTTGGGCTAACTTGAAATTTGAAGTCTCCAGATAGAAATAAGCAATTCATTTCGAACATCCCTCGTATATGTCAAGTTCCCTTGTGACTCACTATTCTTACGCAGCTGCATTATAAGGTATCCAGATTTTGGAACTTTACGAACGCAGCTAGGTAAAATCTTGCAGAAACAAAAAATAATACAAAAAAAAAAAAAAAAAAAAAAAAAAAAAAAAACAGGTTTAATTCAACCGATTCTCCGATCGATTTTCGTGATTTCGTGTGTTCTTTGTTTCCAAAGGCAATCCGTTTTTACTTTTATTTTAATAAGATCTTCGTAGCTTGTTACACAACAATTATTAAAACTATTCTGAACCTGTAAACATGCTTAAAATGTTCCGTTAACCTACCAACGGACAGACACCATTAGACTGTCACTACGTTTATTTTAAACAGTTCGAATCCAATAAAACAGGAAACAGATCGGTATTCAAATAATGAATCAATAGTGCTTAGTGCCCCGGTCTGTCCGAGATAATGCAATGCGATTCTGAGATTTTAAGATGCTTCCTACATGACAAAACTCCGTCTATTTTTTGTTGTTTTCAGAGATGCTGCTGTCATGCAAGTCAGCGTGTTAACTGAAACAGTATCATAGAAAAAAATCAGAAATGTATAAAACAGAGACGGAAAACAAGTCAGCGTATTAACTGAAACTGTATCAAAGAAAAAAAATCAGAAATGTATAAAATAGAGACGGAGAAACAATGGTAGTATCTTAATTTCTCACTGAATGGGCACAATGGACGACCTCTCTTCTCCCGATAGTAAACACACACACACACAAACACATACAAACACACACACACACACACACACAGAGGAACAACACAATACGAAAGATAAAAAAAAATCTCAATGGTTCTGATCAATGACTCTACGAGGATATTGAAGATTGGTTGGCAAATATAGGAATTATTTTTCTGGAATGTAAAAACTATGTAAACAGGCAAGTCAATAGAATATAATGGGTCTAGGGCAAGTAATTGTCTAATATTACAAATACCATAAATCAGATAAAACTGTTTTGTTTACAGTGCACATATTGTATATTCAGCTATTAAAAGATCGTTAGTATTAACTGTACGAACGGAATATCAAATACGTAATAACGGCGATGGTATCATCTCGGGGTTTGTCCTTATTTTACCTGATGAGGTCGGTCAGTATTTGTATAATAAATCCTTAGGGGCAATAGTAACAAAGCAAACGTGCTGAAACATACTTGTGTGTCCCCTTTATTATAATGTTAGTTATTGCGAGATTCTCAAAAGTTTCCTTTCGGAACATCTATCAGTCTTTTCCATCCCTGAATGATCCCTGTCATGGGAAAGAGCCGTTTTAGCATATGCGAACAACAAAGTTACACGCAAGCCTTTGCTTACGCAGTCTCGCCAGAACCTATGCTGTTCACTCAGACAAGCGGTAGGCCAAGGGGAAATTTCAGCCAAAGAACTAGATATCTGGTCTGGAGGGCATGCGCACTGAAAGATTGATTTGATGGAGTCTGAAGAGCCTTTTTACACACACCACGGCTCAAGTTATAAATGAAATGAAGCGACATCCCGCGTTCAGTTGTAGTTTTTAGGGTCTCACACAGAATATACATGTAAGGAAAAAACAAGAAGCATGTCTATTCACACAACAGTAAATCAACGTCATTTTTAATCGTATGCTAAAGTTAAATTACCAACAAATAGCTCTCATGCATTTCAAATTTTCATGAGGACAGATCGAAAATTTAATATTTCAACGTCTGAGAGCATATCACGCCAGAAATGATGTCCTGTGAATTATCACTGACGCCTAGTTTAGGTAACTGATTATGTCGACCTTTGAATGAATCCAGAATCCTGTTTGTAAAACTATTTAATCCTGCTATTAAATGTGATACTGCGCATGCACGCATTTATGACCTTATTAAATTGAAGCCCTGGTATAAAATATAAAACAGACATGATGATGTGTTTGATATGTAGAACTACATTTGCGTATCTTTGACATGCCGTTAAATCAGCTGAGTCGTAGGGACAGAAACCGTACTTCGGACAAGTGCGCCCAGCGAAGATTCACATCAACATGCGCGTTCGCACAGTCTGCTGAGCTCCTTTTTCTCACGTTTATGCCCGAATAAGCCTATCTGTTGCATATTTGTATAGGTATTACATCTATTTGTATATTGTTAGCTTATGTATTTAGTCAACAGATGGATGACACCAATGAATACTTATTTTCCAATATATATATATATATATATTTTATGAGTTTGCGTCGAATGAAACTGTTTGCTATGACGCAATGATGACGTTTATACGTATATGACGTATATAGTTGAGTAATAATACACTTTTCTTACAAGTTTGGTTTGTTGACCGAGTATTGAATATATATTTGGATGTGCAGAGCCAGTCTTGTACCGTTTTCAAGTAAGCTTTATTTGTAACGTGTTCATTTTATTATTATTATCATTATTATTATTATCTTCCACTTACACCAAGACAGTTCTGAAAATGTTGAAATGCATTTAAGTAAGTGTAACGTGTGTGTCTGATCAGGCTGAGTGTTACCGAGACAATGCGATCTAATAATTATGCGTAACAGATGTTACAAACGAAAATGTCACAACTTTCTGTCCAGCACAACACAGCCGGGAGCCAGTTGTGACCTTTGATTGGACACGGTTAGATTTCTAACTATATAAATGTATCTCTAAACGCCCGAGTTTTTTAAATATAAATTACCCACAGTATAGATATCGTTCGCCAGCGCTGTGAAGCGGGAATAGTTTTCGAACTTGCGTTAACTGTCCATGAACAGACTCGACCGAACAAATATATGTTTGTACCACTATGGAAGTCGAGGGCAAAGGCTGGGATTCCGTAAAACTAGCTTAAGGCCCCAGTATGTCATTACTGACCGTTTCAAGGTGGTACTTTTTTGTGGAACATTTTGTTTATTGTTATGTATTGTTTTACTTTCATATATATATATATATATATATATATATATATATATATATATATATATATATATATATATATATATATATATATATATATATATATATATATAGAGAGAGAGAGAGAGAGAGAGAGAGAGAGATCTATATATAAATTGATTAAATATTCATTTAAATTTGGGTAACAGAGATCCCACTTTTTTGGGAAGAGGTGCCAACTCTGCTTGCCGTCTGTTCATTTTTGGGCTGCTTAATTGTATTTGTCTGTCTTTTTTTTTGGTGTTGGGGGTTTGATGTGGATCTGATTGTATCTTCTTTACTTTCAATAACTAGAAAGGAAGGCAATGATCAAGAATCGATACAATTACCTAACACCTTCGATCCAAGACCCCGAAAGGAAAGAAGGACGCACTTAAAGCAACGGCACCACAATCCAAACACTACAAGTAGAAAGACAAAAGAATAGTTTCTTTCCCAAAGCAACTGGCCAAAGGGCTATCCAAAATATTAAAAAAAATCACCAGAACATATGCAAAGACATACAATGACAAACATAGTAAACCACAGCAGAAGCACCACCTTGGAACGGTCAGTAAAATACTTACTTGGTGGGGGAGGGGAGGCTTAAATCGATTTTACCTGGCCAGAACCCTCGTCCTTAGTTCTGCCATGGTATACACAAGACATTTGTTCTGTCCGCGTGAAGGGTTTCTAACTCATCAGTGCAACATCTCCGAGAACATAAAAATCAAACAAATACAGAGATGAAACAACAATGAGGACTCGTCTGCTATATTTACTTTTTATTGTGTGGTCATTTTCTCAGATATATCCATTTTGCGGTAGCAGTTGTTTTTCTAGACCCATATCCTTATATTTCGTAAGACATCAACTCTGTGGTATACTCATCATGTCAATATGGGTACGGATATATGCCTAAAATCTGCATTTTAAGGAAGGCTGAGGAAAGCAACAGTTTAGCAAGAGCTTTTAAAAAAAGTTTTCAGCCTTTTACATAATTTCATGTAACACACGTAACACATATATATTTTTGTCATTATTATATTAATAGAAATGAAATATAGCTTAAACAGTAAAATATAGCGCTGCTTGCAAAATGCATTAGTAGGAGTGTAGCTGTAATAGTATTTAGTAATTGCAGTTACTATTTACCAATTATTATTATTGTCATTATTATTATTATTATTTCAGATTCGTTTTAGAACATCAAAAATACCCTTCTAAAACAAAACTTTACATGCGATTACAATTATAATAATAGAAGTAGCAGCAGTATTAGTGGTATACATGCAATGGTACGAAATGACGAAGTTTTAGTCTTACCTTCTACCAACAGAGTAAATATTCCGTGTAGTAGAACAGATATAGCAGTATACTAGTGCTACGGATCTCACCGATACAGTGAATAAACAACGAACCGATATGTTCTTTCAAGAAGAGATGCTGATGATAAACTTGCTGGTTTTGTCTCTAACTCGCTGGTGGCCGCTCATTGGTCAATAAACACTGTACCTCCTCCTTTTGCATACATATTAATGTAATATTAATTGAAGATTTCTCTAAACTGCTCTGTCGTCATCTTTGATACATGTGCATGTCTATACCACAAGATGTACCATATATGCCCCAAGTATTCGGGCATTAAGGCCACAGTAAATAGTATAGACCCTGATCAGGCGCCGCAGACTATTTGCCATTCATCCAGCAGTTTTAGGCAAGTTAACAGGTAATAACGTTGACTAGTTCAAATTTTAGGACAAGGCGATAAGGTATCCAATTATTTAGGATAAATACGGTATTAGAACTGCTTGCTGTAGGTAACAGGAATGCGGACTGTCATTATAATGAATGCGTTCAAAGAACATACGAGTATGTGTTTCTATGGTATTCGAACAGCGAAATACCTGATCCGTCTACGCTTTCGCGACGTATGATACTGATTGTCGATGTGGCGTGTGTCGATTTTCGTTATTTGATTTGTGAAGCGTATGCGTGAATAAAGACATGACCTGACGGTTCGGATAAGCATATGACTTGTTATATGATGTCCATGTTTGTCATTAAGGAGAATTGATACTCTTGGTACATTTTCTGTCATTACTTACGAGGGAGACAACTTCTGCGACTTCCTGTTTACTTTCCAGTGCACCAAGCCCATCTGGAAAGAAGTCTGCTCTAAAAGTAAATAACTTGCTCCCACGGGAAGGAAAGTCTCTCCTTTTAGAGTGAACCTTTTTTTCTCAAATAAACTAAACAAGTTTAACAAAGTTGCCTTTCCTAGAAATATATTAACCTTCCTTAAAATATATGCAGCCCAAGAAAATGGCAAGAAAGGCTCAGATGCAAAGCAATCACAGTGTCTGATCAAGCCTTTCTTTCACCGCTGTCATAATCATTGTTTGTCGATGAACAAAAAAAGAACTTGATCAGGATGTATCAATGCACAAACTGATATTGGATTTCGATGTTCATATATGGCGTAATGGTTATTTTTTGCATTCAGGATTTTGATGTATCTAATTGATTCCGTTGTCTGCTTAATGGGGAGATGTTTCTAATATTAAATCTGAGAAACGTGTTTTGTAAATACTTTTGCAAACACTATAGATCCAGATAAGACGGTTTGAATAAGCCGTCTCATCAAGATAAACACTATTTGCATTTTTATTTTTGATTTTGACTAACTCCCATTTTTGATAGACACCCCTGTTTGCAACGATCAAGTCCAAATTCAAAGTTAGAGAGTACATGTTAGAAACGCATGGCTGCAAAGGTTAAGTACACTTTAGGAACGCATGGATGAAAACAAAAATTCAAGAGTGTACATATGTCTGCTGCTGTATCATAGTCTGCTTATCTGCTAGTATAATTTGAGGTATAATAGATGCTGTAGTTGTCGTGATTTGTAATTCTATTATTTATCTCTACTCAGCTTCGGCAGTGACTCAATTCATGACGTTTAAACCAGTAAGGGCAGTTATCAGTTTCTGGCGAAAGAATGTGCACAATACTGGTTAACCGCTTAGAGGACTAAGCCTGCCCAGTAAACGTGTGGTTAGGTAAACTGACCGCGCTCGACATGACCCCATTGGGTTGACTGGGCCGTAAAACCTCAACACAAACAAACAATTAAACCAGTAAGAGCCTGATACGACTTAGCCCATATTTGGCCCCTATTTATAGCCCCGGCATACGAAGTATGCAACGGGGGTATATAGTTTTTGTCTTTTCTGTGTGTCTGTCAGTCTGTCTGTCTGTCAGTCAGTCAGTCAGTCAGTCAGTCTGTTAACATTTATTTTGAGTCAAAGATATCTCAGGAACTACTTTACCTAGAAACTTGAAATTTTGTACACATGACAAGTATGACTAGTTGTATTGTGGGAAAGAAAATAAGAGCCATGGGGTCTGGTCCCTTAGAGTTATTTCCCTTTGTTTTTCTTGCTATTAAATTTTGTATTTTTCTTAATTTTGTGTCAAAGATATCTCAGGAGCTACTTTACCTAGAAACTTGAAAATTTGTACACATGACAAGTATGACTAGTTGTATTGTGGATAAGAAAATAAGGGCCATGGGGCCAGGTCCCTTAGCGTTATTTTCCTTTGTTGTTCTTGCTATTAAATTTTGTATTTTTCTTAATAATTTCTATACCGGTTTTCAGATTTTAATGAAATTTATTTTACACATACACCTTTATGCACTACACATGTGATATGAAAACGGGGGCTTCAGGGCCAGGTTTATTACAGTTATATCCCTTTTTTATATTTCGTTATTTTGATATGTATTTATTTTGTGTCAATTTTGTGTCAAATATCTCCCGAACTACTTAACCTAGAAACTTGAAACTTTGTACACATGACGAGAATGACTAGTTGTATTGTGGGAAAGAAAATAAGGGCCATGGGGCCAGGTCCCTCAGAGTTATTTCCCTTTGTTGTTCTTGCTATTAAATTATGTATTTTCCTTAATAATTTCTATACCCGTTTTCAGATTTTAATAAAATTTATTTTACACATGCACCAAGAAAATAAGGGCCATGGGGCTACTTTACCTAGAAACTTGAAATTTTGTATACGTGACAAGTATGACGCGTTTAATTGTGGGAAAGAAAACAAGGGCCATGGGGCCAGGTCCCTTAGAGTTATTTCCCTTTGTTGTTCTTGCTATTAAATTTTGTATTTTTCTTAATGATTTCTATACCGGTTTTCAGATTTTAATGAAATTTATTTTACACATACATCTTTATGCACTACACATGTGATATGAAAACAGGGGCTTCAGGGTCAGGTTTATTACAGTTATATCCCTTTTTTTATATTTCGTTATTTTGATATGTATTTATTTTGTGTCAATTTTGTGTCAAAGATATCTCCCGAAATACTTTACCTAGAAACTTGAAATTTTGTATACACGACAAGTATGACTAGTTGTATTGTGGGAAAGAAAATAAGGGCCATGGGGCCAGGTCCCTTAGACTTATTTCCCTTTGTTGTTCTTGCTATTAAATTATGTATTTTCCTTCATAATTTCTATACCCGTTTTCAGATTTTAATAAAATTTATTTTTCACATGCACCTTTATGCACTACATTTATGATATGAAAATAGGGGCCTCAGGGCGAAGTTTATTAGAGTTATATCTCTTTGTTATATTTCATTATTTTGATATGCATTTATTTTCTGTTAAAGATATCTCAGGAAATACTTTACCTACAAACTTCAACTTTTGTACACATGACAAGTATGACAAGTTCTATTGTGGAAAATAAAATAAGGGCCATGGGGCCAGGTCCTTTAGAGTTATTTCCCTTTATTGTTCTCGCTATTAAATTATGTATTTTTCTTAATAATTTCTATCCCTGTTTCCAGATTTTATTGAAATTTAGTTTACTCACACACCTTTATGCACTATAAGTGTGATATGAAAATAGGCGCTTCAGGGCCAGGTTTATGAGAGTGATATCCCTTTGTCATCTTGTTGTGTGTTATCACTGATGGCCATGGCTGGGGGTATTAGTGAGCATATGCTCACTTCATGGTCTAGTTTCACAAGTTTTCAAAATCTGTAATCAGTGGTTCTAGTAGCTGTTACGGATAAAAAAATAATAAAACCTTCAAATATCAACACTATTTCTGATGCCACGAGCCATTTGTTTTGATGCCATGGACAAAAATAGGCCCTTAATAGTCATTCAGCACAATTTTGTAATTTTTCATCCTGAATTAGGGTCCGAGACAACCTCAGCTCATGCTTGTACACACTTCATATTTTTATTAAACCCTCGTCTTATAGACACAAATATTTGATGAAAAAAATCAGTTGTGTATAAAAATGCGCTGACAGCTATATTCAAACTTTTCGGAAGAAAAAGTCTGCATTTCCAGTGACAGATTTGCATCAAGACATGTGACTTATCGTCCCATGCTCATTTACTGCCTCTGTAGATTGCAAAATTTCTTACTTTAGTTAATAACCAGTTACATGTAGTACCTTATCATATATGCATTTAATGCAACTTTTTCTTGGCTTTTATTTTAAATACGCACTAAAAACTTCCCCTACATCCTAGATTTTCACTGAAGTTTGATAATAACATGTCGGTTTATTTTTCTATGACAAACATATCAGTACTTAACAAATGAAAAAAGATCATTTATGATCAATAGTTACATGCCTTATGAAAATATTAGAGGAAAACTCGTTTGTTTAAGTGTACCTCAATGTATGTAGTTAATTGCTGATGTTGTATCGTAAAATGCAGAATTTCAAGTGAAATTTCAGAGTTATCTCCACATGCTTCGCTCTATTCAACTATTTTATCATGAAACACTAATGCTCTTAACTGCATATTAATATTAGTCATAATGTGACCCATATGTATCATATCCACTTCTAATCCCAAAGACAAGATAGCGATGATTATCCCTACCCCAATAGCGTTATGGTTTCAGCACACGACTAAGAGTTATCTCCTATTTATGCCTTAATACCTGCTTACTGAACGTCCTGTTAACTAGTGTACTTATGCTATTACCACAATAATAGTCATTTATTATCTTGCTCGTATATTAAACTTACTTTGTATGAAATTACTAAGTCAGTTTAATATACCCTCCCCCCTCCCCCCTTCCCCCCCCCCCCCACCCACCACCGCAAAAAAAAAAAAAAAAAAAAAAAAAAAAAAATAAAACACTACTACTGTGTGCAAAATATAAGAAAATCATACCATTACTTCCTCAAGATATCCAGTCATGTTACAATCCATTTACTGATGTTCTAATGCACATCAGTGTATTTGAATCCGACACGGAAGTTTACAGATTCAACAGACATTCTTAATATACTAAGGACATGGGCTCCGCCATTTTGTAATTGCATAGCATACATGTATCCAAAGATTTGCGAAGTTACATAATCCATGACGTTTTTAAGAGTAAATAAGTTCTAGGAAAGGAAAACCTTTGAAAGCAAGATTACACAAACGAAAGCGAAAATGATTCTGTTTTATTGAGTCTGTTATTGAACAGTTATGCAATTTGCAAACGATATCATACCTCCTAGAACCGGCTTGAGGGCAATTCCACTTTTAAACTATTCAAAACGGGCGCGTGTACTGTGCTGTGTCATCTCGTCGGGGAAAGGAAAGTTGTTGTTGTTGTTTTTTCTTTCTTTTTGCTGGTTTGTAGCATGCGTGCAGGTGTGCTGTCTGTTGTAATTTGTTTACTCTTCCTCTTTATGTCACTGGAAGGCTGTTTTCTGTGTTTGTGGCTCTTTCTGGACACCGTCTTTACTATTCGGATAATTATATACTTTATAGCTAATCACAAGTGAACATAAACATTTCGGCTGACGTAAAAGGAATACAGTTAACCAGAAATAGAGCTAAACGCTAGCATTGACGTCAGTTATGACAAATTAAATAGCCAGAAACTAGTCAGTATGTGTACCACATCAAATAACGCAAACCATCTCAGAATCTAGCATTGTATCTTCTAGTTACGAGTGGTATGGTGTACAAAAACATCCCGATAGCATAGCTGGCTGCAGATTGATCTGAATACACATTGTTAGATATCGGACTTTGTGACTTGTGTCTGTGACATTAAATTGATAAACTAAACCCATCCCAGTAAATTCAAACTTATGCGAACTGCGCTCTTCTAATACATGACAGTTTTGCACAATTACATGATACCAAGTGATTAAAAAGCTACTGAAACAAATCTGTGTAATACAAAAAAGAAATAAAAGACAAAAAACTAATCAAATAGCGAAGAAGCTGCCTCATATGAACTTTTTTATTATAGAATTAGGCGGCGGTGTGGCGGATGCTTGAAATTTGATTAAATATCACATTTATGTATCGATGTATTTAAACCTTATAAATATTTAAAAAAAAAAAAGCTAGTTTGTTTATTAAGCCCTAACTAAAATGGGTAGAACATACATTTACATGTGCTTTTCCGAAGCTGAAAATCTAAACTTTAACCTGCTGACTATAAATAAAAGCAGACAAACTGTTAAAAGAAAAGCTATTTTCTTAATTTTCACAATCGGCTATTCGCATGAAAGGTCAGTTAAAATCTAAAGGCTTGGCTTTGGTTACAAAGAACACACAAAATAACTAAAATAAGAGACTCTGTTTTATTAAGTCTCCTCAAATACAGTAGCGTAAGTTGCAAGGCTGAAGGGCTTAATCGGTATTCGATTTTCAAAGTAACAAGAATAGGCTCATTGATTCCAAAGGAAATAAAAATATATCTGTAATATGATTAAGTACGGGGAAACGTTTTACGGCCGCAACACGACATTTAACATCTGTCAAAAATGAGAAAATATTGAATTTCATCCGGTGATTTTGCCTAAAGAGTTCTAAAGTTTAAATTGTAAAAAAAAAAACTTCTGTAAAGTATATATAGATATACTCTGAAACCACATTTACGATTAAAAGAAATGAAGAGACGAAATATTTTTTGATGGCGTAAAACCATTATCGAAATCTGAGGCAAGAAGGGTTCAGAATGTTATATGAAATATATAGACCTACATTAAACGTCCTATTTATGTCGTAATTTTAATCTTTCCGACAATTCAAATGCCCGATATTGTTGGCTAATCAGGCGTCCATAATGGGTTCGAAACGTTGCCAGGTGTAATGTATAATCTTCAAATGCTAAGAAAGTTGAAGAATTTTTAACCAAATAATTACATCAATTGAAACAGTCCGTTCCTACTTGTTGAACTTGTTCCATTATTCTCACTTAGCTTCTCTTCTAATCCTCTGCCTATAGGAATTTCGGATTTAGATCCTTTTCCCGTGGATCTGTTACGAGTTTAAATCTACATTATATAATATTATTTCTGCCAATGTTTTTTCTGTATAGTAGCAATTTTACTTGACTTATATATTTTAAGCTGTATTACCATTTTGGTCTTCATATTATATAATAGTATGTCAGTAAGTCAATCATAATTTTTATTTTCATTTGGTGATTTATGACGATTAGATTACGGCTAAAAATATTACTTATTTATACATTTTCTTTATCACTGCTAGATGTAGTACAAACACGATTACACAGTTTGAAAAACAATATTATAAAAGTGACAAAGATTAAAACAGTCTTCTTAGGCTTTCTTCTATATTTCGTTTGTATAACTGTACCCATATCTACTGTATATTTGTAATTGTTGTATACTATGAGTTATACAATAAAAAATACATCAAGGTTATATCAAGAAATAAGGACTGGTGTAGTTTCTAGAATGATATTAGTCCTGAAAACTTTTGGAATCATGTTAGATTGTCTTTGGGAAAATAAGCTATCAGTTACAGGGGAATTGTTTGGCAAAATAAAATATCAATTATAGGATCCAATTATTTTTATTATTATTATTATTATTATTATTATCTTGAAGTGGTTTGTATCAGCTTACGCCGGGCTGGTAACAGCTAGCGAAAAGCTTGCAATGAGTTTTGCAACTCGATTCCAACAGGCTTCAAAACACGTGTTTATGAGAACTGGTTGAAACTAGAAACAAACAATGAAAGCGTGCTGTCTCACACCGCTAAAATCCAAAGCAGCTGACACTTGTGTTAGACCGTGTTTTGTTTGTGTCAAAGCGTCGTTCATATAATTGTATACGATAAGGAATCTCACATTTTCCATGTCAGTGTGAAATCGACTTCTAAACGTCATTACCTGTACATGTTGTGGCCACGCATTCCATGTTCACATGTCAGAGTGTACGTTTTCTTAGGCTGCGGCTAATTTCTTTAAGAGATTCATCGCCATCACAAGATAACGTTTATCACACTAAATAACAGAGTTTCTTTACATACAAAAGTCCAAAACATATTCTAACTGTCTGTTAAAATGATCGCCCATTGTACATGCTTTGGAAAATATTGTTATATGTGAAAAGACATTGTCAAACAGATTACAATACACAACACCCATTCTTTATTCAGGATTTCATCTGATCTTTAAACTCCATAAATTTATAAATAAAATGTCCTGACACAAATAACTCCCACATTCTTAGTTTTATGTTCATTAAAGTTTAGTGAAGACATTTTGGTGAAATGTGCACCTGAGCTGCGTTTACTGTTCGCATAGATTCGTACATGGGTGAAATATCGATACTTCAGACAAAGATAAGTGGGCTTAATGGCTTCGTTTTATGTGTCAGCTAAGACTTGATAAACCGTAAAACGATTAATATGTCGTTGGGGACTTTAAAAAGATATCTGAATGTCTTAGATCATATGTTTAGAGTTTATGTGTCAGAATGTGTTTGTCTAGCTTTTTGAAAATAGATCATGGGTAAATAAACGTCTGTGTGTGATGGAGAAATAGATGTAATGTTTTGTGTCTGTAGAAAAATAAATATTTTCTGAGTTTTGAACTGTCTTTATACTTAATGTTTGTATTGGACAAACAAGCAAACAATAATCGACGTGATGAGAATCCTAAAACAGGATAATATATTTGTGTCTTTAAATAATAAGAAAACATCTTTGGGTAAAGCAAAAACATAGCCGTACAACATTTAGTGTGCTGGCCACACCGGCGTTCCTGAAAATAACTTCATATCAGTACTGATTACCAAAGTCCCGGGCGACCACATGTCTCGCCCATCAGCTGCAATGACATGTTACGCCAGACAACCTCATGCATCAGGTGGAAGAAATTTTTACACCGAGGATCCACAATTGTACAAAACCAAATCAAAACATATAAAGCTAAGAATAACATTACCATAGCTTCTCAAATGTGATGATCTTACTTTTAATACTACATTGTATACATTTGACTAGATATACTTGGTAGAGTTTCCGTCATTTCCACGTAGGGAATTAAAGGTCATACTTTTGACGTTTATTTCATGAATTTTTTCCTGCGCCCCAAATCTCTTCTGAAATGGGGAGGACTCTAAAAGAAAAAAAAAATGCTCCCTTCAAAGTGCATCAGTTCTCCTTAGTTTCATATTCTTGTCGCAGCAACGATTCTAAAAATAACGTACCGTCACCCATGCACCGACAGCTGGACAAATGACACCTAAATACACCTTCCTTACCTACCCTGGAGTATGCGGCTGTGGTATGGGACAGCTGTATAGCATGTGAAAAAACTCTAGCGAATACAGTAAGAAGCAGCCAGAATTGTTACCGGACAAACGAGATCTGTTTCTATCGATAAACTTATGAAAGAAATAGGATAGTTATCATTATCAGATAGGCGTTTGTTTCAAAAGGCTGTGCTTATGTATAAAATCATCAATGGCTTGGCGCCAGAATACATTTCTAATATCATGCCGCCGTTTGTGTCGGAGAGAACAGAATATAGTCTGAGAAATGCAGCCGACATTTTTGTCTTAAGTAGAAGAACTGAAATTTATTCTAGATCATTTTTCCCTCTTCCGTTGACTACTGGAATAAGTTACCTTTGTCAGTAAGAAGCGCTGACTCTCTCAGTGCTTTTAAACAATTACTTAAGAGATCTATGTTTGGGAGTCCTGAAATCCCAAACTATTTTGTTTCAGGCCAACGCATAAGTTCTGTCTATCTTTGTAGAATAAGAAATAATTGTAGCAATCTAAATGAAGACTTATTCAATAATCATCTTAAACTAACAGCTGCATGTGACTGTGGTTTTGAGAGTGAGGATGCTGAACGCTACTCTTTCTTCTGTAATAGATTCACACAGCAACGGACTAGTCTATTCCAGGCCATCCGTAAATTTCAGCCTGTCGGTATACGTCTTCTCCTACATGGTTCTCCAGATCTCTCTGATGACGACAATGTTGAACTTTTTTCACACGTCCAACATTTTATAAAAGAAACAAATCGATTTTGATAAACGGAAAACCATATTTAAATATTGTAAACATGTAAATAGCCTGTTATATCTATTACAAATTTATCGAAGCTTGGTTTGGTGACTCTTACTCACTACTCATCCTCCTTAGTTTCATTTTCATTCTTGAAACTAGATTCCTTTAGAACTACTTTTCTTATCATTATACTCTTTTATTCGTTTTTTTATTCTATCTATTTTTTTCTTTCTCTAGCTCTACTTGCGATCGCTCAATGTTTTGTTGATTATAAATTAATTTTGTATGCATGTAAACACGCGGACTCTGACTCTCCAGATACTGTATGTTGTTTGATCATATATAATTTTATCTTCTTTCATTTTTCTGTACTAGGATCTGGACAGTCGGAATTCTAGTGTCTACATAATAAGATTTACTCAATGCCATAAACTTTATATGTTATATTTTGTTTTGGGGAGGACCTTATCTAATGTTGTGAGAACTTGTGGTCCAACCCACTTGCTTTATGATTATTTGGCAATAAATATGATTAAACTAATACACCTTCCTTACCAGAACTACAGTATTAACCTGACAGCAAAATTTCATTCATACCTGCAATAATCTCACTTGAACAACTTATCTTAAATAAACGTCGGGTTGACGGGCTTGGGAGCCTCAGAGCGACTTTTCTAAGCATAAGATTCAGAGAGTTTGGTCTGTGGATCATCGGTAGCTCAGTACATTTAGCCCTCGCCTGCTGATATTACAGTCCGGAGTTCGAATACTGCCCTGCAGAGATTTCTTCATATGACTGTACGGTGTTTTTTTGATGTACATTTCATTATGTTTTCCTTTTATCATTGTCCCAAAATAATTTGAATACGGATGTCGGGACGTTAACTCGTTAAGACAAGTACTGTTTCAACAAATTGTGAAAACAACATAATAATTTTAGATAGTAATATTAATTTTAATATATATCAGAACTAAGTATATATATATATATTTTAGTAATTATAAAGACACGAAATCTAAGACAGAAAGAAAAATGTTTATGCAATATAATTTTCTTGTGTTTTTTTTTTTTTGTTTTTTTTTCCTCTCTCTCTCTTTTCAGGAAAATAAGTGCTGACAAGATATACTCAAGCAAAGGTTCGTACAGTAACGCGATCTGACGCGCTATTGAGTGGACGCTCGCACATCATGACTGTACGGTGTTTTCTTGCTGTACATTTCATTATCCTGTTATCATTGTCCCGAAATAACTTGAATACGGATGTCGGGACGTTAACACGTTAAAACAAGTACTGTCTAAACAAAATGTGAATAACAACATAATAATTTTAGAAAGTAATATTAATTTTAATATAACTAAGTAAATTTATATTTATTTCAGTAATTATAAAGACATGAAATCTAAATTAAAAATGTTTATGCGATATAATTTTCTCATATTTTTTTCTCTTTTCAGGAAAATAAGTGGTGACAAGATATACTCAAGCAAAAATTGGTACAGTAACGTGATCTGACGCGCTATTGAGTGGACGCTCGCACATCACAGGATTACACGAAACACTTGCTTCGAGTTTGATTCGGGTTCTGTGAATATCCACGGGCCGTAATAAAAAGCAGCACATCCTGCTACTATTGTAACAATTATAGCTCCAGATAGGAGAGGTATTAGCTGAATATTGTTTTTCTGGTTTCTATAAGAAAGCACAGCGGCTAGTCGCTTTTGAAAAAAGCGTATGAATAATGTGTTTATTATATACTTTGAAAACTACATGTAACTCATAGCAGCAGACATTATTTTTTTTTTTTCGAGAATATAAAGCTTGATATTTCATGTCAGTCATCGAACTGAACATAAAATGCATTTTGTTTCGATACCTTGACATTAGTTTAACAAATCTCGTTTGAGAGGGCACGTTATGCATCTGGAAAAAATCGAGACTCGCGACTGATCTGGCTTTTGGGTTTAACTGTATGTAGGAAACTTAACTGACACTGTTTGAAAGTGGTATTAGTAATAATGGGAGACAGAATCATATAAGTCCTTGACTTCTTTCTGAATCCCATTTGAAATATGTTCATGTATTGTATCTGTATTTATACAAATAAAATATGTTCAAACTAATACAGGTGTATACTAGCAAAACATTTCCATCACATTAAACGTGTTTGTATCAACATGAGCAGTTGTACTTTAATGCATGTGTGAGCTGCGTAGATTCAAACTAGCCTGAGCAGGCGGACAGAGAAGACTCTGATCAGACTGCGTGAATACACATTCTTATCTGACTGACGAGTATTCGTGTGCTGTATAAGGTGCATTTTCTCATGATAAGGCTCATTACATTTGCTTTTGCACGTATTGTTGTACCATGTTGTTACACTACCAGTATTGCTTCTCCGCTTTCGGTCTTATAGTGTTTCATTTTATGCTGGACACTTACTAAACGAGATATTAACCTATTTGTGCCGATAGACTCTTCTACCTCAAGTCTTTGGACAAGTCCATTTCCTATATAAGAGGTGTCTGGTTTGTTTCAATTATTATCATGGTTTGTAGAAATTTCTGAACTTAATGCAAACAGTGTAGACCCTATTCTGCGGCGTCTGATCTGGGTCTGTACTGTTTGCCTATGCCCCTTTTATGGGATGGTTAAGCAAGTTACAGTACAATAAAAACTGACTCGAATTCTGAGAGAATTTAACAAAAAAATAATTTATGTATTAAACAAGTGAAAAGGGGTACTTAACGCTTAGCATGCTGGGAAAAATTCAGCAGATTTTTTTTTTATTTATTTATTTTCAGAAAATAAAGAGACAATTTGCATGAAACTTCAAAGCCTATTTCCTGAAAAAAAAATTATTTGAAAAAAAATATCATCACATTGTCGTCTTTTGAATTTACCAAGAGAGTGGTTAAGGTTACAAACAGATTTGCTGGCCCCCGAATAGCGGTAATGTGGCAGAATATCAGACAACTCATTTTTAGAAATATATATGTCTCAAATACTTATGTCGTTCGAAATACACTAGATTTCGTTTTGTTGTAGTTTAAACACTGAGATAGAAAGGCAAAAAAGTACTGAAGATGTCCAGGAACAATCACAGAAAATAGTCTACTATTGACAACAACAGACTATGGCAGAAAGTATTCGAACGTCAATGGCTTGAACATCTTTGGGATCATAGAATATTTGCTAAAGATGTAAGTAGTTTCAGCCACTGAGGGTAATCACAGCACCAGGTCAAGAAGTAAATGGGGATAATTTAGCAATGCCTTTTCAATCTTCAATAAAATAATTGTATGTTGAATGCGGCGATTCTGATAAGTACACACAACATACATTGTCATGATATCATAGAAGCCTACCTAAAATATTGCTAAATATTGGTTTGGTTGATCTATTAGAAGAATTACCTAGGAACTCAAAAAACGAGCTGGAATCAGCCCAGGTACACGAGCCATCCGAGTTTGAGTCATTGTAGTTTTAATGTATATAACAACACAGCGAAATGAAAAGCAACCAACAATTTCTTCCCAAGCGAGGTGATCTCAATGCCAGAAAGGACACCCCAAACACTTGAACTAAACTCCAGACCATAACAAGAAAAAAAAAATAGAAATCTGATCTTAAACAATCCATTTTTGACCCCCCACAAAGAACGACCAACACAAGAACGAGCGACTTAGAACGGCAAGTAGGAAAATAGTAAAATACTACCAAGGTTTAACTGTCTATGATTTTGGATACATCAATAGTTGCAAATACGGGTATCAGTCATTTGTCTGTCGGGATGAAAGGGTTATTCAATTTAGCCAATACCATACTGAATCATCACCCTGAGCTCAAATGATGTAAAAACACAAGCACTACAAAAGAACATGACATGTTGAAGAAAACAGTGGCCGACAAAAGCACTAGGCTGCTAATAAGCTCACACTGGCATTTCATTTAAGCAGGTACGTCCAATTTAGACTCAGATTAGCCTTTGCATACACGCCATTTGAACAGTCTTTGCTGTCTTGAATTCTTGGCTGCCTACAAAGCGATAAGCGAAGGCTGTGGTTGGACTGCGCGGATGCGTAGTCCGAGCTAAGTGTGCGCAGGGTGCAATTGTCATCAGGCACCTTTTCACACACTGCTCCTTAGTTGCTACAATTTTAAGGGGGGTTGATACACTTTCAAGGGAGACAGTCTCTGAAGATTTTTTCTCCTTTTTCAAAGGGAATCTATTCTTAAAGGAGAACGTTCATCCCTGTGGGAGCACATTCCTTCTGTTTAGAGTAGACTCCTTTTTACAAGGGGCCCGGGGTGCGGGAAAGCGTATCCGAATTAAAAAGAAACAATCTTTTATAAAAACCGTCGAAAACCGTACCGGTGAGCAAATTCTTTTCTTTTAGGGTAGACCCTCTTTCAGACAGAACTCATGGTGATGGAAAACAAATAGGAAGTCGCAAATTGTGTCTCCTGTAGTAAAATGACAAAACTATACCCATTAAACATTCTAAAGCATTCTTCTGGTGAACAACAAAGGCCCGGCCAAGCGTTCTAAAGCCTAAACATCAGCTGAAATGTGAACACATGTACTTTCAGACATATGCGCCCAGCGAAGACTCAGATCAGAGCAGACACTTATCTTAATCTTCCATGAGCCTTCTTTTGATAATAAATGTTCCAATCTTCTGCAGAGCAACAACAGTGTTCAGGCTGATCCCAGTCGTCGCTGGGTACAGATGTCCGAAGGAATAGTTTCTGACTTTGTGGCTTACATATTGTGTATTCAATCAATTAATACTCTGACCAGCCGTACACTGTTCCTATGTCATGAGATACATTTGTTGGGATTCAGCTAACATAAAGTCAGTCTAAATTAAAGTTTCATATTTACCCTGAGATATGTCAGGTCAAAAGAAAACATTGCTAATTTAACATTCAAATTGTCTCGATCGGACAGACTAGCATTTTTCTTCTGTGTACTGTTTACTAAATATGTTCTGTGAAAAGTGAAAGCCTTTAGAAACAAGAAACACATCAAAGAAATGAACATAGCAAATTCAGTTTTACTGCGTCTACTTATGTGCAGTGATTGATTGAAGTCTAGACCAGTCAGACAGAAAAATATCTAAATAACTGAATTTGTTATAATTGTCAGGAATACAAGAAATAACAGTTCGTGAAAAACACATGAAAAACATCTTGTCGGTTCAAAACGTTATGCAAGTTCATTTATATGTCTGTTTTATGCGTGGGTCCAGATGGATATTTACCCACAATATATCATTCTATGAAGTCATACCTGACGTAAATGCATAACGAAATTTTAAAATCAAAATAAATAACGTTATAATCAAGTGATATAGTCAAAAGTATTTATTATTTAAAACTTTGAAAAAGTATTGGAACATTGCGTTTATTTTGATCAGTTGTGATTGATTGATTGTGTTGGGGTTTAACGACACGCCAACCCTTGTGGGTCATTTTGTGTCGTCTCCCAGAGAAAGGGAGAAAAGAGATAGAAGAGATAGTAGAGGAGATGAAAGAGACGATTAGGGAAGAAATAGGAACAGGAATGAAAGTGAAGAAACAGAAGAAATAAAAACATTCCCCCTCTACCCTTACCTGCTACAAGGACAGCAGGCCTTGCCCAACTGTAAGCCAATTTCAGTTGGACGCCCCGGTGACGTAAGATACACGACTCCATTGCCACTCCCGACCACCCCCATCAGTTGTGATTACAACATGTATTGCACCATACCAAAATACATCTATCGACTGTATTCCTCTGCATCATTGTCCACGTTTTGAATATGAGTGTAGCGACCATAAAACTCTCCCCTTACTTCGCCTTAGATTAATTTAGAATTTATAGTGTATTTCTAGAATGCAGTAATGCGGCCGAAATATTTTTTCCGTACTCCTAACACATGTTGATTGCAATATTCTTCGAATACAGGTGTTTTGTCCGAAAGAGAACTACATTGTGTTCTGAATCTCGAATGAAACATTTGCTATTTATATACTTGCCTAGAGAGCCATAGGGTGTGGAGCGCTAATCACATTTTGTATGTTTACATGACAGCAGGCTGTACGATTCTGAAGTTTCTTGTGGGAGTTCAATCCAGTCGAGTACAAAAGATTATATTACATGATTTGTAATACAGCTGTGTGTTTAAGCTCTTGTTGGGCTATTAATTGCACTGCGACGGCTATAACCATTTTCTGTACAGCGGATGGATTGGATAAGAGTTGAATGGCAATCTAAACATACTCCAAATCGAGTTTTATAGAATAAAATCAACTTTGATGAAAGTTGTTCCCACCCAATTTCACGTAAGAATCTGGGGGCAACAAAAATCGTGTTTCAGAGAAAAGAGATGTCCCTCACCACAAAATTTCAGTTTTTCTACTGATGTGAGCTTGAAAATCAGGTCAAGGTCAGACAATTCTATTCAGTTCTTTGTTATGTCCCAATTATATATTCATAAATGTTTGGTAAGAGTCCAACCACAGGTTCAAACGATATTGTGCAGACAAGAATGTGTCGCAGAATTTTCAGGTTTTTTTTTTTTTTTTTTTTTTTTTTTTTACTGTTGTGACCTTAAAAACTAGGTCAATGTCACCAAACTCTAACCAGTTCTTTGTTATGTCCCAATTATATATCCGTGCAAATTTGGTAAGAATCCAACCACTGATTCATAAGATACTGTTCAGACAAGAAAGTGTGACGCCAACGCCGACGCATACGCCAAAGACGACGCGAACGGGATCCCCATCAAAACCAATATGCTCCCCCATCCTCACCTCCCCCTAGGTGAGGACATAATTAGGAATGGTCAGACAGACTTCCATGGAACAAAAATAAATGAGATGTAATCAGGTGTCCTTTGAAAGTAAGCATTTCTTGGTCAGCACGCTTTGCCTACTATGCCTATCAGCCTGAACTGAGATGTGAAAAAAAAGTACGGGAATTTTGAAAGTCATTTTATAGTTTGGCTGTGGCAAAAACATCGGATATAAGTCTGGAAACAGCCACATTTTAGGCATGGACAAGAACTTCTGAAGTGTTGACACCAGTTGAGTCTTTGGTATTACTGAGTCAACAGTCTCGTAGTCAGCAGTATTTCTCGTTCGATAATGTCTAGCGGACAGGCTCAAGTGTAACGGATTAATTGTGAAACGTAAACACCGTATGCTGATGCAGAAGGAATATTGCTGCTCGGAAACGGAAAATTAACTATGGTAAAGTTGAAGTCATCCCGTTTGTCGTTAAGGATAATGGTCTGCCATTACTGCAAACTTTGTGAAATGTGGAGAAGGCTAGAAACATTGCGACTATTCTAAAAGCATTTACGACTGTGAGGAAACATGTTATTCCATTACAAAACACATAAAATAAGGTCCAAGGACGTATTGTCAAACAAGAAATTAAATGACACGAAAACTTAAATTTTCCCCTGAAAATCACCTATTTTATTTTGCGGGTAACTCGAATTCTTTTTGCGAAAATTGCAAAATATTAATATCATAGTATTGCATACAATATGCTGCAGGGGAAAGGTAGGTCAAAAATTCAAGATTTTTAATAATAAGCCCGATAGACGTACAAGTGTGGGAAAAAATCAAAATAATTCAATAATTTACCTCAGAAAACGCCTGTTTTATTTTGCGAATTACTCCATTTCTGTTTACGCAAGCCATAAGTTCTTTTCATCAACGTAAACTGTAACCTTTTCTTGAGAGGAAAAAGGTTTCTCAAAACACATAAAATCGGTGTCTTTCATTCCAAAAACACCTTGTAAAACTTTATATGTCAGTATTAATTTTCTACATGTACAAAACACTTGTTGGACGCAATCGTGAAGGAGTGCAAACTTTGTTCAAAAGTGTTCCTCCTTGACATTCAGGTTCCCTTGGATAATTGCGCTCGTTTGCCAATAACACATACAGCTGCTGACGTGGCATTATTCGCCCAAATAAAGAGATGTCTAGCAATTTTTATACCTGTATGTCAGTTAATTATTCATTTCTTAAGAAAGATTTCCAAACTTATGTTGAAATGTATGATAAAGACATTTTATTTTGTGTCCGCCTGTTATACCCATTGACCAAGTGCACTTAGAAAACAACAACTTGGGGCGGATCTAGAATGCACATTTATTGAGAACTGCCTGTTAATGAACAGGGTCATCCAGTTTCATGCAAGCTTTCCAGAATAATTCTTTGGATCTCAAAGCTTTATTTACATTCAAAGAATGACAAATAACTTCGCTAACTAACGGAACAGCACATACTTCTGACACTAGAAAAATGACCATTGGCTTTTGTTCAGCTAGATCCGTCATTATCAGTTTCGTACTGATAATCATAAACTAACCAGTGAAAATGTGGCCAGATTCCCCTTAAGCCTAGTACTGAGTTTTCCATTGTCGAAATAGAGGTACAAATCCAAGTATGAGGAAGAGGTTATCGTCTCAGATGTTTCTTTAAATTCAAGTTCACGTGGGTAGATGATTTGAGATACTCTGACAAAACTTTGAATTTGTCAGAGATAATACTTCATCTATGTATCTGTAGGTGAAATTGAATTGTTGGACAAGACGTTTTTGCCTGCTTTCATGAGACCCCGTATAATTGAAATTTATGAAGTAGCGATAGTCACAATATGTGTGGCCTCAGTTTGTACATTCTTTAAGGGGGGTCTGGCCACACTTTCACTGGTTAATTTATGATTATCAGTACGAAACTGACAATCACGGATCTAGCTGAACAAAAGCCAATGGTCATTTTTCTAGTGTCAGAAGCATATGCAGTTCCGTTAGTTAGCGAAGTTTTTTTTTGTCATTCTTTGAATGTAAATAAAGCTTTGAGGTCCAAAGCATTATTCCGTGCGACTTAGAAAGCTTGCATGAAACCTGATGGCCCTGTTCATTAACAGGTAGCACTCAATAAATGTGCATGCCAGATCCGCCCCAAGCTGTTGTTTTCTAAGTTAACTTGGTGACACGTTTTCAAAGGGTATAACAGGCGGAAACAAAATAAGAGTCTTTGTCACACATTTCTACGTAAGTTTGGAAATTTTTTTAATAAGTGAATAATTAACTGACATACATGTATAAACATTGCTAGACGTCTCCTCATTTGGACGAATAATGCTACGTCAGCAGCTGTAAAGTGTTATGGACAAACGAGCACAATTATCAAAGGGAACCTGAATGTCAAGGAGGAACACTTTTGAACAAAGATTGCTCTTCTTTACGATTGTGTCCAACAAGTGTTTTGTACATGTAGAAAATTGAAATTGACATATAAACTTTTAAGCCTTGGAAATAAAAAGAAGTCACAGGAACAGGTCAGGTGAATAAGGTGGATGGTTTAAAACTTTTACCTTTTCAGAAGCCAAAAAAGACTCAACAACCTCACACTTATGAGAGGAGGCGTTATCATGTAAAAGGTGGACTCCTGATAATCCTTTGCTTGGTCGTTTCTTATTGTAAAACTCTTTCACTTTCTTCAGTACAGAATTCTTGTAGAATCGGCCAGTGACTGTATGACAAAATGGACAAGGCACTTGAACGACTGGCCCACTTGAATTAAAGAAAATTGCGTACAACATCTTTTTCGAACTTATGGTTCTCTTAGCAATACATGGGCCTTTTTCTTTTCGCTTCCATTGCTTATTATCAGCCCTTCTTTGTGGCTTAAACATGTGCACCCAGGTTTCATCACCTGTTAGCAAGCTAGAAATAACCCGACTATTACAGCCTTTGAATGTTTCCAAAAGTTCCCGGGCACATTTAAGGCGTTGGGTCTTTTGCTCCTCGGTGAGCAAATGAGGTACCCACCTAGCGCAAATCTTTCTCAGGTCCAAACGCTTTCTTCAGAACTGTTTGCACACTGCCTTCTGATATGCCAGTACAACAAGTTATATCTTTGACAGACAATCGCGCATCCTGTTCGACCACAATCTTTACAGCAGCGATGTTAAGCCTTGGTAACAGAGGTTTTAGGCCTTCCAGGACGGGTATCATCTTCAACAGAAAATTTCCCAGCTTTAAAAGCTTTAACCCACCTAAACCTGTGCGCATTGAAATGGTCTGATGTCCATATATACCACACAATTCATTAAATATCTACTTTGGATCGATATTAAGCCTAATGCGGCATTTAATATAGTTAAGAATTTCAGTCTTCTGGTCCATGTTCCAATGTAACAAATAAATTGGTCAGTGTATATGACTGCACCTATTTTAATTTGAAATTACTCTGTCGGTTGGAAAGCAATTTGCACGAAATAAACGGGTATCGTTAACTATTCAACACACCATTCATGTGCAATGAAGCAGTTTAAAATATACCTGGGATAAAACTAAGGAAGCCTATTAGTGACAGACTTTTTTGCACGACCCTCGTAATTCGCAAAATAAAACAGGTGTTTTCTGAGGTAAATTATTGAATTATTTTGATTTTTTCTCACACTTTTACGTCTATCGGGCTTATTATTAAAAATCTTGAATTTTTGACCTACCTTTCCCCGTGGCTAGAAATGCAAAGTTTCAGCCGATGTATCCACTTCTTGAAGGCGTCACGGTACGCTGATTTGGGCACAGTAATAAGGTACTGATGAATGGCAGATCCAAGTACCTGTCGGGACTGATATTTCCGTCCAGCAAGGAATGCTTTCAATTTCGGAAACAAAAAGAAATTACATGGGGCAAGGTCTGGGGAATACGGGGGTGAGGCAAAACAGTTACTTTTTCTTTCTTCAAAAAAGCCGTAACTATTGCGGAGGTATGAGAAGACAAACATGTGTAAAACCAGTGGCAGGGCGTCGTTTCTGATAATACTTTTTCAGTTTCTTCAGTACTACGTCTTTGTAGTACTTTCCGGTGATGCGTTTGCCCTTTTTCACTGGCACTTTTATTGCGACTCCTTCACCAGAGAAGAAGATCGCATACAAAACCTTATTTGTACTCAAAGAACGTTATGCAATTATTGGGCGTTTGCTGTGTTTAGTGGCCCAGACCTTATTGCTAACCTTTCTGACGGGCTCAAAATAATGGACCCAGGTTTCATCACCTGTGACGACATTGGCAAACTGCTTTTTGTCATATTTTGGAAACATTTGAAGCAGCTTTTTGGCCACTTTAACCCGTTGCCTCTTTTGCTCGTCATTCAACAGATATCTAGCAGAAATCTTTCTGACTTTCAAATGCTTCTTCAAAATAAGATGAACCGTTGATAGTGATATGCCTACCTTTCGTGCAATATCACGAACTGTAAATCTGGCATCTCCGTCAATGATTTCCTTTATTTTGGAAACGATTTCTTTACGAGATGCAGATTTTGGCCTACCTGATTTCGGTGCATTTTTGATGGACTCTACACCAGACTCAAATTTCTTTTTCCAACGCCGAAGTGTGTCATAAGACACACAAGAAGGTCCAAAAGCAGTAGAAATTTCAGTCATCAGCTTCTTCAAAGAACAACCAAGTTTTGAGCGAGCTTTGATGTAAGCCTGTATTTCATCTTTTTTGTCGACGCTTCTACCAACCATTTTTACTGCAGTGGTCAATGACTGCGTGTATTCAAATGGCAAATTTTATGTCTTACACTTAGTCTAACATGTACATTTATACACCATTGTGTAGATACTGAATAACCCTATACAAGTATGTATTGGTTTTTATCGTGCTCCACGTGGATATCGAGCTAGAGGACAATAAGCAATTAATTTCGAACATCCCTCGTAACTCTAGCATCGGCAAGATATACGGCTGAATTTTTGTATTAGCTTGGCTAATGGTTCATACAAAACCGCTGTATAGCAATGCGAAACTAATTGCATTTTGGAGAAACGCATGCATTTTGCATGATAGTGGTTTAGAATTTTGCCAAGCAATTGTAAGTTCTATTAAGCGAATAGTACAAATGCATATACTGACAGGTAAAATACATCCAATATACAGCCAGCTCTAGATAAATTAATCTGTACAGTTGATGTGTAAATATAAATTAGCACTGATTATTTAAAATTATTGTCGCGTCTTGTTAAACGGCGTGTATTTTATGGAATTTTGCTGAACATTTTTGTTTGCGGAAATTACGTAAATTATTATGTTTGGTCTTCATACATTCTTACCCAGTATGGTTCGTCAACACATATTTTGAAATTATGGACCTGAAGAAATGCGCGGCGATTTCCCTCAACATACATGCTTAAGACTTACGAAAGTACAATATAATGTTCTGTTCGAAAAGTTTTATTCAAAAAACATAAGCTAGAACGCCCGAATGATGTCTGATAAAATTTAAAATGTTTCATTCAAAATGGTGTTATTAAATTTGCAATGAAATGTTTTCTTTCAGGCATATTGTGCCATATTGGAGGCAAAACCGAACATTTTATGGTGTAAATCAATTTCTATATACCTTCTAACAAAGGCTATAGAAAACGGTAGAAGGTTTATTTGAAACGCAGTTTGTATGCGAACTTTAAAAGTTGATGTAAGGCAGAAAAACGGGGTACTCTTCCTTAAATGGGGAAAACAACCGGGGTGTCACTAATGACGACATGTTTGCTTATGTACATACGAACGTAAACATTGTGCTTTCTGTTTTAGCATGTTTTTCTTTTTTTTTATGATTTTAACCTGAATACACAATGTTTTGTATACTAAGAATTTGTGAAGTATCAACTTGGCCGCCATGGAAATGTGCAAGTTTTCGCAAAATGCAATGTATGTATGTCTGCTATACAGTTGTTTTATATACAGACATGTCCAGGCTTTCTTCTTATATCGAAATAAATCGTATAACTTTGCGATGCTAGGGTACAAAAGTCCGTACTAAGTTGTATTGAAGAACTGACATTCCGTTCAGTGTCGCTTAAATACGTGAAGAAAAGTGGCGGATCTAATATAGAGTCTTGAGGCACATTGCTTTTAAGAATTCCAATTTGAATGTGCACCAGGCAGGGACACTCTTTGATCTATATTTTTCAGAAAATCGGTTAACGACGTAAATAGATAAACTATAATCCCTACTGTTTGAAGTTTATATGGTGGGCAAGACTCTGTCAAAAGCCTTACTCGAGGCTTTAAAGTGTGTTCTTCGTTTCTAAAGGCAATCTTTTTGACGTTTATTTTACTACACTGCAGCTGGTCTTAGCGCCATGAGGCGGCAGTGGAACGTCTCTCCGGACTTCTAAATACTGCAGATTATATCTCTATTCCATTGGAATCATTGGGCCCATTATGGTATGTTTGAAAATGGAGTTCTGCTCGTGTATACGCTAGAGGGCGTAATCAGTGTTGCAAACTTCATTACTGCTTACTAAGAGTCTCAATAAAACCGAGCCTCAAATTTTCTAATATGTAGTGTGTTTTTTGTTTCCAAAGGCAATCTTTTTGACGTTTATTTAACTACACTGCAGCTGGCCTTAGTGGAGTGTGGCGGCGGTAGACCGTCTCCCCGTACGTCACCATAGTGCAGATTATATTTCATTTCCTTTGGGTCATTGGGCACATTGTGGTATGTTTGAAAATGGAGCTCTGCTCATGTATACGCTAGAGGGCGTAAGCAGTGTTGCTAACTTCATTACTGCTTACTAAGAGTCTCAATAAAACCTAGACTCCCAGTTTCTAATCTGTAGTGTGTTCTTTGTTTCCAAAGGCAATCATTTTTTGTTAATAGGCAGGCTGTTAAGCTCGTCTGTAGCTATGGTCTTCGACTCAATTTTGGGGACCGCTTTAGGTATCTATAGTCTAATAATCTTACGCTAGAAAAATAGTTCTCAAATTTCTTTTATAGTTCCGAGATTTTATTTGCATTGTACATTGCCAAAAAAGTCCTAATAGTCATCTGAGATTTATTCAAATTGAAAATGGCTTCAGTTTGCTTCTGGTATCAAAACTTATACCTTCGACAACGGAACATTGATCAACGCGTATAAATACATTATGTTCATGTTAACACCTGGTTAATTTACCTGATAAAATGTCACGTGCGCACTGACGAGTGAAATAAAGGTGTCAGTTATTGAGTTATTTTCAATGAGAATGTATAATTTGATAAACAAGCCGTGAAGCCGTCGTGTCATATCAGTGTTTTACGTTTATGAAGGTGACGATAGGTAATCTATTCGCACTGTTTGTACAATTGAACTTGATCCCAACAAAACAATAAAAATGAACAAGATAATAAAATCGTTTTGCTCATAAAACGGATTCCCGTCACTGTGCCACATGAAGTTAATTAGCGTTACGCAGTTTCTTCTTGTGGGAACGGGCAACCCCATCTCGGCAGTGCAGATCCAGATCCGAGCGCCGCAGAACGGCCCGTCTGTTAAGGATTAACACTGTTTGCCAAAGTACAGGGACTTTTGAAAAGTTACAACAAATAAAACAATCTTGACACCCATTAAACTTCAAAAGATTTTGTCCAATGGATCTGTCCAAAGGCATTTTTGGGACTTTGGCAAACAGTGTAGACCCTGATCAGACGCGGCGTCATTGTTCATTTACAATGCAGGATTTTGTTTTGCAAACTTACATCAAACAAAGCAAAACTGACACTCCCTAATTTTATAATTGTTCTGTCCAAAGGCATTGTTCAGATATTTGCAAACGGTGTAGACTCAGATCAGAACGCCGAGTTTGATCAGGGTCACAACTGCTTGCGTCCAAATTAGGTACTTTGGGATTGGCAAACAGTGTAAACCCAGATTAGACGCCACAGAATCTACAGGATTTTTTGTACAGCTTACAACAAATAAAACAACACTATTAAATTTAAGTGATCTGTGACTGTTTGTTATCCAACAACGCAAAATTGTGCTACATTTTTGTTGGAAAAGCTGTCTTTCCAAAAATAAGGAAATGAATATTTCATGGTAAAACAAGTTGTGCAATGTTCTGCGATGGATGATTGAAAACATCAGTCAGATTAGTCGAAGGAAATTCATTTACAGGGAGGTAAAACCAAAAGTTGTGTATCCCCACGGCTAAAAAGGGAAACTATTTCTTTGTAACAAAGTCTCTACATCCTCCATGTGGTTTAGTTCCCTCAGTAAAAATAGACGCTTTGCAGAAAAAAAAAAACTCTCCATCTTTCCTGAGCCCGTTTGATACGAAATCAAATTTAAAAGTTGGCTCCTTTGCAACAGCACTGCAAAGTAAAAAAGAGCTAATTGCCCGCTTCTCAGTACTTCTAGTACTTTGATTTTTCTATTGTCCTTAAAAGTGAAATTGAAAAGTCTTCTTTGGTAAACTTTGGTTTGATTTTGGCTTGCTGCTACAACCTAGATCATAAAAAGACAATAATTAGAAGTGTGCAACTTCCTTGAGAAGTCTATTTTTTAAGGTATCGAGTTTAGCAGTTTTAATTGTCTGAACGAGAAAGAGGTTGAATGACGGTAGAAATTAGCAAATGTCGTTCTACCGGAAGAGCGGCATTATGGCATTAAGTGACGATTGCTCCGTAAAATAGTAGATTTAATTTTATGTATTCTTTGTTTCCAAAGGCAACCTATACAGATTTTATTTGTCCCTGTTGTCGAGAAAATGTTACCATCTGCATTAAGAGGCGGGATGGATGACATTTGGTTTAATAAATGCTTTCAGTATTTTCTATTAATCTTTGGGAACAGTTGGATTATTTTTTAACTTTTCGGCTAAGTTGTCGATTCGATCCTTTTCTGACTTGCAGTTTTTAGTTCTAATACTATTTATAAACACAGGGTGAAGTTGGCTAGCTGCAAAAATGCTTTAACCCACCCTCATCCCCCACCGTGGTTTATTCTACTGACCGTTCTAAGGCGGTGGTCCCGGTGTTAGTCTTACTCTTTTTCTTGCGTTGTGGTTTATTCTACGAGGCGATTTGTTTTATGTCTTATCTTGTGTTATTTTGTTCTTGTGTTTTTCAGTTCTTTTAGCATTGCGATTACCTCACTTGGGGAGGAGAGAGTTAATCTTAGTGCTCTTCGTACGTTTGTTCGATTTGCGCTTGTTTGGTTTTGTCTGTTTCCTCTTCCTCTTGGTGTCTGGGAAGGGCTGCGGTTTGTGATTGTGGCACTCCCTGGACTTTTCTCTTACCTTTGTTTTCATAAGTGTGAAAGTCGTTTGCAGAATTGTTTCTCTTTTCTATCATCGTTTTATATGTGTACTCAGTCATAAAGGATTACCTTTATTGCAGTAATGATAATATGTTTCTTAGCTATTTCTATAACTTGGCCTTCGTAGATATCAATATCATTGTTTCAAAACGCTCCAGTCGGTGCCGCTGATCTCTTCTTAAAAGATAACCCTTCTTGTCATATAAACGGACTTGTCTAGTTATGGTTACTATTTTGTTTCTGTTTAATATAAATATAAGGACAGTGACATTTTACATTTTAATAACCAGAAATAAATTTCCTAGTCCACTTAAATTAACACTGATTTTATTTAATATTGAAAAATAAAAAAGTCGTGATTTCTTACTCTGTGTTGTGCATTTTGAGATCGATTTTACTCCTAGAACACAAATCATTATTCACGTTAACATATGTGCCTCCTGCAATTTTCTCAGACTGTTTTACCTTCATTTCAATGGGTGTTAAGCGCCGTGTTGCCGCCATGGAAACTCTCGCTGCACTTCACCGTACTGTAGTATATACTTTGTGGTCCACTGAGATAAATAGGCCTATTTGAAGTTAATAGATAATAGAATATTACTCAGGCAGTATCAGTGTTGCAAAGTACATTACTGTTCATGAACAGACTCAATAAAATCGGGTCTGCTGTTTTCGCCTTTTATAATATATTCTTTGCTTTCTTTGCTTTCTCAGAACTTATTTACTGTTGATTTGGAATTTACTTCTCTTAACGTCCTTGTAACATTGTAAAAGTTACTCTCGTCGTCTGTCAGTAGCATTTTAATAATAATTGTCTTTCGTTTTGTGTCCAAACAATGATCGAATCTGCACACTCTGTTCTGTACTGTATGTCTACTAGCCATTCAAATCGCTTGCTTATAACCACATGACTCCAAACACAACAAAAAGATAACACTACTATTAGAACAATACTATTATATTTGTTTTTACATGTCTATCTCCCAATAAACAATAAGACTGCCACAATTGAAAATCTCTGCAGTGTTTATTTAAAATATATATATTTTTTAAATATCGCTTTCATATTCCTTCTCTCGAATTAATAAACTGTAATTTGATTTTGTTTAATTGTTTTATTCAGACGTTTTATTTTTACGATAAGATAATACTTTTATAATTGGTGATTAAAGTTTTGTGGATATTGTTTTGTTCTTTCTTTTTTATAACCTTTCATTTCAGCCACGTGGTCTAAACTGCAGTACTTTTTCAAAACAAAGTAATATATTACCTGAGCATTAACCTGATCAAATGTACATTGGGCCATGTGCGACCAGCAGGGGATCAGTACACACACCTAATCCCTTCTGAAAAGTGATTTACTCTAAAATGGAAAAAAAAAAAAAAAAAATAATAATAATAATAATAATAATAAATAGCAAATTCTTCCCTTTTAGAGTAGATCTCTATTCAGGAGGGGGCAAAAGAATTTTTGCAGAGTTGCCTCCCCCTTAAGAGTGTAATCATTCCCTTTAGCAAGCTGTGCGTGATGGCTGGCTGAAGCGGAACCTTATTGAGTGCATGAAATCTGAAGACATTTTCCCATGTTACAACCCATATGGAAAACATAAACCCGGATCAGTCTGCTCGAACCAGGATCCACGCACCAGGTCACATGAACCGCACAACATCCCTTTATCCTATAGATTACATGGACAAATCTGATCGGGAGGACACATGACCTGTTCGACCTTCCATTTCCTCATAGCATCGTCTAGTTCTTTTGTATATTCTTAATATGTTATGTGAGAAAAGGGTCCGTATGTCAAATGCTAATCGAGAGGACATATTTTACATACTCTAATCAGAGGCTTCTCTTCTCGTCAATATGCTGAACAGCTGAGTTTCTCTTTTGGTCTGACAGTTTGTAAAATATACAGTCAATAAGACATTCTTGCTATTGGTACAGGACGGAAATAGTTTACCATTAAATTCTATAACGATTGCCCTTAAAGAACACATAAAAACAGGAAACAAGAAGTCTCGGTTTCATTGAAACTCTTCATATGACAGAAATATAGGTTGCAGGGCTACGTACAGCCCCTTGCACTGGTTAAAGAGGAATTCGATTTTCCACGTTACTGGAATGCGCTAAATCAGCCCAAGGGGAACACACACACACACACACACACACACACACACACACACACACACACACATATATATATATATATATATATATATTATCTGAGGCCTTTGCACTGTTAATGTTTAACTCTCAATATGTAGTTAAACCCCTGTCATTTCAGCATCCTTTCTGGACCTCATGCTACCAAAAAGATTTTTTTGTTATTTTTTGTTGGATGTGATGCTCCTTCTCCCAAAGTAGCTGAATCTTTCAGAATTTTCCACCTATACATAGTAGCTGAATCTTTCTCGAATTTTCCACCTATAAATAGATTACGTATAAATAGATCACGTGCACTGGCTCCCGGCTTAGCTGTGCACCGTCGTTACATCTCGTATACAAGCGCTGCCGCAGACTGACCACACTGACCTTCAAGTTCGGGGTTCATTAGAGGTAAACAATTAGTTCATCCAAGTACATTACTGCGATGCAGACAGTGAGCAACTTAAATATGCCCTCTGATGCCTGCAAACAACGAAGCTGTGAAGCGAAAGCAAGAACAATATACATAAATTAAAACGTAATAACACACGAGGCGGGGGAGGGGATTCGCATCGAAAAATCTAGCCAATAAGTACATGTATGTTCATTTTGGTCAGTTCTAAATACTGTCCTCTGTGTTTTAGTGGCCTCTCCTACAAACGGACTCGGGTTATAGTCTCATCGCTGACCTTGTGTGTGTGTGTGTGTGTGTGTGTGTGTGTGTGTGTGTGTGTGTGTGTGTGTGTGTGTGTTTTAATTTAATAAACATTTTAGCTGTTGTGTTTCTTTATTTCTTTGTTTTTCTTTTATTTTATTTAGATATTGTTTAACCTGCCAAAGCAGTGCTTCAGTACGATCAAAATCATATTATGGAAAATAAAAAACAAAAACAAAAAAAACAACAACAACACATTCTTATGGGCAATGACGCAAAATACTGTCTTTCTTCCATTACGTCTAAACCTCCTAGGAGGGCACAGAATTAATTGTGTTGGGGTTTAACGACATGTCAACCCTTGTGGGTCATTTTGTGTCGTCTCCCAGAGAAAGGGAGATAAGAGACAGAAGAGATAGTAGAAGAGATGAAAGAGAGGGACAGGGAAGAAAGAGGAACAGGAGTGAAAGTGAAGAAACAGAAGAAATAAAAACATTCCCCCTCTACCCTTACCTGCTACAATGATAGCAGGCCTTGCCCAACTGTAAGCCAATATCAGCTGGACGCCCCGGTGACGTGAGATACACGACAACTTCGCACCACCCGACCACCCAAGGACACAGACGATGTACATTGTACACTCCGGGTTGTAGGATGAAGGCCCACGAGTAACCAATTTGAATTTCCATAGGGTTCTTTAACCTGGGTGTGACTTTCCCTGCGCAGGGGACCTCCAGTTACGTCCCGATCCAAAGGAAATGCAAATGACGTAAAGGACAGTGTGTTCAGACATAAAAAAATTCCCTTGTCTAAGCCTGGGATCTATCCCCGTACCTCTAGCTCTAGAGGCCAGTAGCTACCGCCCTACCTAAACTACGTGTTTTATACGTTTTTGTTAGGGGATAAATGCATGTTTTTTTGCTGACAGGGCAACACAAAGCTAAGTGATGTGAATTTGCTTTTTACGCACATTCAGATACTTAATAAGTAACACATTAAAACCAGTCAAATAATAAACACTTTTTAGTCTGTACTCCATATATGCGTATCTTGAAAAAAAATCAACAATTATTTGCCGGAAAGAACCACACTTGAATCTTTGCATATGGAATGGTCGAACATCGCCTAGAATGTAACAATTCGTTGCGGATTGTCAATCGTGAAAAACGCGCATTTTATAAAGGTGAATATCATAATAGTGACAAACACATTTTGTAAAATGTGTAATTAAGTCAACTAGGTATACATTAAGTACCCAAACTACTTAAACGGTACAGAAGTATGATTTACTGGGAGGTAATTACATTTTGTTTTGCCCCCGCCATTCGAGGAATGGTGGAAGGGCATTAAGTTTTACCCCTGTCCGTCCGTGCATTCCTGTCCGGTTCATATCTCCTAAATCGTATTTAATTTGGTTTCTTTCGGTTTCTGGGCCATAACTCTTTACCCCTGTCCGTCCGTGCGCGTGTGCGTGCGTACGTGCGTGTTATTTTTTTTCTGTCCGGTACGTGCGTGATAAAAAATAGTTTCCGGGCCATAAATCCTAAACCATATAAAATATATTCATGAAACTTTACAGATGCCTTAATCATATTGAGACAATGTTTCGCGAATAAGAAGTGTTATGCTGAACATTCGTGTCCAGCTTATAACTCCTAAACCGTATGGAATATATTTATGAAACTTCATAAATGGCTTAATCATATCAAGACAAAGAAAACTCTGGCTTATTTGGTTTTTCAATTAACTCCTCTTGCCTAAAATCCATGTATTGTCTGGCTCACAACTCCTAAACTGTATTGAATGTATTCATGAAACTTCACAGATGGCTAAATCATATGGCTAAATCATATCGAGACGATGTGTCAGGAGCAAGAATGACAGCTCTTGCTAATTCAATTTTTGAATTAGCTCCCTAAAATACCTAAAGTGCCTAAAATCCATGTAGTGTACTTCTTTCTTAGTGTCCGGCTCATAGCTCCTAATTAAACCATATGGAATATATTCATAAAACTTCATAGCCTCTTATCCCACTGGAAGCTTGGACCCTGAGGTTGGGATTTCCCTATCCCCATTGAACATCAGTGATGGATTCAATTGTCTTGCCTACAAGATCTCTATTATGTTGGTTGCATTATCTCTCTGGACCACCACTCTTGGCCTGTAATTTAAGCATTGTATGATACAAAGGGCACCAGACAGGGGCATTCGTGACCAATGGACACTTTCCTTGTTAGTATCCATTATGTGTTTTATGTAAAGTTTCAAGACTGTCTGAGTAAGCCTTATTTTCTGTCATTTCAATAACATTATGTCAGTTTTCTACAAAACCTTTTGTTTATTTCTCAACTTATTTAATATTTGCTGCCAGACTTTGTCAATACAAAACGTCAATATCTACGTCGTTAGATTAGGATGCACTAATGAACATAGGCACCCCAGATTTATGTCACGACAAGTATTTTGACATACTTCGTCAAGGGCCTCTTTTGAACCAAATGTTACTCATCCAATACAAGGCACGAGTATGGCTTACTCTGTAAAAAGTTTTGTAAAAGCTATTTTGATTGCTCCATGAGCCATCATCAGGTAGTGATTGCAGGTTCTCTTATAACAAGCTATCTTTCGAAAAATATTTTGATTTTTGTCCTGTGTCATGAAGAGGTGCTTGTTGTTTGCAAAAGAATTCTGCAACAGATATCCTCCGTATTGTTTATATATGTTGTCATTTTTATTTATTGTTTTTTGATGTTTTATAAAGCTGTTATAGCTTTGGAAAATATAATTCATGATTAAAGCTTGTAAAAACTCGTTTGTTTTTCGTCACGTGATAGCGAGTGGAAAAACATAGGTTTATAAGCGGGAAATAAAAAATATTATTTTATACTTTTGTGAGTGTAGTGACATTCATGTGAAAGACAATATAACAAACCATGTCTGTAGATGTCAGGAAAGAAAGAAAGCCCTAAAACTTACAACCTAAGAAGAAAAAAGGAAGAGTGAAATCCAATAGTGGTACGCAGGGTGATGTAAACAAAGAAGCTAGTAGAAGGACAGTGGGCGGGGTGATAAGAGACAATAGTGTGAGTACAAACTTGAATGCTAGTCAAGGCTAGCGCATGGCTTCTACTATAATGCAGTCGCAACAATTACAGTATCCCCCACCCCAACTCCATCCAATGCCATACCAAATTAATAATATGCCATTTCCTTCACAGATTCACATGCCGATGCAGTTTTCATATTCACCTTCACAGCAGCCAAATTCTCAATTTGCTTATAATTACAGACCTGACTGGGCCACAGAAATCCTAGATAATATGAAAGAGATGAAGGTGAAACTATCTAAGCTGAGTGTTATTGAACAAAGTCTAACAAACCTCACTATGAAATTCAGTAAGTTAGAGAGCAAAGTGCCTACTATGGAGACTGTTGTAAATAATTGTGAAAAGAGCTGCACATTTTTAAATTCATCGTATGATGCCCAGTCAAATGAGACAAAAGACACTACGAAGCAGTTTAAAGAAGCTAAAGATAACATTAAGTCTTTAAAGCCGAAATGTGATAACTTTGAAAAGAAAGAAGAAGCAGAAAGCAAGAATAAGATTAAAATAGAAAGTAAAATTACAGACTTTGGGCAAGGAGTATGAGGTAATGAGGGAGAACTTGCTATTCCATGGTATACCTGAAAGCCAAAATGAAGATTGTGAGCTCAAGGTAAAACAGATGATGGTCAATGAACTTAAACTTGCACAGGAGGTGGTAGACTCGATGATCCTGGATAGAGTACACAGAATAGTAAATTCACAAGAGGGGCAAATTTTGTGAGACCAATGGAAGCCAAGTTCCATAAGTACGCAGACAGGGAGAAAGTAAGAGGTTACAATATGAGAGAAGATTTACAACCAAAAAAGGTAGCTGTCAAACTCCAGTTACCTAACAGTGTAATACAGAGGAGAAAAAAGCTTAGTCATGTCTTTGAGCAAGCCAAAAAGGATGGTAGGACCCAAAATCTGTCATGGATAAATTATACATTAATGGTGTAGAATATACCTCTGTAAATTAGGGATGTCATGAGGAGACTTTTATCATTTTTTTATAATGGAATATAATATAATTTTTTGATAATGAAATTTGGGGTTTAAAAAGAAAACTGTGTAACATTGAATTTATTAACAATGTTGGTAATTATGACATTGTGATTTTAGGGGAAACATGTTTAAATAAAAACACAAGTACAAACTGTGAAATTCAAGGTTTTGAATGCGAACATATTTACGCCAGAAAAGCATTAGGGGCTCAAAAAGGTAGATACAGTGGTTGTATATCATTATACTACAAATCTAATCTTAGGAATTATATTAAGTTTATTGAAAAATCATACGGTTTTATATGGTTCAATATTGACTCTAAGATATTACTAAATGATAGCGACCTATTTGTATGCTATTGTTATTTAAAAGACAAAACTTCACGTGTTTTACAGCACGAAGATGTAGATCTATATGAAGTATTAGAAAATGGAATTTCTACATACAAAACTCAAGGCCAAATTCTTGTTACTGGGGATCTAAATAGTCAAACCGGCTTGCATAAGGAATACACAATATGACGGGTATATAATCAGCGGTGTAGATGAGTATATATGGGGTGAGGAAATACCTGTGAAGGTAAATAAAGACTGTGTATTAGACTAAAATGGAAATCGATTGCTCAAGCTGTGTAGAACCACTGAACTGTTGATAGCCAATGGTCGCCTAGGACACGACGCCAATTTGGGAGAATATACTTTCATTGGTGATAGAGGGCGGAGCGTAGTAGATTACTTGTTGACACTATGTGATTTTTTAGATAGTATAGTAAATTTCAGGATATGCTCACCAACAGAATTCTCTGATCATTCAGCTTTGTCATTCAAATTAAATTGTCATGTAAACAGCGTAGAAAATTATGACAACGAATATTCTACTTTTAAAAAACTTCGATGGAAATGTGACAAGACTGAAACTTTTCGACAAACATTAAGCGCTAACGTCGACTGCTATAATGAGGTGTACTCTGTGCTCGATGATGCAATTACATGTGACTGTCGATAGCGCTGTCGATAAATTTTCAACCTGTTATTTAACGATGCTTTTCAACATTTTGGTGCAACAGAATCAAACAAAAATAAGCGTAAAGATATCCCATGCAAACAAAACGACTGGTACATTGATAAGTGCACAATCGCAAAACATAATTTTATGGAGGCTAGCAGGCTGTATAAGCAAAACAGATCGGAAGATAGAAAACAATCTTTCACTCGCTGCAGGTCAAAGTTAAATAAAGAAAAACGGAGAGCGCTAGCTATTTATAAATTTGAGCAAGGACAACGCATCTCTAAATTAGCAAAGACAAATCCAAGGTCCTTTTAGAAGTCCGTCAAAAGCAAAATAAAGGCAAAACAAATCCGAATAAAACCCCCAGCTTTAACGATTGTTTTTGCAAATATACGGACCGGCTGACTATCGGGATAATCAAGAAACATAGAACACAAACAATATTAATATAGGTAACGATCTTGATAAGGAAATTACTGATGAAGAAGTACTAAAAGTAGTAAAAGGGCTAAAAACACAAAAAGCTCCGGTCTTGATGGTCTTATCTCTGAAGTGTTTCACTCTTCTATTGATATTCTATGCCCAGTACATGTCAAAATTTTTAACGTCGTATTTTCGACAGGTTGTTACCCAAAATCATGGTCGGAAGGCATTAGTACCCCTATTTAAGAAAAAAGGGGGATACTACAGATGTAAACAATTACCGAGGTATAACTCTTATATACATCTTGTCAAAAATCTACACTCATATTCTTCATATCGGATTGTTAACTTGGCCAGAAGAGTATGAATGTTTAGTTGCCAATAAAATATTTGCATTTGTATTTGTTACACATAAGACCAGATAATACACAAACAAAGACATATCACAAGGGTAACTAAAGTTCTAATCACTATCATTAAAGTAGAAATTACTTAAATTAATGTAATGAAACTGCATAATATTTTATTTAGAATTTATTTTATTTCAGTTTTAATAATTTTAATATTTGTGAATATCAGTTGGTTATAATCCATAGGTTCAGTCTGAAGGAGACATTTCATTAATATCAATAGGCAAACCCTTGGAGTAGATATCAGTTACACAGCTTGTAGGGTTTGTAAGAGATAACATTATTGGCAGTTTTGAAAGTAGCCGGAGCATTATGGGAATGAAAGAAGGCATGATGGGAGAAATGGATATTTTGATTGGTTATCAGAAAGGAGAGAAAGAGAGCATGATGGGAAAGTAGCTAAGCTGTAGATAATTGATTCAGATTTTGAATGATAAGGACTGATATATGTTAAGAAGAATTTAAATAAGTCTAGGCGCCAAAAATGTGAAATAGAAAGAGAGAATGTGAAATAAACTAATTTTAGATATGTTTTATAAAATGTGTAACTGCTAGATGCGAACGTTGAGAATACAGAACAAGAAAAATAAATAAATAAATAAAAATGTTTAGAGTGGAGCTTGGACTTAAGTTATGTATTATGAGCTAATTCCCCATAAAACTTGAAAGCAATTAAAGTTAAAGTGACACAGATGGAGTCGGATTTCAATAAATAATTGAATGAACATTAGCAATAAATAACTGAATAACCATTTTGCTTGTGTAAAAAAGTTTGTTCGTTTAGTTGCGGTTTAACATCCCGATGTACAGTATTATTATTTTTTTTTGTAGAAGCTTCTTCCGAGTTTGTGGGTTTTTCACCCTGAAATAAATGACACTCAAGACCTGCATAAGTTGTGATCTCTCTGATCATGCCTCCTATTTGTTAATATTATTTGATGTTTTCGAAACTTCATTGTAAAATTCACAAACAATACATCATTTAAAACACCAAATTTAACATTCTGACGTCTTCTGTTTGGTTTAGGCTTCACTGACTCCCAAAACAAAGCGGATCTTAGCATTGAAAATGCATAAATTATATGCTAAAGATACAATGCTATTTGTAAATAATTATAAAATAAATTTAAACAGTTTTTTTTTTTTTTTTTTGTAGAACGCCACGAGGCATGAACGTCATTTCTGCGACAGTTACTTCTACACACTTTTGAAAACGTCTTCATTTATTACAGCTTTAACATAATTTTCTGCGCCATGAAAACGTTTCCAAAATTGCACGGAAATAAAAAATCAGGAAAGGGAAATCCGGACATGGCACCACACTTGAATGTTTTTTTAAGCGATCTTCTTTTTTGCACTCATATATAAGGAAAACGTTGGCTCTTTTCAACTCATTTAGACGCAGGAGGAAACAAAATACATTTTTTTTTCATGTATTTATTAAGGGTACACAACATTATTTGTGTCTAGCTTTAGTAGCTTTAAAGATAAAATGAATGTAGATGCAGGATGCATAGAACACATACATTTTATCGAAAGTTGTTTTGGTTTGAGTATAATCACGTATTAGCATGATAACAGAGCTCGTTTGAAACGCGTATATACATACGTCAAGTTTGGACTACCGTACTTGATCAGCTTTTGCGACATTATGCAATATGGAAAAGTTTACTATACAGTCATTTCATGTGCAGCAAAGATTGTTCTCCTGATTCATACTATAACAAATTGTGGTACTTTCCGGGTAATTCTTTTTTATTTTATTTTTTTTTCATTGGAGCCCAGCCTATTACCTTTCATTAGTTAAAGTCAGTCAAAACCACATATTATTTCAATAGAAGAAACAGTTTTGTTTCTATGGCAGTACTGGATTTCTGAATGACATATCGAATAGAGTTCGTTTTATTTTCAGTGCGCAAGCGCACTCATTTTGATTTATATAGGGAGCTTAAAGATACTGAAATTTGGAAATATTTATAATTAAAACATTCAATAAATTTCAACAGAGGACTTCAGACCGGGATCAGTTCTAATGCATTTACCACAGAAAAGAGTGTATGAGGAGATGTATATTGTATATACTGTTGCATAATCTAAATATTACATACGGGACGACCTTGATAAGTCTGCCCTGATGTGCAGATTGATATGAGGCCTCCCATGCCCGCAGGTTTAATTAGGTAGTTTTTCTTACGTTCAGGCGCGTATGGAAATGGGCTAGTCTGATGTCATAATTTTGTTGTTGACTTGCAGGAACACAGCTGATAATTTGGCCAAATATAGACCTTCTTTAAACACGATACGAATGCTTACGTAAGTAAGAGACGTTTGTTTTCGAGGTTCTGCAGTTACCAAACTTTCCTTAAGTATACAGACAGACAGGCAGGCTTCAGCAAACAGTGTAGATCTGATCAGACACCGCGTTTTGTAGCGTTCGATCAGGGTCAGCATTGTTTGCAAAAAGATTCAGCAGTTTTAACTACATTAACAGGTAGTAAAACAGATTCTGTCTTCAAATTTTGGGATAAGTATGGTTAGAAGTAAAGGTATCCGAACATTTAGGGTAAATAAGGTGAACAGTGGATATAGGATAGTCTGACATTCAATTTCTTACGCGACTTTATGCAGGAAGTGTGAAAGGAAATGTTATGAGATCCTTGGTGATAAAACTTGTCTGTAGTTCTAATTGCTAAGATTCCATAGCGGTAAATAACGTCTGCTAGAATACACTGCATCCCTAATACCCACTTTACTTGGAGACATGAACCTCATAACGAGGAAAAAAAATGTCCTCCTGGCATTTTCGAACAGCGAAAAATTAGAATAGCCAGTGAAACTGCACAAACCTATATTAGACATCGATATATACTGACTTATCAAGTTATTCTGTAAACTGGCAGCAAAGGCCCTAATCAGACTGCGCGGATACGCAAACTGATCCGGGCATTCACTATCTGCAAATGCGGAGAAGGCAGATGTCATGTGGCGCGGCTCAAATGTATAGAGAACACAGTCATCAACTTAATTTGGTTCATTCGTCTGCATTGTATCTGTGACATGAAATGATGGTTTACACGACAGCTATTGCATTTGTCGCAGTTAATTCTTCTAGATTTATTATTAACACCCTAGAAAACAGTAATGATTTCATCCCTCTAATCCTCCTGGGTAAAGCTGCCGGAAATTCTCTTTTTATTTTACTGCATCATAATCAAAATTTACAAATGTAGCCCAAAACTCCATTTAACGCATAAAGCGCCAATTACAATTGCAGCAGATAACATTCTAAAATATCTCTTTTATTATCATTTTTAAAGCAAATGATATAGACGATTCACTGGAAATGTCAAATCTCATTTCCTATACTACTACTACTATTACTACTACTACTACTACTACTAATAATAATAATAAAATATAATGCAGTCTGCTACAGTTTTGCTTGGACTTTTACGGGTCATATTAAGTCAGTGGACTAGCTTAAAAAATCAAGACGCTCATAATGTTATAAAGTTGAACGATTCCAAATTCACACTTGAAGATCGTTAAAATTTCAGCAGGCATTTTGAAATATTTTATTGTTTTTTTTTTTTTTTTTTTTTTTTTGCCATGAAGGAGGGTTTAACTTTTCAAACAAATCATCACCATTGCATAGGGTTTGTTATTTCATAAAAAATCATTTCCTTGTGAGGAGAACAATTGCATAAAATGTCAAATAATATTTAATAGTAAAAACAAGAAAAAATCAAAATAGGTAAAATAAGAAAATTTCAACAAAAATTGTCGTATAAGATGAGACGCAGGCCTTCACATATCGAAAAGGAGCCAATTTGCCTCTCAGTAGTCACGTATCGAAGAAGAGCCAATTTGCCTCTCAGTTGTCACGTATCGAAGAAGAGCCAATTTGCCTCTCAGTTGTCACGTATCGAAGAAGAGTCAATTGCCTCTCAGTAGTCACGTATCGAAGAAGAACAAATTTGCCTCTCAGTAGTCTCGTATCGAAAAGCCAATTAGCCTCTCAGTAGTCACGTATCGAAGAAGAGCCAATTTGCCTCTCAGTAGTCACGTACCAAAGAGGGGCCAATTTGCCTCTCAGGAGTCACGTATCGAAGAAGAGCTAATTTGCCTCTCAGTAGTCATGTATCGAAGAAGAGCCAATTTGCTTCTCAGTAGTCACGTATCGAAGAAGAGCCATTTTGCCTCTCAGAAGTCACGTATCAAAGAGGAGCCAATTTGCCTCTCAGTAGTCACGTACCGAAGAAGAGCCAATTTGCCTCTCAGTAGTCACGTATCAAAGAAGATCCAATTTGCCTCTCAGTAGTCACGTAACGAAGAGGAGCCAATTTGCCTCTCCGTAGTCACGTATCGAAGAGGAGCCAATTTGCCTCTCAGTAGTCACGTATCGAAGAGGAGCCAATTTGCCTCTCAGTATTCACGTACCGAAGAGGAGCCAATTTGCCTCTCAGGAGTCACGTATCGAAGAAGAGCCAATTTGCCTCTCAGTAGTCACGTACTGAAGAGGAGCCAATTTGCCTCTCAGTAGTCACGTATCGAAGAAGAGCAAATTTGCCTCTCAGTAGTCACGTATCGATGAAAAGCCAATTTGCCTCTCAGTAGTCACGTATCGAAGAGGAGCCAATTTGCCTCTCAGTAGTCACGTATCGAAGAGGAGGCAATTTGCCTCTCAGTATTCACGTACCGAAGAGGAGCCAATTTGCCTCCCAGGAGTCACGTATCGAAGAAGAGCCAATTTGCCTCTCAGTAGTCACGTACCGAAGAGGAGCCAATTTGCTTCTCAGTAGTCACGTATCGAAGAAGAGCCAATTTGCCTCTCAGTAGTCACGTATCGAAGAAAAGCCAATTTGCCTCTCAGTAGTCACGTATCGAAGAGGAGCCAATTTGCCTCTCAGTAATCACGTACCGAAGAGGAGCAAATTTGCCTCTCAGTAGTTGCGTATCGAAGAAGAGACAATTCGCCTCTCAATAGCCACGTATCGAAGAAGAGCCAATATGCCTCTCAGTTGTCACGTACCCAGAGTGCCAGAGTGTTGGTCCCCTGGGGAAAACCAATCCTTTATGTTTCCTTGACATTTGTTCTGTTGTTTTTTTGTTTGTTTGTTTTTTTGTTTTTTTTGTTTTTTGTTGTTTTTTTTTTTTTTGCTTTGCTAATGAGAAGATTTGTGTAACTATTTAATAAGTTTGATATCACATATTTGCAAGCATTCAATTAACCTCGAGAAAACATTATCTCAAACGTGAAACGTTTCGGTTAAACAACCGTCATCAGTCACCTGACAAAACCATTTGTTTTAAGTCGTGCATGTAAATACTCGTATGTATAGTGAAATTCTTTTTTCCTGCACCGAATTATACATGTACACTGACTTTACTATTTTAGTCACCATACTATTATGCTAAAGATTATACTGATTAGTCAGAAATGTACTCAATTACCGCTTCAGTTTTATAAAGCAATCAGATATACATAATAGGGTCTAAATTTTAAAATACTGACATTCTCATTTCCGGTATGAACTTCATGCAGCATTGGTTTCTCATTTGATATTTGTTTCTAAACAAGTTTAGTTCTAGAAGGCAATATAATAAAACTGACAATGATAAATATACACAAAAGAGGGCACCAAAAGTTCACAAGAACATTCTTATTTCCTGAGTGCAGTTTAGGCAGCTTTTGTTTCTCCTTTGATTCCTGTTTCTGTACAACTTAATCTCAGGCAATATTATTCATTTCCGATAGGTCCTCAATTCCTAGTTCTGTACTAATATCAGAGATAAACGTTCACAAATGGGTCAGATTCAGGAAACACGAAACAATGTAATATAATCATACCGGCGAACAACCTAGATCCAGATCGGCCTGCACGGTATGATCAGATCCATGGCTATATCTATTCTCAAAGATTCAGAAATGGACAGACACTGGGCAGACTACGCAGGTGGTATATTTTAATCTACAAAAATCGCAGACACAATAAGGTACTGAAACGTTTTAAAGCTACTATTTCATGGACAAACGATAACATCTGCATGTCATTTACATGTACCTCACTTGGCTCTCATAAATTTCGTAGAGATTGATTATGAAATATTTTCTCGGTCATTCTCCCTCTTCCACTAATTCAAGAAGAGCAGTTGTCAATTACAGGCGAAAGTATGTGCATATTAAGTATTGGTTAACTGCTTAGAGGACTAAGCTTTCCCAGGTAAAGTATGAACTTAACTTGCCTGTTTCTCATGACCTTAACAGTGTTGACTGGACCGTAGAACTCCTACTAAAAACTAAAAAAGAATCTCCCTTGGCTATAACTGTTCCATGTCACGTTGGCTATGATTGATCCAAAAGAAGGGAAGCCAAACTGTATAAAGGATACATTCTCCGATGCGATGATTTTAGTTTTTGTAACAGTTCGGAAACTAAGTTAGAATTCCTTTAGCTCTAGTACCTAACTACATTAGAGCGGCGTCCGGAGAAAAAGTCTCTTTGGTCTTTTCGTCGCATCAATATTTCAGTGAACTTGTCTAGCCTAGGCCAGACCACATGTCTAGTTCATGAAATTTCCCCGTGGCCTTCCGCTTACGTGAGCGAATAACATACGAGTAGGTTCTGGCGAGATTGTGCGGATGCGCATGCTCGCCTGAACCTTTGTTGTATGCACATGCTACAACGGCTCTTTTCAAATGGCGCGGCTCATAGTGACACTGACAGCAGCACCTGAGTTTAGTGATAGCAATCGTTTTTGTTGAATCTATGACGTCGTTAAACATCAGCCGAAGTATTTATTTTATAATGTTTGGTAATCTGTAAATATCCCGTTTTAAAATCTCTGGATGGTGTCCTCGCAGACTTTTCTCAGAAAACACGAGTCTATGCAAAATATACACTATTATGTTAACAAGTCTATGTATGTATTGTGTTCCCACATGTTTCGCCATTTTATATAGCGAAAACAGAAGTATGTAGAAATCTACAGGGTTGTCTGTGTTAGTAAGGGGTAAAAAGGTTTGCTTTTTAAATAGGCGTATCTGAACTTCACAATAAAAACAAAACAAAAAAAAAAAAAAAAAAAAAAAAAAAAAAACATACACAGCACGTTTTATTGCCAATTTTAGTTTTTGCAGTACTACTGAATTGTCCTAGTTATTAACTTCCTGTCTCACTGCCGTTAAGAATCATGCAATAAAATATTAAGAAAAAAAAAAAAAAAAAAAAAAAACACGATTATGGAAGTAATGATAAAACCTCTTTTGTTCTATTAAAATTTGGGTGAAGTACTTAATAGATTAACACCGAAGGGTTTTCGAGCCTCCATATGCAGTTTGTCCTCTCATGATTTTTTTCATCTCTTGATACTATTTTACCTTATAATCTGATTTAAAAAAAAAGTTTATTCGCTGAACCGAATGACCGTTTACTCAAAAAGACACGCTGTAATAAAAACGTACTTTTTTAACTTCAGAGGAACACAGAAATTACACAGTCACTGTGTCACTTTAATGTCGTATTGGAGACACAGAAACTGTCAATATCTAACTACGTTTTGGGCAATACATTTATAAGATTTAGCACTAATAGACAAATAAGCCAGCACATGAGAAAAGGGTAATTATCACATAGGAGACCAGCAAAAGCTCATGCCAGCCTCGCAGTCTCGTCAGAGCCTTGACTGTTTGCAGATACATAATAGAGACCCTGAGGACGCTTTAGGCAGAGAACAACTCACGTCTGTAGCTCAATAGGGGCACATTTGATTAACCACAAACCGGAAAACCATAAGGTCATTTTTTCGTGTGCCAGCTCAAATAATCAAATGCGATGGTGACAAATTGTGGAATTGTCCCGGAGTTACTTTATGTAATGAGAGAGGCTTCACTTTCTCTCTCTCTGACGAAAATCAAGCTCATGTATTCTTCCGGAAATTACCTGCTAAACACTTTCATCACTGCAAAACTGCAGACCTTTGCAAACAGTGCGGATCCAGTTGAGCCGTCTCATCTGGATCTGCACTGTTTGCCATTCTGTTATTAATTTTTGACAGAAACACTATTTGCAATAATGGATGTAACCAAAGTCGGAGATGGAATAGTCCATTTCATCAACTCAGGGATGAAAGAGTTATTATAATGATTTATTTTGAACAAATGCTTAATCAGATTTATTCTACTGAACTTCAGTTAGATAAAGCTGTTGTTCTGATACCAAAGAAACTTATTTTGGGGGTTGATGCCTGAAGTTATGTCTTTTTAGCCTCACGCCGACCCCTCCGTGGTTTTATTAGTGTTTTTCTCTTTCTCAGATAGTCCGTGTCTGAGCTGTTTGCCAGGAGCCTTCATTTATGTATCATCCCAGTGATTTAATATGACTACTCCTGTTTCGATATGTATTCCTTTTTGTCGTTTTCGAGTTCCTCCATGACTTTTAATACGAGGGTCGTGCAAAAAGTTCTGTCACTAATAGGTTTCCTTTGTTTTATCCCAGGTGTATTTTAAAATCTTCACTGCACTTGAATGGTGTGTTGAATAGCTAACGATACCCGTTTATTTCGTGCAAATTGCTTTCCAACTGACCGAGTTATTTTAAATTGAAATAGATGCAGTCATATACACTGACCAATTTACTTGTTACAGTGGAACATGGACCAGAAGACTGAAATTCGTAGCTATAATAAATGCTGCATTAGGCTTAATATAGATTCAAAGCAGATATTTAATAAATTGTGTGGTATATATAGACCTCGTCCCATTGCGCAGTTTTAGGTGGGATAAAGCTTTTAAAGCTGGGAAATTTTCTGTTAAAGATGGTACCCGTCCTAGAAGGCCTAAAGTCTCTGTTACCAAGGCTAACATCGCTGCTGTAAAGATTGTGGTCAAACAGGATGCGCGATTGTCTGTCAAAGATGTAGCTAGTTGTACTGGCATATCAGACGGCAGTGTGCAAACAATTCTGAAAAAGCGTTTGGACCTGAGAAAGGTTTGCGCTAGGTGGTTACCTCATTTGCTCATTGAGGAGCAAAAGACCTAACGCCTTAAATGTGCCCGGGAACTTTTGAAAACATACAAAGGCTGTAATAGTCGGGTTATTTCTAACTTGCTAACAGGTGATGAAACCTGGGTGCACATGTTTGAGCCACAAAGAATAACTGATAATAAGCAATGGAAGCGAAAAGATGAAAAACGCCCATGTATTGCCAAGAGAACCATAAGTTCGAAAAAGATGTTATACGCAATTTTCTTTAATTCAAGTGGGCCAGTCGTTCAAGTGCCTTGTCCATCTGGTCATACAGTCACTGGCCGCTTCTACAAGAATTCTGTACTGAAGAAAGTGAAAGAGTTTTACAATAAGAAACGACCAAGCAAAGGATGGTCAGTCCACCTTTTACATGACAACGCCTCCTCTCATAAGTGTGAGGTTGTTAAGTCTTTTTTGGCTTCTGAAAAGGTGAAAGTTTTAAACCATCCACCTTATTCACCTGACCTGAGTCCCTGTGACTTCTTTTAAGAAAATGCTTTCTGGAAATAAGTATACGTCTAGAAGTTCTCTTGGCAGCGCTATTTATCAGTGTCTCCAACAGATACCAAAAGAAGACTATTTATCTGCTTTTCGCGACTGGGTAAAAAGGTTACAAAAATGTGTTTCAGTAAAGGGGGAATACGTTGAAGGTTTGTAATAAAAATATGTTTGATAAAACGTAACACTGAAGTAATCCGAACCCAGTGACAAAACTTTTAGCAGGACCCTCATAATATCCAACATAAATCTCAGAACTTGTATACATACATTTTTGCAATGTAAACAAAAAGCTTCTGGTTGAGGCAAATATGGCCGCCGGGATTTCTGTAACCAAATTCAGGATCATATTATTTAGAATGTGGGGGGTTTTCTTCTAGAGCTGTTTGCAATTTTTGACTTACGAACGTAAATATCACATGTGAGCTTAAGATTTTGGAAAGGGATTATTGATGATTGACAACTGTAACAAAATAAACATAATTTCGCAAGTAAAACAGTATTATAAATAAGCAGACGCTGCTACTTCGCTTTCGGTGATGACGTTGCGGAGCAACGACGTCATCTTGAATCAGGGATATAAATAACGGACAAGTCTGACCTGAGGGCTAAAGATAAGAACAACTGTTTTATGAAACAAAACTAGAAATATAAACACATTTTTTTTCAAGGACAACAAATGGTTTCAAATATGTAAGGCTATACACATGGATGCTTTAATATTTTTGCCACGTGATCTAAACCGTGTTGAAAAGAGAATGACATGTTTTCCTGCGTAATGTTAAGTATTATTTAAATTCTAATACATGTATTGTGACCATCCGATGTACTTCTGCCCACTGTGCTTTCTGTTTTGTATGTTTTCATGTGTCATATTTTCTTGTTCTGATACCAGCTGTACGATCGCTTAAAATTTCTGCTCACTTTGCTTTGTCTCTGTCTGTTTGTGCTTTGTGCTCTGTGTGTATGTGTGTGCGTTCGTGCGTGTTTGTTTTTTCTTGCCACCATGTGAGCCGAAAATGTTTTACCACATTTGAACCTATGATGAAACTTTCAACATCCCCGTCTAAACTTTACTACTGACCGTTTTAAGGCGGCGGTTCTGAAGTTGTTCGTTTTTGTGTGACCGTGTGTCTTCTCGCTGCGGTCTTTTTTACGTATTTTTAAAGGGGCCCTGTCTGGTTAGTCAATACCTCTATGGGCAAGAGGTGGTTGCTTTGCTTTACGTGGGTTTGTAACATGTGTGCTGTCCGTCGTAGTTTGTTCTTCTACTTTACATAGCCCTAGATATAAGGGTAGTCAATATAATTTTCCCCACAAAGCATGGCGCTTGTAATGAGTACCCGCAACATATGTTTTGGTGGAGAAATCAGTAAAATTTCTATATTGATTAAACAATGGCTGATCTGGAGCTATGGCCAAGAAGCATGCATTCAAAACAGTTATATTAGCGTACTTATTTTTAACCATCCTGCGCAGATGTTGAGTATCGCCAGGGTTTTTGGCTTCTCTTGATGTATTTTACCGTATCCAACACGTCTGTAAGCGGGCTGTAAAAGCCAAAAGGGTATTTTTAGTTTGGTACCACACAGCAAAGTTTTCTTTTGTCCTGGCATATGCATAATAAAATTAACAGACCACTGTTTTTCCTCGCATCACGTCTAATTAAGCAAGAATTTGGCAAGTACTGGTCATTAATTTTAAAACCTAGTCAAGCTATTTTGGATCAGTTCTATTTCTGTTTTCAAGACGTACTTGGAACTCAAAATGTGATGGTATCGAGCAATTTATAATAGAAAAACTACACCATCCGTCAGAAACAGACCAATTAAATTACCTTAATGCATTTCCTCGAACATGATCATCAAAATGAAAACACGTTTTTGATAAAAAAAAAAAAAAAAAAAAGTATTAAAAATATGTAAACTAATAAAAAATGACATGTATCAGGAATATCTATAATCGGATTTTTGGAAGCGCGATCCCATGTATAACGTACATACACTGTCCTCATATTTTTATCACCCCAACCCCCACAACTGCCCCTCTCCACGGGTCCTTTATCACAACGTTTCATGACTTAAGAGGGAGCGTTTTAAATCTCCATGTGTCTGTGCCACTTTAATGTCGTAATGGAGACACAGAAACTGTCAATATCCAAGTAGCTCTCTAAAGAAAGAGAAAGATCGGATTAATTAGCAGGTCGGTTATTCCGCAAGAAGAAAATTAAATAATCTGTTCTGTGTATCAGTTTGTGTTTTCTTTTCATCTCATTTCATCCCTCACGCTCACTAGTATAGTGTATCGAGATAGCAGAAACTGGTATGGTAGTATTTTAAAGTGTATCTGCGAATTGACAAAAATAACTGACAGCTAAACTAAACAAACTCTTCAGATTTTTAGTTCACTGTGACAAAATAACTAAACAATCGTTTTGTTTAAATCTTAGTAGTTTTCATTTTTTTCTGCAACAAAATTGCTTAAATCGATCGGTAATAGTATTGTAGTTCTCCAAGCGGTATCTTTTTTTTACCTTAGATTACCTCTCCAACTTTGTTTCATCATAGTCGTTTCGTAATTTGATGTTGTTTTTACTTTCTGTCGATGAGATGCCTAAAGTGGACAGAGCCCTTAGTTAGCATTTGGCACTTCTCCAGAATTTAAGGGGCGGTTATGGCCATTTAAATCTATCCCACTCACTCCTCCTCTAGTCTAGCTACTGACCGCACCAGTGTGCTTATGTGCTAATTCTTTGACAATTCTTGTGTTTGTGTTTTCGGTTTTATGCTTACTCGTATCACTTTCCTCACGTCCCGTACTTCTAGTTGCGAAGCCTTTGGGTGATTTCCGGTTGTTTTACTTTTATTGTGACTGACAACTGTAGGAGCTGGTTGGTCGAACTGGCATTACAGGAGCAACATTAGAATGAAGAGTGAGGTTTCGCGCGAATAAACCGTTCAAAAGCGACTCTTCTGTCGCAATTCTGCTTTGTTTGTGCGTCGGTGTTTTCAAATGTGGCGTTTGTCATGTCCTTATTTGTTCCTCATCTCTCCTTCTTTTGGCGCCTCGGTTGAGCTAAGCTTTGTGATTGTGACATTTCCTGGATATCTTCACTTATATTTTTGTTTTCGTGTTAAACGTGTCCCCCACATATCCTGTACTTTATATAATAAGGCTGTAAACTGCGGGTGCCTCTTGTTCAGTACTTCTCTTAGTTTTTATATAGTCTGTTTGAAGCATCATAATTATACTTTATAGCCTAGGAGTATATAAATACAGATTGAGGTTGAAGTACCTGTACAATGAAGTTTAATAGATTTTCAAGTTACTGTTTAAATCTATTTCCCTTAACCGTCTAACATACAGTGAAACTCCAATGACTCGAACACAGATGGTTCCTTTACCGTAGCTGATTCGAACTCGATTTTGAGTCACTAGGAAATTATTCAGGCAAACACACATTTAGGGAAATTTGCTTACTATCTCATGAAAATATATATTATGTGTACTCATTAGAATCGCCTTATCGACACATAACATACCATTGAAGATCGGAAAGATATCTATAAATTATCACCATTGGCCTCCTTATCTGGCACTATGATTTACCCTCAGTGGCTCAAACTATCCATGTCTAGAACACATTTCCATGGTACTAAAGATGTTCGAGTCATTGAAGTTCTACTGTATATGAACTACAATCAAACAACCACAGTACTGATCACAATGCAAAGTGCTGTAACCAGTCTCACAAACCAGTCAGGACATGATAGAAATTCATTATTCTTGATTAGTACGTTAGCAAGTCTATGGTAATGTATATTCCTTTTTACAAGATAATATATAGTGAAAACTTGGGGCATACGAAATCGGGCATATTTTCAGAATTTTGTATTTTTGTTTCATTCTTTAATTATGTTTATCGAATCTTCTATCAAATCAATCTTTATCGACTGATATCCCGTCTTCTTCATTTGTTTTCGTTTTATGTAGTAATATTTCATGGATTACATGGTTATAGATAAGACGGATGCCCAGAGAACTTTCATGTTGTTTTGTTTATGAAAAAAATGATGTAGGTACTCACTAGGGAGTCAACAACATACGATTCCATGTAGAAATAAGAATCTGTCAACTTATTATAAATGACAATAGCATCCTATTTAAAGCGATAGACTAGTAACGTCTTCACAACGGCAAATATAAATGTATAGAGTTTTGTTAACTGAGAGTTTTATGTGGTTGGCTTGCTAATAATATGTGAGAAGTTCTAGAGACGTTCTAGGAACAGGAACGAAATCACAAAGTACAACCTTTAAGTAGAGATAAAGTACTTCAATATAGGTGCCAGGAAAGTAGCCAAATTCTTCTGGGGTTATAGGATGGTATAATAGTTATTTAAATATTGCTTTAACGTTATTGTGTAAAGGTGAGCAACGCCTTGATGCAATTTGGCTGTGACATCTTATAATGAAATTTGAAGAGTTTCAACAGAGCAAAGCACAAATGGAAGTAAAGCGGGTATTTTTTAATTGTCACTTGACATGGTATATGTATAAACACAACTATACAGGAAATACCGCAATGACGTAAACACTCAAGCTCTTCAGATTCACCAAAAGAAGAAGAGATGAGGAACGAATAAAGACACAAACGCCAAATATGAAAACACAGATGTACAAACAAAGAACTACATCAGAAGAGCCACTTTTGATTGGTCAGGAGGAAAACTATTAGGGACTTAAACCTCGTCTTAATTCTGATGTAGTTCTAAATTACAAATATAAGTTCAGTCAGTATTGGGGTCATATAAATGGGAGATAAAACGCAATCGCACTTAATTGAATATTTTGAATAATTTGTCTAGCCAGTTTAATGCCTTATGTAAGCTAATGAAATGTTGTGGAACGTTTTGTGTGATTTGACCTTGTATAGACTGAGTTTTGATCGGCTGACACCATAAGATACTTTAAGCATACAGCATAAACAATACTTGGACAGTTACCAAAGAAGGAACATAGAAGAACAGCAACAGAATTGTACAAAGAACAGACGAGTCTACAAGCAATTTTCATACAAGATTAAACTTTACCAGTCGCAGAGCAAATTCAGCAGAAGACAAATTTATAGTTATTTCTTTTATTTTTTTTTTCAGAAAACAGAGTTCAACATAGCATGAATATTTTCTCTTTAAGAGACACTTTCCGTGAAGTGCCAAAAGTCCTAATATCAGATAAATATAAGAAAAAATATTTAAAATTGTCGTCTGTTGAATTTTTCATCGAGCATGTTAAACGCTGAACATCTTGTAGTAAATATGATACATATATAAGACGTGTCAGTTGACATTACATCTTGTCTGATGGAAAAGCTTAGTAGTAAAAAATCTAAGTTGAGGATTGACAACATATTGGAGCATATCCAATAATACAGATGTATATTCAGGCCATGTAGAGAAGAGAAAACAAGCAAGTAAAACGCTACACCGTCGTGTATTCAGGCCGTGATAGACAGGAAGGCAAAAAAAGCCTCCATATGTCACACCAAGCAGTAAATATCCTACGCATTGCATTTGTTCTGCGCAAAGTCAGAATCAATACAATTCCGATATTGTCTTGTGCAAAGTAAGAATTCTTACTTTGCCGCGCGAAGGTGGAATTCTTATTTTGCGCAAGACGATTCCGGAAATGCCCCTGCGCAAAGTAGAAATCAAATATCTATCCTTGTACATGTATTTGTAAATTTGTAAATTAAATTAGTTTTTCATATGGCATTAAATCATACTTTTGTTAACTTCATTCGAATTTGAAAATATAATTTTCCCAAAAGATCAAAACAGATTTTTCCTCCCGACGTATTTTAAATATTCTGCATTTTTTTGGTAAAATATGACTGAGAGTTGCCAACAAATGCAAAATTGTCAAATGGAAAAAAAAAGGTTAGAGAAAAGTTCAGGGAGTGCCACAATTACAAGCCGCAGTCCATCCAAGACACGAAGAGAAAGAGGAAACAGAAAAACCAAACAAGCGCAAATCGAACAAATGCACGAAAAGCACCATGATTAGCTCTCTCTGCCCCAAGCGAGGCAATCGCAATGCTAAAAGGAATGAAAAATACAAGAACAAAATAACACAAGACATGACTTAAAACAAGTCGCCTCGTAGAATAAACCACAAAGCAATAAAGAGTAAGACTAATACCGGGACCACCGCCTTAGAACGGTTAGTAGAATAAACCACCGGTGTGTGTGTGTGTGTGTGTGTGTGTGTGTGTGTGTGTGTGTGTGTGTGTGTGTGTGTGTGGTGGGGGGAAAGGGTTAAAGCACTTTTACGGCCAGCAAACTTCACCCTGGGTCCCGATGCTACTCTTAATACAGAAATACATAAAAAATCGGTTCGCATAAAGGCAAGCGAAAACATAAAAATCAAATTAATCACTATGATAAACAAAGACGAGTACTCATGGCAATTCTACTGTGTGCCAGTGTAAATGAAACCCAATAGTTGAACCACGGCGAAGACATATCGTCAAGCCCCAACCCACTGGTTAAAGTTTTATGAAGAGGCCGTTATTGAGTCTGAGGCCCAAACCGCCGTCGTGCAATTAAAGAGTGAATCATAGCCATCAACAATGACTGTGTTGATAACTAGGCATGCAGTCTGCCGCATAATATAGCCATTTTTTTTATAACGCTTAATTAATTTTCTGACTTGCTCCGAAAAGTTAGATTTTCCCATATTTGTTTCTAAATCTGTATACTAAGTCACCGTAAAATTCTAGTTCCGATCTACCTTGTTGCAAAAGTGTTTTCAGACCAACGTTATATTTTTCTACCAAGGCACTGTGTCTGCGATAAATATCGAAAACGCTTTTTGAAGCCCTGCTTAAGAAGTTTGGCAGTAAAGGCAAATCAGTGCCATCTGTCGTTTTCAACCACGTTTTCCAGTCAGGGCGTTCGGACATCTTCGATGCTTACTTTTCCGCTTGGTGACATTAGAAGGTTATGATTTATGATTGTGGCTCTTCCTGTGCATATTCTTTGTATGATTACCATCCAAAACGCCTGTTCGCATTCAACATCATGCAGTTATATAAACTCGAATATTTTACTGCATCCGAGAACAGCAAAATCAAGTTTTATTAGCTGGAAAAACGTAATCATATGAATATTATCCAGCCTTGTGCAATAAAGGACATTTGAAGCTGATCATAGCCTCAGAGAAGTCGCAATAGCACTTTGATGCTACTCGTTGATTTAAAAAGGCTGAAACTAAACAGCAAAGACAAGAGATGTGAGACAGGGATAATATGCTAAGAGATAAAAGGCAGGTTTCCAAACTGTAATAAAGAAATTGTAAACCTGATAAAAACAATTGCACAAGCTGGACCCCTCCCAACCTTAAAAATGTAAACTCTAAGATACTATTGTTTTTATTACATGTTACGGAGAAACATCAGCGTAGACTTTGCATAGACGTGTTAACGTAATGTTAAATTAAATCGCAGAGAACGAGTCATTATTTCCTCCGATCATAATAAGCCTTGGTTAACCCGTGTAACGTGTCCAATCGGTCGATCGATAAGTCCAGAAGCAGATATATCCATAATGTACTAGGTAATATGATATTTATAGATTCGGTTTGAGAAAGATAAAAAATAAGAACAAAATTCAGAAGATCTGACAAAAACAACGTTTACAATACAGTTGATTCTTGTTATCTCAAACTACAAGGGACCAGAATGTTTACTTTTAGACAACAGTAGTTTGAGATAACAAGAGTTGAAATATAAAGAACAAATCAAACCTTATCCAAGATGAAGTTTGACAGAAGCAGTAGTTTGTGTCATCACTGATTCATATAACGAGAGTCAAATGTATATAAAATCAGTTATGATTTTTTTCTGGGAAACCCAAAACCAAATGAGCTGCAACGTGATGAACTATACCTTCTGACATGTGCACCCAACGAAGACTCAAATAAGCATGCACATCCGCGCAGTCCAATCAGAGTATTCATTAAGCTTTTCATCCTCGTCTAACCAAAATGCGCCCAGTGAAGATAGTAGTAAGGGCTGTCGCTTACTACTGAAGATTCTGATCAATCTGCTCGAATGCGCAGCCTGATTTGAAGCTTCGCTAGGTGCACAAGTCCGAAGGTACGTTTTCTAATGTTGCGGTTCAAGTGTTTTATTAATTATAGTTATAGGATAGATAGCCTTAGAACGGCCGAGGGTTTTGAAAAATGCAGCCAAAATGGGGGTAGAGTTGGATATTTACCTCTGGAATCCAATATAAGGAACTGGTCAAACGTAGCTTACTTGAAAACAAAAGTAGATATGTTATTCTTGACAATGAAGCACTGCAAAAATGTAGCACTGCCAAAATTTTACTCGCAAAAGTCATGGCGCAGGGGTCACTGTGGGAAAAAAACGTATGTGTATGGAGATGTTTTTTTTTTGTTTTGTTTTTTTGTTTTTTTTTTGCGATTTAATCTCCCATTTTTTCTCTTCTCTTTCTCTCTCTTTCCTCTTTTTTCTTTTGCCTTTTCTTGCGCAGTTCGTATGCTGGGCCATTTGAGCCGCGCTTGATTGGCGTTGACGGGGCTGCATTAACATTAAGAAGGTACAACGGTAAACCGAACATTTTTGGTCCGGAAATTTAACCTTTTTTTCTTACTTTGGAAGCCTTTCGCGCCCTTCCTTTACATATACGTGGCAAAAAAGTTAGGAATATTTGTATGTACGGTGAAATAAAAGGAAACTAAGACATATCTGAAATTAATATATTTGATTACATCATTTCATTTACAGACAAAAATCCATCCGTTGGAGTCTGTAGCACTAGAAGTGAATGAGAAAATTGTATGGAGGATAACTGGGGTCACCAATAAAACCTCACAAATCAATATCGCGTATGTCCACCTGTTGCATCTATGCAGGCCACACAACGACGACGCATACTCCTGATGAGTCTGGCAATCTGTAGCTGGGGTATCCCTCTCCACTCCTCCTGCAAGGCTGCGCCCAAAGCTTGGAGCGTTCTTGGTCGTGGAACTCTCTGTCGTACACGCTGGCCGAGAATGTCCCAAACATGCTCGATTTGCGACAAGTTAGGGGATCGAGCAGGCCAATCGAGATGATCCACATTGCTCTGCTGCAGGAACTGCTCTACTATCCTCACCCGATGAGGTCTTGCGTTGTCATCCTGCAGCACTACGTGGTACCATAAGACTTCCTCCTCCATACCGGTCATGTTCAACAGTGGGAATCACACTGCGAGCAAGACTGTATTTGCCGTCCTGCTGAAAGTGGACTTTAGAATAGTTACCCGCAAAGCGAATTAGTTGAGCTAGGACACAGCATTTCCTACAAGATTACATGCCCAACAAAGACTGAGATCAGCTTGCGCATCCGTACAATCTGATCAGCATCTTCACAGGGCACTGTGTGGGTAGCCAAGGATTCAAAGCGTGCGGCTGATCTGATTCTCTAGGAATCGTATCCACTCACCTAAAGTACAAAAGAGCCATTGTTCACGCTTGTATTTTAAATGATTTTTCTACTTCCATCTTCATTACAGCAAACTTGTTTTAAAACAAATGTAAGGTTGAATCGACGTAATCTACAAGTAAACTTTTAATACTTTTCCACTCAGAGGTGATTGCAAAATTTTACTAGCTTTATCGCTTTGCCATTTTACTGAAGAATCTAGAAATGAATCTTAAATAGACTACTATTAAAACATCATTTAGTTCCCTGCATGCTTAGGAAGTTTAATGATACCGTTAGGATTAAAAAGTATATATGATGTTCATTATCTACTGGCAGATACTGGAAAAATAATATCCGTCAACAGATTTTTTTTATAAATTAAAGAGATATATTCCTTAAAGAATTTCAGGCACGTCGCATCTTCTTCAAATTGTCTTATTTCTCCAAGGCGCTTCTAATGAGTACCCACAGCATATGTTTTCATGGAGAAATAAGAAAACTATTTTTATACCCTCTTATCTATAGCTTTTCAGTCATGGGATTCTCTCTTTATTGTAAGGAAGCTTTAGTTATTATGCATAATACGACGAACCTGCATATTAAAGGGGTGATACAATTACACACAAAATATGAAACATTTAGAAACTGCAAATCTCTGAATATTCTTGCAGTAATTTATTCCCCTGCATACCGCTATTTTTACTGTATATCATGGGGAAACTTACGTAGAACATATGAAATTGTTAATGTAATGGCACATTTCGAAGAAAAAACGAATATCTAGATCTGTGAGCTTATCCACCGAATCTGAGATTTTCATCAGAGGCATGTAGTTCAACATCTAGGTATTTAGAGAAAACAACACCAACGCTATTAAGAAATTTAATTCAGTGTCTAGGTATTTGGAAGATTTGTTTAATATTGATAATATATAATTTGAAAAAAATGCCGAGGGTTTAAAGGGTTTAAAATTATTTTGGATAACAGCAGTTTAATATAGAAACTTCTTCTCCTACCGAAATGTCACTTCTGCCTTTGATTTTTTTTCAATATATAGTCACGTGTGGTATAATTACAACTAAGCTTTATGTCAAACGATACGACTTTGCTTTTGCCATTGTAAATTTCCCATTTTAAGCCGATGACGCCCCATGTGCTAGGACATATCAGCTTTCTCAGTTTGCTGGGGCATCCAGTCACGCTTATGACTTAAATGCTGGTTAATATGAATTTAATAGGTGCTACCTATATCCGTGCGTCCAAATTATCATCACTTGCTTGTCGAGTCCTCATTGCTGTTTCATCTCTGTAATTTGTTGATTTTTTGTGTTCTGGGAGATGTAGCACTGATGAGTTAGGAAGCCTTCATGCGGACTGAACAAATTATGTCTAAACCGCGGCAGAAGTAAGGGCGAGGATTGTGGCCACGTAAAATCAATTTAAGATTTCACTTTTCACTGACCGTTCCAAGGCGGTTCTTCTGTCATGGTTTATTTTTGTTATCTTTGAATGTGTATGTCGTTTACATCTTTTTGTTTTGGATAGCCATTTGGCCACTTTGTGGGAAGCTATCTGCAAGTGATGTTTCCATTAGGGTCCAGTTATTTCATGTTTGAGTTTCTTTCCCTTTGATGTCTCTGATGGGAGGTGTGGGATAATTGTATCGATTCCTGATCATTGCTTTCCTTTCTATTTTCATAGGTGGAGTGGCCAAACTCAATCACAAACAAAAGTTCCTTTTTTTCTTTTCTTTTCTTTTCAATGACCAAAATCTACATTAATCCCATATGCATCCGCTCCAAATGAATGCTGTCCTCTCAAACTTTGTGTTAAAATGGCAATAAACTTACAATGATTAAAGAAACTATAGACATTCTAAAAATCTGCTGTTTGATACACAAACATGACATCGCCTTTTACTGATACCGCATTCTAAAAAAAATAAGAGAAACTACCGATCAACATTGTTGTACTTAATCCCTTTTAACCGCATATTCTAGACCCTCATAGTTCCTGAGTAATGCATATATGATTGATCTGATATTATTTTTTTTTATTTATTTCTGGCTTTATATTTCAGTCTACATGTACCTGCCACCTAAATAGCAAGAATTATTCCTATTTCGGCAACAGTTAACCCCTTTAAAACAACGCCCATCTAAGTCTTATCAAGGACTCCTGAGAGAAATCCTTGATTATTATTTATTATTAGTTGGTAGACAGAGGTAGACAACCAAAATGTCTTGTATTTTTCTTCAACCTGTCAGAACTAATTAACCCTTGGAACATAAGAATTTTTATTGTTTTATCACTTATCTGGTATGCAAAAAAATATTCTACATCTCAAATCAGGAGCTTAAGCATCTGTTTTATTTGTTTCTGTCTTATCTGGAGCCTAAGAACCTCTATTATTTTAGCTGTTTTATTTGGAGCCATAAGAACCTGTATTCTTTTATCCCTTTTTTCTGGAGCCCTCATAACCTCTATTGTTTTTTCTCTTATCTGGAGCCAAAAGGGCCTTTATTGTTTATTCTCTCATTGGAGCCCCATAAACCTTATCTGGAGCCCAAAAGAAAACTGATTCTCTTATCTGGAGCCCTAGGAATGCCAAGAAAACTGTTTTCATCTCTCTCTGGAGCACCCAGAACCTGTATTGTGAACTTATATTGGTTTATCTTTCTTATGAGGAACTTTAAAAAGCTCGTTTATTTAATCTCTTTTCTGGAGCCCTAAGTATCTTTATTGTCTTATCACTCTTATCTTGAGCTCTAAGAACCTTTGTTGTTTTATCCCTCTAATTTGGAGCCCCAAGAACCACTATTTTTGTATTTATTTTCTCAGAGCCCTAAGAACCTTTCTTGTTTATTCCCTCTTATCTGGAGCCCACATAACCTCTATTGGCTTTAGCTCTAATCTGAAGTCAAAAGAATATTGCTTTCTCTAATTATCTGGAGCTCAAAGTATTTTTTTCTCTTATCTAGAACCCTAAGAAAATTGTTATCTCTTAACTGGAACCAGCCCTTTGAACCTTTATTGTTTTATCTCTCTTATCCGGAGCCCTCAGAACCTTTATTGTTTAATGTCTCTTATCTGGAGCCCTACGAGCCTTTCTTGTTTAATTTGTCTTTTCAGGAACCCTTACAACCTTTACTGTCTGATCTCTTTTATCAGGACCCCCTAAGAAACTTTATTGTTAAATACCCTAACTTGGAAAACCTCTATTTTTGTAGCTCTCTTATCTGGAGCCCTAAGGACCTCTATTCTATCTCTTATCAGGAGCCCTGATAACCTTTATTGTTTTTCATCATAGCTTGAGACTTAAAATACTTTATTGTTTAATGTCTCTTATTCGGAGCCCTACGATCCTTTACTGTTTACTCTCTTATCTGGAGCTCAGAGAAGCTCTAATGTATTGGCTCTTATCTGGAGCATTTATTGTGATGGGGTTTAGCGACACATCAACTCTTTTGAGTCATTTTGTGTCGTCTTCCAGAGCAAAGGAGAAAAGTGATAGAAGAGATAGTAGAGGGCGTGAAATAGAGGGGCAGGGATGAAAGAGGAACAGGAATGAAACTGAAGAAACAAAAGAAATAAATGTATTCCCCGTCTACCCTTACCTGCTACAAGGATACTAGGCGTTGCCTAACTGTAAGCCAATAGTAGTTGGACGTATAATGGGTGGTTACGCATTAGAGCTGTAAGTTTTGTTATTATTTATATAGCTCTAATGCGTAACTACCCATTTTCGACCCTTCCCGTGTCGATTTCTTATCTTAACTACGCTGCATTAACAACGAAAATATCCATAAAAAATAACCATATGAGTTTATCATGCGTGCGTGATGATACACTGTACTTCTAGCAGAGCGCAAAATTAAATAAAGGGCAATAAACACCACGAATTTCCACGTGGTTTTTTTTTTTTTTTTTTGTTTCTGTTTTTATGGCTTTCGGTACATGTTCAGCACGCGAAATATAATTCATCCAATATGCGTGAAGCACGTGGTCTGAGATTTATTCCACAGACGCCGATATCAATGGATTGTTGACTGTAATTCCCCGTTTTTTTAAATAATTTCCTCGAAACATTTAAATTTATATCGCTCATGAAACACAGAAAATGCAAAGTGTGTTAACCTTTTTAGAGCCATCAATGCTTAACCGATGTCGCTCTAATTATTTCACATTCTTAACCTTTGGTTATGCATTCTTTCTTTTGGTAGGCGTGATTTATTAACTAGAGAAATCTAGCATTTTACAATTTCATTGGTTTGAGCTTGGCAATATGTACCAGCATATCAAAACTTATCAGAAAATTCCAAGTGGTTTAAAATCTAAGTACCTTAAATGATTTTAATCTCTTCTTTTGAGTCCTTAAACCTCTTTTGTTTTATGACGAGCACTCATTTATTATAACTCGATGAACGTTTACTGTCGTTGGACGAGCTCATCCAAAATCCGTTTTTAGGTAAGCAAAAACTAAAAACAGCATCTCGGGCATTTTTGGGGAATACATATCTCAACTTATTAGCTTCGCCTGAGCGTCTTCAAATCTTAATGACTTTAACTGCCGTAATAAAGCCCATACTGCCAAATTTCTTAGACAGGGCTATCGTTATTTTAAACTTCGTATGGCGTTTTCGAAATTTTGGTAGAAAAATATAGCGTCAGTCTGAAAACACTTCTGCAGCAAGGTATGTCGGAACCAGAATTTTACGGTAATTTAGTGTACAGATTTAGAAAAATTGCAGGAAAATCTAACTTTTTGGAGCAATTCAAAAAGCTTGTTAACCGCCATAAAAGAATTGGTTATAACCTGGATATTGTACGGTAAACTGCATACCTATTTGTCAACCCAATCAGTCTTGATGGCTATGCTTCACTCTTTAATTGCACGATGGCGGTTCGGGCCTCAGACTCAATGACGGCCTCTTCGTAAAATTCTAGCCAGTGGGATGGGGTTTGACGATATGTGTTTGGCTTGGCCCGTCGTGGTTCAACTATTGGTTTTCATTTACTCTGGCATACAGTAGAATTAGCCATGAGTACTCGTGTTTGTTTATTATAGTGATTAATTTGAGTTTTATGTTTTCGCTTTGATGCACTGACTGAGTTAGGAGCCTTTATGCGAACTGTATTTCTGTATTAAGAATTGCAGCGGGACCCAGGGTGAAGTTGGCTAACTGTAAAAGTGCTTTAACCACCCACAACGCTCTCCCCCTTCCCCCTCCCCTCCCCCCCCCTCCCCCCCCCCCCATCCAGTGGTTTACTGACCGTTCTAAGGCGGTGGTCCCGGTGTTAGTCTTACTCTTTGTTGCTTTGTGGTTTATTCTACAAGGCGATTTGTTGATTTGTTTTATGTCTTACCTTGTGTTATTTTGTTCTTGTGTTTTTCAGTCCTTTTAGCATTGCGATTACCTCGCTTGGGGAAGAGAAAGATAATCTTAGTGCTTTTCGTACGTTTGTTTGATTTGTGCTTGTTTGTTTTTGTGGGTTTATCTTCCTCTTTGTGTCTGGGAAGGGCTGCAGTTTGTGATTGTGCATTCCCTGTCCCTGGACTTTTCTCTTACCATTTTTTTTCCGTGAAGCATTCGGCCTTTGTGCCACGAGAATTACATATACACAATAGTCTGTAATAGCGGACAGCGTGGTGTAGTGGATACATCACGAGGGTATGACTGTCTTGAGAAGAGTAAATTGTTGTATTGTCACCGTGCTCCCTCTTCTCGCTCTCTCTCTCTCTCTCTCTCTCTCTCTCTCTCTCTCTCTCTCTCTCTCTCTCTCTCTTTTTGGTGGTGGTGGTGGTGGTGTGTGTGTGTGTGTCGGGGGGTGGGGGTGGGGGTGGGGGGGGAGGGGTAGTATTTTACTTTACAATTTTTATATCAACTGTGGCTTAAAAATTATTTTTTTTTTAATGTTCTTTATTCATACTTAACTACAAAAAAAAAAAAAAAAAAAAAAAAAAAAAAAAAAAACAACAACAAAAAACAAAAAACAAAAAAAAAAAAAACAAAAAAAAAAAAAAACGGCCAAATGGGCGTTATTTCATCTGCTGTTCATACACCATTAGACAGGACCCCGGCTAATTGGCACTTACTGTATTTACCCTAAGTCTGAGCAAACAGTGTGGACCCAGAGCAGAACGCAGAGTGATTAGAGTCGTTACTGAATGTCTCTCATCTGGCAGTTTTAGATAAATAAATGGTAGTTGAATGACCTTGTTTAATTTTGAGGCAAGTATGGTAAAGTGTCAGAATGTTTAGGGTAAACATGGTATTTTTTCTCTCTTCATTTTTAGCAACAAACAACAATATATTATGTCATTATCTCTACATTTTATCATCTATTCAGTCTGATCAGGACTTTTGTCCGCCTACAAAATTAATGGATACTTTAGAATATATGAATGGATAGAAACAATCCAGAAAAGATCCAGATGAGACTGTGCGGATACACAGGTTGATCTTGGCCTTTGCTATTCGAATGCAATAAGAACTCATCATTACACGCGTTAAAGACTTTTTATTTCATGTTTGTTAAATATTTCAGCAGAAAACATTTTAAATTATTTTCCTTATTTTTCCCCCCAAAAATAGAATTCGGCATTTCATGCAAACTGTCTCCTATATTGAATCCTGTTTTGTGGGGAAAACAAAACAAGAAAACAGCTCATCAATTTGTTGAGTGGTGGATCTGCCCATAGCATGGTTAGTGTTAAAACAGCATAAGAATTTTCACATTGCGGTGATTTAGAATTTAGATAAAAAAAAAAAAAAAAAAAAAAAGACAAACAAAAAAACACGCACAGAGATAAAATATTATTACATGTATGAGTTAAAAAAAGACTGTTACAGAGATCGATCGAACCTCTGGCCATTGATTTAGTGTTTTACTTTATGGACAACAAACTTACCGTTTGAGTTATGATCCAATACACATGCAAGAAACCGCTATCAATGTATAACTGACTCAATCAAACCGAGTCGGTGAACCGGAAAGTACCGAGTGGCATTATTTATACCCATAACAACCAGCTTACCTTGACCCTGGATTATTCCAATATAAAAAGTACATTGACACAACAGCAAACATTCATCGAGTAATACACCAGGTTGCATTTTCATTGGTTAGGTCTTGTCAATACCTATCTGCATGCCATAAATAATACAGTTCAAGTAATTTAAAAGGTATAGTAATTTTCACAAAATGAATTGGGAGGGACGGATACACTTCGGCAGTCAACTATTTATAAAGAAATCTCTTTTGACAATATCATTTGTTAGATCTTGTAAATATGTATCAGCATACAAAACATTATCAAAATATTCCAAGCAGTTTAAAACCTTAGAACCTTTAATGTTTTCATTTTTTTTCTTCTTCTCTCTTATCTGGAGCCCTAAAACCTTCCTTATTTTATTAGGTGTACAGATTTATTACACCATGTTGCATTTGACATTTTCGTTTATTGAGCTTTTCACAAACTAATTACAGATGGGCAAACCTCGCAAGGCTAATAAATGCTGATGCCAACGCCAATGCCGGGAGTAGTGCAGTAGCTCTTACTGTACTTTCGTACAGGCGAGCTAAAATGACCCAGAGGTTTCAGAGGAGAAGTCCTTCAAAGGTGTGGACTGACGGATTTAATATCTCGTCGAGCCAAAAATAGTGGACCAATTTATAATGCTTCAAACTTCAAAGAAGGTGAAGGGGCATAAAATTTTATGGTTGTTTGACCGTTCCCTTGTCCAGTCATATATTCAAGAACAGTTACTGATATGATCTTGAAATTTAAATAATATTTCAGGATTAAGGGGACCCATATCTTTTTCTTTTTCAGTTTAACTGGTATAGTTCTGTAGTTATACTACAGCAAAAGTACTAATTTGGGCTTAGACACGACCAACTATTCTACATGTTAAATACCCTTACAGAAAATGGATGTTATTCTATGTTATTGTTACAGGAGAAACAACTCTAATCGCCAATGCCGCTGCCGGGGACCAAACGTAGGCAACTAGCTTGCATGAAAGGCCAACACTCTACCACGTCACTATTATGCTGACGGTTTGGTGTTTTAAAACCCTTTCAACATTATTTATGTCATATCGAGACAGTGGAAGGATGATAATGAAAAGTTCTGTGCAAAGAAGTACCCTACAGTCTGGCATGCATGCCATATCTCACACTGTGAAATAAAATCTCACAGAATTGGCCCATCTGGAAGGCAATTTCCATAAAAATTTAAATCTTACAGAATTTTCAGAGCATTTTCCAACAGATTTTATGAAGAAATAAACATAAATCACACACTGTTGTGGTTTTCACAAGTTTTTACATGAAACAAAAAAGACTTAAGACTATAATGGGAGAGCTCAACAGTGATGTTTAAGAAAATCTCACAGAATTTTGTCAAATCAGCCTTAAAACTTTGCCTTATCTCACAGATTTAATCCACATCTTATGGCATGTATGCAGTCAAAAGCTGAATTCCGGGTTTTAAAACCGGGACCTTGTGATCGGTGAGCTAACCACTCGGCTATTAGTGCTGGGAATCGGAGAAGAAAATCACAATCGATTATCGGGAAAGTAAAACCGATTGATTATCGATTATACAATCGGATATTCCATCATTGGCATTAAATAATAACGCATTATAGCATATGCACTTTATGTTTCTACTCGTATATACTTTAACATGCAACAACGTATAATAAGATATAGGTTGTTTCAAGATAAAACAGATTCTAGTCTATGAATCTTTCATAATACTCTTAATTCTTAGGTCACATTATGTGACCTTTGGCCCACGTTATTAAGAATAGAATTTCAAATAATCGACAGTGAAAAAAATTATCGATAGTTACTGATAGTGGATTCATCTGATTAGTTTTCGATTATTTCGATTAATCAGCACAACACTATCAGCTATCCAGCCATCCCACCTCTAAAAGAGCTGGCTTGTATTGCAAGGCAGTACAATTTGGTCGTATACAGCATTCCTATTTACCCTCTGCAGAGGGTTTTTACCCCCAAAATTTGTCTTATACCGCTAAAATTAAAGAGTCTCTATATGCTGCTATACATTGGGGGTACAAAAATAACAAAACAGAGCAGATTTACCCCCAGTTTCAAAATGCAGTGGGAACCCTGATATATATATGGACATTTCACTACTACAAAGAGCCAAATAAAAATGTGTGTAGTGTAACCCTACCCCACGTAATTCTCTTGGTGAAATCTATCATGTTTTCATGTTTTCCTCAAAAACAAAAGCAGGTGGTACTGGGATAAAATATTTATACCAATATTCTGACAAGCAGGCTTTCAAGTACCCTCCAGTGAAAAAGTAGAGATAAAGTAGGGCTCAAAATTTTGAAAAAAGTAGGCATTTCAATCATGCAAAGTAGGGATAGTAAGGACTTTCTGAGTGTTTTCAGACGTAGAAAAAGATATTATAAGCAACAGTGTCTTCTCTGAACAAAAACACTGCATTACTATGGAAAGGAAATGCCAAATTAAATGTTCCAAAAAAGGATTTACAACAGAAGTAAAAATATTTTATAAACTTTTGCATCGCGGCTGCTCAAATAAAGTTGATCTGATTTTTACAACTCCAAGCAAGCGAGGTAAAAAATACATTTTTAGTCACTTCTTACAGTTTTGGACTAAAAAGTAAGGTATTATATTAGGGCATTTTCAGAAAAAAAAAGTAGAGAAAAGTTGGAGCACAAAAAAGTAGGGAAAAGTAGGACCCGCTTGAAAGGCCATGCAAAGTCCAAATACATTTGGTAATTGTGGTATAATTAAAAATAAAATAAAATGTAAAAAAATGAATCCCTACCTATCCTACCTATTTATTTCTCTAAGTCTAACATGTTTAAATACTCTAAACACACATATTTTTTATTTGGCCTAATCACCCACCAATTCAGTGTTGTCAGTTCAGATTCACAATAATGCAGTCAGATATAACTGAATTTGATTTCGGACCACGCTTCACTTCTGAATCCACTGCATGAATTGAGATGTATAACGTCCCAAGTCAACACTATTTCAGTCGTTTAGACATTGCCTCCAAATTTGTGAGACATTTACCCGATCCGATCACATGACTTCGGATCCTGCTTAGTAACTAGCAGCTCTGCCATGGAAGCTTAAGGCAGCTCATCTACTTCGCGGGCCTCGATAGGCGGGGGCCATGCTTACCGAATACCGAAAACTAGTGTATGCCGGTGACTTGCTTCAGGATTTTTCCTAAAGATGTTTGACCGTTTGTGCGTTTTTCTCTGTCTTAGTTTCTTTTTGGTCTTGCTAGTCTACACATTATGAAAACAAATAAAAAAAGAAATAAATAAAAAAAAAACAATTTACAAATCGGTCAAACACATTATTGTGTCGATTTTTTAAGAGCATCACGTGAAAAGAGCGTATAGTCTACGTGTTATCTGAAAATCTACATCAAAGTGTACCTTATGCACAAAAAGAATCCTGCCTAGCTTGTAAATAGACGGAGAATGGATAGAAATAAAATTCAAAGTGTAGCCAAAATTTTGTAGGCTGGCGTCATAAGTCTCGTGATTCACTAACTTGCAATTGGAATACTAGGCGTTATTGGCTGTTTTGTTGTTATTATCGGCACGGCCGCTGTGTAAATAGCCTCTGCCAAATCACGGAACGCTTATTGTTTTTCAGGATAAGCACCGGACTACCCAAGCGTTTGTTGGACCATCACATTTTTGGTCACACACATCACTGGCCACATAGTTAGTCTATAATAGTGCGTCTTCCGCGGTTCGAGGAACTGCTTCGTTGGACGCACTTATAAACGTCTGACTCCTAAACATTTGCTCATTAAAGTTAATTCGTCTGATATTAAAGCTCCTTTTGTGAACGTTCAGTTATCAATGATATAATTACATCTAAAATTTAAGTCAGACGACGCTACTTTAATTTTGGCATTGTTTTTTTACCGTTTCTTGACAATGATGTCACAAGTTTGCGTCATATGGAATACATTTGCTCGTATATTCCTCAGATAATGCGTTTCAGAATTCAGAGTAAACTATTTTGATCTCCCAGTGGTTGTTTCTGCTGGCCGTCCTTAGCCGCCACTTCTATTGCAGTTCTTGTTTTATTTGTATGTGGATTATTGCAAGTGTTCTGTTGTGTATTGTTGTTGTTTGTTCCCATTCTCTTCTGCTTTTGGTACCTCGGGATGGTTGAACTTCATGATGGTAGCCTTTCCAGGGTATCTGCATTTATATACATATGTATAGACAACATATTTATACACGTTCTGATCACGTGCAGCTCCTCATAATTTTATCTAAAATGGTGAACTAGGTCATTCACCAGAATTCTGAATAAATGAAACATTTCGTTTTATATAATAGGCACAGTAACAGAACATAGCCTGTCAATGACACGAAGAGGAAGATCAATAAAACCATGACAGATCATAATGCTAGAGTTTATAAGTGCATGTGTGTGTGCGTGCGCGCGTGTGTGTATATGTAGAAAAAGGGGCGCGGGGTTGGAGAACTTAATTTTGCGATGTACATTGGAAAGGTTTTTCGATGTTGAAAGCTTAAAGGTTAACCTGTTTAATTAAAAATACAATCATATGACATTTCAAAAAATAGTTTTTTAACTTTCATAGAAAATTCATTTTTTAGCCAATTTAAATCAAGAATTATCCTCAAATGATACAGCAGACTGCTAAAACTACGAATATATTGGGCGGAGAATGTAATAATGTCTAAAAAAAACTACGTTTTAATGTGAAACCAACAGTATTTCATTATGATTTAAACTATGTAGAAAATCACTTTTATCCTATAGTCATTTAAAAAAATCAATCGTATCTAAAATTGTGATAAAACACAACATGTTTCTAAATGATATAATCAAATATTGTTGGGCAATTAGTTTGATAAAATCCTTAATCCATCAAAACCTAAAACAATCAAGGAGAATGGTTATATTTTACATAAACAAACTCCATTCATGCAAAAACAACGTAATCAAATCAAACTATATAATAATGCATAATTCACTAGCGTTCTTGAGATCAAAGAACTATCAGAAAATAGCAAATAAGGAACAAACAAAAAGTGTACAGAGAAACATAGATACAAATGCTTGTTTAATGCAACACGGATATTGATCAGTACTGATGGTATTTGTGCTTGTTTGGATTTGTCGGTTTCCTCTTCCTCTTGGTGTCTGGGAAGGGCTGAGGTTTTCTCTTACCTTTTTTGTGATTGTGGCACTCCCTGGACTTTTCTCTTACCTTTCTTTTTACTACAGAGTGTCTTATACATAACTAGCTTTCATATGCCAACGAACAGCACTTCGGACAATATTACATTCACGCGCAGTGAAGACACAGATCAGCCTGTGCATCCGCACAATCTGATCAGTCTTCTCAAGGCACTCTGTGGTTACCTAAAGATTTAATGCGTGGTTATGGGGATTGCGAAGACTCTGATCGTTAGAGCTAAAATGAGATTCCGTTTACAACCTCTGTGGCACTAAATTAGGTATAGTTAAGCTCATATTGCAGGCCCATTTAGGGGTTAGTGTGGACTATGAATAGATATAAGGCGGCCCGGGCCCTCGGGAAAGAGCGCATTAGGTGTATCCCATAGTCTATGCTGTATTACGACCAAACATATACATTAAAATTCCAATGCCTCGAACACCGATGGCTCATTTACCGTGGCTAATTCGAACTCGTTTTTTAGTTCCAAAGAAATTCTTCCGGTAGCTCTAAAAATCAATAATGTGGGGATATTTTAGCGTAAATTTCATATTTTACTATTAAAATGTATGTTGTAGGTACTCGTTAGAATACTCGTTGAATCGCACTCAACTTGTCATTCCATTATTTTAAAGAAGATCGAAAATGCGTTTATAAATTATGCTCATTAGCCTACTGACCTGACACTATGATTATCTCTCAGTGACTCGAACTACAATGTACCCATGTTAGAAACATATTCCTATGGTCCACAAGATGTCCGAGCCCCTGACGTTCGACTGTATATAGCGTTATGCATGTATTACTAATTTTGTACAAATATACACCAGTGGCATAAAGTATTAAATGTTGCCCTTGGAAACAAGAACACAGAAAAAAAAAAAAAACGAAACTCGGAGACTCAGTTTTATCAAGTCTCTTTATATGCAGCGAAACGAAACTTTACCATATGCCGGGAGGTCATGTAAAAGTAAACATGTTCACAGACCAATCGTTGAATATTCCTAATCGCGATGACCGTAAGGTCGAGGATCGTTTTGTTCATCGGACATTCTCGCAAGAACGCAATCTGATGTCATGTGACCATGGGACAATATTTTTTATCGTAGTATTTTCATTCAAACACAAAAAAATGATGAATTATGCCTTTCAATCAGGTTTTTATTATCCTGAGATACAAACATAGAACAAATTTTCAAACCAATTTTGTGTAATTTCATTCTTTCCTATTTTTTCTCCACTTAAATATTGATTTTGATCCTTAAGACATTTACCTTGCTGCTCTGTCTCCTACCGTCTACTTTTGTTTACGTCTGTTGAATAAAAGTCATACGCGCCGGAAGTCAAGATTATTAGGTCAGACAAAAAAATATCGCGTTCTTTGTACATGGTAACTTAGACTTTCAGAGTGAATTTCATTACAAAAATGTATATTTGCTTCATAGGTTTTGAAGATGGGTGCGGAGAATGGCAAGCAACAGACATTCTGTGGGACCACGCTGGAAACAATGACATGCAAGAAAAATGACTAATTATGTGTATGAATAAACTAGGCATGAATTAGCAGATATTGCCTCAGATTATGCAATCCAGCTGGGTAAAAGATCAAAGGATAATCCCTTGAAAATTAAAGGGGGTGTTGAATTTCTTGGAAGATGGCCGGAGTTGTGTGTATTAAACCCGAGGAGTCTGGAACAAATCAAGGCATTTGGAACAAATCAAGGCACAGACGACATCTGAAACAATAGTTTAGAATTACTTTGAGGAGCTTGGGCACACAGTTGTGAGATATGGATTAGAATGGATTATCGCAGGACAACACACCACCTCAAGTTATTTCTGGAACTTTGATACATCTTTAAGTTCCACATCATAAAACTTAAACACTGTAACTGTTTTAGGCTGTGGTAGTGCCAGTGGAGTAGCTGTCCCGCCTTATATCGTGTTTGCGGGTAACCGTATGTTGTCTGACCTACTGCAAAGGCGTACTGCAGGAGCTGATGGTTGAACATCACTTCATGAAATTTGTCCCGTCCCATAAAGATCAGAAAATATTGTTATTACCGGATGTCCATAAATCCCCTGTATCCCATGACTTAGTAGAATGGGCAAATTCTCAAGGCATCATACTGTATATTCTCCCAGCTAATACAAGCCATATCGTCAATCTCTAGATTGTATCATGCCAAGGATCATTTCAAAGGATCTATAATTCTTTGTGTCACCAGTTCATGAGAGACACAGCAGGTATCATCACGCGTTACAATGTATGTGAATTTACATGTAAAGCATATACGAGCGTACCAGAGCACTGTCAGCAGAAAATCTTCAAGCTGCATTTTAAAGAACTGGAATTTTCCCTTTGAACAAGGATGCTGTGTCTAAAGAGTACTTGGCTTCAGCTGAAGTGTTTATACCTGAGAATATGATTATCAACAAAGTAAATGAAAATGACAGTTACAGTGACGCAACAGTTGAAGGGAGAGTTGTTGTTAAACTTTGTAAAACATGAGAATCTAACGTCAGTAACAAAGTGCAACGTGTACTTTTCTTCAATGACAAAGGGATAGAACTTAGGCGAGTGAGGGACCATGGAAAAGAACAAAACAAAACTAACAATGTGAAGAAAGTATCACAGAAGACGAAATTCAGTCAAAAAATCTCAGGAAAGATCGACTGAAAAAGAAATCAACAGAGAGAACAAACACATTGTTGCAGATTTGGTGAAAATTGGTTGAAGAATTAGACATATTTTAAATTGTTTTGTAATTATAAGCATGGGTACCGTCATTTAGAATAGTTAATTAGATATTAAAGATTTTTAAGAGACTACTAAAAGTTTGTTTGTTAAAGTAATATACTGGTTAATTGAGCTCGTTGATAGTATATAAGCTTATGAAGGCATTTGCAGGTATAGAACAACAAAACTGTATTGCAGATTTATCTTTAAGTGGTTATGATGTCAAATACACACAAAATTGACGACTTTTATTTGTGGCACATGCTTATTCAGGTACGGAAGCATTTTACTCCTCTTACCCTGTTTGGCTTTAAATGAAATGGTTTAGGAGATTCGCCTGTTCCTTTAATCCGTATATATCAATCCATTACTTTTCAGAGGTGGGATTTGAGATTAAGTATTCAGATTAATGATCGAGTTTAGTATATAGACTGTCAGTCTTTAGAAGAAATAGATTTAGACTTTAGTAGAAATTTTGCCTTTTAGAATCACGAAGGACCGATACAGTCTTATTTTTAATCTTTTAAATTTAGCCAAGTGTGATGCTAGGTTTGTCCGTTTAGTTCTTCTGTATGCCCTTTTATGTTTTTGTATATTTTTTTAGGCAAAAGGTAAGCCATGGTGGTTCTGATGGTCTTATCTTAATGATTTTATTTGGTATAAATCGTTGGCGAGAGAAATTGTATGCGTACTTACATTCTGGGCGAAAGTGTCTATGTCTTGTTCATGTAAAGAGGCCCAGTCAGTAGCAGCCACTTTCCTTCTTAAGAGACCATAGTTTCCTTGTTCATACTACCAAAATGAGATGTGTGTATGATTTTAGTTTAGTTGTGGAGAATTTAAATATTCCATATATTGGACAGTGGTATCGCACTTCTTTTGAAAAAAAAATGGATCAGTTACGCCGCTTAGAGTTAAATGCTCCTTATTACTGACCAGCAGGATATCCAGTAGAGAGGATGAATGCTCTGTATAATGCCTGGTTTGGTTTATATGCTGGAACAATCAATTCTGCGTATAGTCTGTGGGTTTGATAGATTAAAACTGAAGTCGCCAATTACAAGAGTATCATTTATGCCAGTGTCTGTTGCTAGATGTAAAGAATCTTCAATAGAGGTGCAGTATGTAGAGTACATCTAATAAAGCATGGGCCCTGAAAAAAGTAGAAGGTTCGAAACGATTCTAAGAAGCTGGTAAACGATGTTTTTGACATACTTCGTACGACCATGAAGGCTGAAAGAGTCCTTGAAGACAAAAGTAGGTCCATGCCACCTGACAGCAGTATTTTCAGAAACAAATAGAAGACAGATTGCCAATCTACTGTCTACAGTATGTTAAGAAGTATGCTAATGCCGATGACTTCAACGGAATCACAACCAATCAGTCCGAAGGCTTCAACTGGCTCTAATAAAAGACTTAAACAACTGGAAAGAAGGTCCAATTGACTATATATATATATATATCTATATATATATATATATATATATATATATATATATATATATATATATGTGTGTGTGTGTGTGTGTGTGTGTGTGTGTGTGTGTGTGTGTGTGTGTGTGTGTGTGTGTGTGAGTTTCCGATTCTTGCAGCAATGCTATCTGTCAGAAATACAAAGAGGGAAGGCTGCAATAGGACACTTCACTCTTATAAACTCAACTGCGGATCAGATCGTTTACATTGATGAGCTTGACGTTCAACCAGCAGCTGTCTTTGATGTAAAGGAAATAGTAAATTTCACCAGAAACAAAGACATCATCGACAATAACGAGGCAATGAAAGAAGAAGTCAATCTCACAGCAAGTGGAAAGGCAAAAGAAATAGTTGCTGCAAACAGAATATCGTTCGTTCCTCGCTTTGTATCGTTTGTTATTCATGATTTAGATGATATAAAGAAACAAAGGAAAGAGTTGAGAGGTAAGAAAAGCCAGGTCGAAAGCAACCATAGCCAGGGGATATTGATGTGGAATCAGAAAGCGGTAAAAACGTGAAAACACCCATAAAATGAGTTCGGCTAGACCATGAACATATAGAAATAGACAGTCTTGTCCACACACAACATTCCGACGAACATAACATGAGGAGAAGCATCGATGCTGTGAATGAAGACCTGTGGTCGGTAAACAAAGAAGAAAGTCACTTCAATCTTATCACAGAAGACAAGCTAAGACTTAATGGAATCTTTGACAGCGGATGGCTAAATGGCTCTATATTAGATGCCAGTCAATCTGTCTTGCGGCAGATGAGCACGGGATGCTGTCTGTTCTTTATGCTGCAAAGCCAGATTTCTAATCAGCTTCAGGACCTTTGTACAAATAGTTAATACCCATCTAAATGATGGGGTCTGCACTGGATTTGTTTCTCGATTTTTTACTGCGACGAAGGTGTTGTCAACTTGTATGACAGTGCAGGCGAACTTACAAGTCAATTGCCACTGAAATGGCAATTGCAAACACGATGTTTAGTCCGATGCCGAAAATATTTGTAAGTCTGAAATTTGCTGTACAAAGAATTATAAATGACTGTGGTGTTTACGCCACTGCAAATTTGGTGAGTATCCTCAATGGAATAAACCCTAGTGGCATTAGATATACTGTGTCTAAAATGAGAGATCACCTAAAAATATAACAGTTTTCCCACACAGAAAATTAACATTTGTAAAACAGCCTGTACTTAAAGTGACAGGAATTCCACAGTTTTGTACAGGCCGCATGCCGGATTCAGGCTTTATGTTTACATGTTCAAAGTGCCAAAAATGGTTCCATCTAAGTTGCCAAATATTACACAGTCAGTACGGAAAGTAAAAGTATCACAAAATATCAAATGTTTAGATTGCAGGTCTTAACATACAATCAAATAAAATTATAATAAAGCAATTACTTTGTTATTTCGTTGCTATGGACTATTTACGAGACAAACGTATGGACCAATTTATGGACCATAACTTACCATTGAATTGACCACGGACTGCTACGGGCTATTTACGGACCAAAACTGACGTCTTTTTACTGACCATATCTGACCATTTACGGACCATGGACTTTTCACGGTCAAACAACGACGTAGATCTGCCAATTACGGACCATTTACGGACCATAACTGACCACTCACAGATCCATTTTAGACTAATTAAGGACTTTTCACGGATGGTGGACTACCCCAGAGCAGTTAGCGGTTGCTTTTTAATATATTCTGCAATTAATACAACTATTTACGGACCACAGACACAGAAATTTTATTGGTCGATAAGTCCGTAAATGGTCCGTGTTATGTCAGCGGGCAATAAACCGAGTCTGCTGCTAGTTGACGTGTTTCCTGCCTCAAAAAGATTCATCATTTTAGAATGTATTTCCTGTCAGTTGATACATCATACTGTCTCAAATCATGATTTTGAAGACGACCCTGACCGTTCGTAGTCCTCAAATGTCCCGAAAACACCTTTTTTACTGAGTGACACAATTGTAGGGCTACGTTTGTACTTGCAGCTTAAGATGGTTGTTATCGCAGTCATTAGTCTTCATTATTATTCATTAGATTTGGAAAATAGTTAAGTTTATTATTGTTTATTATTGAGTAACGCACATCGAAACACCACAACGAACAATTATTCCGCTATAAACGTTACATGTTCTTTAACGTGATTACCATATAAATGTCCTTAAAATTGATTTCGTTTTATCGGGTTTGATCATAATTGTTCAACATTTTGAAAACGATTCGACATAATGTTACATTAGTTCTTGGAACTGTCATAATGGTTACTGGACACGCATTTCATATGAGCCGGGGTGCATCATTTCGTTGCCCGTCTTTGGGTCCTTCGTTACCAACAGAGTGCTCTATGGTGATCTGATCTGACTGCGCGGATCTACGTCTTCGCTGGACGCACTTCGCTGCAATCTTGTAGGAAATGCCGTTTCCCGGCTCATACTTATTGACGTTCAGACTGTACAAAGAAACCTGTAACGCCGTCTATCATCATGTTAATAATGTTTGTTAAACACAGTACCAACCGGAAACTATCTGTTCAAATGCAAATTAAGAATTGATACATTTGATAAACGGTTTCAGGAATAAAAGCGCATTCAGGAAGGTACTGACAGGTTCTTACACGGGAAAAATAAATACTCGTAGATTCTAAACGGAATGACTCTTGAGAGTATTGGGCGCACTAACAAAACTGAAAACAGCTGAAGTGTCAAGTTTTCTCGGCCAGACTAGGTAGTTCCGGGCAGTTAGGCCTCATCAGTGACCCGCATATAAATTTTCAAAAATAGGGCCAAGCTTCAATCAAATAAAAACTTAAGACTACGACCTTAAAATCCTGATCATAGTTAGTGTTGTGTGTGTTGTTTGTGTGTGGCGGGGGTGGGGGTTGGGGTGGTGGGGGGGGGGAGTGGGGTGGAGGGATGAAGACATGGTACTGGATATAATTTTGGATGAATATCTTCCGTAGCTGCTGTCTGTATACCAAATATAAATAGTATGATTTGAAAAGAAACTGAGTAAATTTGAAAAAAGCTGAGTAAATAAAAGATCTTGAGCACTTTGAGGTAAAACTTAATTATAAAATTTCTTAGTCCGTGACCTTGACCTGTAGGTTATAGTGCTGAATAAAATTTCGGAGCAATATCTATAATCATGCCAAATATAAAGTAACTCTATGCAACTTCGACGCAAAAGTTTAACACAAATTTCTAAGTCTGTGACCTTGACCTCTGGGTCATAAGCAGGGGTGGGAATGGTGCCGAATAAAATTTTGGATCAATATCATCAATCATGTCAAATACGAGGGTCGTGCAAAAAAGTTTTGTCACTAATAGGCTTCCTTTGTTTTATCCCAGGTATATTTTAAAATGCTTCACTGCACTTAAATAGTGTGTTGAATAGCTAACGATACCCGTTTATTTCGTGCAAATTGCTTTCCAACTGACCGAGTTATTTTAAATTGAAATAGATGCAGTCATATACACTGACCAATTTACTTGTTACATCGGAACATGGACCAGAAGACTGAAATTCGTAGCTATAATAAATGCCACATAAGGCTTAATATAGATTCAAAGCAGATATTTAATGAATTGTGTGGTATTTATGGACCTCAGACCATTTCAATGCGCACAGTTTTTAGGTGGGTTAAAGCTTTTAAAGCTGGGAATTTTTCTGTTGAAGATGATATCCGTCCTGGAAGGCCAAAAACCTCTGTTACCAAGGCTAACATCGCTGCTGTAAAAATTGTGGTCGAACAGGATGCGCGATTGTCTGTCAAAGATATAGCTAGTTGTATTGGCATATCAGAAGGCAGTTTGTAAACAATTCTGAAAAAACGTTTGGACCTGAGAAAGGTTTGCGCTAGGTGGGTACCTTATTTGCTCACTAAGGAGCAAAAGACACAACACCTTAAATGTGCCCGGGAACTTTTGAAAACATACAAAGGCTGTAATAGTCGGGTTATTTCTAACTTGCTAACAGGTGATGAAACCTGGGTGCACATGTTTGAGCCACAAAGAAGGGCTGATAATAAGCAATGGAAGCGAAAAGATCGAAAACACCCATGTATTGTCAAGAGAACCATAAGTTCGAAAAAGATGTACGCAATTTTCTTTAATTCAAGTGGTCCAGTCGTTCAAGTGCCTTGTCCATCTGGTCATGCAGGCCGAGTCTACAAGAATTCTGTACTGAAGAAAGTGAAAGAGTTTTACAATAAGAAACGACCAAGCAAAGGATGGTTAGGGGTCCATCTTTTACATGATAACGCATCCTCTCATAAGTGTGAGGTTGTTAAGTCTATTTTGGCTTCTAAAAAGGTGAAAGTTTTAAACCATCCACCTTGATCACCTGACCTGAGTCCCTGTGACTTCTTTTTATTTCCAAGGCTTAAGAAAATGCTTTCTGGAAATAAGTATACGTCTAGAAGTTCTCTTGGCAGCGCTATTTATCAGTGTCTCCAACAGATACCAAAAGAAGACTATTTATCTGCTTTTCGCGACTGGGTAAAAGTTTACAAAAATGTGTTTCAGTAAAGGGGGAATCCTTTGAAGGTTTGTAATAAAAATATGTTTGATAAAACGTAGCACCTCCAGGTCATAAGCAGAAGTGGGGATAGTGCCGAATAAAATTTTGGATCAATATCTATAAATTATGTAAATCCATAAACTGGTTTAGATATTAAGAGATCTTAAAAACTTTAACGCACAACTTTAACTTAAATTTCTAAGTCTCCAGGTTATAAGCAAGGGTGGCGGTGTGCAAAATAAAATTGTGGACCAATATCTATTATCAAACCAAATATACAGTAAATCCATGCCAGAATTTAGAAATAAAGAGATTTTAAAATTTTGACGCAAAACTTTAACATAAAATTTCTAAGTCCGTGACCTTGACCTATAGGTCATGGGCAGGGGTATGGATAGGGCAATTATGGATCTAAACGTCACTCACCCAAATGCTTCCTACCGGGTTTCAAGTCAACTGGCCTTTCGGTTCAGGAGAAGAAGCGAAAAATAGAGTTTCAAGATGGCCCTAACCATCTTGGATTTCTGATCGGAACTGTTTTAGCTGTTTTAATCTACAAGTCACCCCGATGCTTCCTACCAAGTTTCAAGTCCGTTGGCCTTTCGGTTCAGTAGAAGAAACGAAAAACAGAATTTCAAGAAGTAGATATTTTGATCTACAAGTCACCGAAATGCTTCCTACCGAGTTTCAAGCCAATCGGCCTTTCGGTTCAGGAGAAGAAGCGAAAATAGATTTTCAAGATGGCTGCCACGGCAGCCATCTTGGATTTCCGAACGGAACGGTTTAAGCTATTTTTGAACTACAAGCTACCCCGATGCTTCCTACCTAATTTTAAATAAATTGGCCTTTCGGTTCTGAAGAAGAATCGAAAAAAAAAAAAAAAAAAAAAAAAAACGAAACAAAGAAAAAAAGAAAAAAATGAAGAAGATTCTCAAGATGGCCATCATGGCGTATATATTGGAGTTATGATCGAATCGGTCTTAGCTATGTTTGATCTACAATTCACCCCGATGCTCCCTACCAAGTTTCGAGTGATTTGGGAGGAGCAGGCTTTTAATGCAAATTGTTGACGCTGCACGACAGACGAAGCACGAGGGACGGCGGACGAAGGACATTGGCCGATCACAATAGCTCACTGTCACGTCCCTGTTTTATCTTGAATATATTTTACATGTACATAGTATAAAAAGAAGTTTGTATCGATTTTTATTAACCAGGTAAGATTTATGCATTTGTAACTGGAGCGCTGATTATTATGATAGTTTTACTTTTTAAGCAAGTAGGTACACTTCAGCTTTCAAGTTACGGTATTACGGTAATCACGAGATAGTTATGCTGAGGGTGTATTTGATTATTCACGTCTATATACTTGAGCGGTTACCAGAACACTAAATATTCCGAGTGAACCTAGGTTTGGTGATCAATATCTTCACTATTCCGGGATTGATTTTCGTCTCAAGGCTATCTTTTGAAAGGGGAGACAATTTTCTGTCGTAATTTTGCAGTTTTGTAGCGTTCCGAGAGAAAAATGTTTTTTACTTCATAGTTTTAGCAGTTGCTGTGTGAAACTTTGCACCGTTCGGACAATCGAACAGGTTATTTTAAATCTTGACTATCACGGTATTCTTGTGAATATTATTTTTAGATCTTGAATTTCACGGATTACTTGTGGACACAATGTTTCAAAACGTTCCACATTACTATAAAAGTTCCCTGGTTGAATAGAACGATACACACAACAAATTCATTTCATCGAAGACTGATTATTGTCTTCCTTTTTCTAATCTTCATGTTGTGTTGTATCTGGGGAATCTGACCATGGTAAGTCAATAATTTATTTTAATTTTATTCTTGCAATATTCTTGCTCGTCTTTACCGCAGCTAAAAGTCGAGTAGGTAAATTTATTGCTTTACTACGTTGCGACACTATGTATCATTCGTACTTACAAACCCGGCATGATAAATAGATAGACCCTGATCAGATGTGTATACTTTGGTTATATGTGTAGACCCTGATCAGACGAATACGCCGTGTCGGGTGTGTAAACTATAAACCGAATAGTGAGGTTAAGTTTGATCGATTCTATGGATCCTGATCAGTCTGGTGAGTCTGATAGGTTCTGTAGACCCTGATCAGAATGCAATCATTAATATTTTTATTTGAATAAGATAAATGGATATTACATATTCTCATCTGACATGTACATACCAGACATATACGCTTAAATGTAAGACACAGTTAGGCGTTATGTTGTTATGTTAACCGCAGCACACACCGTACATATACCCGTAAAAGTACGCTACCGTTAGACGTTATGTTAACTGCATACACATTCATTAGTTAGCGCGATTTACACAAATAACAAAGACTGTATTCACCTTGAATACATATACAGAGGTCCTTTTTATTTTTAATCACAAGTCTGTTTACTAGAATATTTTACGGTGAAATGGCTCAAGCAGCGAGGAGTCATGTTTGAGGCTATGACGATGGCATGTTGATATTGTACCCAATGATTACGTGGGGACGATATGTGATCGTGTAATCATTGTGGTATAATGGCAGTTATAATTTATTTTAGCCTTTAGCGTTCTAAAGGGATTCTTACAGTGGAAGGCGCATGGGTTCTTCCTGTAAGAATGTGTAATCGTCGAGATGCCATTCCTCCGATTAGTTCATACGGAAGTCAGATATATTCTGACTGTGTGTCTGCCTGTGTTAGATTTTTTTACAATATTATATGTCATTAACAGCGTCCATGTGGTTTTAGGATCTGATTTTGCTATATAATAATCAATTGCAACGGACTTGTCGCATTTATAACATTTGGCGTACACACTCTGTATATCTAGTGGAAATTAATAAGGAAATATCTTGTCATGTTTGATATCGAGAGTTCTAGGACATGATACTTATTTTCAGGTCCAGTATCAGTATCCGTATCCGTTTATGTATCTGTTTCACCACTGTTATCGTCACTATGATTGACCATCAAATGTTTTCCGCCAAGTTTTGTTCAAAGTTCTATAGGTACAAGTGTTAGTGATAACCGGAAATATCATGGAGGATACATCCGTGGACAGTTACGTAATAACTTCAAATTTATATTATATTTAATTATGGAAATATAATTAATTATAAATAGTTTTTTCAGATTATGAAGTTTAACAGTACCTGTGGATTATGGAAGCTTCGGAACATAGAAATTGGAACATGGAAATTTGAACTTTAATTATAGTTTGTTTTTTTTTTGTTTTTTTGTTTTTTTTGTTTTTTTTTTTTAACTTTTTAAATACATGCTTGTTTTTATTTTACAAAGTGTTGTGTTTATCCTCTGATTGCTTGTGATTGCATCTAGTCCATCGTCACCGTGCCCAACGCTCGTCCGATCACGTGACACTCACTTTGTGCTCAGGTGAGGTAAAAAGCAAACAAAAAAATTTCTTTATGACTCCTATAGACGTTTATTTCAATATCATAGTTGGTTCCGACTCGCCACGTTTTTCTGCACTGAAAAATAAGTTAATAAGTTACAGAAATTTTATTATAGATGTTTATTTGGCATGGTTAACATTAGTCCACTTTTTCTACTCTGAGAGTAATTTTTAAAACTCTTCATGATGGATCATGTTTAAAACTCTAAAACAAACAATAAAAATCAACAGAAATTCGTCTGCGACATGACACACACACACACACACACACACACACACACACACACACACACACACACACACACTCATGCTCTTTCCACAGGGTCTTCCGTTTTGATTTTCTGCACGCCAATTTTGTTCTGAAAAATATCCATTTTTAGAAGTCACCCTTAAAAGTGTATTGAAACCCCTTGAGTACTGCATTACGATTAAATATTAACCCAATTATGCTGAGTGAACTCTTCTACATTAACCATTTGGACCGGTTCATGTTCAGTATAAGGACTGTCTGATTAGTTTTTATCGTTACCATGTTTTTGCAATTCCTATGCTAAATGCAAACAGTGTAGACCCTGGTCAAATGCCGCGTTTTGTTGGGTCTCGTCTGGACCTACACTGTTTGCCAGTCTTATGGGAGGCTACACTTAAATGGGTTAATCGTTTATTCCCTGAGATTCTGACGTAATTTGGGGACATTTATTGTGCAAATAAGGTCGTAAGTACAATTTAAACATTTATGGTAAATGACCCATAAAATGGATACTGCCAAACGCGGCGTCTGATCAGGGTCTACATTGCATTAAAGACAAGAATTGCTATAAAATAGGGTACCAATAAGGACTAACCAGACACTATTGATATTGAAATGAACCGGTCCAAAGGGTTAATACAGAAGAGTCCACTCGGTATAAATGAATTAAATAAAAAATGTGGCAAAATGCGCAGATCATTGTTGAGGCATCCAACGATCATATCAAGATTAACACTATTTACAACTGTATATGTGTGTCTGTTATATACTGAGGATAATTATTAAATTTGACCGAGACCAAACACGAGTAAGATTGCAGTTCCTTTGCTTCCGTGCATATTGTATTGGTATAATACCAATTCCTAACATTTGCAAAAATTAGCAAGCGCATAAGAAAAGACTACTTGTCACATAGGCGACCAGCAAAGGCTCAGGCGACCTATATGTGCAGTCTCGCTAGAGCTTTTGCTGTTCGCAGACATGTGGCAGAGACCTCGAGGACGCTTCATGTATGTATCCTAAATAAGGGACTGCGCATTTGAATAACCACATACCAGAAAACCAAAAGGTCCCTTTTTCGTGTGCCGGCTCAATTATTCTTCTCCGGCACATTGTATTACGAAAACTTGTTTATTTGAACGTCACAACATTAACATGACTTGAATATTATAGACTGTCTTCCTGACGCCAATGTCACTGTTACATTTTGAAGTAATGTCAGCGGAAATTGCATTTAATCCTAACAATAAAAATGCTAATTTGCTCGGTTTTATAGAGAGTTCTGCAATAAATAAAGCAACATCATTAACGACTGTCCTGATGCCAAGTTCTTATGTTAATATACTATATTTCTAAATAGTTAAATGTCACAATTTAGTCTGGTGTCTCCAAGAGGACACTAAAACCTATCAAGCAGAAGACACCTCAATCTCCAAAACTCAAGGTCATTTACCTCAGTCTATTTCAGCCCATTTGCATAACCTTATATCAGGATTAATGATTTATGGATGTTGGTAGTTTCAGTTTGACTCTAACACAATAAATATGAACCAGGGAACAGCGTTGTCTACAAGATCGCATTTCACTAAGCAATGACTCAGATCAGACTGCGTGTTTGTACAGGCTGATCTGAATCATTGCTTTGCGCTCTATGGGCAGCCAAACATCTAAGCTTTCTTTAGACAGACGGCAAAGATTCTGCTTGTGCAGGTGCGCAGGCTGATTTGAGTCTTCACCGTGCTCACATGCCTTCTTGTATGGATATGCTGTGCCCTGGCTCATATACGCATATACCAAACTTTTCGGAAAGGGAAATCCTTTGGAACTACAGAACAAAACATACACGTTTTTGACTGTATTGTTTTCATAAGGGATAGTGGAAAACTGAAATATATATATATATATATCTCATATCCCGCCCGTCTCCAATATAACAGGCGTGTACCATGTAACAACCGAAGTGCAATTTTGTCCTTAAAATGTGGTTTGCCATGCGGACAGGCACCAAGCGATGGAAAATGATACGCCAATCAAAAATGATACCCGGTATAATTTTTCGTATATTACGTACGAATAATGATAACCGGTATCATTTGGTTTTCATTTTTATTCGAAAACAAAATGATACCGGGTTTCTATAATTGCAATTTTTGAATGCCAGTAGCTATGAAAAATATCAACAGGAAAACGTCTTCATAAATGGATAGACCAATTTGTCTTTTGTTCCTAAAATGCCTGCTGGCTGCCTCGTTTTCTCATCCAGTTTGTGACTTCCTGCAACAAATTGGAGACAGTGACTAGGCCTTAGGATTACAATAAGATCTGAAAGATACGGTCCTCCTTAACTTGAGAATTTCTCCAAATCTGACTCAGTATTTTTTATGTTCTCCTGAAATATGTTGTGAGGTAACAAATAACACCACCCCAGGGAATTGTGCAGACATATGTGCGGAGATGAGCAGGTTAATCAGAATCTTTTCCGTTGAAACCTTGCTTTAATGACATAAACAGGTTTCTTCACGTCACGGGTCCAATCACTTGGCATTTAATGATTTGAATTATATTTAAAACAATGAACATAAACTGAAAATACCTGTTGTTTTTACTCATGAGGACTCTTCAATTACTTTACAGATCCATAAACCTTAACTTGACTGTTTTCAAAATCAACAGATCACTCACAGCCTATATCGAGGTAAGAAACGTCTAATTTGTAGCAAGAGCAACGTCTTACTCAAAATGGCGGAGAGTATACAAACCTGGAGGTAGGTTCTGACTATACAGTCTATAGCCACCATTTATAAAAAGAAAACAAGTGAGAAAGTCGGCAGGAATATTAGGAACAATACAATAAGCTGTTTCCATGTATGTTGATGTTTTCGTGTTGGTATCATTTTTCGTGGCTACTGGTATGCGAAAAAGTCAATTGAAAACCCGGTATCATCCTCGTACGTGATGTAAATCTTCAGGTAGGTTTTACAAGCATTGCAGAAATGCAGAATTCAATCTTTAAAATCTACCTGAAGACATAATATGTCATAAATCAGCCCATGTTAAAATATTTGTGTTTGTCCCTCGAAATGATGAAATTCCGTGCCATTGGTCGGATATATACAAATGTTCCCGGGAAACGCCAGTCGCAGGCGAGTCACAGGCGGTACAACCACAGGCGAAGCTCTTAGAAAATGTTTTTATATAACTGTCCACTGTTTCTTAGTTGTCATTGTTTTCTTTGTTTGAAACTTAAATCGCTAATCAAAACTGCAGCACACGACACTTTGATTTCTTTTTTTGTATTTTTCATACAAAATAAGGCTTGGCCTTAATGTCAGTCGCCTCCTAGACTGACAGTTCGTATGAAATGTCGTCATATTTTCTCTGAACAATGAAAATAAAAAAATAAAAATGCTACAACTTTGCTCAGTTAGCATTGGTATGTAGAAAAGTAAGAATGGAATCAAACCTGTCTCCCTTCTAAACAAGGTGAAAGAATCACCAAGTGCACGAGGGTCCTGCAAAAAGTTTTGTCACTGGGTTCGGATTACTTCAGTGCTACGTTTTATCAAACATATTTTTATTACAAATCTTTAAAGTATTCCCCCTTTACTGAAACACATTTTTGTAACCTTTTTACCGAGTCGCGAAAAGCAGATAAATAGTCTTCTTTTGGTATCTGTTGGAGACACTGATAAATAGCGCTGCCAAAGAGAACTTCTAGACGTATACTTATTTCCAGAAAGCATTTTCTTAAGCCTTGGAAATAAAAAGAAGTCACAGGGACTCAGGTCAGGTAAATAAGGTGGATAGTTTAAAACTTTCACCTTTTCAGAAGCCAAAAAAGACTTAACAACCTCACACTTATGAGAGGATGCGTTGTCATGTAAAAGGTGGACTCCTAACCATCCTTTGCTTGGTCGTTTCTTATTGTAACAAGTAAATTGGTCAGTGTATGTGACTGCATCTATTTCAATTTGAAATAACTCGGTCAGTTGGAAAGCAACTTGCACGAAATAAACGGGTATCGTTAGCTATTCAACACACCATTCAAGTGCAGTGAAGCATTTTAAAATATACCTGGGATAGAACTAAAGAAGCCTATTAGTGACAGAACCTTTTGCATGACCCTCGTATAATTCACATTAAAACCTGTATCATAATGATATGACACACTACGTAAGGAAAATTGATTCCTAATTCCGCCTGCGCATCTGGTCTTTTTCTGTTCGACATTATAATCTACAGGATCTAAGGATTTTGTAAGCGGGCAACGGTGGCGCCCAGTAAGGGTTGTACTTAAATCTATATTTGATTGTCTGACTGATAATGTTATGATATAGATTAAACTAGGCCTCATCAGACTGTAACCATGTGCTGGCTCAACTGTGTCTTCTTTGTCCACACATACGTAAATGACCATTTTCCCAGGTTCTCTCACAAATGTTTTGTTGATAACGTCGTAAAGGCAAAAAGTAACCACCGTATTCATTCAATCAATATAAAACAATCAACTTTAATCAAAGACAGTTTTATTACTGTTACTTTTTTATCCCCTTTGCGTCGTTTATGCTTGTTTATGCGAGACAAAAACATTAACACTTTCAGCCCTACAGACCAATACGATTTTTGGAAAATGTAAATCCTCATCAGGATGTACACTGTTTGCCATGTTTTTATTTTTGAATGAGACCCCTATTTAAAGTAATGGTTCTGACCAGATTAAAAGATGGAAGAGTCCACTTCAGAAACTCGGGGATGAAAAGGTTAAAGTCCATCTTGACTATGCAAGCATCTTACTTTCGAAAGGAAGGGAATTGAGTTTTCGGTAGACTCGGGCCATTTTGGTTCATATACGTAAGAAAGGTATATTGATTTTCCAAAGCCTTAAATCTAAACTTATCCATCGATGAATGTTTGGCAAATCGAATGTTTTAGATGTGACGGAAAAATCATATAGAAGCCCTTTGGCAGATGCTCCTTGGAGGAGAGGTTTGAGATAGGGAGTTCGCGAATAATAAGCAAATATAATATAATATGTAAACATATTCCTGTGAATAATCATCTGGGTTTTTATGCTTCAGACAAAGCGGTTTACACGTCTCTGCCTTGAATTCATTTACAATATAGCCTTAATATGTTTGTTGTCATGAGACTGTAGCTTAAGTGATTGAAAATTGGCAAAATCGCTGTCGACACCGCTTTTACATCAGAATAACGTTGCACGACATTTTTCCCCTATTTTTAATCAAACAAATATTGAATCTAAACCGTTACAAGGCCTAGTTACCGTGCCAATCAAAACTGTGCAATGTAAATCAGTTTGTTGCATCACTCTTTTGAAAGGAAACAAGAAAATTGATGTTTTAAAAGTATAAACACACTAATCTTAAAATTCAGCCATGATCACCAAAACCTTATCAAGTCTTAGACACATCACAATATTGACACATATAATGCTGTCTCCTTTAATAAATGATAACATTCTTATGCTTTACATGAAGTAAGACAGCGATATCATCCAGTGCAATGTAAAATCTGAATTTCAATTGTAAATAAGCCGGGGCATAGCATTTTCTACGATAGCACGTGCCCCTTCCGCCCCCGCCCCCCGCCCCGCCCCCACCGCCGAAGTCAGATCAGCCTGCACATCCGCGCAGTCTGATCAGAGTCTTGACGCTTGGCTCCTGGGCTAGGCATAGTGCCCTGCGATGACTGATCAGACTGCAAGAATGCATAGGCTGATCTGAGTCTTCGCCGAGCGCAAATGCAATATTATAGAAAGTGCTGTGTCCCGGCGCAAATGACACTCTTTGCAGGTTTGATAAGCTGCCCACTGGCTCTAGAAACCAATGTGTTACCGTAACATCTGCATGGGTATCTAGTCGGCAGCATTTTCCCTCCTGGTAGTTCACAATTAATAACGCCACAAGTTTAAGCTTTTCGAAAAAAGCTTGCTATCTTTTAAGTCCTTTTTTTCAATGCAGTGAATTTTGGGGGCTTGGAACATTTAGAGCTGTCAAGGCCAGCCCAGCCCAGCCCAACTCATCAAATTTAGTAAAATGATATCTGATTTTCAGTTCTGTCTCTGTGAGAGTGATTTTAGACTCAACGCTGCCATTCAAGGGTTTTAGACAGCCTTAGTCCATATTGTCTAATGACGGGTCAGTTGGTGCTAAAACGGAAATAAATAGAAAACAAATACCATGTAAATGAGCCTTTTTATTAATAAACTATCGAACAAAATAAATAAATAAATAAATAAATAAATAAATAAAGTACCAAACTAAAAAAGGTTTGCACTTGGATTTGTTTCCTTCGCCACTATTTTCGTCAATTTTATTTTCGGTGGTTCAGTAATTTGACAGCCAAGTGGCGTGGTCTAGTCGAGCCAAAACTGACACCGCACACGTTTTCCGCGAGGAAAAAACACAGCTACGTGTTGACAATAAGCGGTCCGGGTTAACGGTATTTGAGCATGAATAGGTAGCTTTTGTCAGCTCTTAATTGTGAATATTTATCGGTGATTTTTTCGCCACTTGTTTTTGCCAAATTAAGATATTGTGCACCAAACGCGCCAAATTTATTTATTTTCGCAATGGCGATAATGGCTACCGCTAGCGCGAACCCTAACTAAAACACTAAAAAAATCTGAATCTTGTTTTCTTGCGAAAGTTTTAATCCTCCACTTAAACCAGCTATGCAGCAATGCACGGCCTAATATCACATGCGCACGTGGATGCGTGGCTAACGCGGATGCACTTGAATGGTAAACTAGGATGTCTTCCGGTGTCCTGGGGTAATCAGACTAACATGATATTGCTACAGAATAAAAAATGAGGTTTTTCACAACTTCAATTCACAAAAAATTCGGCAAACAACCCAGTTTAGATATAAAGCGCTCACTAAAGTGCAACGTGTCAAAACAACAGTAGAGTAATTTCGTTCTGTTTTTAATAAACGCTTGTTTCGAATGCATTTTTGAAAAGAGAAGGTTCTGCAATTTAACCGGAAACAAGTTCGTTTTTCCCACAACGTGGTTTTCTCCATAAGTTAGCGTGAGGTAACCATACAAGCATGCAGTTACTTCATGCGGGAGTGAGCGAAAAAGAAACGTTTTAACTTATACTGGAAAGCGCATCCCAGATTTGCGGCGCATCTGAGCAGTTCCATAATACAGTCGACTCTCGTTATCTCGAATTCCAAGGGACTCACTGAAACACTTCGAGATATCCGTACCTCGACATATCAGAGTTGAGAGATTGAGGAAAACAATAAATTGAACAACCACATTTAACAAATAAATATGTACTTTGACTCCTGAAGTTAGCAATATATATACAAAATAATGTGGAAAAGAGGAGGAATTGCTCCTGAGGAGCAATTTCTCTTTTCCACATTATTTTGTTACCTGTTGTCATAGTTTCATGTTAAACCAGGGACCAGATTTTCACTTCGAGATAAGCGGTAATTCGAAATAAGCTAGTTCGAGATAACGAGGTTCGACTGTATATACAATGTTTACTGGACAAATTTTGCAGGCTTAGAAATTGCTTTTGGCCAACAGGAATGTATGTAACTGTCATTACGAAAACACACCTATTCAAATATATAGAAAATTTTTCCTCCAAAAATTTAAAATTTTCAGATAAAAAACTATGATATTTTTTCATATTTCTGCCCAAAACATAGATTGTGGTTTCTCATTAGAACCGCCTCAGTGAGGCGGTTCTAACGAGTACCCATAATCTATGTTTTGAACAGAAATAAGAAAAATAACTTATACCCCTGCAAACCCCAGTTTTACTGTATAAAAGGGGTTTAAGGGGGTCAAAAATATATAGGCATGTTTTCGTGATGAAATTCGTAAACATGTCTAAGCGATAGTGTAAAACAGGATTTGACATTTTAATGTCATTATCTTTATTGGAGACCATCTGCATGAAATGTCGCAGCCTATCCAGCTAACAAAACAACGTTGTGAAAACGTTGGCGCAAAGTTGTATTTTGGTTGTGAAAACGTTGCGATTTAGCGTTTAGATGAGGTTTACTGGGAAGTTTTCTCAATGTTTGCAAAACGTTTTATACAACGTTGTAAAAAGCCTTCCTACAACCTTTCCAAAACCTCTTTACAACCTTTAAAAAACCTTTACTGAGCCGCAAAGAGGATCTCAATTATGATTCAGATGCTATACTTTTATTAGTATATATAAAATATGCGTAAAACCTTTCCCTGCTTTTAACTTAAACTTCTTCCCCTTTTGGTATTTAAGGCAGGGCTTGGGATCTGATTGTATCAATTCCTGTCGTTGCTTTTCCTATTATTTCGCATATACCCCGTTGATCGATGTTTTTTACAAATTCTTTAGTTCTTGCATACAGCACTGCTTACTTTAATATTTCTGTCACGACAAAACCGTTTATTCATATTTGTTTATAAAGCTTTTGAATTAACCAAAAAATGAGCTCATGAGGATCTTTTATAAAATTAAATCCACCTCTCCCAAACTAACCTGCATGAGGATCGACCAAGTCCTAGAATGCAAGCATCTGAACATGTAACCGAAACTTTCATTAATTATTGTTTCAGTTTCATGTCCAGATGTTGAGTAAAGCAGAGGTGACTAAACCATTAAGAAAAGACATCAGCCAGTTCATCTTTTAGGATAAAAAACATTCATGCCAATTCATTCAACAAATTTGCTGTTCTGTGTTTGTTCAGTCAGTGTTATTATTTCAGATGAAAAATTCCCGTCATTCTTCAGAATAAGAAGACCGAGATTGCAAATGATTAGTGATAAAAGTAATAAATGGTATTACTTCAATGTTTCAGAAACGTCGTCCAAACGTTGGTGTCTGACAAAACAATTTGGACATTACTTTTAAGTAACAGCGGACAGTATGTTCACATAAAGTTTACAAGCTATTCAGTTGCAACAGAATTAACATAATTTACCAAGCATATGTCTGTCTAAGTATTATCGCCATGCACATTGCCGTTCAGAATTTCTGAACCACGAAAACACATTTCAGAAGCATATTTCAAGCAAAATATGCGGTAAACCCGTCATTATTTAAGACATAAAAGTAAAATGATTATAGTTGCTTGATTTAAAGATTACCTTTAGTGTTTTTGATGAATTAAGAGTAGAAAAAAAAAACACACTAAAATTATACAAGCGCTTCGAATTTTCTTTGTTTCGCAGAATTACAACGTGGCGGAAAAGACAGTGCAAGGAGTTGATTGATCAAAGTTTCGTATAAATTATTTATGATATTTCTTCAAGTAAATATTTGATAAATACAACAGTTTGAATATGCAATTATCAACAAAAAAGTAATCACTCTCCTTGACAAAATTTTGCCAAAAAACGCTCAAAATCGATATACGAAACTGCGCACATAAGTCCACGTTACAGGGTGTAATGAAACGTTCTTTCAAGACGTTACGTTTCAGTGAGTGACCATGACCTTATTCCAACCATTTAAAATTGCAAAATATGCATAATACCAGTTCGAATTGGAGAGCATGCTAGAAATATATGTTTCGGTATGTTGACAATCGAACGTTCAAACAACGTTTGCTTATGTTTGGTTTCAACATAACTTTTCTCGTTTCTAGTAGATCTACGTATTGCTAACATCATGGTAACACTTACGCAACGTTGGGTTGTAATCAAACTTTCATACAACCAAATGAAAACGTTATGATAAGGTTTTCTGTTTGCGGAGTATTTTCTGGAAACAGTAAGAAAAATAGCATCAATTTATCGTCTGCTGACTTAGCCAAGAGAGTGGTAAACGTTTTATAAAACGGTCTGGCAATAATCGATAAAAGATCTTAACCCTTGTCCTGCTGAACCCGAATATGCACTGCCTTTGCAAATAGTTTAGATCCAGATCAGTTTGCTAACGAAGAAGCCGACTGATCTGGATCTTCACATACGTGAATTGGTATCAACAATCTGGATCAAGTAATCTGATTGCTGAAAACTGGAAGTTCGGTGGCATCTTAATTTATTCAGCATGACAAGGGTTAACACCTGCAAGATAACTTGCTACCGGCTTTCTTTCGCGCTCAACAATAGTTAAATACCGTACCGGGTACCAGTAGAAAACGGTGCTGGCGGTGCTTAGGCACATGTTTCGAACCCGATCAATTTTTTAACAGCATCTTTCACGAAAGATGGCAATCATTGCCATTTAAAAGCAACGGAGCAATGCTTGAATATAACGGGTTGATAAGCCTCTTACTTATATTGCCTGGTGTACTGAAAGAGTTAATTAATAAACATTATAACTCGATGAATGTTAACTGTCGTGTCAAAGGTTGGACGAGTTAATCCGAAATCCGGTTTTTAGGTAAGCATGACCAAAAATACTATCTCGGGTATTTTCAGACTTATCCGAGAAGCATTCGGCGAAAAGGCCTCGAGAAAAGCAAATATACTCAAAGGCAACAAAAAGTATACAGTTTCGAGTTTTGAGTACCTGCTCATGTGCTCCTTTTTCGTTAAAATACTTTCATGGCCATTTTTTGTCAAACGTCTGTCTTTGAAAGCCACAAAGGTAATTCTTTCGTAGTCATACATTATTGAGTTATAAGCCCTTAGTTAAAAACAATACTTCCAGTCATAACTCGTTTTGTATGAAATAAATATCAGTTTCCTTTTCATAAATGTCTTGCACAGATATCTATGAGTAAAACCACAACGTTATTTAATTCGAAATTCCCATCACATGACATCAAGTTCAATTGTAATTCTTCCCGTCTCAAATTATCTCCCTTTGAATGAAAAATATAGGGAATTTAAAGGGTCTTTATCTGAAGTCAAATTGATCGTTTTCACTTGAATTTTTCGGAAATATATTGCTTGGCTTAGCCTCCTTTTACTACTTACAGATGAAATCCCCAAAAAACATTTATTTAACAGAACGATGTCAATTAACGTCCCATAGAAATTCAGTGCATTCCTTCAGATGAGGAACGAAAATGTCAAAAACGTCATGTTCTTAGTAAAAAAAATGACAGTGTACTCTGTTACGCATTTGAAGTTGAAACATGTCCTTATAGCATTTTATCCTTCTATCGACTGAATGCTATACAAATGCATAAATGTAAGTTCCTTTGTCCAAAATGCACTTTTAAAGGGAAGCTACTCATACGCAACTGTTGATTTAGACCCCTTATTCGTTTCTGTAAATGCCATTTCCTTGCTGTTTCATAGAACATCCTAAAAAAATTGTTGCAAATTATGCGTAAATGATTGTTCTTAACTATGATATCAACGATTTATGAACATATGTAAAAGTCAGGTGACGAATAGAAAAATAGTTACCTGTATACTTATTTGTGCCTTTATATACAAAATAGTCTGTAAAAGCGGACGGCTTGGTGTAGTGGACAGCAATAGAAAGAACTCCGACTAACTGGCACTTACTGTATTTACCCGAAGTCTGAGCAAACAGTGTGGACCCAGGGCAGAACGCGGAGTGATTAGAGTCGTTACTGAATGTCTCTCATCTGGCAATGTTTTGGGGCAAGTATGGTAAGGTGTCAGAATATTTCAGGTAAACATCATATTTTTTCTCTCTTCTTTTATTTTTATTTTTTTTCAATAAACAACAAGATATTACGTCGTTATCACAACACTTTATCATCATTTAATCTGATCACGACCTTTGTCGTAAAGACTTTTTTTTTGTAATAACGTTTAGCATGTTGACAAAACATTTCAGCAGACAACATTTTGAAATATTTTCCTTATTTTCCCCAGAAAATAGAATTCAACATTTCACGCAAACTGTCTCCTTGATAGAATCCTAATTTCTGGGAAAAAAATTAAAAAAAAAAATCACATTAATTTGTCGACTGCTGAATCTATCCATAGCGTCGTAGTGTTAAAACAGCAAAAGAATTTTCACATCGCGGCGATTAGATGAAAAAAGAAAGGAAAAAAAAAACAAAAAAAAAAAACGCACAGATGTTAAATATTTTTATGAGTAAAAAAGGGACTGTTACAGGGTTCGAACCTCCGACCGTCGGTCTACTTTGTGACTTTATAGACAACAGATATGATCCAATACACTTGCAAGAAACCGCTATCAATATATAAACTACTCAATCAAATGGATATGGTGAAACGGAAAGTACCAAATGGCATTATTTATACCCGTAACAACTTGCTTCACCTTGACCTGGACTATTCCAATATTAAAAGTACATTGACCGATAGTAAACACCCCTGTTCACACTACAGGTTCTTTGTTATGAGTGAAAACTATGTACTAACTTTCTTCAAAACTTTTTTTTTTTTAACCCGGTGTAAATGTCTTGTTCCTTAATTGTTTACACTACAATAGGTGTGGTTGATAATGTTTCCCTTACTGTTCCAGCAATCTAGTAGCACTGAGTTTTTTACTGCAAAGAGATAATCTCATTTTAAGTATACAACATTACTCTTCAGGTTCTGGATTTTACTGTCTGTCTGCATTAAGAGGAGTGGATACCCTTTGTAATTGTTTCGCCATTTTAGCATATGGGACAACTTTTATGACTTTCTATTCGCTTTGCTGCACACGAGACTCCCAAAGGGAGCACATTCTTTCCTTTTAGAGAAGATTCCGTATCATATGGGAGACAAAATAATTTTGACTGCAATGCCTTTTCTGAAAGTGTATAGATTCTGCTTAACTCTTTTATGCCTTGCGTCCCAGAAACGGGACATTGGCAAACAGTGCATGCCCAGATCAGACGCCCCAGAACGCGGCGTCTGATCAGGGTCTACATGGTTTGCATTAACTTAAGCAATTTCCATAAAACATGGTAATAATAAAAATTAAACAGACACTCGTTCAGTTGGAAATGGACCAGACCAAACAGCTCAGGTAGAGGAGTTCACTCGACAGGAATGGGTTAAGGTCTATTGTTGAGGTCCTAAATGATTAAATTCAGGACATATGGAGTAGTTTAACACCGGTGATGCTCACATGAACCATTAAGTTTGCTTTATATTTTGGTCCAATTTAATTTCCTTTTACAACGTCTTTTTTGATGATTGTATGTAAATAAACGGTTTATGTTTCTTCTGGTCTTACGTATAACAACGATGGTTTGTTGCTATATTCTAATGGATATCACTCCAAAACAACTGGATGTAAAGCTATTAACAACTAAGTGGACGGTAGTTTGTCTTTAATAGCAACGTTATGTTCAACGCAACGCTGTTCGATTTTTGTATACAATTTTTAGGTCACCAGCTGAACTATTATGATCAATATTCGTCCATTGTTCTACCATCGTCCGTCCGTCATGGTTCACACAATTTTACGATTTCTCCAAGCCATTGAAGAGATGCAATTTAAAACTTATTAGTTAAAAAGGTTGTCTTGTGTTGGGAATTCAACGACGAAGAATTTATGCCTATCAGCTTTAATGTTTGGCTGCCATGGCAACTGAAATGTTCCATAGGCTGAACTCATTCAAAACACTTCTTCTTAGGAACCACTTTGACAGTTTTAATCAAATTACGTAGGGAGAATGTTTGGGTAAATGTTAAATTACGAAAATGATCCGAATCAGCCTTAAAACTGTTGCCAAGGCCATATATGACAAAACATTCATACAACTTGTCCGAAAATGCAAGGAAAATGCACAATAAAAATAGCTTGCGAAAACTGTTGAAAATCGGGCATCCAAGATGGTCGCCATGCAAGAATGACCCTGCCCCGTCGCTGTGTATCTCAGCAAGAAAGTAAAACAAAAATGCAACAGTTCCGCACATGAGGAATTGAAGCAAACTTGATGAATGTTTACAGGAAATAAGGCTTTCTTGATTACCTGTCCCTGGTCAACATAATCTCATGCCAATAAATAAACAAAGTTTTATGTTATCAGCGTTACAATGAGCATAAAAATCCCAGGGCACTCGTGTACCACCCATCCTGTGGATAAACACGTACGTATATAAATGGAAACTTGCATGATTTAGTCTAGGTTTAAAGTAGTACGACTGATCTTTATTTATGCATTTTAAGAGATTAAAATGTGTACCTGGATGAGTAGAACTTTTACCTCTGCTTACTTACAACAATTTATAGCCTATATGCATGAAGAAATTGTATCAAAAGCAATTTGAAGTCATGTTACTGACGTTTTGCTAGAATACCTTGAGAGCCAAGAGCTATTCCGATTTTCCGTCAGCTTTTGTTTCATAAGATGCTCAGGTGAGCGATTCAGGCCCATATTGCCTCTTGTTCACACGCATAACAGTTGTTAACCATATCAGCATGTAATTGTCCTAGATTTACAATTATAGAAACGCAAACATCAACCAATTATAATTTTAAAGTGTGTTGCACCACGGAAATAGGAATCTTAGGGTCATTTGCGGACAGCGCAGCCACACAGTCTGATGATGGCCTCGCTATCCGCTAACGAAATATTTGGATACTGTTGAAATACCAATGTATAGAAAATGTCCTTCGCTGGTTGGGCTAGACCAAGCCACACAACACAGTCTAATATGGACATTTTCTCATGGCACGGCTTCAATGCTTTCTCAAGTTTACAAATGCGATTTGAATATACATTACGAAAACACGCCTATTCAAATATACTGAAAATTTTACCACCAAAAAATGAAAATTTTCAGATAAAAAAAAACTGATATTTTTCATATTTCTGCTCAAAACATAGATTGTGGGTACTCGTTAGAACCGCCTCGGCGAGGCGGTTCTAACGAGTACCCACAATCTATGTTTTTGAGCAGAAATAAGAAAAGTAATGTATACCCCTTTAAACCCCAGTTTTACTATATAAACGTGGGGTTTACGGGGGTCAAAATTACATAGGCGTGTTTTCGTGATGGTATGTGCTATTGTAATCGTAGAGTATGAAAGGTGTTATAAAATATGTTCCCGCACTAGATCCTACATGACCTGTAGTGGAGATATTTCCCTGACATACGTAATATATATGAATGGGAACTTGGGTCTAGGGGGAAACATATTTTTGTAACAATTTTCGTGAAACGCATTCAGTTTTGCATTTTAACCGGAAATGAAAAAGAGAATATAAGTCAGATATACCAGACACGCGCACAGAATGTATTCATTTAACCATTTTAAATCAATATTGCGTTATCATCATTTATTTCCCAAATAGAAATATTATCAATATTTCCCAAATAGCAGGCTCCCTAATGTTATTACCGTCGTTTTGAACATGGTCATTAATTTAGGAGTTTTTGGGATGGGGTAAACAGGACTGATTTATCTCCCCGTAATAATTAGCCAAAGCATAAATTTATCTTTCTGCTATGATTCAGATATCGGGCTATCGGAATATGTAATAAAACTTTGAATATTGTAACTTCTGAAATATGGTCCTCAACACCTTAACAAATTAGGGAAATCTTTACCTTACTGCAATATCTTCTCAGCATAACTAAGCGGGTATGTCCGAAGGATACTTTGACACGAAGAATGTTTTGTGTCGTCGATATACTTTGGCTTAGACGGTGGGGACCGAGTCTTAATGACTGCTCAATCCCAAGTCGTTCCCTGCTGTCTTGTGCCTTATCCTACTAGTCTTTTTACATGTCACTGTGGTTTCACTATCGGTTTTCGTTTTCCTCCGACCTTCAGTTTGCAGTTGAGACTGTGTTGTTTCCTGTGCTGATTCATTGGTCAGAAGGAACCGAACAAATGTAGCTGCAACTGCATCAGGATAAAAAGCGAAGGGTGAATACTCAGAACAACGGCTTTACGCCTCCCGACCCGTCCTTACAAGTGTTGCTGTTGCCCGTTCCAAGGCGGTACCTGTATGTCTTTTACATTTCCTCTTTGTTTGTTTGTTCTGTGTTCGTTGAAATGCTGTTGTGTGATCTCTATAAGAGGACTTGATACACTTGGTAGATTTTCTGCCATTAGTACAATATGTACAACATCTGTGACTTCCTGTTTGCACTCTTGCACACTACGCCATCCAATAATGGGTCCACTAAAAGGAACGAATTTGCCTCCTCTTGGGAGCACATCACATTCTTACCCGTTAGAGAAGACTCCTTTTCAGAAGGGAGGCCACAATATTTTTGACGGAATTATCTCCCTTAAAGAATATCTATTCCTCTTAATATCAGTCAACCCTTATTAGTCAACTGTTGTGGGAGAACTGTTATCCTCGATTGTTGTTTTTTCTCGGTATCCCAATATTTTTTTTTTTTTTTTTTCAGAAAAGAAGGAATATATCAGCAACTGAATTGACAAGAATAGATCTACTTCAATCTATACTTTCCAAGGTGAAAACAGGCGGACACATATTCTCAGATCGTCTGAACCCTACTATATGTATATATATATATATATATATATATATATATATATATATATATATATATATATATATATATATATATATATATATATATATATATATAATAAATGTATATTTAATTATATTTAATGAATGTGTATGCTCATAACAACAAGTCCTCTTTTTGCGTTTTGCGGTGCCGAACAAATCAAACTTTTGTGAAACTAAAATGCAATAAAAACACTCAGTCTGATGACTAGATATGAATGAATACTGTCTACATCATAAAGATTTGAGCCGGGGCACAGCATTTCCTACAAGACTGCATATGCGTCCAGCAAAGACTCAGAACAGCAGGGTTTTATGCATTGTCTGAGCAGAGTTTTATGTTGTTTTTCAGAAGTTATTTAGACATATCAATATGTAGTAAAATGGTCTTGTTCAAAGTATAAAGCAAAATGGTAAAGGGATGGACTGTTAAACTATTTAGGGTAAACATGGCATTTTTTGAGCATCCTAAAACATTGCACTTGACATTTGCTGCTAGTCTGACCTCAAGGGTGCGCAATTAAACATTGTGTTTCTGAGAGACATAGTCTTGAATAATGTATTTCAAACGACACTGTAGTTTTTTCTGTACAGCATCTGTATTAATTCTGTCTTTAATCGAGATTGTCTGAAGATAGCCGTTCAAAGGCACTTGTCTTTACTGCATGTAAAATCCACTGGAAATTGCAAGCAAGGGTAATAGGACTCGCATAACTCGAGAAATGGCATCGTATGCCAAATGCAGACAAAAGTATGGTGATACCCAGGAAATGCTATACTCATAGAACACACCATTCTAATACATCGGATAAGTATTTATTTATACAAGACCTGTCGCCAGACAGGATAGCCATTGCCCATAAGAATATGTTGTTTTTGAATTTCCGTAATATGATTTGGATCGTACTGAAGTACTTCTTTTGCTTACAGGTAAAACAATATCAAAATAAAGTAAAAGATGTAATAAAGAAATAAAGAAAACAATAGCTAAAATGTTTGTTAAATTAAAACACACACACACGCACACACACACACACACACACACACACACACACACACACACACACACACACACACACACACACACACACACACACACAGGTCTCAAACCCGAGTTTGTTCGTAGGAGAGGCCACTACATCACAGAGGACAGTATTAAGAACTGACCAAAATTAAAATACATATTGGCTAGATTTTTCTATGCCCCTTCCCCCCTCCCCAATCCTCACACACAGTTTAAAATAAGTGAATCACCTCTCCCGTCCCTCCCTCCCCCCCCCCCCAACCACCCACACACAAAAAGATTATTCTTAATTTTGTGTGCATTACGTTTTAATTTTATGTACATTATTCTTGCTTTCGGTTCACAGCTTCGTTGTTTACAGACATCAGAAGGCATAGGCTGCTCACCGTCTACATCACAGTAATGTACTTGGATGAACTGATTTATTTCCCACGAGAAGGTCAGTAAGGTCAATCCGCGGCAGCGCTTGTATCCGATATGTCACGGCGGTGCACAGCTAACCCGGGAGCCAGTGCACGTGATCTATTTATATGTGATCTATTTGTAGGAGGAAAATCGAGAAAGAGATTCAGCTATTTTGGGAGATTTCGAAAAAAAGAGTATTGTCTTTAAATTAAAAGATCAGAAAAAGCAAACAAAATTCCATAAATCTCAGATCGAAATTATCAATGAGAGCAAAATGCTGACGAATTAGCGTTGAAACCCCACTGGTAATCTTTATCGTTATCTCGTTTAATCTTAGAATCTATTTATTTAGTAATATAGATATTAATCACATGTAATAGTTACTCTTCCATGAGGCCCTCGGTATTTACATATTTTACACAAACTCACAAATGAACAAAGTAACTGATTGGTTGTAATTACGTGCTTGTTTGAGGTCAGGATTTGTGTATTATATTAAAAGAGAAAAAATGGAGAAATCCCTTGTAACATTAGTTTGCAATGGATCAATGAAGAATCTTACCGAAACGAAATGTAAGAAATCTGATGAAACATTGTGTGATCAAGGTATAAAAGTTCATGTATTTATATATGAAAGTAAGATGGATCTGAAGACTGACCTTACCTCAAACACACACTAAATTACAATGCTATAAGATGTCAAATACATACATACATCAAATAAGTATAAATTTCGAGCCTTCAGGTGAGAAATTTAAAACTTATCAACAACCAATTGGTTGCAATAATCAATATGACTATATCTCATAGATGCTATTTATGTTAGTGACCCGTGTAGACTCTGATCAGACTGCGCCGATGCTCTCGACCGAGTCTATACTGGTTGCATATATAATAAGTTCTTGTCGGTTTCTATTTTAAAAGGCTTCTTATTACAAAGAAAGAAAGCTGGAACGTCACATGTCGGTCTATGAACATATCGATGAACATATCGACAACGCAAAATAGCACCACGTCTCTCCACCTCCACACACACACACACACACACACACACACACACACACACACACACACACACAAATACCTGTCTACGCATCTAAAAACTCGGACGCTGCACACAATTTAGGATCAGTCATGATCAGTTAACGCGGATGCACAGAAACTTATCCACGTCTTCGTTGATCTCGTATGGATGGTAGGATTTCCAATGTACGTGCGCAGTGTAGTCTGAATCGCATGCACAAATGCTGAATTCGAACTGTACTAATCAGCCCGCAAACGCACTGGCACAGATCAAACTCTTGAAGCAGTTTGTCCGTTTACACAGTCTATTTAGGTTGTACTGAAAAATGCGGGGCCGGTGAGGTGGGTAGGTGAGAGCATAGAGCGGGTATGGGGTGGGTTCTAATTTGCACAAAAGAAAATTTTGTTTAAATGAATAATTCGGATTGATACATTTTTTGTGTATGTTTTATATATATTTTTTATTTATTTGTTTGTTTGTGTTGTGGTTTTAAGGCCCAGTCACTCCATTAGGGTCATGTCGATAGCGGTCAGTTTACCAATAAACATCATAAAGATTGCCTTTAGAAATAAAGACCACACTACGGATTAGAAAATGGGAGTCTCGGTTTTATTGAGACTCTTCATAAGCAATAATGAAGTTTGCAACACTGCTTACGCCCTCTAGCGTATACATGAGCAGAGCTCAATATTCAAATATACCACAATGGGCCCAAATGATCCCAAAGGAAATGAAATGTAATCTGCACTATGGTGATGTACGCGGATACATTCTATCTGCCGCCACACGGCACTAACACCAGCTGCAGTGTAATAAATTAAACGTCAAAAAGATTGTCTTTGGAAACAAAGAACACACTACGGATTAGAAAATGGGAGTCTCAGTTTTATTGAGACTCTTCATTAGCAGTAATGAAGTTTGCAACACTGCTTACTCCCTCTACGCTTTTTTCCTTGACAGGCTTAGTCTTCTCTGCAAGTACTTATGCATATTCTTTCGCCAGAAAATGACACCTGCCCTTCATGAATCAGCGGAAGGGAGAGAATGGCCGTAGAAAACATTTCATGATCAATCGCCAGGAAAGAATGATGCCGGACCGGCGGGAATCAAACCCGGCGACCTTCTGATCATAAGTCGGAAGCGCATCCAACTGAACTTCCGATGCCGGCTTTTCTTTCAGCTCACCTGAGCTTAGCAATAGCGATCACCTGAGCTATGCTCGATTTGAGATATAGTGATCACTTTTTGTCCGTCGTCTGTCCGTTCGTATGTCCGTCCGGTCGTCCGTCCGGTTGTCCGTCCGTACACACAAATGAGTACTTAGTTTGCTATATTTGACGGACAGTTTCAGTGTATTTAAATGGGATTTATTCCGTAGACACATAAAAATCTTGAATTATGTGGCTAAAATCGACTTGTTGGGCTATATAATAGTCACATAAGTATCAAAATTACACTGGATAACCACATAAGTATCCATTCGTTAGAATGTCCATCCGTCTGTCCGTTTACACTTTCAAATGACTTCTCCTCTGAAGCCGCAGAGCCAATTTTGCTCCAATTTCATATGGAGCCTCCTTAGATCGGGGGAGCGAAAGACTGCTGAAAATGGTCGCGGTCCCTTCACCAAGATAGCCGCCATGCCCATACATGGTAAAAACCTTTTTTGCCTTTTCCAAAACCGTGGATGCCTTGGGGCTGAATCTTTGCACAAATCATCTGGGACGAGAGGTTTCCTCAAGTTGCTAAAATGATAATTGTGCGTTGACGTTTGACCTTTTTACGGCAAGGTTAAGTTTGCGTCCCAATGCGTTTGTTTGTGTCCCATATATTTGTATGGGAAAAAGTGTTGAGAAACTCAAATGACTTCTTCTCTAAAGCCGCTGGGTCAATGTTGCTCAAATTTCATGTGGCGCCTCATTTAGGCGGGGGAACAAAAGATTGCTAATATGGTCGTGGTCTGTTGACCAAGCTGGCCGCCATGTATATATATGGTAAAAAACTCTAAAATCCTCTTTTCCAGAACCGAGGATGCCTTGGGACCGAATCTTTGTACAAATCATCGGGAATGGGAGGTCTACCAAAGTTACTAAAATGATGATCGTACGTTGACGTTTAACCTTTTTACGGCAAGGTCAAGTTTGCTTCCCTATGCATTTGTATAGGCCCCATGCATTTATATGGGAATAATGATCATCTTGAGAATTTCAAACAACTCTTCTGAAGGCGCTGGGCCAGTGTTGCTCAAATTTCATTTGAAGCCGCCATTTGACAGTAGAACGAAATATTGCTAATATGGTTGCGGTCTGTTGATGTTGACCAAGATTGGTAAAAACCTTCAAAACGCTTCTTTTCCAGAACCAAGAGAGCCTTGCAGTCTAATCTTTGCACAAATCGGGGTGGATAAGAGGTATACCAAAATTGCTAAAATGATGGTCCTACGTTCACATTTGACCTTTTCAGGGCATGGTTAAATTTGCTTCACTATACATTTGTATGGGCCCTATACATTTATATGGGAATAATGTTGAGAATTCATATTTTTGACATCTCCTCTAAAGACTATGATCCAATTGAGTTGAAACCTAATAAGGAGCATCAGAGCGCCTAGTAGACACAAAATAGTTAAAACTGAGCCGATCCAAATCCAAGATGGCCGGCACAGCCGCCATCTAGAAAACAATTTTCGACATCTCTTCCTAAACGTTTGGTTAATTTTAGCCGAAACTTACACTGTACCGACAGGAGAACATCTGGATCGAATTGAGCTAAAATCATGTCGATCAGAAATCCAAGATGGACGCCACAGCCGCCATTTTGAAAATCTGTTTTAGACATCTCGCAAACCACTAGGTGAATTAGGTTGAAACTTACGATGTAGCAACAGGTTGACTCGTAGATAAAAAAAAAGCTAAAATCCTGCCGATTGGAAATCTAAAATGGCCACCATCTTGAAAACCAAATTTTGATCTTCTCCCAAATCGTTGGATTATTCGAGTTAAAACTTACTCTGCAGCAAAATGATGACCTCCAGGTCGAAAATAGTTAAAAATGTGCCGATTGCAAATCCAAGATGGCTGACACAGTGGTGAAAATCTATTTTTGACATCTCCTCGCAGAAAAGGTAAGAGAAAAGTCCAGAGAGTGCCACGATTACAAGCCGCAGCCCTTCTCAGACACCAAGAGGAAGAAGAAACAGACAAACCAAACAAGCGCAAATCGAACAAACGTACGAAAAGCACTAAGATTAGCTCTCTCGTCCCCAAGCGAGGTAATCACAATACTAAAAGGACTGTAAACACAAGAACAAAATAACACAAGTCAAGACTTAAAACAAATCGCCTCGTAGAAAGAACCACAAAGCAACAAAGAGTAAGATCAACACCGGGACCACCGCCTTAGAACGGACAGTAGAGCAAACCACCGGGGGATTTAAAGCACTTTTACAGAAATACATAAAAATTCGGTTCGCTTAAAGGCTCCCAACACAGTCCATGCATCAAAGCAAAAACATAAAAATCAAATTAATCACTATGATAAACAAAGACGAGTACTCATGGCTAATTCTACTGTGTGCCAGAGTAAATGAAAACCAATACCTGAACCACGGCGGGCCAAGCCAAAGACATATCGTCAAGCTCCAACCCACTAGTTAAAGTTTTACGAAGAGGTCGTCATTGAGTCCGAGGCCCGAACCGCCGTCGTGCAATTAAAGAGTGAAGCATAGCCATCAACAAAGATTGGGTTGATAACTAGGCATGCAGTCTGCCGCATAATATCAAGGCTATAGCCAATTCTTTTATAATGGTTAATTTGTTTTCTGAATTGCTCCGAAAAGGTAGATTTTCCTACAATTTTTCTAAATCTATAAAATTCTGGTTCCGCTATATCTTCTTGCAGAAGTGTTTTCAGACCGACGTTATATTTTTCTACCAAGGGACTGTGTCTGCGATCAAATTTCGAAAACGCCTTGCGAAGTTTAAAATAAAGATAGCCCTACCTAAGAAATTTGGCAATAAGGGCTTTATTACGGCAGTTAAAGTCACTAAGATTTGAAGAAGCCATTAGGCAATTTGAATTGAAACTTACACTGTAGCAACAAATGACCTCTAGATCGAAAATAGCTAAGATTGTGCCGAACGGAAATCCAAGATGGCTATCACATTCGCCATCTTGTTTTTAAATGTCTTCTTCTCTGAAACCGCTTGAGCAATTTTCACCAGATTTCACATGGGGCTTTCTGTCGAAAGGGTATTGACAAATTGTTTGAATGGTTCCGTGCCATTGAAAAGATGGGTGCCATGCCCATATATGGTAAAACAAACTTAAAAAGCTTTTTTCTCCAGAACCAAGAAAGATTTGAGGCTTAATCTTGGTATATAGCATTGGGGACTCAAGGTCTACAAAGGTCTACAAAGTTTGTTCAAATGATGGTCGCAGATTGATCTTTGACTTTTTTACGGCAAAGTCAAATTTGCGCCCCCATGTATTTGTATGGGGAAATACTGAAATGTCATTTTCTCGAAAATGTATTAGACTAATGGCCGAAACGTACGATGTATGACTTGTAAAACTTGTTAGTAGGAATAAAAAGACGTCCTCTAGGGATTACCTGCCCTTGCCCTTTGGTTAAATACATGTATAAAATTGTGTATTTTTTAAATTTCTTCTCTGAACCGCATGAGAAATTTTCACCAGATTTCACATAGGGCCTTCTGTCGAAAGGGTATTGATAATTTCTTGGAAGGTTCTGCCCCATTGAACAAGATGGCTGCCATGCCCATACAGGGTAAAACAGTTAAAGGTCTTCTTCTCCTGAATCAAGAAAGTTTGAGGCTGAATCTTCTTAAATAGCATCAGGGGCTCAAGGTCTACCAATTTTGTTCAAATGATGGTCGTAGGTTGACCTTTGACCTTTTTACGGCAAGAGCAAATTTGCGTCCCCATACATTTGTACGGGGAGAATGTTGAAAAACATTTTCTTAAGGGATAATAAAGAATGGCTGAAACGTACAATGTATGATTAAAGTAGTAACACTGTTTAGCTACTGTCAAAATTTTGGAGATTATCTGCCCTTGCCCTTGGGCTATATACATGTATAAAATTGTGAAATTTTTAAATAAGCTCTTCTCTGAAACACCTTATACAGTTTTCACTAGATTTCATATCGGTTTTCTGTCGAAAGGATGATGACAATTTGTTCAAATGGTTCTGCGCCATTCAACAAGATGCTACTATGCCAATATATTGTAAAACACTTAAAACTCTTCTTCTCCAGAAGTAAGAAAGCTCTTGGGCTGAATCTTGGTATACACTATACAGCAGCAGGGGCTCAAAGTCTACTAAGTTTGCTGAAATGATGATACTAGGATGACCTTTGATCTTTTCATGGTCAAAGTTATGTCCTAGTTGCTGTGGTAATACTGAAAGAAGCATGACATTTGCAGATATGCAGTAGCTGTTTTTATCAGGTGAGCGAATCGTGGCCCATGGGCCTCTTGTATTTTTTTTATATCTCCACATAAAATATGTTGTGGTACTCATTAGAAGCGCCTAGGCGAGGGGCTTCTAATGAGTACCACAACATATTTTTGTGGAGAAAGAAGAGAAATATCAGTACATTTTGGTTGGAAAAAAAAAAAAGAAAAAAGAAACCACCGTTAATGGAGCTATGTTGTACATTCAATATTAAGACCACCATGTTAATAAGACGACTTTTATTTTTTATAATTATTTTTTTTTTTAAATCTCCCCGTAATATGATGTGTAGAGGGTCGGGGAGGACCATTCCTCCACTCATCTTACAATAATACAAGGCATACTAAGACGACTTTTAGGCAGTACCAAAGATTGTCTTTATAGCGGAATTTTACTGTAATATATAACCTGATTAGATACTGTGTTCTGCAGCATTGGATCTGGTGCCTCAGTAACACTGTTTGCCGAGACATTAGTGTATTGACCCTAAATATTCAGACACCCAAATGACTTTAAGTCAAGTGACGTCTTCTACCATAACTCTTTGCACCGGTCTATTTCCAATAGTAGGGTGTCTGGTCAGTAGGATTGACTCTCATGCCAAATTTTGACTATCATGCTACTGTCACTTTCAGAGAAACCCGTATCACGATACTATTATTATCAAGGGTATCAGGATCCATCACAAAACTTAGCATTTTCAAATTACAATGAATACTTCGTTGATTTTATAAAGGCAGGACCCTGTAAAGATACCTAACATTACTGCCCTCTCAAAAAGCATCTTGCCATCATTTTAACAAACATTTTTGCAAGACGAAAGTCCTTTTTCTTCTCATACTTTGTTTATTTAGACTAAAAAGCTTCAGAATGGTATTTTGGAAGGAGAAAATATACAGGAACAAAAACTATTAAAACTTTCGATAAAAAGATCTATCATAGTAGTCTATCAAACTCTATCAAATGCATCGATATTTCGATGAATCATTACGCCCCTATTGGTTAGTTTTAATTATTACTATGTTTTATAAGCTCAAATGAGCTAAGCTCAGGATGAGCTACAGTGATAACTTTTTGTCCGTCGTCCGTCCGTGTGTGCACGCATGTGTCTGTCCGTTACCAAAGCCAATGAAGCGATTTGTCCCTAATCACGTAAGAATGTTGCTTGGGTTGTGGGGGGGGGGGGGGGGGGGGGGGGGGGACTTAAAATAGCTAAAATCGTGGTGATCTGACTCTTGGTTTGGTTACCATGGCAACAGAAAGACTTTTAATGGAAAAATTGTTAAATTGAATTTTCTCTATAACAAGTGAAGTGATGTGAAGCATACTTGACATTTATGATAATTTGATGATTGTCTACCCAGTGTATGTGTTTTATGACCAGTGGCCACATTGTTTGGTTGCCATGACAACATTAAAATTAAAAAAAATATATTTTTTAAACAGCAACTCCTTCAAAACCACTGAAGCAGTATGACTCTGATTTGGTACAAATGTTGCTTGGATAAGGCCAATTCAAAATTACAAAAATTATGGTGATCTGTCGCTTGGTTTGGTTGCCATGGCAACAAGAAAGATCCCATAGACTTATAATGGGAAAATGGTTAAATTGCATTTCTCCATAACCAGTGAAGTGATGTGAACCATATTTTGGCAGTTATGATAAGTTAATGATTATCTACCCAGTGTATGTCTTTTCTGACCAGTGCCCATTTTGTTTGGTTGCCATGACATCTTTAAAGTTCAAAGAAGGGAATTTTTTTAAATGACAACTTCAAAACAATTGAAGCAGTATGACTCTAATTCGGTGCACATGTTGCTTGGGTCAGGGCAATTAAGAATAGCTGAACTTATGGTGATTTGTTTTAGTTTGGTTGCCAAGGCAACAGGAAGCTCCCATAGACTTATAATGAGAAAATGGTTGGTTAAATTGCATTTTTTCCATAACCAGTGAAGTGATGTGAATCATATTTAGCAGTTATGATCATATGATGGTTGTCTACCCAGTGTACGTGATATATGACCAGTGCCCATTTTGTTTGGGGTATGGCAACATTATTGGTTTAAAGAAAACGAAGTTTTATACGACGATTCCTTCAAAACCACTGATGTAGTAGGACTCTTATTTGGTTCAATTTTTTTTTTGGATAAGGGCAATTAAGATAGCTAAAATCATAGTGATCTGCCTCTTGGTTTAGTTGCCATGGCAACAGAAAGCTCCCATAGACCTCTAATGAAAAAATGGTTAAATTGCATTTTCTCCATAACCAGTGAAGTGATGTAAACCATATTTGGCAGTTATGATTATTTGATAATTGTCTACCAAGTATATGTATTTGCTGACCAGTGGCCATTTTGTTTGGTTGTCATGGCAACTTTTATTTTAAAACAAAGGATTTTTTTAAATGACAATTTTAAAACCACTGAAGCAGTAGTACAAATATTGCATGGGAAAGGGCGATTCAGAACAGCTAAAATTATGGCGGTCTGCCTCTTGGTTTAGTTGCCATGTCAACAAAAATCTCCAATATGCGTATAATAGAAATATGGTTAAATTACATTTTTCTTCATATCCAGTGAAGTGATGTGAACCATATGAGGCAGTTATGATCATTTGGTGATTGTTTATTCAGTATATATGTTTCATGGCCAGTGGCCGTTTTGTTTGGTTGCAACGGCAAGTAGGAAATTTGTAAAGAAGACCCAGTAAAAGAAGACCATTTTTGCACACCAGCAGAGAAAGAAGACGTTGTTGCATGCCAGCAGAGATCAAAGACTCTGTTGTGCACAGCAGGGAAAGAAGACCATGTTTAGCGTGTCTCTTGTCTTGTTTAGAGACGTGTAGCATAAGTGGGAGTGGCAACATGCCATTGAAATACCTATTCTCCACTTCTCTTTACTTATTCGATAAAATTGAGAGCTTGGCAAGTTCCTGCGTTCTGGCAAAGATAAATATATTATAAAAAGGATGACCTTTGAGAGCAATGACTAAAACTTAAACTATATGATTGAAGTAACAAGGGCTTTAAGTTACAATCAAATTTTTATTATGCGAGAGTTATCTTCCCCCTGCCCATGTGCTGTATACATGTATGAAATCATAATATTATTAAATAACTTCTTTTCAGAAACCACGGCCAATTTTTACCAAATTTCATGGTCACACAACTGTTGAAACAGGATTGAGAGTTTGTTCAAACGGTCTTGCTCCATTGACATTCAAAAAAGAAAAAAAAAATAATAATCACATTTTTGTTCTTTAAAGCTAAGAACTGCTCAAAATGATGATCCTTTCATTAGTAACAATGACAAGATTGGAAATGTGTTGCAGATTTGCAGCGGCTATTTTACTCAGGTGAGCGAGCCGTTGCCCATGAGCCTCTTGTTTACACACACACACACACACACACACACACACACACACACACACACACACACACACACACACACACACACACACACACACACACATATATATATATATATATATATATATATATATATATATATATATATATATATATATATATATCTTCACAATCCAATAAGAGTTTTTGCATTTCCACAGTATCCAATGATTCTGTAAACATACAGCAATGGCTGATTTGTGCCATTGGTGTCTGCTTATACTCAGAAGGTACATTTTCTCATGCCAGGTCCTGTATACTACCTTCGAAGAAACTTGCCGTTAACCGTGCGCGTGTTTTATGGCTGTTTGACGCACCGGTATATTGGTCACAAATGTTTGCATTCGAAATAGTTGACGGATATTGAATAATCTTATGCAATATCCTTTCTTGTGTGAAAGAACAAAATTGGGAATGAATGAGAAGATAAACCAGATTTTACCAGTTTGTATCTAACTTAAATACACAAGCTTACTTTGGTCAATAAATGAGAAGAGAAGATAACTAATCGAGGAAATAAATAAATAAATAACAAATAAATAAAATGCTGCATATAAACATCTTTGTTTATGTTACTAGTCTGGCCCGAGTTTACTTTCAATAATAGCGTGAACAGTGTCTGCTTCTAATTATAAAGCACCCACTGTCAAAATTAAGTGACTTCATTCATTATACAGCCAGGCTCACCTGGCGCCACGGAGTGAACACTGCGACGGCCTAGATCAGTCTGCGAAATTGTGAATTCCATCGACGTATGAATAAGATAAAATACAAAGACTATTGTAGTTTCGTCACTTTTCTGTTTATGAAGCCGGTGCTGATCATAAGAGAATCAGACAGTTGTACGGTGGCGTGAGTTAGAGCTACGTAGGGCTAATGGTGTTACTACATGTCCTACTACTGCTTATAATAACAATATATTTAAAATAGTGCGGGTTCCGTCTCTTTTTGCATATTTTTCGCATATAGGAGCAACTGAAGTTTCCGCCGATCAAAACATTTGAGCTTCCAGCACGTAGACGTGTGTTTGGGTCACTGTGCTGGCCCTGATCAGTCTGCTTACAGAATCATTGGCAAGATTTCGCCTCAAAATGAGAGTCTTCGAGACAGATTTAGTCTTTCATTATTGAGCGAACCATACTAATCTACCTTAGCTGAATTATGATAAAGGAACCTGATACGTCACTCCCGGTCTGTTCTTGTTATGGTCCCTGGATTTATCGTCTTCTTTCCGTAAAAAGAAAATAAAAAGAAACGTTTATTGAATTATAAAGTCACCTTTTCCCGTAAATTTGTAATTATAGTGGCTCAGAAAAAAAAGGTATAAAATACTATAAAACTAACACCATTCAACAGAAGTTGTGAATTAGAGGATGCGTCTGGTTAAATGTAGCCTATTTGAAGAGGAAATCATACAGCAAGGAAATGGAAAGCGATTTCTTTTCTTTAGAAGTGATCTCTCTACTAGAAGAGATGCAAACATTTCGATTAGAGAGTTCTCGCTCAAGTGTTCAATTTAAGCGAATTGTAAATATACTCAGCATGATCATTGAAATTTCCCTCAGTACGATCACTGATCGCTACATAGATTCATGTAAAGCAGGATACATGCACGCGCAATGTGCGAACTATACGCGGCCTGTGCTTTTCATAAGTTCGGGTTTGATATGGTGAATTCGAGAAGCTGTCAGTGTTCTGATACGGGATCATGGACAAAGCCAAAATCAACAACTATTATGGAAATGATATTGTAATGATTGACGCCCGATCAGATAAACTGATAAAAGTGAAATTAAATTTTCTGCACATAACATGTTGTACTTGCAAACCCATTCTTATCAAACAATCATATATGAAGTTCCACCTGGGAAAGTAGCTCATAGACATGTGCGAACAGCCGGTGCATACTCTGTAAGGCCCTTGCATTCAATCCATATAGATAAAGTATGCAGTATCTGACGACTGTGTAAATGGGCAGACAGAAGCGTGATCAGGCTGTGTGGATAGACAAGCTGATATGTGCCTTCGATATCTGCATACGTATATACAAATTGGGACCCTTTTCTTATGTCACGTTTCCGAACTGAGAAAAGAGGTCTGAAGCAAGGCTATCGCTGTTGTCATAAACTTTGAAAAACATTTAAATGTTTAATCGTCGAGATATGGAATAATGGAATACATGTCTCAATATGAATTCGGCTTATTCAGCAGGGCCCGCCGATGTCGTCAAAACGACTGTAGGTAAAAATTGGGACTTTCGGTAGAAAACGAGAGGTTATAGCATGGTTTTTAAGCAGTAGACGACATGAAGTCTTGTCAACCCCATCACAGTTGAGAACTTTGCTACACTCTTTAGCTGCAAGATGGTGAGCCCGGCTACAAACTGACTGAGTTTTTCTGAATAAATCTGTTGGTATCTTAAGTCAGCACATCTTCCAAAAATCAAAAGGAATTTTCGTTTAAAATTCCTTTTTTTCGCTGTATAAATTCAAACATTGACACAGTCATACTTTGGTTTATGTCATTTAGTCAAGGGAAAGATCTACCATGTACTACCAAATGTGCATATAAGAACATGGAAATTTTTCCCTGTTTGAGTCCAGTTACACCGCAACATTTTGTACTTTAGACAACCGGTTAAAGGAGAAAAAATCAGCTACTACCAAATGTGCAAAAAAGATCAGGGAACGTTTCTTCTGTTTAGAGTCAAAATAAATGTCCAACATAAAATTGTAAATTTTATTTTTGGCGACTCCAACAAGGACAATTTCCCATGTTTCTCCGAAACCTACCGCAAACAGAAGGGTAAGTTCCTCTTGGTGTCTAAGAAGGGCTGCGGTTTGTGATTGTGGCATTCCCTGGACTTTTCTCTTACCTTTATTTTTCATTACTTTAACCAAACGTTGACCAATGGCAACTTCCTATTTTATCCAAGAGAGGAGTTAGTTCTTATTGAATAAAGTTGTAAGGTATAATTCAGATCCAAAACATGGGGAATTGCCCATGATTTTACAAAAGTCATGTGTCCAAATTCAGAGATGTTATTATAGCTAGTTATAAAAAAAAACCAAACAGTATTGCATGGCTCTTAAGCAGTAGAGAACATGAAATCTTGTCAACCTCTTCACAGCTGACACCTTTGCATCACTTTTCTGTTGTACGATAATGAGCCGGACTATAGAGTAAATGGCGGTTCTTCCTAGTCTGTATGAGATAATCAGTATCTTATTACACAGATGTTTTGTCAGGTCAACCATGACCCTACTTTGGTTTTGTTTCATTTTTAATTCAGATTGTCAACGTGTCCTCAATTTTAGTCATCAAAGATGTTTAGTGAATCTAATTTGTTTTACTGTAATTAGAATGTCCTTCTACGAATCGAAACTTGGACTGCATTGTATTTAAGGATGTGGTTGTTTACACGTAAAACATGTTCAAGCCCTACCCACTCACTTCCCTCCCAACAGTTTATACCGTTCTCCGTTCCAAGGCGGACATTCTGCTACACTGTCCTGCTGTAATTCTAATTCTAGCATTGTCTTAAATGTCTGTACTCTTGTGAAACTCTGTTTAGTCTTTATTATGTTTCCTTGTTTTGATGGTAACCATATGTTCACTGTTTCCATAAGCTGCCAACTTTACTTTCTGGTTTTCTTTTATTGTTTGCTTTCTTTTGTCTTGGGCGTACCGTATACGCATGATAAACTTTACATTGATAGATAAATTCTGCTGACATGACGTTGCTTTTTTTGTAATTGAGATTATTCAAACATGGGGACTGCACTAAGAAGAACTAAATTACAAGGGAGCAAACTATTTCCTTTATGTGTAGCCTTCAAATAAGAAGGAAGGTAAATGTTTAATGTAAAATATATATCACTTGGAAGTGTTTCTATTTTCCTAAAATATATGGTAGTTGGCATAAAAAGGGGTTCCCTCTCTAGTCTTGGTTACAAATCTCACGGTGCTTCTAATTTAATAAAACTGCACTATTCCTTGGTTTATTGGATTTTTTTTTGTAATTCTGTTCCGTTTAAAAATGCTTAAAGACGCATGTTTACATCTTTTTATTCCTGTCTTGAATTAAACAAACCCTCTCAGAAGGCTCATTTGCCACTGAAAGCGGGTTGTAGTTTTGCTTCTGAATCTAATCTTATTTACTGTTAAATACCTGGCTGTCTGTCATGGTATATTAAACAAACTAAACTCACAAAATAGTGTAATATCCTCAGTCAGTCTTTCAAGCTTTAAATGTTTAAACCGTTTGACATCATATGACATCAATAATTACGTCAAACTTTTTCAAAATAAATGCGAAAATTTTAAATTATACACAGACATAGCGTCAAGCAGCTTTTAATTATCATATCTTTTAATGTTTACTCACTCACACGTGTGTAGATTGTTGTGTTATTATTCTGCTGGCGCGTTCTACAGGTCCAGTTTCTCTCATACATGAGTAATCGTTTTCGAGAAGCGTCTGTTTTGCACCGATCATAGAGAGAAATTATGAGAGTATTTTAAGGGATTTGATACACTTGGTAGATTATTTACCATTTTACCTAAGGGAGACAATTTTTTCACTTTCTGTCTGCTTTCCTGCCCACTGATCTCCTTCTCAAAGGGATGTACTGTAAAAGTAAGAGCTGGGGAGCAAATCCTTTTCTTTTAGAGTAAACCTCCAAGGGGAGTAAATCCTTTCCTTTTAAAGTAGACCCCTTTCGGATCATTGAAAAGATAATTTTGACAGTGTATCCTTTCACCTTAAAGCACAATTTACAAACCCTGATTGACCAAATGCAACATCTCAAGATTAATTACAACGTTTCCACGCAAACCGTATCCTATGCAAATCGTTTTGGATATTTTCCCAATTCTTGCGCTTTGTAAACCACTATTAGAACACATACGGACTTTGGTCTACTGTTTTGATATTTGCGTTTGTAACTCCATTAAAGAACAGAAAATATTCCTAACTTTGTTCTTTCAAAACTCGATTTATTTGGAAAAGTGCTTTGCAAACATCAAAACGGTAGACCAAAGTCCGCATGTGTTCTTACATTGGTTTACAAAGCGGAAGAATTGGAAAAATATCCAAAACGATTTGCATAGGATACGGTTTGCGTGGAAACATTGTAATTAATTCTGAAATGTTGCATTTGGTCAATCAGGATTTGTAAATCGTGTATCCATTCACCTTAAAAGCACAATTTACAAACCCGGATTGACTAAATGCAATGTAGAGTACAAGGATCTATCATTGGTGTGAGAGGTAGATAGAAATATCCGTCCCAAGGATCTCTGTCTGACATCATGAGGCTTGCCGTGTGATGCCAGACTGTGATCGCAAGGGACGGATTTTTCTATGTACCCTCACACCCATGATAGATTCTTTTTCTTGGAAACCTATCATTTCTAAACGTAGATTTTTTAATAATTCAGTCACTTCGATTGCTGACGTCCGCAATATTGTGATGAAATTACTGTGGCGTTTAATGACGTCATTACGTTCAGTGACCTAAACTTTAACGATGGCTTACGTGACGTCCTTTACAACCAGTGCATTTCAAACACGTGAGAATTCTCGATTTTTTATCTTACCCTGAGTAGGATAATCTGGGTAGGATAAGAATTCATATCCCAGAATTAAATCCAGAATTTCCTTATCTGGTATGCATGAAGAGATGCAAAACTTGTTAACGAATGTCGGCAAAACTGATTTTTCAGAAAAGTTAAAATGACTTTTACATGTACTCGCTGCAAAAAGTATGGGTTACAATATGAAAAGGGATGTTGCTGCTGTAAAGATACTAGTAAATGAAGATGCCCATTATACTAGTGTGGAGTTGTCTAATATTAATTCGACAGATGTTTTTCAATATTAAAGGAGCCCCTGTTATTGTCGCCAGAGTAGAAGAGGGATTGGGTACAGCCTTTCAACAACTTCTCTGTGTATTTAAAGGCAGAGACCTAAACCAGCTACAGAAAATGTCTCGATTTCGAAATCTAGGTTTTGTTATATAACAGGGTGTTCAATTGTTTTAAACAACATGTTTACTATGTTTCCAAAAATAACTTTCTGGAATGTTCAACATTTTTACAATAACATGATGTTTACGGCCTTGATTCTGGACTGAGTTATTTTTGGCATGTCATGGAAGATTTAGAAGTTTCCTGAAGGAACCTAGAAAATAAGAGATGCTTGTAGTAAATTCTTTTTCTAGAACGTTCTCTGATATTATATAAGGAGAGAAGAATTTCATCTGGGCATCTTTGTATACTTTCACTGGAAATTATTCTATACTGGATTACTTTACTATTTTATTCATTCTGGACTTAAATTCTGAATTCAGGAACTTTAAATTGTGGGATCAGAAACTGATATTCAAAGGATTTGTTTTATAAATTCTTGTGGATTATTTTTGAGGGACTTTGTGACATAAACTTGAAAGGTACTGTTAACTTACATTCTTTTGTTTTGAATCTTATCTTATTTTTTTTTTGTGAATAAATATTGTTAATAATTTAAAGCTTGTTGCTGGTTTCACTTTCATTTCTTTCTCGTTACGCCTGGCTCGTAACAGAAATTGGGGGCTCGTCCGGGATCGAACATTTTCTTGAGCTAAAACAAGTTTGAGCTTTTTAAAGAAAACAAATATTGATTTTTAAAGAAAAAAAAAATATTTGTTTGTTATAAAACAAGTACTGACTTTTAAAAAATCTCAGTAAATATAAAAATATTTGTTTTATAAAAAAGCAAGTATTGACTTTTGAAAAATATCAACAAATAAACTCTGATTAATAAATTTACTTGATAAAACCAGCAAAAAGCAATCATGTCGTTCGACCTTCAAGCTTTTATTGCTGCGCTTTCGCAGGATCTGTTAAATGTGGCCAAAAAGTCAGATTTGTTGGATATTGCTGCTCACTATGAACTGACTACCGTCAACAAGTTCATGTTAAAACAGGAAATAAAAAATATTTTGGTCCAATTTTTGGTTGATAAGGAAATTCTTGATTCTTCTGCTTTGTCTCTTGTTCTGGTAACTCAGACAGGATTGCAAATGCGTGAGCTTGAAATTCAACGGCAAATTGAGTTTGAAAAATTAAGATTAGAACAAGAAAGACAAATGCAGAAAGAAAGGCTGGAAATGGAAGAGGGGGAGAGAGAAAAAGAAAGACAAATTCAGATAGAAAGGGAAAAATTAAAATTTGATGCAGAATTAAGAATGAAAGAATTAGAAATACAAAACATGACGGTAAAACGGCAACCTTTAGACTCTGGCACTCATTTTGACGTTACCAAACACATCAGATTAGTTCCCCCTTTCCAAGAAAAAGAGGTTGACAAATATTTTCTTCATTTTGAAAAAGTAGCAGAAAATTTAAAATGGCCAAAGGAGCATTGGACCTTGCTTTTGCAAAGCGTAATAATTGGGAAGGCTCGAGAAATTTATGACTGTCGAGCAGAGCTCCAGTTATGATACTGTAAAGGAATTAATTCTTAAGGCTTATGAGTTGGTCCCTGAGGCTTACAGGCAAAAATTTAGGAGCTGTAAGAAAGAAAATGAGCAGACCCATGTTAAATTTGCTAGAACTAAAGAACAGCTATTTGATAGGTGGTGCTCTTCAAAGAAAATTGGCTCTAATCATGAAAAACTTAGGCAGCTCATGCTTGTAGAGGAGTTCAAAAGGTGCATAAATTCAGACATTAAGTCCTTTTTAGATGAGAAACAGGTTGAAACTTTGGAAGCTGCAGCTCGACTTGCAGATGATTATGCTTTAACACATAAAGTTTCCTTTATTAATAAGTCTAATCCCTCTAGAAGACCATTTTTCCCACAGTCAGGATCCAAACATAGTCCCAGTAATCCATCTGGCAATGATAGCCAAACATTTACTCCCAAACCCAAACCTTCTGGTGAAAATAAAGATCAAAATCCCTTATCTCAACCAATTTGCAATTATTGCAAAAGGACAGGTCATATTATATCTGAATGTTTACATTTGAAAAGAAAGAAAGAAAAACAAGAGGGGCTTAAACCTACTGACCTTACCTCTTTACGGTCAAAACCACAGTCATGTGTTAAGGAGGAAGATCTTATCCAGACCGAAAGGCCTGAGACTGATTCTGTTATGGAGATTTATGAACCATTCTTATCAGATGGTTTTGTGTCACTAAATAGTGACTATGCCCAGTCTACCCCAATTAAAATCTTACGAGATACTGGAGCTTCTCAATCCCTTATTTTAGCAGATACTCTGCCTTTTTCTGAGAAGACTTCTTCTTGGACAAGTGTCCTTATTCAGGGTGTAGAGTGTGGATTTGTTAATGTTCCTCTTCATAACATTTATTTATCCTCAGACTTGGTAACTGGTTTAATGGCTGTTGGTGTTCGACCTTCTTTACCTTTTAAAGGTGTTCACTTACTGTTAGGCAATGACTTAGCGGGAGATAAGGTTGTGGTAAACCCACTTTTGACTAACATACCTTGTATTGATCAGCCACCTGATCCCATTGAGCAGGAAATCCCTGATCTTTATCCATCATGTGCCGTTACTAGGGCCATGGCTAAGAAAGCAAAACAGAATGATGGGGACATTGATTTAATTGATACCTTTTTGGGTCAGTCTTTTAAACATGAGATTACAAATTCTCTTTCATCCAGCTTGTCTGACAGACAGACAGAGTTACGTAACAAGTCAGAGTCCAGTCATTACTCTGCAATATTAAATGACCAAGGTCAAGGTCATGACTTGGTATCAAGGTCACAACTTTGTAAGGAACAGCATAATGATCCTGAAGTTTTGCCTTTATTTGAAAGGGCTTTTGATGAGAAAGAAATAGATCAAGTCCCAATCTGTTTCTACATCAAAAATGGCATTTTAATGAGAAAATGGCGCCCTCCTGATGTCTCAGCAGAAGACGAGTGGACTGTTAACCACCAAATAGTGGTTCCAAGGGTTTATCGCCCTGAAATTTTGAACTTGGCCCATGACACTCCCATGTCAGGTCATTTAGGTATAAATAAGACCTATCACAAAATTCTTAACCATTTTTACTGGCCAGGGTTAAAATCTGACGTCTCTCAATTTTGTAAATCTTGCCATACTTGTCAGATGGTAGGAAAACCCAACCAGACAATACCAAAAGCTCATTTACAGCCCATACCTGCTTTTGATGAACCTTTTAGCAGAATAATTATTGACTGTGTTGGTCCCTTGCCCAAAACAAAGTCAGGTAATGAATATCTTCTCACTATAATGTGTGCTTCTACACGTTTTCCAGAAGCCATTCCACTTAGGAATATTAAAACAAAGAATATTGTTAGGGCTCTGGTAAAGTTTTTCACGTTTGTAGGCCTTCCAAAGTCTGTTCAGTCGGATCAGGGCTCAAATTTCATGTCAGGAATTTTTCAGCAGGTCATGCATGAGTTGGGCATTACTCAATATAAGTCATCGCCTTACCATCCTGAAAGTCAAGGTGCCCTGGAAAGATTTCATCAGACACTGAAAAATATGATCAGATCATACTGCTTTGATACTGAAAAAGATTGGGATGAGGGCATCCATTTGTTGTTGTTCGCTGTTAGAGAATCTGTTCAGGAATCTCTTGGTTTCAGCCCATTTGAGCTGGTATTTGGCCACACTATGCGTGGACCTTTGAAACTTTTGAAAGAGAAATTTCTCTCAACTGATGACAGTTCTCTGAACTTACTTCAGTATGTATCAGATTTTAAAGACAGACTGTCTAGAGCTTGTGAGGCTGTTCGGACCAATCTTAAGTCAGCACAAAGGAAAATGAAACGTTGGTATGATGAAAATGCAAAAGAAAGAAAATTCATGCCTGGAGACAGGGTACTTGCTCTTTTGCCTATTCCTGGCAAACCATTGCAAGCCAGGTATTACGGCCCTTACACTGTAGATAAACAGATAAGTGATGTAAATTACATTGTTAACACTCCTGGGAGACGCAAACAAAAACAATTATGTCATGTTAACATGCTTAAACAAGACATAGATAGGAATAGCTTTTCTGTTACACCAATTAGTGTTGTTGGTTCAGTCCCTCAGGAACAAAGTGAAATGAACTCTGAAGACATGAACTTCATCAAATCTGATCCTGCTTCATCAAAACTCCAGAATCCTGACATTCTAAAGGATCTCGACCAGAAACTTTCACACCTAGATCCAGTCCAAAGAAAGGAACTGAAACATTTAATTCATCAATATGAACACTTATTTCCGGATATTCCTACAAGGACTGACAAAATTTATCATGATGTGAATGTTGAGGACTCACAACCTGTCAAACAACATCCATATAGAATGAACCCAACAAAACAAAAATACCTTAAGGAGGAAATTCAGTATTTGCTGGACAATGATTTCATTGAACCAAGTCAAAGTGAATGGAGTTCACCTTGCATTCTTGTGTCAAAACCTGATGGAACATATCGGATGTGCACCGATTACAGGAAGGTCAATAATTTGAGTAAAACAGATACTTTTCCCATCCCAAGAATGGATGATTGTATTGACAAAATTGGAAATTCAAAATATATAACTAAATTTGATCTCCTGAAAGGATTTTGGCAAATTCCTCTCACAGAAAGAGCTAAAGAGATCTCAGCATTTGTTACTCCTGATGGATTATATCGCTATAAAGTAATGCCTTTCGGAATGAAAAACTCTCCAGCAACATTTCAACGCTTAATCAACACCATAATAGCTGGAATCGAGCATTGCGATGCTTACATCGATGATGCCATCATATACAGTGATGAATGGAATCACCATCTTGAAACTATCAAAGCATTCTTTGATAAACTAAGTGAAGCAAAATTGACAATAAACCTTGCTAAAAGTGAATTCTGTCATGCAACTTTAACATTTCTAGGACATGTTGTGGGTCATGGTCAGGTTAAACCTATAGAGGCTAAAGTTGAAGCTATTTCAAATTTTCCGGTGCCCACATGCAAAAGACAACTGATGAGGTTTCTTGGTATGGCCGGTTATTACAGAAAATTCTGTAATAATTTTTCTGTCATTGCTGAGCCACTGACTAATTTACTTAGTAAAAGAATGAGGTTTAAGTGGACCAGTGATTGTCAGAATGCCTTTGATAAACTGAAAGCCATACTGAGAAGTGAGCCGGTTCTCTTGGCACCGAATTTTAATAAAGAATTCAAGTTAGCAGTAGATGCGAGTGATGTTGGTGCAGGTGGTGTATTACTGCAAGAGGATGACAATGGTGTGGATCATCCAGTTTGTTACTTTTCCAAAAAGTTTAACAAACATCAAAAGAATTATTCTACAGTAGAGAAAGAATGTTTGTCTCTCATTCTTGCTCTTCAACATTTTGAAGTTTATCTGACTTCTTCGTCCTCACCTATTGTTGTTTTCAGTGATCACAATCCACTGACTTTCATCCATAAGATGAAAAACAAGAATCAGAGGTTGCTCAGATGGAGCCTGTTGTTACAGGAATACAATCTTGACATCAGGCATATCAGGGGAAAAAATAATATTATTCCTGATGCCTTGTCCAGAGCATGATGTCTTGATCTGTGGTTTCCTGTAACTTGCTGTATATAAGATAATAATTGCCTTTATCAGTATTTTGTTTTATGATAATTTTATGGCAAAAGAAAGCTTTATTACATAAATCTTTCTTTTCCCTGAAGAGGAGAAGTGTTATATAACAGGGTGTTCAATTGTTTTAAACAACATGTTTACTATGTTTCCAAAAATAACTTTCTGGAATGTTCAACATTTTTACAATAACATGATGTTTACGGCCTTGATTCTGGACTGAGTTATTTTTGGCATGTCATGGAAGATTTAGAAGTTTCCTGAAGGAACCTAGAAAATAAGAGATGCTTGTAGTAAATTCTTTTTCTAGAACGTTCTCTGATATTATATAAGGAGAGAAGAATTTCATCTGGGCATCTTTGTATATTTTCACTGGAAATTATTCTATACTGGATTACTTTACTATTTTATTCATTCTGGACTTAAATTCTGAATTCAGGAACTTTAAATTGTGGGATCAGAAACTGATATTCAAAGGATTTGTTTTATAAATTCTTGTGGATTATTTTTGAGGGACTTTGTGACATAAACTTGAAAGGTACTGTTAACTTACATTCTTTTGTTTTGAATCTTATCTTATTTTTTTTGTGAATAAATATTGTTAATAATTTAAAGCTTGTTGCTGGTTTCACTTTCATTTCTATCTCGTTACGCCTGGCTCGTAACAGTTTACTTTCATAAACCTGAGAAGAGAGAACAAATTATAAGTCGGTGAAATCATGAGAGACCTCGGGTTGCATGTTGAAGCAGAACTGCCAGGCTTGTTATATACGCTCTATTTTTGACAGTGATGGAACGGTGGTGCAGGTGGTTTCTGGGAGAAAACTATAATTGATGATTCTCTGGAAATCTCACAATAACAAAGTACAGTCCCCGCGAGGCACCAACAGAAGGAGATGCATGTATGAGGAACAAATAAGGACAACACAAAATCACGTGTAAAACTACAGATGCACAAACAAAGAAGAACTGCAACAGGGATACCGCCTTGGAACGAACCGTATGAAAACTACTGTGCGGGGTATGGGCGGATTAGTCTCTCGAACCAGTTTTACTCGCTCAAACAGCACCCTTAATTCTGAGGCAGCGCCAAATCAAGTTACCAATATATTTTCGGTCAGTATAAGGGATTTTTACCATATCTGCAAAACATCAAACATATAATCAAAAACACTGTAAAGACACACAGCAAAGAACTCTTAAAAAGCGCGCATGGACAGCTGTAAATAGAATCCATCTATTACATGAACAAAGCACCAGCACATCGCTCAGATCTGGACGGTAATACGCCAGCACATCGTTTAGCTACGGACGAGAATACAACAGCACAGCGTTTAGCTATGAACGACAATTCACCAGCATATTGTTAAGCTATATACGACAATACAACAGCACATAGTTTAGCTGCGGACGACAATGCACAAGCACAACGTACAGTATGGGCGACAATACACGTGCACATCGTAGAGCTATTGACGACAATATACCAGCACATCGTTCAGCTATGGACGATAATACACCAGCACATTGTTCAGCTATGGACGACAATACATCAGCATATCGTTCAGCTATAGAAAACAATATACCAGCACATCGTTCAGCTATGGAGGACAATACACCTGCACACCCTTCAGCTATGAACGACAATACACCATCACATCGTTCAGCTATGGACGACAACACACCAACACGTCGTTCAGCTTTGGACGACAATACATCAGCACATCGTTCAGCTATTGACGATAACACAACTGCATATCGTTCAGCTATAGGCAATAATACACCAAATTATCGTTCAGCTATGGACGACAATACAGCACCACATCGTTCAGCTATGGACGACAATACACCACCACATCGTTCAGCTATTGACAATAAACCAGCACATCGTTTAGGTTTAGCTATGGACGACAATACACCAGCACATCGTTTAACTATGGACGACAACACACCAGCACATCGTTTATCTATGGACGACAACACACCAGCACATCGTTTAGCTATTGACAACAACACACCAGCACAGCGTTCAGCTATGGACGACAATACACCAGCACATCGTTCAGCTATACTCGACAGTACACTAGCACATCGTTCAGCTACTGACGACAATATACCAGCACATCGTTCAGGTATGGACGTTAATACACCAGTACATCGTTCAGCTGAGTCCGACAATACACCTGCACAGCATTCAGCTATAGGAGACAATACTCGAGCACATCGTTCAGCTATGGACGACAATACCACAGCATATCGTTCAGCTATAGACAATAGTACACCAAATCATCGTTCAGCTATTGACGACAATACACTAGTATATCGTTCAGCTATGGACGTCAAAACACCTGCACATCGTTCAGCTATTGCCGACAGTACACTAGCACATCATTCAGCTATGGACGACAATACACCAGTACATCGTTCAGCCGGGGTGGTTGGGTGTGGCGAAGGTGTCGTGTATCTTACGTCACTGGGGCGTCCAACTGATATTGGCTTAGTTGAGCAAGGCCTCGTATCCTTGTAGCAGGTAAGGGTAGAGGGGGAATATTTTTATTTCTTCTATTTCTTCACTTTCATTCTTGTTCCTTTTTCTTCCCCGTCCCTCTCTTTCAAACCTTCTACTATTTCTTCTATCTCTTTTCTCCCTTTCTCCGGGAGACGAAACCAAATGACCCGCAAGGGTTGACGTGTCGTTTAATCCCAACATAATCAACATCGTTCAGCTATGGACGATAATACACCAGCACATCGTTCAGCTGTGGATGGCAATACACCTGCACGTCGTTTAGCTATGAATGACAATACACCAGCACATCGTACTGCTTTGGACATCAGCAAAGCGTTTAGTTATGGGCGACGATACACCAGCACATCGTTCAGTTATTGACGACAATACACCAGCTCATCGTCCAGCTATAGACGGCAATAACCAGCACATTGTTGAGCTACTGAAGACAGTAAACCAGCACATAGTTAAGTTATGGACGGCAAAACACCAGCACATCGTTCAGCTATGGACGACAATACACCAGCGCATCGTTCAGCTTGGGCGACAATGTACTAGCACATCGTTCAGCTTTTGACGATAATACACTAGCACATTGTTCAGCTATGAACGACAATACACCAGCACATCGTTAAGCTATGGCCGCCAAAACACCAGCACATCGTTCAGTTAGAGAAGACAATACACCAGCACATCGTTCAGATGTGGACGATAATACCCCTGCACATCGTTTAGCTATTGACGACATTCTACCAGCATATCGCTAAGCTATTGACGACAATATACCAGCACATCATTCAGCTATGGACGACAATACACTAGCACGTCGTTCAGTTATGGACGACAGTACACTAGCACATCGTTCAGCTATAGACGGCAATACACCAGCACATCGTTCAGCTATAGATTGCAATACACCTGCACATCGTTTAGCTTTGAAAGACAATACACCAGCACATCGTTCAGCTATGGACGACAATACACCAGCGCATCGTTCAGCTATGGACGACAATACTCCAGCACAGCGTTTAGTTTTGGACGACGACACACCAACACATCGTTCAGTTATTGACGACAATAAACCAGCATATCGTTCAAGTATGGACGACAATACACCACCACATCGTTCAGCTATGGAGGACAAGACACCAGCACATCGTGCAGCTATGGACGACAATACATCAGCACATCGTTCAACTACTGGCGAGAGTATACCAGCACATAGTAAGCTATGGACGGCAATACACCAGCACATCGTTCAGCTATGGACGATAATACATTAGCACATCGTTCAGCTATGGACGGCAATACACCAGCACATCGTTCAGCTATGGACGACAATATACATTAGCACATCGTTCAGCTTTGAACGACAATACATTAGCACATCGTTCATCTTTGGCCGTCAATACACCAGCGCATCGTTCAGCTTGGGCGACAATGTACTAAGACATCGTTCAGCTTTTGATGACAATACACCGTTCAGCTATGGACGACAATACACCAGCACATAATTAAGCTATGGACGCCAATACACCAGCACATCGTTCAGCTATACAAGACAATACATCAATACATCGTTCAGCTATGGACGATAATACCCCTGCACATCGTTTAGCTATGGACGACAATACACCAGCACATCGTTCAACTATGGACGACAATCTACCAGCACATCGCTCAGCTATTGACGACAATACACCAGCACATCGTTCAGCTATGGACGAAAATACACCATCACATAGTTAAGGTATGGACGCCAATACACCAGCAAATCGTTCAGCTATAGAAGACAATACAATAACACATCGTTCAGCTAAGGACGATAATACTCCTGCACATCGTTTAGCTTTGAAAGACAATACACCAGCACATCGTTCAGCTATGGACGACAATACACCAGCACAGCGTTTAGCTTTGGACGACGACACACCAGCACATCGTTCAGTTATTGACGACAATACACCAGCATATCGTTCAAGTATGGACGGCAATACATCACCACATCGTTCAGCTATGGAGGACAAGACACCAGTTCAACGTTCAGCTATGAATGACAATCCTCCAGCACATCGTTCAGCTATGGACGACAATACACTAGCACGTCGTTCAGATATAGACACAGTACACTAGCACATCGTTCAGCTATAGACGGCAATACACCAGCACATCGTTCAGCTATAGACGATAATGCACCATAACATCGTTCAGTTATAGACGACAATGCACGAGCACATCGTTCAGCTATAGACGACAATACACCAACACACCGTTCAGCTATGGACGACAATACACCAGCGCATCGTTTAGCTTTAGCTACAATGCACTAGCACATAGTTCAGCTATGGAGGACAAGACACAAGTACATCGTTCAGATGTGGACGACAATACATCAGCACATCGTTCAGCTATGGACTTTGAATATTTGGACGCACAGCATGTTACATTTCGGCCACAGCATCCCTGTAGTCCTGATGCTTTTCACTATGCGTTTTATTTAAATCCCCGTATCCAGGAATTTATGCGCATTTGTCGCTTCATGTCAAGTTGTGCTGTGGCTAGTACACTTTCCCGTACATAACAATATATCTAAAGAAGTCTTTGAATTTGCCTTTTTGGATAAACTATCTGTAAAGATGTGTGCAAGTGCATTGAGATTACTTTGAACGACCAGTAGAAATATTCCTCCAGTTAAGCCTTATATTAACCCTCTTAACTCCACAGACCAGAAAAAAAGTTCGGTAAATAGTGTAAAGCCAGATAAGCAATCTCATCAAGATCTATACTGTTTGCCTTTTTCTACTTTGTCACTTCTATACTAACCATTTTGTTTTCGATTTTTGTGTACGCGACATCCCTTATTGACATAATGAAAGCATGAGTCCACTTAAAAACCTCAGAGTTGAAAGGGTTAATCGTAAATTCGACCCCGCCCCCTCCCTCATATACATGAAAATGCGAGCCCCTCGTATAGCTGTAGTTAACTACGATGTAGAACCTTAGCATTGGTCTTTACCATTCTCTGGGCAAATTCAGCTGACGAAAAATTAGTGATATTTTTCTTATTTTCCCCTGAAAACAGGATTTGACATTTCATGCAGATTGTCTCCAATAAAGACAATTTCCATGAAATGTCAAGTTCTGTTTTCTGGGAAAAAAACTGGAGACATCTACATTAAGTGTCAAATCATGTTTTTTGGGGAAGAAATAAGAAAAATAATACAAAATGTCATCTGCTGAAATTTTTACCCAGAGTGCCAAGCGTTAGATACACGAAGCCAAGGCAAAAATACGTTCGTAATAGCTTGCACTTTTAACCGCAGTCATGCTAACTGATTTATATGCGTGTTTCTTGTCTTGTATAGTAATTTGTGATTAGAAATATTTTACTCGCCCCTGGAACTATTTATCACAGCGCCTGCGGTTTATTTAAGCATTCCGGAAGGAACATGTAAGAGTGATGGATATAGCCTGCAAGAAAATTCTCTGGCATGGAAATATGTTATATACTTTGCATTATGGGCTACTCTTAAAGGATATAATTTGCCCCACTACGAGAAGCTACAGATACTAAGGAGGCAGTTTCTTATCAGCAACATTGCCCTCCCTCCCCCTCGCCCACCCCTCCGCCCCCCCCCCCCTCCCCCACACGCCCTCCTCTTTGCAGAATGGCAGCAAATTATGTCGGATGTATAAATTCCCCATTAAACTGATATTTTATTGCCTTTCTGGAAGTACCGTGTGAAAGGGCGCTTTCAGATGCGAATGATGTTCTTTCCCATCGCTGTTTGTCCATGTACACTCTGCATCACTGTACACACAATTATGCTTAGCATCTCATAAAAGAGACATTAACAAACAGTGTAGACCCAGATCAGACATCACATAACGCGGCGTCTGATCAGGGTCTACAATGTTTGCATTAAGTTCAGGAATTTCTTTAAATATAGTCATAATAAAAACTAATCAAACACCCTGCAATTGGGAATATACCGGTCCACTAGGCATAAGAGTAAATGGGTCAATATCACATCCTCACCCTCTTTAAGCGGAATGGATACATTTTCAAAGAAGAGAACTCTTTGAAATTGTTTTGCTTGTTTTCTGAAAGAGATCTACCCTAAAATGAAACAAATTGCTCATCTTTGGAGTAAGTTTTTCCATTGAAGGCAGACGCGTTTTCAGAAGTCGCTTGGTATGTAGGAACGAAAACAAGAACTCACAAATGTTGTCTCCCTTGAAGAAAAATCTACCAAGCGTATGGCTCAAGTGCGGACAGCGAAGGCGGATGCGCAGTCTGATCAGTCTTTACTGTCCGCTAACAGAATCATTAGATACTACAGAATGTATGAATGGAAAGCAAAGACACGGATGACAATTTGTGCATGCGCAGGATAATCTGAATAGGCGCATTTTGAGCATGTTCGAAGGCACATTTTTCGCTTTATGCAGCTAAATTAATATTTGCTCTGCTCGCACAGTCTGATCATAGTCTTCACTGTCCACCTGAAGAAACCTCTACACCTTAGCTTCGCAAGTACCGTGGTTGTCTAGACAGAATCTTTAGTTTGGAGCCGTCATCTGATATCATGGATCCTAGGTATTTGAAACATTTACTGTTTCAAGCATAATTTGAATCACTCTGATATCAAGCTCAGAGTCATCTGTGCTTTTCGTCGTCATATTTGTAGTCTCTAGCCTAATTTCTATTTTCAGGCCTTGGTGTTTTTTGTCAAGAATATCAAGCAGTCTGCTCTCTTGCGATTCCTCCAACGTTCTTTGCGAACCAATTGTTAGTAATTTCCCCGCCTCTCTAATGCTAATTTGCCCATCACTATCTGCTAAGGCATCCCACGTTCCTTTCGAGAAAGCTGCTGAAACGTGATTGTGACAGAAGTCATCCCTATTTTACCCCAGCTGTGAGTCTTACTTGTCTGATGTGTTATTGAACTGGTCTGCACTAGTGGCAATCGCACAGTCACTCAATAACATAGACCAGGTTGGCATCGATGTTGCATTTCCGCTTGACAGTCCACAAGGTATCATGCCACACCCTATTAAATGCGCTTTCTTGAAGTCTATGAGGACATGATAAAGATTTTGTTGAAGATGTTTTATTCAAGTTTCTCTGAGACTAATTATTTGCTCAGTAGTATTTCTTCCTGCCCGTAATCCAACTTCTTCTCAAGCAGTTCTCTCTTCTGCCTGGGAATTTTTACAGAATGGCATCGATCATGATTTCGCCTCCAACATGAACTAGTTCTGATTATATGTTGTAAACGCCTGTCTCATCTCCAGTGCCTTAATGGCTACTCCAACTGCTTTACGATAATTGAGCAATATTCCTTTACTGAACTTGTTGGACGCTCTAGTCTTGTGGCAATCTCGTCAATTTTGAGATTGTAAAGTTTCGAACAGTACTCAGTCCATTTATCGAGAATGGCCTCGTTTTATGTTTGATATCGGAAGCTATATTCATCTAAGAAAGGACACGTCAGTAATACCAAACAACAAAAACGAGCTTTTTAACATCAGCAGCTTATGAATATTTTATACGTTCCTCTCTCCAGGACAGACATCAATTTCTCTTAAAACATTAGGAATACTAAACATAATAGTTTGCAACAGAACAGTCTACATACAGTAAAAATGGTTTGCACTTAAAACGTCTGGTGATATGCCACACCTAATATATCTTATTTACGGGCTTTTGATCTCACTAAATATTAGTAAACAATAGAACACGATCGTTCACATAAGCGGTAGAGCAAGGGGAAACTTCAGTCAAAGGCATGTGCCCTCGCTAAGGGTAAGTGCATGCACACTGAAACATTGATTCGACAAAAAATCCCAAGAGCTTTTTTCTCGCGACGAGACCCATTTGGTTGTGGCAACGTCACCATGGAAGATTATTTTCTAACATTTTATAAATGCATTCCATGTTTTAGAGCACTAGAGCCGAAGGCTCATAAGGTGAGCTTATAGTATAGCAAGGCTTTGGCGTCCACCGTCCGTCGTCGCCCACACTTTTGAACAAATATATCTTCAAGACCGGTTGGCTGATTTTAGTGAAAATTTATCAGTGGTATCAGTAGCATGTTTTGGGTGGGGAAAGGCTACTTTAGGTTTTGGGCACACTGATCAAATCATCATGAAAATTGCTGGTAATCAGGACAGCCATTAAAGCTCGGATGAGTTTGACATCGGACCGGATCAGACTACTCGTTTTAGAGTTATTTGCCCTTGAGTGACGAAAATTTCACATTTTTGAACTTGAATATCTCTGAAGCCAGCTGGCCAATCTTGATCAGAATTTATGTGCATCATCAGTCGGTGGGGGAAAGGCTGCATAAGGTTTTAGGGCAGACAAAATATCTGTGATGGTCGCTTGTAGTTTCGAATTATAGTCATACTTCCTGGTTACTGTTCCTCAGGTGAGCGATTGTTGCCTTTGGGATCCAACACTAGGGTCACCATCATCCCGGTAGTTTTCGGCCGACCACCTCAAGCTGCATTTCTTCTTTAATTGTATGTGGATTATTGCTACCGTTGCGTTTAGTCATTGCGTTTAGTCATTAGTCATTTGTGACTGTGTCCTTTCCTGGATAAGCGTGGTATACTTAGATGTTTGTGGTGTCACTTCATGTCATTAAGCTCTTATCCGGTGCCTTGGAATAGCTGCGCTTCGCAAGTGTGCCCTTTCTTGGTAGCTCCGTATTTATTTTTAACAGACCCTGATAAGCGTCTGGATACATTGCACCATTTAATTTCTTTTCTAACAGCATACTGCTGGAATGCATTAAATTCTTCCAAAGCTTAAAATATATGTCCGATAAGGGATTTGAGAGACAGTTGACCAGTGTTTGGCCCCGTAGTGTATAAGAACATTTTCTGTGATACTGGTTTTTTGTTTATGTATCAGTCTATATTCAGGTAAATGGTAAGGTGATATAGTAACTAACGAGCGACATAAACATACCGCTAAATCCTATCATAAAGTAAAGTTACAATGTTTAAGAGCTAACTTTCGCAAATAACTGTCATTTTCAAATTTAGAATGCTCTTGATTCTATTAAGCTATTCAATTTAACAAAAAATGAAGAGGTAGTTTTAAATAAAGAATATCTTACGTGAGAAAACGTACCTTCTGACATGTACACAAATGAAGACTCAAATCAGTGTGCGCATCCGCAATCTGATCAGAGTTACTATTGTCCGCATGAAGAAACTTTGTATCCTTGGCTATCCTAAATGTTTCCAGTGATTATTCTGAGTCATCGTCGGGCACACATACCCGAAGGTACTTTCTCTGACGTTGTGGCTCTACTAGATCCGATATTAATGGGTCTGTTCGTGATAAGAAAGATATAGATTTATATTTCTGTTTATTTATTCCTTTTCTCACCAATTTTGTAATTACGTCCTTCTGAATTGATTTAAATGATACAAAATATGGGTTTTAAATGTCAAGACTCGCAGTAAATGTTAATAATATTAAGGACACTAGATACGTTTGGACTATTTTACCCCACTTTATACGAGGGATACAACTTTTGAGACTTTCTGATTTCTTTGTCTACACATGAAGAACCTTCTGAGAAAGGGTCTACTCTGAACGGATAAAATTTGCTCCCCTTTGGAAAAATGCTCTCTTTCTTTCCTTTTACATATGCCCCTTTTGAGAATAGCTAAAACAAATGTTAATAGTTGCCTCGTCTGAAAGACTATCCGTCCATCCTTAAATTCAGTTATATTATACGCCACGTAAGAAAAATGCCCCTATGCAACAGACGCCAAGATCAGCCTGCGCCTTTCACTCCACCTGATCAAGAGCTTCTTTGTCCGCATGCAAAAATTACTCGATACTGTAGAATATATCAAAGAATAGCATAGGATCTGACGAGACCATGTGCATGCGCAAGCTTATCTGGGCATTTACTGTTCGTATAGTGTAGTTAATGTATATTTTCCTCACGAGTTTGCTTTCAAACGGACAAATCAACATGAGTTTGAGGTCAACATACCAAAATCGTATTTCGGAAAATCTTGAAGTCAATAATAACAAAAACAATATTAGGAATAGTCAGTCAGACATGGATCCAGAAGAAATGGGGTGTAATCAGGCGTCCATGTAAAGCAAGCATCACTTGGTAAGCATGCTTTGTCCATCAAGGCTGACAGCCCTGAACAGAGATTTAGGAAAACACGGAAATAGTAATATCCCAGGTTTAGAAAGTCGATTAATGGCTTGGCTGTGGCAAAAACATGAGACATAAGTCTGGAAACAGCCACATTGTAAGGATTGACAAGGTCATGATGCCTCCCATAGAACTTCTTAAGTGTTGTCACAGTTTAGTTCTTTGATATTCCTGAGTCAACAATCTTGTACTGAGCAGTCTTCCTCGTTCGATAAAGTCCTGATACTCAGAGCAGGCTCTAGCGTAACTGATTAATTGTGAAACGTAATTACCGTATGTTATTGCAGAAGGAATATTGTTGCCCAGAAACGAAAAAATTACCATGAGAAAGTTATAAGTTTCATTGTAAAGCCTAGAAGAGAGCTTTTATTGTCGATACAGAGGTATCTACAAGTATGAGACCGAGGTTATCGTCTCAGATTTTTCAAGTTCACGTGAGTAGATGAATTTGAGAAACTCTGAAAAACCTTGAATCATTCAAAGACAATACATCATCTATGTATCTGTAGACGAAATTGAATTGTTGAGCAAGGTGTTTATTGAATAAAAGTATCGAATAACCTTTAGCTTCCTTTCTTTGTAACCTTTAGCTTCCCTTTGTATTTGACTTCATTCGCTTCGTTGCGGTAGACATCTCCTGCGTGACGTTTGCGGTTATCTTCCTTCGTGACTCGAAAAAAGCTGAGATGGCACGGTAGGGCTGTATTTTAGTCATCTCTTGCTCAGGCATCTTCTGCCGGATGTCTGCGGCAGCTGTGTTTCGCTGATCATGGCAGTCGATGTATATTCGGTGTTAGTCTTACTCCTTGTTGCTTTGTGGTTTATTCTACGAGGCGATTTGTTGTATGTCTTTCCGTGTGTCATTTTGTTCTTGTGTTTTTCAGTCCTTTTAGTATTGCGATTACCTCGCTTGGGAAAGAGAGAGCTAATCTTAGTGCTTTTCGTACGTTTGTTCGGTTTGTGCTTGTTTAGATTTGTTGGTTTCCTATTCCTCTTGGGGTCTGGGAAGGGCTGCGGTTTGTGATTGTGGCACTCCCTGGAATTTTCTCTTACTTTTTTTGGAACTGCACTGCTTGCCAACACCTTCACTTCAACAGTTTACTTGCAACTTTTGGGAGTTAGTGCCACCGACGAAGATAAATTCAAGACTGTGCACACCTGGACTGAATGATGTCACTAAAATCTTATCCGCTGCGGTTGGAGGGCTTTGTTCTGCGATTCTGGCCTTTCCTGTGTATTTCCATATTTACGTTTTTATCCTGACTCAACCGGCTTTGCAATGACAACATATGTCGAATTTTGAAAGAGACGGCGAAAATTGTCTTAATTAACAAGATAATTTTTTTTTAATTTTTTTAAGAAGTTTGTTAGCATTAACCTAGGTCTCAAAGAAGGAGTTGTCATGACTAATATAACAAATGAGTAAAATTGGTGTTTTGTGGTGAACAGCATTAAACATGAATACAAGCATTCTACAGACATGAATGCAAAAAAAAAAAGTTTGTGACCAGAACAAACGCTTGTTACGCAAAGCATTTTCATCGTTATCTTTGTTATATACATGTAAAATTTTATTCCAGTTTACTGATTGACAATTTGCGTGGCAGACACAGCTTACATTATTAGAAGTGTTAATATATTTGCACACAATGTGTCCACTTTTTTTTATAAAAAACAAAAAAAAAAACAAAAAAAAAAACAAAAAAAAAAAACATTAATTCTATTTCACAAATGCTGTTTTTAAAGTCTTCATTCTTTAACTTTCGTTTCCAAACTATTTGACATCGCTGGCTGCAAAGATTTTATCACCTAAAACAAATGTACTCTCTGTTATATATGCGTATAATCAGATAATGTACATTTTATCACATGGCATCATGTTGCAAAGCTTTTAGCATTAGAATCACTTGTAATAGCAAAAAACATGTTTTTGCATTATCGTTGTACCATCATTACCATAAAATCTAATAATACTTAAGGCGACTAAATACACCTGGCAAGTTTGAAGACATTTTACAAGGGAGATAACTTTTGTGATTTACTCAGTGTTTGGTTTGCTACACAGCAAGTCCCTTCTAAAAATGGTCCACTCTAAAAGGAGAGAATTCAGCAAAGTGTTTCCTTTTAGAGTGGGTCACATTTTAGAAGGGAAGAAATAACAGATTTGACAGAGTTGTCTCTCTTGAAAGTGTATGAGTTCCCCTTATAGGCGGTAAGGTGCCAGATTTCCTTTTTTCATTGTGCTTATCATACAGCACAACATTCAATGAACCGATACATGCCAAAATACATTAAATCTATAACATCTGCAGGCCTAGTTAACAATGTTAACAGTGTAGTCGAATGGACTAAGATGGTTGAAAGAAATACATTTTAAAAAAGAAAATGGATCTGATGAATGGAAATAACACATTAAAGAAAGCAAACAAAGTACACTCGGTTTTATTGAATATGTTTGTGCACATTAATGCACTGCGCATACATCCTTGCACTGGATGAGTGATATTCTGTCTTCGAATCATTCAAAATGGACGCATCTACAATGGTAACTTATGTTAAAGAAACTGCATTTACTCATTGGCAAACTGTGTATACTTAGCCCAGTTTTCTCTCCGCGTGAGTCCGTTCAGAAACTCCTTTTTTACGGAATCGGATTCATCTCTAATAGAAATAACACTAACATGTTCCTCCCTTCTCTTTAGGGATTAGTCTTTAAAGGAAGAAGTTGCATTCAGACAGAACAAATTCTTTCTTTAAGAATAGCTCCTATGTTTGAAAAGCTTCAACTACTAGGGTGGCACTTCCCTATCAAAGAAATTTATCTCCCATGACAAAATGGCGGCAAATGCTTTCAGCTGTAGGCATTCAACCTATTTTGTGGATTGTGAATGGATGTGACTTTTGTATACTGGGACTTCCATGTTGTCATTAGAGTGTGGAACAGTAACCCGTTTATGTCGAGTAGACTCTTTTACCTTAACTCTTTAGACCGATCCATTGCCAACAGAAATTCCTGTTTAAAATGCAAACAGTGTAGACCCTGATCAGACGCCACGTTCTGTGGCGTCTGATCTGGGCCTACACTGTTTGCCAATGTTTTTTTTTTTTTTTTTTTTTTTTTTTTTTTTTTTTTTTTTTTTTTTATGGGACGCTTGGCATCTATGGGGTAATTTATGAATGTTTCTGTGTTGGTTCACCGATGAGTTATGTGTGCCTGAAATTGTTACATGTTTAAGGGCACCCCATAAAACCGGGAGTAACCCCAATTTATTTCATCTCTCAACAGCTTCGAAGTGGACCGTTAGAAACGGGGCATTCTGTTGCAGTTTTTTTCGTTTGTTCATTATTTATGTCCCCCTCCCCACACCTCCGGGGAGGGGGGACATATTGGTTTTGGTGCGGATCCCGCTGGCATCGCGTTGGCGTCTGAGTCAGCGTTGGCGTCTAATTTTCTTGTCTGCACAATATCTTGTGAACCAGTGATTGGATTCTTACAAAAAAATTATGGATGTGTTAGTAGGACAAAATAAAGTACTGATTAGATTTGGTGACCTTGATCTAATTTTCAAGGTCATAGCAGTAGGAAAACTGAAAATTCAAGGCACTTTTTTGTCTGCGTAATATCAGTGAATCAGTAATCAGATCCTTGCCAATTTTTTATGTGTATATAATTGGGACACAATAAAGAACTGATTAGGTTTTTGGGACCTTTCAAGATTACAGCATTAGAAAAATTGAAAATTCTGTAACACTTTCTTGTCTGCGCAATATCTCTTGAACCAGTGGTTTGAGTTTTACTAATTTTTCGTGGTCATTCTGAATGTATAGACTAAGTCGCAAAAGATTAAAGTTCGGAGTTCGGACAGACCTTCTTGCAGAAGAGTATTCAAAACAACGTTATATCTGGACATAAATTCAGAACTTAGAAAATGTTTCACGTAATTTATGAAAACGGTATCCTTGCTTAAGACGTTTATCAATTAAAATTGTATTTCGGTTATTAAAGACGCTGACTTGACTGCTTGCTCCACAAAACGATTTAAGTGATATATATATATTCCGGCCCAAGACCATAACTGATGCAAGTACTTCAGAAAAAAAGAGTATAGGGAGAAATATGAAATACCACTGGGCTGAGTGAGACTCGAACCCACGTCGGCTTTCTGCACGAGAAGCTAGGTGGACTATCATCTACTGTGGCATTTTCTCAGAGTCAATATCTTGCTTTGTATTGCTTTAAAACTTATTTAAAATTTCTAGGTACAAAACTAGGTTTTTTAACTAATGTTATGCCCCGGAACACGCTGAACAAGACCAAATTGTCGCGCGAAATGGCTAGGAAAAAAAAGTTAATGTCCCAACGTAAGTATCGAAGAGTAGGTTGTGAATAAAAGCATAGAAGAAGCAGAACATTTGATTGTTTTCAGTGAAGAGTAGGTTGTGAATAAAAGCATAGAAGAAGCAGAACATTTGATTGTTTTCAGTGTAGAATAGAATTTTATTTTACTCATGAACACCAAAACTTGTAGTTTTATTCGTGGCTATCGCCACTCGTGAAAATACTGCATTTGGTATTCATTCGGTGAAATAAAATTCGATCTTACACCTAAAAAATCAAATACCCTCTATTGTACAAATGAGTACAGGATGTAGAGGTTAAAAGTTTGTTTTCAGGCTGATGAATCCCGCGAGGCCGATCCAAGAATTGGATGAACAAGTTATAATCAATTATTCTTCATTTGAAAAAGAAATTTTTGTTTAAGAATAAATCAAGAAGTATATCATTCTTTTATCACCTTATGCGGCAGTCTGTATAAAGAGTGGAAACAAGTGTAGACAAACTAGATGCATGGATGCTTGGAATGCATGGAATTATCTCAATTAAAGTTTATGTAAAACCACACTGGAATATTTTTATAGACCTAACAAGATTTTACCAGCTCTTTCATATACTGTCTCGCAGTATTTATTTACATGCTTTTTATAGCAGTAAGACAATATGTTAATAAATTTGAGAGTTCAGTCGTAGTGCGTGTACCAGAGTTTGCGATAAAGCGTGCTTTACATGGCCTTTATAGAGTTTCGGTAATAGAACGTAGGAAGCTTGTACTGGTTCTCTTTAATACTAGCTGCAAATCCAAAAGACTGAATTCTATGATTGTCAACAGCACACTTCTGATCTTTGGAAGTCTGCTTGAATGTTTAGTACTGCCATGTTCCTTTTCATTAAAGTATTGACATATAGTACGCACTCCAGTAAATGAAAGAAAAATGCTAACCCTACAATCGAAAAGATATACAATTTATTTTGATATTGGAAGACAGTTTGGACATTCCTGTATATAAAATAACTGTAAAGCAGATATGTTTACATTGCAATTCGCGAAAACTTGCATGTTTCAACGGAGGCCCAGTTGATACTTAACAAATTCCAAGTATACAATATATTGTGTAACATCATAGCAAAGAAAAAAAAATAATGTTCAATACAGAAACTAGAATGTTTATTAAATTATGTGCATATGCAACTATGAAGCAAAAAGTGACACTAGAGCTGCTTTCTGCATTCAAGGGAGCGTACCCTGGTTTACTGCCTAAAACCAATTTTAAAATTCTGCATGCAAACTGTATTTTAAATACACCTTCTACCATTTTTTTTTCAATGTAATGAAATAAAAAATTCATAGAAACGGATTGACCACAAACATGTCCGATTTCTGTTCTGATATTGCCGCTATGATAAACTTGTTATAAAAGGCTTGTTTTGGAAATTTTACAATATTGTTTCTAGTAACACATTTTAAATTTTACCATACACCTTTTGGACGTTCATGCTTTTGGTTTTTCTATTAGATTATTTCGTATAAAGTACAATTTTATACTTATAAAAGTCTTTAAAATGCATGCTAAGGGAGTTTTCTACAAAGTTTGTCATGTCTACTATTTCAAAACTTTTGTTGACGGACTGCACTGAGTAAGAATGTATAAAGACCAAATACAATAAGTCAAGTGATTTCAGCAAACAAAAATGTTCATCAAAATTACATAAAGAACAAAGTAAAAACGAAACCTTAGGAACTGATACAATCAGATTTACACCAAGCATCCCCCATCCCCACAACACCAAAGGGAAAGACAGACAAATACAATAAAGCAGCCACAAAATGAACAGATGGCAAGCAGAGTTGGCAACTCTTTCCCAAAAAAGGTGGGAACGCTGTTACCCAAACTTAACTGAATACATATTCAGCTTACATAATTGTTAAAAGAAAAACATGAGAAACTGAAACACTACATAACAATTAACAAAAAGTACCGCAATTAAAATACAGCCTTGGAGCGGTCAGTAATGACTGAAAGGAGGGAGGGGTGCGTGGGGATGGGGGCTTCAAGCTAGCTTTACGGGATCCCAACCCTAGCCCTAAGCTTCAATAATGATAAAATATATATTTGTTTGGTCGGTGACTCTTCCATAATCCTTACGGACAACAAAGATGAGGACATTTGGTGATCCCTGGGTTGTATGCGTCCCAAAATACTGTGGCCATCACCTTGCCAGCAGATGGTTGCGTCGAACTTCTTTGGCCTCGGGGACCCAGGCCCTACCCACTGACGATTCTGAGCTTTATTCTCTGGCTCATAATAATGAACCCAAGTCTCATGTACAGTCACCAGACGCAAAAGAAAATCATCTTTTGACCTAAAACGCTTCAACAAGGCGCTGCATACTGATGCTCTGGTTGCCATTTGCTCATCGCTAAGGGATTTGGGGACCCAACGGGCTGTTAGCTTGCGTATACTTAAACGATCATGTAAGATTGTTGAAAGGCTACCATGTGAAATGCCTAATGCCTGCGCTATTTCTTCCACCTAAATTCGCCTATCAGAGTATACCAGATCCCGAACTTTCTTACACATTTCTTCGTCGGTGGCATCCAGTGGGCATCCAGAACTGGCTTCATCTTCTAAAGACGTTCTACCGCGTTTGAATTCCCCTACCCAGAATTTAACCTGAGCATCAGATGGTGCAGAAGATAAAAGGTTCGGATTATTAGAGTTAAATGAAATATGTCAGTCGATTAGAACTTGAATTTCTAAATTATTCCTACGTTTATAATATATAAAAATAAGGATACAGGTAACTACTCGTATTTTTTTTTATTTGTCACCGGATTTTTACATATGTACATAAATCGTTGATATCATAGTTAAGAACAATTATTTACGCATAATTTGCAACAGTGTCCAGGAAATTCTATCCAACAGCAAGGAAATTACATTTACGGAAACGAATATGGGCTCTAAATCAACATTTGCGTATGAGTAGCTTCCGTTTAAAAGTACATTTATGCATTTGTAATGCATTCAGTCGATAGAAGGATAAAAATGCTGTAAAGACATGTTTCAACTTCAAATGACTAACAGAGTACACTGTCAAATTTCTATACCAATGACTTGACGATTTTGCCATTTTCGTTTTTCTTCTGACTGAATGCACTGAGTTTCTGTGGGACATTAATTGACATTGTTCTGTTAAATAAACGGTTTTAGGAGATTGCATATGACGTTAAGTGGGCGACTTTGCTGGCGGTTAGCGACCACGCCGACGTCATTAAAAAGGACATAAATCACGGATGAGTCATATCGACGTCAATGATGGGTCTGTCATGGCGTCGGAGATCCAGCCGAGACGTCAATGCCGTCATTCATTCTATACGGTGACGTGCGTCATTGGGGGATAATGGGTAGAATAATAACAGCAGACTTCATCTTGTACGGTTGTAGGATATGTCCTTAGTCTCTGTTTTTGTAGTTGTGTCAGTCCAAGAATATTTTGATGTTTCCAAGAATATGTAATGTTTTCAAGAACATTTTGCTGTTCGATACCTGAACAGAAAACAGGAGGTCGAAAAGAGGCCGACAAACGAATTTTTGGAAAAATGTGTTTTTTTTTTAAGTTTTAAGATCATCAGGAAAAATCTTAGGTCTCAATGACCAGTATAATATATAAAAAGCGTAGGCCGTGTTAAATTAGAAATATATCGCGGGAAAACGCGTCAAATATGAGCGCTCTAAATAAAATGAACAGTTCGGCAGTGCTCTAGAGCAAGTAGAAAGAAAGCGTACTGCAATAGGGTGAAGGAAGAGAAGGCAGGCAATCTCTTCACATTGGCATAGAGTTCTTCTCATTTTGGTTGGGGTCATACTGAGTGTATGAAATTGATTAACCAAGCCAGGTTAATCAAGTAATATACCCTGTAAAAGACCCCCAAACGTGCCAACGTGACGAGACATGCTTGGAATTGTATTGTTGTCTGTATTGTGTCATATAGCAATCGTCCAAAGCAAAACTCCCCGTCCGTCGTCCGTCCGTCCGTTTACACATTTGAACGACCACTTCTCTAAAACCCCTGGACCAAATTTCTTCAAACTTCATGTGGAGCCTTGTGTCAAAGGGAGATTGAAACTATATACAAATGGTCATGGTTCGTTAATCAAGATGGCCGCCATGCCCATATATAGCTCCCATAGACTTAAAAATTATTCTCAGAGGTTCATGGCTTATATATTTAGTATGTAGCAATGTTTGGTGGTCCCCTACATAAATCCTGCCAACCATTTCCCTGGGGCCCAAACTCGCCACGCCCTGGGGGTCATTAGCTTCCATAGACATATAATGGGAAACACTTAAAAAAATCTTCTTCTCTGAAACCATGAGGCCCACAGCTTATATATTTAGTATGTAGCAATGTTTAGTGGTCCCCTAAATATATCCTGCCAATCAAGCCCCTGGGCACCAAACTGGCCACACCCTAGAGGGTCATATGTTTATATAGCGCTATATAGCTAAAGAACCTTCAAAAATCATCTTCTCTGAAACCATAAGGCTGAGAGCTAACAGATTAAGTAAGTAGCTATGCTTTGTGGTCTCTTACATAAATCCCGCCAATCAAGCTCGTGGGGTCCAAACTGATCACTCCCAGGGGCCATTAGCTCCCATAGACTTATAATGGGAAAAACATAAAATCTTCTTTTCTGAAACCATGAGGCCCACATATACTTAGTATGTAGCAATGTTTAGTGGTTCCCTACATAAATCCTGCCAGTCAAGCCCCTGAAGTCCAAACTGGCCACGCCCCGGGGGTCATTAGCTCCCATAGACTTATAATGGGAAAAACTTAAAAAATCTTCTTCTCTGAAACCATGCGGCCCACAGCTTATATATTTGGTATGTAGCAATGTTTACTGGTCCCCTACATAAATTCAACCATGCCCCTGGGGTCCAAATTGGCCACGCCCCGGGGGTCATTAGCTCCTATAGACTTATAGTGGGAAAAAAAATCTTCCTCTCCGAAGCCATGAGGCCCATAGCTTATTGAGTATGTAGCAATATGTAGTGGTTCCCTACATAAATCCTGCCAATCAAGCCCCTGGGGTCAAAACTGCCACGCCCAGGGTCATTTGTTTATATAGAACTGTACAGCTAAAGAACCTTCAAAAGTCTTCTTCTCTGAAACCATCAGGCCAAGAGCTAACAGATTTAGTATGTAGCAATGTTTGATGGTCTCCTACATAAATCCTGCCATACATGCCCCGGGGGTCATTAGCTCCCATGGACTTATAATTGAAAATAAAGAAAAACTCTTCTTTTCTGAAACCATGAGACCCATAGCTTATATATTGAGTATGTAGCAGTGTTTAGTGGTTTCCTACATAAATCCTGCCAATCAAGTCCCTGGGGTCTAAATTGGCCACGCCACAGGGGTCATTAGCTTCCACAGACATAATGGGAAAACCTTAGGAAAATCTTCTACTCTCAAACCATGCGGCTCACAGCTTATATATTTAGTATTTAGCAATGTCTAGTGGTCCCCTACATAAATCCTGCCAATCATGCCCCTGGGGTCCAAACTGGCCATGCCTCGGGAGCCATTAACTCAATTGACTTTTAATGAAAAAAAAATCTTCTTCTCTGAAACCATGAGGCCCACAACTTATACATTTAGTAAGTAGCAATGTTTAGTAGTCCCCTAAAAATCCTGCCAATCAAGCCTCTAGTGCCCAAACTGGCCATGCCCCAGGGAGTCATTTTTATATAGAACTATATGGCTAAAGAACCCTCAAAAATCTTCTTCTCTGGAGCCATGAGGCCCAGAGCTAACATATTTAGTATGTAGCAATATTTAGTGGTCGCCTACAAAAATCCTGCCAACTATGCCACTGCGGTCCAAATTGGTCACGCCTTGGGGATCATAAGCTCCCATAGACTTTTAATGGGAAAAACTTAAAAGATCTTCTTCTCTGAAACCATGAGACCCACAGCTTATATATCACATTTAGTATGTAGCAATGTTTAGTGGTCTCGCACATAAATCCTATCAACCATGTCCCTGAAGTCCAAATTAGCCATGCCCTGGGGGTCATTTATTAATATAGAGCTATATAGTTAAAACTTAAAGAAAAAACTTCTCTGAAACCAAAGGGCCCTAAGCAGGTGCGATCATCATGAATCTTGCTCAAAGTGTTTTTCTTGATGATGTCTAGGTCAAGTTTGGACCTGGGTCACTTATGACCTATATTTCACGGTCCAGTGACTTACTTAAGTTTCTCCAGTTTTTCAGTTTCTCAGTAACTGTTGGTCCTACAGCAGTGATACTTGGCACTTGCAGACATCTTAGCATGACCTCTTGAATGCAGTCATCTATATTTGACATTGACCATGGTCCACTGACTTTTTAAGTTTTTGCATTTAAATCAGTTTCTCAGTAATTATTGGTCATACAGCCAGTGATACTTAGCACATCTTAGCATGGATTTTGAGTGCAGTCATTCATATTTGACCTTGGTCTATATTTCTTGGTTCATTAGGCATACTACATTGTCTGACTTGTTTATATAATCATCATGAATCTTGGTCAGAATGTTTGCCTTGAATATTTATCGGTCAGGTTATCTAAGTGCTATGGTACTCAGGTGAGCTTTACAGGGCCATCATGGCCCTCTTGTTTTTCATTTGTCAACATCTGAATAACATATCTATACAATATAATACACATACATGTATCACTCTTTTCCCCCAGAAGCGGTGTGGCAGGCATACCCTGGGGATTAGACAACCAAGAAATCTTGACCCTCAGGAATTTGACAATTCTTAAATTCTGAGGCGGGATTTTAATCTTAGTTGTTTTCAGATAATATTAAGTTATGTTAATTGCTAAAATTGTTTACAACTTTCAGGATATATATATATTTTTCATATAAAACTTGCTCTTAGTCACTTAACAGGAAATGCTGTTTTCAGTTGGTGAAAACTGACAGTGAAGAAGTAACCTCCTTTATAGAAATATAATTTCATTATAATTTCAGCCAAATCGTTTAATTTTATTACAATTTAACTCAGATAAATCAGGATAAATCAGGATATACAGAAATTAATATTGTGCAGTTTGGATTGCTCTTTCAAATTACACAGATTGATTGACAGAATATAGAAAGGTAGCCTCTGACTGGTTAACATAAAATTCTTTCTAAAATATTTAGGACAGTTGCAGTTAGGCAGTCAAAAAGCTCAATAAAATACAAAAAGATTATTATACATTTATACTGTGTGTGGACAGTTAAGAACTAAAAATGTAAACGAACATTTAACTGGTACTGGACGCTTTTGAGCTGGCCGCCAAATATATATGTAAATGATTATATATTATGCCTGTGTATGTCATGGCATGTATATACAGTGAATGAAAAAAGGAAAAGAAACAATAAAAACAGTGACTGGAGTTATGAATTATGATTAATAAAAGTGAAAAGAGAGAGAAGAAAAAAAGAATACTAGAAAAAAATCCTCTGATAATAACTTCATAAAAGATGTACAAAAACTTAACCCATTTTATAGGGGAAACCCCAAACTGAGACACTAGCAAACAATGGCGGCCCACATCAGATGCCCCTTTCTTCAAAGCTCGATTGATTGTAGAAGTTCAGTTATTTTCTTAATGTTTCTTTTAATAACTCAATCTGACTCCCCTATAATTTGAAATGGACTCCTGCTATAATTTATAAGGCAGAAGATTTTATTCAGAGCAAAATGGGTTAAATGCTCATTCAGGGAATTTCCACCTCATAAGAATGACACAAGGGAAAATAATTTGACCCCTGAATTTGAAATTTATCTAATTCAGCAATGTAGGCCCACCATGCCTTCTTTGTAACCTGATAGGTGTATTATGTCTTTCATGGCTCTTGGAATGATACTTTTAAATGAAAACTTTGTGTTTTTTATGCCCCCACCATTCGAAGAATGCTAGAAAGGGCATATGTGTACCCCTGTTCGTCCGTCTCCGTCTGTGTCCGGTGTTAGCAATTTGCTTTTAAGTATTTCAGGCGGGGGCATCCATGTCCATTGAACACATTTCTACTTTTATTTTTTTTTTTTTTTTTGCTCCAAGAATAAATTGAGGGTGATCAATAGAATAGAATGGGGTACTTTTTTCAATCAGCCAGATGAGGATATTCTTACAAGTACCCACAACGTTTGTTTTCATTGAGAAATAAGGGAAATTATCCATTCATTATCCTTATCACTCCTCCTTATCTGGAGCTATGTAAAGTAAGTTGGTAGACTAGCAAACAATGTAGACCATGATCAGCCTCTATCAAGATGTTGTTGGGTTTTTTATTCATTTTGGAGTAAACAAGGATAATTAAAAGATAATTTTCCTTATTTTTTGTTAGGAATATATGTTGTAAGTATTTGTTTGAATAACTTTGTTAAGGCAATTCTAATGAGTACCCACAACATAATTTATGTTGAGCGAGTCAGTTTACATACCCATACCTTTCCTAGGCAGGCTTATACATAAGCAATTAACCAGTAGAGTGCACATTCTTTCGCCAGAAACTGACAACTGCCCTTGAATCAATAGAAGGGTGAGAATGACGTAGAAAATATTTTATGATAAATCTTCAGGGAAGCATCGAATCCACGATCACCAATCAGATGCGCATCAGACTGAGCCCCCCGAGGCTGATTACATATGAACAGATAACCTTCTTGATTAGGGTCTAGGTAACAAAGAGTAAAGGGGAATTGTTCAAGGTAATTGTTCTTATTTCCCCATAAAACACAATGTTGAGGGTACTAATTAGAATTGCTTTTGCAAGCGACTCTAATGAGTACACACCATATTATATTTTTATGGAGAATTTAATTTCCCTATTACTTTCTGTTGTCTGGAGCTATATGTTGAGCTGATGATGACCATCAGTGTTCACTCTAATATCATTTATTTCTGAATCCTCAAAATTGTCTTTTTGAGTTTCTTGACCGTGATGATCAGGAGTTCATTGTGTTCTCGATTGTCTGCATGAACTGTCTGCAAACTTCCTTTCTTCCTATAAAATGGGAAAGGTCAGTATCCTTCTGTAACATTTTTTTATTATTTTGTTTTGCTATCACTTTGTCTTATATGTGCTTAGCTGATAGCGATAGAACAAACTATGATCAAGCTATTTCCTAGGAAAAATGCCTGTACTTGATGCTCAAAAAGGGATTTCTGTTGGACAATTCTTTCATTATATTACCTTTCTGAGCTTAGAATGCTTGTAATTACAAAAGTTTCCAAGAAACATACATTTTGTCAGCTCAATTATGACATTGTCTGTAAAATATGTTATGACATAATTTCATCTTTTTTATATGTGAGCCTCAACATGCATAAAAGGACCTGAGCATATGCCCTTAAAGTGATCAAATAAATGCAGAAATTCGTGGGGCAATATTTATAGGTTTTTGTAAGAAGCTGCATCTTTGGCAGTACAAGTATTTGTAAAAAAAATGAAGATTCTGGCGAGACTGAGCAAATATCAATACCCTAAGGACCCTTTATATTTGACATGACACATATAACGTATTATAACACAGTCTGGAATTGTCATGAATTTTGTGTTTTGTGTCAGTAGTAGTGTCATCTACTGTAGATGAAAAGTCAACATATGAAAGACTAAAACGCATAAATATGCCGCAATTGTGATGAGAAGCAATTTGGTATGACAACAGAAATTTATGAAACGACTTGGGAATATTTGGTATTTTGCTTGTGCAGGCTTGCAAAACAGCCAACTTGTTTCATGAATTAAATGTATAATGGCAACTGTTGTAAGATACATTTTGGATAAAAATAGTTAAAAACAAAAGAAATTTAAAATTACATGCCTTATTTTCAAGTATTCCTTAAATTACGAGAAAAATGATGGGGAAAACATGTATTTACTCTTTTGCCCAAATAAAATGTCCTCAAATACCTGAAGACTTAATTTTCTTTTTGCAGTTTAGGTGTTTCCTTAACTAATTATGAAGAATGTTTGTTTTTGAAAATAAAAAAGTGACCAAAACACTATTTTTGTTCCAGTTAGAACAGTGTTGCATTAAAAAAAATAGTGTCAATCTGAAATTTATATTGGGAAAACTTTCTAACTCAAACTTAAGTTAATATCTCTTTTTCTGATACGAGATATATGTTGTGAATTGTAACATGATTCACTTTAAACTTCTTTTTTGTTCTTCCAGATCAGCGTGCATTTATTTCCTGATGAGCTAACTATGAATTTGATAAACAGAAAAAAAACCTTCTGTAAAGTTGTCAAAAACTGAGATCAGTTTTGCGTTAAACGATCGTTATGTTGTAAACAGTATATGTAAAAAAGTTCTTAAAATTCGTTCTTAGAGTCTTCTGTGTAGTGGTACAGTTAGGCATCGCCCAACCCGGAACTTACTCAAATTGGAAGTCACCCTCGGTGCGTCTTGGCCGCATATGGCGTAACATATAGACGACCCTCTCTTGAAACGAAGTACTTGGGTGTTGATCTACAGAAGAACCACAATGACAGAATCTCCAAGATGGCCAACAGCATGGTTGGCTTTCTTAGACGTAACCTCAGGTCTTGCAGCGAGAAAATCAAAGCCAACGCCTACTTCAGTATGGCCAGGACTAACTTAGAGTAGTTGTCTTTTTGGCGCCCACATCGTAAAGAACATATACGGAAGCTCGAGATGATCCAGAGAAAAGGTATTCGGTACACTACGAACCGCTACCGAAACACCAGCAGCATTGCAACCTTGCTCAATCATCTGCAGTGGGAATGTCTTGAGTCAAGCCGCTATAAGATACAGCAAGCTATATTGTATAAAGTATTTGACTGAGTTACCATCCAAGACAAAATCAGCCCATACATATACAGGCAGTACTCTACTTCTGCAGACTCGTTTTAATTCAGCTTTTCTCCCCCGGACAAGTCCTCTGTAGAATTCTCTTTTAGCATCAGTGGATTTAGTGTTCTTCAAGAAGGAGTTGACACCTCTCCGACATTCTAAGCAAATTTAAGGGGTCATTTGCCTAGTAACTCATCAAGGTGGGGAGCTGTGCTGTCGGGGACATAAGGCCTCGGTACCGCTACATAAGGCAGATTGGACTTCGCCCGGTGAGCAAAAAGCATTTGGGAAAATTTCCTTCTCTTTAAATTGTAGTCTTAAATTTATATCTTACCATGTATACATCGAGCATTTATATCACATTATTTCTCTATAATATTCTTATTATACTATATTTTCTTCTTCCTGCCTGTCTTTTTTTATATTCGTAACCTTCTAGCTTTTTAGTTTAAATAAAAAACAGTTATGATTATACTTCTAAACTTTTACCACTCTCTGGGCTAATTCAGCAGACAAAAAAAAAAAAAAAAAAAAAAAAAAAAAATATATATATATATATATATATATATATATATATTGGACATTTCATACAAATTGTCTCTATTGAAATAATCAGTCCTGTTTTCTGGGAAAGAATAAGAAATCTATTTCAATATGTCGTCTGCTTATATTTAAACCCAGCATGCTATGCGTAAATAACATCTTGACACTCAAGAAACATCACGAAATATAGATTAGGCTTCAATCGCATAGAATGTTCCGTTTAAGTAAATACTTTGATTAATTCCAGGTAGTAGATAGCCTCTATTTATGTTTGTCCATTGTGTTTAATTTATGTCCGTTGTGGTTTTTGTTTGGCAGCCAGTTATTATTATATCATATGGACCTCGCCTTGCGAGAACGTTTCTTTGGGCATATGCGGTTAGTGAAGGCCCAGAGCAGCCTGCTTATCCGCACAGTCTGATTAGGGCCTTCACTGTTCGCATACGGAATAGTTCGATACTACATAATGTATAAATGGAGAGCAAAGGCCCGGATGATACTTTGCGCATGCGCAGGATGATCTGAATGCACATATTGAAAATGTTCAAAGACAAATTTTCGCTTGATACGGCCCATATCAAGCTCTGTACATCTGCTTTACATTAAAGAATGAAAAAACGAATTATTGCACCAAGTAACCGTAGTATACTTGAACCCTGGTCCTGCCGAACCCATCTGGATATGCCCTGCCTTTGCAAATAGTGTAGATCCAGATCTGCTGGCTTGAAGAAGCCAACTGATCTGGTTCTGCGCTATTTGTCATTTAGTATGAGAATTTTTATCAACAATCTTGATTAAGCAAACTGATTGGCTGACAATTAGAGCTGGGCGTGACATCTTAATCTATTCAGCATGACAAGGGTTAAGGTTTTCATCCGTCTTAACGTTTAGCTTCGTGGATTTTGCTTATAGGCAACCTGTCATTTCGCATAGACTTGTTCTTTGTCTCTTTGTCACTTAGGGCCCAGGTGACTTCTGACACTCATGGCAGTATCTTCAATACTCTGCAGTCAAAAATCAGCAGTCGGTACAATAGTGACTTTTTCTTAACAGAATTACGTCTTGACATTGTATTCAAATTGCAACTAAGGGAATAAGAAAAAAATAAATTGGCACCAGTTCTTATTATAGCAAGTAATTGGAACTGGATACACTTCGTAGATTTTCCTCCATATTTTGGAAATGTGACATTTTGTGTGACTTCCTGTTTACTTTAATTCGTAGGAAACTGGTCTAAAGGAATGATTTTACTCCCACAGAGAACTGGGAAGCAAAAACAATGCGATCTGCTTCCAACGTCTGATATTGTAGATTTCGCTATTGCTAACTTACATTCCGTTCTTTACTAGGGGCAGTCCACTAAACAAGTTGTACATTCAATAATTTCTGAGCTTTTAAACACAAAAAGTAGAAATTATACTACTTTAATTCAGGACCGGAATCCGTTTCCGATTCATAGGTTTATATTATAAAAGAATGTGAACAGAGAGGCTTAAACATAAAGAGAGTTGGTCTCATGCCCAGTTTATATCCATGTACATGATAGACATGTTTATACTGATATTTTAATATCATGACTGTGACCCTGCTAGATAAAATTATTTACCGAAGATCTAAACCAAAACGTTCAAAGCAGTTTCAGTAAACGGTGGCTACAACAAACGAACCGTGGCACAGCAGTTCCTTCAAGCGCTCTATGAAAAGCCACTAAGTATTGCAAGGATCTTCAGGCTGATCAGCTGGGGCGGGTCTGATTCTTTCTCTGGGCGCACATGCAACCGTTTAGGGAATGATATTCTCCGGCTCATATAAAGTGGTGTCTCAGGCAATTATTCTTAGTAATTGCAGCGTTTTTATTTAAGATATAGATCAGCTCTAGCAGTAATTTCTTGAGTAATAAATCACAGGTTGGAGGCCAGTTGTAAAGTAGATCAAATTCTGAGCTCTAAGTGCGAGTGATCTATCAACTTACAACCGACTCACCAACTGTGATTTATTACTCAACAAATCACGCTCTGGAGCTTATATGTTTCGATTCTAACACAAAGAAAACGGCGAAAATGTAATTGTATCTCCTTCAGATTCTACCAAGTCTCCGGCATTGCACAAAGAAATCCCGCCAACAGTTTTAACTGTAATGCTGCCGTTTATATGTATTTTTACGTTGTTGACGCGAAATGAAAAACACGTTATATCTGTAACGTCTTGAAAACGAGGACTGGTGTCAGCAAAATTTCGAATGACGTCAGAACGGCGCCAGATAGCGTCGCACGCTTCCTCCCAGTGATTTGTTGCAGAATAAATCACACTATTTCTCCATTGCCTATATAGTCGCGCTATGTTTGAAAGTTGTGTTTAACACCGGAAGTATAATCTAATAGACTTCTTTGCGCATTAGACAGCAAACTGAAGAGGAACTGAGCCTAACTTAGATTACCCTAAAATGAATACCCTTTAGAAGCACTTCAAATAAACGAAAATAGCAGACGCGGTTTTATTGACTCTATTCATGAACCGTGTATAATGAAACGAAATGTGCAACAATGCTGACACCCTTGCAGCCCATGGTTAAGCTATATTCTACATGCGAATGAATGCAAATTGGCTCAGTAATTACAAAGGATCAGCAAATATAAACTTACTAAAGAGAAGTACGGGGAGACGTTTTATTGCCGCCATATGGCGATTAACACACGCTGAAGTGAAGACAAACACAGCATGAAAGCATGAAAGCTGGCATTGGAACTTTTGATGACTTTTGTAACCTGATGCTGCTGATGAATACAATGTTTACAGATGACGTTTAAAATATGTTTCTTATTTCTTAGGGAGAAAAGTCTTAACCATCATTCAAGTTACATCGTACATGTAAATAAAGCAGGACATATCATTTACATTGTGTCTAATTGTGAGTGAAATAGCAATAAAAATCTGAAATATTGCCTTTGGAAACACAGAACACACGGAAGAACGAAAATCGAAGGCTTATTATGTCTCTGCAGATGTATTCAACAATGCATTTGCGAGACGGTATACGCCCCTAGCACCGGCTTTTGTGGTACTTAATTTTCAAAATAACCAGAATGAGCTCAGTGATCCCAAAGGAAATAAAAATATAATCTGCACTATGGTGAAGTATGGGGAGACATTTTGCGGCTGCAACACGACTCTGAACACCAGCTGCAGTGAAGTAAAATAAAAAAAAAAAACTAAAATACCAAGCCTTATTTTCTAGGAAATATAAAATGTGTTTCTTATTTCTCAGGAAGAATATTGACATTCATTCAAGATATATCTAAAACACCAAGCCTTATTTTTTCGGACATATAAGAAAATGTCACTGATAATTGAGCGTACAGTACATACGAGATGGAACACGTACGTATTAAAGGAATAGCAAACACACATATGAACCTCAATGTCAGAAACGTACGTTCGGACTTGATCTTCTGTCGAAGAATCTGATTAGACTGCGCGAATGCACAATTCACTAAGCCATTCACGGGGCCAATTTTGGATAGACAAGAACTAAAATTTCACGGACAAACGAAGATTCTGATCAGACTGCGCGGTTGTGCAGGCTGATTTTAGTCTTCATGTCAGAGGGCATTTGTTTTTCACATACGGTTCATGTATTGTTTTAGACTAAGCCTGCTTCAATAACTATCACTATGTTAACGATGCACATTTTTCTTTACAGTTCCTTTGCTCACCACAACTAGTATAGTGACTGATTTATAGTATTTATTTCATTCTTGCATCGTCATATTCTGCTATGGATATTTCTGCCCTTGATTTGATATTATGTAAGTGTCAGTATTTTGTTTACAATACACAGTCCTGATGCAGATTTGGCGGATGTGCCATCTGATCTAGACGTTGATGAAATCATGTAAAGCTTGGCGAAAGTGTGTCATTCGGCGTATTAGCGTAATCCATTCAGATTCAGATGGCTGACCTTGACTGTGTTCAGAAGTGCAAAGCGGCCATGGCTCTCTGTACAGGAATCTAGGCATACATTTTGAACGCAGTCATTGACTGTTGGATTTGGTAGAAGCTGTATTCCTTATATCTCCTGGCTCAAATATAATCTTGCTTCGTGTTTAGTACCAAGAGGTTAGACGATAGGAAGTCTAAAATTATTTTCCTGGGTAATGATAAAACGTAATGTAAGATATATGAAGACAGAATGTCTTTTTCCTCTTGACATATCGGAAATAACATCGACACATACGAGGTGGATAAGTCATGATGTATATGAAATTGTCAATAGGTAGAGTATGCAAAACATGTTTTCCATTAAGCCTGAAAGATAAATTACAATTTACTTGCGTGTTACTTGCTTCATATGTATTTGGAACGTTAGAAACTGTACCTTGAGCATGAACGCCAAGCGAAGATTCAGATGTTACTACGCATCTATGCAAACTAATCTTCTGTCTTCTTAACTGTCTTCTCTGGATGCTATTTGGTTAGCCAAGCACCCATCGTTTCTTATTCAGGTGGACAGCGACGGCTTGATTTAGACTGCGCAGATGTGCAGACTGATCAAATATTTACTGGTCGATACATGTCAAAAGATCATTTTCTCATGTTGTGGTTCATCCAGTTGTAACAGGGGTTTGACAGGCGTTTTATATCATGTTAATATTGTGAATACCCTTTTATTTACTTATTTATCGAGTTTCGTTGAATTACATGTAGAACTGCATACTTTAATTATCTTACTGAAATATTTGGCAATGTCACGTGATTGTTGTTGTGCGTTAAAACTGTAGAGGGAGGGCCGTAACTAATGTTGAGAGAACTTGTGGCTCAACCCCATTGCATACATATATATTTTTCATGTAAATTTCCAATAAAATATGTTTATACTATACTACTCTTTTAGAAGTATTATGCCCTGCTGCTAGTCTATATTACAATGTGGCGAAAACGTATCTTCTGGCATATGCGGAAAAGCCACAAGTCGAAAGAAACTTAAGTTTGATAGAGAATAACCATAGTAAATATAACAGAAATATACAACATCTTAAAAATAAACATATGAGGTATAAAAAAGTATGTATCTTTTAGTTCCTGGTTAACAAATCTGTTCTGTAATTAAAAGTATAAGTAAAATACTGAGTTTGCGTATAAATACAATACTGAGTTTGCGTAAAGAATTCACACTTGTTGAGATCATTGAATATACATGCATGTATTTGTGGAGTCAACAATCAAGTCATGTTGGGAGATATATAGTCGCTGAAAGAAACCAGACCACTTTTTGAGGAAGATGCATATTTGTGATATACCATATTTTCATATGTCGTAATCAAATTTTGTCGGCTTGCAATTAATAACCAATAGAATGGTATCCTGAGAAGCAATCCAAGCATGTTCCTTTTCCTTCACTCATAACTATATATAACAGTAACTTACCAGGCAAATATAAAAAGGTAGAATTAAAACCCTTTACGGACCGAGCATCAGATGGTTGTCTCCTTATAAAGTTCTCGGGTCAGGTAGAAGAGTACATGAGTAATTCACTGCCTCACTGCAAATTGATTTCCAAATTTATCAGGTCTTCGAACCACCGCCATTACCCTAAATATAGGTACATCTTGTTTTTTTATCATACTTGTCCTAAAACTTGAGCCAGTCCATTTGACTGCCTGGCGATGTGTCTTAACTACTGCGAAATGAGTATAAAACAGTGTAGACACTGATCAGACAGCACGTGCGGCGTATGATCTGTGCCTACACTATTTGCTAAAGGACTGCCTGTCCCAATAATTGTTGAGGCCCTCCCAGGGGCTTTGGGGAACAGGGAAATAAGGTTACTTATTTCAGGGAAACAAGGAAACAAAAGTCTAGAAATGAAGAGAACAGGGGACAAAGACAAATTTGGGGGGGGGGGGGTGGGGGGGGATAGGAAACACAGAAAATCAAGATTTTTGACTTTTGGGAACAAGGGAAAGTGTCGATTTTTTGTCAGGGGAACAAGGGAACAGGCCCTGGGAGGGCCTCGTTTCAAACAATTGTAAAATAATTATCAAATAGACAGCGAACTGTATAACAAGCTTAATGTTACTTGAACATTTGCTTAGGGCTTACTGCATATACAGGTTACAGTCAGTTTTGGCATGCGTAACTGACATATCTAAAGAAAAAGGTCCTTATGCCAAATACGGACAACGTACCCCTAGATAAGCCTGTGTATGCGCGCAATCTGATCAGGGGTTTCATTGCTCGCTCACAGAATGAATCGATTCTTAAGCAGACTACTTCATTTCCTTTGGGATCATAGGACCCATTGTGGTATCTTTAAAAATGGAGTTCTGACCAAGTGTACGCTTGAGGGTGTAAGCAGTGTTGCAAACTTCATTACTGCTTATGAAGCGTCTCAATAAAACCGAGACTCCCATTTTCTAATCTGGAATGTGTTCTTTGTTTCAAAAGGCAATCTTTTTTAAGTTTATTTTACTACTTGTGTTATTGCCGTGTGGCGACCGTAGAACGTTTGCCCGTACGTCACCATAGTGCAGATTATAATTTATTTCCTTCGGCATCATTGAGCCTGTTGTGGTAGCTTTGAAAAAGGGAGTTTTGCTCATGTATACGCTAGAGGGCGTAAGCAGTGTTTCAAACTCCATTACTGTTAATGAAGAGTCTCAATAAAACCGAGACTCCCATTTTCTAATCTGTAATGTGTTCTTTGTTTCCAAAGGCAATCTTTTTTACGTTTTTGACACTTAGTAGATTTTCGCCATTTTTCACGAATTCCTTATTGATATCCTGCACACAAAGTCCATACTGAAAAGGGTCTACTCAGAGTATATCTCGTTTTAGAAGTGATGCAAAACATTTTGACAGAGAAGCCGCCCCTGAGAGTACCTTCAATTCCCTCAAGAATAAATAGAGGATATTTACTCTTTTGCTGTGAATACCATAAATATTGTCATCGAGTGTAATGAAAACATCAGTATTTTCACGAGTGCGAAGCACAAGTGAAAATTTGAAAGTACTCATTACACGAGATGAAAATTTTTTATGGTATTCACTGAAAAAGAGTAAATTTTCTTTTAATTTTATTGTTAAGACGCCAATGCGCGTTTCTGACGTCATAACAACGTCACCAAACAAAACATGAACGTCATGGCGTCGACGCTCAGTGCTTAACATGTGAAACGCTGGAGAGACAATAACAAAATAAAAATCGGCAAATCGAAATAATTTTGATACCAAAATATTCCTTACATTCTAACTAAGAAAATGCATACCAATACTTGATACTTTAGTTAAGAAACAAAGAAGTTAGAGGTGTTCAAGAATCTGAAGTGGCGGTAACATCCACTTCTGAAACAGTGAAGAAAACCGAAGTCGTCCAAAGCGAGGAGTTAAAATATTAATCGTATCAGTCACAAGTGAAATGATACGATATCATTTCACTTGTGATTGATACCACTTTTATTTTCACCAGTTATACACTGATTTCACCGCTAACAATAAAATAAATATGTTAACATTGAAAGAGCTCAATACTGTACAGGAGAGCTTGCAGGCATGGGTCAGATTGAAAGGTCAAGTTCTGCCTAGGTTACAATGAAGATATTATAGATCTGTTTATATTTACGGAATTTTCACATCATTTACCTGCGGATATTAGGATTGAAAAAAGTGCATTTCTTACCGTTTGTCGAAAGCACTTCCTTACCGTTTTGTCCAGAAAAAAAAAAAACGGACTGTTTTCGGCTTCATTTTCGTCATTATTGTGAACCACAACGTACGTGACCTGTTATTTAAAATTGTTTGGTTGCACATGTTAAACATTTCTACCATTGTAGACTGAAAGAGTGCAGTCCCTTAATAGTTACAAATGTAAACTATTTGGAAATTACAGACCGTAAATATGGAAGAGCGAAAATCTGACCAGGCTACACAGACGCTTAATCTGAGCTCTTTCTCATTCCGCTGTGCTCGGCTAAAATTAAATCCACCTAATCATGTTAACAGTTTATCTAAGTGTGGCCCGAAGTCTGAGATTGTTTTCAAATATAAAGTTTAATTTCCGCAGCAAATAGCTAGTATGAAAAAAAAAACGTTATTGCGTCGATGCCTTCATTGAATGTTTTTCTGTCTGAAGTAGAGCGCTTGCTCAATGCTGTATTTACCCATAGTAGACCGGCGACTTAACGCTTGGCGCTCTGAGTAATATTTTAAGCACACGGCATTTCAAAATACTTTTTTTATTTTTTTCCGAGAAAATGTATCCAATTTGCATGAAATGTAAAATCATGTTTTCTGGGAAAATAGATAAAAAAAACCAACACCAATTTGTCGTCTGATAAATTAGCCCAGAGAGTGGTAAAGGTTAACTCCTTACCATACTTGTCCTACAATTTGACTAGTGAATTTACAGGTTGAGTGGCAAACAGTGCAGATTCTATTCAGACGCTGCGGTCAGAACTGAGTCCTCACTGTCTACGCAGACCTGTCGGTCCGATTACTTACATTAAATACGACACGCAATATTCTAGTTTTCTTCGATCAAAACACCATCTTCCGATCAAATTGCGTTCAACAAAAACACAATAAGATAAATAAACTACAATTTGTTAAACAAATTAAATGTGCCGCGTCAGTCGACTTCGAAAATGCGCGCTTGCCCAGACAAGGAGTACGTGGATGGAGGCTGTCGGTGATAAAAGCATACTTTTTCTTCGAAAAATAGGGTTATTGACAGGACTGCATAATCAGTGATTGTTGTGATATATTTCAGGCCAGACTGTCGCTAATCAATAATATAAGATTCAATGTTCTGTCGGACATCTGAACCCAGAGAAGACTCAGATCAGCCTGCGCATGTGCAGGCTGAGTCTTCGCTGGGTGGTCTATGGATAGCCATGGAGCCTTCATGTTTTTTTCAGGCTGATTTACAAACTTGTACTCCATTTATTGTTTCCGTTTCAAACTAATGACGAATTTGTGCTTTTGGCACTATATTTTCTGAATAATGTAGTGTGGCCCAATATTTGAAAAGATCCAAGCAAAGAAAGTTATTATTTTCTAAAAGTATAATGACGTGTCTTTTCTTGCATCAATAATCTCAATATAGCATAACAATGATAATCATTTATATTTCTAGACGTATGTCTGTGTGTCAAAAGGAAAAAGACAACAAGAGCCAATTCCATTAAAAGGTTTTTGAACGCTAATATATCATATCTATAAAATTTTATATTAGGTCAGTATTTTTTTTACTTCACAGTCAATTGAAGTTACATGGTTGGTTTTCGGCTTGTCCAGATTTTCCTTTCAGAGGGAGCAAAGTCCTTCCCTTAACGCTTTCTACTTTTCACATGCTTTAGCTCTAATGAGAAGGGCTACAATATTTTCAGAGGTAATAACTGATTTTCCTGGGTATGAGTAAAAATAATTCCTGGCTGGATACGTCACTGTAGAGTTTGGTGTTTCATTCGTATCGTCTCCAAAGAAACATATTCTCAGAAGAATCTCATCTGTCGTACTGCAAAGAAACCTTTCATGTTTTAATTAATAAATTAACTGATTTACGTAATACATAAAACTGATTTTGGAATGCATGCAAACTTGTATTATCCGTAAAACCAGTATTTGGTATTAATTCGACAAATATGGAGAAGGAAAAACTAATATTTGGTCCATTTGTTATTTCATGCAATTGGAGACAATTTGATTTCATGCAATCGGAGACAATTTGCATGAACTGTCAAAATCTGTTTTCTGGGAAAAATAAGAAAAAATAGTTGAATATGTCGTCTGCTTAAAACTTTAGCCAGATTGCTACGCGTTTAAAGTGTCTTCTGGCGACAATTGCTTACACACGTGTTCACTTGACGTAATACAGACTGCAGCTGGTAAATTAAAGAAAATGCATACAATGTCCCTCAAATTTGGCATGAGTACTTTTATAACGTTTGAGTCAGATTCAAACATAAAAAGAATACAACACACCAATTCATACATGTTGACATAATATGAATTTACGTTTGAAAAGAATTGATAATCTTGTCACAATAACACTACCAGGCAGCAATCATGACTTTCCGTCAGCTTTCCTATACACCAAATGAAAAAGGTCGTACTTTAAAAAAAAATTCTCCCCAGGAGAGTAAATTATTTCCTTTCTGACTGCAACGCTTTTTAGAAGGGCGACTCTGTTGAAAGGTTACACAGTGTACTTAAACTGTCTTCTATGCAAAATTAAAACATACTTGTTTTATCCAGCAATTTTCGACAGTCTTATGCTCTATTTGGAAAGTCTGAAACATAAGAAATGTACCTTTTATCAAGTTCTGATGGACATGTCTGAGTAGAAAGTGCACAATCATTAGGATTCATGAATAGACTAATTATTTGGCATGGAAATTAGCTCAGCTTTTGGAAAGCGACTATCATATAATACAGATTAATAACCCTGGCATGCATTTGCGGACCTGGACTAGATCACAAATTACCTCATATGAAGTAGCTTCCTATTGATAGCTAATAATATGCAATATTGCTAACACGAGGGATAGGCAAGAAATTGGCCAATATTTTGCCTGGTCTTTATTTCTGGATGCTCTGTCATTTTTCCAACTACATGTAACATCGACCAAAACAAAATTAAGTGAGAAATTTAAAATGGACATCATGATAGAACAAAGACGTCAGTGTGACGTTTATGACGTAATATATATATATATATATATATATATATATATATATATATATATATATATATATATATATATATATATATATATATATATATATATATATATATATATATATAGCAGCGTCATAAAGAAGCTGCATGTTTGTGTGTTGTTTCTCTGAAAGCGGCTCTACTAAGTTTATTTTTAACACAGATTTCAGACGTTTTCATCTGTGAATGCAGAAATTGATAATATATATCCAGCTTGAAACAAAAAAAAAAAAAACAAAAAAAAAAAAAAACAAGAGGACCATCATGGTCCTATATCGCTCACCTGAGCAAACAGATTTGCATACTTATATTACTGTTGAAGTTTCAGCCAAGTTCACTGCTCTAAATTTTATAGCCCTGCACCCCCATCCCCACCAACTCCCACAGCAGCCATGTTTCGTTTTTTTAACGCATCATGACAACTAAATCTTGAAAGAGGGTCACCAAAGGAACATTTCTGCCAAGTTATATTGAAATTGGTCCACTGGTTTCTGACAAAAAGATTTTTAAAAAGTGTTTTATATAGATATAAAGCCCTACCCCCTAACAGCCATTCTTTTTTCTTTTTGACGAATCATGACAGCTTGAAAAAACTTGGTAGAGGGTCACCAAAGGAACATTCTTGCCAAGTTAAATTGAAATCGGTTCAGTGGTTTTCTGAAAAGAAGATTTTCAAAATTTTCTATCAAGATATATAGGGAAAATAAGCCCCACCCCTAACAGCCATGTTTTTTTGACAAATCAGGATTGCTTGAACATTCTTGGTAGAGGGTCACCAAAGCAACATTGAAATCGGTCAAGGGGTATTTGACTAGAAGAATTTCAAAGTTTTCTATACAGATATATACGGAAAATAAGCCCCGCCCCCACTGGGGGCCATGTTTTTTGACGTATCATGAAAGTTTGAACAATCTTGGTAGAAGGTCACCAAAGCAACATTCCTGTAAAGTTACATTGAATTCGGTGTAACGGCTTCTTACGAGAAGATTTTTAAAGTGTTTTATAGAGAAGATTTTTAAAGTGTTTTATATACTTATATTAGATATATAGGGAAAATAAGCCCCGCCCCCGTAGCGGCCATTTTTTTTGACGAATCATGACAGCTTGAACAACCTTGGTAGAGGGTCATCAAAGAAACATTCCTGCTAGGTTATCTTGAAATCGGTCCAGTGGTTTCTGACAAGAAAATTATTAAAGTTTTCTATATATATATATATAGGGAAAATAAGCTCCACCCGCTAGCGGCCATGTTTTTTGACAAATCACGATTACTTGAACAATCTTGGTAAAGGGTCACCAAGGAAGGGTCACCAAGGAAACATGTCTGCCAAGTTATATTGAAATCAGTCCAGTGGTTCCTGACAAGAAGATTTTTCAAATTTTCTATTTAGATATACAGGGAAAATAAGCCCCGCCCCCTAGCAGCCATGTTTTTGACAAATCATGACGGCTTGAACAATCTTGGTAAAGGGTCACTAAGGAAACATTTCTGCCAAGTTATACTGAAATCGGTCCTGTGGTTTCTGACAAGAAGATTTTTTTTCAAGTTTTCTATATAGATATATAGGGGAAATAAGCCCCGCCCCCTTGCAGCCATATTTTTTGACGAATCATGACGGCTTGATAAACCTTGGTAGAGAATGACTAAAGACACATTCCGTCCAAGTTATATTGAAATCGGTCCATTGGTTTCTGACAAGAAGATTTTAAAAGATTTCTATATAGATACGTATATAGGGAAAATAAGCCCTGCCCCCTAGCGGCCATATTTTTTGACGAATCCAAATGGCTTGAACAATCTTGGTAGAGGATCACCAAAGGAACACTTCTGCAAAATTATATGGAAATCGGTTTAGTGGTTTCGGACAAAAAGATTGTTACATTTTTCTATATAGATATATAGGGAAAATAAGCCCCGCCCCCTGGCGGCCATGTTTTTTGACGAATCCAAATGGCTCGAACAATCTTGGTAGAGGATCACCAAAGAAACATTTTTGCAAAATTATATGGAAATCGGTCCCGTGGTTTCTGACAAGAAGATTTTTAAAATTTTCTATATAGATATATAGGGAAATTAAGCCCCGCCCCCTGGCGACCATGTTTTTTGACGAATCCAAATGGCTTGAACAATCTTGGTAAAGGATTACCAAAGGAACATTTTTGCAAAATAATATTGAAATCGATCCAGTGGTTTCGGACAAGAAGATTTTTAAAGTTTTCTATATAGATATATAGGGAAAATAAGCCCCGCCCCCTGGCGGCCATGGTTTTTGACGAATCCAGATGGCCTGAACAATCTTGGTAGAGGATCACCAAAGGAACATTTCTGCTAAATTATATGGAAATCGGTCCAGTGGTTTTTAAAGTTTTCTATATATATATATATATAAAGGGAAAATAAGCCCCGCACCCTGGCGGCCATGTTTTTTGACGAATCCAAATGGCTTGAACAATCTTGGTAGAGGATCACCAAAGAAACATTTTTGCAAAATTATATTGAAATCGGTCTAGTGGTTTCGGACAAGAAGATTTTTTAGGTTTTTAGTTAAATAATATATTTTTAGCTCCTGTGACCTAGATATGCAATAGACCGGAACCATTTGAACAACTTTGAAAGAGGACCAACCAAGGATCATTTCTGTGAAGTCAAATTCCAATCAGTGGTTTAGGAGGAGATGTTGTTTAAAGATTGTGAACGGACGGACGGACGGACGACGACGACGACGACGACGACGACGCCGACGACGACGACGATGACGACGGACGGTGGGTGATCACAATAGCTCAGCTTGAGCCTTCGGCTCAGGTGAGCTATATATATATATATATATATATATATATATATATATATATATATATATATATATATATATATATATATATATATATATATTTCACACTTAAGAATGATGCATTTTAATGCACATTTGAACAAAATCGGATACAATCTAAGAACATTGATGACGTGTAAAAAATTAAAAACTATTGTCAAGGGTTCTGCCATTTTAAATATTTAATGAGGTTCTACGTAAATGAATTGTTAATTAAATTGTTCTTTCTGACAGAAAGCAATGCTGATCTTAAGTAAAATGATACAAGTCTTGAGAAGAAGTTATATACAATAATACAGAGGTAAAATCTGCAAATATATATAATTCAGGTCTTACCTTGTCAGAGAGCCTCATGAAATATGCAAAACTGTAGGCCCATTAAAGCAAATTTGACATCTTTAAACCCTAGTATATTTCCTATTTTCCATCCGAGGTTTTAGCTCACCTGAGCACATAGTGCTCAGTGAGCTATTCTGATAGGCCTGTTCTCCGGCGCCCATCGTCCGTCTTCTGTCAGCAATTGACATGTCCTCCTAAACCACTGGGCCAATTTGGACCAAACTTCACTAGAATGATCATTGAGAAGGTACTAACTGAAAGTTGTTCAAAAATTTGGAATCAAAGCAAACCTCTGGTTGCCATGGCAACAAAAAGTTGAAAATTAGCAAAAACCTTTAAAACTCTTCTTGTCTGAAACCAAAAGGCCCAGGTCATTGATATTTGGTATGTAGCTTCACCTAATGGACCATTACCAAAGTTGTTCAAATTATAGCCCTGGGGTTAAAATTGGCCCAGCCCTAGGGTCACATGTTTTACATAGACTCTTATAGGGAAAAAACATTTAAAACTCTTCTTGTCTGAAACCAGAAGGTCCAGGTCTTTGATATTTGGTATGTAGCTTCAGCTAATAGACCATTACCAAAGTTGTTCGAATCATAGCCCTGGGGTCACAATTGGCCCCGCCCTAGGGATCACATGTTTTACATAGACCATTATAGGGAAAACATTTAAAAGTCTTCTTGTCTGAAACCAGAAGGTCCAGGTCTTTGATATTTGGTACACAGCTTTATCTACTAGACATCTAACAAGATTGCTTAAATTATAGCCCTGGGGTCAAAATTGGCCCCGCCCTAGAGGTCAAATGTTATACATAGACCCTTATAGGGAAAATCCTTTAAAAATCTTCTTGTTTGAAACCAGAAGACCCATGCCTTTAATATTTGGTATACAGCTTTGTCTATTTGACCTCTGCCAAGACTATTCAAGTTATATCCCTGGGGCAAAAAATGGCCCCGCCCTAAGAGTCACATGGTTTACATAGACCATTATAGGGAAAACATTTAAAAATCTTCTTGTCTGAAACCAGAAGGTCCAGGTCTTTGATATTTAGTGCACAGCTTTGTCTAGTGGACCTCTACCAAGATTGCTTAAATTATAGCCCTGGGGTCAAAATTGGCCCCGCCCTAGGGGTCACATGTTATACATAGACCCTTATAGGAAAAAATCTTTAAAAATCTTGTCTGAAACCAGAAAGCCCAGGTCTTTGATATTTGGTATGTAGCTTCATCTAGAGGACCTCTAGCAAGATAGTTCAAATTATAGCGCTGGTGCCAAAAATGGCCCCGCCCTGGGGCCAACCTGTTTTACATAGACAAACATCGTAAAAAATTTAAATATCTTCTTGACTGAAACCAGAATGCCTATGTTGATATTTGATATATAGCTTCATCTAGTGGATCTCTACCAAGATTGTTCAAATTATAGCCATGGGGGTCAAAATTGGCCCCGCCCTAGGGATCACATGTTATACATAGACCCTTATAGGGAAAACCTTTAAAATCTTGTTGTTTGAAACCAGAAGGATCATGCTTTTGATATTTGGTACACAGCTTTGTCTAGTGGACCTCTGCAAAGATTGTTCAAGTTATAGCCCTGGGGCCAAAAATGGCCCCGTCCAGGGGCCCATTTTTTTTACATTGACTTATATAGAGAAAACCTTGAAAAATCTTCTTGTTTGAAACAAGAAGGCCCAGCCCTTTGACATTTGGCACACAGATTTGTCTGGTGGACCCCTACCAAGATTGTTCAAATTACAGCCCTGGGATCAAAATTGGCCCCGCCCTTGGGGTCACATATTATACATTGATCCTTATAGGGAAAAACCTTTACAAATCTTATCTGAAACCAGAAGGCCCAGGTCTTTTATATTTGGTATGTAGCTTTATCTAGAGGACCTCTAGCAAGATTATACAAATTATAGCCCTGGTGCCAAAAATGGCCCCGCCCTGGGGCCAACATGATTTACATATAGACTAACATAGGGAAAACCTTTTAAAAATATTCTTGAACGAACCCAGAATGTCCAGGTCTTTGATATTTGATATGTAGCTTCATCTAGTAGACCTCTACCAAGATTGTTCAAATTGTAGCCCTTGGGCCAAAAAATGGTCCCGCCCAGGGGCCAACATGTTTTACATAGACTAACATAGGGAAAACCTTTAAAGATCTTCTTGACTGAAACCAGAAGGCCCAGGTCTTGGATATTTGATATGTAGGTTCCTCTAGTGGACCTACCAAGATTGTTCAAATTGTAGCCCTGGGGCCAAAAATGGCCCCGTCTCGGGGCCCACTTTTTTACATAGCTTTATATAGGGAAAACATTTAAAAAACTTCTTGTTTGAAACAATAAGGCCCAGGCCTTTGGTATTTGGTACACAGCTTTGTCTAGTCGACCTCTGCCAAGATTGTTCAAATTATAGCCCTGGGGCCAAAATTGTTCCCGCCCAGGGCCCCACATGTTTTACATAAACCTATATAGGGAAAACCTTTAAAAACCTTCTTGTCTAAAATTGGAAGACCCAGGGCCTTGATATTTGGTATGTAGCCTCGTCGAATGGACCTCTACCGAAGTTGTTCAAATTATAGCCCTGGGGTAAATAATGGCACCGCCCCGGGGCCCACTTGTTTTACATAGACTTATATAAGATGGCCCAATTCCAAGTATTGAAGCAGAAATAAGAAAAATGCCATAGATTATTATTACTCATGCCAATGACTTTAAAGTCTACGAAACACACTTTGAGTCTTTGTGTCATAACTTTTATGTTAAAATATTTAAATAGCTCATATTTTACTAACAAAACTATGAATTTAGTTAATATTTGGTATTATGTCAGATATCAATCCAAAGTATCCAAAGTTCCCTCCGTTTGTTTGTTTATTCATTCATCCCTCTGTTCATCAGGCCTTCAAACGCCATAAGAGGGGCTGATTTTCCATAAAAGTTAACATGCATTCATTGCAACGTTTGCTTTAAAAGACTTTTCCTCTGGCACTGCTGAAAAGATTTTTCAACGATTTCACAAGAATGTTCTTTGGGTGGTCCTCTACCAAAATTGCTCAAACCGTCCTGCTCTGCTGAACAAGATGGTCGCCAGAGCTAAAAATAAAAGAAAAAACCTAAGGCACCTAAGCACCCACCTCCCCACCCCCATTCCCCCAGGCCTATAATACTGTACAAGCTAACACGCTTTTATCTGTGCCAAGCACCATCACATTCCTCCCAAGACCTGTATAACACAGTTCTTAAACCTTCAGCCTGTCATCTGAAAACATTCATTTTCAAGAAATTTTAAACATACATAGCCTTATGAAGAGAAACCATAGTCTTTTAGAATATACTAGAGACAATGACACTCAGGTGAGCGAATTAGGGTCATGGGGCCCTCTTGTTTATCAATTTCGCCTGAAAAACTCGGACGGTTTATCAAATCTTTTATCTCAGAAACACCCTTAAACCGCGTTGCGTTTCCTTAAATTACAAAACAGACGCATCGTAGATACAGATACGTAGTTTTCTGATTGTACATATCGTTTATGAAATAAGCAGTACATTAAGCAAATACGGTACTTTCTGACTAATTTTAGATTGACTACGTTTGAGCCGGGCCACAGCATTTTCTTTAAGATTGCATGTGCGCCAATCGAAGACTCAGAACAACATGCACATCAGCGCAGACTGTTCAGAGTCTTTGCAGGACACTAAGATGCCCTTTGGTTGATATATTTCCCTGACAATCTTACGTGATATATATCAATGGAAACTTGGGTGCTGTGGGGAGGGGGGGGGGGGGAGGGGGGGCGGGGGGGTGTACATATTTTAACAACTTTTATGAAACACATTCAATTTAGCATTTTAACCGGAAATGAGAAAGAGAAGTCGAGTCAGATGTAACATACACGCGCACTGATTGTATTCTTTAACCATTATTTCCCATCAGTGTTTTCTTCTTGTCATTCTGATGCAAGAAATATTTCCCAAAGAGAAAGTGCACTGAATTTAATTCCTAGTATTTTGAACATGATATTTATTTAAGAATTTTAAGGATGGGGTAAATATGCTTAAATTATCTCACTATTAAGCCAGAGGCATAAATTTTCCTTTCTGCTACGATTCAGACATCGAACTACCGGAATATATAATAAAAATTGAATATTGTAATTTCTGAAATCTGGTCTTCAACACCTGAGCCAATTAGGGGAAATCCTCGCCTTTTTTGCAATACCTCCTTTGGGTTTATAAGATTTATCTCTCCCACACCATTACATATACCAGGTTCTGGAACTCCTAATAATATGTCGATATTGCAGACTATTCTCTTTTCGACATCTTTTGGAAAGTCGTTCTTTGCCTGGCGCTTTATAAAGAAGTACATTTGCTAAATCTAGGCTTGATTTAGTACAAAACTATTTGCACAAAAATATTCTAATCATTAGTTTTAAAACATTGAATATTTTTAGATTTTCCATAGTGAAAATGGCTTCGAATCATGCAGAAAACGGTAGGGTAGGTAAGTTTAAGGCAGGTTTTCAACAAGTTCTGTTTGTTCAAATTTTCTGAAATTTCACAATAATGCAGTGAAACATCATTAATAAAAAATCAGCAACGAAAAGTAAACAAAAAATGTATTTTAGTTAAAAACTCCAAAACTCACTTAACTATAGAAAATGTAGAGGTCAGGCCTCCTTTTGGCAATAAATTAAATTTTAGAAAAAAAAATAAGAAAAAAATACAGAAACACAAAATACAAATGGTTTCTTATGACATGTTCATTCAGAAAAAAATATTTTCGTTTTAGATAAAATGCCCTGCAAACATCGTCTTTCAGAGTGATGTCGAAACTTGGTTATTCTTTTGTTGGATATCATATTTGTCATCTCATTTCAGCAATTTCTATATCGAAAGTACATAATCAATTTAATGATCAAAATCCTTTTTGAACTGTTATGAATTACAAAAGTTGTACTTACAGGTTAAATTGTAAGGTAAACTGATAGTTTATAAGCGTTTTATATCAGCTGGAAAATTCCATCTGGTTGTATGAAAACTATGTAGTAAGAAAAGGCTCTTCAATTCTATTGTCATTCTGTTTATATTCTGATATTAATTCAATTATCCTTTGGAGGACTTCGAATTTTATGCACTGAGATCTGTTTCTCATTATACGACTCGTCTGGCCCAGAAAACTTGACACTTTAGCTGTTTTCAGTTTTGTGAGTATGTTTATAGATCCACAGGATCATTGCTTTTGAATCTATTGTTAAATATAAGTCGTATACAGTTTCTATAATTGTATAGCGTAGGATTGCCTTAACTTGCGTTCGTTTGGCCGAATGCGTTAACTCTCTAAACCGACCTGCATATGTAAAAAAAAGTTATGACGTTAGAACATTACGTTGCTATCAATTCGTCGTCTTTATCGGAGACTGACAACTGGTTTACCAATCTATATCAAAGCCTGTGTTAGTCTGTCAAAGAGAAATATACAGATATCTTGATACACGATACACTGCTCATTCATCATGACAATATACTGGTTCTGTCAAGTTGCAAAGATAGTTGTGAGAAAATACTGTATCAAAGTTTGCTGCTCCCACCTTAGTCCCCTCATTTATCCCCAGTGACTTGATACATATACGAGTATATTTGCCACTGGAGGAGGTGGGGTGTGTGTGTGGGGGGGGGGGGGGGGGGGTGGGGTGTGGATGCGGAGAGAGAGCATTTTACCAATTAGGTGATTAGGTGGTGACGACAGGGACAATGATAACTGAAATATATTTCGTTGAACTGCGAACTAAATTTAAGTTTGTCAATGAAATTTTAGTGTGCTATGGTTGAAAAAGCTTACACGGGATTTATTTTTACATTTTCTTGTGTTTATATTTCACCAAAATAAGGCTACACTGTTATGTTTTGTCAAGGACAAAAATGCCAACATGCTTGATATGGGTAGAAATCCCTTCTTTCTTGTGATGTATTTTGTCAGCATAAGACTAGCCTTAAATTTGAGAGCAATGTGGAGGTCAAGGAATATTGTGAGGATTAGAACTGAGTAAACTGAGTAAACTGATATACTGAAAACTATGAAAAATAAATCAGGGTGCTGACTAGATTAGAATAAAATATCCGAAGTGGGAAGTAGCCTCCTGATTGGCATAATTGACTTTGAGAAGCGATGCACTTAGATTAAAAAAGATCAGGCTCAAAACATATTGCCACACCCTTGTATACTCGTATAACAAAATCAACAGCTAGATCAACAACAGCCATAAAGGCATCTGGCATATAGCGGATCTATACGATAAAGGAAACTGAGAAGTTATGTACAAAGTAAAAACCATTAGGTTTCAGATTCAGTACTTTATCGATCTTTGATAGATCTGCACTGTTTGCAAACAAGAAAATGTGAATAAAGAACACGTGATAACAATAATAATAATAGTAATAGTAATAGTATATTATTATTATTATTATTATTATTATTATATGAAGGATTTTACGGTATGCTTACAACATTAGCTTACTCGGTATGTTTAAATAAAACATACTTGTTTCATCAAAGTGGTTTAATTTGATTTATATGTTGTTGTTTTATTGGTGTTGTTTTTTTTATGTAATGTTTAACTGATTGTGTTAGAGATCCTCTATACCATCAGAACAACCATTGTGTATTTTTACAACAGTTGAATCAAAGATAGAGATATGGCGCCAGTAAAATCGATTTAAGCCTTCGTCCTTAAATTGATCATCTTTAGAGATGGTTCTGATATTTTATTAGCTCACTTTGCTCCAGGTCAGCTTATGCCGTGGTCTGTTGTCCGTCGTCAGTCCGTCGTTAGTTTTTCACATTTTTGACATCTCCAGAACTATAAGTTGGATTGAGCTGAAACTTACTGGGAGGCATTGTGGCAACATGGAGATTCAGAATTGCTAAAATCGTTCCGTTCCGATGTCCAAGATGGCTGCAAGGGCTACCATCTTGAAATTTTGTAAACGACATCTCCTCCCAAACCATATGTCGGACTGAGCCGAAACTTGATGGGAGGCACTGGAGCGACATAGAGATTCAGAATTGCTAAATCGTTCCTATCTGTTGTCCAAGATGGCCGCCATGGCGGCCAGCTTGATATTCTTCAAACGATATAGATATAGATTTGCTAAAATTATTACGTTCTGATATACGACATCTCCTCCCAAACCGTAAGTTGGACAGAGCCGAAACTTGATGGGAGGCACTGGAGCAACATAGAGATTCAGAATTGCTAAATCGTTTCGTTCTGTTGTCCAAGATGGCCGCCATGGCGGCCAGCTTGAAATTCTTCAAACGATATCTCCCAAATCATAAGTCAGATTGAGCTAAAACTTGATGAGAAACATCAGAGTGGCAAAAAGATTCAGAATTGCTAAAATTGTTTCATATCCGATATCTTAAAATTCTTCAAACGACATCTCCATCCAAACCGTAAGTCGGATTTAGCTGAAATTTGATGGGAGGCATCGGAGCGACATAGAAATTCAGAATTGTTAAAATCGTTCTGTTCTGATATCCAAGATGGTTGCCATGAAGGCCATCTTGAAACTCTTGATATGATATCTCCTCCCAAACCATAAGTTTGATTGAGCCTAAACTTGATAGGAAGCATTAGTGCGGCAAAGAGATTAAGAATTGCCAAACTTTTCTGTTCGGCTATCCAAGATGGTGGCCTAGGCGGCCATCTTGAAAATCTTGAAACCACATCTGCTGCCGAACCCTAAGTCAGATTGAGCTCAAACTTGGTGGGAGGCATTGGGGCCACATGAAGATTTAGAAGTGTTATAATCATACCATTCCGATATCCAAGATGGCTGCCATGTCAGCAATCTTGAAAATCTTCAAAAGACATCTCCTTCCAAACTCTAAGTCGTATTGAACTGTAACTTGATAGGAGGCATCATAGCAACGTAGAGATTTAGAATTGCTAAAATCATTCCATTCCGATATCTAAGATTGCCGCTACGGTGGCCATCTTGAAAATCTTTAAAACATGTCTGTTACCGAGTGGTATGTCGGATTGAGTCCAAACTTGGTGGGAGGCATTGGGGTGACATGGAGATTTAGAATTGCTAAATTTGTTTCGTTCCGATATCCACCATGGGCACCACGGTGGCCATCTTGAAAATCTTGAAACGACATCTGCTACTGAATGGTAAGCCAGATTAAGCTGAAACTTGGTGGGAGGCATTAGGGAGATTCATAACTGCCTAATTCGTACCATTCCGACATCCAGGATGACGGCCATGGTGGCCATCTTGAAATTCTTCAAACGACATCTCCCAAACTGTAATGCGGATTGAACCCAACGCTGATGGGAGGCATCGGAACTACATAGAAATTCAGAATTGCTAAAATTGTTCTGTTCCGATGTGTAAGATGGCCCCCAAGGTGGCCATCTTGAAAATCTTCAAACCTCATCTGCTCCCGAATGGTATGTAAGATTGAGCCAAAACTTGATGGGAGGCATTGAGGTGACATGGAGATTCAGAATAGATAAAACACTATTGTTACGATATTCACGATGGCCGTCACAGCAGCCATCTTGAGGATCTTAAATTGTTAGCTCACCTGGAGCTTTGCTCCAGGTCAGCTTATGCCGTGGTCTGTTGGCCATGGTTCGTCCCCCATTCATACGTCCATCGGTAACTTTTCGCATTTTCGACAATCTCCATCAGAATCTCATCCATGATGAGAACCGGGGCAGCCATCTTGAAAGTATTCAATTGTTATCTGCTCCCGAACCATTAGTCGGATGGGGCGGAAACTTGGTGGAAGGCATAGGGGCAGCATGGAAATTTAGATTGCTAAAATGATGCCGTTCTGATATCTAAGATGGCCAGCATGGCAGCAATTTCGAAAATCTTCAAATCACATCTCTGCTCTTGAACGATAAGTCTGATTGAGCTTAAACTTGATAGGAGGCATTAGGCATTGGGGAAATTCAGAATTGCTAAAATCATTCTGTTCCAATATCCAAGATGGCAGCCATGGCGGCCATCTTGAAATTCAAACCACATCTCTTCCCAAACCATGAGTCAGATTGAGCTGAAACTTGGTGGGAGGAATAGGGGAGATTCAGAATTGCTAAATCATTCAATTCCAATATCTAAGATGGCAGCCATGGTGGCAATCTTGAAGCTCTTCAAACCACACAAGATTCTGGATTGCTAAAGGCAATCTGATCTGATAGCCAAGATGACCGCCATGGCACACTAACATATCATGATCAGTCTAATCCAGGTGAGCGATTTCTGGCCCACTTGGGCCTCTAGTTCTCTATGTGACCTTGTGGCTACTCACCGCGGGACTTTTCTCATGTCTTGTCCTGTTCGTTGTCTTATTCTTTTTATGGCTCCTTTCTAGCGCTGTGATCAGCTCGTGGCGGAAGAGGAAAGTGGTTACCTTGCTGCTTTTGTTTGGTTTGTGGCATTTGTACTGTCTCACATGGTTTGTTTGCTCTTCCTTCTGGAGTCACTTGTAGGCCATGTTTTTTTTGTTTTAGGCTCTTTCTGGATATCATCTATCTGGATATCTTCTATACTGTTTTTGAAAGAAACAGTACAGGATAAACAGTTTTACATTAGGGTCACTCAAAGCGAAATATCTCTGGGCGACCCTGCTAAACCTGGTTGTCCAGTTATAGACACATTTAATCATGTAAATTAGATCAATGAATAGCAAACATCCATACGAAAGAGCAAGGATGCAAGATCTGAATCTGTATTTTAAGCGGAATAAAGGGAATTAATATGCTTTCAGGGAAGACAATTCTAAAAATAGGCTTTCTCCTAAGAAAGAATTCATTCTTTTACAAAGTTGATCTCCTTTTAGAAGGGTTTCAGCAAAGTACACATGACGTCATAATAGTTGTCTCCTATTAAGGAAATGGCATAAACTACTGTGTATCCAATCCATTCAATTATGCATCAAGACACATTTTAGCTTGCGCAACATATATAGCTGCATTTAGTGTCTCCAGATAGTTATGTAATGTATGTAAACGCTTTTGTAAACATCCAAATGGCTTTAACTATATGTATGTTTTAAATAGTTCACTGTCTGTGCATGTACATCTTGAGTGTGAACAAGTAAAATTAACTGAGATGTTATTAAGGTACGGCCTACTTTAGTCGTAACATTTCGATGACGGATAATGAAATTAAAGAACTATGACTATGCAAGGAAATTCATCCATCCTGTTTTTACCGATTTATTTTATGCGATTAAGGTCTAGTACACCAAAGCTGTAAGCCAATGCAATTTATTTCGTTACATTTAAACACACACAGAAATAAACTGCTTCACTAAAATGTGTCTTGGTTATCAGAACAGTATGCATTTTGATATTTTATATAAATATTCCTACAAAAAGATTATTTTCATTTCGACACTTCCATAAAAACATTTGTAAAGTGGGTACTTTCAATGTCAAATATCAATACGAATCCCATCTACTTTTCAGAAATAGCAATACGTGTGACATTATCAAATTTTCTGGTCCTTTTGAACCATTGTGCAAATGTAGCTGAAACCGCGTTATGCTCAGGTGCGTGAGGTATCATGAATTAATTTCGTTATTCATTATGAACAGGCTCAATCAAACCAAAACTGCCCTCTTCTGATTTGATTCAGTGTATATTTCAGAAGGGTCCCAAGTTCGGAATATTTCAACTGCGTTTAAGTATGTTTATTGACTGAATAGTTACTGGAGATGTTATTTACCGTTAATGTCTAAAAACGGTCAGTCATTGTTTTAGTTAATGATGTATTTTTGTATACCTAATTATGAAAATAGACTGTATATGTGACATGCTTTTTGTATATGGAATAAATACACATTCAGGCGAGGCAGCCACGTGAAAATTCTTTTTGTCTTCCATCTATTCAGGGATTTACTCTTAAAGGAAATTGCTCAAAAGGGAAGCAAACGCTTTCTCCACGGAGTACACCCTTTTTCAGACGAGGCTCAGTGTACATAACAGCAAACAGGAAATCACAAAAGTTGTCTTACTTGTAAAATTCTACCAAGTGTTTCTTTAAGTGTGTGTAGCAGAAGTTGGAACGAAAGTCCCTTTGGTTATTCTGACAAAAGATGTTCCAGTCTACATCCGGCAAGTCTAGACCGGATCTAGACCGGATCTGATCATTATACTTTTCCACAGTTGGAAGACAGGCCGTAGCATTGAGCTATGTATAGCAGAGCATGCTATAAATATATTCAGAAACAAACGATCATTTGGAATCCTTTGAAAGCTAAATTTATTGTGCTCAGCATTCTATAAATAAATTCTGAAATGAAAGATCCTTCGTATGCTATGTATAGCCAAGCATCCTATAAATACATTCTGAAACGAAGGATCATTTGGACGCCAAAATCATTGATCTATGTATAGCCCAGCATTCAATAAATATATTTATTTGGAAGCCATATACATTAAACCATGTTTAGCCTATCATTCTATAAATAAATTTACACGGAGGTTCCTTTGGAAGCCCAAGTATATGAGGCAACGTATAGCCCATCATTCTATAAATAAACTCTGAATCGAAGGATCCTTTAGTTTGGAAACCAAATATAGTACAACCTTCTGTAAATACATTCTGAAACGAAGGATCCTTTGAAAGCAAATGTTTGAGCTATGTGTAGCCCAGCGTTTTATTAAAGAATTTTCAAACGAAGGATCATTTGGAAGCCAATATCATTGAGCAATGTCAGCCCAGCATTTTTAATAAATTCTAAGACAATGGATCCTTCGGAAGCCAAAAATATTAAGCTATGTATAGCCCAGCATTCTAAATATTCTGACACGCAGAATGTTTTGGACGCCACAAACATTGAGCTGTGTATAGTCCAGCATTCTATGAATAAATTCTGACACGAAGGGTCCTTTGGAAGCCAAAAACTTTAAGCTATGTATAGATTATCATTCTATAAATAAGGGGCCTTTGAAAGCCAAAATCATTGAGATATGTAAAGCCAGGCATTTTATGATTAAATTCCGAAACAAAGGATCCTTTGGAAGGCAAAAAACACATCAAGCAAACTAAAATACCAGACTCGGTTTTATTGCTTTAATGTTCATGAACAGAAATCTAACGTGCATCACCGCCTTCGCCTCCTAGCCCGTGGTTGAGCGATACTCCATTATCAACTTAATCTAAATTAGGTCAGTAATCCCAAAGGGCTAGAAAGTATAATGCACCAATGCGACGTATGGGGAGTTATTTTACGGCCGCATCTCAGCTCTTAACACCGGCCGTGGTGGCAAACATTACGTTTACATAGCTTTGTGAACTGTATACTTCTAGCACATCGCTCTATATAAGGCTTTTTTCTCAAACATAATGTATTGGCAATTTACTTATTTCTGCATGGAAACACATGTGGCTAATCATCAGAAGTGCCTAGCTGAAGTGCATTTAATTAGTATCCATAATATGTTTTTTTCATAAAAAAAAAAAAAAAACACGCTTTATCTGGCCAGCCCCCCATCCCTCCCCTCCCCGTGATTTAGAACTATATAGGGCATTATATTTCTACGTTAAAATATAGAGAAAGGGACTTTGAGTTATAATATACATTAAAACATATTTGTGCAGAAGAAAGGAATGATAGAGGTAACAAATCAAATTGAAATAGGATTTAAAATCCGAAATATTCTGAAAATTTGCTTAATAATGTGCACCCCTGCATACCCCCATTTTCACTATGTATTATCAGGGGACTTTGGTATCTGTATTATATAGACTTGTTAAAGCAATATCAGGTCAGAATACCCGTACCATTCTTGGGCTTGGTATAATAAATATATTCTTAAATGGAATTGCCTTTGAGCACAGTGAACAAACTCACGAAACTGTAAACAGCTGAAGTGTCAAGTTTTCTGGGCGAGACTACTTAGTTTCGGCTAATTGGGCCACATCACTCACCCTCATATATTTTTTCGAAACTCCCAGAATGGATTCAGTAATTATAAATGACTACTATAGTAAAGTACGGAGAGATGTTTTTTGATCACCATACGACACTTACACCTGCTGTAATGAAGACGAAACTATTCTAAACAGAATGACCCTGAGAGCAGTTGCCACGCAAACAAACCTGAAAACTTCTAAAATATCAAGTCTCCTGGGCCAGACTTGCTGATTTTGGCCAGTTAAGCCTCATCAGTGACCTTTATATATTTTTTTCGAAACTCACGGAATGGACTCAATGCTCATAAAGAAACAGATAATATTCTCGCGAGTACATGGAAGCACTGAGTCGCTAATAAAATGCTTACCGTGTCAGGCGTCTTATTAGGTACAATATCGTAAACAAACATTTATATGATCGATACAGTCTTGTATGACGTTAAAATTTAATTTCATATCCGCTATCCTCTAAATACTTTATTGAGTTTCTAGACAATCACGAGATTATTAATTGATATAATAATAAAAGCAACAGAGCCGATTTATCATAATTATTATTATTATTATTATTCCGGCACATGACGAGTACAAAACAGTAATAAATATATAGCTATAATATAAATAAAAGTAATGAAATATAGCTATAAATATTATTTCCTTATATTTTCACTGGCTCCAAGTTTAACTTCTAATAAGTTGGACTAATAAGTTCAGAGCTTTCTAGGTCAGAGAGCGACATTTGCTCTGATATCTTCCCATTTCATCTGTTCCCATTTCATATGGAGTTGTCCCCAATCATTTTAAAGTGTAATTTTTGGCCGACAGAATTGAGCGCCTTTTGGCGTCTTTTGTTATTTTTAGTTTCGAATAAAACTGCGGACGAAACTCTCCCTGATAACATCTCTTTCAGCAGAAAAGACAGAACAGTCCATTAAAGATACATAGCTGCTGTCTTAACCCTGTAATCCCTACAGACCAATAAAGATACTTTGCAAAAAGTGTAGATCCAGTAACGTCAAAGCAAATATGTAGACCTGATCATATGGTGTCTTCTACGTCTTCTACGGTGTTTCATCTCGGTCTACACTGTTTACAAAGAGGTTTATTGTTGGGGCGCTAAGTATTAATGTGGGAAAATTATTGGTTTGATAATAATTTTCTCGCCATTAATATTATTATTACTTTCATGTGTTCAAAGATTAAAATCAGGACTACATTACGTTCATTCTGGCTTCACATACATTAAAATACCTGATGTTTTTCATCATCCAGTGTAAGCTAAAATCTGAATTTCAATTCTTATATGAAGTCGCGCCTATGAATATATGTCTTCCGACATATACGGACAGTGAAGGCGCAGATCAGCCTGCGCATCCGCACAGTCTGATAAAAGGCCGCTGTTCACAAACAGAATCATTGGAATATCATTAGAATATTTCAATGGAGAGCAGATGCCCAGATGAGACTGCGAATGTTCCGGATGATGTAGATCCGCACATTTTGCGCATGCTCGACAGTAGTATAGGGTGCCACTATGGGCGTAGGCGTACCCATAGTGGCACCCTATACTATTCTCGACAGCACTGTTTCGCTTGCATTCATACAATTTTCGATAGTCTTCTATCTAAAAGGATAAATGTTCCTTTAAACACAGAGTTAAAAGTTTGATTCACGTCAGAATTTGAACAGCCAAAAGACAGAACTTGCACGTTAGGTCGATGCAATATGCGTGCGACGTCACTATAACGTCAGTTAACAAAAACGTTACTGGCGGCTGACGTTCATAAGTAAAATTCTTAGTCTCCCCATTTTCCCACCTTGACGAAGAAACTTTGACAATGTTTTTATTACGTAATTAAACGCATAAGAATGTACTGCTTCATTTAAGGAGACAAGCACTAAGCACATAAAAAAATAGTACACCTACTTACACTGTACACGTCTTCGCAATAGCTCTGAATAACCAAATTTTTACCAATCGTATTGTTGTTTTTTTTGTTTTTTTTTGTTTTTTTTTTTTTTGTTTTTTGTTTGTTTTTTTTTTCTTTTCTTTCTTCTGATTTCTCCACAAAAAAAAAAAGAGAAGCAGCTCTGCAATAATTCAGTACTCACAATATATGTTTTGTGCAGAAATAAAAAATGTATATATTTATGTTGATACCCCTCTTATTACGAGCTATGTAAGCCATTGCATTTTCACCATATAATTTAAGAAATGGTAAATCATTTGCTTATTAAGCAGGTTACCACTGATATATACAGTAATGACAGCAGAAAAGGTTGTCAGAAGTATTTAATTTAAAAAATTGCAAAATTCTGTAAATCCGCCTAATAGTGTATACCTCTGTTTTCTCTTCAGAAGCCTATTAGTGACAAAACTTTTTGCACGACCCTCGTAAGGGACATCTATTCGAATGTGTCTTCAGTAAGATCTAGAAATTAATCTTTAATTAGTCTGTGTGTCAAGGTAGTGTGAAAATTGAAAAAAAAAAAAAAAAAAACAGAATGCACGAAAGTATCTAGATTTAAATTTTATCCGGAACCTAATCGAAGTGTTTAATTGATCAAAATAAGTTGTTCACCCGATATTTCGATAACTGTTTTTACAACATTGTACAAGGGTCGTGCAAAAAGTTTTGTCACTAATAGGCTTCCTTGGTTTTATCCCAGGTATATTTTAAAATGTTTCACTGCACTTGAATGGTGAGTTGAATAGCTAACGATACCCGTTTATTTCGTGCAAATTGCTTTCCAACTGACCGAGTTATTTCAAACTGAAATAGATGCAGTCATATACACTGACCAATTTACTTGTTACAATAAGAAACGACCAAGCAAAGGATGGTCAGGAGTCCACCTTTTACATGACAACGCCACCTCTCATAAGTGTGAATTTGTTAAGTCTTTTTTTGGCTTCTGAAACGGTGAAAGTTTTAAACCATCCATCTTATTCACCTGACCTGAGTCCCTGTGACTTCTTTCTATTTCCAAGGCTTAAGAAAATGCTTTCTGGAAATAAGTATACGTCTAGAAGTTCTTTTGGCAGCGCTATTTATCAGTGTCTCCAACAGATACCAAAAGAAGACTATTTATCTGCTTTTCGCGACTGGGTAAAAAGGTTAAAAAAATTTGTTTCAGTAAAGGGGGAATACTTTGAAGGTTTGTAATAAAAATATGTTCGATAAAACGTAGCACTGAAGTAATCCGAACCCAGTGACAAAACTTTTTTGCAGGACCCTTGTATGCTTTTAAATGGCGATCAGACAAGAAGCTAATAAATTAGTAACTCGGTCATAGTGCAAGGACCAATTCGCGGTTAAACTTTCTTTAGTGAACAAACTCATTCAAACTTAGTCTGCTTAGTTTTGCACTTGTATTTCCAAAGGATCTTCGGATTAATTTCCCAGTCAGCATTCTACGTAAATCTATATCGGGCCGTCATCGGCCCGTCAGGGTAGCTGACGGGCCGATGACGGCCCGATGTAGATTTACGTAGAATGCTAGCTGGGTTTGTGATCACAGCAGCTGTCGTTAAGGTGTTGGTGTGGAGGCCGTTGTCTCGAACCTCGATATAGGGCTAATATTATTAAATGTTCTGGTCCTTTGGGACTATTGAATTGATACATTTTATGTGATAATAGAATTTCTGTTAAAACACTGCTACTAGGCGAGAGGGATGTTGCAGAATTTCATTCTACCTCATGAACAGATTCATTCAAACCGAGCTTCCTATTTTCTTTCTTCTTTTTTTTTCTGTTTGTTTTTTCTTTTTTTTTTTTTTTTTTTCTTTTTTTTTTTTTTTTTTTTGTATTTTAAAAACCCCGGCACCACCCATTCCCACACACCTGACATTTTAAGATTACTTACTACGATATTTATGAAGCTTTGGGAACTAGTAGGTTTTCGTGCTGCCAAATTCCTGCTTCGACGCATTAGTATAATTGAGTTGTCAAATGACACTATTAGTTAAATATTTTGTTAAAATTCGAAAGTGTCGTACTAAATTGGGATTTATGGTTAAAATAACCGCTCACAAATTCGGCAAAAGATCTAGTTTTGCGTTTACGAAAGCCGAAAAAAGAAAACGCATCAAAATCTGGCATTTTCGAAGTATCGTTTTGATGATATATCTTGTCGTTAAATCCCAATGGAAATGGGGTCTGCAAGGCTTTTATCCATTTTAACTCATGTTTATGTCTTTTGAGGGTTTAAATGCAGCATTTTATCACAAAATAAATTTTGCACAGGTTGAATCGATATGTCGTTCAGAGAGCGACCGATACGTTTGAAATGTTATAAATTTTATTTATTTTATTTTCAATCTACGGAAGTGTTCACAAATCTCCTTTTCAGAGAGCGACAAGTTTGTCCAATATACTGCATGCCATAGTTACTAGACTTTCAGGTCAAAACACAAACAAACAGTATCAGCAGAATTCCAGGCCAAATCTGGCTTGTTTATTATGGGGAATATCAACCATTTATATAAGAATAAATGGTAGCTTAACCGAAGCCCCATTTCTGGATTTCAATTTATCGATATCTAAAATGTAAGATAACCGAGTCGACATTGACTTTGACATTGTGTATTCCTCCTTTCTAGACGATGATTTCTTACGGAATATGGTCATTCTTTAAACCAGGTAAAAGTCGCCCAACATTTTATTTTTTTTTCTGTTCGAAGCGGTACTTCCATCGCTGTTCCCTAGTGTTTGTCTGTTTTATATTTGTTTGCTTGTTCTGTTTCCGCGATGAAGTGCTTAGTCATTTTATGTAATGAAACCTTATTGGGTGCATTGGAGGGCTGTGTTCTGTTATTGTGTCCTTTCCTACGTATCTCCACATTTAATGAAAGTAAATGCTTAAAACCAGTACACCTCTTCACAATGCATTTTGAAATGTTTGGATACGCTCTACGCCTTATATACGGATTAACAGAGTTTTAAGAACATGATCTTATAGGGGAACAAACATGAGAATCAGTAGCACATAAGCGATTAACAGACGCATCAGAAAAAAAAAACTTTAAATGAGTAAACTAATCTGAGGCAAGCTGTTTTTCTTCCACATATTCAAACATTGTCGAAACAAGGTCTATAAACCGTGTTCAAATATGATATTTTGTTCATTTAATGGAATGCATTAGGCCCTACAGGGCCGATTTGGCAAAGAGAGACATCTAAATTTTAAGAAAAACAAACAATTAAAATGGTTAAAATGGTTAACACGATTGCTTTGAATCAATATATAGAATGATTTGTTTTTATCGTGAATATGTAAACATCTAATAAGTCCGATTTTGCCAAATACCGAGGTTTCACTGCTTTTTCAACAGATCATATATAAGAAGGGTGGGAGAGTCTAAATGTCAAGGCTTTCACTTCTTGTCTCTCTCAGTGTGAACTTAAGTTTCTGCAAAATTGCAAAATGGAGTCAGTTTATACCAATTTTACATTCATTTTTCCATTGCAGGCTTCATTTACACTAGGATCACAAATGCTAAATTTAAATAGTCGCTAAAATATAATTGAATATATCCAGGAAATGCCACAATCACGAAGCGCAACCTTCCCGACACACCAAAAGAATGAAAAATGACAAACAAATAATCACATATCAAACGCCACATATGAAACCGCCGGCGCACATACAAAGAAAAACTGCTACCGAAGAACCGCCTTGGATTCATTTAATTTAACAAATAAGTGGTTATTATATAAATAAATGGTTAAAATAGTGGGTTGGCAGTCCTTACAAATGACTGGTACATGATAATGGAATAATAAATCAATAAAGTTCCATAAGTAGTACATGTAAGGTGTGGCCAGTGCCACCCTATATTACTTCCATACACTATCAAACGATTTCTTTGCCTTTTTCGGGTGGATATGAACTGACTGTAACTGCCTGATGACTGAACATATTTCTCAGTCAGTAAATGTGACTGCAAGAGTCATGTTATGAATCCAAACAACTGATTTATTCTATAGACATCAGACATATTCGATAAATCGTCAGTTGTATACTGTCACAGAATATGATGTAATTGCATGTCTGGGAATATAATGCAGGAATGTGGTCTACAAGTTTCAAACGGTCAAATAAAGCTACCTTCTGCCATATCTAACCAGTAAATTCGCAGACTGTTGCACGTCCAGGAAGTCTGGTGTGGTCATTTACTGTTTCGTAATATTGACGTTTTACAGGATAAATAAAATAAATCAAGATATACCTGATCAGGCGGCGCGGATGCACACGCTTAACTGAATAGTAATTGTTAACGTAGCACTGTCTCTTAATGTGCAGTTTCTTGATCGCCCGGTGGCACGGATGATTTCCCTAAAGAGGAAACCTGAGACGTTGCATTAAGCTATTTCAGTAGCTCATTTAATAAGTAATACCATAAAAGAAAAACAAATAAATGGAAAACATCTTGCAGCAGCAAATACGACCAAAATATGCCCTGCGCAATGCTTTCAATGCGCGCTTTCGAAAATAAAATGAAATATTCTGTTTATCAATACAGTTGTGCACTGGAGAAAAGAAATACCGCGGGAAAAATACATGGATGAGAATGCTAAGCAGAACTTAAGCATTTACATGTTCTGTAATATTGATTTGGCATCAGCTTCATTGCCAATGATCCTGACCGTTTGATATATAATGAAAAGCTACATATTGCCTTTGGAAACAAAGACCGTATAAAACTAGGAAAATCTGAAACTTGCTTTTATTATGTCGCTTCATATAAAACCATGAAGTTGGATATATATGTCATACATCTATCATATGACACATGCGCCGCCAACGAAAACTCAGTTCATACCTGCTTATTAACACAGTCTGACCAGAGTCTTTGTTGTGCGCCCTAAAAAACGACTTCTTATGATTCTTCGTTGTCCACTGAAAGCCAAGAGAAGACTCTACAAATGTCTAGACTGATCCGAGTCCTCTTGGGGCGTAAATGTCCTAATGTACGTTTTCCAAAGTTTTATTCGGAGAGCTCTGTGCGGAAAGTATTGCTATTTTAAAGAGGAAATTGATATGGTTAGGGCAAGAAGCTGCATATTTATTTTCTTAATTATCGAGTCAAGGGTATTTTAATCTGCATATACAACTCGAAACATTTAATATGCATATATATGGTTTCACCAATCACGTCTTTTTAGAGATGACGCAAGCGATAAACTTAAAAAATTAATAAGTGTTTCACCAATTGGTACAAGAAAGGCGTTAAGTCCAAAAGAACTTATCTCTGACTATACCCAGTGAGAGCTGATAATTCTTCTTCTTTCATATGCCGTTGTACAAAAAAGATTTCAAAACAAATAAATATTACAACATACTAATCATTCAAACAATGTACTTTTCTACATTTTATTGTTTTGAACTAGAACAAGATGAAGTCACACTACCTATTTTCTATTCCTCGAACTACCGAAGCAGTTCACCTTGACATGACGTTATCAAGTCTAGTTTATGTAGCTCCCCCACTGTTCTCCTATACTATATAATGAAAACAAGGGTGTGTATTGGTACACATTACTAGGCGATTCTTTTAAATGTTTACACTTTAAATTCTTTTTCCTGTGAATCTTCATAGGGTATCAAAATATCTAGATGATTCCAAAGGATGAGGAAATATAATAAGAATTCAATAGTTGCTTTTTGATACAAAGATCACTCAAATTAACAAAAATCGGAGACTTGGTTTATTGTGTCTCTTCATATACAATAATGTTTCGAGGCTGCATACGGCCTCTAGCACCGCCTTAAGCGGTATTCCCTTTGCAAAGTAACCAGAATGGGCTCAAAGATTCCCAAAGGAAAAAAAAAAAAAAAAAAAAATATATATATATATATATATATATATATATATATATATATATATATATATATATATATATATATATATATATATATATATATATATATATATAATTTGCGCTATGTGGAAGTACGGGGAAACGTTGTACGGACGTCACACAGAATATTTGCAACAGCTCTTTAAACAAATTTGTTTACAGACGCTCTATACTAGAACTGCTTCAAACCATGTTCGAAACTAATAGAAGTTGCAATTACTGTAGTAAATTTTGTTAGTGGCATTTAAGTTTTATTTTACTGACTACTTGCAAGCGTTTTGTTGGGAAGGGTTGATTGTATTTTTCTCTAATAAACCTGGACGCGCACATAACGTGTGTCCCAGCTGTGTGGATCTTTAGCACTTTGTAGGTTAAATCATCAGATAAAATTTGGTGCTTATATTTGTTAGTAAAAATAAGATAATTGATGATATTTCATTTAAATTCATTCTGAAGTCAATTTGAATTAAATATCATGTCTTTTTTTCCATAAAGATAAGAATAATAATTTTGAATCCTGTCTGCTTATATTTATGAATACATGTAGCAGTATATGGTTTAATCAACTTTCCTCTCTAACATTCTGGTGCAGTTAGGCTCCGCTCCTATTTATTGGTCCTTTTAATAGCTAAAATATTCAATAAATTAACTCTGCTCAGAGGTTTTGTACACAACCGTAAGAAGAAATGCTTGTTTGACTCAGAATCCGGGTACCTTTCCACCGCAATTCACACAATACTAATTTTCAATAAAAATCACTTAGACACTTATACTGCACTTACAAGTTGTTTTTGAGAAAGTATCACGAGAATCAGCTATACCTATATAAGTGAACCTTTAGTGCAGTGGCAGATGTAGTGCAGACAGTTAAATGTTACAATATTCAATTGGTTTAAACTTATGTATGTCTATCCACGGAATAAGAATTATTACTACAGCATACCTTTGCTCTCGAAATAAAATGTTGTCATCGGATGCTGTTATACATATATATGTGATCTGCGTGCTGATGTTACTTGAAAGTCAATAATAATTGCATACACGTATTTGGAAGTCTGACAGATTTATTCAAAGTGATCCGTTCTTCTAAATTGTACGCCAGTTTCTTAAGTTCTGTTTATTGATTTAGCCGAAAGTACAAATAAATACTTATGGAATTATGTGTATAGACGTGCACAAATAATTAAGATTATATCTGCGTTATTATTGCTTATAAGATTGAGTAGCGTTATAAGAAGCATAACAAAACATTTACTGAAAGACAGAAACCAGCCATAAGTCAGTAAGTTCAAAGTCTAAAGTAAGACTTGTCATTTTAGATAGTTAGAAGAAGGTTTTAATAATTGAAATAAAAGATATCGTAGACGACTTCCAATTGTAAAGACATTAACAATAGTTCGGCCAGATCCTCTTGGGCATTAAGTCTTCGACCTCAATTTTGTTTTGAATGTCAACGTGACAACTCAAAGCGACGATTTCTTCTTAAGATCACAGATGGTTACTTTGGGCTATATTAGCTGTCAGATCAGACATGTCTCGATATAAGCCACAACATCTGAAAACGTACTCTTTGACATGTGCACCCAGTGAAGATTCGGATCAGCCCGCGCATTCGCGTACTGCGATCAAAATCTTCACTGGGCACATTTTGGATAGCCAAGGATGCAAAGTTTCTTCATGCGGACAGCGGCGACTCTGAGTAGACTGCGCAGAGTCTTCGTTGGGCTCACATTAGGTACAATTTATCACGTTGCGGCATAAATAGTTATAGGGCTTTTGCGAAGACTGTAAGACCGGTACTTGGAACCCACTCCGTGTCGCTGCACAGTAGTCTGAAACGAAACTAAAATTAATGCAGTAACACGTGATCTTGAATCAAACATAGCCATCAGAAGAGATGGCAAATCCCCCGACCAAATCGCCATTTCTAAATTTGGTGTTTATTTTAATCAGATATCATGGAAATATTGAAAAAGAAAAACATAAAAAGATGCAAAGATAGGATGAAATGTGACTAAAATAATAAGTGAAAACAATAATAGGTGTACTGTAAATGATTTTATTTTTGCATGTTCTTTTATTTTATTTTTTCATTTATTTTATTTATAATTTTTTTTTGCCAAAAATTATCTATTAGTGACTTTTTGTGTGATTATTTGTACAGAAACACAATATTTGCAAATACTTAGAATTTGTGACCGTACATATTCAGAAATAATAGCAAAACTCAATGCCTTGTAAAGGTAAAGACATTTGCTGTATGTTAATGGGGTAAAAATTACAGAGCAAAAGTTGTCTTTCTCACATGTGACACCCCTATTTGGCCTGATATATGTCCCTACGAAAACTTATCAAGTTATCTCAAACAGTATGGGAGTTATGTCCTGCACAGGATTGCCTGCATCAGGGGAGAGAAGTGCATAATGAAGAAAGAGAGAAAGCTCTTGAATACAACATGCCTATTGGTCCTTATGCCTCTACCAAATATTATCAAAATATTTCAAACCACATACACAAGAACTTGGCTTAGAAATCATTCAGGGGAGGTAACTAGAAAACAACCACGGCTAAGGTTGACCTTCTTGCACACAACACGCCTACTGGTCCTTATCTATGCCTCTATGAAATATTATCAAAATATTTCAAACCATTAAGAAATTATAGAGTGCATAAATATATGGCTTAGAAATTTATTCAGGAGAGAAAACTAGAAAAAAAAACAAGAGTTGTCTTTCTTCCATGTTACACTTCTACTTGACCTGATATATATCCCCACCAAATACAGATACATTATCTCACACAGTATGGGGGTTATGGGCTGCACAAAATTTCAGATTCAGGGGAACATAAGTATGAGAGATGTCTCTCTTGCATGTTACAGGCCTACTGGTCCTTATCTATGCCTGTAGTAAATATTATCAAACTATTTCAAACTATTAAGAAGTTATGGAGTGCACAAGAATCTGGCTTAGAAATTCGTTTAGGGAAGATAAGTAGAAAAAAAAACAAAAGCAAGATTTGTCCTTCTTGCATGCGGCACTCCTACTTGACCTTATATATGTCCCTATCAAATATTTTCAAATTATCTAAAGCAATATGGGAGTTATAGCCTCTCAAGATTTCGGCTTCAGAAGAGATAAGTACAGAACGAGGAAAACGAGTGCTGTCTCGCTTGTACGCAACACATCTTGTGGTCCTTATCTGTACCTCTACTTATGAAAATATTTCAAACCATTAAGAAGTTATGGAGTGCACAAGAATTTAGTTCAGAATTTCATTCAGGTGTGATAACAAGATAAAAAAACAGATCAAGAGTTGTCCTTCTTGCATGCGATACTCCTACTTGACCTTATATATGTCCCTATCACATGTTTTCAAAATATCTCATACAGTATTGGAGTTATGGCCTGCAGAAGATTTCTGCTTCAGAGGAGATAATCACGTAAAGAAAATGAGAGTTGTCTTTCTTATACGCGACACGCCTATTGGTTCTCTTCTTCATCCTAATATCATTAAATTATCTCAACAGTATAGGACTTATGGCCTGCACAATATTTCGGCTTCAGGGGAGATAAGTATATAACGAAGAAAGTGAGAATAGTCTCTTATGCACGCGACACGCCTTCTGGTCATTCTCTTCATGTTGATGAAATATTATCTAAATATGTCTAAGTGTATCAGAGTTATGCAGCGCACGAGGATGTGTCTACGGCCTGCACAAGATTTCTGCTTCAAGGGAGATGATTATATAATGAAGAAAGTAAGAGTTGTCAATTATGCACACGACACGCCTGCTGGCCCTCTTCTTCATCCCTACTAAATATTATCAAATGATCTCAAACAGTATGGGAGTTATCGCCTGCACAACATTTCGGCTTCAGGAGAGATAACTACATAACGAAGAAAGAGAGAGTTGTCTCCTTGCATGCGACACGCCTACTGGTCCTCGTCTTTATTCCTACTAAATATTATCGAAGTATATTTCAGGATATTAAAGTTATTGAGAGCACAAGGAAGCGTCTGCGGCCTGCACAATCTTTCTGCTTCATGGGAGAATACTACATAAAGAAGAAAGTGACAGTTATCTCTCTTGCATATGACACGCCTACTGGTACTTTTCTTCATTCCTACCAAATAGTATCAAATTATCTCAAACAGTATGAGATTTATGGCCTGCACATGATTTCAACCTCAAGAGATATAACTACATAATGGCTGTAAAAGGAGAAAGAAAAAAAAAAACGAAATATAAGCAATTTAAAATGCTCATCATAGTGAGAAAAGGTTGGAAAAAGAAACAAATGCAGAATACGAAGTCATACAAACCTTTTTTTTTTTCAGATATATATTTATTAACAAATTACCATCGAAATCAATGTATTGTTTTTCTTAACTATAGTACAAATTACCTCCGAAATCAATGTATTGTTTTTTGTAACTATTGTACAAATTACCTTGGAAGAAATCATTGTATTGTTTCCATTGAACTTTGTGCCACATACAATGTGGACAAAATAAGCAACCACCACACTACTTCTTTCAGGGTTTCAAGACGTCATGTAGGGTATGTGAGGTCGAAACTGAGATGACATGGAAATCATTCGCAACATCAAAGCCTACCCTACTATTCAAGAAGAGCGTTTGGAATTTGACAAGTCTTCCTTTAGATATTAAGGCAACATGTTGCTGTATACTTTACTGCGTATACATGTAAGAAGGGACAGCTAAAAGAGAATGCAGGCAATATGTTGCTAGGATGCACCGACGTACGATATGACAAGACATTATCATCGCTGACGATCGATTGTGATAATAATACAGGGCGGTTGATACCAACGTATCATTCTTAGGTTGGTGCCGAGACGTTTAGACACACTTTACCGAGGAATGTCTTCAGTGTTGGCATGACGCTGCAGCAACTGTCGACTTGAAGTTATCATGATTTCAACGTTGGCATCTCTGAAATAGTAAACACTATATTTTCTATTCTCAATGCAGGAGATATGGCGAGTTTATTTGCAACGTAGCATGCTCAACGTGACAAATGTTTATTTTATGTCGAACGTTAAATTCCTGAACTCAACGCTCTTGAAGAACTTAATGCTATTGAATCTGATCGCATATTTGTGAATAACGTAACGCTTGGTTTGATTGCTTTTCAGATTCATCATGTAAAACCAATGCTACCTAAACATTTGTGTGTTTCGTTTCGACTTTCCTTTCAGTATATTTGTCTCATTACGTTAACACACCTATGAAATGTACGCTTGTAAGCCAATGATTTGGAAAAGGCTTTTTATGGAACCATGATGTTTTCAAATTTCTCTATAACAACGAATGCTGTAAGTGCTCAATAGAAGCGCTGTCGTCTTAGTAGGTACTCATTATGGAGGCGCTTCTAATGAGTTCTCACAACGTATGTTTTTGTGAAGAAATAAAAAAAAAATTATCTGGACACCCCTTTTATCTAGAGACATTTCTACCATATAATCTGGTGAAACCTTGGTAAGACGTTTCTATCATTGCGGCTGTGGACATAAATGAGCCGCGCGCAGCGAAAATGTGTCTTTGGGGCATGCGTGGACAGCAAAGGCCCAGATCAGACTGCGCAATCTGATCAAGGTCGTCGCTGTCCGCTGCCAGAATCATTGGATACTACAAATGTATCAATGGAGAGCAGAGGCCCAGATGAGACCTTGCGCATGCTCAAAATAATCTTGAATCCGCACATTTTGCGCATGCGCGAAATCACTTTTTAGCAAGGCGCGGCCCATATAGTGCAGTTAAAACCACTGGCAACCGTTATAGACTTTATCAATAAAAACACTCTGCCCTTTTCGTTTATTTGATATGTGGCTTGCTTCCAAAGGATCCCTGTTTTCATACTATTCCAGCGGCTGTCAAATTTGAAACAATGTCGATCGAACTTTGATTGACGTTGAATCAACGTTGAATTGACGTTGTTTCAACGTTGTGTGCCTGCTAGGATGTTTTATTATTCTCATTATTTTCACTTATTTATGCGAAATCCAACCATTTTGTCCAACACATTTCCCGTTATCTTGTGTTGCGACCACTTGCCGTCCGTCCGTACGTCCGTCGTCGTCCGTGCACACTTTTGAATGATTTTTCATCTGCCGACCCTGGGCAAATTTTCTTCAAACTTTATGTGGAAACTTATGTTGAAAGAGTATTGAACATTTGTTCAAATGGTAACAGTCTATTCACCAAGATTGCCGCCAGGCCCAGTATATATATATAATAAAAACGCTCAAAATATTCTCTCTAGAACCAAGAAAGCTTTGAGGCTGAATCTTGGTATATACCATTGAGGAATTAAGGTCTACCAAGTTTGTTCAAATGATGACCGTTGATTGACCTTTGACTTTTTCACGGTAAGGTCAAATTTGCGTCCCTATACATTTATATAGGGAAAATGTTGAAAAGTTATTTTCTTAAAGTGTATGAAAGACTAATAACTGAAACTTACAAGGTATGATTAAAGTAGTAAAACGTTTTATAAAATCAAAACTTTGTCCATTGGGGGTTATCTGCCCATAGGCTATATACAAGTATAAAATTGTGGATGTTTAGATGTCTTCTTCTCTGAAAACGCTTGAGCTTTTCCACCAGATTTTACATGGGGCCTTCTGTCGGATCAGAAACTAGGTCACTAAGTCAAATTTGTTCAAAACCTTGTCCATCCTCTAGAGGCCACAGTTTTGATTCGATCTGTATAATTTTTACAAGAATGTTTCTCTTGGTCATGTGTCGGTCAAGTTTGAACATGGGTCATGTTGGGTAAAAAGACTAAGTCATTCGGCCAAGTTTCTTTACAACCGTGTTCACCCTATAGAGGCCACAGTTTTGTTTTAATCTTCATGGCACTTTACTAAACAGCTCGTTTTGGTGATATCTTGGTCGTTCAAAAATGTGACATGATGGGTCAAAAAACAGGTCACTAGGTCATATTTGATTAAAACCTTGTTAACCCTCTAGAGTCCTTAGTTTTGCTTCAGTCTTGATAATTTTTAAAAGAATGTTTCTCTGTGATTTTCGTGATTTTGTGTGTTCTTTGTTTCCAAAGCCAATCCTTTTTGACTTTTATTTTACTCTAATGTAGCTGGTGTTGTGCCTTGTGGTGGCCGTAAAAAGTCTCCCCGTACATCATCATAGTACAGGTTATATTTTATTTCCTTTGGGATCATTGATGCCATCCTGGTTATTTTGAAAATCGAATACCGCTTAATCCGGCACCAGTGGGGTGTGTGTGTGTTTGGGGGGGGGGGAGGGGGGGGGGAGAGGAGGGGGCGTATGCAGCCTCACAAACTACAGTGTTGCATATGAAGAGACTAAATCAAACTGAGTCTCCGATTTTCGTGATTTTGTGTGTTCTGTGTTTCCAAAGGCAATCCTTTTTGACTTTTATTTTATGATATCTCAGTCAAGTTCCAAAATGTGTCATGTTTGATCAAAAACTAGATCACTGTATCAAATTTCTGTAAAACCTCATTTACACTCTAGAGGCCACAGTTTTGCTTTAATATTTAAAGGCTTAATCAAAGAAAAACCTTAGTAATACTCTACAATACTCTGTGTTAAATAAACATTTCCAATCAAAAAAGCAAGAGAAAAGCCCAGGGAGCGCAACAATCACTAGCTGCACCTCATCCCCATCCCCCCCCCCCCCCCCCAACACACACACACCCCAGCCACCATGCAAGTTCTCTCTTCCTCATAGCAACAAAGGGTAAGATTAACACCGGAACCACCACCTTAGAACGGTCAGTAGAATAAGCCACCCGGTAGGGGGTGGCGGTTTCAAGCCAAATTTAAAGAAAACCTTTTCAACAATCTAGAGGTCACATTTTTGAAGTGATCATCCCGAATCTTGCTCAAAGTTTTTGTCTTGATGATTGTCTTGATGATTGATGATTGCTAGGTCAAGTTGGGAACTGGGTCACTTATGACTTATATTTCATTGTCCAGTGACTTTTTTAAGCTTTTCGTTAGCTTCAGTTTCTCAATAACTATTAGTCCTACAGCAGTTATACTTGGCACTTGCGTTTATTTTAGCACGGCCAATTGAATGCAGACATCTATATTTGACCTTGACCTATATTTCACGGTCCACTGACTTTCTTGAGTTTAAGTCAGTTTCTCAGTAAAAATTAATCCAACAGCCAGTGATTCTTAGCACATGCATACATCTTAGCCTCTTGTGCAGTTATCCATATTTGACCTTGACCTTTATTTCTTCGTCCAAGAAAGCTTTGATGCTGAATCTTGGTATATAGCATCGGAGACTACCAAGTTTGTTCAAGTGATGGTCGTAGGTTGATCTTTGACCTTTTTATGGCTAGGTCAACTTTGCGCTTCCATATATTTTATTTTCTCAATATGTATTAAAGACTTATGTCTGAAACATGCAAAGTTAGATTAAAGAATTAAAACTGTTAAGCAACCGTCAACATATTGGGGGTTATCTGACCTTGCCAATATATTATACACAAGTGCATAAAATCGTAAAATCTTTAAACGTGTTCTTCTCTGAAACCTCTTGAACAATTTACACCAGATTTCACATGGGGCCTTCTGTCGAAAGGATGTTGACGATTTGGTCAAATGGTTCCACGCCACTGAACAAGATGGCCGTCGTGCCCATATATGGTAAATCTTCTTCTCCAGAACTAAGACAGCTTTGAGGCTAAATCTTGATATATAGCATAGGGGACTCAGTTTGCTAAGTTTGTTCAAATGCTGATACTGCGATGACCTTTGTCCTTTTTATGGCATTGTCACATTTGTGTCCTAGTTGCTGTGACAATAATAGAAGACGTTGCATGGCATTTGCAGATATGCAATAGCAGTTTTTATCAGGTGATCGAATCGTTGCTCATGGGCCTCTTGTTTAGTTTCCTAATGGTTTTGACTCACTGTGATTCATAATAGGACAGTCTCATGCTGATTTGAGGTATGAGCCCGGTAATTAATGTAATTGTAACGCAAACTCTGAGAGAAAATAAGTTCTTTGAAAGCAAAAAAAAAAAAATAAATAAATAAATAAAAAATAAACAACGTAAAAACGTTTATCGTGTCTGTTCATTTTTTCAGCACTGCTAACTACTGATAACGCAGGCTTTAGAGCTTTTAAAATATTTAAAATGGGTGAATCTATTAACATATAAACTACACCTTGGTGATGCACCAGGAAACGTTTAGCCGCTAACGCATGGCACTTAACACAAGCTGCAGTAAATTATGAGAGCAGCTGCATCCATTGAACAACGGACACATTAAAGAAAACGAACTTGAAGAAAATAGATGGTTATTACGGCAGTAGTAAAGGGTGTCGCTTTGGGTACTAACATGGGGAATTCCCATAGGGAGTACCTATAAACTGTTTTCAGGCTAAATTTATAGATACTGAGAACTTAGTCATTTTTTCGACGAAAAAATGACTACTTCTCAGTATCTATAAATGAGTAAACTAGCTTGAAAATAACTTAGAGTAAACTAGCTTGAAAATAACTTAGTCATTTTCTGAGGCTAAAATAACTTAGTTATTTTTTGCTGTACCTAAAGCTGCTTGAAAATAACTTAGTCATTTTTATGGCTGTAGATAGATAATCTGTGTTATTATAGTAGCTTGAATAAAAATAAATTAGTCAATTTTTTTGTGTATGTTTGCAGTTAGATAGTTAGAACTAATGGTCTTGTATCTCAAGACCCAGTCCTAATGGTCTTGTATCTCAAGACCCAGCCCTAATGGTCTTGTATCTCAAGACCCAGCATTAATGGTCTTGCATCTCAAGACCCAGTCCTAACGGTCTTGTATCTCAAGACCTAGCATGATATATTTGTGTAAGTGGATAAATGAATTTAGATTTTCTCTCCTGTGTAGTTGATGAATGTGCGTTAGAGTTGTTAGTGTGGTGTGTGTCTTGGTTGGTCCTATGCGTCTACTATAAGTCTCTTGGTCTTGTATCTCAACACCCCAACTATATACCAGAGGCATATCTTTCAATGGATTCCTAGAGGCTGTTAAGTAATATGCGTTTACTATGAGTCTCTTGGCTCTTGTATCTCAAGACTTCAACTCTAGTCAAAGGCATAACTTTATAGCGTCTACTTAATATATTGAGACTCTCCAGAGGCTTCTCTTCTAAGATCTTGTATCTCAACACCTTGTTTGAGTAGACTGGAAAGTATCAGGGGACTTATTTTTGTTTGTTGGTTTGCTAGTCATCTCAAGTTTAGCTTACTACTACCTCCTATGAGGATAAAATAAGGACACTAGACTGGTAAACATTTCAACAATTTTATTTGCCCCGCTAACCAGGAACACGATAAGACAGAGGATTAGGGCCGTCCCTCTGCTATCGTTAACAATAACTTCCTTAACATAACATAGTATACATAGGAAACTTCTGTGACAAGCAATGTGTATATTTTAAGCATTTACAAAACTACTGAACTCTTAGCTTCCACAGAGGTGTTATGCCTCTGTAAATGTCTTTGTATAATTGTCCATAGTTTAAACTGAACCACATTTCGACATCTCTGTCGTTCTGGTAGGGATCTTCTCCAGTACCATAGAGTTGTTCATGAATGGCTGTTTTCAAGTCCAGTCCTCTTCCAACTTGATCCAGAATATTGATACAGTACATGCCACAGACTCTACTCCATGGACTTTGTAGCAATTCTTTGTTGTAAATCCAGTGTCCGGTATTTCCTTGAATGAATGGTAGAATATAGTCTTCTAGTGGTGGTAATCCATAAGAATCAAAGTAGATAGCCTCGTTGTTGTTTCTGAAGTAAATGGCTACCCGGTGTTCTCCTGGTTTGTCCGAAGTATCCGTATTGATGATATAAGTTTTCACATCCAATGGTTTCTCTTCTTGTAGTAAGTCTTTAGCACACACTTGTCCATGTAAATGTTTAAGTTGTGGCGCTCTGTTTAACAGAGATGTGAGTTCGTAGGTATTCATTGTAAAAGCTTCTGTTTCCAGAAGTCTCTCCACTCTTGGTTGGTACTAGGATCACTTCTGTAACTGTTTTGATTGTTTCTGAGAAACATCCAGTTTTTCTAAGCTTCCACCGCTTCTCTTAGTGACAAAATCTCTTAGTCCTCTTGTCTTATTTAACCATAGAAGACTGTCCCATTCTTTAATGATTTTATAGATATCGAGACAACTCAGCGCTGCCTCGTCGTAGCCATAGTCTACTATCCAATCAGCTGGTGAAGTCCATAGACACAGATCGTGGTATTTCTGACTGGGATGATCTATTCTACATCCAGTACATTCGTGCCGTGCATAGTCTGTTATGGCATCTTTCAGTTTTCCAACCACTGCTTGCTTTAGCGTGTTACAGATATATCGTCTTCTTTCGGGGGTTAATATGTCTTTTTCAGCAGCCTCCTCATCATCTTCTTTTTTCTGTTCAAATTCCCATTCTTGAAAGACAGGTTCTTCTGGCTCGCCTTCGTATTCGTTTTTCAGTAAGCCATATCCAGGAACATGTCCATAATATGAAGTGTAACTGCTATCTTCAAGAATCAGTTCTTCTTCAAGGTAATATCCAGGATTCATTCTTGTTTTAGTAGTCTGTGATGACTTCTCTGATTCCGTTGATGTCTATCCGATTATCAAACTCTGCATACACAATTACGTTGATGGTGCTGTCGAGTGCTCTTGCAAACTGAAGTTCCAGTCGTAAGTTTCCAGTTTTTATAGGATGCAGATGACCTTGATCTGCCCCCTGATCAGGTGTGAGATCGTATCCCCAGAAGCAGTATCCTGCTTTGTAATCTTTGTAATCTATGTTGCAGATCTGAAGTTGATTTCCGAAAAGCTTGATAGATGGACATATAAGATCTGAGATAATTGTTTGATTCGAATTTGGGTTCAAAGGGTTTCCCGTAAATGCTCTGTCCATCTCAGCTCACATCCAGTTTACTGAGATTAAAAGGTTGAAACAAGAAAGGATTTCTGTTATAAGCACCATTGAAAGTTTCATTGGTGACCATTCTAATGAAGATACGTTTTGGAAGTTGTCCCTGGAACAAATGATCTTCGACTTTTGATCAAAGTCCACTGCCAATCGTGAAACTTATGACTTCCACTCTGCGAATGGGAAACTTAGCATTATGATGTAAAATAGACTGATTCAGCTCGTTACTGATTGCAGGAAGAAGTTGGATATGTCGAACTTCCAAAGCAGCTTTATCGATTTTCACTACACAAGGGTCATCTGATAGGATACAGAACCTGGGAGAAGCACGATTGAGTCGAATTTTAATTTCTATTCCATTTGGCAGATATTTTTCTTGCATAGCCAAATCTAAATGCAAACGTCCCCAAAGTTCCAATGGTATGCTTTTAGCTACAGCAACATTGCGTGCATTGACAGTTGCACTGTCATGATCTTCAAATTTCCCAGCTGCATCTGGGTACCAAAATTCACCAGCTTTCAGTTGATTAGATTTGACATCTGAACCACAGGAAAACAGATTCTCAATGTAAACTCTGTATGGATAGGTGTCCATACTGCTGGTGTGACATGTTTATTGTTCAGAAACAGATCGATGCCACTGAACATACTGTGCAAGAAATTATTAATGGGACCTGCTTTCTGATCATCATCCAAATTAGACCCGTCTTCTTTTAAGATTCTGAATTTTAAGTAAAGATTTGATTGTGACAGGTCCTTGTAATATTCGGTCTGAGCAGGTACAACGAACTTGATAGGTGCATGATAACTATCGAGCGAAGCAATAGGATGATACATTTCCATTTTAGTTTGAATCATGGTAGTCATCGTAGGCGGTACGGTTTGCATTTCTAATTCAGACTTGCTGCATTCGATAGAATCTTGTTGAAACATGATTACTTAAATATGTTTTGACCAGAAAATTTTTTCTCAATGTCTTAAATACTCAGTCTCTTGCTTTTGCCTGTCCTGTTTACTCGTTGGCGTTTAGCGAAAGAATGAGATTTGCGCGATGAGCGTTTCGATTTTATAGGCAAAAGTTGCTTCAAAGCTGCTTGACCGCGATGCTGCAACACTTGTTTTACATTTTGTCCTGACACCATATCGCGAAGTGCTGATATACCTTGTTCTTTGACAACTTTCTTAGCCGATCGTAATCCAGCTTTAGCTACAGGTTTTAAAACGGGAACGATTGTTTGAATAGCAGTTTTGAAAATAGAGCCTAAACCATGACCATATTGTCTCGGTATGCCATGATATACTGGGTACGATGCACTAGTCTTCATTTTTTTAATTTTCTTTGAGTCTGAAATGTAACGATCAACGACTTTCCGGTAATAAATGGCACATCATAGCCTGTATCTCCTTTTATACTTATGTGAACTTGATCGATGTATGATTTAGCTACGGGAACGTAATGTAAGTTTAAAAATTCTTGGTGAGAGTGAGTTTCTGACTTTGTTTGTTGAAATGGCACAACTCTCAAAACTGGAGCAGTCACGTCTCCAATGTAAGTGTAACTTGCAATATCTGAGTACACGTACAATTGATGATACGACGTGTTTAAATCCACACCATATTTGAAAGCTTGTCTTTCGTTACCAATGGGTTTATCATGAAAATTTGGATTGACACCTTACTTTTCTGCAAGTGGAGTGGGAAAGAAAATTTTAACTTGATTTGGATCCTGTAAGTTGACTTTTAAGCGTCGACTATTTTTCGCATATGAAATGGTGATAGATGCGTTGCTCTGTTTTAAATGCGTGCCATAACGTCTACCGATTATATTTTGTATTTCTTCAACCAAATGGGACGGTGAATGATAGTTGCCTTTTGGAATTGTGAAATCAATTTCTAAACAACTACCATCACATGTGCAATTCACAAAATCTATTTTCGCAGCTAAGCTCCTGTCGTAAAATCTTAAAAAGAAATAATTATTTTCTTCAGATATATTTAAAATTTGCGAAGGTGTGATCATTTCTACCAACGCAACTTCCCAAAGTTCTTTTTCGATTTGAGTGGGGTGATCTAGTTTTACAGTAAACGAATTTTGTTTATTGTCCGGATACATGTGTAAAGAACTGTCGCTTAATAAAGTCAAATAAAAATCTTTCATGGTTTCAATTTTGAGTCGGCTTCGTCACCGAGTAAAGATTGCTTTCTGAATTTCAAACCTGGTGATGGTAAGATGTAACCGATAGAACTGCTGAGTAAGATTAACCACTATTCTTTATCAGGACTTCTCAGACTGATTTGAAATAACGATGTAATAATAATGATGTAAACTACAATGATCTGTGCAAAAAATTAAAAACGATTTTTAACTATTTTTCCTCTACTGTCTGTAGATTGTACTGAAGCGCTGTCACTACGCATAAATGAACTTTTTGGATCCATTTTCATGCTTTTATACTAGCTCAGATTCTAAAATCCAGCTATCAAATTTAGAAGGATAGCCTTTCCAATGAACTTTGATTTCTTTTACCCACTTTTTGCCAACTTTTCGCTTTCTGTGATTTAAAATAGATTCAGTTTCGTAAATTTAATCATTTTCTACACGTTGTAACTCTTGCGAGTAGAAAGTACCTCTGACTGATTCACCATCGAGATCTGTTATTTTATAGGAAACGGGAGGCTGAGTTTTTATCACAGCAGAAATTTTGAATAATTCCTGAGTCCAATTTGGTAAATACCCTTTCTCAAATGTGCGTTTTGTTTTGTTGATGCGCACAAAATCTCCCACTTTGAATTTAGCTTGAGAAGATTTTGAGTTCTTACAATTCAATTTCTTGTTTCCAAACAAAATTTCAGAAACCTTCGTTTCGTTTTGGACTGTTACAGAGACAGGTGCATGTTTTATGCTACGATGATACGAGTGATTGTAAGCGTTGACTAATTTTGAAAGTATATCGAGATATCTGAGAGTGAGATGATGTGTAAAATATTTCCACATGCGACTTTTCAAGGTTCTTTGAAAACGTGCAACGATACTGGCTTTAGTTTCAGGATTCTCTGTAGTGAAAAAATGAATCTTTTTCGATTTCAAGAAATTTTGAAAGTCTTTGTTTTTAAATTCGGTACCTTTATCAGTTTGCAAACTCTTAGGTTTTTGTCCACTTTTTAACACAGACTTCAATGCATGGACTAAAGTTTTACCGGTCTTGTCTTTAACTGGCACAACCCAAGCATATTTGGAAAATACGTCAATGATACAAAGTAAAAACCTGTATTTGTCATTAAATTTTGAAGTACTCGACATGTCTGCCAAATCTGCCTGCCATTGATAATCGATTCCAGTTGCTACAGTTTTGCGACGATAAAATTTTCTACGAATAGGCTTATGCAAAGTATACGTTTGTTGTTTTCGCAACCAACGTTTCACGTCATCTAACTTGATCTTTTTTTGAAATTTTCTTGGCAGCTTTATACAACGGTAAAATACCCGTGTAGCCAACGGAATGATTTGGATCGTAAAATAATTTGGAAAGCAATTTATTCATCGTAACTTGACCAAGCAACTGGATCTAATTGACGTTTTGCAGAGAACCTTTCCTTTTTTATACTACGTTTGGGAGTAATATGTGACCTCCTTTTCTTTGATTTTAAAGGTGTCTTAAACACATCCTCCTCCTCTTGAGGAGAAGATGATGGACGGTCCAACTCTTTTGAACGATGCATCCATTCCCATCTTTTTTTTATTACCCACAAAATCTTGAGGAACGTTCATAGCTTTAAGTCCCTCGGCAAAGGGTTGCCATCCCATAGGTTCTAGTCCTTTTCTTTGTCTCAAAACATCATTGACCAAATCGATAATATTTGAACCTGGAATGGGCTGACCGTACATTTTGACTGTACCGTCTTCATCCCAAGACAAATTAGGATGATCTTGAAACATGGACATTAATAATCTGGCTTTCTTTTTCATGGTAGTGGGTACACTGTCCATGATCCTTAGATTAATTTTAGACGAAATAGATTCTGGAAGTTGAAGTTTGTTAGTTTCTAAAGCTTTACGATGTGCCGTTTGAAACTGATGTAAAGTCTGACAATACAATTGAGATTTTTCGCCTTCGGATAAATCTTCGTTTGCTAAAACAGAAGATAAATCTCTTTGAAGACTGGCAGTAGCACTGACATAAGGATCGGGCGGTAGTCTAGGTTTTTGAATTTGTTCTTCCTTCCAACGTTTCATATCTTTCCAAAGTTTGAAAGGAACGATTGCCATTTTACGACCTTCCATTTGCAAGTGCACCTGATAGAATGGACCCTATTACTGGACCTATGAGTGGTTTAACAATAAACCTAGCAGTGCACTACCTTTTTGATTAAAGATTTTCTTTTTCTGTGCCACAGGAACCTTTTTAGAGGAAATTAATAATAGATGATTTTTCCTTGGCCTCAGTCTCTGAGCAGAACTTAATTTGACATTGCCTTTTATAATATTCAAGCAACATTCCCCAACACAATCGATGACTTCTTTTGGACAATGTTGAATCATTTTCGGACGATACTTTCCAGGAATTTGAGTCAGACCTTGCAAAAAATGTCCATATTTTTTAATCAAAATACGTTTTTGCCCTCGTCTTTTCTTATGCACAGCCATGATTTAACTGATCAAATATGTTTGAGTTACAACCTTTTAACAGGTGTAACTTTCATTTAGAAAATTTTAAGTTTGGCTGACCTGCCACTCTGAAAGGTTGATTGTAACCTAACTGTCTCATAGCGGCTTGATAACCTATTTTTCCAGCCTGACTCATGGGTTGCAAAGGTGAAAATCTTGAGATAGTAGGAGATGTCTTTTGTGGTGTCTTATGCATATCTTGCAAAATGCTACTGACAAGATTTCGAGTACTAGAAGGTGGACTAGCAAGAGATGATAATGCTGATGGAGTTGACGGCGGCGTAAATTGTTTTCTAGGAGGTGTACGTTTTCTGAAAGTGATAAAACGTTCATTTATTTTACGTTTCTGAGTCGTTTTCTTAGTTGTTTTCTTAGACTTTTTAGATTTCTTAGATACTTGTTTTGATTTCTTGGAGGGTTTCTTAGTTTTCTGAGATGATTTATTACTTAATCTTTTTTTGCCAAATTTTCTCATGAGTTTATTTCCGTCCCATCTAATGAGACTTCGAATAATGGTACCACCAAAAAATCCACCGCCTCCAGGTTTTAAAATAATACTGCGTTTAATTTCTGGATCTACCATAGCACTTGCTAATTTTTTCACATCTTCTTTATGTCTATCCATGAATTTTTTAGTTTGTTTGGATAATTTCATTTTACCTTCCAAAACTTTGCGAGCTGCCAAAGAAAACCATTTGATCATTTCAACTAATCCTGCAATTAATAAATGTTGATGTTTCTGAGTATTGTGTTCCCTACTCAAATCGTACAGAGCGCGAATCGTTAGCAGATGTTCTTTGTTGTGCAACAGCCATGATGACTTCTGATCAATTATAAACCAAACGTTTCTTTTTATACTACTGGAAAATAGACAACAGGGCCCAGTTGATTTGATTTCGTAAACCAGTTTTTAAAAATATCTGTTCTGAATCTAAGATAACTTGGTGTGTTTGGTTTTAAATCGACCAATAAGTAACCATGAGGTTTGGATGTGGCATCATTAAAAGCGTGAACCATGTGAGGTGCTTGAAGTTGATTTGAAAGAACTTTGATTTGCATTTTATCTCTGGGACTTTGAAACAAAATCAGATAATAGCCATTCAAACTAATTGTGCGAGATGCTTTACTTTGCTGAAATAAATTTTGTGTGATGTACACCACAGTAGCATTTCTGTGATGACCTTTTCTAGTAAACCACAACTTAATTTTTTCTTCGTCTTTGTCACCTAACATATCGTCAAAGATGACCAAGTGTTGTGCACTGGTATCAGAGATGATTTCATCCTCATCATCGGGAATGCCATGAATAAATTTTATATTTGACCCTTCGCGTTCTTGTAACACATTGTAAGCAGATTGCCATTCTTTGTAACACCACACGATATGTAGTGGTAAAATATCAAACAAGACCTCTCGATACTCAATCATTTTTTTCACAAATTCAGTTTTTCCTGAACCACTTGGACCTGATATAAAGATATTAGAAGGATGTTTAAAAAACAAACTACTGATATCTTGTTGTAATACATGTACGGATGCCATGATGGAAACTGAGTTAGAATAAGAAATGTCTTTTTATAACTTTTTTTTATTTTGAACGATAAAATATTTTTAACTATTAACATAATATCAACACGATGAAAAAAAATATCTTGAAGAAAAACACACTACTAATACCTTGTTGTAATACCTGTACGGATGCCATGATGCAAACTGAGAAAGAATAAGAAAGGCATGTCTTTTTATAACTTTTTTTTTGAACAAACAATATTTTAACTACTAACATGATATCAACATGAAACAAAATATGTACACTATTTTTTTCTCCTAAAACAATTTGATATAACCACAATATCTCTGTGTCACAATATTATGTTGTCTTCGACTTCAAATCCATAGGGTACAGTATAACCGTTTTTCAGAATCACACGTTTATTGTAAGTAAATCTATAAGTCTTTGATTGTTTCTCAGTAGTCACTCATCTATCTTTATGTTTCCTAATTCTCTGATAGTCCACGGTTTCTTTAAAATCTCTGCACGTTGACTTGGCCCATTCCAACATTCGATGAAAGTGAATAAGCTGAGAAGTGTTGTAATCCAGTGTCAGTCATTTGACTTTACACGTTGATTTCTGATGACCATCTTTATCCACATATTCGTAACCATAGTTTTTTGGTCCCATTCCAACAAATTTCGTGATGTTTGCATTTGGTACTTCGTCCGTCCATTCTCCAAGTCGATTATTGATGATAGTTGGATTCCATAGGCCTGGCTTGTGTACATAGATGATAGAATCTGTATCGAAGTAGAGGACACGTTCATTCAGTTTTTCCAGTACTCCATAACGTTTCAATCTCGCTTGTGCAGTGACGAATGCTGCAACAACCACATTGCTGCATGCATGTGCCTCGATGATTGAATCCATAGCTTCCCAGTTGACAAGTAAAAACTGTTCACCATATACATCAACATTCTTCACCAGTTTTTTTTTATTTGTCACCAGGTCAAAAAACTTGGATGGTTCAGAGATACTCTGTTCTTGTTAAGTTCTCACGTTGTGCTAGCTTTCTCCAGAGACTGTTTAGCATAATCTTTGCAATAGCTCTCATCCCTTTATTCTTTTCCACATTTTCCAGTAATATTCCTTCTGCCTGATAATGATCTGACTTGAACTTTTCTTTATCTTTGTCGGTCTTACACCAGTCTGGATAACCACTCGATTCTTGCTTGATCTTTAAGAAGACATCAATATACTTGGCAAAGATTCCACCAGCACCCGTTGCTTTGTCATACTGAGACGTCTCTGGAAAATGCCATACCTTGTAAACATCCAGTAATCTGTAACCTCTCTCTAGCGCCGCAAATAATTTGATGCTCACCAAGGTATATACTAAAGCTCTGTCTTCTCCATTCTCGTGAGCACATTTCTTCGTATTATCACAATGTTCTGCACACCTCCTACAGAGTGGAAACATCAACTTGCCATTTGACTTGTATGGTAACACGGGATGGTACAAATCTCTTGGTGGTAAAACTTTGCATTTAATCAGTCCACAGTATTGCTGAATATTGTCTTTGTCGATGTTCTCCTGAGACAAGATGGTAGGATGTCCCAATGGAAACAGCCCATACTTGCAAATGAATGGGTAGAGTGAGCAAACATCAATATACTTGATTTCATCTTGAGACCTTGGGTCAATTTCATGGTATAACCTCGTCGAATTGGTTCGGCCACCAAACAATGCATCTCTTGGTCTGAGAGGGTCCAAATTAGTAAACTCTGCGTCCACCATTTGTCGAAAGTCCGAGTCTTCTTTGTACTTCTTATCGTATTCACACTCCCAAAGCTCTATTATTCGATATACATAGCATTCCAGAGTCTGTGTCTTTTCAGTTGTCTGTCGATACAGTTGTTCCATAGTCATACAGTTGTGTCGAGTTTTAGTATTTCTGTCGGGAAAATGAGTTGGACAACCGTGCCAATAACATCCATGGAACTCGAAAATAGTTTTGGATTCAGGGTGATATCCATCAACATAGTGACCATGAAACTTCTGTTATCCACCATTCAAAGCATGTCGTATCTCTATACCATTCTTTTTAGCCAAACACTGAATCCATCTGAGAGCTTTGATTGAGTAGTTCTTCTGGTTAGGATATCCTTCGGGCGAAACGATGGCAATACAGTCTTCAGGCATATGATTCTTATTCCAAACTTTGGAACATGCTTGAGTTGAGCGATAGTGCATGCTTCAGCCAAAGGATCGAGGCCACTAACGTTATTCAGTTCCCGTCTGAAGCATGCACATCCTCGTCTTAATACATCCACATCACTCCGACAGTATTCTTCCATCTCTCGCCTGAAATCAAACACAGCTCCAGATTCTACTTTAGCGTTATACCACTTGAAAAACTCGTTTCTATCTTTTTCTGACATCTGTCTAGGACTGTACGTCTCGGCCGGAAAATATGGCCCAACATATCTCTGGTTGGCTAATGTATTTGCCAGATGGGGAAAGTAACCTTTTTTCATCTCTGTCAGTCCAAACGTGTCGGGAAAACTAGCTAATCTCATATGCAGGAATTGACAGAAATCTAGAAATAGAACTTTACCGACGGTCATTCTCAAAATCGTGTTTCCATTCATGATCACATTTGGTTTAACTGTACCATTTTCCAATATATAGCGTAATATGAATTGCCCATCATATCCACCGAAATTATGAGCAATGCGCGTCACTCCTTTGTTATCATCTCCCAATATCCAACCACAAAAATTAGCTAAAGCATCAACTCCTTCAAATATCATTTCCCTACCTCCAGGAAACTGACTACAAGTTGGACATGGCTGGTCAGATGGGAGATCCATACATATGTCACATCCTCTTTGAGCTACACAGAAATTCACGTGATGTTCACCAGTTTCTTGGGTAGATTCAAAGTCGAAGAAGATGAAGCGAGACGATTTCTCCGGTTTCATCTCTTCATCTTCTTCGTCATCTGCCGAACTATTATTCTTACATTGATACCTCTGAATGAAACACTGGTGATCAGGTCCTACAATTGTTTTGTACATAATTTACACTTTCTTAGTCCAGGACACACGTGATTCTTCTTACTACCAACAATCCTATTGCCACATTTTGCACAATTATACACTAACTGACAAATAGATTTCTTCTGATTAGTCTTGATCTGTTTATGATTATTAAAACAAGCTGGACTTCGAAAGGTTTTTTTACAATCTCTGCAGAATATCTTCCTCTCGTATGTGCAGGGAATATCATTATAACAACCATCGCATCCATCGGGGCACCTGTGATCTCCTCGATTGGTATATCCGATATCACAATATTCACAATAGTAAATGCAACCTAGAAATCCCGTCATTTGGGTAATCTAGTTATAATGATGGTCTCCATTCCAGTAGATATGAATCACTTTGGTTTCACGTTGTTTTTTAAACTGTAAGGGAAACAGCAATCCATCTTTAGGATGTTGACTATGAACTTTAATCAGATAGTCAGGAGCCATGACAGCTTGAATAAACTTATACTCCTCGAGGCCACAGGGGTTGTCGTGAGGAATATTAGCTTCATCCAATAAATTCATGGCTTCTCCTGTCTGCAACGACTTATTAGATCTCTTGATATGATTCCACTTCCGTTTTCACGAATCCGAATCTTCCTTCTCAGCATAACATTTTCCAACCACAATAGCTCTTGCCATACACATCACATCCTCGGTGTTATCAATGCAAACGATACTTTTTTTTATTTGTTCGCATATTCTCCGAGTCAAAGTACAATCCATGATGAAGAGGCTTTCTTCCACTGCCTTCAGGTACTCTAGTATGTGTGATATCTAAAGATAGTTGTCCATCGTTGATTCTGAAGTTTTCATTGGACTGTAATACTTTCTCGATTTCTTGAGTAATCAATTCTCCTGACAAGTCTGAAGCATTCGTATATGGTATGAAAATGGCTAACTTCAGTGAAGGATGATAGATACTCATACGAAGCTTGTCGTTTCCTTGAGCTTCACAGTTCTTTTTTATATCGTCAGCCATCTGCTGAAATAATCTTGGTATAAATTCAACTGGTGATGTTTTGTCAGGACACTTTTTTACATCCACCGAATAGACTTTTGACTTTGTTTTAAACTTTCTTGATTCTATCTCACTTTTAGCTTTGATAGTATAAAATGAGTCAAAGCTATCTTCTTCCTCAGAATCTGAATAAATCACCATAGCCCTTTTCTTCTTACGTGGTGGTGGACTAATCTGATCATCGTCATCCTCACTGTCAGAATAATCCACCAACCGCTTATTCGTAAAAATAATAGGCAAGCTCTCCTCCTCCTCACGACTCTTACTTTTCCTAGCTCTTTTAGGCATGTTATATCTTCAGTTATTCATCAGCAACTGATGATGTAGTCCCAATTGAGCTCGGCTTTATACCCAGTCAGGGAAGCATTAAGAACAGGCCATTGTGATAGAGTCGTTGGGCAGGCGAGACAACATTTAAGAAAAAAATAATATTTTGGAAGGCGAGACAACAGTTAAGAACAAATAATATTTTGGAAGGCGAGACAACATTTAAGAAAAAAATATTTTGGCAGGCGAGACAACAGTTAAGAACAAATAATATTTTGGAAGGCGAGACAACAGTTAAGAACAAATAATGTTTTGGAAGGCGAGACAACATTTAAGAAAACAATATTTTGGCAGGCGAGACAACAGTTAAGAAAAAAATATTTTGGCAGGCGAGACAACAGTTTAGAAGTTGAAATATAATATATAAACCATTACTTTTTGCCCAATATTCAGAAATTCTTTCTGCAGTTGAACGGTTATTATTCCTTTTTTCATTCCAGTCATGGCTGAGTATTTACCATCAGAACTTCTACACGCGATACTGGACAACTTAATGTATAGTTGTGCAAAAGGATTAACATTCAAGACAATGATTCAAGACTCCTGGTTTAAAATCAACTTGAAACGGCTTGACAAAACTTTGAATACCAGATCACAGGAAACCTTTAATAGCAAAATGGTGCGACTATTTCTGACCTTAGATGAACTGCCAAATCTCACTGACGATATGCGATTGAATTTTCACAGAGAGATTATTAATTTACATTGGCGTAGCAAAGATCAAATTGACAAAGCTCGTAGATGTATGATTGCCTATCGCAATATTACACTGAATAAACTTCGATATTTGAGTTTTGCACTTCAGAGACAGTGTCATTACATGACCGGATATATCTCTAGTGATGATCAGCTTTTCGCAATCTTGTTACTCAAAGACGAACTACCTAAATATCAAGTCCAAGAGTTACTTTGTGCATATAAAACTCCAGACCTTCATTTCGTACCTACTAGTCAGCTATATTTGGATGATAATAGCACCAGACACTATATAAAAGATAAGGACTTGTACCAGATCATTTTGGGAGATCGACAGTTGTTCGAGCAAGACGCAAAAAAGATTGTGTTACAATTCCTAACTCAGTATTCTAATTGGCTTCTTTGTTAATCATAATTAAAATTACGAGAAGTCTACCCGTGTGTTTGGATCAAATCTTACATTTCGATGTGTACAAGTCGGCATTAGAACAGACTTTATCCTTAGAACCACCAATGGCTGATTTCTTAAAATCACGAGAAGGAATCAAGATGGGGCTTAACAGATTAGAAACTTTCGAAACATTCAGGTACTGGGTGAAGAAAATTGCATACGAGATGTTGAGATTGATGACTCTCCGATAACATACATCGACTGGCTAACGTTTGTAGCCAACAACGAAAACGTAACTCGTCACATCGGTTCTGTATTGAAAGACATTCAACGAGCATTAGAAGAGGAAGCTATGGAATATGAGGAACTCATTTCTGAAATCAATGCCTTGACAATACACAACTGACATATATAAATGTATGCAATAAGTGTGAAATCATTCTCTTGCACAATGAATTCTGAAGAGAAGAAGTATTACGAAGTGTCTCTCGCACAAATTTTAAAATTCAGACCTTATAGGAAACTTCTATTTTGTATTTACCTAATGTTTTCACATGAGAATATAACTCAAGAAGAGATACAGCAAAACCTAAACGATTCTGAAACCTTTGAAAATTTCAAAAAACTTTGGTGTAAAAGTATTAAACATCGGATGGAAAACGAATCGAGTATATATTTTATGTTTGCTTGTTATCTCGTCTTCTTTCCGTGCCTAGGTCCTTCTTCTGGATGAATGTTATGCATGTTCCGCGATTTTGGGAATTCGGACGATTCCTAAATTACACCTGCGCGTTTTTTTTTTTGGAATTCAACTTCTTCTAAATTGCGCTGAGTGAATCCAGAATCGTTCTTGCGCGTTTTAGGAATTGGAACCACATTGGAATTCTTAAAAAAGCACCATACAACTGTATACATTATAAAAGATATTTTGTACGTCTAAATCGCTCTAAATTAGGTATGTTGACGGTTAATACTTAGACAGCTGTTAATGGGCACATGTATTGAATATTTATGCCTATCATTTTTAGTTTTGCAAGTCTTAACTATTTTACGTTGCGTTTAAGCTTACCGCACTTGTCACCAACTTCGACTCGAAAACTACGCTTGGTTCCCAACGCTTCGAGCGATTCTCAGCCTGAGTTCACTGATCTGGTACTACAGATAATTTGCTTCATATTAATCAGCCGTATAGCCAAGGGAACCACTCTAAGGGTTGGCATATATTCCCAGAATCCAAGAATGTTTAAAATAAGGTTGAGCAGCTCATTATCCGCGCTGTACAAGAAAAGGTACAAATGTATTTCAATAGGAAGTGCTGCTTTCTCTTCAGCAACAAAAGCAGAAGCAACAGTAGCATTACGAGACAATGGGTGACATATAGTTCAGTACACAAGTTGCATTAGTCATTTATATCATACTTTCTGCAGGTATCATACATTGAGTTAAGATAAGTATTCGTGTACATTATATACACTTAAATGCAAACCATTTATGCTTTGTGATGAACGAAAATGACAAAGACCCCAATCCTTATCATAATCATTGTTGAACTTTCATCAAAAATGTACATTATTAAATCAATTTGCCTTTACATCAAAGGATTATCCGAAGGACGCCTGATGACCAACAAAGCGCGATAAGAAGAATAGCATATTATCCAATTGATGAGCGTTTACTGACCATGACTCACATGGGAAACACCGACATTTTTAATGCAGGTCATGGGAATCCCAAGATATGCCATGATCAGTAAATTCAGTAAGATAAGCGAGAATTCCTATTTTGCGCAAGACAATTCTAGAATTTTGCGCAGAACAGGTACATGTATATTTCAGTTTTATCGAGTCTGTTCCATAAATAGTAACGTCCCTGCCAGCTGGCAGTATCACACAATGAAACATCATTTTGGCGTATTCTGCGTCTGGTTACGTGATAAACGAGGAAGAAACGAATAATTATGGCAAAGTTGTCATATACTGACAAGACTTCCCAGTAGCATTAATGTGGATTTGTGCAGATGTTACTCTTATCTCATGCGATGTGATCAGTTGGATGCGAAATTAATGAAAAGTATTTTATAGCAGTACGATTCAAATAAGCATGTCTTAGTGACATGCCAATAATATGAAATTAAATCGACCGAGAAAGGCAAGTACAAGTAATAGTTTCTATGATAAGGCGTATAATATACAACTATTCAGACTGGTAATCACGCAAATTAAAGTAATTGTAAACAAACAAACGCATAAACAGTGCTGGCTGCAGGCACAACATAAGCATAATAATAATAATAATAAAGAAAATTGCCAGTTTATTTGGTTTAAAGGTAAGCCAATGCATGTTAACTATTTTGCCTTTCTCTCCGTACATACTTTAATCAGAGTAATAAAAAACTCTGTTTTTGTAATATTTCCTGTAGCAGTGTTTAAAAACAATGGGACTATATCCTTGACTGCTTTGAATATCAGCAAATATAAAGAAATCAAGGATCTTATACAACAGGTACGTAGCAAATGCTTTCCGTTTAGATTAGACCTCTTTTCAGAAGGGAGGTAAAGTAATTTTGACAGAGTTGCCTCGTCGGAATATGTATCAATTCTCCTTAACCCTTTAAGCCCGGCTGACAAAAGCCAAATCTGTGTACAGTCTTGTCTGCGGAATACACTATATTTGCCTAATCCTGTCTGCGGTCTACATCGTATGCCGAATCCTGTCTGCGGTCTGTCCTGTTTACGTAATCCTGTCTGCGGTCTAAACTGTTTGCCCAGTCTTGTCTGCTGTCTGTACTGTGTACTCAGTCCTGACTTCGGTTTACATTGTTTGCCAAGTTCTGTCTGTGGTCTATACTGTTTGCCTACTCCTGTCTGCGGTCTACACTTTTTGCCCAGTCCTGTCTGTCTGCGGTCTGAACTGTTTGCTCAGTCCTGTCTGTGGTCTACACTGTTTGCCCAATCCTGTCTCGGTCTGTATTCTTGCGCAGTCCTGTCTGCGGTCTAAACCGTTTGCCCAGTCCTGTTTGTGGTCTACACTGTTTGCCGAGTCCTATCTGTGGTCTACACTGTTTGCCCAGTCCTGTCTCGGTCTGTAATGTTTGTCAAGTCCTGTTTGTAGTCTGTACTGATTGCTCAGTCCTGTCTGCGGTCTGAACTGTTTGCCCAGTCCTGTCAGTGGTTTACACTGTTTGCTCATTTCTGTCTGAGGTCTACACTGTTAGCCCAGTCCTGTCTTGGTCTGTACTGTTTGCTCAGTCCTGTCTGCGGTCTACACTGTTTTCCCAGTCCTGTCTGCGATCTACACTATTTGCTCAGTCTTGTCTGCGGTTTACACTGTTTGCCCAGTCCTGTCTGTGATCTACACTGTTTGCTCAGTCCTGTCTGTGGTCTACATTGATTTCAGTCCTGTCTGTGGTCTACACTGTTTGCCCAGCCCTGTCTGCGGTCTACACTGTTTGCGCAGTCCTGTTTGTGGTCTACATTGTTTGCTCAGTCCTGCCTGTGGTCTACACGGTTTGTTCAGTCCTGTCTATGGTCTACACTGTTTGCCCAGTATTGTCTGTTGTCGGTATTGTTTGCCCAGTCCTGTCTGTGGTCTACACTGTTTGCTAAGTCATGTCTTTGGTCTACACTGTTTTCCCAGTCTTGTCTGTGGTCTGTACTGTTTGCTCAATCCTGCCTGTGGTCTACACTGGTTTCCTAGTCCTGTCGATGGTCTGTACTGATTATTTAGTCCTGTCTGCGGTCTAAACTGTTTGCCCAGTCCTTGTCTGTGGTCTACACTATTTTTCCAGTCCTGTCTTTAGTCTGTACTGCTCGCTCAGTCCTGCCTGCCTTCAAACTGTTTGCTCAGTCCTGTCTGTGGTCTACACTGTTTGCTCATTCCTGTCTGTGGTGTCTCTTGTCTGCCGTGTTCACTGGTTGGTTGTTCAGTTCTGTTTGCGGTCTACACTGTTTGTTCAGTCTTGTCTGCGGTCTACACTGTTTGTTCGGTCGTGTCTGCGGTCTACACTGTTTGTCTAGTCCTGTCTCCGCTTTAAACTGTTTGCCCAGTCATGTCTGCCATGTACACTGTTTGTTCAGTCTTGTCTGCGGTCTGTGTTGTTTGCTATGTCTTGTTTGCGATCTTAACTTTTTGTACAGTCCAGTCTTTGGTCTACACTGTTTGCTCAGTCTTGTCTATTGTCGACACTGTTTGCTAAGTCTTGTCTGCGGTCTCCACTGTTTGCTTAGTCTTTGCTAGGGTCACAACTGTTTGGTTAGTCTTGTCTGCAGTCTACACTGTTTGCTCAGTTCTGTCTGCGGTCTACACTGTTCGCTTAGTCTTGTCTGCGTTCTAGGCTGTTTGTTCAGTATTATCTGTGGTCTAAACTGTTTGCTCAGTCTTGTCTGCGGTCTACACTGTTTGCTTACTTAATCTTGTCTGCGATCTACATTGTTTGCCCAATCTTGTCTGCGGTGCGGTCTACACTGTTGGCTCAGTCCTGACTGCGGTCTACACTGTTTGTTCAGTCTTGTCTGCGGTCTACACTGTTTGCTCAGTCTTATCTGCTGTCAAAACTGTTTGCTTAGTCTTGCCTTAAGTTTCTTTGCTTAGTCTTGTCTGCGGTCTACACTGTTTGTTTAGTCTTGTTTGCGGTCTACACTGTTTGCTCAGTCCTGTCTGCGGTCTACACTGAAGACTTAGTCTTGTTTGCGGTCTATCCATTTGGTCCAGTCTTGTCTGCGATCAGAACCGTTTGCTCAGTCTTTTTTGCGGACAATGAAGATTACAGACTGTACCAATAAGCATGTTGATCTCGATATGTGCTCAGCGCACATGCCTTATGATACATTTTCTCCTCATCCGACTCAGTTATCACAATATGCCGTTAGCATTCGAATCTTTTTTTTTCTGTAGAGGAAAGAGTCATGGCCTGCTCATCGCGGGAATCGTATCAGGACATTATCTGCGCAAACTTATCATTCTGGTCCTTTTTTGTTCTCATATGAGAGAAGGACATTTCTATCCCGTATTACATACACGAAATCTACAGTCTAAATAATTTCAGTCATCCAGGCTATCGACTTACCACCTAACTTTAAATGCTTGCATTCAAAACAACACTGCACGAACAATTAGCGTCAGTGCAAACTGATCAGAGAATTTGCTGACTTTCCAAACATCACTTTTTAGACTTAGATGAAATGGCTGTGAATCGAGAGAGATCATTGTCTGTTACAAATAGCATATAACAATGTATTATTAAAATGTAGTTTATTCTGATGGATGTCTTATACGTGTGGCTATTTGGACAAGACTGAAACAAGTCTTTGTGCAAGTGAGGGCCAAAATAGCGCGCGAATACACCGTTGTCCAAACAAAGTCACAGAAATATGGAAACAGTCTAGGAACAGGAATACCTATTTCATAGATATGACTAAATATTTGTTTGTATAGTCGCTATTCACAAACACACGATACGCACGCGCGCACGCACACTTCAAAACGCAAAAAACTAAGATGTGAACAACGAAGCCAGGTCCGCACCTCAGTCCGATAATTCAGGACTATTGGCGCCGGACATTTAGGTTTTATCTTTAGCACAGTTGTTGTTAAACACTTCTAAACTATTTATTTTGGCTCCGACGCTTATAAGACCCTCAGCGTGAGAAAAATACCTATGACATCGCATAGGCAGATCTGGCAAATAGCTCAGTGAATATTAAGGTCTGCCTAGGCTTATCAGTCTATACTTGGTGCTCTGTAAAACGCCAAAATTCCAAGGCTTCATCAGACTGTAATCCGGATAAGTGGATGTACAAGATGATCTGCGTGCACTGTGTGTTACATGTAGAAAGTATACTTCTCCCATTGCATGTAAGACAAAGTGTAGTTAAACGTTAGGAACTAGCTGATGAATGCAAAATTTTGTATTTTATGTGTTTTGTTTTGCTGATACCTAATTTGTTTAGAGTTTTTTTTAGATACAACACTACGTGCAAGCCCTTGTTACCTGCAATGTGAGATAAATGACTCCTGCGTTATCTGTGTACAGAGCTTCTTCTCTAGTCAAAATTTTTATTGCCTTCGCCCATTGGCGTGGACAAGATACGTTTTGTTTCGGACACGAAAGTGATTCAATTATTGACCTACAATGCACCATTGACCTTAAGCGTGTTGTTTACAAGTAAAACCGATACTAGATATACCAATAAATAAAATCGAATAATATTTTGGAATACCAAGGTGTTCACCATTCACTTACATTTCTTTTTTTTTTTTTGGCACACTGCACTTATGTAGATTTTCAAAAACATTACCAATGCAGCACTTTATCAAAGCTTATGGGGTATACATTAATGCTGACAATTTCACTTTTAAACTGGGTGGATACATTGGTACTACTAATCGCAATTTATAGCATTCCCGGGACAGCGTGTCAAAACAAATGATATTCTAATAACTACTTATTAAAGGTTTGATGAGGTGAGTCTAAAAAGCGAAGTAAACATTATATTGTTAGCTAAGGTCATTCTCTTTTAGAGAGATATATTTAGATCTCTGCAATTTACCCTTAGCATTTCTGAATTTAGCCGATTTGGCCAAGATTTGCATGTAAATCATCCAAAACTGTTAAAATCCTCTTAAACATTTATTGTATGCGAAGCGTAGACCAAGCTTTTTAGCTCACCTGAGCTGAAGGCTCAAGGTGAGCTATTGTGATCACTCACCGTCCGTCGTCGTCGTCTGTCTGTCCGTCCGTTCACAATCTTAAACAACATCTCCTCCTAAACCACTGATTGGAATTTGACCAAACTTCACAGGAATGATCCTTGGGTGGTCCTCTTTCAAAGTTGTTCAAATGGTTCCGGTTCATTGCATATCTAGGTCACAGGAGCTAAAAAATTATTTTTTAACTAAAAACTTACAAAAATCTTCTTGTCAGAAACCACTGGACCAATTTCCAAATAATTTTGCAGAACTGTTCCTTTGGTGATCCTCTATCAAGATTGTTCATGCCATTTGAATTCGTCATAAAACATGGCCGCCCGGGGGGCGGGGCTTATTTTCCCTATATATCCGTATAGAAAAATCTTGTCAGAAACCACTGGACCAATTTCAATATAATTTTGCAGAAATGTTTCTTTGCTGATCTTCTACCAAGATTGTTCAAGCCATTTGGATTCGTCAAAAAACATGGCTACCAGGGGGGGGGGGGGGGGGGGCTTATTTTCCCTATATATCTATATAGAAAACTTAAAAATCTTCTTGTCAGAAACCACTGGACCAATTTCAATATAATTTTGCAGAAATGTTCCTTTGGTGATCCTCTACCAAGATTGTTCAAGCCATTTGGATTCGTCAAAAAACATGGCCGCCAGTGGGGCGGGGCTTATTTTCCCTATATATCTATATAGAAAACTTTAAAAAATCTTCTTGTCAGAAACCACAGTACCGATTTCAATATAATTTTGCAGAAATGTTCCTTTGGTGATCCTCTACCAAGATTGTTCAAGCCATTTGGATTCGTAAAAAAAACATGGCCGCCAGGGGGCGGGGCTTATTTTCCCTATATATCTATATAGAAAACTTTAAAAATCTTCTTGTCAGAAACCACAGTACCGATTTCAATATAATTTTGCAGAAATGTTCCTGTGGTGATCCTCTACCAAGATTGTTCAAGCCATTTGGATTCGTCAAAAAACATGGCCGCCAGGGGGCGGGGCTTGTTTTCTCTATATATCTATATAGAAAACTTTAAAAATCTTCTTGTCAGAAACCACTGTACCGATTTCAACATAATTTTGCAGAAATGTTCCTTTGGTGATCCTCTACCAAGATTGTTCAAGCCATTTGGATTCGTCAAAAAATGACCGCCAGGGGGCGGGGCTTATTTTCCCTATATATCTATATAGAAAACTGGACTGATTTCATTATAACACAGCAGGAATGTTTCTTTTGTAACCTTCTGCCAAGATTGTTCAACGCGTCATGATTCGTCAAAAAACATGGCCGCCAGGGGGGGGGGGGGAGGGGGGCGGTGGTCTTATTTTCCCTAAATATTTATATAGAAAACTTTAAAAATCTTCATGTCAGAAACCACTGGACCGATTTCTATATAACTTGGCAAAAATATTTCCTTGGTGATCCTCTACCAAGATTGTTGAAGCCGTTATGATTTGTCTAAAAACATGGCCGCTAGGGGGCGGGGCTTATTTTCCCTATATATCTATATAGAAAATTTTAATGATCTTCTTGTCAGAAACCACTGGACCGATTTCAGTATAACATTGCAGGAATGTTTCTTTTGTAATCCTCTACCAAGATTGTTCAAGTCGTCATGATTCATCAAAAAAAAAAACGTAGCCGCCAGGGGCGGGGCTATATTTCCCTATATATCTATATATAGTAAACTTTAAAAATCTTCTTGCCAGAAACCGCTGGACCAATTTCATTATAACTTGGCAGAAATGTTCCCTTGTTGACCCTCTACCAAGATTGTTTAAGTTATTATGATTCGCCAATAAACATGGCCGCCAGGGGGTGAAGCTTATTTTCCCTATATATCTATATAGAAAAGTTTAAAACTCTTCTTGTCAGAAACCAATGGACCGTTTTCTATATCACTTGGCAGAAATATTTCTTTGGTGACCCTCTACCAAGATTGTTCAAGCCGTCATGAGTCGTCAAAAAACATGGCCGCTAGGGGCGGGGCATATTTTCTATATATATCTATATAGAGAACTTTAAAAATCTTTTCGTAAGAAACCATTGGATCGAGTTCAATGTAACTTGGCAGGAATGTCGCTTTGATGACCTTCTACCAAGATTTTCACGCCCTCATGATACGTCAAACAACATGGCCGCCAGGGGGGTGGGGGCGGGGCTTATTTTCCATATATATCTGTATAGAAAACTTTAAACTTCTTCTTGTCAGAAACCACCTGTCTGATTTCAATATTACTTGGCAGGAATGTTTACTTGGTGACCCTCTACAAGATTGTTCAAGCTGTCATGATTCGTCAAAAAATCATGGCCGTTAGGTGGTGGGGCTTATTTTCTCTATATAGCTATATAAAACATTTTAAAAATCTTTTTGTCAGAAACCACTGGACCGATTTCAATATAACTTGGCAGAATTGTTCCTTTGGTGACCCTCTTTCAAGATTCAGTTCAAACCATCATGATGCTTGAAAAAAACATGGCCGCTGGAGAGCAGGGCTATAAACTTTATACAAAAATAGATCAGTGAACTTGACTGAAACTTCAACAGTAAGTATGCAAAGCTGTTTGCTCAGGTGAGCGATATAGGACCATTATGGTCCTCTGGTTTTAAAAGCTTATACTTGTATTAGATATGAATGATCTACATCTCAATATGAAGCCTTGTTAGTGTTACTTCTCTTTATAGCTGATACTACTGTGCATTCACATAGTCCTACTATTATTTTATTTACATTTATCTGTTTTCCTGCGTTCTGATTTGTGAAAAGTTTCATTCATTTCTCTATGAAACAAAAACAAATGATGGGGCACTACTCAACACAAGAGCTACGACAATGCGCCGATAGTCTCGCTAACATTCGAAAGAATAAAACTAAGAAAATAATTATTTCATGGCATTATTGGGCTTTTCTTTTGTATCTAATATAAACTAACTAATATAAACTAACATATATCTTGAACGTTTATTTTTTGTTCTTAATTCTCCCGGATTTATCCTTTCTTTAATCTTCTTTCAGGCTATGCTAATTTGAAAGGTAGTGAAGGACGCATTTAATATCTGTCACTCGTCATAGCTTCTACTGGCAGGTAAAACCCCGAACCAAGTTAAATATTCTTGCGCGCACCGACATGCGCAGTAAAGGCAAGATACGATGTTTATACCATTTGCAAAAGCGAATTTGTACAAATATAAACAAAAATAGTCATAAGAAATGATATTTAAGTCACCTGAGCCAAAGGCTCAGGATGAGTATTGTGATCACCTGTCGTCCGTCGTCCATCCGTCCGTCCGTTAACACCTTTGAACGACTTCTCCCCTGAAATCTTTGGGCTAATTGTCTTCAAATTTCACGTTGCGTCTTCTGTTAGTAGGGAATTGAAATTTTGTTCAAATGGTCACGGTCCGTTAATTAAGATGGCCGCTATGCTGATTTAAAGTAAAAACACTTAAAACTCTTCTTCTCCAGAACCAAGAATGCTTTGAGGCTGAATCTTTGTATATATCATTGGGGTCTCAAGGTCTACCAAGTTTATTCAAATGATGATCATAGGTTTACTTTTCACTTTTCTTCGGCAAGGTCAAATTTGCGTCCTCATGCATTTGTATGGGGAAAATATTGAAATAAAAGTCAAAAAGGATTGCCTTTGGAAACAAAGAACACGCAAAATCACAAAACTCGGAGACTCGGTTTGATTGAGTCTCTTCATACGCAACACTGTAGTTTTACGAGGCTGCACACGATCCCACCCCATCCGCCCCCCACCCCCAGCGTCGGTTAAAGCGGTATTCGATTTTCAAAATAACTAGAATGGGCTCAATGATCCCAAAGGAAATAAAATATAACCAGCACTATGATGATGTACGGGGAGACATTTTACGGCCGATACACGACATAACACAAGCTACAGTAGGGTATAATAATAGTCAAAAAGGATTGCCTTTGGAAACAAAGAACACACAAAATCACGAAAATCACAGACTCGGTTTAATTGAGTCTCTTCATATGCAACACTGTAGTTAGTTTCTCAAAATGTATAAAAGACTAATGGCTCAAACTAACAATGTATAATGAAATTATTAAAACGTTTAAGTTACAATCAATCTTTTGTCCCCGGGAGTTCATCTGCCCTTGCGCGTGGGTTATATACATGTATAAAATTGTGTAATTTTTAAATGTCTTCTTCTTTGAAACCGCTTTGGCAATTTTAACCACATTTCACAAGGGGTTTCTGTCGAAAGGCTTTTGACAATTAGTTCGAATGTTTTCACGCCATTTAACAAGATGGCCGCCATGCCCATATAAGGTAAAACATTTAAAAAGCTTCTTCTCTTGAAGCAAGAACGTCTTGATGCTGAATCTTGGTATATAACATCGGGGATTCAAGTCTACCAAGTTTGTTTAAATGAGCTGACGTCAAATTTGCGTCCCCAAACATTTATAAGGGGAAACAATTGAAATGTCATTCATTTTCTCAAAATGTATTTAAGACTTACGGCTAAAACTTACAATGTATGACTGAAGTAGTAAAACTTTTTAGTAACAATCAAACATTTGTCCCCGCATTGGTGTGTGTGTGTGTGTGTGTGTGTGTGTGTGTGTGTGTGTGTGTGTGTGTGTGTGTGTGTGTGTGTGAGGGGGTGGGTATTTGCCCTTGCCCAAAGGCCTATATATATGTATTTTTATTTTTTAAAATTTCTTCTCTGAAAGTGCTCGAGCAATTTTCACCACATTTTACATGGGGCCGTCTGACTGGAGACCAGGAGGTCGCGGTTTCAACCCCCGCCGAGGTCGGCAACATTCTTTCGTGGAGATTGATCATGAAATATTTTCTACGGTCATTCTCTCCCTTCCGCTGATTCAAGAAGGGCAGTTGTCAGTTTCTGGCGAAAGAATGAGCACAATACTGGTTAACCGCTTAGAGGACTAAGCCTGCCCAGTAAACGTGTGGTTAGGTAAACTGACCGCGCTCGACATGACCCCATTGGGTTGACTGGGCCGTAAAACCTCAAAACAAACAAACATGGGGCCTTTTGTCGAAAGGCTATTGACAATTTGACCACAATGCATATATGTGGTAAAAAGGTAAAAGAAAAGTCCTGGAAGTGCCACAATGACAAGCCGCAGCCTTTTCCAGACACCAAGGACAAGAGGAAACTGATAAAACCAAACAAGCTAAATCGAACAAACGTATGAAAAGCACTAAGATTAGCTCTCTCTTCCCCAAGCGAGGTAATCGCAATGCTAAAATGATTGAAAAACACAAGAACAAAATAACACAAGGCAAGCCTTAAAACAAATCGCCTCGTAGAATAAACCACAAAGCAACAAGAGTAAGACTAACACCGGGACCATCGCCTTAGAAAGGTCAGTAAAATAAACCACCAGGGGGAGTTAAAGCACTTTTACAGCTAGCCAACTTCACCCTGGGTCCTGATGCTACTCTTAATAGAGAAATACATAAAAATTCGGTTCGCATAAAGGCTCCCAACTCAGTCAATGCATCAAAACGAAAACATAAAAATCAAATTAATCACTATGATAAACAAAGAAGAGTACTCATTGCTAATTCTACTGTGTGCCAGAGTAAATGAAAACCAATTGTTGAACCATAGTGGACCAAGCCAAAGACATATCGTCAAGCCCCAACACACTGGTTAAAGTTTTACGAAGAGGCCGTCATTGAGTCTGAGGCCCGAACCGCCGTCGTGCAACTAAAGAGTGAAGCATAGCCATCAACAGTGATTGGGTTGATAACTAGGCATGCAGTCTGTCGCATAATATCCAGGCAAGGAGCTTATGACACTCTGTGTGATGAGCTCTTGATCCAGGCTATAGCCAATTCTTTTATAACGCTTAATTAGTTTTCTGAATTGCTACGAAAAGTTAGATTTTCCCACATTTTTTCTAAATCTGTACACTAAGTCACCTTAAAATTCTGGTTCCGATATACCTTTTTGCAGAAGTGTTTTCAGACTGACATTATATGTTTCTACCAAGGCACTGTGTCTGCGATAAAATTTCGATAACGCCTCACGAAGTTTAAAATAATGATAGCCCTGCCTAAGAAGTTTTGCAGTCAGGGCTTTATTACGGCAATTAAAGTCACTAAGATTTGAAGAAGCTCTAGCGAATCCGATAAATTGGGATATGTACACCCCATATGAGGTACGCCGGGGGACATCGCCATCCAGAAAAGGGAAATTTACTATATCAAAATCAAAATCATCCTGTTTGTGATAAATTTTGGTGGAAACTGTACCATTAGATATACATAGATTCAAATCCAAAAAAGGTGACTCGGTTTCGGAAGAATTGGCTTTATTTAATTGGAATTCAGTAGGATATATGCCGTCCACAATTTGGTCAAAGTAAATATTGTCAATATTTAATAAATCATCAAAGTATCTTGACGTGGAATTGAAAGCCTCAATAATGTCAGCCTGATGTTCTCGTGATAGACTTCATAACAAAACAGAAACAAATCTGCAATAAGAGGAGCACAATTAGTTCCCATCGGAATACCAACAGTTTAGCTCCAAATCTAATAAAACTGTTATCCAAAAGACAAACAAGGACATCAAAGGCTTTTTGACAAGACCATAAATTGTAATTCTTGAATATATCAGAAGTGAAAAAAGCACATTCTGCGTTGCAAGCCAAATATTTGGTATTCTCCCGAACAAACGTTCGGTTAATTAAATCAATAAGTTTATCTTTTATAAGATGATGAGGTAAACACTTTAAGTCTTATTCTCCAGAACCAAGAAATGTTTGAGGCTAAATCTTGGTATATAGCATTGGAGAATCAAGGTCTATAAATTTTGCTCAAATGATGGTTATAGGTTGACCTTTGACCTTTTTATGGCATGGTCAACTTTACGCCCCAAACATTTGCATGGAGAAAATGTAGAAAAATCAGGTTTTCAATATGTTTAAAGACTAATTGCTGAAACTTTCAACGCATTAGTAACTTAGTAAAACAGTTTAGCCACTGTCAAAATCTTGGGGTCATCTGCCCTTGCCCCTAGGCTAGTATACAAGTATAAAATCGTAAAATCTTTAAACATCATCTTCGTTGAAACCGCTTGAACAGTTTTCACGAGGTTTCACATGGAGCCTTCTGTCGAAAGCATATTGACAATTCGTCCAAATGGTTCTGTGTCGTTGACCAAGATTGCTGCCATGCCCATATACAGTCAAAACTCTTAAAACCTTTTTCCTCCAGAACTAAGAAAGCTTTGCGGCTGAATCTTCGTATACAGCATCGGTGACTCCAAAGTCTAGTCAGCTTGTTCAAATGATAATACTTGGATGACCTTTGACCTTTTAATGGTATGGTCAGATGTGTGTCCTAGTTATGTGACAATGCTAGAAGAAATTGCGTTTGCAGATATGCAATAGCTGTTTTTATCAGGTGAGTGAATCGTTCCCCATGGGCCTCTTGTTTAATTTTGGTTTTATTCCTCATCGAGCCATGAATGTAAACAAAAAAGAAGGACGCTTTTGTTCATGCGCATCATGCATAGCGTCCTTCGGCTTTTTCATTCATGGTTCGGTGAAACACCAAAAAAATCAATTCTTCAACCACTGCTAAATTGCTAAATTGAAAATAAGCAAAACAAAATGCAAATTCCCGGTGCAAAAAGTTAAAAAAAATAGAAGAAGAATAAAATGAACACTTTGAATTAAGAAAGCTGTAAAACACTTACTTTTGAGAGTATTTAGTGATGAAAATCTGTCTTGGAATCAGCAAACGGTCCAACTTTGTCCAGATCTTTCTACAAAATGAAAACTCCCTTCTAAAACAATAAACGACCTGCAGGAATAACGTATAATATACATGGTTATGTCACCTGACTCTGAAGGACTAGGTGCTTCCGTCGAAGCTGGCGTGGATTCGAACCTCACTCAGCACAGTGGTATTTCATATTTCTCCATATACACTTTTTTCAGAAGTTCTTGCACCAGTAATGATCCTAGGCCGGAATTCTTTGTTGAAATTCTTAAATTACACTAATATTTCCAAGCTTCAGTATCCTGCGGATCCAGAGAGTTCCTTGTATATAATGAGTGCGCTAGCGCACCAAAAATATACCCTATCCGATGTGTCATTCAGAGAAATCAAGCATAATACTGTTCCATGAAACTTGTTTATTAACAAGCGAAGTGGTTTAGTGGTTATATTTCCTGACTCTCAGGTCTAGGCGCTGCCGTCGTAGCCGGTGTGGGTTCGAACCGCACTCAGCCCAGTGGTATTTCATATTTCTGTATACTTCAAATAATACATTATGGTTGTAACATGAGGAACCACTTCGAAATGAAAGACGAAAACACCAAAATCTGGCGTACTAATTATCTTTGCAACTTGAGTACACAGACTATCGGCTGTATTGTTCTAGGACTTTGGATCATTCCATGTACCAAAATGGATTATTCACAACAAAATAAAAAAAACTCTAGATACTCTAACACTTAAGGACATTTCGAATCTTGTAAAGCTGACATCATTATGTAACTCATGCATTTCCCTGAGATCCTCTGAAAATAGTTTACTGCCATGAATACGTGTGTCATGACTGGCTAGTTCTGCTTCAAAACTTTGAAATCACTGGCCGCAATCTCAAAGGGGAATGGATAAACTTTCAGACGAGGCAACTCTCTCAAATTTGTTTTACCCCACTTTTGAAAAGGATTATACTCTAACAAGAAAACAATTTGCTCCCACAGGAAGCAAATTGTTCCCTTTTAGAGGAGACCTTTCTTCAGAAGAGACATGGTGTACGAAAATGCAAACACAAAGTCACAAAAGTTTTCCCTTTGCAAATATAGGGAACAATTGTTGTTTAATTATTTTGTGTTTCCATAAGTCTTCCAAAAGTGAGTGTTGGTTTTAGAAGTTAAGCTCCACTTGCGCCCTTGTCATTTCTTGAAGATTTCGTTTTTTGTAAGTGGACTCTTAATTGGGTGAGTTCTTTAGCAACAAAGTATGCATTTCTTCCTGATTCCGAAATACACAATAATATGTGACTGTTTAATGTGGCTGAAACGAACTCTTACTGATTTATGTATGAAAAATTAGGAATTTTATGATTTAAGGACGGCTGTGTTTCGAAATATTATGAACAGAAACTAAATAGATGCCGTCTTGTGTTTGCTGTGACCTGACTTGAGATAAATCTGTGTTATCTGAGACAGAATTAATGAGTGTGCTTGTTACTGTAAGCCGCTGATCGCTGTAAAGTCCAATAGTCTGGAATTAATCCAGCAAACAAGGTTTTTTGTTGTTGCATCGGTCAGCTTTTATAATTAACCAAGATCTCTTCCTGCTAATGAATTGTCTGTCTTGCTTCAAGATTTGGATGATAAAACCGAAACACTGAATGTAAAGCGTGACTCGCCAAACCAAATGTGGAGGTTCAAACAATCATTATTGTCACTTCTTGAGTAGAATATGATTGACGATAAGTTATTCATCTATTCGGAAAGTGTTGCTATATTTTTACATGTGCGGACAGTGTTGCGATAATTTTACTCGTTACGAAAACACGCCTATTCAAATATATTGAAAATTTTACCACCATAAAAATTGAAACTTTTCAGATAAAAAATCCTGATAGTTTTCATATTTCTGCTCAAAATATAGATTGTGGGTACTCGTTAGAACCGCCTCGCCGAGGCCCACAATCTATGTTTTGAACAGAAATAAGAAAAATAATGTATACCCCTGTGAACCCCAGTTTTACTATATAAAAGTGGGTTTTAGGGGGTCAAAATTATATAGGCGTGTTTTCGTGATGTGTGGATAAAGTATTGCGATATTTGTACTTTTGCGGAAAGTGTCGCGACATTTTTAGCTGTGTGGAAAGTGTTGCGATATTTTTACTTGTGCGGAAAGTTTTGCGATATTTTTACATGTGCCAAAAGTGTTGCAGTTTGAACGCAACACTTTTCGCACATGCAAAAGTATCGATGAATAATATTTGTTTAATTGGACTGGAGACACGTTTAAAAGAGCGACTTTTGTGACTTCTGTTTATTTCGTTGCACACCAAGTTCTTTTCTGAAAATGGATCTATTTTAACAGGTAGGAATTTGCTCTCAAAGCAAATTGTTACGTTTTCAGTGTACTCCTTTTCAGATGGTGGGCAAACGCAATCGCCTTATCCGAAAGAGTAGCCGTTTTCTAGAAGCTTCGGATGAGCTGATATAATGAATAGCAACAATTATTATTCGGTTCATTCTTTACTCCCTGCGTGCAAGAATAGTACATATTAATTGGCAATGATTAGATGGTAAACGTTCGCATTCTCGTTCTATTCCTATAAAAATAGAAGCGATAACACATAAACAATACAGTTATATTGTGAATTATTAATCAACAAAGTAATTGTTCAAACATGTGCCGAACAGCTTGTAGCATACGTCAATGCAATGTTTGTCTTGCTTTTAATACATTTTTGGCCCTGACTTTATACGTTGGCCAATACTGAAAGTTACAAAGTTTTAGGCCATAATACCGAGGGATTCAGGATGTGTGGCCAATACCTTTACGGTATAAATCCTGCTTACATACACAAAGAAAAAAAATGCAATTGACTTTCAACACTTTAAAGCTGAAAACAAAACGTTGATTTTTAAAAATGTCATGAAATGGATGTTTTAATATTGGCGCTGTTAAAGTTCCTCCGTCAGTCGTATTGGCATGAGCATGGCTGTATTGGCCTGAGGCAAACCGAGGACCAATACAGCTTTCCTCAGGCCAATAAAACTGACCGAAAACCTTAAACAGGGCCAATAATCATCTATTTAGTAACATTTTATTATGTTGTATATTAACACAACTGACGGTCGATGCTTGTATGTAAAAATAAGTTGATTTATTTATCATAAATATTACGACACTTTAACTCGTTATCATACTTGTTACCAACAACACTATTGACTACTTTGTGCATTAAATTTGACGGATAAGTGGCACACAGTGTAGATCACAGTGTAGATCCTGAATCAGTCGGTTACAACATATGATTGTTTAACATTTCAATTACGTCTTTTAATACCTTTAGACAGTTTATGATGTCTTTGAATGACACAGTCTGTAAATGTGCCTTATGTAAGTAACAAAACCTGTTGTCTCAGTACTGGGCCTTTCAAGTTATTCTATCAATCCAGTCATTTTACATTTGCTGGTTATAGCCTAATGTTTTTATTGTCCTATCTCTGTGATCTACTTTGGGAACCTTTTCGTTTTCGTTCCTAGGCTTCTTGACGAATTGTACTGTTATTCCCTCATGGGCCCCTGTCTTCCATCTCTTTTCGTCCCCTTTTCGGCCAAATCATTTTCACAGAGAAGAAGCAAATTTGCTATGATAAAGTAACATCTTAATGTTATTTTAGCTATCTCCAATAGGTGTTGGGGCTTCCTGATTTGATCCCCATGCTTTCCGAGCTCATGTCCCTGCTGGATTGTGGTTAAATAAACAGGGGCAATATTTCGTCTGACTTGTGATGCGCATAATGTAAACGATTTTATAAAAATCATATTTGAATATTCTATCTGCATGCTAGATGATACTAATTTCTGTGATAGTTTATGTTTGTTAGTCGGTAGAAAAAGCTCCTAGCAGCTTTTATTATCTCATGTTATAATCACACTGACGTTAAATAAATTTCACATGACTTAATTATTATTATTATTATTATTATTATTATTATTATAACATTTGAATAAACAAGATGAATATCATTATTATTACTATTATTAATATTAGCATAACAAGAACAATAAAATTAATAACATGGATAATAATACTAGTACTAGTAGTAGTAGCAAACATCATCTATCACAACACCGTGCTCCTAAATTACCACATTTGTCCCAAAGTATTCAGACAGATAGGCTAGAACACACCGTGAAGATCCAGATGAGACGCCGTCTGATCTCGGTGTGCACGGTTTGTTTAGGCCTTTCTGTGCCATTATTAGTGTAAATACGCTATTTCCGGAGTATAATTGTCTATAGATTATTATCTAATGGTGCAACAAGTTTGCAGTCTTTTTCACTTTATTGTACTTCTGATGCAGAGGGAATAAAGTGAGTGAGCTCGACCTTCATAGTACTTCAGCACTATATAACATTACCAAATAAAAAAGTAAGATATCAAGCATTATTTGCATTGAAATGCATTCATATGTCGAAGACGTCATCTGAACTTACAAATTCCAATAGGGACCGTGTCGAAGACGTCATCTGAACTTACAAACCGCGCCATGCGAAAATGTGTCTTCGAGCATATTACGGACAGCAAATGCCCAGATCAGCGTGCGCATCCGCGCAATCTGATCAGGACCTTTGTTGTTCGCTAACAGAATCACTGGGCACTATTGAATATATGAATGGAGAGCAAATGCCCGGATGAGACTTTTCGCATTCGCGGGATGAATCAGACTCTGTGGATTTTGCATATGTTCGAAGATCTCTTTTCGCTAATAGTAAATGACTGGTATGGATCTGTCTATGCTCGAGTAAAGTTGCCTGGAATTAAGTACAGGAATTTCTACAAAACATCGTGATAATAAGAAACTATCCAGCTACCCCGGCCTTCTACTGAAAATGGATTTGTTCAAAGTGTTGAGGTAGGAGTGTCCACTCGGCATAAAAAGAGCAAATATTGCACGGTTATATTTATAATCCACCTACGATAAGTCGTGCGTCATCGCACATACTAATCATTGTACGGTTATATTTATATTCCACCTACGATATACTGTACGGCACACAGCCCAATTATTGTACGCTTATACTTATACTACACCTACGACATACCGTGCGTCACACATACTAATTATTGTAAGGTTATATTTATACTCCACGTACGATATTCCGTGCGTCACACATACTTATTATTGTACGGTTATCTTCATACTCTACCTACGATATACCGTACGTCACACATACTAATTATTGCACGATTATATTCACACTTCACATACGACATACCGTGCGTCACACATACTTATAGGTTGTACGATTATGTTCATACTCCACCTACGATATTCCGTGCGTCACAGATACTTATCATTGGACGGTTATATTCATACTCCACGTACGATATTACGTGCGTAAAACATACTAATTATTGCACGGTTATATTCATACATCAACTACGACATACCTTGCGTAACACATACTAATTATTGCAGGGTTATATTCATACGTTAACTACCATATACCGTACGTAACACATACTAATTATTGTATGGTTATACTTATACTACACCTACGATATACAGTGCGTCACACATGCTAATTATTGTCTGGTTATATTCATACTCCACCTACGATATACCGTGCGTCACACATACTAATTATTGGACGGTTAGGTAATCTGTCCAAGGTTGCACTTGTATAAAATTCTGCAGTCAGCTTTTTATTTTTGTGGCTGTTACTGTGTCGTGGCAAAGAAAAAACAAGTTTTTTTTCCTCTTAAGGAGGGGGCCTTTGTTACGACTCAGAGCAGACCGCGGCGCCAGCGGACCACATTCTAGCTTTTATATAGGTGGTACGATTTCACCTGTAGTACCACTTGTTTTTTATTGTAGCTAAAATACGACTAAACTGATTGCTAAACTCAGAAAGCGTGAAAAGCGCATAAAACGTGAAAGTGATGCGTTTCAAGGTTATAGCCTTGCTATATATACACCCACCGACACTGTCCAATAAAGGACAATCAGGCAACGAAACAGCGCCGTCAGTGGACAGTTCGTTGTGTCCGTCCAAGAATATTTTGATGTTTCCAGGAACACTTTGATGTTCAATACTTGCCGACAAACGAATTCTTGGAAGATGTATATCTGAAGTTTTAAGTTCCTTAGAGAAATTCATAGGTTTCAATGACCAGTATAATATAAACAGCGCAAAGGCAGTGTTATAATAGATTATATTCTAAAATGAAAGAAATATATCGCGAGAAAAATGCGTCAAATATGAGTGCTCTAAATAAAATGAACAGTTGGACAGTGCTCTAGAGCAAGTAGGAAGAAAGCGTACTGCAATAGTGTGAAGGAATGGAAGGCAGGCAATCTCTTCACATTGGTACAGAGTTCTCCTCATTTAGGTCGGGGTCATACTGAGTGTATAATATATATATATACTAGCGGAAAAAAGAAACGCAAGTATTAATTCTGGGGTTGTATTTTTAAAGAAAATTGTGGATTTCATTTGATTGTTTAATTTTTTAAATTCTTAATTTCATTTTCTGTTAAATGCTATTGGTTTAGTGTCGAATAGCAGACGGCGTTTGCAATGAATAGCAGACGACGTTTGCAATAAATAGCGTTAAACACAGACACCCAACGTTATTGAATAACGGGTATCAATAGCGCGTGTGTCCACCACGGGCTGCTGTCGCGGCTCTCACTCTTCTAGCCATAGACCCGACTAAGTTGTCAATGGTCCTTTGAGGGATATTATTATGTGAATAAGAGCTAGCTGGAGCTGGGCGACGTTGTTCGGTACATTGACGCGCTTCCTGACCCTCCTGTCCAACGCATCCCAAAGGTGCTCGATTGGGTTTAAATCTGGACTGTATGGGGGCCAATCGAGCACTTGGACATTATTCTGGTTGAGGAAGTCGCGACAAACCCTGGCAACATGCGGTCTCGCGTTGTCATGCTAAAACGTGAGATTATGAGCATTGACAAGCGGGAGGACGTGAGGCATAAGCACCTGATCCCGATAGCGTACGGCTGTAGGATTACCCTGAATAACCACTAGGGGCGTTTTCACCCCATGAGAAATCCCACCCCAAACCATTACGGACCCCCCTCCCCCAAATCTGTCGACTTCTCGTACGCAAGCGTCAGAATATCGCTCAACAAGACGTCGATACACTCGTTGTCGCCTATCTGACCGCTGAAGCGAAAATTGCGACTCATCGCTGAACATTACACGCCGCTAGTCAGCCAGTCGAAACCGATTTGGTGCATGGACACGCAGCCATTGCATGCGGCGTTAACGTCGCCTGGGCGTAAGGTTCGGGCCCACGTAAGGACGGCGTGGACGTAAATCGAACTCTCGCAAGCGATTTCTGACTGTCCTTGGACACACACGACGGCCATGTGTTCCGATAACTTCTCTTGCGGTCTCTGTCGCCGTCCTTAACCTGTTACGAAGGTGTACAAGACGTATACGTCTATCTTGACGTTGCGTCGTAGCGTGCGGACGTACGCTCCTAGGACGGTCAGTTAACCTACCGGTAGCTCTAAGACGCTGAACTAAGCGCGATATCGTCGACTCGTGCACCCCAAATTGCTGCGCGACGTCACGTTGCGACCGACCCTGCAAAATTAGAGCAATAGCTCTACCCCTATCCAGTTGCGATAAGTGTACCATTTCTCTCAACAAACCCAAACAACAAACGTTTTGTGCAACCGATACGAATGGAACGAAAGTTCGATTTGGTAATGTGTTAAAGTCGCTACCACGCGACACTACCCGTGCAGCACGGATATAACGAAATTCGGGTACAACGATATTGTGTAGCCTGTGTTCACGCTTCAGTGATTTTGTGTGATCCATACACGGGGAAGTACACTAATGTCACCAAATACAGAAAACTAGATCAGTTTGTTCACAAACAAACTTTCAGTATTTAAAAATTCGAAATTGCGTTTCTTTTTTCCCCAAGTATATGTATAATCAAGTAATATACCCAGTATAAGTATAAGTCCTCAACCGTGGCAACGTAAAGAGACTTGCTTGGAATTGTGGCTTGTATTGTCTGTATTGCGTTATATATGTTGTAAATAGTATATGTAAAAAAAAGTTGTTAAAAATTCTAACTTTGTTAGAGTCTTCTGCGTAGTGGTACACTTTGGTATCGCTAAACCGGAGTACTCGTCTTTGCTTATCATAGATTAATTTGATTTGTATGTGTTCTTTATAGCATTGCGATTACCTCGCTTGGGGAAGAGAGAGCTAATCTTAGTGCTTTTAATGCTTTTTTTACGTTTGTGTGATTCGCGCTTGTTTGGTTTTGTCTATTTCCTCTTGGTGTCTGAGATGGACTGCGGCTTGTGACTGTGGCACTCCCTGGACTTTTCTCTCGCCTTATTAATCAAACTGGAAATGACCCTCGGTGCGTCTTGGACGCCGACCCTCTCGTGGCAACTTCCCAACAATGCTGCACTGACAACCAAAATATCCATAACTCCATAACACAAATAACCATATGCATCTATCTTGTGAGAGTAATGGTATGCTGAACTACTAGCAAAATGGGTTTTTGACGCACTTTATTTGGCAGTGTGTTCATTTCTCCAGAAACGCATATCTATTTATTAGGCAAGATTGTTATGGACTACTAGTACATTATTTAACACCATTGAGATGACTGACTGCGCTCAAAATGACCTAGTACAAACAGAACAAAAATCGTTGAGAGAAACGTAGAAACAATGGTTTACAGAAACGCTTTTGAATTTTCTGTTCAACCATGTATACTGTTTTGCCAAGGCAAATGAAAATGCAGAATTGAGTTTTTATAGTTCTTCAGTCATTTGCTCTGGTGGGCGGTGGTGGCCAATGGACCTCTAGTTATTTTCACAGATTTTGAGAAGTATCTTTACATTTAAACGAAAACGTTTCATTGTCGAATGAGATAATACTAGCCCTAGACTTTGTTATTTAATTCTTTGCCATAAACTAGTCAAAATATTGAAAAACTCACAGGATAATAGTAACTGCCAAGAAACAAAGTCCGCGGTACCTATTATTTGTGTACACGTCAGAGGTAAATTTGACAGTTCGGAGTGAACCGAAACTCGGAAAATGAATGGAGTCATTTAGTTTACTCGGTGAATCTTGATACATATGCCATCATGTGCGGCATAAGGGTGCATGCAGTTGCTGAAGCTAAACGACCCGCTAGCTTTTTGAAAAAGCTAATGCGTGTATTAAGCATACTGTCATACTGTATACACTTAGTAGAATTCCACAATCTTTGCAAAGGAAGGGAAAAAGATTGTGACTTCCTGTTTGCTTTCCTGCACACCAAGCTCCGTCTGAACACGGGCCTACCTCCATGAGAGCAAAGTGTTTCCGTTTACAGCAGACCTCTTTTCAGAAAAGAGGCAACATTTCTGACAGTGTTGTCTCCATCGAAAGTGTTTCTGTATCTCTTTATTGTTTTGTATCGTTTGTTTTGGCATTTACGGGTTACCTGGTAGGTAAGTCTTTTCATGAACTTGCCATTATGCCTGACTCTATTCACGTTACTGATACCTTATGAAGTCCGTGATATTACTTTGGCATGTTATGTAATACAGTTTTGCACAAAGGACAGCATCGGGGCCGCAACGTCAGGAAACGTACTTTTGGACGTGGACCATTTGCCAAACGAAAACTCAAATCAACTTACTTGTTCGTGCAGTCTGATCAGAATCTTCAATAGTCACATTTTGGATAGCCATGGATGTAAAGTTTCTTCATGCGGACATGGAATATTCTTATCTGACTGCGCGGATGCGCAGACTGATTTGAGTCATCGTTAGGCGCACATGTTAGAGGGTATATTTTCCCACGTTGCGGTTCATTTCATAAGAGGGCCGCACAATTACAAAGAAATGCGAGATAAAAAGAAAGCCAGCCATGAATCGGTTTTGTTTCTGGAGAGCTACATCTGATGGTACATGCCGCGTTTACACGATCATCGCAATTGATTGCACGTGTAAACACTGGTAGACACACGACGTTACAGTTTCGTTACGATATTGTCGAAATGTCGTGACGCTTTTACGAAGTTGTTCGCTTGCTGAGTATTGATGAAACGTTTATAAAATGTCATCTGCTTCATGTCCGGGAATGAAAGCCCAGAGACAGAGAAATATAAACGATGGTTATTACAGATTATGAAACGCCTGAATAAACGTCCTAGTTGTCGTGTAGCCAACATATTTGACATTTGATTGACAGCGTATTCTGGATTTACTCTGTACAACGACAAATAATTGCAAACGCGCTATTACAAACACCTCGTTTATCTTCAATATAAGGACACACCAAACAGTGTAGACTCCGCTCAGACGCCACATAACACGGCTTCTAGGTTTAATAAAATCAAAAACATTAGTGACGATACCCAGGAAATGCCACTATTACGAAACAGTCTTTCCGAGTTACCAAAAGAAAGAGAGATGAGGAACAAATAAAAGACAACACAAAACTCACATACGAAACCACAGACGCACAAAACAAAGAAGAACTACAATAGAAAAACCGCCTTATAACGGTCAGAAGAAAAACTTCTAGGAGCTTAAAGCAGTTTTATTCGCGCAAAACCTTACCCTTAATTCTGATGCAGCCCTAAATTACAAATATATGACTGGTCCGCATAGGGATCCTCTACCTTATCTACGTGAAACATCACAATGAAACACATATAATCAAAACAAATGCTGTGATGAAAAAAGCAAAGGGCTGAATGGCGATCAGAAGAACACAAGAAACCATAAACAGGACCACGAGGAGCCTGACCATATACATTGACATTTAGGCACCGACCATCTGAAAGAGATTGAGGAGAGAGCCGTCATTAAGTCTGAGGGCCGACCCACCGTTGTGCAATTAAAGAGGGAAGAAACGTTATCAATCACAATTTGGTTAACAATCATGCATGGTTGCTGTTTCTTTGGCGTGTGTCTTGTTCCCAAAAGATCTCTTTTAGAAAAATACATTTAGAACGACCAGTAGGTAGTAAATTGGACTGACCGTTCTCAGGTGGTGATTCTGATATTGTTCTTTCTTTGTACTACTTTGCAGCCCATGATTTTGGAGTAATTCATATCCAATCCTGTATGGTGGCTTGTCTTATGTTTGTTATGTCATATTATTTTCCTTCCAACATCTTTTGGAAAGACGTTTTTCCTATGTTTATTTAAAAATAAAACGTAAAAATCGTAAAACTCCTGCTCTGCTTACATTAATTCCCTTTGTCGTTTTCGAATTGCTCCATGGATTTTCATAATATCCTACACTGATCTCAAAACTTGACTGTCTAAATACATTTTCTCAGTGGAAACAAAAGGCTTCAGGTTGAGACAAATATGGCCGCTTAGTATTGCGTGCCATAATTCAAGATCATATATTTAGAACGTGATTTTTTTCTACTGTTGTTTGCAGTTTTATATGATTATTGACAACTGTAACAGAAGAAGCATAAATTAGCAAGTTAAACAATATTATAAATAAACAGAAGCTGTAACATCCCTTTCGGAGAATTGACTTTTCCGGTGATGACGTTTCGGAGCAAAGACGTCGTCTCGAATTAGGGATGTGAACAATGGAAAAGTTTGACCTCAAGGTCAAAAATAAGAAATATGTTTAGTCAAGCAATAGCAGAGATCTAAATGCATTTTTCAAGGACGATAAAATGTTTCAAATATGTAAGGCTATAGTTTATTACATGTATACATGAATGATTTAATGAATCTTACCTACATGAACACGTGTTTCCAAACGATGTCGAAAAGAGAGTAGCTTGGTGAGCACCGCACTTGGGGAAGAAGAAGTTGGTCGCTTAGTTAGTCATTTAGCTACGGACTTTTATGTTCGTTCTATCTTCTTCTCGGTATCGGAGGAAGACAGTGATATAGAATTTTAGGACTTCCGTAAGTTCATCGAGTTTTTTGTTTTCGTGTTGTTTGTTCAAATGTTAGGAAAAGTCTGGCGAGGAGAAACGGTGACCGAATATGTTGAATATGTGCGCTACAAATAAGGTTGCAACAATGACGATTTCTATGAGTTGCCCGTTTGTGCGGATTAGATACAACTCATTTACCAAATAAACAAAAACGAATTAGTGGCAATTTCATGCTCTACCAATCAATTTTCCACTTAAACTTACCTGTTGGCTTTTTTTACTTGTTTACTTATCTTTAGCTTCCTTGCAGCTATACTTGCACAAACCAAAGAACCAATGTCAATAAATCCAAACTCAGAAGTATCTGGACTAGCAAATTTGTAAGTTAAGGGGATTGGATGCACTTGGTAGATTTCGCCATTATGATATTTTAACACTTTCTTGCACATCAAGTCCCTTCTGATTAGAGGCTTACTCTGAAAGGAAAGAATTTGCTCCCTTGGGATCAGGTTCTTTTCTTGTAGGGTATGCTCCTTTTTAGAAACTTTTTCGTCAGAACTGCTTCCTCCGAAAGTGTATCTTCCGCTTAAATCATGGGAATCATGAGACTCCAACAACTGAAGATGAGAACAGGTGTCCCTGGAAAAGTAAGCACCTCAATACTTACTAGTAAAATCCATTATGTTTCCATATACAGTCGACTCTCCTTACCTCCACTCTGTTTATCTCGAAGTGGAAATCCAGTCCCCGTTTTAACACAGAAATCTAATATCATGTAAAAGAAATATTGTGGAAAAGAGGAGGAATTGCTCCTAAGAACTTTAGGAGTCAAATTACATATTCATTTCATATTTATTTGTGAAATGTGGTTGTTCAATTTATTTCTTCCTCAATTCTGCAAATCTGTTCGATTTATTTTTTTTTTCCTCAATTCTGCAAATATGATATGTCGCGTTACGGATATTTCGAAGTATTTCAGAGAGTCCACTGGACTTCAAGATAACGAGAGTTGACTGTATATGATTGGTACGTTTGGAATAAAGCGCCAAATAAAAACGTCTTTCCGAAGGATGTCAAAAGCACTGTAGATACTTAACGTCTATATATCTAATGGAATATTTCAACAGATTTTTGTCGCACCTACTTGTAGCAGCGTCCACTTTTCCGTCCGTCCGTCTGTTAACATTTATGTCGAAGTTCGACATTTACGTCAAAGTTAGTATTCTAATCAACTACAAGACTAAACAACCATCAAACGTTGCATGAAACATCTCCCTTACCTCCTGACTTTGATACATAGGCGTCCGCTTTTCTGTTCGTCTGTCCGTTCGTCCGTCCATCTGTCAACATTTATGTCGGAGTTCGACATTTACGTCAAAGTTAGTATTCTAATCAACTTCAAGATTAAACAATCATCAAATCTTGCATGAAACATCTCCCTGACCTCCTGACTTTGCGACATAGGCATCCGCTTTTCCGTTCGTCCGTCTGTTCGTCCGTCCGTCCGTCCGTCTGTCAATATTTATGTCGAAGTTCAACATTTACGTCAAAGTAAGTATTCTAATCAACTACAAGACTAAACAACTATCAAACCTTGCATGAAACATCTCCCTGTCCTCCTGACTTTGCGTTATAGGCGTCCGCTTTTCCGTTCGTCCGTCTGTCTGTCAACATTCATGTCAAAGTTCGACATTTACGTCAAAATAGAAGGGATGGCAATGATCAGGAATCGATACAATCATCCCACACCTCCCATCAGAGACATCGAAGGGAAAGAAACACAAACACGAAATAACTAGACCCTAATGGAAACATCACTAGCAGAAAGCCAAACGCCCAGTTACTTTCCCACAAAGTGGCCAAATGGCTATCCAAAACAAAAAGATGTAAGCGACACACACATTCAAAGACGAACTATAACAAAAATAAACCAAAAATAAACCATGACAGAAGAACCGCCTTGGAACGGTCAGTGAAAAATATTTCACTTGAGGGCGGGGGGGGGGGGGGGGGGGGGGGAGGGCTTAAATCGATTTTACGTGGTCACAATCCTCGCCCTTACTTCTACCGCGGTTTAGACACATAATTTGTTCAGTCCGCATGAAGGCTTCCTAATTCATCAGTGCTACATCTCCGAGAACACAAAAAATCAAAGTTAGTATTCTTATCAACTACAAGACTACACAACCATCAAACCTTGCATGAAACATCTCCCTGACGCCCTGACTTGGTATGTACCTTGACCTGGTGACCTTGACCTATATTTAGTGCTCTAGTGACTTTGACACAATTTACGTTGACGTTCCAGCTCTTCCCAACTTTTGGGAGCTAACCACTAATTTTTTTTTTCCATAGGCGACAATAGTAACCTTTCACATGCTGCCACAAAAACTATACCATACAAAAGTGATAAAACCCGGCACTTCCAGTATTTAGTGTAATGCTACCTATTGAGCAACATTTTCCCCCTATTAAAGCACAAAACAACTCTTAATATCAATAAAATAAACTAATTTCAACCAAATCGTGTCCTTTCTTTTTACCTATTTGCTTAATTTTGCTGATATGAACACTTTTTGTGTGCCTAACCACGCCCCCCCCCCCCCCCCCCACCTCCCCGCTGTAAAAATACAATAAATTAAATAGCAGAGATAAAAGAAGTGACTAAACACTTTCATTCTCTTTTCTTTCAAAAAAACTGTCAGAATAATACAAAAATCAATCCATGTAGCTATACTTATCTTAACATACAAATCGAGTACTTAGTGACAGTGTGTGAATTACAATTATTGTCTTATCTTGATTTACCCCACCCACCCCCTCTAGCATGGGCTAAATAGCTTGGCTTTAATATAACACTAAAATCTTAGTTGTTTGTGCCTAGAGTATATTTTTTATGAAAAATATATTACAGAGACATTATGAAAAATGACAAATTATATGCAGAAAATATTAACTATAAGTTTAAATTAGGCCGGTTGACATGTCAATGGCAGGAGGTGTTTCAAATGTCAGCTTAAAGCGACAGACCGCAAACTTATATTTGTGCTTTCTGATGAATAGCAAATAAGAAGAGATAAAAAAATAACTTAATGAATAAGTACAAAGGTCAAGGTCACACAAGGTTAAGGTCAAGGTCACACAAGATCAAGGTCAAGGTCATCTAAATATAGAAAAGCATAGAAAATCCAATTCTGTTACATGTTTCTAGGCATACGTGTAGATTTTTTAGAAGAAAGGTCTCTAAGGTCAAGGTCACATGGTTGTTAAAAATAGAAACAGTTGTGTTTGACTGATCCAGTTTCAGTACCTGGTGGTGTGCATTCTAAAAAAAAGGACACTTATAGTTCATGTCATTATGGGATACTATGCAATATGCCACTTTCCAAGTGATACATATCACCATCATTTTATATTTACCTATATATTAGTACATATATTTCATTAAAAATCAATATAAAAGAAAATAATCTAGTCTGATGTTTAATTCAAGGCATAAAACAGTTATATCTGAAGGTCAAGGTCACAGAAATATTTTATTTTCCATGCAAAAAGCATTAATTTACTTTCCATGTTGCCTGTGTAGGCTTCCAATTCATGGCAATCAGAGGTCAAAAGTTCAGAGGTCAAGGTCATTTCAAGGTCACTGAAGTTATCACTTTGCATTGTTCGGTTTCAGTGCGCAATGTCGAAAGTTCTAATGAGGCACTGGTAAAATTCAACAAATCTGCACGGGCTCAAAATGGTCACTTTACTGCTCGAATGTAACTGGGCATGAGGCGCGTAAAGTTTTTGAGAATCTTCCCTATTATGTTATATTCACGTTACTTTTTTTGTTTGAAAACACAGCCAGCAACACATTTGTTGACATCTTTCAACAATACAGGACAGACAAAAGATAAGGTGGTGGTGGTGGTGGGGGGGGGGATATATATTTGTAAATGGTGAATACTACTGTACAGACCACCTACATAATAAATACCTACTCCAGCTCACCCCGATTTCAAAGTAAATTTTACAAAATGACCCCAGAATTCTTGAATACAGACTCATACTTGCTTATTTCCCTTCAGGGGATTAAAAAAAGCAGTTAAATAAATATCAGTAACAATTAGCAAGTTTATTTATTTGCTTTTCCCTGTCCCCTGCCAGTTTAGGGGAGCTAACCACTAAATATTTTTCCATAGGCGACAATAGTAACCTTTCATATGCTGCCACAAAAACTACACATACAAAACTTTTCAAACCTTACTTGTTTATAGAGCCACCCCAGCTCAACAAGTTTCTGAGAAAAAATCCACATGTTGTCCTGCTCCTTTTCAAGTTACGGTCCACCATGATTGTTTACCTGCAGATTCGCAGCGAATAACAAGCGGACTTTTTTAATGGAGGGGTGACCATATAAAATCAGCAACAATTTCTTTGAGCTTGCAGATATAATTATAAAACACACATCATTTTATTTCCTTATAACTATCCCTTTCTCACATTGAAATAAAACCTGGGATATATATCCAATGGAAGCATGTCTGGTATTTAGACTGCAACTGAAACCTCGGTCCAAAAGTGATAAAACCCGGCACTTCCAGTATTTAGTGTAATGCTACCTATAAGGCCTACAACCACCAAACCTTGCATAGTGCTTCTCCTCAATGTACGGACTCTGCAGGTTCCTTGACCCGCTGACCTTGACCTATATGTCCCGCTCCAGTGACTATGACAAATTTTACGTCGATGTTCCATATCTCTTCAACTATAAGGCCTACAACCACCAAACCTTGCATAGTGCTTCTCCTGTATGTACTGACTCAGTAAGTTCTTTAACCTGGTGACCTTGACCTTTATATCACGCTGCAGTGACTGACTCATTTTACGTCGACATTCAATATCTCCTCAACTATAAGGCCTACAACCACCAAACCTTGCATAGTGCTTCTCCTCAATGTACGGACTCTACAGGTTCCTTGACCCGCTGACCTTGACCTATATGTCCCGCTCCAGTGACTATGACAAATTTTACGTCGATGTTCCATATCTCCTCAACTATAAGGCCTACAACCACCAAACCTTGCATAGTGCTTCTCCTGTATGTACTGACTCAGTAAGTTCTTTAACCTGGTGACCTTGACCTTTATATCACGCTGCAGTGACTGACTCATTTTACGTCGACATTCAATATCTCCTCAACTATAAGGCCTACAACCACCAAACCTTGCATAGTGCTTCTCCTCAGTGTACGGACTTTAGGTACCTTGATACGGTGGCATTGACTTATATTTCTTGCTCCAGTGACTTTGACACAGTTTACGTCAACGTTCGTTATCTCCTCAGCTATAAGGCCTACAACCACCGAACCTTGCATAGTGCTTCTTCTGGATGTACTAACTCGGCAGATACCTTGACCTATATTTTGCGCTGCTGTGACTTTGACGAATTTTACGTCGACATTCGGTATCTCCTCAACTATAACGCCTACAACCACCATACCTTGCATAGTGCTCTTCTCGATAACTGACTTGGCAGGTATCTTGACCCGGTGACCTTTACCTATATTTCAAGCTCAAGTGACTTTTACGTCGACGTTCCATTATCATTGAGCTGTATAATACAAAAAGTCAGTGCAACTTACTGTGCTGGAGATATAGCCATTAGAGGAAATGGCACTGGCCGGGAACATATGTGCCCCGCTGGGCACTTTGTCTACATTTGTTTTTACCCAGTTTTCCAACTAAGCACCGCTAAGAATGAAATAAACCACGTTCTGATTGTGGCTCCTATGACTTGCCCCACAGGTGCGACGCCGCCTTCCGCGGTATTCCTGTGTATATTTTTAATCTAAAAGACGTTAGAACGTTTTGACGACGACATCAATTGTATAAGCTATTTTTAAATAAATGAGCTTATGAAAATCAAAAGAGACATAATTGTATTAGAATGTCCTACTTTTGGTAGATGCATTTCTATATTCGTCGATACATTCTAGAGCATGCAATGATGCTGATACCAAGGCTATAATTAGGCTCTCTATACTTTGTCAAAAATATCCATAGTTCCAGATAAGATGACTATCCAGATTAATAGTTTACTTTTTACGCCGTAAAAGCATATTTTGTGGGTAATCTTTAAGGCGCTTATAATGTGAGCATTTCAGTAGTAAGCATTCCAGATCAGAACATAAATAAAATCTACAAAGTAGCAATCCCTGAAGTCAACCGTATTATCAATACAGAGCCGTCTACCGTTAACAAGTGATATAACGGTAGACTCAGAACATAAATTCTTACAACAGTACACCTATTGGTTTTGTACGTACTCACCTAAATGGTGGGATAAATTCAATACCTTCTATGAGAAGGCATATATTTTCAGATACTACATGACATCGAAAATATGTGACTTCTTGTGGAAAGCCTGATTCTAAGATTATTGCGAAAACAATTTGCATCAGCTACCCCGAGGAAATATGTATTAATTGAGAAAACAGAAATGTTTTATAGGAGTGATTTTGTCTGAAGGTAACATAGCTTTAAAATTAACAACAAGAGAAGGAATCTGCACGAGATAGGAATAAAACGCAGATGGTCAATGGCATCAACGATAATGTTGTAAAACCGGAGTGTATTGATTGGCTGACGTCCGTCGGTGCCAACGGCAACTACAATGCTATGGTAAGTTGACGTGCGCTCAAAGGGTAAACAGTGGTATGTACAATATCCAACTTGGTCACTGACTATACCTAGGCGAGCCCGACCTGCCCTGCTCACAAAAATAATTTAACCCTTACTAATGAAATATTACATTCAATCAGATCAGGACCTTTGTTGTGCGGCGATATATTTTATTCTGCATGCGTGGAGTGAAGGCTCCGGTCAGCCTGTGTGAATGTGCGGGCTTATCTGGTCTTCACTGTCCGCACATACCCTAAAGGTATATTTTCACAAAGCGCGGCTGTAAAATATCACATTTATTAGTGATTTAGTCACATATATTTTATTTCTGCCACGATTAGTTGTGATACTATAAGATATGTACGCATAAGTGAAACAAAAAACATGTGCTTTTGAAAACAGTCTCTTTCAAATAAATTAACACGTTTATACTTTTATCAGTCTATGCGGAAATGCTGTTTAATACGTGGGGAAATCATCTGTAAACTAAATGCGCGAAAATATTTCGACTGTAGTTTGTTTTTTAAAACCATACCATATTTTTGTATACCAAAAGGGATTCTTTCCGGATCTTCATTTGCTGTTTCAAAGTAGTTACATGTTTTTCTATAGCGGTAAGAGACGAAACAATAATTTAAAGAATTCAGTCGTAGTACAAGGAGTAGCTTTATATGGCATTTTACGGAACTGCGGTAACCAATATGTAGATAGCTTATCCTGTTTCTCTTTAATATTGACTGTAAACCTGACAGACTGAATACTATGATTGTCACTACTTGACAAATTCATCTTTGGAAGTATGCGTGTATATTCTAGTACTGCCATTTTCCTTTTTAATGCATCGACAGAGTGCAAACAGCACACATTGAACAAACGTATTTGCGGCTCGCTCAGCTGAAACAAAATTACTCTTTCTCTGGAATTCTTGGATCTCCTGCTTCAGATATCGAAAATAAAATTTAGGTTTGCGCGGTAAAAAAGTTTGGATTATTAGAGAAAAAGGAAATACGCATTACTAAATTGATTCTTTTGAAGCTACTTAATGTCCACAGCTTAAAAGCATTTAGACTAATAACGACGTGCTAGACCCATTAAAATTTAACATTTAGCCCAATTTACATTACAGCACAAAAACAGTATAGCCCAGAACCTTCTAGATTGGTATCAAGACAGTAAACCTTGTAGATCATCTGAGCACGAAGTGCTCAAGGTGAACTATTGTGATTGGCCAATGTCCGTCGCCCGTCGTACGTCGTCAGTCGTGCGGCGTCAACAATTTCCTTTATAAGCCTACTCCTCCTACACCCACGGGCCAATTGACTCGAAACTTGGTAGGAAGCATCGGGGTGACTTGTAGATCAAACATAGCTAAAGTTAATCTGAACGGAAATCCAAGATGATCGGTTCTCCTCCTGAACCAAAAGGCCAATTGACTTAAAACTCGGTAGGAAGCATCGGGGTGGGTGTGTGTGTGGGGGGGGGAGGGGGGAAGGGGGAAGGGTTGTAGATCAAAAGTAGCTAAAATCGTTCTGATCGGAAACCCAAGATGGCCGCCATGGCGACCATCTTTAAAATCTATTTTTCGCTCCTTCTCCTGAACCCAAAGGCCAATTGACTCGAATCTTGGTAGGAAGCATCGGGGTGACTTGTTGATCAAAAATACCTAAAATCGTTGAAAATGTATTCTTCACTTCTTCTCCTGAAAGGCCAATTGACTTGAAACGTGGTAGGAAGCAACGAGGTGACTTGTAGATCAAAAATAGCTAAAATCGTTCCGTTCTGAATTTCTAGATGGCCGTTGCGGCCATTTTGAAAATCTTTTTTTTTTTTTCGCTTCTTCTCCTGAACCAAAATTGTGAAAATTAGGATTTAATAAATCCTCATTTAGATCGCCTACTATTATCAGGTTTTTAGAGACATCATAAGCTTTTTCAATATTTAAATTCAAATTATTGAAAAAGTTCACATCAGCAGTTTTAGGGCTATAACACAAGCCAAGTAAATAAACATCTCTTTGTACCTTAATTTCTACCCATATTGATTCCTCACAAAAAATTCTAGGTCGTGTCAGCTACATGTACAATATCTGAATTTAAAAAAAAAGAGGTAGTCCACCACCGTGGTAGTTTGTCCTGTCTTTTCTGTAGGGTTGATCGAATGTATCTGAAAGTAGCAGTTCTCCGTTAGAGATCTGCCTATCTAAGTGACTTTCAGAAAAGCACAGAATTTTAAAATCAAGAAAATTATCTTTAATGAAATCAAATTTGTTCCTAATACTTCTTATATTCAAATGAAGAATTGATAAATCTGCTAGGGTACAGATAGGACCTGGGTTAAGTTCAATATCAAAAGATAGAAACAGAAGGGTTATTATGGTATAGGATTATTCTTAATATTGTCTGTGAATGAATATAAACTTGAAGAGAACACAAATTGTAAAACTCTAAGTAAGCTTGTTAAATACTTAACAAGAATTGGTAAGGACCACAAGTAAGCTTCACCAATGTTACACCCTGCCATTATGCCATGAACAAGGCCTATGGAGACTCGCCACTGATCAATGGGAATAATCATTTAAAAGCATTAAGTATCGTTACGATTGAGTGACGAATCTCCAAGGTCCTTCTCACCAAGGAATCTACGTGCTGAGCCACCTAACAAATACAGATAATGTATGCAAAATAAATGAAATAAAAAAAAATACGTTTTAGAGTAGACCCGGTTTCAGGCGGGGTGTGATATATAGGAACGCAAACAGGAACTCGCAAAGTATTTTTACAAATGGCGATAACTCTACTAAGTATATCCTTAGACAGCTTTCAACCATTTACATATTATCACCTAATTCCGTTAAGGATTTTTCGAATTTTTTATGAGCCCGTAGACATTTTCATTGCAGAAGGTATTCGAAATTGGTGTAGCTTTTCTTCTTTTGGTTGTGGAAATGAAAATATTATCTGCACTATGATGGAGTAGGGGGAGACGCTTTACCACCACCAAAGGCACTTAACACCAGTTGTAGTGAAGTCAAATACAAATCTTAAAGTTTGCCAAGCAAAGAACATATGAAAGAACGGAAGTCGGTGACTCGGCTTTATTTAGTCTCTTCATATGCCTAGCTGACGATTCACATGGAATGCCAAGTTTTATTTTCTCTGAAAAATAATAAAAAAAGTAGTTGCGGTCATGGTTTCTAAGCCATAATCCAAACTCATAAATCAGTAAATTAGAATACGTATGTCATAATGTTATACTTTTGCTTAGTGGTTTATGGATTAAAGCCTTTTTTGTCACCACCATTTTTTATTAAAAAAGTTTTCAGACAAATGATGTTTTTTTTTTTCTATTCATGCAACATAAAGTCACTTATGTGTTACTTGAAATTGTTGTTTATGGAGATGAGATACATATGTGCTCCTTCGTCATTTTAATAATGACAGTTTCAATCAAACACAAGTATAGGAATGGAGAGTGAGATATAGAATATCATAAAATATTTCATTCATTCTCAATTCTATCCTATTTTGTTTGCTGTATTGGCGCATGCCTCTCCTTACTATATTAGTGCGCCTACTGCAATCCGACGAAACAATCCAACCTAGCGTAATTCGAAAGCAAACTATATCTCGTATGTCGGCAGGCGTCAAAACCATCAATATCTGTTTGTCAAGTCTCAACTACAAAGCTTTGTCATTTCTTACTCACGACAAAATTTTCGTTGTCGATGAACAATAATATTTATAACAATGGCATATAGACTGTAATGTCAGAATATGTACCTTTGGACATATGCGCCCAGCGAAGAGTCACGTCCGCAGTCAGACCAGTCTTCGTTGTCCACATGAAGAAACTTTGCAGTTTCAGCTGTTCAAAATGCGTTTATTGAAGATTTTGTTCAGACTGCGCAATTGCACAGGTTGATATGGATGTTTGCTGGACGCACATGTCCGAAAATACGTTTTCTGACGTTGTGGAAAAGTCGTCGAATTCTGGGCGACCTTGTCAATAGTTGTTACTCTGTTTTGATCGCCATTGTCACTTGATGTAAGTTGTACTTATGTGACAGTATTATTCCAGATATACGTGTTGCAGAACATAATGTCCATAAAGGAATCCGTCAGACATTATTCAATTACTCAAACCGAACGTCGAGAGCTTCAGTTTTAAAAAAAAAAACTCTTCTACAGAGCAAGCGTTGTTTATTGCCCATTAATAGAAACACACTCTGATGTCTGGTTCATTGAGGTGGTATCTATTAACAAAATTGGATACATAGAGGTGACATCCAATCCATGAAAAGTATGAGATACATGAAGGTGATATCCCGTCCACTAACAATCTATATTACTAAATAGATAGATTATAAGATTAACCGAGAGAGGTAAAGATTACCAGTGGGGTTTCAACACTAATTCGTCAGCATATTGCCCTCATTGATGATTTCGATTTTACATTTATGGAATTTTGTTTTGTTTTTCTGATTTTTTTTTTAATTTAAAGACAATACTGTTTGTTGTTTTTTTTCGGACTCTCCCAACGTAGCTAAATATCTTTCTTGAATTTCCTCCCATAAATAGATCACGTATAACTAGATCACGTGCACTGGCTCCCAGCCTAGCCATGCACCGCCGTGACATATCGGATACAAGCGATGCCGCTGATTGACCTTATTGACCTTCAAGTTTGTGGGAAATAAATCAGGTCATCCAAGTATATTACTGCGATGCAGACGGTGAGCAGCTTATGCCTTCTGATGTATGTAAACAACACAACGAAGCTGTTAACCGAAAGAAATGTACACAAAATTAAAACGTAATGGCACATAAAATTAAGAATATTCTTTTTTTGTGTGTATGGGTGGGTTGGTGAAGTGAGGAAGGGGACGGGGAAATGATTCGCTTATTTCAAACTGCACTGAAAAATCTAGCCAATTAAGTATTTTCATTTTGGTCAGTTCTTAATACTGTCCTCTGTGGTGTAGTGGCCTCTTCTACGAACGGACTCGGGTTTGAGTCTCATTGGAGACCATTTGTGTGTGTGTGTGTGTGTGTGTGTGTGTGTGTGTGTGTGTGTGTGTGTGTGTGTGTGTGTTTAAATTTAATAAACATTTTAGCTGTTGTTTTTTCTTTATTTCTTTGTTGCATCTTTTACTTTATTTTGATATTGTTTCGCCTTTTAGCAAAAGCAGTACTTCAGTACGATTCAAATCATACTATGGAAAATCAAACACAACATAATTCTTATGGGCAATGGCGTAAAATACTGCCTTTCTTTCTTTCTTTCTTTCTTCCATTACGTCTAAACTTCCTAGGAGGACACAGACGGTGTACATTGTACACCCCGGGTTAGTATAGTATAAACATATTTTATTGCATCATTTCATGGCAATGGGGTCGGGCCACAAGTTCTACCAACATTAGTTACGGCCCTCCCCCTACAAACTTTTATTACAACAATAACAGACACATGATAATGGCAAATTAAGAAACATTATCTAAATACTTGATATGGAGTGAATGTTTAACAAATTATGGATTCGAAAACAAATATACAAACTTAATTTTTAAAAGATGATAGCTAATATGAGGTGATGAGAAAAGTAAAGTAAATAATTAACCAAAAAATGTAATAAGATAATGATGGACTGTCATGCTGGACTTAAGTTAGCAGCAAGCTAGTTGGTGAATCTTCTGGTATCCTTGATAAACGTGTGTACGGCTGTGAAAATAATAGTATTTTCTTCAGCTGTCAGATTTTCATCTCCAAACAGAAGAGTATAAATATTTAATGGATAGAAATCCCTAGTAGCTCGCAAAAGTGCATCTCTCTCATTATTGTAATTTGGGCAACTAAAGAAATAATGATCTGCTGCATCTTCGACCTCTTCAGAACAACTACAAGTAGGATTAGGTGACAAATGATTTATATATAAATCAGATTGTAAATTACTACAATTATTTCTAATTCTAGCATGTAAAACTGAGAGATATCTATTACCAGTTCGATAGTATGTTGGAACACTTGAATTATTTTGAAGCTTTTTCAGCTGATACTTAAAATGTGCTAGGGGTGGTGAATTACGTAGTTCTATATCAAGAGAATTCCATGCAGAAATAGATGATGGAATACATGATTTACGTGAAATTTCAGTCCTGCAGAGGGGAACAGTAATATTTTGTTGATTTCGTAGAGTATAGGTACTTATTTCTCCAACCGAAGGAGGAATCAGGTCAGATACGTATGTAGGAACAAGACCATTGATTGATTTGTACATGAAAATAAGTTTTTGCTGCCTGCGTCTTTCTGCAAGTGACACCCAACCGCATTCTCTATATAGATTGTCTAATGAAACCGATCTTGTTAAGCCTGTTACTATGCGGGCGGCCTATTCTGAAGTTTTTGAAGAGAATTGATATCTTGTACTGTGCAGCCATCCCATACAACGCATGAATATTCGATAATTGGCAGTAAATATGATAAGTATATTTGGTTCAAAGCAACTCGACTGAATGTAAATTTAAGTTTCCGCATTATACCAATAACTTTAGATGCACTTTTAATTATGTTTTCAATATGGCAGTGCCATTGTCCATTACTACTAAATGTAAGACCTAAATGTTTGTGTTCTGTTACGAATTTTATGGGTGTACCATCAAAAATTATGTTAGGAAAAGATTCAATAAATTTTAAAGTAAAAAGCATTACTTCAGTTTTTAATGGGTTAAAATTTATTAACCACTGTGCTGCCAAACTTACTAGCATGCGTAAATCGTGATTGATAATACCTTCGATGTCTTTAATAGTAGCTGCAGAATAAAACAACGAGCTGTCATCTGCAAATAACCTAGTAAGACTAAGAAGTGATTCAGCTATATCATTAATATACACTAAAAATAATAAAGGGCCTAGGACAGACCCTTGAGGAACCCCAGCTTCTACTTTCATTAAGCTTGATGAGGTATTTCTTATGACCACCTTTTGCTTTCTACCACTCAAGTAGTCACTTATCCAATCAAGTAGGTCACCATCTATGCCATTTTGTTTTAATTTAAAAATAAGTCCCTTGTGCCATACCCTGTCAAATGCTTTGGAAACATCTAAGAAAACCATACAAGAATATTGGTTGCTATCAAAAGTTTGACAAATATGATGATATATATCTATAAGTTGGAAAGTTGTAGAATGGTTGGGTAGAAACCCAGACTGATATTTGTAAAGTATATCATTTTCATGTAAAAAGTTATAGATATATTTAAAAACTATTCTTTCTTGTAATTTACCAACATTACTTAATAGTGAAACAGGTCGAAAATTTGAAGGGTCAGAGTTGTCACCCTTTTTGGGTAAGGGTATAACATTAGAATGTTTATAAATATCTGCAAACTTGCCTTCCCTGAAAGATCTATTAAAAAGTATACTCAGAGGTACAGCTACTTCTTTTGCTACAGTTTTAAGCATTTTGTTACTTATTCCGTCAGGCCCTGTTGCCTTGTTCGGACTTAAAAGTTCAATGAGAGATGCAACTTCATGCTGTGTACATGTAATACTGGATAATCTATTTTGACTTTTATATTCGAAGGCAGGCAGCGCCACATTTTCATCATTAACAGTGGAGATCGACGTAAAATATTTATTTAACAATTCTGCTTTATCTTCAGATGAAAAACAAAATTCATTTTGACCAGTAACTGGAAATGAGTTCAAGGGTGGAATGGAAGAAGAGGTACAATTGCCTTTAACAAAATGGCGTATAACCTTCCAAAATTGTTTCTTATCGTTTGAGTGAAAATCAGAGAGACAACTCCAAATTGTTATAAAACTGCTCTTTTGCGTGTCGCTTTAAATTGTTAACCTTATTTCGATAAAACTTATATCTTGCTAAAATGTTTAGATTACTCGATTTCTTGAATTTCCGTTTTAGTCTATCTCTTTTTCTTGATAAGCTTCTTATTTCTGAATCATACCATGGTTTATCGTCAGGTCTTATCAGTATATTTTTTGATGGAACACTAGAATTAACAGTCAAGAAAAATATCATTAAACTTAGAACACGCTTCATCTAGAGTTCCCTGCCTTAGACAAGTCCAATCAAAATTAGATAATTTTTGTTTTAATAATGTAAAATTTGCCTTTTTATATAAATAGATTAATCTACTAAAAGCTCCTTCGGTATCATATTGAAAAGGTAATGTTATATATGTTGCTTTATGATCACTGATGTTGTCTGGAACATCTAAAGTGCCAGAATCTAGAAATGGCAAGTCCTCTGTAATGATAATCGGATCAAGAATTGCTTGTTGTCGTGTTGGTTCTGTTATTACATTAGTCATCGAGTTAATTAAAAGTACATCCTTTAGGTTATGAAAATTTGGATTTAGTAGATCTTCATTAAGGTCTCCAACAATTATTAGATTTTTTGAGTGTTCGAGAGCCTTTTCAATATTTAAATTAAAACTGTTAAAAAACTGAGCATCAGCTGTAGACGGACTATAAAATAAACCAATTAAAAACAACTCAGTTTTCACCTTTACTTCACCCCATAAAGACTCGTCACAAAACATCTCAAGATCTGGTCTTCTCGCATGAAGTAAGCTTGAATTTAAATATGCCAACACTCCCCCTCCATGGTTTGTTCTATCTTTTCTGTATGGTGCACTGTACAAATTCGAAAGAAAAAGCATTCCAGTACGGACATTATTATCTAAGTGAGTCTCAGAAAAACATAAAATATTAAATTCGGAAAAATTATCGAGTATAAAGTCTAATTTATTTCTAATGCTTCTGATATTCAAGTGCAAAATTGAAAGTTCATACCCATTTTCAGGACCCGGGTTAGTTTCTATGTCACCAGCTTGAAGAAGTAATAGTAACATGACAAAAAAGCATTGTGTATTATAAAAATTCAAAACCATGAGAAAATTAATGTGGTGACAAATGCATGAAAATAGCTTGTAAAGTGTCATTATAAGTATAAACACAGAATACATATATAAGCTGATCGTAAATATTTTCTTGCTGCTTGAGATGGAGTGGTGAAACAGACCGATAGAGACCCTCCACTGATCAATGGAAATACCCATTGCACAGTGTAATAATCAAGATTGTAATAATCAAGATCTCAATTGTCCGTCTCACAAATGCATCTAACATTCGGCCAGCATGACAATGATAAATGAAAATAATTTGAGATAAATATAATAATGATGAATATACCAAGAAAAACGAAAAAATACGAGAAAACATGAACGTGATAGTACTCTTTGGAAGTTACAGAAACAAATTTGTGATAAGGTGTGAACTATAAATTCCACCATCTATTACACCACCTCGGACAATAAAACCATCATAATCAGCTGCAGTGAAGTAATTATAATTCAGATCAGTCAAACAGCATTTTTTTAAGTACTTTTACTTACACCAGGTTTTAAGTGACAAAACGACGTGCAATGATTACATAGATGGCAAACCAGATGACAATCTCAGCAGACCCCGGGTTGCAGGATGAAGACCTACAAGTGACCTACCGTATGACTCTTTTACCTGCACATGGTGTGAATTTCCCTGCACAGGGGACCTCCAGTTAACGTCCCGATCCGAATGACGGTACACTTTTTTTCATTTTATGTCTGCAAATGACATGAGGCGTGTTCGGACACCGAAAATTCCCTCGTCTAAGCCTGGAGTCTATCGCGGCTCTAGAAGCCAGTGCGCTCACCTCTGAGCTACCGCGCTACCTAAAATACGTGTTTTTATACGTCTTTGTTATGGGATAAATGTATGCGTTTCGTTGACAGGGCAACACAAAGCTAAGTGATGTGAATGTCGCTTTTCACGCACAGTCAGATACTTGATATAAAACCAGTCAAATGATAAAACACTTTACCTTTCATAAGTGATAACTTTTTTTTTTCTGAATTGTCATCCAGTACTTGACAATCAAAGTGGTGAAAAAAAAAAATTGCATTGTAAACAGAATATATTAAATAAATTTATGTGCTTTATGGGATAAATTCGATATATTTGTTGCCGTGGCAACATAAATTTCTGTGTCATGTTGATTTTGTTCATAAATCTGTTTATAAATTTAACAACTATAAAACTATCAAGTGGATATGCTTTTAATTACATTGTTCTCATTGCTGCCATGAAATCTATTAAAGAAAACAAATTTTACAATACAACATGTAGTGTATTGTTTTTTTGCCATAGCAACAAGTACAATTGGTTATACAAACTTATTTTTGATGTTTTTCAAGATGTCCCATGTTGACTTATATTCAGAAAAGTTTTCATCAATATATTAAATAGGGCAGATTTTTTTCATTCGTGAACCAATCCATTTTGATTTGTATCCTAAAGTCTTTAGCCTACAGGTGAACTTAGAGTATAGGCAGGCTCCGTCGTCTGCACTCTTTGAAACATCACAGAAACCGCTGGGTCAACCCAAATCCAATTTTATATAAAGCCTCTGAGGCATTTGGGAAACAAACATTTGTTAAAATGATCCAATCATGTCATCAGGATATCCGCCTTGCCCATATACATTGTTGTATCTAGAGGGGGACAAGGGGCTATTTCTCCATCTAAAAGCATGAATGAGACAAGGGGTCTTGATGAGGTATTTAAGGTAATAGAATCCCTTAACATAGGCCCTTTAACAATTGTTATGGGGCAACAAATGGCCCCATCCCATTGGTCCTAGCGGCAACGCTGCATATATCAGCCGCCAAAAAAAATCAACAAAATGGCATGTGCACCCAGCGAAGACTCAGATCAGCCAGCGCATCTGCCCGGTCTGATCAGTTTTCACTGTCTGCAGGTAGAAATGATAGCTCCTAAGCAACCCATTGGGTGCACAGCGAAGACTGATTAGACTGGGCGAATACCCATATTGATCTGATTCTTCCCTGGGAGTCCAGTTAACATCCAGACATCGTCGCGATATAACTGAAAGATTTTTGAAAGCGACATTAAGTCCGAATAAAATAAAAAAAACAAAAAAACACTTTTTTTTATCATGTTGAAATCTGTTCGATGGATTAAAACTTAATGTCATACGCGGGTCCATTTCACATGAAAAAAAAAATCAACAAAATGACATATGCACCCAGCGCACTCATATCAGCCTGGGCATCTACCCAATTCTGATCAGTTTTCACTGTCTACATTAGCTCCTTAGCAACCCGTTGAGTGCACATCGAAGACTGGTCAGACTGGGCGGGTATCCATGTTGACCTGATTTTCCCCGGAAACCCAGTCATTTTGTTGGTTTTGTCATGCGCTGGCTCAATTATGGTAAAAAACGTTCAAATCAGCAGGCCGATTACCTTCGAACCTACTGGCGCAGTGGTTCAAGTACTAGAGCGTCCGGTTTGCGTCCGGCATGTTGTAAGTTCGATCTCCAGCCAAGTCATACCAAAGACTTTCAAAATGGTATTAGCTGCTCTTTTGTTTGCGCTCAGCATTGAGAAAGCGGAACTGGTCGGTCCGGTGTCAGTATAATGTGACTGGGTGGAATGTCACGTCATGTGTCTGAGGTGTATAACACACCTCAGTGAGTAAGGCAACACTCTTAGAGCATTGGGCTCCCTGTCACATCCAGACACCGTCGCGATATGATTGAAAGATTGTTGAAAGCGACGTTAAGTCCGAATGAAATAAAAAAAAAAAATAAACCTTGGAACTTTCTTTTTTCAGGTTGAAATCTGTCCGATGAATTAAAGTTTAATGTCATACCCGCCCTTACGCGGGTCCTTTTCTAGTATATGAGATAAATGGAGGTGGCATAATGGTCATTGAAAGGATATGCGGTTAATGAACACTATATGGAATATACGGAAAGGATATCCGGTCAATGAACACTTTATGAAATAACGGAAAGGTTATCCGGTCAATGAACACAATATGAAAAAAAAACGGAAAGGATATCCGGTCAATGAACACTATATGAAAGAACGGAAAGGATATCCGGTCAATGAACACTATATGAAAGAACGGAAAGGATATCCGGTCAATGAACACTATATGAAAACACGGAAAGGATATCCGGTCAATGAACACTATATGAAAAAACGGAAAGGATATCCGGTTAATGAACACTATATGAAAAAACGGAAAGAATATCCGGTCAATGAACACTATATATATATGAAAACCGGAAAGGAACACCATTGGTCTAAGTGCATCACACTAGAGGGCAATTACATCGAAGAAGAAGAGGTGGATCTCAACCGGAAATAAGTTAGGCTGGTTACTTATTGACTCCCCTCAGACAGAATGGACCAGAAGATTGGAGTTTATAAGACTTATCAGAAAGACAATAATATGTTACTGTTTGGTTTGACGAACTTTCAACAGGTCTCATTTCTTGGACGTATGCCAGTCTAGATACATCTGTACGACGACATACCCTTTTATGTTCTTGTTGGAGCTTGTTCGTTTCTTCCGAGTGATCACAGACATCTTCCAATTCAGAATGTGCACGAAGCATGTTGTGTGTACATGTGACTCTGGGTCTACAGAGGGCGCATATGTTTTAGGTTACTTTTGTTACATTGCGGTTCAAAAAGAAAACACCAATGATTTGACCTTTAAGGACAGTAATACAGTATAATCTCAATGGCTCGAACACGGATGGCTAGTTCACCGTGCATGATTCGAACTCATTTTTCAGTCCCTACAAAATTCTTCCAATAGCCCAAGAAAACAAATATTTAGGTATGTTTTTCTTATTTTATCATGGAATTGTATGTTGTGTGTACTCGTTAGAATCGCCTCATCGAGGCGATTCTAATGAGTACACTCAACATACAATCATTGTGTAGAAAATCGGAAAGATTTCCCTAAATTATCGCTATTTTCTTCCTGAATTGGTGCCATGATTAACCCTTAGTGGCTCGAACTACCCATGTCTTGAACGAATTCCCATGTTCCCAAAGATATTCGAGCCATTGAGGTTCGACTGTATGTCATTTTCTTTGGGATCATTGGGCCAATCGTGGTATATTTCTGCCCGCTAGAGGGCGTAAGCAGTGTTGCAAACTTCATTACTGCTTATGAAGAGTCTCAATAAAACCGAGACGCCCATTTTCTAATCCGCAGGGTGTTCTTTGTTTCCAAAGGCAATCTTTTTGACATTTATTAGGACGTTATAAGATTCAATTTGGTGTTTTCAATTCTAAGTCCTTTGGTTACCATACAACAGAATTACTGAAATGTTTGCCTGAGACATGTTTCTGGTAAACATCAATAATATTTCATTTACAAGACTTCATCGTTTGTTTATTAAATATTTCACAGACAAACAATACTTCGATTATACGATATACCGGAATGGCTTGATTCACCTTATATCCGTCTTCGCCAGCCATGCGGAATCTGAAAATAATAGAGAGAGAGAGAGAGAGAGAGAGAGAGAGAGAGAGAGAGAGAGAGAGTGGGTACATTTATGGCTTTTCTAACCAACGGATTTCATTCGTCTTCACAAAAGATGGCGTTATGGGATGTGAACAGCCGTAAAACGTCTTCCAGATTTCACTTTAAGTAAGTTTACTGTTTTTAAGTTTTCTGCACCTTTGGCATCATTGCATTCATTTGAAATTAGCTGAAAACAGAACACCACTCATGTAATTGTAAGGAGGCGTGAGCGTTGGGTACACGTTACTTAACTGCTTAATAAATTAGTCTCTATTTGGATTTGTTTAATTTGTCTGACGTGTTCCTGTTTCTGCTTTTAACGGCATCTATCCAGAGAAGACATGCAGATTCGCATGCACATCCGGATGTGTTATGGATGGCAGTTGATTTACTAGACCCGGTACAAATATAGCTTTTCACGTTGCTTCAGAAATCTCAGTCGGTTACAAATTATGATCGATTTCTTGCTTTTAAGAAGAAGAAGAACACAGGTAACAACAGTAATAATAACAATAATTACAACGTCACAATCATTATCATTAATAACAATATCAACAAGATAAACTAATAATCTACCGATTATAAAGTCTCCTAAAACAAACCCCAATATTCTGTTGAGCTCTTATGTAGAGTCCGTTTCCATTTTTGTCCGTCATCAGAAGATAAAAGCATTTCAAAACCCTTTATGCTTGGCACGGACCTGAATGATTCCTCAGACGGGATGGGGCATACCCCCTGTGGACCCATGGTCAGTGTCAATGAATGCGTCTTATCATAAGGATCAATAATATATATGGTTTAGGGTGAGTATCTGAACAGTGTTCGAGATATTAAGCCTTATGTGAACTGGAGGCGGCGGGGTATACCCCGTTGATTCCACAGTCGGTGTCAGTCTTATCATAATGAACAACAATATATATGGTTTAGGGATGGGGATCTGAACGGTTTTTGATATATTTAGCCTTATGTGAACTAGAGGGGTGGGGCATATGTCCTGGGGACCCATTGTTGTCGTCTTTTAATGCATCTTATCAAAATGAACAACAACATATATTGTTTAGTGTGAGATTCTGAACAGCTTCAGAGATATTAAGCCTTATATGAACTAGAGGGGTGGGGCATATCCCCGGGGAAACCTCCGGTCAGTGTGACTGAATGCGTCTTATCATATGGAGCAACAATGTATATGAGTTAGGGGTGGGTTCTAAACAGTTTTTGAGACATTAAGCCTTATATGGAGGGGATATCTTGGGACATACCCCGGGGATTCCGCAGTCGGTGTCATTGGATGCGTCTTATCATAAGAAACAAGAATATATATTGTTTAAGGGTAGGTGTCTGAATGTTTCTGAAATATTAGGCCTTTTACATAGTAAAGGGGTGGGCATGCCCTAGGGGGACGCCCCGTCAGCATCACTGAATGCGTCTTATCATAAGGAACAACAATATTTATGGTTGAGGGATTGGGTTCTGAACAGTTTCTGATATATCAGGCGTTATATGTACTGGAGGGGTGGAGCATACTCCAGGGAGGATCCCCGGTCGGTGTCATTGGATGCGTCATCATAAGGAACAACAATATGTATGGTTAAAGGGTGTCGATCTGAACGGTTTCTGAGATATTAGGCCTTATATGAAGTGAAGGAGCTTGGGCATTGGCCAACCCCACACCGGGGTACCCTTTGAAACCCTCTTGCAAAACTTCATATCCTTATCCATCATATCCCCAAACAGAACAATCCGTCCAGTGGTTATTGAGAACTCGTCCGGACAAAATTTAGGCGGATTTCGGCATGCACCCTGTGGCCCCGTTGAGCCTTTCATTTTGAATTTCCATATCTATCATATCCCTAAATTTCAGAACAATCCGTCAAATGAGAACTCGTCCGGACGAAATTTGGGCGGAAAGAAGAAGAAAAGGAGCAAGAACAATAAGTCTCCCCAACGTTTCGGAGACTTAATAACAATGTTAGTGGAATAAGTAGTGGAAATAATAATAAACATCAGCTACTACATCACCGCGTTCTCAAAATACCGTATTTACCTTAAGTATTCTGATAGACAGGCCTGAGCAAACAGTCCAGATCCAGGTCAGCCTACACTGTTTTCCATTTATCCTGTAGTTTTTGACACATCAACACGATGTACATTGTAACATGGACGTTCAACTGTTTGAACTAGTACAGTGCGGGGTTAAGGTGTCTGACTATTTGGGACAGTACGGTACAAGCGGTCATTGGTTGTACTGTTTTTGCTCTAAACGTTCGGACTCCTAGCTAGTACTGTACTAACCATTGGCACATGTAACATTGGTACTGACAAGTACTTTTAATGGAGTTATTATTGGTGACTATTGACATATAAAGAACATTGCTAAACTGTCCAGAATTATTTGGATTATCGTCAAACGAGTCTAGTTTCGAAAGACAGACTTAAATATTCTGCTTATACTAATAACAGTACGCTAACAAATCTATGTAATATGTAGCCCTTGGTGCCTCCAAATTTTTTTAGTAACTAGATATGCGTGTTTGTAAAACACTATGCCCCCAATCATATGTTTGCCTCTAAAGGTGTGACAAGCATCCTGTACTTAGGCAAATCTAATCATATTATTGTGTTAAAATTCCTTATCATTATGCTCCTTCTTTTTCATGACATAACACCTAAAGTTCAGCTGTCATCGGAAGCTACACACCGAGTCAGAAATATTCCCAAATAGCAATGCAGTGCTGACTTGTATGCTACTATATGGGCACTTTGTGTGCGTTGTGGGTCAGACCCTAGTGCACTAGATGGGGAGATACTAACTCAGCGGAAATTATAACGCTTTGTGGGGGCAAAGGGCACTTCCTAGTATGGATTTGCACACCACCTTATTACAGTACTAAGTTTGCCCAATGCCATATCCGTACCCTTTGCAAAAGTATATAAAGCTCCCATACCCTTACAACCATTCATAAGGTTGTTTATAACTCTAATGCCTGAGTCCAAAAGGAGCATAAATTCAGTCAGGCTATAATGGTTTTCTAGACAGTCTAATCACAAGGTTGTTAATGATAAACTTTATGTTCTATTCTATTCCGTTGTAAGCTCGTCACCATCTAAAATTTATAGACCAGACTTAAAATTTAATTGTTTGTTTTGTTACGAGCCACGCGTAACGAGAAAGAAATGAAAGTGAAACCACGCGTAACGAGAAAGAAATGAAAATGAAACCAGCAACGAGCTTTAAATTATTAACAATATTTATTCACACAAAAAAAAATAAGACAAGATTCAAAACAAAAGAATGTAAGTAAACAGTACCTTTGAAGTTTATGTCACAAAGTCCCTCAGAAATAATTCACAAGAATTAAAAAACAAATCCTTTGAATAACAGTTTCTGATCGAACAATTTAAAGTTCCTGAATTCAGAATTTAAGTCCAGAATGAATAAAATATTAAAGTAATCCAGTATAGAATAATTTCCGATGAAAGTATACAAAGATGCTCATATGAAAATCTTTTTCTCCTTATATAATATCAAAAAACATTCTAGAAAAAGAATTAACTAGAGGCATTACACATTTTCCAGGTTCAGTCAAGAAACTTCTAAATTTTCTATGACAAGCCAAAAATAACTCAGTCTAGAATCAAGGACATAAACATCATGTTATTGTAAACATGTTGTTCCAGAAAGTTATTTATGGAAACATAGTAAATAAAGTTATTTATGGAAACATAGTAAACATGATGCTTAAAATAATTGCACACCCTATATATAACAGTTTTTTACTCATCATCCCCAGACCGCATACTAAATTTCAAGACCCTAGCTTTAATATTTTTTGAGATATCTTGCTGACAAGGTAAAACCTTCCAGAATTCTATCAATTTAATAAAGAATCACCTCAAAATTTAATCAAGTAATCTATACATCATTTCTAATCAGCAAATTGGAATTCAAGATCCAGGCTGAAATACTTTTTGAGGTATCTTGCTGTATCTTGCTAGGGTCAAAATGCCCAGAACCGCAAAGGGCGATAACACGTCGTTTTCACGGAATTCCCTAAAACTCTAATCAGGTAAACTATACGTCATCTCCAATCAACATATTTAACATTTTCAAGACACTAGCTTACATACTCTTTGAGATATTCTGCTGACAAGATCAAAATGCCCAAAACTACAAAGGGCAATAATACTGTCAATTTTCATGGAGTTCCCTCAAAATCTAATCAGGTAAACTACACAATCAGTATATAAAATTTCAAGACCCTAGCTTAAATATTTTTTCAAGTTATCTTGCCGACAAGATCAAAATGCTTAGAGCCGCAAAGTGCCATAACTGGATCAATTTTTCACGAATTTCCTTTAAAATCTACTCATTTAATTTACAAATTATCCCTTATCAGAAAATAAAATTTCAAGACTCTAGCATAAATACCGTTAGAAATATCCTGCTCACAAGGTCAAAATGCCCAAAACTACAAAGGGCAATAATTCTGTCAATATTTTACAGAATTACCTCAAAATCTAATCGGGTAATCTACAAATCATCCTCAGTCAGCATTATATAATTTCAATACCCTATTTATGCCCCCAACTTTGAAAAAGTTGGAGGCATATTGCTTCTGGCGTGTCCGTTCGTTCGTCACGCTTTCTTGTCAATAGCATAACTTTAGAACCATGTATGCTAATGTTTTGAAATTTCATATATGGATTTCTCATGATAAAAATATGTGACCCGTATTTTCTTTTCTTATCCGAATTATCTCCCATTTTAGAGTGTGTTTCCTTTTAATAAAATAACATTGAAATCTCTTTAGCAAGATATCACAAAAAGTATTTGAGCTAGAGTCTTGATAATTGGTATACTGATTAAGACAGAAGATGAGATCACCTGATTAGATTTTCAACCAATGTAATGAAATTGTGTTTGAGCTATGGCCCTTTGCATTTTTTTGGCCATTTAATGTTGTTGCTTTATTGTGCATAATATAAGTTTAGAACCATGTATGCTAATGTTTTGAAATTTCATATAAAGACTCCTCATGAAAACATAAGTGACCCGTATTTTTTTTCTTATCCGAATTTTATACCATTATAGAGTTATTTCCCTTTTAATAAAATAACATTGAAATCTCGTTAGCAGGATATCTCAAAAAGTATTTGAGCTGGAGCTTTGATATTTGATATACTGATTTGGAATGAGGAGGAGACCACCTGATTAAATTTTCAACGAGTAAATGAAAAGTTGTCGGAGTTATAGCCCTTTGTAATTTTAGGCAATTTAATCTTGTTGCTTTCATGTGCATAGCATAAGTTAATAACCATGATTGCTAATGTTTTGAAATTTCATATATGGATTCCTCACGAAACAATAGGTGACCTGTACTTTTTCTTATCCGAATTATCTCCCGTTTTAGAGTTACTTCCCTTTTAATAAAATAACATTGAAATCTCGTTAGCAAGATCTCAAAAAGTATTTTAGCTAGGGTCTTGATATTTGGTATACTGATTGGGACTGAGAAGGAGATCTTCTGATTAGATTTTCAACCAATTTAATGAACTGTTGTTGCAGTTATGGCCCTTTGATATTTTAGGCTATTCAATCTTGTTGCTTTCATGTGCATAGCGTACGATTAGAACCGTGAATGTTAATGTTTTGAAATTTCATTATTGGATTCCTCATGAAAAAATAGGTGATGCGTATTTTTTTCTTATCCGAATTATTTCCCATTTTAGAGTTATTTCCCTTTTTCATAAAATAATATTGAAATCTCGTTAGCAAGATATCTCAAAAGGTATTCGTGCTAGAGCCTTGATATTTGGTATACTGATTGGGACTGAGGAGGAGATTATTTGTTGAAATTTTCAACCAATTGAATGAAATGTTATTGGAGTAATGGCCCTTTGCAAGTTTTGGCCATTTAATGTTGTTGCTTTCTTGTGCATATCATACCTTTAAAACCATGTATGTTAATTTTTTGAAATTTCATATATGGATTTCTCACGAAAAAAATAGGTGACTCGTATTTTTTGTTTCTTATCTGAATTATTTCCCATTTTAGAGTTATTTCCCATTTAATAAAATAACACTGAAATTTCTTTAGCAAGATATCTCAAAAAGTATTTAAGCTGTAGTCTTGATATTTGGTACACTAACTGGGACTGAGAAGGAGATCACCTGATCAAGTTTTGAACAAATTAAATGAAATGTTGTTGGCGTTATGATCCTTTGCAATTTCTGGCCATTTAATGTTGCTGCTTTATTGTGTATAGCATAAGTTTAGAACCATGCACGCTAATGTTTTGAAATTTCATATATGGATTCCTCATGAAAAAAATAGGTGACCCGTATTGTTTTCTTATCCAAATTATCTCCCGGTTTAGAGTTATTCCTCTTTTAATAAAATAACACTGAAATTTCTTTAGCAAGATATCTCAAACAGTATTTGAGCTAGAGCCTTGATATTTGGTACACTGAATGGGACTAAGGAGGAAATCACCTGGTTAAATTTTCAACTAATTAAATTAAATGTTGTTGGAGTTATGGCCATTGGCAATTGTTGGTCATTTAAATGTGTTGCTTTTTTGTGCAAAGCATAAGTTAACTATAGAACCATGTACGCTAATGTTTTGAAATTTCATATATGGATTCTTCATGAAAAAATAGATGACCCGTATTGGTTTTTTTTTATCCGAATTTTCGCCCATTTTAGAGTTATTTCCCTTTTAATAAAATAACATTGAAATGTCGTTGGCAAGAAATCTCAAAAAAGTATTTGAGCTAGAGCCTTGATATTTGGTAAAGTGATTGGGACTGAGGAGATCACCTGTTTTAATTTTCAACCAATTAAATGAAATGTTGTTGGAGTTATGGCTCTTTGCAATTTTAGGCTATGGACAAGCAGTGTTGGACTCAAGCAATGTTAGATTCAAGCAGTGGGGGCAAAGTGTTATTTGTTGTATGTCTTTCCAAGTGTCATTTTGTTCTTGTGGTTTTCAGTCCTTTTAGTATTGCGATTACCTCGCTTGGGGAAAAAAGAGCTAATCTTAGTGCTTTTCGTACGTTTGTTCGGTTTGTGCTTGTTTAGATTTGTCGGTTTCCTCTTCCTCTTGGGGTCTGGGAAGGGCTGCGGTTTGTGATTGTGGCACTCCCTGGACTTTTCTCTTACTTTTTTTTTTTACACACACCAGTTCTAAAAATACTTTTTTAGATATCTTGCTGACAAGGGCAAATTGCTCAGAATTGTAAAGGGCCTTAACTAGGTCAATTTTTCATGAAATGTTCTCAAAATCTAATCAGGTAATTTACACACGATCTCCAATCAGCATTTACAATTTCAATAATAGTCAAAATGGATTGCCTTTGGAAACAAAGAACACATAAAATTACTAAATTCGGAGACTCGGTTTGATTGAGTCTCTTCATATGCAACACTGTAGTTTACGAGGCTGCATACGCCATCTAGCGCCGGCTTAAGCGGTATTTGATTTTCAAAATAACCAGGATGGGCTCAATGATCTCATAGGAAATAAAATATAACCTTCTCTATGATAATGTACGGGGAGACTTTTTACACAACACCAGCTACAGTAGAGTAAAATAAAAGTCAAAAAAGGATTGCCATTTCAAACAAAGAACACACAAAATTACGAAAATCGGAGATTCGGTTTGATTGAATCTTAGCTTAAATATTTCTGATATATCTTGCTGACAAAGTCAAAACGACCAGAACTACAAAGGACCATAATGACGTCAGTTTTTCGCGGAATTACCTTAAAATCTAATCAGGTAATTTGCACATCATTCCCAATTACTATTCTAAATTTAGAGACAGTAGGTTTAATGCTTTTTGACATATTTTTCTGACAAAAAAATACTCTGACTTTTCAAAGGGGTATAACTCTGTAAGTACAAATGTGCCGGACTAGAAAAAAATACGAATCAGCTAATTTTTCATAGAGAACCTATATATAAAATTTAAAACCTTAGTCTGCAGGATTCTTAAGATTTGGCATGCACAAAATACATGACGAATGGGCGAACGGGTGGACGAAAGAACGAAGGCATAGCAATATGCCCTAACAATTTTATTCGAAATTGGGGGCATAAAACAGGGCTCTATAGGGGTCTGTATTTTAAGACGGATTTTCAGAAAGTTGCAAAAAATTTAGCCCTCTTTTCAATTTGTTGGCTTCCTTGTAGCGGTTCTTCTGCATAAATTGCGCAAATATTAAGCGAGAAAATAGTCATAGCTGTTATAGCTCTAGAGAGGTCTCATATTCAAGACTAGTAACAATGTTTTCAGAGAAAACACATGTCTCCGCACCGCGAATTTTCATTTTCTTCTTCCGCTGTGACCTTGGACACTGTACTTTAAGGTCACAGAACTCGTAAGATTCTCTGTTAATTGATTTTCAAACAGTTATAAAGACTGAATACAGTACGTTACAAACACAGTTTGCTCAGTGGGTACGCAGAAGAGGTTAATTTAAAAATGTATCTTTTGCCAACATGCAGCATTATACCGGAAATGATAGGTTTTAAGGTACGTTATTATTTCCTTTTACTTGTCCATTTTACTTATCTTTTTACTGTTTTGTCAGAGAACTGTTTTCTTGCAGTGTAGAGGGAAGCTGAATATATATCTGTCCCATCAAATGCGAACTAATGTTATGAAAGGTTTCTACTTATCTGATAATGGCTGAACAGCTAACTATTTTCTCTCCACACTGTAGAGGCGGTCTTTCAGTTGCTTCAAAAAGGCGAGATTTATTTCTGTATATACTGGCAAAGAAATACAATATTACTTGCCTTCAAGATGTACATATAAAAGACCATTTAGAATCATTTTAAAAAGCAGAATAAGGATGCGATATATTTTAGTTCATACACAACCATGAGTCGAGGGTTATGATACTATTAAATAATAATTTTGTACAGAAAGTTTAAAAAGTTAAAAAGGACAAATACAATATTATTTTAGATATTGAAATTCAAGGAAAAAAAAACATAACTTTAGCTAATATTTATGGACCAAATGAAGACAACCCAAATTTTTATGGAAATTTAATAAAGAATATTGTAGACTTTGAAAATGAGAATGAATAGTATGTGGGGATTGGAATCTGATATTCGATACTGAAAAAGATTGTGACAATTATTTACATATTAATAAACCAAAGGCAAGGAGAGTGATTTTAACGTTAGTTGAAGAAAAAAAAATATTGATGTATGGCGTTTAATGAATAAAATCACACAAGGAAATTCACATGGCGATGACTTAATCCAACCAAAAAACAAGCAAGATTAGATTATTTTTAGTAAGTGAACCAATATTTTCTTTTGTAATGGATACAGATATTGTTCAGAGATACAGAACTGACCATTCAGGTATCATTTCAAAAATGAAATTACATGAACTAGAAAGACGGAAAACATATTGGAAATTTAATAATACACTTCTAAAAGATAAAAATATACATTAAAGAAGTTTAAAAAAAAATAACTAGTAAAGTTAAAAGTATGTACGCTACTAATAACGAAACTATAGCTGTAAACCATATTTTAGATAATGATGGCACAGAACAATAACTTAAAGAGACACTTAATGTACGTAAATTAGTTTATCTAATGTCCAGCTTAACAATTAATGTCGAAAAGACTAGGGCTATTTGGATAGGCTCATTAAGGCAGTCAACTAAGCAATTATGTAGGGAATACAAACTCGACTGGTCTCAGGGCTCATTTAGAACATTTGGAGTTACCTTTATTGCCAAAGTATTTGATATATGGGATATAAATACATGTACTGAACAAATTTATATTAGTATTGAATATATCTGTAAAAAATGATCAGAAAGTAAATTGACGCTGATAGACAGAATTACAATTATAAAATCTTTGGCTTTGGCTAAATGTGTTCATTTATTTTTGGTACTGTCTAATCCACCAGGAGAGTTGGTTAAAAATTTAGAAAAAATAATTTTATAAATTCTTATGGAATTCTGGCCCAGACAGAATCAAAAGGAGTGTTATCAGAAAAGATGTGACAACAGGAGGGCTTAGAATGATAAATATAAACATTTTCATAAAAGCTTTACATGCTTCGTGGTTGAGACATATAATAGTACAGTCAGATAATGCCTTCTGGTGTTCAGTTTCAAATATTCATTTGGGAAAATTACTAAGCTTTGGTTCGGGATATAAACGTATTAAATCCTTTTTGGAAAGACATTTTAAACAATTGGCTTTCATTTTGTAACAGTATAGATATTGAAAAAAACGTAGGATATCTTGGATGCACCATTATGCGAATAAAAACTTATACCACTGGAAATAGTTTCTGTATTTACGAGTGGTATAGAAAGAGAATTAGGCATGTTTCCGACCTCCTTGACGAGCAAGGAAACATATATGACTGAGCTTAAACACCCGTTTCGGTTTAAGAGGGACCTTTTTAGATTTTCAGTCACTTATTAGGAAAATTCCTAATCGATGGAAAACTACAATAAATAATAGTACAAATATATGTATTATTAATAAATTAAATGTCAGATGCAATGTATATGTAAAGTTGGTTTTGAAAGATAAAACTAGAATTCCGAGAATCGGATGTATCGCCTGCTAAAAGCACCAACTATTTGATATGAGATAGAAAAACAACAACACTGGTCCTTATAATCGCTCCTATCCCTAAAGGCGACTAAGTAGAAAAAGGGCCATAACTTGCCCAAAATTTTGCGGATGATTACCAATATCGAACTTGATCTGTATTTTACAATAACATATCCTTCTGCAAACTCTTAATAAAATCATTGCATACCTGCAAAAGATATTGAGTGGAAACCAATATCAACACAACAACAAAAACTAAGTCAAAAAGGGCCATAACTCAGCCAAAATTTTGCGGATGATTATTAATATCGAACTTGACCTGTATTTTACAATGTTATATCCTTCTGCAAACTTTAAATAAAATCAATGCATCCCTGCAAATGTTATTGATCGGAAATCAATATCAACACACCAACAAAAACTAAGTCGAAAAAGTGCCATAACTGAGTCAAAATTTGGCGGATGATTACTAATATCGAACTTTCCCTGTATTTTACAGTGATATAAAGTTCTGCAAAGTTTGAATGAAATCAATGCATCCCTTCAAAAGTTATTGAGCGGAAAAAAGGCCATAACTCAGCCAAAATTTGGTGGATGATTACCAATATCGAACGACCTGTATTTTATAGTGATATAAAGTTCTGCAAAATTTGAATGAAATTAATACATCCCTTCAACAGTTATTGAACAAAAACGAAAAGTGTGACGACGACACCGACGACGCCGGACGACGACGCCGACGACGCGGACGGACAACATGATCCCTATGTGACTGCCATGCTATGCAGGCGACACAAAAAGGATTACAGGCGGTTTTATGATTTAATTTCACAATCTACTGAATTGAACTAACAAATAAATGGATGCAGGAATTAGGATTTATAAATGAAGAGGAATATATAATAATAATAATAATAATAATAATAATAATAATAATAATAATAATAAAGTATATATATGCTCTTTCAAAGAGATACGACTAAAAGATTTTTAGTATAAAGTTACGAAAAAAATATTAGTCACAAAGTTATTTTCATATAAAATATATAAAGTTAACAACAATATGTGTGAATACAGCAGTCTGCAACCTAAAACAATATATCATCTGTTTATTGAATGTGAAATAGTTAAGCAATTCTGGAATTAACTGCGAGTATGGTTAAGTAATAATTCTACGGTAACAACTGAATTAGGAGAAAAACAAATTTTATTCGCATGTCAGGATAAAAGAAATACACTAAGAAACTATTTGTGCATTATTGCAAAATATTATATATATGCCACCAAATTCACACGGATTAGATTACTTCTGAAAAACTTTATACATTTGTTAAAGAAAAAATTCCAAAGTGAAAAGTATATTGCATTCATGAGTAACTCTATTACAAGTTTCTTTGCTAAATGGACACCTCTATATAACTATTTTAATGTTAATGCGAGGCAGTTAATCTACAAATGAATTATTGTATTTTGAACTAAATTGAGAAAATAAACCAGTAAAGGTATGCTCTATAGTTTTGAAATATGCTGCAATCGATTGGGTTCGAGGGGACGGAGATGATATGGTTGTTGTCACCAGAAGGGGGCATCTTTCTTACGACAGCATATAAGGTAAAAAATTATTTTAATTGTAATCTCTCTTTCCATTTGCATTTGCTGAAATAACACATTTCTGATGAACATATGACAACATCTTCTAACATACATGTTCGTTTTTGCTCGCTCTTCCTTTTCTCTTCCATTATGAACAATGTTAATGAAAAATGAGTTGAAATAATTCACTCTTATAATATGTACTTAAAATTCATATAAGTATGTTGAACATACTATATATATATATATATATATAACAAAGTATATAAAAACTAGGTCAAGAAAGTTGAAAATTTTGACCCTCTTTTCAATTTCTTGGTTTCCTTGTAACTTTTCTTTTCTGCATAAATTGCACACATATTACGCGAGGAAATGGTCATAGCTTTTATAGCTCTAGAGGGGTCTCAAATAATTATATTTTTTATCTCTCCATAAAAACATATCTTGTTAAATACTGATTAGAAGCGCCTCGAAAACAGCAGATGTTTTTTTGTGGAGCAATAAAACAAATCATTGTTTTGGGGCTATATCTGAGACGAATTTATTACAAAGGGTAATACAGTAATGAGAAAATATCTTGGAAAGTGGATTTTTACGTTAATGAAACCATTTGATCTCATATTCAAGACTAGTAACAATGTTTTCAGAGAAAACAGATGTCTCCGCACCTCGAATTTTCTTTTTTTCTACCGTCGTGACCTTGGAAACTAGGACTAGATCAGGGTCACCAAATTTAATTGGTTATTTATTTGTTATGTCCTAATTCTATATCCATGAAAATTTGGTGAGAATCCAACATGTGGTTCATAAGATATTGTGCAGACAAGAAAGGGTGACGCTGACCCCAACGCAGACGCTGACGCATACACCAACGCCGACGTCGACGGGATCCGCATCAAAATCAATATGGCAACCTGGCCATGAGCACCCGAAGTATCGATGAGAGATCTCTAGATGTGAATAGTTCGTATTAAAAACTGTTTTCAGGCACAGCATTCTTCCAGTGAGCATCTTTCTAAAGACACCTTCTATCATGTCACCACAAAGAACAAAGATATCTGAATAATTATAGCTATTTTACGATAGTTCAATTAAGGAAATGGGGACAGTAATCGTTCTGTTTTCCAGGAACCGTCCTTCGTATGATTGCTGTTTTGCCTTTTTGCACGCATATCTGACATCATGACCTGTTCATGATTTATCGTGTTAACCCTTAATATTTGGACAACTTTAATCCCTTCCCACAAATGACCTAATTTAAACAAGTTCAGTTTGCTATCTGTTGGTATGAACAGAAACTGCTTGATAAGGGCAAACATTCTGTAGCATCTGATCTCAATCTACACAGTTTGCTCAGGACTATCTGTGGTAAACTCGGTAGTGTGAGAACATGGTGTCTACACCATGTATCATGTATCACAGGACTGTCTGTCCGAATAATTTGGATAAATATAATATTTCCTATCTATTTTGCTCACTGATCGAAATCTAGGAAACATTAAGTAAATGAATATTCGACATATACGGATTCTTAATTGGGCTCATTACTGCGCAATAATGTAAATCGTGTTTGAAACAAGGGGCGTGCAATGAACTTATTGGAGAAAGTCCAGACTAATCGGAACACACATCTGTATACATGTATATTGTAAATTGTAAAGACCAGCTCTAGTAACGGACATAAGCGGGAAATACTTCCTGCATTGCAAAATGCTTTGCATATATTCAGTTTCATAATGGGAGGATAACCCCAAAACCACATGCATATCTATAGACCATGTAGAACAGGTATGCATAGTTTCAAAATGATCGGTGAAAAACTCTAGGAGTTGCGCCCACAAGGTATCTATTCTAATAGTAATCTGACCTGAAAAAAAAAACTAAGTCAAAAAGTGGAAAAAAAATGATGAGCACATCTTCAGACCATGACAACTGGCTCACTATTTTTAAACTTTAAAAATTTTAAACTTTAAAAAAAAAATAAGATCCGTCAACGTCCTTAGACGTGTAACGTACGCAAGAGGGCGTAAGCAGTGCTGCAAACTTCATTACTGCTTACAAAGAGTCTCAATAAAACCGAGACTCCCATTTTCTAATCCGTAGTGTGTTCTTTGTTTTTCCAAAGGTAATCTTTTTGACGTTTATTTTATTACATTGCAGCTGGTGTTAGTGTCGTGTGGCGGCAGTAGAACGTCTCTCCCTACATCACCATAGTGCAGATTCTATTTCATTTCCTTTGGGATCACTGGACCCATTTTGGTATATTTGAAAATGGAGTTCTGCTCATGTATACGCTAGAGGGTGAAAACAGTGTTGCAAACTTCATTACTGCTTACGAAGAGTCTCCCGGGACTCACATTTTCTAGTCCGTAGAGTGTTCTTTGTTTCCAAAGGCAATCTTTTTGACGTTTATTTTACTGCACTGTAGCTGGTGTAAGTGCCGTGTGGCGACGGTAGAACATCACCATAGTGTAGATTATATTTTATTTCCTTTGGGATCATTGGGTCCATTGTGGTATATTTGAAAATCGAGTTCTGCTCATCTATACGCTAGAGGGCGTAAGCAGTGTTGCAAACTTCATTACTGTTTATGAGTGTCTCAATAAAACCGAGACTCCCATTTTCTAATCCGTAGTGAGTTCTTTATTTCCAAAGGCAATCTTTTTGACGTTTATGCTTTTAAAATCTTACCTGGAATGACCCCACCCTCAAGTTTTCCCGAAATATATGCCAATAATTTTGTTAGTGGATTGTATGGAAAAAATAGCATTCGCATTACGTTTAATTTCATAATTTTGAGCAGAACAATACAGGAAATGATATTGATACACATGGACCGTACAGTGTAGGTCATCGTGCCATTGTTTTTTTTTTTTTTTTTTTTTTTTTTTTTTCTTTTTTTTTTTTTTTTTTTTGTTTTTTCTTTTTTTTTCATGGGGAAAAATACCCCATCCCGTATATATTCAGGAACTAAACTATACATAAAATCCCTAAAAATGATGCATCCTTTGTTGATAAGGCGGATTCTACGTGTATACTAACACAGGGGATACTGTACTTTAAAATAAATCATTTGAGAAAGGCTGAACCAATTCAGCTTTATCTGATCTTGAAAAAAAAAGGCAAAAAGTTAAAATACATGTATTTCAAAAATGCTCTTTTCATTTTCCTCGTTTGAATCCAAATTTGACAAACTTAATGCTAAAGAAAGGAACAATCAATTCGTTATTTACTTAATTTACCCAATTTTGTACCTAATAAAAGCCCGTTGCGGGCAAGCATCCCCCGACGTCATTGCTTTGTCAGTAAAGGGTTGTGACTTTTAAATCCGTATGATAGGAGGACAACCCAAAAAAACACACACACATCTTCAGACCATGTAGAACAAATATGCATAGTTTCAAAATAATTCTAGGAGGAGTTGCGCCCACAAGGTACCTTTTCCAATACTAATTAAACCTGGAAAAACTAAGTCAAAAAGTGGAAAAAGTTGATAAAAAAATAATGGGAGGATAACCCCAAGACCACACGCACATGTTCAAACCATGTAGAACAAGTATGCGTAGTTTAAAATGATGGGTGGAAAACTGTAGGATGAGTTGCACCTACAAGATATCTATTCTGATATTAATCGGACCTGAAAAACCTCGAAAAAGAAGTGGGAAAAAAAGTGGATTAAAAAATGGGAGGATAACCCCAAAAGCACATGCACATCTTCAGACCATGGCAACAACACTGGCAAATTTTCAAAAAGTTTCGTATAAAACTGCAAGAGGAGTTGCGCCCACAAGCTACCCACATCATTGTGTCACAACTAAAGCTAAGTTGAAAAAAAAAGCAAAAAGTAGAAAACAAAATAATGGCATGATAATCCCAAAACCACATGCACATGTTTAGACCATGTAGAACAAGTATGCATAGTTTCTAAATCAGTGGAAAAGTCTTGGAGGAGTTGTGCCAACAAGACATCTATTCTACTACTAATCGGATCTGGAAACAACTAAGTCAAAATTGTCGAAAATGTTGATAAAAAATAATAGGATAACCCCAAAACCACATGTTCATCTTTAGACTATGAAGAACAAATATGAATAGTTTCAAAATGATCTGTGGAAAACTCTAGTAGGAGTTGCGCCCACAAAGTCTCTATTCTAATACTAATCAAACCTGGAAAAACTAAGTCGAAAAAATAGAAAAAATGATAAAATATAAGAGGACGATAGCCCCAAAACCACATGCACATCTGCAGATAATGCAAAACAAGTACGCATAGTTTAAAAATGATCGGTGGAAAACTAGGAGGAGTTGCACCCACAAAGTAGAAAACGTTGATAAAAAAATAATGGGAGGATAACCCAAAGCCACATGCACATATACAGACCATGAAGAACAAGTATGCATAGTTTCAAAATGATTAGTGGAAAGCTCTAGGAGTTGCGCCCACAAGGTATCTATTCTAATAGTAATCTGACCTGGAAAAAACTAAGTCAAAAAGTGGAAAAAAATGATAAAAAATAAAGGGAGGATAACCCAAAAACTAGATGCACATCGTCCTTAGACGTGCAACGTACGCTAGAGGGCGTAAGCAGTGCTGCAAACTTCATTACTGCTTACGAAAAGTCTCAATAAAACCGAGACTCCCATTTTCTAATCCGTAGTGTGTTCTTTGTTTTTCCAAAGGCAATCTTTTTGACGTTTATTTTACTACATTGCAGCTGGTGTAAGTGCCGTATGGCGGCGGTAGAACGTCTCCCCGTTTGTTTGTGTTGAGGTTTTACGGCCCAGTCAACCCAATGGGGTCATGTCGAGCGCGGTCAGTTTACCTAACCACACGTTTACTGGGCAGGCTTTGTCCTCTTAGCGGTTAACCAGTATTGTGCACATTCTTTCGCCAGAAACTGACAACTGCCCTTCTTGAATCAGCGGAAGGGAGAGAATGACCGTAGAAAATATTTCATGATCAATCTCCACGAAAGAATGTTGCCGACCTCGGCGGGGGTCGAACCCGCGACCTCCTAGTCTCCAGTCGGACGCGCATCCAACTGAGCCACCGAGGCCGGCTAACGTCTCCCCGTACATCACCATAGTGCAGATTATATTTCATTTCCTTTGGGATCATTTGGCTCATTTCGGTATATTTGAAAATGGAGTTCTGCTCATCTGTACGCTAGAGGGCGTAAGCAGTGTAGCAAACTTCATTACTGCTTACGAAAGTCTCAATAAAACCAAGACTCCCATTTTCTGGTCGGTAGTGTGTTCTTTGTTTCCAAAGGCAATCTTTTTGACGTTTATTTTACAGCACTGCAGCTGGTGTAAGTGCCGTGTGGCGGCGGTAGAACGTCTCCTCTTACATCACCATAGTTCAGATTATATTTAATTTCCTTTGGGATCATTGGGCCCATTGTGGCATAGTTGCAAATGGAGTTCTGCTCGTCTATACGCTTGAGGGCGTAAACAGTGTTGCAAACTTCCTTACTGCTTATGAAGTGTCTCATTAAAACCGAGACTGCCATTAACTAATCCGTAGTGTGTTCTTTATTTCCAAAGGCAATCTTTGTGACGTTTTAGGGAGGATAACCCCAAAACCAGCTGCATATCTTCAGACCATGACAAAAATACTTGCAAAAGCTCAAAAACACCGGTAAAACCTGTAAGAGGAGTTGCGTGCACAAGCTACCCATCTCATTGTGGCAACGGACGGACGGACGAACCCATTTTAATTGTCCCCTTCGACTAACTTCGGGGGACAATAACAGCAATGTTTTCGCTCTGGCTCAATTTTCATTTTTGAGGATTACACAAAACTGGCGAATTAGCAACATAAGTTAAATTGATATTTCACTCATTTTTGTTCAAGAACATATGTTGTGGATACTTATTAGTTTAGACTAATGAATACTCATAATATATATATATATATATATATATATATTTTTTTTTTTTTTTTTTTTTTTTGTGAATAAATAAAACGGTACTATCTTGATACCCCTCTTTTCTTAAACTATGTAAGTCACGGTGTTTACACGCACTAAAGGATCCGAGCGTTGCATGTGTGTCTTTAGAAAACGTGTTCTAGATGTAAGCAGAGAAGGAGGAGGAGCTATAGTATTGACTATCCGAGAGGGTGCGTGCGTGCATGCAAATAAGCGTGCGTACCAGCGTGCGTTCGTGTGTGTGTTATTGCATGCATGTGTGTTTGCCTTCATTCGTCTCATTTTTTCCTATGATGTGAACCTATTATTCGGCTACTTATGAAAATGTTTTAACCATTCCGGACTTAGAACTTTCATGAGTGTAATGTGTTTCTGCACAATCTGCTATGTCAGGTAAGAGAAAAGTCCAGGGAGTACCACAACCACAAACCGCAGCCCTTCCCAGACACCAAGAGGAAGAGGAAACCGACAAAACCAAACAAGCACAAATCGAACAAACGTACGAAAAGCACTAAGATTAGCTCTCTCTTCCCAAAGCCAGGTAATCACAATGCTAAAGGGACTGTAAAACACAAGAACAAACTAACACAAGGTAAGACATAAAACAAATCGCCTCGTAGAATAAACCACAAAGCAACAATGAGTAAGATAAACACCGGGACCGGGCCTTAGAACGGTCAGTAGAGTAAACCACCGGAATTAATTTTGTATGTGTATAAAACATCTTCAACTAAATAAAGCTTTTACCTCTGATACAGACTTAGAGGAGGACGTGCATTAAGCCCCAGCTTTGCATCCGCCGCCCCCACCCCAAACCCTTTCTGACCAGATAAATCTCTACATATTTTGTATCTTTACCCAAGCCTATCATCAACTATAACTGAAAATATGTGTCAGGACCCCTTGAGGAAAAATATAGGATATCGAAGTGATTTGCTCTACCGACAGTTCTAAGGCGGTGGTCCCGGTGTTAGTCTTACTCTTTATTGCTTTGTGGTTTATTCTACGAGGCGATTTGTTGTATGTCTTTCCGTGTGTCATTTTGTACCTGTGTTTTTCAGTCCTTTTAGTATTGCGATTACCTCTGGGAAGGGTTGCGGTTTGTGACTGTGGCACTCCCTGGACTTTTCTCTTACCTTTTTTTTTTTTTTTTTTTTTTTTTTTTTATTATGTCTAAATAAGGACATTAGGACTCAAGTTTGATGAAATGAGCAAACATATGCCATTTTTGACATTTCAACATTTTACTGGTACATAGCACAATTGAATACCAAAAGGATAAGTATATGATAATGATCTTGTCACAGGCTATGATATATTTCAATGTCCTTTTGATATTCAGGTGTGCTTTATACTAGTAAAGAGTTGCAAGTTGTTGAAAATGCAAAAAAAAAAAAAATAAAAAAATAAAAAATGGCAGCCTAAACTTTAATGTCTACTTTAAGCTCAGAAAGGGACTTTTAAGAAAATAAAAGTACCCAAACTGTAAAATAAAACCACTCCATTAAATGTGACAGACAGGCTTGGATTTTTCAGCACATTTTAGGCATCCTTAATGAACGTCGTCCTTTATCAATAGTTAATGATCTATTCTCTACTAAAGTTGATGACAAATACCGATACTAATAATAACATAATTTAATCTACGGACGTTTAAATGTGTGGTGACATCACTACACCATGCTCACAAATCTATTCAGTATAGAAGGACTGTTAAACGTTAAGCCATATAACCTTTCTGAAACGTAAATCGAAAACAAAGATTATGCAAAAAAATAATTTAAACCCGGCCTGAACTTGACACGTACAATATGACTGTCTGGCACAAATTTAAAATACTTGAAAATGCATAGACATGAATATTTTCTGCCACAAATTTGTACGCTGACAACGCTAGTATTTACGCAAACGCCAGCACTCACTTCGATGCATACGACCATGTATACTGCAAAATGCTATAAGAAACCAGTATTTTGCAAAAATATAAGGTAAACAATTGATGTTAACCGAATCAATACCATCACTATCTTTAAACTCACGATGCATTAGCCAGGTAGACCCAGGTGCTTTGAGCATTTATTGAATTTTATATACTTTCTTTCGAAGACGCAATACAATAATTCACGTTTTTAAAACTCTTCTTTGCAACTCAACAACGGCAACAGCTAACCAACAGCTGTTTGAGTGTTGTATAACACGTATCATTTCATTGTGCAACAACACGGTATCAAAATGAATATTACACTCACCTACAATTATTATATGCAGCTGTGCTGCTTTTGTTGATTTCTATGAAAGCTTGAAAACATGTGTTGGATTCTAATTTAAGCATAAGAAGTCTTGAAATGAATATGTATTAACAATTTAGCACTTAACCCTTAAAACGCCAGTTACAACAGAAGCAGACACCATCCTTCTATGTTTTCTTTTATTACTTTTCTAAAAAATAAACTTGTCAGTTTATGAGAATGGTGTGCCTAGCAGTTGAATCATATGAAATATAAAGTAAACTAGAGAATTCAGGAACTGATACAATCAGAAAAAATTTAAGCTCCAACACCAAAGGGAAAGACAGACAAATACAATAAATCAGCCACAAAATTAACAGATGGCAAGGAAAGTTGGCAATGCTTTCCTATAAAAGGTGGGAACTCTTTTACCCAAAATTTAACTGAATATATAATCAACTTGCATAATTATTAAAAAGAAAAGCATTAGAAAGTGAACACTACATAATAGTTAACAAAAAGTACTACAATGAAAGTACCGCCTTGGAACGGTCAGTACTGGGGGTGAGGCTGGCTTACACTAGCTTTACGGGATCCCACACCCTCGCCCTCAGATTCCATACTGGTAAAACATATATTTCTTCTGTCCGTTTGAAGGTATTCTAACTCATCCATGAATCATTAAGGGCAACAAATAAATCACAGATAAAGCCTATAATAAAGCAAAGATGAGGACTCAACAGAAACAATGTGTTGAGACATTTGAAGCGCCATGGATTGTCAAATAACACCACTGGAATACTGGAACAAAAGAAAACCACCAGTTGAACCCGGTGAGCCGAGAAACAGATAAGCCTTATTTTGTCTCAAAGCAAAAGTAGAAACGAAATAAGAATGTCGCCTGCTACAACCATGAATGATGCTTTACGGGTTAAGGTAAATAGATAACTCTCAATCAGCGGCAGTCATAGACAGTAACTCCAGCTGTATGGAATACGATTCCATTCCTGAAGTGCAAATTCCTTCTCAAGAGAAGCAAAAGCTTTTCTTTTAGTGAATCTCTCTTTAGAAGGAAGACAATACTCAGACTAGAGTGAGCGAGAGCCATACGTTTAACTTATCAGTGCTCTTGCATGTTGATTTTGGTTATTACAATATACGTACAATTTAAACTCTTGTCTGTCTATCAATACGTCCATGTACACTTTAGGCAATTGGGAGTGGTCGGGTATGGCGAAGGTGTCATGTATCTTACGTCACCGGGGTATCCAACTGATATCGACTTACAGTTGGGCAAGGCCTGCTATCCTTGTAGCAGGTAAGAGTAGAGGAGGAATGTTTTTATTTTTTTCTGTTTCCTTACTTTCATTCCTGTTCCTGTTTCTCCCCTGTCCCTGTTTTTCATCTCCTCTACCATCTTTTCTATCTATTTTCTCCCTTTCTATGGGAGATGACACAAAATAACCCACAAGGGTTGACGCGTCATTAAACCCCAACACAAAACGTTTGGCAATCTTAGCATCAACCTTACCACCTCAGTCCTTCAGCTTGAAAGTACAAGTACGACACCACACTATATGTTCTATGCTAAGACTCACTTTGTGTTTTAGTTTGTGTTTTTATCAAAATGAAAGTCCTGTATTGCCTAATACTCCAAACAATTTCAATTGTCAGACTACACCACATGTACTTTTCTATTTATACGATTTTGTGTAACTGTGACAATGAACAACGCTGAAGCAGGTTATATATCTAGATGATTTTATTAGTTACATTATAATCAAACGGACAACGAGAGCTTTGTCTAAAGAAAGCTTTAATGTTTCTAACAATCGTTTGCAAGACAATAGCATCATTGATTGTCACATGGAAATAGAATAATATACAGACTGACGTCGGCTAATGATAAATTAGGGTCTTATTTTCTCGACCAGCTATGTCATTAAAGATCAGTCATGAATATTTTGTCTGTTGCCACGTCTGCGGATTATATACCGTCGTATATGCTTCTGGTGTTCTGACTGCAGATTCCAACCGGCAATAATATTAGAATGTAGTCTGCATTGTAGATGTTGTAACGAGATAGCCATGTAGACAGCTCCCGTTGCTTTGAAAGCCGGTTTTTATTGCGACACGGATAATTTGGCTGGCGTTTTTGTGAACTTAAGCAAATCTTACACAGTTGATAGCATCGATAGCATCTGGACTGGTGACCACGATTTGGAAGCTGGGGTAAACTTTACGATGTTTTATTATTATTATTATTATTATTATTATTATTATTCTTACTATTATTATTATCGGTTATACGAGTATTCTGGTCTTGATTTATAGATCATATGTAGTTTATGATTGTACGCTGGTGTAGGTGCCGTGTAGCAGCCGTAAAACGTCTCCGCGCACTTCATCATAGTGCAGATTATATTTCCATTTCCTTTTGGGGTATTGGACCCATTGCGGTATTTTTGAAAATAGAGTTCTGCCCATGTATACGCTAGAGGGCGTAAGCAGTGTTGTTAACTTTATTACTGCTGATGAAGAGTTTAAAAAAAACGAGACTCCCATTTTCTATCTGTTAAATGTTCTTTGTTTCAAAAGGCAACTTTTTAGTGTGTGTATTTTTTTTTTTTTTTTTTTTTTTTTTTTTTTTCTTTTAACATTTACTAATTCTTACAGACTATGAAGTTATAGAGTGCTTAAGATTACAGTTGAACGATTATAAACTTTGTAACATGTTTAAATAATCTGTAGTAGTGCGGCAAAGCAAAGTACAAATCAAATAATCGATATTTCTGTATATATATATAGGACGCATAACTGATCAGTCTAACTGGTCCGGACTTTCTAGCTTCGTGGTTATGACGCTCGATTACAGATCCAGGGGATGTCTGGTTCGATCCCCGGTCGGGGCACTCGACGGGAATATTTTCTTTACATGTTTATTTGTCCTCCTCCTACAAATCAAAACTAGCCATTACGAAAACACGCCTATTCAAATATATAGAAAATTTCATCTCTAAAAACTGAAAATTTTCAGATAAAAAACTCGATATTTTTCCTATTTCTGCTCAAAACATAGATTGTGGGTACTCGTTAGAACCGCCTCGCCGAGGCGGTTCTAACGAGTACCCACAATTTATGTTTTGAGCAGAAATAAGAAAAATAACTTATACCCCTGCAAACCCCAGTTTTACTATATAAAAGTAGGGTTTAAGGGGGTCAAAATTATATAGGCATGTTTTCGTGATGGTATTTATCCTAAGTATTTGGACAGACAGACCTGATCAAACAGGTCAGACGCCACAGGATCGACACTGTTTGTCACTTATTGTCACGCCAATCAGCATGTAGTGAAACGAATCGTCCCAAGGTGCTACTTCTATCGCAGTTCATCTTCTTTTGTTCGTTCAGTTTTCGACAAAGTGCTGTTTTGTATGGTCATTTTATAGAATTAATGTATTCTAAAAGGAATTAGCCATGAGAGCAATAAACATGCTCACAAAACTGAAAACAACTAAAGTGTCCGTTTTCTATGTCCGTTTTCTAAGCGAGGCGCTTCTAATGAGGACATATACTACGATCTCTTTTGTGGAGAAATATGAAGAGTATAATCAGCATTATTAGAAAAAATAAGAAGATTTCGGGTATTAAACACATTAAGTTATAAAGGTAGCAAAAAGTTATAAACAGAATGAAAAATGGTTTAATTTTTTTAAATTATTTAAAAAAAAACTGCTAATAAGGAAGACCCTACGAACTCATCTTTCCACTATATTTTATAGGGGAACATGGAGGTCCACATTACATAGACATGTTATAAGTGCGTCCAACGGGAACTGCACAGCAGTTTCCCGAACCGCAGAGCGTTTCGGCGTGCAGGCGCACTACTATAGACTAACTATGTGACCAGTGATGTGTGTGAAAATTGACAATTCTTTCCTAAAAAAGGTGGAACTCTTTTACCCAAAATTAAACTGAATATATAATCACTATATTTTATGGGGGAACATGGAGGTCCACATTACACAGACATGTTATAAGTGCGTCCAACGGGAACTGCCGGGAACTGCAAAGCAGCAGTTCCCCGAACCACAAAGTGGATCGGCGTACAGACGCACTACTATAGACTAACTATGTGACCAGTGATGTGTGTGACCAAAAATGTGATGGTCCAACAAACGCTTGGGCGGCTCGGCGCTTATCCTGAAAAACAATAAGCGTTCCGTGATTTGGCAGAGACTATTGACACGGCGGCCGTGCCGATAATAACAATAAAACAGCCAATATTGTCAAGTATTCCAATTGCAAGATGGTGAATCACGAGACTTATGACGTCAGCCTACAAAATTTGCGATCTTGGCCATTTTGAATTTTGTCTCCACTTCGAATTTTATTTCTTTCTATCTATTCTCCGTCTATTTACAAGCTAAACATCGTTCGTTTTGTGCATAAGGTACACATTGATGTACATTTTCAGATAACACTTAGACTTTACGCTCTTTTCACGTGATAATCTGAAAAAAAAAAACAAAAAAAAAAACGACAATGTGTTTGTTCGACCGGTTTGTAAATTGTTAGTTTTATGTGTTTTTTTTTTTTTTTTTTTGTTTTTTTTTTTTGCTTTTGTTTTTTTTTGTTTGTTTGTTTGTTTTTTTTTTTGTTTTTTTTTTTTCTTTTCATAATGTGTAGACTTGCAAGAAAAAAACGACCAAAACGAAACAAAGTTAAACTTAATACATTGTGATGTCGGTTATGTGAGCAGAAATAATCGAAACTAGCATTACGTTAACAAGTCTGTATCATTTGTATGTTACCCTATAATATGTAGGACAAAAACGGGCATGCAGGGTATACACTACTAGGCAGTTTTGTAATGTACAAATATATGTTAAATACAATGACCTATGCGCGCGCGCACACACACACACATAAATGAAAACAGATAGATGTCGAATTTTCTGGGACAGACATGCCAATTAAGACCAATTACGCCTCATCAATGACCCTCATATAATTTTTCAAAATCCCTGAACTGGCTCAAGGATCACAAAGAACGTCTTCCACAAGTAAGGTGACCGCTAAGCCAAACACATGAACAAGGCACAAACAGGAAAGCTAAATCTACAGCCAGAGAACCCAAAGCAGTACACAGATGAAACAACATCAAAATAACCACCTTAAAATGGTAAGTTGACAGTTGTAAAGCAGTTTTTCGTTATTGTTCAAACAAACACCTGGAGTGCTCCTAATAAGTACCCACAACATCACAGCATATGTGTATATATATTTAAGGATGAACAAGAAACTTTATATTTGGGGTCGAAAAGTACTTTATCTAGCACCTTGGCTAAGAGGTATATACGTTATAGGCGTGTTAACGTACTGGTTCAACAAGGTTCAGAGATACTAGATTTTATATATCCTTATCAATCAGAAATTAACTTAATTTAAGAGCACAACAATGTATCAGGCCACAAACCAAATAACAGCTCAATCCTAAATTTGTTCCCCAATCCGTTTGTACTCATCAGTGCTCATGGTTGCTTTTATTTCTGGATTCGAGTTCTCATACGTTTTAACAGGGTGTTGAAAACAGGTTAAAAAATAGGTCACTAGGTCTAATTTCTTTAAGACCTGGTTTACCTTCTAGAAGCCACGATTTGCTTCAATGTTCATGAAACTAAACCAGAATGTTTGTCTTGATGATATCTAAGTCAAGTTTGAAAATTGGTCATGTCGGATGAAAAACTAAGTCACCAAGTCAGATTTGTTCAAAACCTTGATAATCCTCTAGAGGCCACAGTTTTGCTTCAATCTTTATAAAAAAAATTACCAGAATATTTCTCTTTGTAACACTTCGGTCAGGTTTGAACATTGGTCATGTTGAACAAAAACTAGGCCACTAGGTCAAATTTCTTTACAAACCTTATTTACCATCTAGAGGCCACAATTTTGGTTACATCTTCATGGAACTTTACCAGAAAGTTTGTTTTAGGATGATATCTTGGTTAAGTTTGAATATGGGTCATGTTGGGTTAACAATACATCACTAGATCAAACTTGTTCAAAACCATGTTCACCCTCTAGAGGCCTAAGGTTTGCTTCAGTCTTGGTAATTTTTACGAGAAAAAAACTGTTTATCTCGATGATATTTTGGTCAAATTTGAATTTTTTTAAAAGCTTGTTTACTTTCGAGGCCACAGTTTTTCTTCAATCTTCATGGAACTTTACCAGAATGTTTGACTTGATGATATCTCGGTCAAGTTTGAATAAGGGTTATATCGGATCAAACCCTAGGTCACTGTGTCAAACTTCTTTAGAACCTTGTTCACCCTCTAGAGGCCACAGTTTTGCTTTAATCTCCAAAGAACTCTACTCTCTTGGGGATATCTTGGTCAAGTTGGAATGTGGGTAATATTGGATCAAAGCATAGTTGACTGGGTCACTTCTATAAAACCTTGTTCACCCTCTAGAGGCCACAGTTTTGCTTCAGTCTTCAGGAAACTTTACCAGAAAGTTTTTAATGACATATTGGTGAAGTTCTAAAAGAGATCATGCCGGGTCAAAAACTAGGTCACTAGGTCAGATTTCTTTAAAACCTTTTCCCCCTTCTGGAGGCCACAATTTTTCTTCAATCTTTATGAACCTTTACCAGAATGTTTTCCTTTATGATATCTTATTTCAATAATCATCAGGAATCTTGCTCAAAATGTTTACCTTAATGATTTCTATGTCAAGTTCGAAACTGGGTCACTTGGAGTAAAAAAAAAACTAGGTCACCGGGCCAAATCAAATAAAAAAAAACTTGTTAACAGTCTAGAAGTCTCACTTTTGAAGTAATTATCATAAATCTTGCTCAAAATATTTATCTTGATGATTTCTAGGTCGACTTTGAAACTTGGTCATTTCAGGTAAAAACTAGGTCACAGAGGAGCATTAAGAGGAGGTTGACCGGCACCCTTTATGAGACACAATGTACACATTAAAGAAGAGAGATACAGGCTAAGGTTAAGACAGAGGCTGGGTGAGGTTAAAGGAATCTGCCAGACTTAACGATGAAATCTTGCACCTGTACAAAGAGTGATTCATTTTCTTGCTCGGTGAGGTTTTCATTCCAAATAAGAGATCTTTGACGGTAAAGGCATAAAAAGATTATAGCTAGTCTACACTCTTTTCTTAATTAAGCCAAGATATGTATTGGGGACGCTACCAAATAGACTTGTCATTGTTAACAATTGATAACCTTTTAATAATAAACAAAAGTGATCAGAGTTTTATTATCAGACTAGCAGCTAGTCTATCTTACTTGTTAATATAATCATCTTGAATCTCGGTCAGAATGTTTCCCTTGATCATTTCTAGGTCAGTTTCTGTAAGTGCTAAGAGTAATGTTCCATGGCATACTACGATTATTGTACTATACACAATAAAAAATATGCAATGTCATAAGAGAGTATTGTACCATGTCGCACAACGAGTATTGTACCATAGCATTATATCATATTATATCTGATATATGCGGGGGACGAAAGCCGATAGGGTCTTCGCATTATCGCAGTCACACACAAGAATAATGCGGTTCGCTTGAGTCTGACTGGATGCTTAAGAAGATATTAATAAAGAATGACAGTTTTGATCAAACTGTGAGGTTGCACATGCTGATTTGAACTTGGCTATTCACGCCTGATAAGACTGGTTTTGTTTAAGTGTGCACATGTTGCAGGGACTTCTTTACCTATGTGGACAGCAATGGTCGAAGGATCAGACTATCGTATTGACCCATAATATTGGGACAACTAAACTTCTTACCATACGTATGCTTAAATCTGAACAATTACTACATGTTCATATGTCTAAAATATTGCTGGATAAATAGCAAACAGTGTTGACCCTGATCAGACGCCGCGTTCTGCGGCGTCTGATGTTGGTTTTCTCTATTTGCTCAAGTCAGCTAGTCCATTGCAATATTTGGTCAGAGTATCCCGTTTCGCAAAGTCAGGATGGCTCGTATTCTACTGAATATTGGCCGATTATCATTAAGAATGTATTTAAGAATGTATTTTAACATATAATTTAATTTCCGTAAGAAATAACGATTGTTTGCCATCCAGCTAGGAAATCAGCAAGAATTATTGTCTTGGTTCAATTGTTATAATCCCATGCTTTACAAAGAAAGCAGTTAAATCAATATTGGTCTGCTTCGTTTAATGTACAACCCTCAATCAATCTTATAAAATTAATAACCACGTACGCAAATGATCAATATAAATGTTCATATTTGTAAGAAATAATCCGAAATTCATTTAAAATAATTATGCTTGCACTTTCTAAGTGTTTTGTTTTAGTTGTTATACTGTATTCCATTTATTCTGGCCGTCAAATGCTTTCTCCAAGTTACAGTGACGATGATGTACATTTTATTATACCATATTATAGAGATGTATATTTAGCTTAAGTTTAATGTGTAACGTAATTCTTCCTAGAGTTATTGTGCCTTTACAAAAACACTGGAAATTAGTATCCACATCTAACATTCGAATTTGGTAAATTCAGGGGCCTGTCTACACTTAGTAGATTTTCCGCTACTGTTTACAGGGAGCCAACTCTGGTGAATTTTGTTTGCTTTCCTGTGCATCAGACCCCTTTGAAAAAGAGGTCTGCTCTGAAAGGGCAGAATAAAAGAAAATTCTTTCTTTTAAGAGTAGAGCCCTTTTCAGAATGGAGGCAAATTTTGATAGAGCTACCTCCACTGAAATTGTATCCGTTATCTTAAAACAAAAAAAAAAAAAGGAAAATATTAACCTGCATTGTCAGAAGTTAAGCTCAGGTGTCGGCACACAGTATGCATCTTTCGCCTTACTTTTTAACATCGACCATGCTTCTGTAGTCTACAATAGTCAGAGGTCGAGTCTTAGAATGCCGATAGAAGACTAGGTTTCAGATACTCCTTGGGTCATGAGCGAGCCTTGAAGTAAGCCTTTGTTCTCTTAAAATTAAATACAACCTGTTAAGCTTACCACTGGAAACAAAGACCATATGAAAATTAAAAAAAAAAATCGATGATTCGATTCATTTGAGACTCTAGACATGTAGGGCTGCATATTTCCCTAGCACAGGCTTAAGAGTAAATCGATTTTCCAAGAAACCAGAACAGGCTAAGGAAAATAATCAAAGCGCTGCAGGCGCTGGAGGCCTGGGCATCAGAAAAGTGTTGTATTGTCAACAGGTTTTCATAAGCGTTTATTCAAAACTGTCAGCGAGTTATTATTACCATAGCTTTGGATAGGAGACTTTTTTTCAATCAAAAAGTATGGATATTTTTTTTCATTTCTAAATGAAAACATATGTTGTGGTACTCATTAGAAGCGCCTCGGTAGGGCACTTCTAATGAGTACCCACAACATATGTTTTCGTGGAGGAATAAGAAAAATATTCATCTGATACCCACAAGCCAAAGCGCTTTAATCTAGAGATATAGTTAGCGTTTTAGTGTTTTTAGCGACAAAAACATATGTTGTGAGTTCTCATTAGCAGTGCCTCATTGAGGCCATTCCACTTTGCACCTTTACTCGGGTTTTTTTCGTAAATGCTATGGCAGGGGTTGAAATTTCGGTATGACAACTTTGGCATTCGGCTTGGCAAGCCAAGTCCAGGCAAAAACAATCAAAGGTCTGAATAGCCCTGAAATTACATATTCTATGAGAAATTCATAAAATTGCTGAAATTCTGATTTATAACAACCCCCCTGCCCAAATGAGATTTATAAAAAAAAATGTTCATGAAAAGGTTATGTAGAATCTATGAATATTTCAGGTTTAAAAGTGGGAGAAATTAAGAAAAAAAGCCACATGGAATTTTTGTCCCCCATTCTTATTTTTATTTGAGATGTAAAGAATGACTTCCCACGAGTTCTATTTCCATGTGTGTCTTAATTTTGGGGAATTTATGAAAACAATTTATTAAAACAGATGTAGAAGTGACACTTTGACCATATTCTTTAGTACAAAACCAACAATTAGTGAAAGGGAGAAAATTAGATAATGATTGCTTAAGTAAACATGGTACTTTTCAGCAAAGTAAACTCATTTTGGTTAAACGTGGTACCGGTATTGAGTTGCCTCTATTGAAAATAAGCAGTCTTTAGATCCTCGCCGACACACATATCCAGCAATAGGACACAGCCCTTGTATAAATTTAATTTCCAAAAAAAACTAATGAGAATATAATGTCCTCTGACTTTTCTCAAAATTGAAACTCGGCATCACAAGAAAGTATTATTACTTTCAAATTTATTAAATTGACTAAAATATAAATCAACTTTACCTAATTGCCATTACTTAAAAGAAATAGTATTTCCACCAACTAATTCTACTATGCACATTGTCTAGAGCTTTGCATATTGACGGTGAATTTAATGACAGGACTGTCAAAGCTAGTGCAGCATTTGGCCGACTACGTAGAAATATTTGGGATCGAAGTGGAAATAGACTTGACACAAAGCTGAAAGTCTACAGATCTGTGGTGCTGCCAACACTATTATACGCAGGTGAAACTGGGACAGTTTACCAACGGCATGCCAAAAGACTGTACCACTTCCATACAAGCTGTTTGAAAACTTCTAAAGATCAAATGGCAAGACAGAATTCAAGACACAAAAGACCTGAAAAGGGCAGAGATGCATACTCTTCTGAAACAATTATGTATTGGCACAATTAAGATGGACAGGCCATGTTACCAAAATGCTTGATGAACGTTTGCCAAAAAAAATCCTCTATGGAGAACTATAAAAAAGGTAAGAGAAAAGTCCAGGGAGTGCCACAATCACAAGCCGCAGCTCTTACACAAGAGGAAGAGGGAACAGTCAAAACCAAACAAGCGCAAATCGCACAAACGTACGAAAAGTTGGAAAATGCTGCCATGGTGGTTAGTAGAAGCGATGCAAGGACACCTTCAAATCTTCCCTTAAAGACTTCAATATACCAACAGAGTCGTGGGAATAGATTTCCCAGGATCGAGCAAAGTGACAAGGCCTCATAAGAAGGAGTGCTGATGAGTACGAAGCAAAAAGAAACAGCAAAGCCGAGCAGAAACGTGCTCAGCGGAAAGGTAGAATTAAGGCATCACCAACAGAGCTTTCTTCCTCAGTCCTTTCTTGATCTAGCTGCAACAGGCCGTTTAGAGCTAAGATTGGTCTCATCAGCTATCTTAGAACTGGTCTCATCAGCTATCTTAGAACACACAAACAATAACACTTCACGCATTTGATTAGGATTGGTCATTGTCAGTAATGACAGATGAACGATAATTCTACTGAAATGTCTGTGTTACAAAGGAGGTAATTAGAATAATATACTAGATAAAATCCAGACCTACTGATAAAAACCCGACTTGTTTGTAGAATCTTTACATTATTATTATTATTAGTAGTAGTAGTAGTAGTAGTAGTAGTAGTGGTAGTAGTAGCAGTAGTAGTAATAGTAGTTGTAGTAGTATAAAAAGTGACACTTGGTTCTGGTCTACGTTGGCTGAATATCCACTGAACAGGTAGGTAAGCGTTTTTGCATTTAAAAATACCTGTTATTCTGTTTATTGTCACAATTATACCTATATTGCATCATAGTCAACTTCATAAAACCAAAGGAAAAACAAAGTACACAGCAGCGGTACTAATACTTGTAAATAGCGACTAACACGAGAGGTGTGAAGCTATGCGACAACGATGGCGTATTAATATGTAATGTTTATAAGATCACATTAGTTTACGTTTACCCCATGAATATGCGTTTTTCATTTTTCGGCGAATTCTCAAATATTAAACCAACACATACATTCAAAAGTCATGAAATTCAGCACAAGTCGAACTACTTTTCATTCTGCGGATACAAAGGCATTCGCGTCTAAGCCGCATGTGGCAACTAAGAAAAACAAACAGAATCTGTCATTAAAACTGCACTGTGATTGGGAGACATTTACGGCCGCGTCACGGCGATTGGCATCGGTTGAAATGAAATCAAATTTGCTCTTGAAGGGAAAATGATTCTGAAAGGAATGACAATTGAGAGCAATGAATACACTGAAAAAACTGAAAATGAGGAATTGAACTAGAGAGGCCAATGGCTTCAGTTCAGTTTCTCTCTCACATATGTACGCATAAACATATATTGTTATTTCTTAGAATATTGTTTAAACTAAAACTGAAAATAGCTGGAGTGTCGGGTTTTCTGGTCCAGACTAGCTAGTTATGGCCAATTTAGCCTTATCAGAGTGACCCTCATATAAGTTTTCAAAAATCATGAGGAGAAAATTGACGAAATTCACCCAATAATAATCCCAAACCAGATCTTCATAATATCAAGGTATATATCAAGTTTACTGAAAATCCATTAAGATTTGCCATTGTCCTGAAACATAAATGCAAATGTGTCGCGGGCAGATAACTAGTTGATATTTATTCCATTGATATTTACTTAAGTTATTGTCCGGAAACGAAAATATGAACGTGTTGCGGGCAAATAACTGTCAAAAATTAACGGAATTTGCCCATTAGCAATCCCAAACCAGATCTCTACGATATCTATACACATACTAAGTTTGATGAAACTCCATTGATATTCACTCATGTTATCGTCCGGAAACGAAATTACGGACGGAAATACGGACGACAGACGGACGGACACACGGACGACCAACGTGAAAACATAATACCCCGCCACTATCGTGTGATGAGGTATAAAAAGCGGTCTATTATAAAAGGAAAGACTTTTAGAGTAGACTCATTTTCAGAAGGAGTTTGGAAAAGCAAAACAGAAAGTGATAAAAGTTGCCACCCTTGTAAAAATATGGCGGCAAATATACTAAATGTGTTAAGTGACCTAAAGAGTGCCCTGAACAACAGTCAATGATGAGTTTCCGGGATCATGACTGCTGCTTATATTACAAGAAGATTAAATCTATGTATGTGTTTCAATCAGACTGATGTTGTTGCTCTCCTCATCACGTTAACGCCATGCAAAATGTATATATCTATTTCAGTGATCGCTCGAGACAAGGCGCTTTTTAACCTCATTTAACTGATAATTTTCTTATTCTCATAAAACAGCATATGTAGTGGGTAACTGTACTTATTAGAAGCGTGTCTCGGGGAGGCGCTTCTAATGAGTATCTATGACATGTTTTTATGTATGGCACATACGATTTTAGAGTTCACCTGAGACTCCTTTATCAAGAAATAAGAAGCTATTTATCTGGATATTTCTCTTAACTAAGCCATAACGTTTGTTCTGCTATATACTATGGAGAAAAGGTTGCTTATTGATTTTAGACATATTAACGTAATATGGAAAGATTGAGCGAACTGTGAAACAAAATTGTCTGAAAATTAGCCAGATAATGCATACCCTGCACACACATGGACTAAATTACACAGACTTTTCAACGTAATGTTCCTGAGCTATTTACGGTTATGCAACTCTGTTTAAATTGTTTGTGCTGTCCCCTGAAAGATACCTACCTAAAACGAAAATAATTTGCTCCTCATGGAACCAACTATTTTCTTTAGATGTGGATTCCTTTTTTAGAAGGGACTGTTAGGCCATAGGCGGCCAAGACGCACCGAGGGTGACTTTCGGTTCGATTAAGCTCCGGGTTAGCGATGCCTAACTCTACCACTACACAGAAGACTCTAACAAAAATAGATTTCTTTACACTTTTTACATGTTATATTTACAACACATACACACATTAACATAATACAACACTTCACACATAATTTGACGCAAATCCCTTCACGTTGGCACGGTTGGGGAATTATACTGGTATATTACTTGATTAACCTGGCTTGGTTAATCAATTTAATACACTTAGTACATACCCAACCAATTGACGATATCTCTGTGTGCCAATGTGAAGAGATTGCCTCCCTTTACTATAATATTTCTATGCCTCCCTTTACTGTATTATTTCTATGGCGCCTTTAGTACAATTTGTTAAGTGTTATCATTCTTTTTAATTATTGATCGATCTCATTTTTTTAATTATTGATTATCTTATTTCTCATATTTATTTAATCACATCCTTAATAATATTCTTGTATATCGGAATCACTTGATCACTTGAACAGTGATTGTTCACACTTCTGGCTGTTTACGGCCCCGCATTAGATTCTTGTTTGGCGGCCTCTGCTCGCCCAAGACTGGAATCTAGCGAAGGTACTGTACCTAAAATATTGAGATCAACTGTCCTTAGAAGGACATGGAAGGACACAAAACGCATATTAGATTCTTGTTTGGCGGCCTCTGCTCGCCTATGACTGGAATCTAGCTTAGTTACTGCACCTCATACTGAGATCAACTATCCTTGGGAGGACACAACTAAAAATAAACAAATCACAGACGAGGGACATGTTCTATAATAACTTAAGATGAAGCCTGCTAAGAGTCTACCTCTTATTCTACAATGACGCACGTCACCGTATAGAGTGAGTGACGTCATTGACGTCGTGGCTGAATATCCGACGCCATGATAGACCCATCACTGACGCCGACGTGACCCGTCCGCGACCTCCATCCATATTAATGACGTCGACGCGGTCGACGGTGAGCGCCTGCTAACCGTCGGCAACGTCTTTCGCTTAGCGTCATATCATATGCAAGCTCCATTTCCACACATACACAAATGATTATAATGTATAAATGACAATCAGGGACATGATGTTCCAAATGTCGCAACCCTAAATGTCACTGACATTACTAATGTCAAACACCTCCGACTTCCGGATAATAATCAGAGGGAGAGTAGTATTGGATCAACTCCAACTATTATAAACTCGGTGCCCTGATCAGACGAAATCGGAACACTTAAAATATTTTATATTTTACACAACAATTACTCCTAAATTTTTCTCCTTCATTGAAACAGAGATTATGCAGGCGGAATAATACAAATTAATTTACGATTATTTCTTAATATAATTAATTCAATTACCTATTAAACTTAGAAAGAAAAAAAAACTTTGCGTAAGTATGTGGGTGTGTGCATGTCTGTATGTTCGTGCGTATCTTTGTGTATTGTGTATGCGTATGTAAACCTACATTTCTGGCCTACGCAATTCATATGGTACCGCGCATTTTACTATTCCGCTCCTGCACTGTTTTTTTTATTATTATTTGTATAAACTAAATCACATCTTGCGCCTGCTCAGTGTCCCCGATAGCAGTTACAATTCTCGGAACCTGAGAAATTCCGACCAGACTGCACAACCTAGCGCAGCCTGCTCAGCATTCCTGAAATAATGCCAGATAACGTATGTAGAATCGGACTAGCATGCGCTGCAATATATAGTTTTATAGGCTTACTATTCAGACTCGGACATTTTCCTGCTTTTGAAATTTGAACAGAAAAACTTACAAACAATTAAATAATATTAATATAAATTTACGACTCACCAAACTGTCCAATTACGATTTCAACTGATCTTTTTCGTTGTCTAGTTGTCAATGCATCAAAGCGAAAAAATAAAAATCAAATTAATCACTATAATAAACAAAGACGAGCACTCATGACTAATTCTACTGACTTATTCTACTGTATGCCAGAGTAAATAAAAACCAAAAGTTGAACCATGGCGGGCCAAGACAAGAGACATATCGTCAAGCCCCAACCCATAAGCTCTTAAATCTCACTCTCCTTTAGCTTTCATCTTTCTTTCCCTTCGTTATTTATATAGTTAGTTAGCTAGTTAACTACTTGTACATGCTTGGTCATAATGTTTTGATTTGATGCTCAGGAACTGAGGGAAGTGAATTCACATCAGCTATATAGCTTTTTAGAATCTCTTTACTATATTTATCTTACTCATGTAACGTCTATGTAGATATATTTATGTACTGAAGAAATATATAAAATAAAATATGTTTAAGCTAACCAGTTTAGCCTTATTAAATAAATGTCAAAAAGGTTGTCTTTGGAAACAAAGAACACACTACAGATAAGAAAATGACACTACAGATAAGAAAATGGGAGTCTCGGTTTTATTGAGACTCTTCATAAGCAGTAATGAAGTTTGCAACACTGCTTACGCCCTCTAGCGTATACATGATTGATTGTGTTGGGGTTTAACGACACGTCAACCCTTGTGGGTCATTTTGTGTCGTCTCCCAGAGAAAGGGAGAATAGAGATAGAAGAGACAGTAGAAGAGATGAAAAAAAGAGGGAAGGGAAGAAAGAGGAACAGGAGTGAAAGTGAAGAAACAGAAGAAATAAAAAACATTCCCCCTCTACCCTTACCTGCTACAAGGATAGCAGGCCTTGCCCAACTATAAGCCGATATCAGTTGGACGCCCCAAGCGTATACATGAGCAGAACTCTATTTTCAAAGATTCGACGATGGGCCCATTGATCCCAAAGGAAATGAAATATAATCTGCACAATGGTAATATACGGGGAGACGTTCTACCGCCGCATCATGGCACTAATACCAGCTGCAGTGTAGTAAAATAAAGTTTATATATCACGCTACTATTAATAACAAATGGTCCGACTGTAGAAAATGGACCCTACCTTAAATAGACTAACTTGGTCAGCTTGCACTGCAGTCTGCTCTGGGTCGTAACAAAGGCCCCTCCATAAGAGGAAAAAAGCGTTTTTTCTTTGCCATGACACAGTAACAGACGCTAAAATTAAAACTGACAACAAAATTATGTACACGTGCAACTAAATTTTGGATGGATCACCTGCTACGGTAATCCGCATCAAACTTATCCTGACCACGTATAGCTACAATTAGTAAATTATATATACATTCTGAAAGGGAATTCTCTGATAGCAGTTACACTGCATGTAACTCTTTTGGACGGAGTATTGATTAAATCACAGGTTTCACTTCCCATATGAAATACCCTCTGACAAGTCTTACAGGACTTACAGAACCTTGTTACATCACTACAAATACCTGGCCAAAAGAAACCATCTACAACTCTGAGAAAAGTCTGTCTAATGCCTAAATGTCCGGCCATTAATGATGCAGGAGCCAGTTTCAGAACCTTCTCTCTAAAACTCTTCGGGACAATAAGTTGAAGTGAGGACTTATTTCCCTGAGTAAATTGTCTATACAACAAGTTTTTTTTTTCATAACTATTTTGGTTTTACCCCTATTCAAACCACGACTCTTAGTAACGACCCCCGAGTCGGCTGTACGCCTTATATGCTCTAACTTGGGATCGGACATTTGAGCGTCCTGGAATGCTTGTTTGTTTTCGCTCAGAACCTGATTGGGGACCTTAAGTTTCTTATATGCTTTCTCCTCTTGCATTGCCTGGGCCCTTGTTACTACACCCACTGAAAAATGGGACATATCTGGTAACTTAGAACCATCAATGTTGCCAATTACCAATTCATAAAAAGTGTCATCCATGCACAATGCCCAGTTTGACCCTTACAAAATGGACAATCGACATTAATGACCGCTAGAGGATGCCTTTGTGTAGTTTAGTCTATCAGAGTCACTGTTGACTCTTTACCAATCAATTGATCCTGTGAAACCAAGTTTCTTCTCACAACCACCTCGGTACAAACAGTACCCCTGAGGACTACAACTTTCTGGCCGTCAACAGTACCTGGTGCTGTTGGCAACCGTGACTTCAAAAAGCAGCAAACGCCATCATTGCCTTTCACACCCGAGGGCAAGGAATCATCTACCTTACCCCGGTATAGGGACTCTACACCGTCATTGGACCCCTATTGTCCTTTTACCTTACAAAAGTTAAACTGGTGGCCTCCCCTTGTTGCATTATCAAACTTACTTCCAACGCCTCTACCTTTATCGCGATTGGTTCCTCTACCATAACCTCGACCACGATAATTACCGCGGCCCCTGTTAAATGAATTATCTCCCTTAAGTTGAGGACTACTAATGTCCGCACGCTACTTTCCTATCAGGATTGTTCCAACACTTTTAAGTTAGATGTGGTTTCAAATTCTGCAGCTAATTTCCGGCTTGTTGCCCGACCTACTTGGCTCGACCTTACTAAACCTTTGCTATCCCTATTCTCGTGTTGCTTTCGCTACGCAACTAGATACGCCGCCCCATGCTTCAGCAAACAAATCAGCTTCTCTAGCCATCTCATCTAAATTTTTAAATGTCTTGGGCTTTAAACGGACAAACAGTTCTCTATTACATGATTCTAAAAAAATGGCCTTGTCGGCCCCGGCCCCGACTCGGGCCTTGTCGGCCCCGGCCCCGACTCGGGCCTTGTCGGCCCCGGCCCCGACTCGGGCCTTGTCGGCCCCGGCCCCGACTCGGGCCTTGTCGGCCCCGGCCCCGACTCGGGCCTTGTCGGCCCCGGCCCCGACTCGGGCCTTGTCGGTCCCGGCCTCGACTCGGGCCTTGTCGGTCCCGGCCTCGACTCGGGCCTTGTCGGTCCCGGCCTCGACTCGGACCTTCTCGGCCTCTGCCTCATAACCCATTCTCTTAATTCCTGTCCTTCATAACTCTTTTCCTTATTGTACAAGCTCTGCCACAATGAGAGAAAGCAGTCAGTTAACTCCCTTGATTACTTTCTGTAAATAACCAGGTCCAATTACTTGGATTCCTCTGCTTTTATCATTAGTGTTTCCATTAAGTATCACTTCCTTTTCCTTAATAAATCTAATTTTAACAAGGTCATATGCCAATACAACTTCCAAAATATTTAAAAGTAACAGTTTCTGTGCAATGAAATATATAATATTGATTAATCTTCCATGTGGATATGGAGAAATGTAAGTTAAAAATTTGTTAAATTCCACTGATGACCTATGATAAAAGCAGAGGATTCCAATTAGAAGGACCTGGTTAGTATTTGACCTACCTTGGACTTTACCTGTCAAGGGAGATAATAGAAATACTGCTGCTATCTCTCATTACAAACGTAAAATCTCACGTCGAAATTTAAACAACTTAAATCAAGTTTAAAATTGTCTACTTAAAATGCTGGTCAGAATTTTAACGCATCAGTATTAGATTTAAGTTACACTTTAACTTTACACTATCAGCGACGTAACGTAACGGTTACGTTCGGAAAAGAACCGAATATATTGTAACTCTACAATGTACTAACGCTACTAGTTGACGTCACGTAGCGACGTCTTAAATAGATTTATCAGCGTTACGCTAAGTAACCACGTCACTAACTAAACATCATTTAACGTACAATGACGCTACTTATATAAAATACGTAAGTAGAGTACAACGTATGTATACTGACAACAGAACGACCTTAATAATCGACGTAATAATTGACGTAAGTATTACCGTCGCATAAGACGTTATCTTTAATGTTATCTTTCGTAAAATATCTTAAAAAAATGTAAACATGTCAGATCTGAGGAATGGCTATGGGTATTCAACCAAGGGTTTGAGACAGTCAAAACAATTAGATAAATTAAGAGTTAAACAATGATAAAAACTTGCTATACTGTTCAAGAAAATTTTGCGTTCCCACTCGGAAGCTTAATTAGCGTATTCGGTTCCTATATAATATTAGGAACACTAGAATGTTGCACTTCATCATGTTGGAAAAATTATTACTAAATGAATTTATTGCACAATATGAGAACAAAACACATTTCTATTTGCTAATATATCTGTGTAACAATACAGCAAGAATACACCGTGCCGAACAGGAACTGAATCAAACGGAAATCATCCCACTTCTGATACAAGATGTTACACCATAGGCGGCCAAGACGCACCGAGGGTGACTTCCAATTTGATTAAGCTCCGGGTTTGGCGATGCCTAACTCTACCACTGCACAGAAGACTAACAAAGCTAGAATTTTTTTTTACATTTTTTACATGTACTATTTACAACACATATAATACAGACATTAACATAATACAACACAACACTTCACACGATTTGACGCAAATCTCTTCACGTTGGCACGGTTTGGGAACTATACTATACTGGTATATCACTTGATTAACCCGGCTTGGTTAATCAATTTAATAACTATACTGGTATATTACTTGATTAACCTGGCTTGGTTAAATAATTAAATACACTCAGTATATACTCAACCAATACTATTTCTGTGGCGCCTTTAGTTCAATTTGTTAAGTTTTATTGTACTTTTTAATTATTAATTGATCTCATTTTTTAATTATTGATTATCTTATTTCTCATATTATTTAGCCACAGTCTTAATAATATTCTTGTATGTCGGAATCACTTGATTACTTGAACAGTGATTGTTCACACTTCTGGCTGTTTACGGCCCCGCATTAGATTCATGTTTGGCGGCCTCGGTTCGCCCAAGACTGGAATCTAGTGTAGGTACTACACCTCATATTGAGATCAATTGTCCTTGGAGGGACATCAAACGCATAAGATTCTTGTTTGGCAGCCTCTGCTCGCCCATGACTGGAATCTAGCTTAGTTACTGCACCTCAAATTGAGATCAACTGTTTTTGGAAGGACATGGAAGGACACAACTAAAAGTAAACATAACACAGACTAAGGGCATGTCCTGTAATAACTTAAGATGAAGCCTGCTAAGATTCTACCCCTTATTCTACAATGACCACGTCACCGTATAGAGTGAGTGACGTAATTAACGTCGCGGCTGAATATCCGACGCCATGATAGACCCATCACTGACGCCGACGTGACTCATCCGCGACCTCCATCCATATTAATGACGTCGACGCGGTCGACGGTGAGCGCCTGCTAACCGTCGGCAACGACGTCCGCTTAACGTTATAACAGCATGTACAAGCTCCATTTCCATACATACACAATGATTATGATGTATGAATGACAATCAGCGACATGACGTTCCAAATGTCGCAACACTAAATGTCACTGACATTACTAATGTCAAACACTTCCGACTTCCGGAGGGAGAGTAGTATAGGATCACTTCCAACTATTATAAACTCGTTGCCCTGATCAGACGAAATCGGAACATTTTAAATCTATATTACTAAGTAAATAGGTTGTAAGATTAATCGAGGTTTCAACCCTGATCCGTCAGCATATTGCCCTCATTAATAATTTCGATTTGAGATTTATGGAATTGTGTTTGCTTTTACTGATTTTTTAATTTAAAATAAATACTTTTTTTCAAATTCTCCCAAAGTAGCTAAATACCTTTTTCGAATTGTCCAGCTACATAAATTCAGTAGATAAGCTTCTTTTTGGGGTATTTACCCAATTAAAAGCTTGAAAAAAAAATAGAATTAAATCTATAGGGTAAATTACCGATTATCAGTAAGTCTTGCACCCATTAACATAATAGGGTACACACAGGAAAAAATCCTGATACCCAATTCAATGAGAAACGGATGGGTAAAAATAGCCCAAAATACTCAACTGCTTAAAACCTTATCTAGGGAACTGTATATATAGATGACGTATAAATAGATCGCGTGCACTGACTCCCGGCTTAGCTGAGCACCGCTACTGACCTTGAAGTTCGTGGGAAATAAATCAGTTCATTTAAGTACATTACTGCGATGCATATGCCTTCTGGTGAGAAAGAACAATGTACATAAAATTAAAACGTAATGGTACACGAAATTATTTGAGTGTTTCTGTTGAGAGGTGTGTGTTGGAGGGGGCGGCGGGGAGGGGCGGGGGTGTGAGGGGGGAGGGAGGGAAGGGACGGGAGAGGTGATTCACTTATTTAAAACTCTGTGTCTGTGGGGGGGGGGGGGGGGGTGGGGTGATTCACTTATTTCAAACTGCAATGAAAATCTAGCCAATAAGTATTTTTATTTTGGTCAGTTCTTAATATTGTCCTCTGTGATTTAGTGGCCTCTCCTAAAAACGGACTCGGGTTTGAGCCTCATTGGTGACCTCTGTGTGTGTGTGTGTGTGTGTGTGTGTGTGTGTGTGTGTGTGTGTGTGTTTAATGTAATGGAACATTTTTAGCCGTTGTTTTTTTCTTTATTTCTTTGTTTCATCTTTAGTATAATCAGATTTTATTGCATCTCTTTCATATACATGTATGCAATGGGGTTGGGTCACAAGTTCTCACAACATTAGTTACGACCCTTCCCCTACAAGATGACAGCAATAAATTATAGTCACATGCTAATGAGACAAGATAATTAGACAATAAGACAGTATTATTAGAAAAATAACTGATTACGAATAAATAAATAAATAAATAGATAAGGAAATAAATAAATAGTGTGTGCCTTCTCAAGATGTCATGGAATACTCGGAAGTTACCATATTGTTAATTAGCAAATCTTATAGTGTTTTTTTTTTTTTTTTATGTAATTCTGGAGAGCTCTAAATAACAGTGTTACTTTATAATAATAAACGTTCATCACCAAATAAGATCAGGTTAATATTCAAAGGGAGTTTCATGAAACAATCTTAAGCGTTCGTTTGCGTATTTTAAACAACGAAAAAAAATGTTCCGCGTTTTCTATATCTTGATTACAACTGCAGAGTGGATTCATTGATAAGTGGTTAAGATACAAATCGTTTGATAAATTACTACAGTTGATCCTTATTCTAGAATGCATGACTGACAAATATCTGTCTCCGTAGATATAATAAGGTGGTACCTTTTGTACATCTACAAGCTCTCTTTTCATTTGATATTTGAATGAATTTAAAGTAGACCTATTACGTAAGCTTTCATGAAGAGAGTTCCACAATGCAATACCCGACGGAATCAATATTTTCGAAATATTTCCAAACGGCAAAACGGGATTGTAATGTTATTTTGATTTCTCAAAGGATGACTAGTGGTCTCCCTAATAACAGGAGGGATTAAATCAGTAATATAAGTGGGAACTAAGCCATTCACTGATCTGTATATAAAATTAAGTTTCTGCTGTTTACGTCTTTCTGAAAGAGATAACCATCCACATTCCCTATAGAAAATAACCATCCAAATTCCCTATACAAATTTTCTAAGGAAACAGATCTGGTAAGACCAGTTACAATTCTAGCTGCCTCATTTTGAAGTTTTTCAAAAACATTTGAGTCTTGTGAAGAACATCCATCCCAAACAACTGAAGAATACTCAAGAATAGGTAATACATAAAAAGATATATTTGGTTTAATGCAAGTCTAGTGAATTTAAATTTTAATCTCATTATACCGACAATTTTTGCAGCACTTGTTAATATGTTTTCAATGTGCATATGCCACTGTCCGTTTTTACTAAAAGTCAATCCTAGGTGTTTATGAAATTCCACGAACCGTATTTGAACGTTATCAAAGATTAAATTAGGCAAGCGTCCTAAATGTTTAAGGGTAATTTTTAAACTGTACTGCTTCTGTTTTAGCAGGATTAAAATGTATTAGCCACTTTTTATTTTAGCCCTGGCAACCAGTATTTGGAGATTATGGTTGATAATTCCTTCAATGTCGTGTATATTAGAAGCACAGTAAAATAGAGATCTATCATCAGCGAATAGTCTCGTTATCCTTAGTAGTGATTCAGCAATATCATTTATATAAATTAGCAATAGTAAAGGGCCTAATACAGATCCCTGTGGTACGCCAGCATTAGTGCTCCTAAAACTTGACTTACATGATTTAATGATTACCCGTTGTTGCCTATTGCCTAAATAATTCGAAACCCATTTAAGTACATCCCCATCTATTCCTAGTTGTTTAAGTTTAAAAAAATTTCCCTTATGTCACACCCTGTCAAATGCTTTAGACACATCACAGAAGACCATGCAAGCAAACTGGTTATTGTCAATAGCTTGGCAAATGTGGTAGTAAATGTCAATTAATTGTTTTGAAAACAAGTAGAATGATTAGGTAAAAACCCGTATTGATATTTTTAAATTAAGTCATTTTCATTTGAAAAATTATGAATATGTTTGAATACAATTCGTTCTTGCAGTTTCCCTATTCCACATAAAAGAGGTACTGGACAAAAGTTTGAAGGATCAGAACTATCGTCTTTATTCGGTAATGGTATAACATTGGAATATTTCCAAATTTCCGCAAATTTTCCCTCCCTAAAAGATCTATTAAATAAATTACGTAAAGGCAATGACACTTCTTTCGCTCTAGGTTTAAACATTTTATTGCTAATTCCATCAGGCCCATTAGCTTTATTTGAGTTCAAAATTTCAATTAATGACTATTTCTTCTGGGGTACACACTATATTTATTAATTTATTTTGACATTTCGTCTCAAAAGCAGGTAGCTGACTGTTGCCATCATTAATTGTAGAGATTGATGTGAAAAATTCATTTAAACTTTTAGTCTTTTCTAAATCTGTATAACAATAAGTGTTTTGGTTGTTTTTTAAAGGGGGTATTGAGCTAGTATTACTATTATTTTTAACGAAATGCCGCATAATACTCCAAAATTGTTTTTTATCGGTACTGTAGAAGTCTCTTATAGAGGATTCTAAGTTATTATAAATGTTTTCTTTGGCGTGTTTCTGTTTCAAATTATTTACTTTATTTCGTAGCTTTTTATATTGTTCTTTCAAATAATTACTGTCTGATTTAATAAGTTTCTTTTTAAGTCTATCGCGTTTCGTAGAAAAGTGCCTTATTTCATGGTCATACCAGGGTTTATCGTCAGGTCTAACTAGTACTGTTTTTGAAGGTATACACGATTTTACCATACCAAGAAAAATATTTGTAAATTCAACACAAGCTTCGTCTAAGGACCCTTCATTCAGACAACTCCAGTCAAAAGTTTCTAATTTGCTGTTTAAGACTTTCAAAATTTACCCTTTTGTAAATCCAAACTAGCCTTATATATTTTGTTAGTATTTCATAATGAAAAGGAAAAATAAAAAACGTTGCTCAGATATGTGTGTTTGTATTTCATAATGAAAGGGAATAATTAAAAACGTTGCTCAGATATGTGGTTTGGGGTATCTGTTACTCCAGAATCCGAATAAGGCATATCGTCATAAATAATGATTGGATCAAGAATCGCATTGTTTCTTGTGGCAACGTTTATAACATTTTCCATAGAGTTAATTAATAAAATATCGCACAAATTATTATAATTAATAATTAATATTTAGTAGGTCTTCATTTAAATCACCTACCAGTATAAGATTCCTGCTGATTTGTTTCATCTTAACCTGTTAGCAAAGGCAGTACTTCAGTACGATCCAAATCATATTACAGAAAATAAAAAAAAAAAAAACCTATTCTTATAGGCAATGGCGTAAAATACTGCCTTTCTCTCTTCCATTACGTCTAAACTTCATAAGAGGACACATACGGTGTACATTGTACACCCCAGGTTGCAGAATGAAGGCCTACAAGTAACCAATTTGAATTACCGTATGGTTCTTTAATCTACATATGATGTGACTCCCTGCCTAGGGGACATTCAGTTAACGTCCCAATCCGAAGGACGGCACACTGTTTTCATTTCATGCCTGCAAATGACAAAGGAAAGCATGTTCGGACACCGAAAATTCCCTCGCTTAAGCTTGGGGTCTGTCCCAGTACCTCTAGCTCCAGAGGCCAGTGCGCTCATCACTGAGCTACCGTGCTACCTAAAATACGTGTTTTTATATAAATACATCTTTGTTAAGGGTTAACTGTATGTGTTTTGTTGACATGGAAACACAAAGCTAAGTGTTGTGAATGTTGCTTTTCACGCACAGTCAGATACTTGATTAGTAACACATTAAAACCAGTCAAAAAAATAATCCTTTAACTTTCATAGTTAAAATCAGTCAAAACTACATATTTTAATAAAGGAAACAATTTTGTTTCTATGGCAACACATTCTTTTCTTAAGTGATAACTTTTTTTTTTCTTTCTAAATTATCATCCAGTACTTGACAATCTATGTGCCTTTATGGAATAAATTCGACATATTTGTGTTGCCATGGCAACATAAATTTCTGTTTCATGTTGATTTTGTTACTAAATTTGTATTTCAATATTTAACAACTATAAAACTATGATCCTTTTAATTACATTGTTCTCAGATTGCTGCCATGTATCTATTAAAGACAAACAATTTTACAATACAATATGTAGTGTATTGTTGTTGTCATAGCAACGATTACACTTGGTTTTTCAAACCTATTTTTGTTGTTTTTGAACATGTCCCATGCTGACTTATATTTAGAAAAGTTTTCATCAATATATTAATAGGGCAGAATTTTGTCATTCGGGAACCAATTCCTTTTGATTTATATCCTGAAGTCGTTAGCCTATAGATGAACTTACAGTATAGGCAGGCTCCATCGTCCGCACTCTTCGAACATCTCAGAAACCGCTGGGTCAACCCAAATCCAATTTCATATAAAGCCTCAAGGGCATTTGGGGAACAAACGTTTTTTAACATGATACGATCATGTCCTCAGGATATCCGCCTTGCCAATATACATTGTTGTATCTAGAGGATGACAAGGGGCTATTTCTCCACCTCAAAGCACGAATGGGACAAGGGATCTTGATGACCCTCAATATTAAGTCGTGTTGCTAATACTTAAGGTAATAGAATCCCTTAAAATAGGCGACGGCCCTTTAACAATGGCTATTGGGCAAGAAATGCCCCCATCACATTGGATCTAGCGGCAACACTGCATGTACGAGTCGGCAACAAATCAACAAAATGACATGTGCACCCAGCGCAGACTCAGATCAGCCTGGGTATCAGTTTTCACTTTCTACAATTCAATTCTTTATTTTCCAAAGCCATAGAAACCTTAGCTACTTAGCAAAGTGCACAGCAAAGACTGATCAGACTGTGCGGATACCTATGTTGATCCGATTCTTCCCTGGGAGCCCAATCATTTTGTTGGTTGTACGATTACCTTCGACCCTACTGGCGCAGTGGCTCAGTTACAAGAGCGTCCGTGAGGTTGTGGGTTCGATCCCCGGCCGAGTCATACCAAAGACTTCCAAAATTGTATTAGCTGCTCTTTCGTTTGCGCTCGTCATTGAGAAAGCGGAACTGGTCGGTCCGGTGTCAGTATAATGTAATTGGGTGGAATGTCATGTCATGTGTCTGAGGTGTGATATGCCAGGGAGGCAGCACTCTAAAGTGAGCATTGAGCTCCCTGTCACATCCAGACACCGTCGCGATATAACTGAAAGATTGTTGAAAGTGACATTAAGACTGAAAAAAAAGATAAATAAAACTTTCTTTTTCCAGGTTGAAATCTGTCCGATGGATTATAAACTTAATGTCATGACCGCGCTTGCGCGGATCCTTTTCATGTAAAAAAATCAACAAAATGACATGTGTTCCCAGCGCACTCAGATCAGCCTGGGCATCTGCTTAGTCTGATCAGTTTTCACTGATCAGTTTTAACCGTCTACACGTAGAAACTTTAGTTCCTCAACAACCCATTGAATACACAGCGAAGACTGATCAGACTAGGCGGATACCCATGTTGACCTGACTTTTCCCAGGGAGCCCAGTCATTTTGTTGGTTTTGTCATGCGCTGGCTCAATTATGGTAAAAACTGTTCAAATCAGAAGGCCGAATTCGTTCCTACTGGCGCAGTGGCTCAGTTACTAGAGCGTCCGGTTTGCATTCGGGAGGTTGTGGGTTGAATCCCCGGCCGAGTCATACCAAAGACTTTAAAAATGGTATTAGCTGCTCTTTCGTTTGCGCTCAGCATAGAAAAAGCGGAACTGGTCGGTCCAGTGTCAGTATAATGTGAATGGGTGGAATGTCACGCCATGTGTCTGAGACAGTGATATGTCAGTGAGGCAGCACGCTTAAAGTGAGCATTGAGCTCCCTGTCACGTCCAGACACCGTCGCGATATGATTGAAAGATTGTTGAAAGTGGAATGTCACGCCATGTGTCTGAGACAGTGATATGTCAGTGAGGCAGCACGCTTAAAGTGAGCATTGAGCTCCCTGTCACGTCCAGACACCGTCGCGATATGATTGAAAGATTGTTGAAAGTGGAATGTCACGCCATGTGTCTGAGACAGTGATATGTCAGTGAGGCAGCACGCTTAAAGTGAGCATTGAGCTCCCTGTCACGTCCAGACACCGTCGCGATATGATTGAAAGATTGTTGAAAGCGACGTTACGTCTGAATAAAATAAAATAATAAAAAAAATAACCTTGGAACTTTCTTTCTTCAGGTTGAAATCTATCCGATGGATTAAAATTTAGTGTCATACCCGCGCTTGCGCGGGTCCTTTCCTAGTATTATTTATATTACACAACAATTCCTCTTAAATTTCTCTCCTTCATTGAAAACAGATTATGCAGGCTGAATAATACAAATTAATTTACGATTATTTCTTAGTATAATTCTATCACCTATTAAACTTAGAAAGAAAAAAAAAAAAACTTTGCGAAAGTATGTGGGTGTGAGCATGTCTGTATATTCATGCGTATGTTTGCGTATTGCGTATGCGTATTTAACTTAAATTTCTGGCCTACGCGATTTATATGGTACCGCGCATTTTACTTTGGCTATTCTGATCCTGCACTGTTTTTATTTGCATAAACTAAATCACACCTTTCGCCTGCTGCTTCAAAAAGACTAGTCAGCCCGCACATGCCAGCGCGGCCTGCTCAGTGTCCCTGACAGCAGTTACAATTCTCACAACCTGAGAAATTCCGACCAGACTGCACAACCTAGCGCAGCCTGCTCAGCATTCCTGAAATAAGCCAGGTAACGTATGCAGAATCGGACTAGCGTGCAATATATAGTTTATAGGTTTACTATTCAGACTCGGACATTTTCCTGTTTTGAGATTTGAACAGAAAAACCTACAAAGAATTAAATAATATTAATAAGTGTATCCAGCCTGAACCGCGAAGCGGTTCGGCGTGCAGACGTACTACTATAGACTAACTATGTGACCAGTGATGTGTGTGACCAAAACTGTGATGGTCCAACAAACGCTTGGGTGGTTCGGTGCTTATCCTGAAAAAACAATAACCGTTCCGTGATTTGACAGAGGCTACTGACACGGCGGCCGTGCCGATAGTAGCAACAAAACAGCTATTAACGCCAAGTATTCAAAATGCAAGGGGTTTGAATCACGAGATATGACGTCAGCCTACAATATTTGCGATCGCCGCCATTTTGAATTTTGTCTCTATTTCGAATTTTATTTCTATTCATTCTCAGTCTATTTACAAACTAAGCATGATTCGTTTAGTGCATAGGGTACACTTTGATGTATATTTTAGATAACACATAGACTTAACGCTCTTTTCATGTAATAATCTGTAAAAACTTCGGCATAATAATGTGTTTGTTTGACCGGTTCGTAAATTGTTGTTATCTTTCATGTTTTTTTTTTTTTTTTTTTTTTTTTTACTGCTTTCCATAATATGTAGATTCGCAAAAAAAGAAAGAAAAACAAGACCAAAGAGAAACAAAGACAAAAACGCACAAATAGTCAAAAATCTTTAGAAGAAATGCTGAAGCAGTAAAATGGATTTCAGGTAAGCGTACGAAAGTGTCTTGTCGTTGTACCTGCCATCGGCATACACTAGTTTTAGGTGTTCGGAAAGCATGGCCCCCGCCCATCGGGGCTCGCGAAATAGATGGGCTGCCTAGTAAGTAAGCAGGACCCGAATTCATGTGATCGGGTCAGGTAAAAGCCCCACAAATTTGGAGGCAATGTCTCTAAACTACTGAAATATTGTTGACTTGGACGTTATATCGCAATTCATGCAGTGGATTCAGAAGTCAAGCGTGGTCTGAGATCAAATTCAGTTAGATCTGGCCAACCCACCTATGAAGCATGTGATGATAATTTGGACGCACGGATATAGGTAGCACCTATTAAATTCATATTATAAATTTACGACTCACCGAACTGTCCAATTATAATTTAAACAGATCTTTTTCGTTGTCTAGTTGTCCTTCGAATTGGACTGTATCGGTGAGTTTATATATTGTAACGCTATGCTCTTGCCACGCATCAACTGCACGATATGTGCGGGATTTTGCAAACATTTTACGATTTTCTCGCTTTCTGCGTTTCCTTATTAAAGTTGCGTAACTTATATATCACGCTACTATTAATAACAAATGGTACGACTGTAGAAAATGGACCCTACCATAAGTGGACTTACTTTGTCAGCTTGCACTGCAGTTTGCTCTGGGTCGTAACAGGGACTTCATGTCCCCTATTGAGCGCTACATGAGTATTTAAATGCAGTCGTTTTTTTAAAGATATAGAAATGGAAATACTTCCTTCAAGAGGATATTTTGTACATCTGTTGATAAGGAATTTTTGCTTCAGATAGCTTTCTTGCACGGTTATATCTATCTAGATATTACTTTCAGGAATACATTTTGTACATCCATTCATAAGAAACTATTGCACAGCTATTACTTTCAGGAGGTCATTTTGCGCAGCTATGGTTAAGAAAATAATATCTCTGGGAACTATTTTGCACTGCTACTGATAGGGAAATGCTAGTTTCAGGAGTAAATTTTTTGCAATTGTGTATACGAAAACGTTACAATTAGGAGAATTTTTGCCCAACTATGAAAAAAAGAAATACTGCTTTTTTCCAGAACCATAGATAACAAAATGCTACTTTTAGAAGGGTACTTGGCACATCTATGAACAAGGACATAACGCACTTAAAGCGCCAATAAATCTGCAGCAGACGACATTTTACACATGTATTTATTTGTTTTTCAGTGAACATAATATGAAACTCCACAGTGTACTATGCAAGAAAACAAGAGAGTGTGTATAAATACCCCACCAGTTATCATCTTATGCAAGACTTGCAATGTGTGTAATTTCTGTTGTCATGCTTCTGAAACATCACTCTGGCTGGGGATAAAGCTTACATTTCTGCTACTCTCCGTTCAACATATATCAAACGCTAGGCTCTAGAACTCAAGTGTAAAACTTGGTATTTTATGTGAATCGTCTGCTTAAGTTTCATTGAAAAAATGAAAAAAAAAAAAAAAAAAAGATTTTGTCTGCTGCAGTATTGATTTGTGTTAACGGTGCACATACACGATGAACCAATATTCTTAACAAGAAATTAACATAAACAAATTTAAGCTTTTTGAAAAACGCATGGCATTATTTTTTTCAGCTTTTTTTTTCCATGTAGTAGTTTGTTTTTTGTTGTGTTTTTTTTTTTTTTTTTTTTTTCTGGCTTGGAGCACTTTTAGCTGTCGAGCCCCAGCCCTACCCACCAAATTTAGTAAAATGGTATCTTATCTTCATGTTGTCATTCAAGAATTTTAGAAAGTGATTTAGTCCTTATTGTTTAATCAAGACACTCTTTCTATGGCATTGGTGATAAATGGGAAATGAATAGAAACTGAACAATACCAAGTAAATGGTACTTTTATAAAACAAACAAACAAACAAAAATAAAATACCAAACTAACACACTTGCCAAAAATAATACAGCTAGCACGGTTTAATTAGTTTAGCAAAACTCTTCACAATCATACTTTAATTTATTCAAGGATGTGGTACAAATAAAAACATAACAACTGTAATACTTTAACATATACTACTAAACGTTTGATAAGATCCTCTGTCATATAAATACCGTATATACTGAAAGTCTGTATCTTGGTAATTACTGTTTAGAACGCTGCTACTTGCTTGTCTTAAACCCTTTTATCGTGTGTTAATATTTCCCCGCTACAAGTCACAAGCGGTTGTGGCTAATCATATACTACAGCAAGGTAATCTTTTATCGTGTGCTAATACTTCTCTGCTGCAAGCCATACGTTGTTGTGTGCTAAACATAAACTGCAGCAAAGAATTGTTTTATCGTGTGCTAATATTTCCTTGCAAGCTGAAGTTGTTGTATGCTACGTGTATCGTGTGCTAATATGTCCCTGTTACAAGCCATACAATGTTATAAATGTTATATGGTAATCATATACTGCAGCAAGGTAATGTTTAATCGTGTGTTTATACTTCCCTGCCGCAAACCATTTGTTTTTTATAAGCTAATCATGTACTGCAGCAAGGTAATCTTCAATCGTGTGCTTATATTTCCCTGCTGCAATTCTTACGTTTTTGTGTGCTAATTATAAACTGCAGTAAAGTAATCCTTTATCTTGCGATAATATTTTCCTACTGCAAGCCATACGTTGTTGTGTACTAATCATAACTTGCAGCAATGCAATCTTTTATCGTGTGTAATATTTCCCGTCTTCAAGCCATACGTTGTTGTGTACTAATCATAACTTGCAGCAATGCAATCTTTTATCGTGTGTAATATTTCCCGTCTTCAAGCCATACGTTGTTGTGTACTAATCATAACTTGCAGCAAGGCAATCTGCACTAATATTTCCCAGCTATACGCAGACGCTACCTTTCCAAGTCCATATACCTCACCCTCCCGTCCTATGCACCCATAAACGAATCCTGTCGGCAGTTGAAAATTTTGGCCGAAAAGCTCAACCAAATAAGGCTCCGTTCTTTGGATCCCTACCCTAATCCGGTTTTAAATATTTGGACGAAACTATACTAAACTATGCCGAAACAAACCAGGGCAAACTCCACCTTGGCCGTTTTGTCCTAGGACCGAAACGCAAACAAATTGTAACAGCTTTAACCCAAAGTACAGACGGTGCTAAGTATTTTTGGCCGTGCTGAAGTGCTGAACTCAAAAGCTATCAATTATATAGTGTCATCTTTCACGAAAGTTGGCAAAATACGTCGGCTATAAATACAGTGTCCTGATTTCAAACCCATTAAACTCTTCTCATAAATATAATTGAAAACTTCAAAACCTAAAATGAACAGAGCTCTTTCAAGATTACGTCTAAATGCAAAGCAATTAGTCGTAAGCATTTTTAAGTCATCATTACTATATACCATTACATAAACCGTGCCGCGACATAACCAGCCTTCGAATAAATGAGAACTGCGCATGCGCAGAACAGACTGCGCGCATGCACTGCTCTGAAAATGCGCAGTTCACCAAGAGCAATATTTGCTCTTTGTAGATTTTAAAACATCACTAACGCGAGCTCCGAGAAGACTGCACAGTTTCTGTTATGCGCATGCGCTATTCGCATAAGCTCAAGAAAGGTTTTAACGAGAGACGGCTTATATTTATTTTACTGTCACATAATCAGTCTGTTTATTGAGGCTGTTGCATGTTTATGGGCTGTAAATAGAAGCCAAGGATTGTAAATTGTTTCTCTATATCCGACTTTATTCAAAGATATAATCTTCGTTTTGATATACTAGGCATAATTGCTATTGACAAATCTGGAAACATGAAAATACGTATAATATTTTGTCCCAGTATAAGACAATATTGAACATTTCTTAACAATTACAGCATATATTACACAAGAATGAAGACTGTCTGATATTGTAGATAAAACAAAATAGAGGATTTCTGGAAAGATGGAGATTTTGGATAGCTATGGTTTATTAACGTCGCATCTTATGCACTTACATAATACATTTTATATATCACATAACAATGATATAGATCTGGTGAGAAATATATCCGTGTATTTGAATATCCGTGCTGAGATCTAAATTATAACTTGAAAATTCATTAACCATAACCACAACAAGTAGATTTGCCACCTTATCAACACAATGATAACGATATAATGCAGCAAAATAATCCCGATGCCTATTGAACCAGTCAGTAAAACCATTAGATTTAACATTCCCACATTAACATTCCCACACCCCCATCCCCACCCCCACCTTCAAAGGTCTTCATATTTGTAATATGAACATTAGGAATAGTATCCATAAATTAGATGAACTGAAAATCGTTACGGCTTATGAGAATTCTCCTGATATATTTGGTCTTTGCGAAACTTTGCGAAACCCCTGGTGGTTTACTCTACTAACCGTTCTAAGGCGGTGGTCCCGAAGTTAGTCTTACTCTTTGTTGCTTTGTGGTTCATTCTACGAGTCGATTTGTTGTATGTCTTTCCATTTTTCATTTTGTTCTTGTGTTTTTCAGTCCTTTTAGTATTGCGATTACTTCGCTTGGGGAAGGGAGAGCTAATCTTAGTGCTTTTCGTACGTTTGTTCGATTTGTGCTTGTTTGGATTTGTCGGTTTCCTCTTCCTCTTGGGGTCTGGGAAGGGCTGCGGTTTGTGATTGTGGCACTCCCTGGTCTTTTCTCTTACTTTTTTTTCTTAACAACTTCTGTGTCACAGACAACCTTTCAAAATCCACTCATTATCAAAGTTGTATCCCTGTTTTAAACATTTTAACAAAGAATTTTTCTTAACTGACCCCATTTATGAGATGCGTGACTAAACACCTAGTTTGTCTCACCTGAATGAAGAATGCATTGTGGTACTCGCTTATTTTAAAGCATTTAGACAATCATGCTCAAAGTCAAACTAAAAGGCTACCTGAATCGTATAACCAGGATATTGCAGATGCTCAAAAAATGAGCGATGAATTTAAACGCTTGAAGCAATGATATGACTTTAAACGGTATCGCAATTAGACCAAGGATTTAATACGCTGAACTAAACAAAAATATTTTCACTATATAATACGGACACATGTGGTTGGTAGGTAGGTACCTTAAAATGTAGTTTTTCATGCTTTTTGGTTTTTAATTTCGACGCGGATGAGGGTCATGAAAGACCAATACTTGCAGTTTAGAACTAAAAGAGGCGAAACCGAACTTCATCTATACCAAATGGTTCTTGAGGCCTCTTCAAACAACAAAAGCGAAGATCAGCCTGCGCTTCGTTGCAGAATTATCAGGGTCTCGTTGTCCACGTATAGAATTTTGGATACTGTAGAATGTGGCTGTATATCAAGGGCATTTTTCAGATTTTAAGGCTTCGGCCGCTGATCTGGATCTTTACTAATCGCATATGCCAGAAAACTCATTTCTCTTGGCTCATTTGAACCACAATAAATTTAAAATTACAAGATTGTTGAAACAATTACAATATTGTTAAGCCTTATCTCAACATAGGCTTGGCGCAACTTTATTGTATTTTAGAAATGCTCTCTTAAGTTTCAGGCAATGCAAAGCCATATATCAAATTTTTATTGCTGTACTTTTGTTTGTGTACTTGCAATAATCCAGCCTCATTAGGCCTTAGCGACGTCTAGTACCAGTTTCATTATCGTACGTTCACCGAAAAAGGGGTGAAGGCTAACTTTTCCGAAGCAAATTAGAGATGTTTGAGACAAACTTTACCTTGCTGACTTTACAAAAAAAGAAGATAACGATTTCAAATATCATTTTTTTATGATTTGAAATAAGGCTTATTGTTTCATTCAAATTGCCACCTTCCTTTGAATAAAAAGCGATTTCTTTCTCAGTGAAATAATACAATTATTACTATTATATGATAATTTTCCCTTTAGAACGCTAAAGCTTAGGGGAAACTTAATCTACACTTAGTAGATTTTCTGCCATGTTTAGAAAGCGAGACAAATTTCATGACCTGTTTGCTTTCTTGCACACCAAGTCCCTTCTGAAAAGGGATCTCCTCTAAAAGGAAAGGATTTGCTCCCCTTAAGAGCATATTCTTTCCTTTTACAGAAGGCTCATTTTGAATAGTGAACAAAACCAGTTTCGGCTTAGACGTCTCTCTTGAACGTGTATCAATTCGTCCTAAATGAATGTGAGACGGAACCAATAATGTATTGTTTTATTCAGCATCTCTAGCTAACATATCCTTCAACAATTTCATAATCGTGGTCTGTGATAATTACATTGCTATGATTTATTGAATTTAGAGATGGTATTATTAGTTTAAGACACCCAGATATGGCTTCTTCCCTCCTTATTTCACCAAAATCAGACTGGAATCACTATCGTGTAGCTCAGGGCTTACAAAAGACAGGACAAATTGTATTATTTCATTACCACTTAAATAGATATTTGAGACGCAATGTCAGGAAACGTGCCTTCGGACATATTCGCCCAGCGAAGATTCAGATCAGCCTGTGCTTTTGCATTCTGACTTTAATCTTCAGTGGGCGCAATTTGGCTGGCAAATGATGCAAAAGTTCTTGATGAGGACAACGAAGACTAATCAGACTGTGCGAATGCGCAGGCTGATTGGAGTCTGTGTCGAGATCCCTTGTCAGGAGGAAGGTTTCCCAACGTTGCGGCTCATTTGTTCTCGAGCCATTATAATCGCCGCATGTAAAATTGTACATTGTAGCATACTCTGTTTTCTTTATTCTCATTCATTTTTATTTACATTTATTTATGTTTAATGGTGTAAATATCAGTAGAGCAAAGATGTCCGATCGGGCATCAATAACCTTTGTATTTTGCATGGTAGATGTTACAATAACTAGTAACTTAATGCCCGATCGGGCATCATTTGATAATTGTTCTACACTTAGAAAACAAACAAAAATGTATTATAATTCTTTACGAATTTCAACCAAATTTTAGAAGCACAAAGATGAATAAAGTATCTAACTTTTGATCGATCAGATTTGTTTTCAAAGTGCTTAGAAAAAAGTTATTAAGGTTTAAAATCAAAAGTTGTTTTTTTTTTTGTTTTTTTTGTTTTTTTTTTGGGGGGGGGGGGGTGGTGGGTTGTTGGTTTTTTTTTTTGCACTTCTGTATATCTCGTTCGGGAGCCCATGATATTTTTGATGCCCGATGGGAAACAGCATATCCCGTTTGGGTACACTGAAAATTATGTTGCCTGATCAGGATACAAACAAGATTCAAGTTGCATACTGACTTTGAATGTTTAAAAACATTTTATCGTTTACAGTTTTTAAGTTCCTTTAAAAACATAATTGGGGTTGAAAATTTTATTTTTCTTCGGTAACTCTGTGTTTCCCGAAACGGAAGCAAATTCTGTTGTAAACAGATATCTAGATAACTAATATGACTAAAATCTTACAAAAAATCAAGAACACAGTATTAAGCATGTCTCTTCAAGAAGGAAATGACAACAGTAGGAAATATATCTTCTTTTCTGTACTGATTAGATATTTTTAAACCCGGCATTTACTACTATTCATTTTGATAAAAAAAAAGAAGGAAAAAAAAAACAAACACTTTTGGTTACTTTGTGTTCAGGTTTTACGGCCCAGTCACCCAGTGGGGTCAAGTCGAGCGCGGTCAGTTTATCTAACCACACTTTTACTAGGCAGGCTTAGTTCTCTAAGCGGTTAACCAGTATTGTGTACATTCTTTCGCCAGAAACTGACAACTGCCCTTTTTGAATCGGCGGAAGGGAGAGATTGGCCATAGAAAATATTTCATGATCAAATCTCCACGAAATAAGATTAAAGCTTATACAAAAAAAAAAAAAAATCTTAAGATTTTGCCTTCCCACTGGGTGAAAAAAGTGAAAGCCTTGCCGCAATGGAAAATGAGTACCATATAAAACTATATGTATTATACATGCTCAGAAACTTTAGACATGCACAGGTGACTATATGTTAAATATATCATGGGCAATATCAGATATCTCAGCGAACCATATTTTCTAAAAGGCAATTGTTTCTGCTATAGCATTTGAATTCTGATTAATTTTCAGTCATCAATGCGTGAATAGACAAACCCACATTCTTAAAAAATCAAAACTGTGTAAAATTTGTTAAAATAAATTGATCGAACTGCACTGAAAAATGTATAAATTTTCCACTCTTTGCCATTTAATAGCATTGAAAATAACTCACAAACAACACAGACTAATGTATTTTAGAAAGCTATAGTTTCAGGACTATCAGAGAATGAAATATTGCCCACAAATGATTACTTTTATTGCAGATTAAGGTTTTCTATTGGACATTCTGCTACTGCCGGCTCTGGTATATTTTGTTTCTTAAAGGTTACTTTGAAAAGCAGGAGATGTCTCTTTATATGAGAAACTAAATGCTGCAACAATGTTTACATGTTCTGCACAAAAGTTAATGCCACATCGTCTTACTTATCTTGATGTTACTTATGTGTTTACTGCAATTTTAGAAATGTTTTGCAAGTTTTTAAACTCTTCGTATATAAGTGTTTCTTTTCTTTCTTGTTGTTAGGCCAAAATGTCTTCAATCTTCCATTACTGGTAATGACTCATTTATTTTGTGATCTATCATTTTTTTTTTTTTTTTTTTTTTTTTGTAGGGGTGGGGGGTGGGGGGTGGCGGGCGGGAACAAAACCTTATATAATGACATCACCAAAATAGTTTTAGCATTGTTGAATCTCTAAATTGCCAGGTTTGATATTTTTGTCTATGCATACGCTGTTGATAGTGACTTCTGGTTAGAAAACATTTTCGCTTATTGGATTCAATGAAAATCTGTAACTTTTGAATTTTTGGATCAATCTATATATTTTGCGAAATTAATGTAAACTTTAACCAAATGATTTTGATTTTGTATGAAATGTAATCCAAACTAAAGGCGTCATCGACCATCTTTATTATCATTAAGTAGAAACAAGCCTTCTAGAAAAACTGTCAAAAAATAACATGTTCAATTTTAAAAACCTTCAGTATATAAAAAGTACAAAATGGTAACACCGTCTTCTGATGCGGTGCTTCGAGAAATGAATTTTGGTAATGTGAAAAAAAAGGTAAGAGAAAAGTCCAGGAAGTTCCACTCACAAGCTGCAGACACCAAGAGGAAGAGAAAACAGACAAAACCAAATAAGTGCAAATCGAACAAATGTATGAAAAGCACTAAGATTAGCTATCTCTTTCCCAAGCGATGTAATCGCAATGCTCAAACACAAGAACAAAATAACACAAGGCAAGACTTAAAACAAATCGCCTCGTAAACCACAAAGGAACAAAGACTAAGACTAACACCGGGACCACCACCTTAGAACGGTCAGTAGAATAAACTACCGGGAGGGGGGGGGGGGGGGTGGCGTTTAAAGCAATTTTACGACCGGCCAACGTCACCCTGGTTCCCGAACAGAAATACATAAAAATGCGGTTCGCATAAAGGCTCCGAACTCAGTCAATGCGCTAAAGCGAAAACATCAAATTAATCACTATAATAAACGAAGACGAGTACGCATGGCTAATTGTACTGTGTGCCAGATTAAATGAAAACCAGTAGCTGAACCACAGCGGGCCAAGTCAAATACATATCGTCAAGCCCCAACCCACTGGTTAAAGTTTTACGAAGAGGCCGTCATTGAGTCTGAGGTCCGAACCACCGTCGTGCAATTAAAAAGTGAAGCATAGCCATCAACAATGATTGGGTTGATAACTAGGCATGCAGTTAGCCGCATAATATCCAGGCTATAGCCAATTCTTTTGTAACGGTTAATTAGTATTCTGAATTGCTCCGAAAAGTTAGATTTTCCAACAATTTTTCTAAATCTGTACACTAAGTCACCGTAAAATTCTGGTTCCTATGTACCTTTTTGCAGAACTGTTTTCAGACTGACGTTATATTTTTCTACCAAGACACTGTGTCTGCGATAAAATTTTGAAAACGCCTTACGAAGTTTAAAATAACGATAGCTCTGCCTAAGAAGTTTAGCAGTAAGGGCTTTATTACGGCAGTTTAAGTCACTAAGATAACCGAATACAGTTCGGTCGTCCGTTTTACATCAACACTATAAGCCCATTTATGAAACTGACTTAACCACTTGTTCAGTTTGGACTGTCCGAATATGTGTTTACTTAAATTGCACCCTGTATCGTGCGTGTCAAACAATATATCCTATTTCGTTACAATGTCAGTGTGCATTTATTGCATGGAATTTGAAATGTTTTCAAGACTGATCGATAGTAGCAAAACTTTGTTTGGAAATTCAGTGCTATGAGGGTCATTCAATAAGTATTGCGAACATGTCTCTAATCCCTTAATGAATGAATGCTTTATATGTCTTAGAAATTCTACCATTTTGTACCTTCAGCATGACTGTGTGCATTTCACATGTGCAAAATCATTAAAGTTTTCATCAACATTCGCATTGTATAACCAAATTTGGCATGGACTCGAATTTTATTAAAAATTGCCAAAGTTTTCAGGGTATACATTACGAAAACATGCCTATTCAAATATAGTGAAAATTTTACCACCAAAAAATGAAAATTTTCAGATAAAAAATTCTGATATTTTTCAAATTTCTGCTCAAAACATATATTGTGGGTACTCGTTAGAACCGCCTAACGAATGCCCACAATCTATGTTTTTGAGCAGAAATAAGAAAAAATAAGGTATACCCCTGTAAAACCCACTTTTATTATATAGAAGTGGGGTTTAAGCGGGTCAAAATTATATAGGCATGTTTTTGTAATGAGGAAGAAAGTCCCAAATTTATATATAAATACTGTATGTATGATGTTTGTGTTCATAAAAATTATCGCTTGCTAACAGTGGGGAAAATTATTAAAATGGATCGTCACATATCATATTTTTTATGTTACCTTGCAACAGCAAATGGCAAATATAATAATAATGATACTAAAGATAATAATAATACCATAATCACAGCCAAGTGTGAGAGCTCCTGGTATTTTGGCCAAATATCTGGTGAAAAGCATGTGCTTAATTTCGGTAAAGAATTAATTTTACAATTTATGGAAGTCTTTTAGTTGAAACAAAATATTTTTACATGATTAATTTGTTTTGGGCTATCATTTAGGGGTTACTTTTCAAAAGTAGACAACGGTAATTCACTTACTTTCCTTTGATATTGTGGACTTGATGTAGATATGATTGCCTAGGCCCTTGATATTTACTTTGAGCAAAAAAAAAAAAGCTAGTCAAATTCTAGGTGTTGCTTGATGTGAAATATTTGTATTTTTAGAAGTATTAGGATTATCGTGCGGTATAAAGTAAAAGTACAAGTGGGAACTAATGTCATACTAAATGTATGTGTACTTTAAATATGTTCTGAAAATTAATGTTACAGCGTGGCCCCGCAGCTTTACCCTTCAATTCTTTGTTGCTAGGCAACCAGTTAGGAGGAGAGATTTGACGACAATATTATTTGATTCCAAACAGTAAATAATCTACCATGTTATGACGATTTTATAAATGAACCAATTATGTAGAAAATATGAAAAATAACGACCGATTTGCATTACTTTTTGGCTTGCCCTCACATTTAAGGGAGACCATGGCTATTTGGCATATTGGTACATTTCCAAGGGAATTTTGGTACATTAACCTCCAATTTACTACCTTTTCTGTCTTTTAATGATATCCTTCTGGTTAAAGTATTTTTATAGGTACTTTCTTTCATGGAGCATACTATTACAAGCATGTAATAATTATCAATTTTGCACTTGCAAATTACACATTTGTTTAAAAAATGCTTTCAACCACATGAACCTGCATCTAATCATTTATGTTATAATGAATGTATGCAACTTTATTTTGTTTTTGTCTCAATCAGGTAAAATCATCTGCTGTTCCCAAACGGAAGCACTGTTTCCCAATCGGGCCTCACAAATGTTATAAGCTCCAGAACGGGATACACAGAGGTGCAGAAAAACAATTATTGATTTTAATCCTTGCTAACTTTTTCTGGGCACTTTAAAAATTCTGAATAGTCAAAAGTTAGATCATTTATTCAACTTTAAGCTCCTAAACTTTGGTGGACATTTGTCAAAAACTTGATACATCTTTTTCGTTTTCTGAGAGTACTAGAAAAAGTGGTCAAATGATGCCCGATCCTCCCGATCGGGCATCAAGTTACTAATTATAATAATATCTACCATGCAAAATATAAAGTCACCAAAGGTTATTGATGTCCGATCGGGCATCTTTACTCTACTGATTACATCAAAACATGTCAAACGTAATAAGTTCGATTTTGAATTGTAAATTTTCCGTTTTAAGCAGTAATGTGCTACATGTTTGTGCTGCGTTACACGGGGCATAATATAAGTCAGATTATTTGTTCGAGTAGAGCATGCAGACATTTTAGTGATTAAAGGAAACGTAAATAAATTTTAACTGCTGAAAATGACCGTCGGTATCATATTGATTGGCCAAAACTAGTTAATATGGCACAGAAAGCTATGACAACCATTACGAAAACACGCCTATTCAAATATATAGACACTTTCACCTCTAAAAACTGTAAATTTTCAGATACAAAAATTCTGATATTTTTCATATGTCTGCTCAAAACATAGATTGTGGGTACTCGTTAGAACCGCCTCGGCAAGGTGGTTCGAACGAGTATCACAATCTTTGTTTTTGAGCAGAAATAACAAAAATAATGTATACCCCTGTAAACCCCAGTTTTACTATATGAAAGTGGGGTTTAAGGGGGTCAACACTATAAAGGCATGTTTTCGTGATGTCTGTTTTTTTTTTTTTTTATTTTACTGTGAATGTACTCATGGTTCTTAATGGTTAGTCCTTGTATAATCTAATTATGGTGACTTTGCTCACAAACTCAGAACAATTGTTGGCAAGTGTGAATGTTAGTCACCTGCAGCTGGAACGTATCGATACAGTCACTAATTGTGTGCTCATAAACCCATTTTAAAGCCCCGCGACCACTCCACCGATAGTATTGCACTTGCGTCCAGATGCGTAATACGTATCTGTTGCTCTACAGATGTTTGTTTTTCTTCTGTACTATTTTGTGTTTTGTGGGGACATAATATGCCACTAAAACCTTATCCGATGAAAAGGTTGTGCTTCGTGACAAGTGTCTTTGCTGGGTGTCTCCATATTTTTTCTCAATAAGTTTGCTGAAAAAACATTTTTTTTTGTGTGTGTGCGTACGTGAGCATGTGTTTTGAACTGCTTTTCTCAACCACATTCCTCCTTTATTTTTATGGTAAGCCAAATTCCGAATTATCGTTTAACAGAAAATGCAAGTACCATATTTGCTCTAAGAATTGGAAGAGACAAGCTCGAACAAGCAGTACAGACCAATATTAGACAACGCTCGTTTAATAGGGATTTTGACAGTTTGCTACTCATCCATCTGTTAAGACACATCAACAGGTAGTAAACTTGACTTGTTCAAATATTAGGAAAGGCAAGATGCAGCAATACTTAGGGTAAAGCTAATAACTAAATTAGTTTGCACCCTGTATCGTGCGTGTCAAACAATATATCCTATTTCATTACAATGTCAGTGTGCATTTATTGCATGGAAATTGAAATGTTTTCAAGACTGATCGGTTATCAACTGTAATGCACTGCTAAGTGTAGGAAATGAAATCGGCTCCACAGTGGAGCCTGCGTCAAGGGAAATGGGGCTTTCAAACATATAAGCCACAACGTCAGAAAACATACTTTCAGACATGTGCACCCAGCTAAGGTTCCGATCAGCCTGTGCATTCGCAGATTCTTCACTGGATAGCCAAAAATGCAAAGTATCTTCATGTGGACAATGAAGATACTGATAAGACAGTGCAGGTGCGCATGCTAATTTGAGTCTTTGTTGGGTGCACGTCAGAAGGTACGTTTCCACACGTTGCGACTTATGCGTGTAATGCACAGATTCGGTTCATGTTGCGCTAAGAGCATATGCATTCTACAGCATTTAAGAGAATGTCTTAAGCTGATTTTCCCAAGATACATTTATGCTGGGTTCGGGTTTATAATATTCGAACACATGTTGCTATTCGCTCCAATATCTGTGTTTTGAATAAAGAGGACTGGGTATATTTGGTAGATTTCCAGTTATTTTTGCAAGGGAGATAACATCTGTGCCTATTTGCTTTCCCGCATACAAATCCTCTTCTGGAAAAGGATCTAGAAGCAAAAAGAGTTTTGCTCGCAAAGAGTTGGCCCATTGTCATACGAAACGCAAAACAGTTTAAAGATTACTTATTTCCCCTCAAATGTATCTATTCCCCTTAAGCTGAACAGATATGAGCTCCGTAGGGCTGAGAGGTTTACTTCGGTATACCTGTATATTCGCAGTCATATAGGAATCACTCGCTGTTCCAGGGGACGATCAACATACACCGCTATCAGAACGATTAAATTCATAGTCTGATGTCGTTTTGTCTCCCTTCTGAAAAGGGTTTTACTCTCGAAGAAGACAATTTGCTATCAAAGCAAGCATTCTTACTTTGAAAAGTAGATCCGTTCAGAAGTCTGCTGGCATGCAGGAAATCAAATAGGAAGTTCTAAAAGCAGTTTGTAAAAAAAAAACAACAGAAAATCTGTCAAGTGTACTCAGTCCCCTTAAGCCATTATTTGTTTGAGGCAGCCCGTTTTTCCGGCTCGTGCCAAGGACGTCAAACTGTGCATATCTGATTGCTTTTGAAATTGCTCCCTATTAATTAAATACATTTCAAGAGAAAAGTGATATATGACACCTATGGGTTATCATCAAAAACAGCACAGCAAATGCATTTAGCTATTTGAGCTCTCGTTTTGTTACTTACATGCACTACTACTTTTTTTTTCACTGAAATGTCAACTCTCTCTCTCTCTCTCTCTCTCTCTCTCTCTCTGTGTGTGTGTGGGGGGGGGGGGGGAGATAGGGGGCAAGTATACAGTTTCATTCACTAATTCTATCAGTAAACATTAATATATGAAAGAAGCGACGGAGAAGCTTGAGCATTTCTCACAGCTAAGCGTTACAGCGAAATCTAAATAGTTGTTACGATTAGTTGGCTCTTCCTTTTGGCGAGGAATTTTGTGTCGAATATATTTAACAATGAGAGTACGCCCTGTAGGGCTTTTTGTTAAACAAACAAGGGTACAAGGGTAGATAAGATTTAAAATATTTTAGAGCCCTACAGAGTTACTACATCATTTCAGGTGACCTTATTTCCAAATTAACACAGTAAGCTTATATCCAAAAGAATAGATCTTATGTCACCGGGGCGTCCAGCTGTTATTGGCTTACAGTTGGGCAAGGCCTGCTATCCTTGTAGCAGGTAAGGGTAGGGAGGTGATGTTTTTATTTCTTCTGTTTCTTCACTTTCATTCCTGTTCCTCTTTCTTCCCTGTCCCTCTCTTTCATCTCTTCTGCTATCTCTTCTTTCTCTTTTCTCCCTTTCTCTGGGAGACGACACAAAATGACCCACAAGGGTTGACGTGTCGTTAAACCCCAACACAATCAATCAATTAACTGTTATTGCTATACACACAAGCAACTATTGTCAAGTTGTCATATAATTAGTTTGAGCTGAGTACAAGCCCTTAAGGGAAGGCATATGTTTCACATATAAAGGATATGACATTCATAATCCTGTAGAAAGCATTTTACGAATTCCTACGCAAAGACATTTCAGGATTACCTTATGTCCAATTTAACTCAAAAGGGCTATATTCTGGGGCACAATATGGGTCCACACTACCATCAATAAGCAGCAAACTTGTCAATTTTTCTTACTGGAACATGGGCTGAATGTCAGTTTTTCATTTTAATATTTAATCATTAAAATTAACAATTAGGATATCTATGTTACTAAATAAATAGATTGTAAGATTAACCGAGATCACGGTAAAGATTATCAGCGGGGTTTCAACACTGATTCGTCAGCATATTGCCTACATTGATAATTTCGATTTGAGATTTATGGAATTTTTTTTTCTTTTTTTTTTTTTTTTTTTTTTTTTTTTTTCCTTTTTTTTTTTTTTTAATTTATAGACAATACCTTTTTTCAAATTCTCCCAAAGTAGTTGAATATCTTTCTCGAATTTTCCTCCTATAAATAGATCACGTATAAATAGATCACGTGCACTGGCTCCCGGCTTAGCTGTGCACCGCCGTGGCATATCGGATATACGCGCTGCCGCAGATTGACCTTACTGACCTTCAAGTTCGTGGGAAATAAATCAGTTTATCCAAGTACATTACTGCGATGCTGACGGTGATCAGCTTATGCCTTCTGATGTCTGTAAACAACGAAGCTGTGAACCGAAAGAAAGAGCAATGCATATAAAATTAAAACGTAATGGCACACGGAATTAAGAATTTTCTTTTTGTGGTCGGGAGGGTGGATGGAGGGAGGGGGAAGGGGACGAGAGAGGTGATTCACTTATTTAAAACTGTGTGTGGGGAGGGGGAGGGGGGAAGGGACGGGGAAGATGATTCACTTATTTCAAACTGCATTGAAAAATCTAGCCAATAAGTATTTTCATTTTGGTAAGTCCTTAATACTGTCCTCTGTGGTGCAGTTGCCTCTCCTAAGAATGGACTCGGGTTTGAGTCTCATTGGAGACATTGTGTGTGTGTGTGTGTGTGTGTGTGTGTGTGTGTGTGTGTGTGTGTGTGTGTGTGTGTGTGTGTGTGTGTGTGTGTGTGTGTGTGTGTGTGTGTGTGTGTTTAATTTATTAAAGATTTTAGCTGTTTTTTTTTCTTTATTTCTTTGTTTCATCTTTTACTTTATTTTGATATTGTTTAACCTGATAGCAAAAGCAGTACTTCAGTACGATCCAAATCATATTATGGAAAATCAAAAACAGGATATTCTTATGGGCAATGGCGTAAAATACTGCCTTTCTTTCTTTCTTTCTTTCTTCTATTACGTCTAAACTTCCTAGGAGGACACAGACGGTGTACATTGTACACCCCGGGTTGCATGAAGGCCTACAAGTAACCAATTTGAATTACCGTATGGTTCTTTAACCTGCACATGGTGATAATTTCCCTGCACAGTCAACGTCCCGATCCGAAGGACGGCACACTGTTTTCATTCCATGCCTGTAAATGACATGAAGGAAAGCGTGTTCGGACACCGTGAATTCCCTCGCATAAGCCTGGGGTTTATCCAGCTCCAACTCTAGAGGTCAGTGCGCTCACCACTGAGCTAACGCGCAACCTTAAATACGTGTTTTATACGTCTTTGTTATGGGATAAATTTACGTGTTTTGTTGACAGGACTAAGTGATGTGACTGTTGCTTTTCACGCAGAGTCAGATATTTGATAAGTAACACATTAAAACCAGTCAAATAATAAACACTTTACCTTTCACAGTTAAAATCAGTCAAAACCACATATTATTTCAATAAAGAAAACCGTTTTGTTTCCATGGCAACGCATTTTTTTCTTAAGTGACAACTTTTTTTTTTTCTTTATAAATTGTCATCTAGTACTTGACAATCAAAGTGGTGAAAAAAATAATAGAATTGCAGTGTAAATAAAACTGTGTGCTTTTATGGGATAAATTCGACATATTTGTTGCCATGTCAACATAAATGTCTGTGTCATGTTTATTTGGTTCATAAATTTGTATTTCAGTATTTAACAACTATAAAACTATCAAGTGGATATGTTTTTAATTACATTGTTCTAAGATTTCTGCCATGAAATCTATTAAAGACAAACAATTTTACAATACAACATGTAGTGTATTTTTCTTGCCATAGTAACCATTACAATTGTTTTTTCAAACTTATTTTGTTGTTTTTGAAGATGACCCATGTTGACTTATATTTAGAAAAGTTTTCACCAATATATTAAATAGGGCAGAATTTTCTCATTCGTGAACCAATCCCTTTTGATTTATATCCTAAAGTCTTTAGCCTATAGGTGAACACAGTATAGGCAGGCTCCGTCGTCCGCACTCTTCGAACATCTCAGAAACCGCTGGGTCAACCCGAATTCCAATTTCATATAAAGCCTCTGAGGCATTTGGGGAACAAACATTTGTTAAAATAATCCAATCATGTCATCAGGATATCCGCTTTGCCCATATACATTGTTGTATCTAGAGGGGAGACAAGGGGCTATTTCTCTACCTAAAAGCATGGATGGGAAAAGGGACCTTGATGACCCCCAGTATTAAGTCGTGTTGCTAATATTTAAATTAATAGAATCCCTTAAAATATGTGATGGCCCTTTAACAACGGTTATGGGGCAAAAAATGGCCCCATCACATTGGTCCTAGCGGCAACACTGCATATATGAGCCGCCAATAAATCAACAAAATGACATGTGCACCCAGCGCAGACAGATCAGCCTGGGCATTCTGCCCAGTCTGGTCAGTTTTCACTATCTACACGTAGAAACCTTAGCTCCTTAGCAACCCATTGAGCGCACAGAAGACCGATTAGACTGGGCGAATATCCATGTTGATCTGATTCTTCCCCGGGAGCCTAGTCATTTTGAAGGTTTTGTCAGGGGCTGGTTCAGTTATAGTAAAAACCGTTTAAATCAGCAGTCCGATTACCTTCGAACCTAATGGCGCAGTGGTTCAGTTACTAGAGCGTCCGGGAGGTTGTGGGTTCGATCCTCGCCCGACTCATACCAAAGACTTCAAAATAGTATTTGCTGCTCTTTCGTTTGCGCTCAGCATTGAGAAAGCGGAACTGGTAGTTCAGTTGTCAGTATAATGTGACTGGGTGAAATGTCACGTCATGTGTCTGAGGTGTGATATGTCAGTGGGGCTCGTGTTGAAATCTGTCCGATGGATTAAAACATAATGTCATACGCTGAGACAGATTTCAACACGAAAAAAGAAAGTTTTATTTTTTTTATTTTTTTTTTTTATTTTATTTTATTCAGACTTAATGTCGCTTTCAACAATTTTTCAGTTATATCGCGACGGTGTCTGGGTGTGACAGGAAGCTCAATGCTAACTTTTAGAGCCTCACTGACATATCACATCGAACCCACAACCTCCCGGACGTAAACCAGACGCTCTAGTAACTGAGCCACTGCGCCAGTAGGTTCAAAGGCCTGCTGATTTAAACGGTTTTTACAATAACTGGGCCAGCGCATGACAAAACCAACAAAATGACTGGGCTCCAGGGAGAAATCAGATCAACATGCGTATCCGCCTAGTCTGATCAGTCTTCGCTGTGCACTCAATGGGTTGCTAAGGAGCTAAGGTTTCTACGTGTAGACAGTGAAAACTGATCAGACTGGGCATATGCCCGGGCTGATCTGAGTGCGCTTGGTGCACATGTCATTTTTTTTATTATTATTTTTATGTGATAAGGACCCGCGCTTGGACCCGCGCAAGCGTTATGTTCCAAGTTCGCTTTATTTAGTTTCCACTTTGCGTTGTGATCGCTCGTGGAAGTATTTACGCTTTCAATAATAACAGGGAAGTGATCACTTCCATGTTGATCTTCACTGACCGTCCAGTCGAAGTCTAGCAGGAAAGATGAGTGACGTAAGGAACGATCTAAAGAAGAAAAAATTTCCAGTTGCAGGATGGAGATAGGTGTAAGATTTATCATTCATAATACAAAGATCGTTTTTGGTTATAAATTCTTCAATAATATTACCTTTAGGATTGTTATCTTTACATCCCCAAAGGATATTGTGACCGTTAAAGTCACAAACTAATATACAGGGTGAAGGAAGTTGTTTCAGTAAAGTGTCTAAATGTTCGGTCTCTAAATTAAAATTCGGAGGTATATATACAGAACAAAAAGTAATCTCTTTATCCAAAGTGACAGACAACGCAACGGCTTGAAGATTGGTTGCAAGTTTAATTTCACATTGAGGACATGAAGAGTGAACTAAGACTGAGTTTCCACAGGACGGCTTCTGGCCTTCTGAATATATATGATTGTATGTATTGAAATCTTTGATATTTAATTGATCATCAGTTTTTAAAAAAAGTTTCTTGCAAGCAAAAAACTGATGGACTCAATAAAGATAAAAGTAATAAGATCTCATTATAGTTTGACCTAAGACCTCGACAGTTCAATTGTATTATTCAGTGATTTGAATTCATTTTAGAGTGGACAGCTTTTAGTAAGACTAGAAACTAAGGATAATTTATTGGTGATTTTGATCTATTATAACTATTGCTGACGCGTGAATGTTCTGATGATCTCGATCTATTGATGTTAGTTCGTGGGCGATTGGAGCCTCTCCTAACTCCATATGATCGCTACTGTCACTCAAAGATCCGAATCTATTATGTTGCTGAATAACATCATTTGAACCTTTTCGTTCTCTGTTTGATGTGATTGGTCTTTGTGTTCCTTGACTAGATTTTAATTTTGTTTGTTCTTTCGTAGGTGGAGATGATTGACTTCTTGCTTGTCTTTCTTTCTGTTGTTGTTTCTTCCAATCTTTTCTTATCATCTCCATGGTGGCTTTTTTCAGGCCAGCCTCTGTTTTTTTCTCCTCAATAGGTGTCTTTGTTTGACTTTTGCTTGTAGTGTTTGTTTGACCTTTTTGTTTCTGCAGTTCTTCTGTTTTGCTGTTTGTGTTTGTTGTATTTGATTGTACTGCAGAGTCGAGAATAGTGATCGGATCGGTTTGAGTGGCAGTATCAACCACAGAAACCTTTTTCATAGAAGACTGGGTGATGTTGGCATAAATGATTCCAGGTATTGGAGTTGGGCCTCAACAAGTTTCCGCGCTTCAATGAAAGAAATATTTCTGGTGAACTTACGTAAGATTTCCTTTTCTTTGTGCCAAATTCGGCATTTTTTTAGAGTCAGCACTGTGTTTTTCACCACAATTGACACAGTGTAATTCGTTGCTACATCTATTTTCGAGGTGTTCTGCTGTTTGACCGCATTTCGAACAGATAGGGTCTTTAGAACACCTATCCTCATGGTGTCCATATTTTTGGCAATTATGACAACGCAAGGGATTTGATACGTAGACTTCTACGTTGATTCTAAAGTATGCTACTTTGACCGGTTTAGGTAAAACCGGCGTATTGAATGTAAAAACAAAGGTGTTTGTGTCTTTAAACTCTCCGTTTCGTTTTACTGAATCTTTTTACTGCAGTTACTCCTTGAGATCTTATCCTCCTCGCCGCAACTCCTCAATTCGGGAAAACGAATTACCCCTTTTGAGGAATTCAGCGAGGTATGGGGGTACACTCGGATTTTCAAGTCGTGGAAAGTCTGTGCACAAAGAAGATTCTCAGCATGGGCATTCTTGGATACCTCAATGAGTAGCTAATTCGACCTGTGTTTTTTTTTTTTTTTTTTTTTTTTTTTTTTTATGTTTTCAGGTTCACCAGCTATACTTTGTATTACTTTTTGTATTAGAAACGGGGATAAAGATGTTATCTGTCTGTTCTCTTCTTTTGCTTTTAACTAAAATGAAGCGTGGAAAGTGTTGAGCAGACGTATCATTTGTTGAGGTAGTTGGAGGTTGAGTATTATTATCAAAATTTGAAATATCAGAGTCTGGACATTGTCTAGTTCTTTTTCTTTTATCAAACCCATGATGAAGATGTATTAAAATTCGTCCTCCGTGCTCTCCGCCCACCACGGAGCCCAACAAGGGAACACATGAATGGAGTGGCTTTCCTACTCACTTGTGCTGGAGATACACAGAAGATATACTCGCACGAGCAAAATGCTGCACGATTGACCCGTTGAACCGCCGCCTTCTTAGGATTGGAAAGGTTGAGAAATAAGACTTAAGAGCAAACGGTGAGTATCAGTACGATACAAAAGGCAAGGAAGAGAAAGAAAAGATTTTTCCTAGGGCTTGGCGCGACCAGCCGATTGACCGTGCCGGGTCTATCGGACACCATTCTACACCGAAATCCAGGCTAAAGAGGCGTGTTGAGCCATCAGGAGAGACCAAACTCCCAATAACACTGAACCTCCAGGGTCCCTTCTTCCAGTTTACGGGTTGCCACCCACGGAAAACGGGTGGTATTTCCTCTTAGCTCTTCCCAAAGGAAACAATTACTGCTCACCAAGTCAGCAACGTTCCCAGTGGGAATTGAGCCCCCAGGGCCTCGGCAAGGCCAAAAGTTTACTACCCAGGGGTGTCACATCCAGATACCGTCGCGATACGACTGAAAGATTATTGAAAGTGACGTTAAGTCTGAATAACTTTCTTTTTTAGGTTGAAATCTGCCTGAAGGAGTCATACCCGCGCTTGCGTGGGTCCTTTTCTAGTATTTATACTAGGTGAAAAGCGCTTTAGGAATTCGTAAGCCTTGTATTTTCCCTTTCGCTGTCCATCTGACAGCCACGTACAGAGACCAGGACGACATATACTAAGACATGGAGTGGAACAAGGCTTCGGGGTGGAGTGGCTTCTAGAGTGACGTTTTGGAGCATGATTTGATTAGCCAAGGCAATTTATCCAATGAAGTGAGGCTTTGACCTCTCTGTGACTCCAAATGTTAGTTGGACTGAAAATCAGATGCCTTTATACAAGTTCAATCTCCTCGAGACCATCACTATTGTCAAAAACTTGCAGGACTTTGTCAAGGGAAGATGCAAAACTGTTACTATATATGTGTGCAGCCGTTGTCCTAAATCATTTTATCAAGTACTATTTGAGATAAGCCAACATCAAATCAAGGATAATAAAAGTCTGATGCTCCTCGGTCTTACATGGTATAACTCTGTAGTCCTCTTAAACCTCTGGGTGGAATTCAACCAAACTTGCTACATTACTTTCCCTCTTGGTAAGGTTGTGCGAGAGCATCATAATAATTAAACAGCAACGTATGGTTTGCTGCAGTGAAATATTAGCACACGATTAAAGATTACCTAGCTACAGTTTATGGCAAGCATACAAGAACGTTCCAAACAGCAATTACCAACATAGAGACTTTCAGTATATATGGTATTAACATGGTTTTTGTTTTTAGCCATATATGTTTCAGTATTAAAGTTTGTATGTTTTATTTATATCACATCCTTAAATAATTTAAAGTATGATTGTTAAGTTTTTATTAAACTAACTAAACCGTAATTATTGTATCATTTTTAGCAAGTTTGATGGTTTGGTATTTTATTTTTGTTTGTTTGTTTGATAGTTTATTTATAAAAGTTTCATTTTCATTTCTAATTTTCTATGTATTTTCCATTTAACTTCCTTTGCCAGAGAAAGAATTACTCTTAATTAGACAATACGGACTGAATCGCTTTCTAAAATTCTTGCATGACAACATTGAGTCTCAGATCCCCCTAATAGAGACAGGAAATATGATCGGATACCATTTCAATGAATTTGACGAGTGAGGCTACATCACTTCCCCTCATAGTAAGGGTGTGCGAGAGCAACATTATTTTTCCGTGCGTCCGTCGGCCGAACATCTGTCCGTCACGCTATCTCCTCTTAAACCACTGGGCGAAATTCAACCAAACTTGCTACATCACTTTCCTTCTTGGTAAGGTTGTGCGAGAGATTCATTATTTTTCCGTCCGTTTGTCCTGCATCCGTACACCTGTCCGTTACGCTATTTTTCTATCATTCTACATCACTGGGCGGAATTTAACCAAACTTAGTACATGACCTATTCTCATAGTAAGGGTGTGGGAGAGCAAGTCCGTTCGTCTGTCATGCTATAAGCAACCTTAGCAAAGAGCGTGGGGATTTGCGATGGCGCGCCATCGACTGCGCATTCTACTATTTTTTTTTAAAAAACACAATTCACTTGTTAAATCCTGTTCAAGAAATTTCAGAGTCAGAACATAGAAATTGAGATATAGTGTTTTAAAGATATTTAATGCCGCCTATTTTAGTCTTTAATATATACTGTGTGATACTGCCTTTGACAATGGTTTGAGAATTATTATAACACTTTTGTGTTCATGATTTCATGTAGTTTTGATCCTATACATATAGGTTAAAGTACCCTATCCCTTAAAAAGTTAAAATATGTGTACTAGTTGTGTAAAATATCAATTTTTATGTAACATGCTGTAAAGCTCAGTACCATAACAGAATACATGTATTCTCGAACAAAAACATTCACTTGTATATTAGTTTAATTATGGTTGCTATGGTAATCCATCAAAAGATCTCTCCTTAACAACAGCCAAAATATTAGGCAATTTTTTCCCCCTTGAGAAGAGGATTGCAAATAGAATTGGTGCTACAGGTTTGGATGTAAATATTTTTAGAATGAACAATGCATTAACTGTGGTATGGGGTTGGATGACAGGGTGTGTGGTTTAAGTACGCTATGTTTAATCTGGTGAAAAAAAAAGAAGGAAAATTTACTCACATTTGTTGACTTAATACTGAAGCATTTTAATATATCTTCAAGCAATCATGATAAGCTATTCTAATACGAACATTTAGTTTTCTTCTTGCATACAAGAAAAATAATTTTCCTATAATTTTTAGAGGAAACAAATTCTGTGTTTCTGGAATCAGAAACCCAGGGGGTCCAACAATTTCAATGTTTTTTTTTATTATAAAAACAAAATATTGAAACGATTAGTGTTGCAAGTGGTGTTCCACATTTTTAACAAATTTGAAATTTCTATTACTTATCTATTATCCATTATTTTTTTCACATTTTTGCTCACCTGAGCACGATGTACTCTGGGTGAGCTGGAATGATCGATCAATGTCTGTCGTCCGTCGTACGTCGTCAATAATTTGCTTAAAAAGCCACTCTTCCTACAACCCTGGACAAATTGACTCGAAACTTGGTAGGAAGCATCGGAATGACTTGAAAATCAGAAATGGCTAAAATTGTTCCAATCGGAAATCAAAGATAGCCGCCATGGCCGCCATTTTGAAAATTTATCTTTCGCTTCTGCTTCTGAACTGAAAGGCCATTTGACCTGAAACTTGGTAGGAAGCATCGGGGTGACTTTTAGATTACAAATAGCTAAAGTCATTCCAATCGAAAAACCAAAATGGCCGCCATCTTAAAAAATTATTTTCCCTTCTTCTCCTCAACCGAAAGGCCAACTGACTTGAAACTTTGTAGGAAGCATTTGGGTGACTTGTAGATCAAAAATAGCTCAACTCGTTCCATTGAAAATCCAAGATGACCGCCATCTTGAAATCCATTTTTCGCTTCTACTCCTGAACAGAAAGGTAAATTGACTTGAAACTTGGTGGGAAGCATCGGGCTGACTTGTAAAAAACAGCTAAAATTATTCCGATCGGAAAAAAAGGTAAGAGAAAATTCTAGGTAGTGCCACAATTACAAGCCGCAGCCCATTCCAGATACGAAGTGGAAGAAAAAACAGACAAAACCAAACAAGCGCAGATCGAACAAACGCACGAAAAGCACCAAGATTAGCTCTCTCTTCCCCCATCGCAATGCTGAAAGGACTGAAAAATACAAAAACAAATTAACACAAGGCAAGACTTAAAACAAATCGCCTCGTAGAATAAACCACAAAGCAACAAATAGTAAGATTAACATCGGGACCACCGCCTTACAACGGTCAGCAGAATAAACGACCGGCCGGGGATATAAAGCACTTCTACGGCCAGCCAATTTAACCCTGGGTACCGATATTACTCATAATAGATAAATACATAAAAATTCGGTTTGCATAAAGGCTCCCAATTCAGCCACTGCATCAAAGCGAAAACATAAAAATCAAATTACTCACTATGATAAACAAAGACGAGTGCTCATGGCGATTCTACTGTGTGCCAGAGTAAATAAAAACCATTATTTGAACCACGGCGAGCCAAGCCAATGACGTATCGTCAAGCCCCAACCCACTGGTTCAAGTTTTACGAAAAGGCCGCTGTTGAGTCTGAGGCCCGAACCGCCGTCGTGCAATTAAAGAGTGAAGCATAGCCATTAACGATGGCCATAGCCGCCATCTTAAAAAATATCTCTTTAACGCTTCTTCTCCTGAACCGTAAGGCCAATGGACTTGAAACGACAAAAAGCATCAGGGTGATTATAGATAAAACAAATAGCTAAAATTGTTTCGATCGGAAATCCAAGATGGCCGCCATGGTTACTACCTAAAAAAATCTATTTTCTTCTTCTTCTCTTGAACCGAAAGGCCAGTTTACTCGAAACTTGGTAGAAAACATCCGGATGACTAGTAGATAAACAATAGCTAAATCTGTTTTTATTGGAAATCCCGCAAGAGCCGCAATCTTAAAATCTATTTTGAACTTCTTCTGAATAGAAAGACCAATTGACTCGAAACTTAATTGGACATATCAGGGTGACTTGTTGATAAAAAAAATAGCTAAAATCATTCTAATCGGAAATCCAAGACGGTCGCACTAGCAGCCACGCTGAAAATCTATTTTGAACTGTTTTATTCCTGCCTGTACCTTTGCTTTGTTCCTGTGGTGCTGAGCTAAGATCTCCAGTTAAGGGCAGGGGCAGGCAACCTGATAATGGGGGACAGAATTCTGATTACAACATTATCATTTTGTCACTACCTTCACACACACACACACACACACACACACACACACACACACACACACACACACACACACACACACACACACACACACAAATCTATGTAAATGATAAATATAGAAAATGCAAAATAGAAGTCTGAAGTGTCTTTTTCGCACAAAAAAAAGTATAATTGAACTTAAAGACCCTTTTAGTATATGTATGGCAGTTAATGTTAAACCTTTATCAATGACCACCACCAGTCTGACCACTTAATTGAACCAACTGGATAGAGAGAAGAAATGAATTTATTTATCTAAAGATAGTGCGAAATGGTTAAAATCAGTGTGTGTGTGTGTGTGTGTGTGTGTGTGTGTGTGTGTGTGTGTGTGTGTGTGTGTGTGTGTGTGTGTGTTCTGCGGAGTAAGAATCGGTACAATACCGGAATTGTCCTGCGCTAAGTAACAATTCTCACTTTGCGCAAGACGATTCCGGAATTGCTCCTGCGCAAAGCAGGAATCGGGACAAAGTGGGAATATCTATCGTTGAACATTTATTTGAAATAAGTTTTTCTTATGGCTGTTAATCATTATGTTTATAAACTTCTTTCGCATTTGAAAATATGATAAATGGATTAGATCAGATTTTTCCTTTCATACTGATTTCCTTTTAGGCCGCTGGCCAGATATGGTTTACCTCCCCCCATCCCCACCAGGAATTTTGTAGACCATATTTTCCTTAACGCCTACTGAAAACCTAATGGCACAATCTCTTCATTTCGTCAACAGTATAAAGTCTTTCGATTTCGCTATTCTTTACACAACTATTCCGCATGATAAATTGAAATCTAAATTAAAGGAAATTATCAACCAGAGGTTTTTCATTAAGAATGGTAACCGTCGCTTTCAGTATATTGTCAATGGCTACAAAGACACACAATTCGTTCGGGATTACTCTGATGCACCACAAAAATACTCAGATGCAAATATCATAAAGATGCTGGAATATCTAATTGACAATATTTGTATGTCATGTCCCCAAACAAAAATCAATTGACTAAAGCTAACTGTGGACTTAAGATGATCATAGTTTTCAATTATTTGTATGCGTACAATAAATCACGTACGTAACATGACATGCTTTATATGAATCATAGCATATTTGGTAAGTTTCCTGAATGCCCAAGCTCGAAACAAACCCCACATACGACTCACTGTAGTATGGAATGTTCATCTTGGTTTTCACTGCTTTACAACATACAAAAATAAAACATCACGTACGTAACATAACATCATACGAATCTTAAAATAATTGTCGAGTCACTTTCTCGTCCAAATGATATATCACACAATATTCAAATGTGACTCAAATCAGTATGGAATAAGTTTAATTATCGTAGTTCTCATTTCTGAGCACGAACACATGTCTCATAAAAATCAAGTACAAAGTACATGTACAAAACAATGAAACAAAAATGTCTAATGTAATTCTGTGGCTCCTTTGCCGAGGAAATAATTCAATACATAGAATACCATAAACCTCCTGGTTTTCTATAGAGACATCATATATGGTTAACATAATACACATGGAAAGCGTGTAACATATAGTGTAATATATGAGTAAAACATTTTTAAGATCAAAGAAAAAACCATCAGGTAGAATTTATACAGCAGTTTCTTGCCAAACTAGCAGCTCTTCGCGTACTATTCAAGGGTTCAAAGAATTTTTCCCATACAGCTTATTAATCCTCATCAGATTCATCTTCAAATACTTCATCTACCATATTTGTCATCTCAACACCCTTATCATCATCATCATCATCATCATCATCCCTATCCTGATCTGCAACCCCCCCCCCCCACCCCCACGATATTCTGCTCACACAAAATGTCGATTAGTTGTTCAGGGACGATCAAGTTTCCCTTCACCCAGTCGTACTCAATTTCCTCCCCATTTATTTTCAACCCACTTTTGTCCAGATCTGGAAGGCCTGGCTTATTTTCACGGGAGTGTATCCAGACAAAGACTTGATAGTTCACTCTGCGTATGTGCATCTCGAGGGTAGAACGGCAGGGTGGTAGTAAGCTCATGTCCATGCCATTTGAAATATTCAGTGTATTTGTATGGCTTTGGTACTTTTTCAGAAACATGTCGTACCGCAAATTATTCACATTTGTGTAAGTCGCACCGCCATAAACAGCACATGTGAGGGCTTCCATGTCACTGATGAGCGCCTCAGAGCAGTTTTTCTCTTGTTCTACCGTGCTTAGAATTTGGATGAAGGGTCGGGGACGGGGGGCTTGGGGTTCTCTATCAGTTTGATAGGAGCGACCTTTCCGCGACGGACAAACGCGCTGGTAGTGTCACATCCTGTAAAACAGTGTATGGCTGGTAAGACTGTGCAGATTTCTTGCCCCGTATTCTGAACGATGTTGTTGACATTCAGATGCGTCTTTTGTTGCCCACGCCGGTGTCGAACAAAACTGTCAAGTGTATGTCCTTGCAATATCGTGCAAGCAGTACTAATTCATCTGTGTCCGGTGACCTTACAATGATAGTACTTGCATCAGGCAGTGATGTTCTGATATTTAGGCAGTGTAATATAATCCTAGTATCTGCTTCCTCCTGAGAAGAAAATAAATTTTCTTCTGGATATTTGGATACAGTCTTGTCGTCTTCACAGGTAAGACGGAACACCTCTTCACCAATAACATAGTATAGGTTTCTATCTACAAGTCTAGTAGCATACTTGTCAGTTGTCCATTGATTCTGAAGTAGGCTAATGAGTTGAGTCTTGTTTTTGTCATTGCTCATAAAGGTCTTCCAGTCACGTGGTGTCCTACTTTTTGCACCAGACAACAGAAGTGTTCGCCTGCGTGAACGTTCGTAAGACTGTATAGACTCCTGCTTATATGTATCAGTGACAAAATAAAAACGCTCTGCCTTTGGTAACTGGTTGAATACAGATTCCACCAGTTCCTCGAAGCTCTGTAGTATGGCATTACCATCAATGATATGTACAGCATTGGATAGTCGATCGATTGTTGTTCAATGTGTGATTCCAAGAAATGTAGATGTTTGGACTTGTCAGTTTTGGTGGGCATGCCGTCAGCAGTTGCCAGCGACCATGGAACAGGTCCCAGAGGAAACGACAACGTCAACTCAAGGTCAACATTATGTTCAGTAGAGAGAAGGACAAGCTGATCAAAGACGTTCCTTTCAGCTCTGATCTGGCTGGTTTTGTTTTGTAAACTAGTCAATTTCTTCTTGACCTCGCAAGCCGCAAAAGTTTTCAGCTTGTTGCGCTTGATCGGGTTGTGAAAGCCAACAGACTTATCAACTAAACTTGAGTTGATGAAGTCTTCCATAGCCTTCCTGCCAATGTCTTCAGCGTCAAGCAGATCCTTAGCTATATCAGGCTTAGCAGGAACACCCGAAGACAAACAGTACAGTTCATTATCTTCGACACTAGAACTGAAAGTGTTGGTGAAGCCAAAAATCGCCTCTAGTACTTGTTTCACATCATGCTTACTACTTTGCATCTGAGCAGGTCGCAAGTCTTTGTGGATATTTCGTCGGAGCTCATTTCAGTGCGTTGAAGAGTTGCTTCAATATACTGTGCTCTGATGTGACAAGTAATACACCATCTGTAGTACGCAGCGTAGTTCCTGCTGAAGCCTATAACGCCTCCTAATGACTTGGCATGGCGGTTTATTGTCTGCTCGATAGTTATGTCAACAGCATTTCTCGAGCAGGGAACCGATGACCGTGACACACCAAACCCATTTTGTTCCAGAAGTTATTTGCATCTAGGGTGTGTATCAGACACATTCAGCAATGTAATCAGGTACACAGGTACATATCGTGCGTAGTTGGTGTGATCATACGCAAAGAACATTGGGCACAAGGCATGTAGAGCTGCGATATGCAATTCTAAGTTGTTTTCCTTCGTAGCCCTGATCAGTGTCAACACCATCTGAATTATATCCATATACCTTGCCCAGAACTGAGCCGTTTTACCGTGACTGCCTTTCAGAACTTCTGATTTGAACGCATGGCTCGTACTTTTCAAAGTAATTTCTTAAGTCTTCAGATTATTCCACCCTGTCCAGTGCCTCTTTGGATGGAGTTGCTATCTCTAAGCATATTGAACGTCTCATTCGATAAACAATCCTCACGTTAGTGCTTTTCTTCAAACAGTGTTAACATAAGCCGCTCTAAAGCTTCAAAGAGTAAATTATGCACTCTCAGATCTCGGTTAAAGTGCTTACCCAACATGACCCTATCTAATGACCCACTGGCGCAAATGCCATTCTATAATGATCTCTGCAAACCCACTGCCTCCCATCATCTTCCCGACCATTCCAAATAAAGAACAGATCGTGTGGAAGACACCTATTCTTACTAATATCTTGCTAAACTGATCCGAATACTGCCAAACCAAGGCATAAGCTTTTTTGGCAACAACTTGGTCAAATGTGACAATAGCATACTCTTGATCAACTTCACCACTTGCCTTAAGCGACTGTTCCAAAATGTATTGCACTGTTGAATTGTCATTTATGGATTCGTTAAGTGGTGCCATATATTCCACTTTTGAGGTTGCACAATGCTTTTCAATAGCAGTTTGTGACAGCCATCCAGCCCAGGATGGAACTGCCTGACTATCCATAGACCCATCTATATCACGATAAATAACCCATGTGAAGTTATCCATTTCAGTATTTTTAAATGAGTACTCTACTTTACTTGTCTAAATGTCAAAAGTAGGGTCGACCTTTGCTTTGGCATAACAGGGTCTTATCTGAACCTCAATGGGCGTTACAGATTTGTCTTTTGATCTGGGAAATGTGTCTGCTTCAACCACAACTGTAGTTCTTTCTGGGTCACGCTGCTCTTTTATAACAATTCCATGTGTCGAATGTGTCGTTCCAGAACCTGACGGTGTTTCCTCGTCGAGATCAAAATTGTCATAGCACAAATGAATGACAGCGTTATTGTCTCTAGAGATATTTCTGTGTAAAACTGATTCTGATGATGTAACAGAATTACACATGGCTGTTTCCAGCTCCAGAGTCCTAGAATACGACTGCCCATGACCATAACGATTTAGAATCGTTATAACTTTAGCGCTGCCTGTGAGATGTCCTACGGCCATTGGCGTTGTAAGATGTTTTGGCATCACCCAGTCACCATTTGTTGCGGCATAGCAGAGGTCCTCAGCAAAAGCCAGTGCATAACGTTGGGACTTCAAGTTTTCATGTATAACAGGCTTTCCAGTAGATAAGAAATGTCAATAAAATCTCTGGAGGTCGTCTCTCGCCTGAAAGTAACCAAGCAGCAGATGGGGGCCAAGACATAGGTTCACTCTCTATTTTGCCTTCATTTATATGGCGTCTTATGATAGCTGCACTTTCTATAAGGCGTTTTTCATCCGAAGCTGCTAATTCAAATGCAGCCTCAACAGCCTCTCCTTCTATATCAGCAGCATATACTAGCTCTGCTTTCTTGCGGTGTTGCCAGAAAGCCAGCCTCTTTCCGAAATGCTTACAAAATTTGTCATTCAATTTGTAAGTTTTGTAATTGTCGTTGTAGAATTTCGGGTAGTTTTCTAACATGTATGTTAGATACCTTTCCCGAATCATGGACAATCTTTCTATGTTTCCGCCCGTTAATATATGATCTTCTATGTACTTACTGATGTATTTAAATGCAGCATTATGCGCTGCCTGTGACTGAGAGGATTCACTATATGTGTGTGTAACGTGTCTGTCGCCGGTATCTCGAGTGCAATTTCTGCGGCAATAGTTATGATACCATGCCTCTCTAGCTTGCAAGTCCTGCCCGCGTACTTTGCAAAGTATTTTCTCTTCACCCTTTGCCTCGGCAGCCGTTTTGATAGATTCTTCTGCTGTTGGGGTAACACACTTGACCAAGATTTGCTTTTTTCGATTAACTTGTATATACTGTTTATCACAGAATAAGCATTTGTCAGAAGGAAAAAGCGCACTACACGTGGCTGACGATGCCGCGAAAGAGGGAGGGTCTGCCCCTATTTGAGGTACTAGGAACCTCATCGTCTGCCGCTGTTAAACTGGATTTGCGCTTTCCCGCCTTTGGTAGAAGGGTGAAGAGCTGGTAACACCTTCTGTGATATCCATGTACAATGAATCATAAGTTTCGGGTATGTTTTCCGATATTTCTGGGAGTATGTGGGTCCCATCTGAGAACGTGAGCCTCTTTTATGCCACTGATGTGATTTTGTTGAAAGCCTCTTCCGCAGCAGGCGTAAAAGTTTCTTCAACCGTGCTAGAGAAATGAATAATACAAATTCTCCCATCGCTGCCTTTGGTCCTCGGTGTTTTCTTGCCCTGAGGATTTGTCTTCAGAGCCACTGGTTGTTCAATTTCGAAACAAAGAAGATACAAGGCTTAAACAATGATAAATATATGTGGGTATGAAACAAGAGCAATGATAGACACTAACCAATTAGTGTGCGAAAATGGGAAATAACACATTTATGTACTCGTTTACATGGCTCATGACACTTTAGATGGATGAATGGATGGATAGACAATTTCTTTTTCTTTCTTTTTTCTTTTTTTTTTTTTTTTTTTTTTTTTTTTTTTTTTTTTTGTTAAAAATGACTGATAGAGTTGCTATCCAGCCCACAATTATGAAATGGTATACTCACATCAGTGTCATCTGTCATCTTCATCCATGTTTTCCAACCAGGGCGTTTAGACATCTTCGAAGCTTACTTTTTCCGCTTGGTGCCAGAATGTTTTAAAATGTTTCCTACTGATTGTTTTACCCACAGGTTTCTTATTTCTCGACGAAACCATATATTGTGGATATTCATTAGAAATGTCTCGTTGAGGTGCTTCTAATTAGAAGCCACAGCGTATGTTTGAATGGAGATACATATAAAAGAAAACTGTCATCTGGATACCTCGTCTTATCTGCATGTGTGACTTTCAACAATATCATTTATAGGGTAATTTTCACTAACATTATCATTATAATATTTTTTTGCAGTTTATTAATAATTCAAAGAAATAAAAACAGAAATCAGACAAATTTCAGATTTGAACAATAAATATAGAAGCTCTCTCTCTTTCTCTCCATGGATGAACGCCATTAACCCATTTACGCCTTTGGTTTGTGGGGTTCAGTTTTTTTCATTATTATTATTATTATTATTTGTAGTTTATTAATATTTTAAAGAAATAAAGATAGAAATCAGACAATTTTCAGATTTGAACGAGTAAATTGGACTCTATGCTAATCTTGATTAGGTACACATTGAAATTTCTGCAAACAAACTGTGGAGAACCTGATCAGATGCCGCTAACTGCGGCGTCCGCTCGGTGTCTACATTGCCTACGTAAGGACGTTGGATAACTTATACTTGTTATGAACAAGTTGACATTTCTGCAAGCAATCTTTGGAGACCCTAATCAGACGCCGCTGTGGCGTCAGCTCTGGGTCTACATTGTTTGCCTACGTCCAAAATTTGGACTCTAGGCTTATTTTGGTTAGGAAAAAGTCGACATTTCTGTAAGCAGATTGTGGAGACCCTAATCAGACGCCGCTATCTGCGGCGTCCATTCTCGGTCTACAGTGTTTGCCTATGTCCAAACATTCCACTCTTGGCTTATATTGGTTAGATACAAGTTTACATTTCTGCAAATAAACCTTGGAGACCCTGATCAGACGCCGCTGAGGCGTCCGCTCTAGGTCTACATTGTTTGCCTACGTCCCAAAATTGGATTCTAATCTTACATTGGTTAAGAACAAGTTGATATTTCTGCAAGCAATCTGTGGAGATCCTGATCAGACGCTGCTTACTGTGGCGTCCGCTCTTGGTCTACATTATGTGCCTACGACCAAAAATTGGACTCTAGGCTTATATTAACTAGGTACAAGTTGATATTTCTCCAAGCAAATTATGGAGACCCTAGTCTGACGCCGCTAATTACAGCGTCCGCTCTGGGTCTCGGTATTTGCCTACGTCCAAAAATTGGACTCTAGACTTATATTGGTTAGGTAAATGGATTATTATACATCCATATAGTTAATTAATTAATTAGCCGCAATATGATTGATTTGTTTTTCTCGCGTCCTTGTTCTTTCCGATTTCGTTAATGGCACAGGTCAACAATTAAACAATTAAAACAAAATAAAGCATTAATATTGCCCTCTGAAGTATGCCAATATCTATCTATCTATCTATCTATCTATCTATCTGTCTGTCTGTCTGTCTGTATCTATCTATCTATCTATCTATCTATCTATCTATCTACGTAAATAAGAAAGCAAGACCAAATGAAAAGAAAAAGAAACTACTTTTGTCCAAATGGTACAGTCTGTTTCTAGAATTATGGGTGTTGCCTGTGAGGAAGAATTCTACAATTGTAGGCATTGAAACTAATTCTTGTTCCATCTTTCCCCTAAACCAAACTACTAGTTTAGTATATTCTCACTTTGTCCAAACTATTTCAACTTTGCGCAAGCCCTTATATCTTATCGATCAACTACAATATCTCCTGCGCAATTCTAGAACTGTCCGGTACAATTCCGAAATTGGCGGACAAAATAAGAATTCTTACTTTGCGCAAGACAATTCCGGAATTGTATCGATTCTTACTTTGCGCATAACACACACACACACCGGCACACACACACCGACACACCGACACACACACACACACACACACACACACAGATATATATATATACTCTTATCTGGATAATTTGTGCTATTGAATTGGTTGAATTTTCTATTTAATTTGTCCACTTTTGTCAGTATGAATGACCCTGCCCACTTACTTGAGATACTCGTACATGTAATCCAACCTTGAGGTGCGAAGAGATGCATTAAATTTTGCTTATATCTATTAGTAGGTATATAATAGTTAGGAAACAACTATGCAGAACTCTAAGACGGATAACTTGTCAGTGAAAATGTCACCTTTTAAAATATTGTTGTTTTTTTTTTTTTTTTTTTTTTTTTTTTTTTTGTACATGGAATATTGTTTACAGACACATCAATATAAATGACCCTGTCCATTTATTTGACGTAGCCAAATAGAAAGGAAGGCAATGATCAGGAATCGATACAATTACCTAACACCTTCCGTCCAAGACACCAAAGGGAAAGAAGGACGCACTTAAAGCAACGGCAACACAATCAAAACACCACAAGCAGAAAGCCAAAAGGACAGTTTCTTTCCTTAAAAATTGGCAAAACCACTATCTCAAATAAAAATTTCACCTGGACATACATGCAGACATACAATTACAGAAATAGTAAACCACGGCAGAAGCACCGCCTTGGAATGGTCAGTAAAACCTTACTGGGGGGAGGGGGCTTAAAGTTTGCTAACGGAGCTAATTTTGTTACAACCTTACTTTTTGTTGTCTCAAAATACTACTTCCGAATGAAATTAAGCTGCCCCTTATTTGTTGCTATAAAATGCGGCTGAGAACTGTACAATAAAGTATAACAGGAGAAAATATTGTCTAAGTGCGTAGTTTTCTAACTAGGCTACGTAGCCATCTTAGGTCAAGGGAGGTAAAAGTGTTATCAATGAAATAGAGATTGTAATCTAATTACTTTAACTTTGTTTTTGTATATTCATATTTTTATATATTATTATGATAAACATGTATAATCATTTCACAATGAGTGTACAGATTCTTAAGAACCTCAATGAGAGCATAAATTATTTTCGTGAAACTTAGGGTATCAGAACACTTATTCTAATTAATTTACGGACAATATAAGTATCAAAACAACAGTCTTGGAAAATCAGTTTGTAACAAAAGTAAAGCTCTTGTGATTTTCGTTATATCAAAATTAGCTTCTTAAGTAAACTGTAAATCAATTTTACGTAGCAACAAGCCTCGCCCTTAGTTCAGCCGTGGTATACACAAGAATGTTTGTTCTGTCCGCGTGAAGGGTTTCTAACTACTCAGTGCAACATCTCCGAGAACATTAAAATCAAACGAATACAGATAAAATAACGATGAGGACTCGACAGCAAGAAATAAATGAAATGCTGAAGCAAAAGAAAACCAACAGTTGGGCTCCGGTGGGCCCGGCCAGAGCCAGAGCATCAGGCATCAACCGACTTACTTAAAAGTTTTTAGGCAGGAGCCGTCATACAGTCTGAGGCCCGACCCGTCGGCGTGCAACCAAAGAGGGAAGCAAAGTTATTAACCATTTGCATTTTGAAGAGTGGTATTTTGATTTTGTATGTTTGTATGGATACAGAGTTTACACTCCAAATGAAATGAACACAAGAAATCTTTAAAAGGATTGTTTGTCTGGTGGAAATGCCGAAATATATTATACAGTGTGTATATGACAATACAGCTATCACAATACAGCTATGTCATCAGACTATCACAGATTTATAAAGACACTCATGATGTATTTTTATAAATTAAACCCAGTATTACCCAAACATTGTGTGTACGGAAAAAAAGAATAAGATTTTAATAAGGACAAAATAACTTTAATCAATCTCGTTTCAACAACTGAATTTCTATTACTGCTGAAAACTTTTATTTACATTTTGTACTATTTTGTGAGTTTTCCTTTAAAGTTTTTCTTTAAAGAGTTAAAAAGAAGACATAGCTGGGTAACAACCAAGTGTGAATTAAACAAAACATCAACTTTTGCACAAGCAGTATTGTGGTAGTGTAAGAGTGCCTACCGATATTTTGATTATTTATTTAAGAAACTGGTATTTATTTTGAAATTCATACAATTTCAATAGTCATGATGCTTTTCTATATAACCTTGACTGAATAAACCTCTGTAACCCCCTTTCCCAGTCACAATTTTCAAGTAAATAAGTAACAAAAATAAAAACCAATACACCAGCTCATATTTTTTTAATGTTGGTTAGAAGGAAAAATATATACGAGCACTCAACAAGTCCTTTGAAAAGACAGAACAGTTTCTCACGTGTTCTTGGGGATTATAGAACTACTGGTAATTTCAAGAAGATCACATTTTTCCTAACGCATGGCCGTTGTCATGGAAACGAACGGAAATCTTGAAAACTGAAGACCAGTTTGTGTTGTCAGTTTTTGGTCCTCTATGCAAATATTACAGTTTTATGTTACATCCATGCCTATGCGTAGCACGGATTTTCTGGTGGTTACAGAGAATGGCTCTTAACTCCTTACCATACTTGGCCTATAAAACTGTAAGTATGTTCCACTATCTAATGGTGTGTTTAAAATATTGCTAGAGGAGCGGCAAACAGTGTAGACCCTAATCAGACTCTGGGTTTTAGGGCGTCTGATCTGGGTCTATAGACTGTTTGCTTAGGCCTGTCTGTCCCAATATTTAGGATTATTAAGGTAATTGTTTCCCCATTAAGTGACAGTGGAATGATCTGGTAGACTCGTATTTTTGCCTATTTGCCTATATATATTACCTGAACTTTATCATAATTTGCTCTCATAAAATTAAAAGTAAACCATTGAATCAGTGAAACACTTTTTACGCCCCAAATTTCGAATGAAATTGGTAGGGCATATTGCTTTGCCTTCGTTCGTCTGTTCGTCACGCTTTTTTGTGCATGTCATATCTTAAGAACCCTGCATACTAGGGTTTCTAAATTTTATAGATGGGTTCACCTATGCAAAATTAGCTTACCAGTATTTTTTTCTTGTCCGGCATATTTGTACTTTCAGAATTATGCCCCTTTGAAAAAATGAGAACTAATTTTTGCTAGCAAGATATCTCAAAAAGTCTTTAAAAAGCTAGGGTCTTGAAATCTGTGGTAGTGACTGGGAATGATGTGTAGATTACATGATACGGTTTTGAGGGAATTCCGTCAAACAATTGACGGTTGACGTAGTTATGGCCTTTTGTAGTTCTGGGCATTTTGACCTTGTCAGCAAGATTTCTCAGAAAATATTTAAGCTAAGGTCTTGAACTTTTATATGCTGATTTGGGATGGAGTGTAGATTACCTGATTAGATTTTGAGGGAATTCCACGAAAAATTGACGTATGACCCTTTGTAGTTCTGGGCATGTTCACATTGTCAGCAAGATTACTCAAAAAAATATTTAAGCTAAGGTCTTGAAATTTTATATGCTGCTTTGGGATGGTGTGTAGATTACCTGTTTAGATTTAGAGGGCATTCCCTGGAAACTTGATGTAGTTGTGGCTCTTTGTAGTTCTGGACATTTTGACCTTGTCAGCAATATTTCTCAAAAAGTGTTCACACTAAGGTCTTGAAATGTTATATGCTGATTGGGGATGGTGTGTATATTACCTGATTAGATTTTGTGGGAATTCCATGAAAAAATAACATACTTGTGACCGTTTGCATTTCTTGGCAATTTGCCCTTGTCAGCAAGATATTTCAAAAAGTACTTTAGCTAGGGTACTGAAATTTTAAATGCTGATTGGTAATGGTGTGAACATTATCTAATTAGATTTTGGGGTAATTCTGTGAAATATTGACAGAATTATTGCCCTTTGTAGTTCTGGGCATTTTGATCATGTCAGCAGGATATCTCTAACAGTATATAAGCTAGAGTCTTGAAATTTAATTTGCTGACTGGGGATGATATGTAGATAAATTGATAAGATTTTAAGGGAATTCTATGAAAAATTAATGTAATTATGGTCCTTTGCGGTTCTGGGCATTTTGGCCTTATCGGCAAGATATCTCAAAAAGTATTTAAGCTAGGGTCTTGAAAGTTTATATGCGGATAGGGTATGATGTGTAGATTACCTGATTAGATTTTGAGGGAATTCCGTGAAAAATTGACAGAATTATCGCCCTTTGTAGTTTTTGGCATATTGATCCTGTCAGCAGAATATCTCTAAGAGTATTTAAGCTAGTGTCCTGAATTTTTTAAATATGCTGATTGGAGATGATGTCCCACTCTGATTAGAGTTTGAGGGAATTCTGTGAAAACTTGACGTAGTTATGTCGCTTTGCGGTTCTAGGCATTTTGACCTTAGCAAGATATCTCAAGTATTTCAGCTAGGATCTTGAATTTCAATGTGCTGATTAGAGATAATGTGTAGATTATCTGATTAAATTTTGAGGTAAATAACATTGACAGAATTATGGCTCTTTGAAGTTCTGGGAATTTTACCTTGTCAGCAAGATATCTCAAAAAGTGTTAAAGCTAGGGTCTTGGAATTAAATATATGGTCGGGGAATGATGAGTAAATAACTTAATTAAATTTCAAGTCTGGTCTATAAATTTTAGATGGAGTTGGACTTACAATGGAATAGAACAGAACACAAAGTTTACTATTCACAAACTTATGATCAACATGTCTAGAGAACCGTTATAGCCTGACTGAATTTATGCCCCTTTTGGACTTAGGCATTCAACCTTGTGAACAATTGTATGGGTATGTGGGCTTTATATATTTTATTATGATACGAAGGAAGTCTGCAAAGGGTACTGTAATAAGATGGTGTGCAAATCCATACTAGGAAGTGCTCTTTGTGCCCCCGAAGCATTATAAGTTCGGCTGAGTTGATATCTCCCCATCTGGTGCACTAGGGCCTGACCTATACTGTCCACAAAGTGCCCTGATAGTATATACAAGTCAGCACTGTATTGCTATTTGGGAATATTTCTGACTAGATGTGTAGCTTCTGACGTCAGCTGGACCTTAGGTGTTATGTTATGAAAAGAAATGGATACAAGGATAAGGAGTTGGAACTTCAACACAATATGATAATATTTGCTTTAGTAGGGGATGCTTGTCACACCTTTAGGGGCAAGCAAATGATTGAGGGCGTAGTGTTTTACAAACACCCATATCCAGTTTCTTCTAAACTAAAGTTTCTTTAATGATATAAAATACGTCATTTATGCAGTGATGCAAAAGATTGACCCCTGAGGTACATCCTTGATGAGTTTCTCCCAACTGCTTATACCTGACCCATGCTTATCTAAATCTTCTGTCATTTAAATAACCGCCACCACCACTCTGGAGACAGAACATATGCTCGTTGATTAGCAATCAGCAAAATATGTCGGAGAAAGTTGAATGCCTTGGACAGGTCCATGGGTTTGGCAGCGTCCAGAGCTTTCGCCACTCTTCAAACAGGCGCAGGGGAGTAATCTGGTATCTAACATTTCTTGAAAGCAGCTAGAAAACTAGAAATGTGTTTGTAAAACATTATGCCCCCAACTATATGCTTGTCGATACAAAACGCCAAAGTTGAAAAGGAACATAACTCTGACCAAAATTTAGGTCATCTACACATTGGTTCCTAATTGCTTGCAAAATTGCATAAGCCTTACTCAAGTGGGTCCTAAGATATTTTGCTTACATGATTTTCATTGGCCTAAGTTTAAAAAGGGGCATTATTACACCATGAAGACTCTGACAGAAGTGAAAAACCAAATTGACAACGGGCTATAACTCAAAAAGTATCTGTCACTATTTATTCAAATGTTAAACAGGTCATCTACTTCTCATTGACAATGCATTCACTAGGTTTCAAGGCTCTAGCTTCAATAGTTTTTTAGATATTGTGCTGACAAGATTTCATCCATATGTTTTCTAAGGGCCATAACTCAGAAAAGGCACATAACCTTGGCAAGAAAAAAAACACGTGTCAGCTATTTTTTCATGGGGAATCCATATATGAGACTTCTCAACCCTAGCATGCACAGTTCAAAAGTTAGGCTATGCATCAAAGAGTACAATGTAAAAATGCCTGAAAATGACAAAGGGCCATAACTCCAGAAGTATTTTCCGAATTTATTCAAAAGTTAATCAGGTCATCCACTCATCGCTACCAATCTATTCCTTTAATTTCAAGGCTCTAGCTTCAATAATGTTTTAGATATTTTGCTGACAAGATTTCATCCATATGTTTTCAAAGAGCCATAACTGAGGAAAGGGGCATAATCCTGATTCAAAAGTACGTGTCAGCTATTTTTTCATGAGGAATCCAAATATGAAATTTCAAAACCCTAGCATACACAGTTCAAAATTTATGCTATGCTTCAAAAAGTGTGCAATGTAAAAAAGCCCAAAATGACAAAGGGCCATAACTCAAGAAGTACTTTTCAGAATTTATTCAAAAGTTAAGCAAGTCATTTTCTCATTGTTACAAATCTATTCCTCGAATTTCAAGTTTCTAGCTTTAATAGTTTTTTAGATATTTTGCTGACAAGATTTCATCCATATTTTTTTCAAAGGGCTAAAACTCAGGAAAGGGCATAATTCTGATGGGAAAAACATACATGTCGGCTATTTTTCCATGTGAAATCCATACATGTAATTTCAAAACCCTAGCATGCACGGTTCAGAAGTTATGCATGCAATGTAAAAATGTCCAAACTTACAAAGGGCCATTACTAATGAAGTATTTTTTAGACTTTATTCAAAAGTTAATCAGGTCATCTACTCATCAATACCAATCTATTCACCAGGTTTCAAGGCTCTAGCTTAAATAGTTTTTGAGATATTTGCTGACAAATTTTCTTCCATATTTTTTCAAAGGGCCATAACTCAGGAAAAGAGCATAATCCTGATAAGAAAAAATACGTGTCAGCTGTTTTTTTTATGAGAAATCCATATATGAAATTTCAAAACCCTAGCATGCGCGGTTCAGAAGGTATGCTATGCATCTAAAAGCATGCAATGTAAAAAATCCCAAAGTTACAAAGGGCCATAACTCGTGAAGTACTTTTCAGAATTTTTCAAAAATTTATCAGATCATCTACTCAACAATACTAATCTATTCATCAGGTTTCAAAGCTCTAGCTTCAAAAGTTTTTGAGATATTTGCTGACAAGATTTCATCCATATTTTTTCAAAGGGCCATAACCCAGGAAATGGGCATAATCCTGATGGAAAAAAATACGTGCCAGCTATTTTTCCATGAGAAATCAATATATGAATTTTCAAAACCCTAGCATGCAAGGTTCAGAAATAATGCTATGCATCAAAAAGCATGCAATGTAAAATGCCAAAAGCTACAAAAGGCCATAACTCATGACGTATTTTTCAGAATTTATTCAAAAGTTAATCAGGTCATCTACTTATCAATACCAATCAATTCACTAGGTTTCATCTATATTTCTTCAAAGGGCCATAACTATGGAAAGGGGCATAATCCTGATGGGAAAAATACGTGCTAGCTATTTATTCATGCGAAATCCATATATGAAATTTCAAAACCCTAGCATGCACGGTTCAGAAGTTATGCTCTGTATCAAAAAGCGTAACGGACGCACGGACGGACGGACGCACAATCGTCCCAGAAACAATATGCCCCTCCAACTTCTTCGAAGTTGCATGCATAATGACTGACTATCTCGGCACAAACTCTGAATAAATGAAATTTTAGATAACCAGTATTCAGTGTACAAAATAGAGTTCTCTATAATTTTAATATTGGATGTCAAAAGTTTGATTTATGGGCGTTCGAATATTGGATATCACATGAATGATAACGTGATATCACAAAACCATGACATTTATTCTCTTTGAACAAAAAAAAGAATGACAATGAAATTCATGCTCATCTGTTAATTTAACCAGATATTTAATGGCTACTGCTCTCAACTCTCAGTATACTGATGAGTCTTCATAACAGGTGGCATTACCAGATTTACCTAGGCGACTTCTTTTCTCTGATTACACTGGTTCCCTGCATTGTAATATATAATCTTAGAATATTTATTTTTTTTAACGTAGAAAACCGTTAAAATTGTTTAATTTGATTAACTTTTTATGCTAATGTAGAATTTGAAATCGGTTATGAGCAACTTCATTGTATTATTATTTTGTTTCTATATTTAAGAATTGTTCGTGTGGGTTTCTACTTATCTGCCTTATCAGTTGAACTTATTAACTGGTTAATAGAACGTTATTTCATTGCAACTCGGCAGAGTTTTATGGTCTCAGTCATAAGAAACAGATGGAAATGTGATATCCCGCTAACCCGACTTTGATATAGTATTAGTCAGGAAGGTAGGGGTCAAACTGTCTAAGAAATCAACATGGCATGATGGCAAGACTTTTGATGTATTATACACCCATTGTAAATATGTCCAGAAATAAAAAAAAAATGCATATAATAAAATAATTCCTGATTTCTGTTACTAACAATCAAATTCTGAATATAATAAAAAAAATACTGACTTGTCGAACTGGACACCAAAGAAGGAGATGACATATGAATATATATAATGACTGCGTGTACAGTGACATTATTTTGATTTACAACAAAAATATGGATAGTCAGCATTCAGTTCTGTGTTATCACAAATGTATTGCCAATTTATGGATGTTATTGATATCAGTAATTCAGATATTGAATAAACATACATCGAATGCTGACCTGAATCTTTTATGTTCACATATAAAGACATTTTTACATTTTTCTGTGCTTCATCTCATTTGGCAAGACCAGAGTAAAACCAACAAACGATGACATGAGCAAAAATGCTTGAATTATCTTTAATATAAAACAGGCTGATCAGAATATATCCTATAACTATACACAAGGTATAGATTCTGGTAGATTACCGATAGACTAGAGAGGCAGAACACTTGTAGACAAACAGCCTTTTAACATCTTTGTGTTGTTGCAACAATATAATGTTTCAACTGCATAGAAAAAATGTAGTTTCAGCGGCCTACGATTTCAATTATCAACGAAACACAATAGCAGTTGGGTATTATGTTTTCATGCTGGCTATCCCTGCATGCGTCCACCTGTCTGTCCATATTGTCCTTGAGAAAACTTTACTTGTGCTTCATACATCTCCTTAAACCATTTTATGTGCACTGTTATTGGGCAATACCTTGTATGGGATTGTTAATAAGCTAGTTTAGATAATTATTATATGAGTTATGGACATGGAAAATTCTTAAAAATTCCCGTTATATTTTCCATCTCTTTCATGCAATTCAAATGAAATCATGTGTTACCTTACATGCCAATTAAACTCCATTTCTTTCATCGGATTAAAACAAAAATCATGTTATTTTACATGCCAAGTAAGCTCCGTTTTATTTTTATTTTTTTATTTATTTTTTTTTTTCATCCTATTAAAGACAAATTCCTGTGTTATCTTACATGTCAAGTAGGGACCGTGTCTTTCATTCGATTCAAACTTAAATCATATGTTATTTTACATGCCAAGTAAGTTTAATTTCTTTCATACGATTTAAACCAAAAGTATGTGTTATCTTACATGCTAAGTAAGCTCCGTTTCTTTCATCCGATTCAAGCCAAAATTATGAGTTATCTTACATGCTAAGTAAGCTCCGTTTCTTTCATCCGATTCAAGCCAAAATTATGAGTCATCTTACATGCTAAGTAAGCTCCGTTTCTTTCATCCGATTCATACCAAAACCATGTGTTATCTTGCATGCCAAGTTAGCTCCGTTATTGTCATCCGGTTCAAACGAAATGCATGTGATGCATTAATGATGAATAAGCACATTTAGTTAAACTAATTTGGTTGGTCAGTTCTAAAGTTAGGTGGTCCTGATAAAAGTTCATTTGTTTTTCTTGTGACAACACGAGTCTTTTTCATCAAAATCAAATGGAAATCGTACACTAACTTTCATGAAATGAGCCACAATGTGAGAAAACGTACCTTCTGACATGTGTGTCCAACGAAGGCTCAAAATCAACCTGTGCATCTGCGTGGTCTCATCAGGGTATTTGTTGTTCATATGAAGAAACTTTGCATCATTGGCTATCAAAATATACCTAGTGAAGATTCTGATAAGACTGTGCAAATGCGCAGGCTGATTCAAACCTTCGTTGTGCGCATCCGTCAGAAGGTACGTTTTCTGACGCTGTGCTCAAATATCTTATTTATAGAAAGTGTCCTGTAAGCATTGCTGACTGGCATGTTAAGTTTCAGCATAAAACGGTACTAGGGTATTACGCAGTGGTGCTATTACTATTATTTGTTGTTGTTGCTGTGGCTCTGCTTTAACATGCACAGAATAATACTAAAGACCATACAGTAAAGACACATGCGGATAAGGAGTATTCAAAATAATGTCATTCGGAACGGCCCATTAAATGATTATAATACATGCATTAATTGCTTATAATACATGCAAACTGAAACAAATGTGATTTGTTTGATGGCAGGAAAAGGTTGATGCTTACAACTATTCTCAGATTTTTTTAGTGTTAGATTGTAACTTAATCAAACAGTGGGTAATAGGGGCAAGCTAACCATAACAGAATATCAACCATAACAGAATATCAAAAATGATTTTGAAATACAATGAAACATTACAGTAGACTTGTACACTATTTGGGGAAAACAAAATTGCTTTTCCTTGACTACTGATATCCATGCCTTTGCTACAAGATCCAAATATTCAATTGGTGTCTGTACTTATACGAGCTCCACCTGGTCCTTTTCTGCAAAATACAGAAAGATAGAAAGGTGGCAGTTGAAAAGTGAAAACACCTCTCTAATTTCCCCTACTGATATTTGAATAAAAAGCACTAATACAATACTGTAGTAGGCATTTTACAAACATTGTACATCCCCTCCAAAATTTCCCCTTATGTTTCAAAATCAATATATCCACAAAGAAGTTATCAAAATATCATATACATGTTATACATGAAAGGAAACCGATCTCTTACAGCTGGTGTTCATTATACAAATGTTCCAGAAAAAGTTATAACTGTAAAATGACTATTAAAAAATTATAGCATCTTTCTTGAGCTAGGGGCGGTTTCGAAGGCTGTAGATCATAGTAATAAGATAAAGAACTTGTGTTAAAAGTTTAAATTGTGCAATGGGGCCTTGAAAACCAGCTAAATTAAAAATTTCAAATAAACGACGCTATATTTATCACCAAGCTGATATATAACTGTCAAATGATCAATTTCATTTCTAAGGAATCGGTTAATGCATCTAGTTCCAGTTACAGTCACGTTACAGGCACGTGTGAATGTTTATTGCTCTCATTGGTCATTCCGCATAGAATCTATGTATCTTCATTGCAGCTGGTATTTGCAACATATAGAGGCCGTAAAACGTTTCTCCATACTTCATTATAGTGTAGATTATATTTTCTAGTCTCTTTGATCATTGAATCTACTCCAATAATTTTGAAAAGATCAGGCCTAATTCGGCGACAATAGTTTCACTTCACTGAAACCTCCTTACATCGGTCGTTCGGGCACCACCGGTAAGTTTTGAAACTGTTTTTCTCCATTTTGATCTGTCTTCAACTACCCTTTGCGAGCTTGAGAAGCTAACAATTGTCCAGTCATTAATGTTGTCTTTCCAGCTCGTATTCTGACTGTTCCTTCTTCTAACCCTCTAACTGTGTTTGCAGCATTCCCTCCGCCATGCTTGAGGAACGCGAGATGTGGCCAAGCCACACGAGTTATTTACCACGATGAGGAGGTCATTATGGATACCAATTGCATGTTGGATTTGCTTACGTACTTCCTTACTGGGGATGTGGTCTAAGTACCAAATTTTCAGTAATTTGCCGTGACATATTGTTTCCAAGACCTGGATTCGTTTCTCAAGATTTGCAGCTCACAATCGTATAGGAAGATTGAAGCAGCCAGGAATGTTAACCATAACATATTTGCTTATTCCCAGACATCTCTTAATGTTTCCGAGTCCAACATCAGATTACTTCTTGTTAACAAAAAGAGAGCAAAAATTGAAGTTATTATTCGATAAATGTTTACTGACCAAGACGTAGCACAGAATTCCATTTTAGTGTTGGAATTTCAGTATTCACTGTTTGACGCAACTAGCGGTAAACCCTCATGTGTTTATACAATATGGGATTCGGAGCACTGTTTTGCAGAGAAGTTTACGGCATTAAATGAGTGTTTATAAGAAGCAAATTGCAGTGTTGCATATAAAGGGACTCAATCAAACCGAGTCTCCGTTTTTCGTGATTTTGTGTGTTCTTTGTTTCCAAAAGCAATCCTTTTTTACTTTGATTTTACTTTACAAACTAAGAAGAATTGTTAATAAGTATGCTTTTTTCGAACAATTCAAAATGACTATTGGTAGGACAGTGAATCCATTTTTCGGACATCTCGCTTGAATAATTTTATAATGACATCCAATCTGTCTCTTTTGAAAAAGGTGTACCTTAAAGTAGCAAACGGGAAGTCACATAAGTTGTCGCCCTTGTATAAATGATGGAGAATTTAACAGATGTTCTATCAAGTCGCCTTAAGTTAGAGAAAGTGCTCAAACTGTGCTGCAGTCGTTTATTATAGTCGTTTTCATCCAAGTATTTTATGAGCCATGCGTTCAGCTGCGGTTACTGAGTTTATATAAAAATCAACTATGTACACTTTCTTATATGAAACGGATAGTTTATCTTCAGCTTTATTTTCTCCCTGCGATTACAAACTACTATAATTCACGAACCAGACGTACATTTTATTACCTAATTCCTTTTAGGTCAAATGAAATGAAATAGGCGAAGATCGTCACGACATTAAACCAATATTAAAAGTATTAAAATCGATAGACAAATCGTCTATGGTAAAATATTCAATGATTCTCGCAAAAAATAAAACATTAAAGGAAAAAGTATTACCAGACATAAATGTGTCAATCTAATATACGAGACAGGAGGTTAAAATCTGATTGATATCGAGTATCAAATAAGACCATCATTCCGGTTATGAATCTTAGAAGACGCTAATAATTGTTGTACATGAAATATTTCAGATAAACCGACCTAAAAATAAATGCGACCTGATTATAGCGTAGCCATTTTAGAACGTTATATGCAGCATCGTTTGCACATAACACAAATTCAAGGTAGAAAATATCTGCCTATCTTCTTTAAGAGTTTACTCATAAATGAAATAGTTTACTACAGGGATTTCAATACTAATGGAGTAAAATCTTGTCTGTTGGCGTGGTCATTCTTCGGAAAAAGGGATACAGTCTTGTAGTAAACAGTGCTCTGTCTTCGATGTGAATCCATATCACTTTCAAATTACAGACGTGCTTTATACGATTTACAAGACGTTGGGTTCTAAAGAATCCGGTTTTGTTTAACATTTTCTCTCTCCGGAAAAATTCATCAGACGACAGTCAGGCGACATTTCTCTAGAAAATAGTGCTTGAAATAGCATGCAAAGTTTCTCCTTAGCATCTAAAGAGACAATTTGTTGGAAATGTTAAACCTTTTGTTTTTTTCAGACGAAAATAAGAAGGAAAAAAATCAAATTTTAGTCAACGTGCTATCCGTTGAATTCCAAAATAGCGGACATAATAGTACTGGCGGTTTTATATGTCAGACTATAGATTCATATAGTACAATCAAGCGTTCTTGACACAGCTGGTAGATGTTCCGCCGTTTGTACGACGAAAACATTTATGACCGCCTGTTTGCGTTCATTACACTGAATTCCTTCTAAAAAGGGATCTTCTCTACAAGGAAATATTTTGCTTCAAACGGGAGCAAATTATTTTCCTGTACAGCCGATTCCTTTTTATAAGGAAGATAAACAATTTTGATAGTGTTACTGCCCCCGGAATATGTATCAATTCCCCTTAAACAATTTATTTGTCGTAGGTAACACTATAAAACTTCCCACTTTCAGGGATAACAACGAACCTCTGGTCCTTTCCTTTGTGATCGCTGATCTTATTCCGGGAGTTTTGAAAATTTAAGAGTCACTGAGGAGGCCTTGTTGGCCGAAACTAGCTAGCCTGGCCCAGGAAAGCTGACACTTTAAATGTTTTAAATTTTGCGAGTGCTTTCATTGCTCTCGAGGGTCATTCCTCTTAGAATACCTTTACCTAGCACTGCACTAGAAAAGTCAATTGTAACTGCACATGTTTTGAATGAAATGTCTGCCTGCATGTTGGGAAGTATTTCAGAGGGTTCGGATCATGGTCCCCTAGAATACACCAAACGCAAATCTCAAAACAATAAATAGCTACCCAGATAATGTCATAATCACCAACACAACCTTTCCGAGGCACTGTAAGGAGAAGAGATGATTAATAAACAAAGACAAGACACAATAGTAGAACTGTAATAACAGACATAACTGCAACATAGGAACCACATTGAAAAGGTCGAAAGCAAACCACTGTGGGAGCGGGGGTAGGGGGATGTGTGGGCGGTTAAGTTAAGTTAATTTTGTTCATCAAAATCTAGCTTTTTTTTATTTTGCAGCTTCAAATTACAAATATGGATTCGGTCCGCGCATGATCCGCTACCCCATTATTGAATTATCACTCTAAAGAGAAACATTATGCATGAAAAAAGTAGAAAGTTCAATGCCGAGCAAAACAAAAAAAAAAAAAAAAAAAAAAAAAAAAAACACAAGTTTGGCGACGGTCAATGAGCCCGAACACACACTGTAATAATCAGACGCCAACCTTCTAAAACCTATTGAGGAAGGAGCCGTCATTCTCTCTGAGGTCCGATTCAACTCGCAGTTAAAAAGGGAAGCAAAGTACCTAATTTTTACCCTTGACAGTAGTTTTGAAACGGGAAGGAACGAAATTAATAGTATTAGAAAGTGTATGAATAAACAGTATTTAATAACTTTGAAAGCCGTCATTAGCATTGTTAGTTTTATTCGACCTCAATGACAATTTTAATAAAGGATAAATATTTATATACAATAAATACATGTGTGAACGATATGTGTCAGAGCCTTCCAGCTAAAAAAACAACATAAAAAATGCTTCTTTCAACCAGCTTACCTACAGTGAATAAAGAACTTACAAAGACTTAACTTCTGCAACAGTAACAAGAAGAATTCTCTTTGGACATTAGCTTTACCTGTACCCTTTTCATTGTGGAAAACAACTGATTCTGATTTGATAAAATTCGACACGAAAAGTTAATAATCCATTATGATATTGGATTTGTAACCCGGATTTTATATAAAGGGTCCATTTAAAGAGGTGTTATTTGACGCAGAACATTAGTGAGAGTTAAAACCTTGAAAGCAGCAAATTCCTTGGACGGGAAAATCGTTTAAGAGACAATGAGGAAACACGGTACTTGATAAAAAAAAAAGACGCAGATATTCGCAAATTTTGAGACGTTTTAAAAGCGAAGGAAACGATTGAGATGCGACCCGTACAAGCTTAGGCTGCACCATAGTAGTTTCTCCTATATCCTCGATGGTCATCAATAACCTCATAATATAGAACAAGTAATAATTGAACAGTATACATGATTATTTCTTGTGAATGTAGTGTAGTTGTTGGTCCATAGCGCAGTGGGTAGCGCGTCTGACGGCTGTAACGTAGCTTGTATTGTTAAACAGTGATCGTATAGTTTTAAGTTAAGTACTTCGGCTTTTGTTAAATAGAAATGAAATAAAGTCTGTTGAATTTCCCATGTTTTAAGGTTTCTTTTCTATAATCAGACAATCAAAAAAGTTTGCTGAATCAATATAACGGACCGTTGCTAGAGACAAAGCAAAACTCTAGCTTTAACAAACTATCACTACAATTCTAACAACTCTAACATGATCAGATCCGGACTATATATTTATGTTTTTGGAGCATTTCTCACATTTTTCTACCCACGTTTGTTTGTACCAAACGTCTATCGTACTCTATATTATTTAATGTCTTGTCACTCACTGAAGGTACTGCGTAATATTACTGAACACCTGCAAAAGTTACAAAGCACCAAAAGAATGCTGCTGCTGTAAATTGGAAGTCTACATAATTTGTATGGTCTATCAATTATATCCAAAGGATTTTCTGTTGAAAGACTATTCAACAGTTCTGTTTGAATCATAGTTTCCAAACGGTCATCCATTTATATTCTTAAAGCCAATTTTCTTTAAATTATTAGTTATTAGTGCAGCAGTCTTCAGGTCCAATTAAACAGTACAGAATATACATGTGAATCTGATGCAACCACATGTTTTAATAGTTATCGAATATTTTCAGTAATAAACAATGGTTTGTAGAGAGTCTAACATCAACAGTGATTTTGAATGAGATCCAATATAAACAATAATGTATATTAGGTGTTTTTAAGTACATCGTTGCATTTTATACACTAGTAGATTTTAATATTGTAGATGAATAAACCCATTCAAAATTAACTGTTAAATGTTTTAGGTCCACCGTCGTTGGCGGTTCCGGTATTGGCATTTCTGGAGCTCTATAAGGCACATTCGGTATTAGGATGTTGTCATCCAACAGGCAGATAGAAAATGTTGATTCACAACTATAAATATAGAGTATGGCTATGGTTGATATCTACAGCATGCATACAGACACTGCATAACTGTAACGTTGTTAGGCTGACAAGAAATTTAACGTTATATTTACTATCTTCACCTCAGCATAGCCTTCAGGGCCATACTAAGGACTTAGTGAAAAACAAAATCTTCACCTGAATATAACCTTAAGGGTCATACCCAAGACATAAAATTAAAAATGTCATTTTTTTTTTTCGTCCATCCATGACCTTAAGGGTTATACATGGCACACAAATATCATTGTAATTACACTATAAGTTCATAACTATAAACCATGTATACAATCTTCTTATTTACACCACGTGGCATTTATAGAGGATTATGTCGACATTTTCGGGCCTTGTGCCCACGCCAATGTTGCGACAGTCTGCTTGAAGGAAGTTTGTTGCCCTTCCAATTCGTCACTAACGTTTCGTTCTTTAAGAAAGGCGGGCATCTCTATATCTTCACCACTGGAAGATGAATGTTTCACATTTACCCTCTCAAGGTCATGACTATTAGCCCATTGTTTGCCAATAAATATAATATATTAACCTGATAACACTTAACCTTACGCGAAATCAGCCAGCCAATTACAATTGTACTGAGAACCGATGCGATCAAAATGACTGTAACAAGAGTCCAGTTTGTTTTGCCTTTGTCATTGTCAAAATTAATGGATTTATATAATCCGGTTTCACGGAGAAAGCTTTGCATAGGAATCTCTTTCAAACCCAACAAATGAGATGGTAAATTTAATGACTTAAATTTGACAAAGTCCATTTCGGAATCATTCCAAATGGAAAAGTGTGAAATGTTGTGCAACTTAAAAAGTCTTTCAATGGATCTGATCTTTCATTCAAAGCGACTATATTTACCAAAATATTCTGGTAACTGTAAATATTAATTTAAAGTTTTGCAGGTGTTATGTAAATTTATGGTGCCAAAAGGTGATTCGATTTTAATGTATTGGGTTTCAGGTGTATATGACTGACAATGTATTGTAAATGTCAAAGGTACATCAGTGAAAACAATCCAAAGACCATATGATACATATATGGTCAAGGGCAGTTTCTTACAACATTCTTTAATGTTACGCTGGTTATGCATGAACAATGCGACAACACAAAACTCATTTACGTTAGCCTGATAGAAAGCTGTCTCTGGATACTAGAACCAAAAATGATAACTATTGCACATTTGAAATTTATTTTCAGATAAGAACGAATATTTAGTTTTATCTTTGGACACCATTAACATATCAGTTTCCAAAGCGTACTTTAACATAATGTTCATTTGTTTAGTAGCCATTGTCAATGGTAGATGTTATATATGCGGTAAAATTCATATTCTTCTTTTGTGGTTATCAGTGGAATCTTAAGGATTATCCTGATCTCATAGTCTTCCAAGTAATACTTGTAAGAGTTCTGTAAAAGTACCAAATGTCTTTTCTTGGATTTCTTGGTAATTCAAAAATTGTTCGGAAGGTTTGATTCAACTTCAATTACTAGTTCCTTATAGACCTTGGACCGGCCATAGACAACCCCCCACAGGGGAAATTTTGTACACAATAATTTTCTGAAACTACATTATATAAACAACAAAATGACACATGTTAGCTCTCTGGCGATGGGGGCGTTTACGTGTAACAGCAACGATGGGTTTTCATTACTATTATTAAGGTCCCATGTTCTTTAAGGCCGTTTTCCTTCTCTCCAGACACTGATCATATTTGAGACAAACTCTGGTGCTTACACTACAACTTCTGCTGCTCAGAATAGATATTCTGACACTAAGAATAACTTTTCTATGTCCTCTCACAGAGGTAAACCAAAATCATATGTAAGTATGTAATGCAGACTATAGCTAATTATATCCAACAATATCGATCTGATTTTTACTTATGAGTTTCAGCTAAGTACCGGTAGTTAATGTTATAGTAGAAAAAAGGAACAAATATATGCATGAAACAAATGAAAATCAGGTTGCACACCGCTTTTGTTTTCAACATAAGAGTGGAGTTAATCTCTGAAGGTGCTAAAGTCACTGAATTGAGACGGTATATTCTTAATTTCATTGGGTTATGTATGTTTCTAAATTTGCCTAATGTTACACACCTATCTTTAAGGATAGTTGTTTTCTATATATTTAAACGATAAAGTAACACTGTTTTGGGGGAAAATCATATTACGGTTAGGGAAAGTGTTATATGATTTACTTTATATAATCTTAATGTATCAGCCTGGCTGAATGCTCAGTCTGATCAGTCTTAGCAGTCTGCTTGAAGTAAGCTGAGGTCCTTTGCTATTTATTGAGCACACAGGGAAGACATTGACCAGTCATCACTGTGTTAACAGGCTTTATATGTCCTGCAGTAGTGAACATTGATAGCGAACAGTTTTGTTTTAATGATAGTGAACATTTTGTTTTAATCAGGACTACATGTAAATGCTACTCTGGTAACTCTTGGCATTAGACTATGCTTGTACCAATATTGTTTAATCAAAAATAATGTTTTATGCTACATACATTATACATATAACAGAAAGACTCTATGGTCAACTGCTTAATGTGCAATGATTTAATATATAGATTTGATGGTCATAAAAGAAGGTCATAAACAAAATAAAATCATAAACAAAAAACAGTGTAGCAAGCTATAATATGGATCTTTTTAATATACCAATAAAATTCTTGATTTGCAAAGATTAGTTACATTTCAGATAAATGAAATACCTACGTAAAGTAAACATCTGATAATGTAACAGAATAAATAAGGCGAAAGTGCCATTTTTATCCTCTTACTTTGAAAATATGAAGTTACAGATCTTTATTACTCTAAATCTGAGTATTAATTCAAGTGATAAAGGTATAGGTAAAGATCTTTACAGAAACAAAAATCCCTTAAAATAAAGACATAAAGGTGTTACATATGTTACCATTGATAAATTATTAAGCAAAGTCATATGAGGGTCTGACATATAATTCATCTGTAGATATTTTATTAAGACATAATGAAATTATAAGCATTTGCCATACATTAAAACATTAAAAATGACAGTATTCAGTATTTTATGCAAAAGTGGCCATAATGCAGATAGCAACTTTACTGTCAACAGTATTGAATGTATATCTGACGAATGTATATAACTGACAAAGACTTGCTGCATTAAATTTGGAGTTTTGGAAATGTTTACAAAAACTTCAAAAGAATACAAAACAGAGACATTAAAATCTGATGCAAAATACCATACAGAAAACCACCAAAGCCCACAACATGTAGATATTTTAGATGTTACCTACGTTACTATAGGCAGAATAATATGGATGAGACAGGTTTTAATGTGTCTATGTATCTCATATCACTAAAATATAATGCTACAAATAAGAATTCACTTTATTTGTACAACTTCTAGGCTGCATTTGGTGTAATAATATATGAAAATGATTTTTTTAATGTTACATTTCACAGTTGGGTGACATTGCTTAACACCCAATAATTGACAAAGTATAAAAGCTAGAGAAATCAGGTTTGTAGTTTTGGAAAGGAAATTTAAATACCTTGTCACGAATTACAAAGTTATGGTCAAAGGGGCAATGTACAATCTACAAAAATGAACTGTTTGGGTTAAAATACTCATTTCTAAAGGGTACCGTAGAAAATGTAACATGTGTAATACCCTGTAAGGCCAAAAAGAATTTTCAAACATCACATTTTGTAGCTAATGGACTGTTCTGTAACTTCATATACTTGGTTGGATCATATAATTACTTTGCTCCAGTTCTCATAGGTTTAATAGTTTCCTATTGTATTATAATTTTGTAGCGGTAACGAATGTAACAGGCTAACATGCAGCAAAATACTTGCAAGGTAATAGGCTATAAGAAAAACATGGTCTACAAAATTCCCCCAGGTAAATCATAGCTGGCCAGCGGCCTATTGAGATCTTTTGGAGAAATTGTATTTGTTGATAGCTTGCTGCATTGACATGTTAAGCTCAGATTTTAGGCTTTCAAGACAGAATACAGCATCCTATGTTGCTAGTTTTATTTAATCTAAAATCAGTTGAAAATGTAAATATGTTTTGTTTGTGTCTAGGTTTTACGGCCCAGTCAACCCAATGGGGTCATGTCGAGCGCGGTCAGTTTACCTAACCACACGTTTACTGGGCAGGCTTAGTCCTCTAAGTGGTTAACCAGTATTGTGCACATACTTTCGCCAGAAACTGGCAACTGCCCTTTTTGAATCAGCGGATGGGAGAGAATGACCGTAGAAAATATTTCATGATCAATCTCCACGAAAGAATGTTGCCGACCTCGGCGAGGGTTGAATCCGCGACCTCCTGGTCTCCAGTCGGACGGGGCATCCAACTGAGCCACCAAGGCTGGCTTGTAAATATGTATGAATGAATTCTACAAGCCTTATAAACTTTTATGAAAAGGCTTGCTAAAGATTGAACATTTTTCTGTCTAGTTTTTTAACAACTATTATCAAATCTCTAATTGACCTTCTGTTTTCTGATACCTGCATTCTAGTTAATTTGAGCACTGATAAGCTTACAACTAAGTCATGTATAATTCGTTTCTGATTACCAGCCAAAGCTTTGATATTTCTATCTATATTTGCAAGGTCATTTTCTGACACAGTGCCGAACAATGAACTCATTAACGATAATTGGAAGCAGAGATCTTTGACCGCTATGATTATAAACAGAAAGAGACTGATATTCAGCAAAGTTATCATATACTGAATTGTAAGTATTAGTTAATAAATCAACTTCAATATTTAGGCTTTTGAATGTTTCAACATACCTGTCAGATTTTATCTTTTATAGAAGTTGATTATGGTTTTCATAATCTCATCGGTGCGTACAAGATCATTTTAGATCTGATTTATCAACTTTAGAAATAGTCTTAAGTAGTGGAAAAACGTTACAGACCAACTAGCATCGTTAATAAAGACTTCATTAGTCTCTTGGAACACTACATTTTTCTATGTAAAGAGTCCGAATGCATAGCTAATAATCAATGACCCCAAGATAAATTTAAACAACATCACATTCATCTGAAACAGGTGAAAAATATTTTTACATTTAAATGTCATATTTGCAATTAACATGGCAATACATGAGGTATTCTTTTTTCAATTTGCCTCATTAGAATAACTGTCGAGGTCATATTTGATATTAACCTCAATAACTGTTTTACGTCTCCATTGTCTCGAGACTGAGGCTCCAGATGCCTCTTCTTTATTGATTTTACTGATTTCATCTGAAAGGGATCAGGTCGCAAATGAACTTCATTTACAGCAATTTCCTCCTCAGAATCACTGGACTCAACTTAAAAGAACAGGAATTATCAGAGGGCAACTCGTCATTACATTCTATGTCCTTTACCAGTATTTTGATTTTGCCTTTGCCTCATTTCCCTATCTTAACTCCATTATGGGAATGTCATCTTCATCGTCTGAACTTTCTCTTTCCTGTCTGCATTTGCTAATTTGGCCAAAGGTACATTTTCTTCTGACTCAGAATCAGACACTGTTTCTGAATCAGAGGCCTTCGGTGGAATTGCATGGGCTGCATCCCTTAAACGCCTACTTTCTTCATCTTTAGAAATTTGCCATTCATCTACAGGTGCTAACCTTAACATTTCAGCATGCACTTTACATGTAGCCATCGAATTGATTTTTTAATTAAGTATGGTGAGGTGGTAGGGTGGTGCGAAGGTGTCGTGTCTCTTACGTCACTGGGGCGTCCAACTGATATTGGCTTACAGTAGGGTAAGGCCTGCTATCCTTGTAGCAGGTACGGGTAGGGGGAATGTTTTTATTTCTTCTGTTTCTTCGCTTTCATTCCTGTTCCTCTTTCTTACTTGTACCTTACAATTGGGTAAGGCCTGCTATCCTTGTAGCAGGTAAGGGTAGGGGGAATGTTTTTATTTCTTCTGTTTCTTCGCTTTCATTCCTATTCCTCTTTCTTACTTGTACCTCTCTTTCATCTCTTCTACTATCTCTTCTATTTCTTTTCTCCCTTTCTCTGGGTGACGACACAAAATGACCCACAAGGGTTGAGAGTTCGTTAAATCCCAACACAATCAATTAAGTATGAAACAGGACCTTTCTTTTCAATTATTCTGTAATAAGGTTTCCATTTTAAGTCTAACTTGCCTTTTCTCTGATTACTTTTATAGAACACAGGATCTCCTACTTCAAATTCAACTGTTTTTGTTCCCCTGTCTGCATACTTTGCTTGTCTATTCTTTGCTTTTTTTAAATGGTTTCTTACAGATACAAACGTTTTGTGCTACTCTTGCAAAGCAATCTGATGATAGTCTTTACCCAAATATTTTCTCATAGGTTTCAATAAATTATCAATTGGTAAGACAACGTCCCTATTGTACAAAAGAAAGAATGGTGAGAATTTCGATGACTCACTGACATTAAACCTAATTGCTGCCAAAGCCTGATTAAGATTAAAATTTTAAGTCTGTGGATTGTCAGCTACCTTCCCTGCCAATACGTCATGCATGGTTCTATGAAATCTTTCGACTTTTGCATTGCTTTGGGGTGATATACACTTGACAAAATATGATCAATCTTTAATTTAGCCAAGGTTTCTTTTATCACTTTGTTTACATTTTCTGCTCCATTATCTGTAACCAACTGTAAACAAGAGCCAAAGCGTGGGAAAATTTGATCAATAATCAAATCAGCCACAGTTTCACCAGTTTTGTCAGGTACAGGAAAAGCTTCTGGCCAACCACTATACCAATCAACAAAGGCTATGATATATTTGTTTCATGACATAGTAGTAGAATAAGGGCCTGAAAGATCAAGACTCAACTTTGCCATTGGGTATGGTGGAATATCCGTTTCTTGCAAAGGCTGTTTGACTTTCTGTAAAGACCTTGCCTGACAAATACTGCATTCACAAACATATTTGTTAATTTCTTTAAAATGATTTGGCAAATAATACTTTTGGCGTATAGAATCAAACTTTTTCTGTACACCCATGTGACCATTCTGATCATGGTATTGTTTCACCACAAAGATTCTAAGATGCTTAGGAATGAACAACCTCAAGCATGGATCATTATTTACATTTGAAAGATAGTACATCAAGTCGTCTACCAAGAGATAGTGCTTCTGAACATCCTTACTTTCTTTACCATTCAGAATTATTGACCTGATATCTGAAATGTCATCATCCCTAGTTTGCCCAATGTTCGTGTTAAAATCAACCTTATTGAAGTCTGAACAATCACATCTTTCAAACGAATCATCATTAGGTAAATCACAACTTGCAAATGTTTTGGGGTCAAACTGATTGGAATCAGTAACATTGACCTCATACAAGTTATCTTTGACATCAAGCACCGTCTGATCTTCAACTTCGTCACTGCTCTGAATATCGTTGAACATGATCTGGATGTCTTGAGAGCAAATCAGCACAGGTATTTGTGGTTCCAGCAATGGATTTAATTGAACAATCGTAACCGGACATGCTCAAAGCCCAAAATTGAATCTTTTCATTTTGCATGGCACTCTCAGCATTGTGCAGATAGTAATCAAGCTACATAATTTGTATGATCTATAAATTATACCCAAAGAATTTTCTTTTAAAACACTATATAACAGTTCTTTTTGAATCATAGTTTCCAAATTTCATCCATTTATATCTTTAAGACCAATTTTCTTTAAATTATTCATTATTAGTGCAGCAGTCTTGAGGCCCAACTAAACAGTGCATAATGTATATGTGATTCTGACGCAACCAATTTTTCAGGCATATAGGCACTCCTTACTTTACGACATATCAACATCGCCTTAGTCATACAAACAACCTGGGTAGATTAAAACTAAGTTACACTGCGGATCCTTGGGTTGCGTTAGAATACCAGCTCGGTCATATTGCTCGTGGAAATTGATCAGGAAATCACTTCCTTCCGCCGATTCAAGAAGGTCAGTTGTCAGTTACTGGCGAGTATATGCACAAATACTGGTTAACTGCTGAGATGGTCCAAGAAAAGTGTGAGCATGTTAGCGTGTTCGCTCGACATGACCTTAACAGCCTTGACTGGGCCGTAAAACTCCAACCCAAACCGTATCAAGTATTGTGAACAGATGGAAACCGACAATATTCTATTGAACATCATGCGTATCATTCACTGGTCAATCACTGGTCAATAAAATTCATATCAATACCATCTTTGTCCTAAGTATCCGGACAGACAGGTAGCAACAGACTGTGTAAACTCACATCAGACGCCACTTAAAGTGGCGTCTGATTTAAGTAAGCACTGTTTGCTACTCAACCAGCATTTTTAGACGTAGTAAAAAGTTGTACAACACATAAGGTAAAGAGTAAAGATCTTGTCCGTGTTTCAGCGCACCTACTAATCATGGCTTGTCGAGGTATGTGTGTTCGCTGTAACACAGACCGTTCCGTCGCGGATGTCTGAAAACTGCTGTTATTTTATTTTGTAATAATATGATTACGGTACTCTTATTTCTGGCGATAATAAACAGGTTAATTTATACAACTTCATATTCTAACGCTGATCATCTTTGTTGTAATTCTAGCAAAGTGGTCACCCGCTTTACGGCTATCCACTTTGCTTTCTGTTTTCTTGTTGTAATGCTAGCATTGTAGCCATCTTCTTCAATGGCTGCCTACTTTGCTTTCTGAATTCTTTTTGTTTGTATTATTCCTATGTTTGCAGCTGCATTTGGAGAAAAGTGCGAAGTTTCGTGCAAGTAAAACTAGTTTAAGCTCCCCCTCACCCCCAGTAGTTTGTACTCGAATTTATTTACTTCTGTGTGTGCTTATATTTACTCTTTGTATTTTTACTCGTTCTCGGTATTTTCTACTTGTTTTTGTACTGGTATTTATTTACTTGTATTTGAGCTCTTATCGTATATTTTAATTCGACTCGTATTTATTTACTAGTCATTGCGCTCGTATTTGTATTTGTACCCGTATTTATTTAATTGTATTTGTGCTCGAATTTACTACTTGTATTTGTACCCGTATCTGTTTACTTGTGTTTGTGCTCGGATTTACTACTTGTATTAGTACTTGTACTTGTACTTGTTTACTGATACTTGTGCTCATATTTACTACTTGTACTTGTACTCGTATTTATTTACTTGTAGTTGTGCTCGTATTTACTACTTATATTTGTACTGCTATTTATTTACATGTACTCGTGCTCGTATTTACTACTTGTACTTGTACTCGTATTTATTTACTTGTAGTTGTGCTCTAATTTACTACTTGTATTTGTACTCGTATCTATTCACTTGTGTTTGTGCTCGGATGTACTACTTGTATTAGTACTCGTATTTATTTACTTATACTTGTGCTCATATTTACTACGTGTACTTGTATTCGTATATATTTACTTGTAGTTGTGCTCGTATTTACTACTTGTATTAGTACTGCTGTTTATTAACTTGTACTCGTGCTCGTATTTACTACTTGTATTTGTACCCGTATTTATTTAATTGTATCTGTGCTCGAATTTACTACTTGTATTTGTACTCGTATCTATTTACTTGTGTTTGTGCTCGGATTTACTACTTGTATTAGTACTCGTATTTATTTACTTATACTTGTGCTCATATTTACTAATTGTACTGGTACTCGTACTTATTTACTTGTACTTGTGCTCATATTTACTACTTGCACTTGTACCCGTATTTATTTACTTGTAGCTGTGCTCGTATTGGTTCATTTGTATTTGTATTTATATTTGTCTAAAATTTGCAAGTATTTTAGTTATATTTGTGCCGACAGTAAACAGGTAACTTTGTGGCTCATTTATATTTTTACGTCAATAAAATAATAAATCGGGAAAGCCAGGACCTGTATCTACCCTACAATGTTCATTACTATAATATATATGGCTGATTGTGGGCCTTCGATGTCCGAATGTGCAACAAGGGACCCTTGACCCTGACATAACATGTTATCATCTCGATATGCATTTGGTACATCAGTAAACATTATGAATATTTATCATCTCTCGTTCCAGAACCTATAAGTAATATGTCCAGTTACAACCTACGTTACTCTAACAATTTTAAAGCAATAAACACAAGAACAAGTCAGTATTACCAATCATTCTTACCATCCCAGGTTAGAAGCTGGAATGGTTTGCCTGTTGAAGCTCACCAGTTCAATACATTACATTCAATTCCTACAAAATCTACTTAGATAAAGACAAAGCAGAAGTCCTTCAACATTTTTACACCAGCAGCAGAAAAGCTCAGATCCAGCATACTCGTTTATGCACAGACTTTAGTTTTCTAAATTTAGATCTTTTATATGAAACATATTACTGACTCTCCTCTATGTAGTTGTGGTTGTGTAGAAAATTTACAGCATTTCTTTTTTCATTGTCATAAATACCAAGCTCAACGTAACGAGTTCTTAAACTCTATTTCTTTGTATCACATCCCATCTTTATATCTTCTCTTACAAGGAGAGTTAACACTAGATTTAGAAACAAATAAAATAATTTTTGAAAAGGTCCAAAGGTTTATTATAGAAACCAAGTGGATTTTATGTACGATATTGTGTATAAGACCATGAAAACTATTTCATGAAAACTATATATATATGCTTTTGTTACAAATTTCTGATTCACTGACCTGGTTAACGATATAAGCTTGTGCCCTCTCTCTCTACTTTTTTCTCTTTTTACTATTTTTATTTAGTCCCTCTAAAATTGTTCTTTATAATATTCTATTTTTCTGAAATTTTGTTATGTATTTTGCAATATTTCTTTTTGCACTGGCTCTTTGCACACATTCTCCCATTGGTATTGCTTTTGTAGCTTTCCTTTTAGTCTTCTTTCTCATATTTTCCTTGAGATCTTGCCTTGGATTGCAACTGGAAAGGCAAATCAGTCAGCGTAAATTAACTAAGCCTTTCCTATGATTTAAAAATGCTGATACTGTTGATAACGATGATAATGGCAGAAGTATTGGTGGTAATTGATTATTATCATTATCCTAAAACAACAGAAAGAAAAACAAAATGCGCTTCAGTATAGTCATGAGATGCTGGTAAAATTATAATTGTAATATTACTTTATTTTTATGTATGTTCAAATGTTTAGTTTAAATATATAATGTTTAGTTTAAATACATTTTAATACCCTAATAAAGTACAGGCCTGAAGTTCTAACAGCATTAATAATGGTCTTATATCATGTAATGTAAAACAAATGAAAGCGATGGCAAACATACAGCCATTCATCCTGATGAATTCCATTTATCATATTACGAGGGATGTTCGAAATGAATTGCTTATTGTCCTCTAGCTCGATATCCACGTCGGGCACGATAAAAACCAATACATACCTGTATAGGGTTATTCAATGTCTACACAATGGTGTATAAATGTACATGTTAGACTAAGTGTAAGACATAAAATTTGTCATTGAAGACATTGACCACTGCAGTAAAAATGGTTGGTAGAAGCGTCGACAAAAAAGATGAAATACGGGCTTACAACAAAGCTCGCTCAAAACTTGGTTGTTCTTTGAAGAAGCTGATGACTGAAATTTCTACTGCTTTTGGACCTTCTTGTGTGTCTTATGACACAGTTCGGCGGTGGAAAAAGAAATTTGAGTCTGGTATAGAGTCCATCAAAAATGCACCGAAATTAGGTAGGCCAAAATCTGCATCTCGTAAAGAAATCGTTTCCAAAATAAAGGAAATCATTGAAGGAGATGCCAAATTTACAGTTCGTGACATTGCACGAACGGTAGGCATATCACTTTCAACGGTTTACCTTATTTTGAAGAAGTATTTGAAAGTCAGAAAGATGTCTGCTAGATGGGTGCCACATCTGACGAGCAAAAGAGGCAACGGGTTAAAGTGGCCAAAAAGCTGCTTCAAATGTTTCCAAAATATGACAAAAAGCAGTTTGCCAATGTCGTCACAATTGATGAAACCTGGGTCCATTATATTGAGCCCGTCAGAAAGGTAAGCAATAAGATCTGGGCCACTAAACACAGCAAACGCCCAATAATTGCCAAACGTTCTTTGAGTACAAAGAAGGTTTTGTATGCAATCTTCTTCTCTGGTGAAGGAGTCGCAATAAAAGTGCCAGTGAAAAAGGGCAAAAGCATCACCGGAAAGTACTACTAAGACGTAGTACTGAAGAAACTGAAAAAGTATTATCAGAAACGACGCCCTGCCACTGGTTTTAAACATGTCCGTCTTCTACATGACAATGCCCCAGCTCACACCTCCGCAATATTTACGGAGTTTTTGAAGAAAGAAAAAGTAACTGTTTTGCCTCACCCCCCGTATTCCCCAGACCTTGCCCCATGTGATTTCTTTTTGTTTTCGAAATTGAAAGCATTCCTTGCTGGGCGGAAATACCAGTCCCGACAGGCACTTGGATCTGCCATTCATCAATACCTTATTACTGTGCCCAAATCAGCGTACCGTGACGCCTTCAAGAAGTGGATACATCGGCTGAAACTGCATTTCTAGCCACGGGGAGTACTTCGAGGGCATGAAATGAGTACTTTTGGGCTAACTTGAAATTTGAAGTCTCCAGATAGAAATAAGCAATTCATTTCGAACATCCCTCGTATTCTATTTATTACTATTATAATTTGTTTGTGTTGATGTTTTACGGCCCAGTCAACTCAATGGGGTCATGTCAAGCGCGGTCAGTTTACCTAACCACACGTTTACTGGGCAGGCTTAGTCCTCTAAGCGGTTAGCCAGTATTGTGCACATTCTTTCGCCTGAAAATACTATTATAATATGAGTTTATAATAAAGAATGGAAAATGCACTTTTAATACTGTTACAAAGTGAATGTTACTAATGGTCTATATAATATAAAGGAATGAATGTTACTTACGGTATATATAACACAAATGAGTGAATGCTACTAATGGTATATATAACATAAAGGAGTGGAAGTACATATAGTATATATGACATAAATAAATGAATGTTACTAATGGTATATATGACATAAATAAGTGGATGTTACTAATGGAATATAAAGGAATGAATGTTACTTACGGTATATATAACACAAATGAGTGAATGCTACTAATGGTATATATAACATAAAAGAGTGGAAGTACATATAGTATATATGACATAAATGAATGAATGTTACTTATGGTATATATGACATAAATAAGTGGATGTTACTAATGGTATATATAGCATATGGGAGTGAAAGTTACTAATTGTACAAAAAACATAAAGAAGTGAATGTTACTTACGGTATATATAACATAAAGGAGTGAAAGTTACTATTGGTACTTATAACATAAAGAAATGAATGTTACTAATGATATATATAACATAAAGGAGTGAAAGTTACTAATGGTATTTATATCATAAAGGAGTGAATGTTACTTATGATATATATAACGTAAAGAAGTGAATGTTATTAACGGTATACATAACATAAAGGAGTGAAAGTTCCTAATGGTATTTATAACATAAAGGAATGAATGTTACTTATGGTATATAGAACATAAAGGAGTGAATGTTACTAATGGTAAATATAACATTAAGGAGTTAACATTGCTAATAGTATATACTAATCGAATAACATAAAGGAAAACAAAGAATATTTTACAACAGAGAATGAGAAAATAATTATCATAACAATACTAGAATCTCTAAAGTGCAACCATATGGAACAATATTTAGGTAAAACTCAATTATGCAGTGTGCAATCTCAATAAGCATTGTTGAAAGTACATTTTGCATTATTAACCTTTCCCTATCGAAGAAATGTATCCGGATATGCAGTATGTATATTCTGGTTTGCAACCTTCGTCTTTAAATTAGCATTTGAAAATTCTATAATGCATTATACAGCTCCGATTTTCCTGTGGATGGTGTGTGTGTGTGTGGAGGGCGGGGGTGGGGGTGGGGGCACCAGTTGTTTAGGAGTCGGTAACGCTCGGTAATGTCCGTGAAATTGCTCGATTGTTTTCCGACAAATATAATTCTATGACAGTACATAATAATGTATTAGACCGAAAGCTATGATACTTATTTCGTTCTTCTTGTTTGTTCATTCGGCTATAATGTACCAAACCGTACCACAACTTTAATAATTGGTTATATTCCGTCTCTTTTAAACACTTTTGCTTCTTTATATTCATGAAATCTGCCGTTTTCAAAATGACACTGTTACATTGTATCTCAAAAGTACATGTAAGCATGCAAGGTCTGATTTCTCTATTATTTTTTATTGCAGATGTCACTTATCCTTTAAATCTCATAGTCATGTTTGCTTAGAAGAAATAGCGCAGTAATTTTTCTTGTTAACATAAAAAAGCTTTAAAGTTTATGGGACACTCTTTTGATCTGTGGCTGTAGTTTCTGGAAGCAGCATGTTGTGTTGTCTGATTATTATATGAGCCCCATTGTCAGGAAACGTACCTTCGGACATATGCGCCCAGCAAAGATTCAGATCAACCTGCTCATTCGCGCAGCGCAGTCTTATTAGAATCTTCACTGGACGCAGTTTCTTCATTTGGACAATGAATACTCTGTTCAGACTGCGCGAATGCACAGGATGATTTGATATCTTCGTTGCCCGCAACTGTCAGAAGGTACGTTTTGTCATGTTATGGTTAATACGCGCTTCCTTTAATGTCATAAAACTAAATGCTAATAGAATTTGCTTTTTGACACTTATATTCCACCATCCACGCATCTGAACATCCTTGATAGGATGCTTGATATAGATGTTTGATTTTGTGATGCCTAGCATTAGAATGACTTCATATCATGAGATCTTGTAACATGGTTTTCACATTAAAATTGTGTGCTTGTCCCAAAGGATTATATTAAGCGGCATAAATATGGTTATAAAATATTAATGAGTTTCAACGGCAATATTTTTTCTTTGCAGGTAAAAAGTACTCAGGGTAGAAAACAAATAATTAGTAAAGAAAGTTAACAGTGCAATATTTAAAAGTTCTGTGCTTTCATTCAGGCCATATGTGTACTCTATCTGTCTGTCTCTCTGCTCAGAAGATAGGCAATGTAATTGGCTAATGTTTGCTCTGCTATAGTCTGGCTCCATATGACAGTTAGCTTTAACCACATGCATGTCAGCACAACAGACGCTTACGAGATAAATGCTTATGCTGGAAATTTCCGTTGTCACTGCTTGACGGTGGGTTAGGCTGCAGGCTTAATAACATCATAATCATACTTGTTTTCTAGATACCCTGTTCTTGGTCTTCTCATCTGTTGTCGGTTTTTCAGTGGTTTTACTGGTATTTTTCTTTCCTCTTATTTCCAGCTTTTGACGAATCATCAAGGCTGAGGTTTGGCGCATATAAATCAAAGTTTAAGTCCCCACCCCAGTTGTTTTTCGTATTTTTTTTTTTTTTTTTTTTTTTTTTTTTTCCGGGAAAAAAAAGGAAGAAAATTGGTCAGAGCGATTTCTGCTTGAAGAATATATATTTGTACGTTACTTTTCCTTGATCATATTCCCTGCCGTAGGGCTCACTTCGTTCGCGACGCGAGTCGCGAGCTGTGCTCGCTATCATTCAGTCCTTATCCTGTGACATGGGAGACATGTGTTTCGCAAGGGTGGCACTTCCTAGGAATCTCCATACAGTCGAACCTCAATAACTCGAACACCGATGGCTTTTTTACCGTGGCTTATACTAACTCGTTTTTTAGTCCTTACGAAATTCTTCCGATAGCTCAAGAAAATTAATGAAGGATTTTTTTTATTATTTTAAAAGGCGATTTTATTTATTCGAGGCGATTCTAATGAAAACACTAAACATAGCATTATTGTGAAGAAGATCGGAAAGATTTCCCTAAATTATCGCCATTTGCTTCCTGGCCTGGCGTCATGATTAACTCTTAATGGTTTTATCTACCCATATCTCGAACAAATTTCCATGGTCCCGAAGAGGTTCGAGTTATTGAGGTTCGACTGTAATTATTTTTACAACAACACTGATGTTAACGAATATTGTATATAGTGATGAACTTGTCATTACAACGAGCAGATTCTAATTATGATGCTCACATACTAATTTGTTTATAGATAAATAATATAGGTTTAACTAATGACAAAGAATTAGAAGCGGCAACATAAAGGTGAATATAAAAGTCTCCGTCTGTTACGCGGAATTTATAACCTTGCCTTACATTTGACAGGTATCATGTCTATGTATCATGTAAATAGACACCTTAAGTCACAAAAACCTTAATTACTTGTCTTTAAACTAAAGACTTGAAGCAAATTTTATTACCCGCTGAAAGGAGCTGGAAACTGGGCGAACAATGTAGACAGATCGGACGCCGCAGAATGTCTGGTCTACATTGTTTGCTGAGGGTTGTATGTCCGGATACTTATGGTAGGTATGATACACTACAATTAACCCATTTATATTCCAAATATCCTCAGTAGCTTCATCCGTTGAGCAAATCGGAAGCAAGTATTGCTTATTTTTAGGTGTGTTGATCGGGAGCTCCATAATTATTACTGGTATTGTCAACGTATGTTATTATGTTTGAGCTTAAATTTAACGGCCATGTCAACAATATTTCGGTCATGTTGAGCAGTCCTCGAGAGACAGGGGGAAAGAAAAGAAGAATCGGATCGAAGAGCAAAAAAGCCCCAGCCCCAAGAACTAGTTTTAAGTAGGGTAAGTACTTTTCTGCAAAATGTCAATGATGGCTAGACCAACCTACCGAAGTTTTCGGCAGAAGGGGTTTCACTCTATCACCCACAAAGTTGTCATAGCAAACAGGGCAAACTCAGGTCAGACACAGCAGTCTGTGGTAGCTGATTTGGTGATATGCCATTTAGGTTCTGATATGGATTGCAAACCATAAGCATTTAAGTACAACGGTCTTAGGTTTATCGTAATATCTGAAGAAAAACGGCTTGTTCGTATTTCGCACATGATATGCTTTTGTGGCGTTGTGTTTTTTATCAGAATTAATGGCGAGGTTAGATGCGATTAAAACTGATGTAACGGCTCCCCTCTCCAGCAGCAGTTTTTTCTACTGTCCGTAGGCCTACCTAGGCGGTCCATCTGTTGCAGATCATCTTTGTCCGTACGTCAGTGGTTCCATATTTTGTCATTGCTCGGTCCTCATCTCTTCATTGCTCGGTCCTCATCTCTTCTTTGTTCGGTCCTCATCTCTTCTTCTCTCTATGCATCGGGAAGGCTGTTCGTTATTGTGGCATTTCCTGGGTATATTCAGTTACATTTTATGCTTAGTTACATTGTACATTCGAAGTATATAGTTTGAGGTCAACAGCTTTAAGTCATATGAATGGCAGTTGCAGGGAAAACCCACAACAGAAAGCCTATTTGGTAATCTCATTTATTCTTGCAGCTATTTCTGGTTCACAGTGATTATCGGCAGTTCTTAAATCAGCTATTTACATTATTTTTTCTAGACTGAAACAATAGTAGAACAGAAATTAAAAAAAACTAAATCAAAGTAACTAGAATCCGAGAATGTTAGTAACTCATTAAATTGCTCATATAACACGATTTAATTACTTAATGTCGTGATCATAGTTGCATTCTGTGCATATACGGAATGAGTTCTAGATTGAAAATGCCTTTTACCATGCACAAAAACAATACTCAACAAAGGTCATTAATATCATTACGAATAAGAGCAGAAGCCTTGTTAAGGAGAAATGTTTGATGATAATTCTGGGGTAATTATCTCCACTTCTCCATATAAACATATGGTATGGGTGCTCATTAGAAGCGCCTCGTCGAAGCGCTTGTAATGTTTACCCACATATATTTTATATAGAATAAAAAACTTATCCCAAACTTATCATCGAATACTCTTTCTTAACATGTCCTATGATAAGAGTTTATAAATTGGAACAAAACTAAATCGTCATTTGTCTTTAATCTGTAAGCGGTAATTAGCTTGCTATATTAGGACTTCAATTAACTTCCTAAACGTTGGCGGATATAAAGTAGAAAGGTATTTAACAGTTTTTGTACATCCTCTGAATACACTTATTGTTTGAAAGTTGTCCTTGTAATTGTTGCCTTTACCTCTATTAACTTAAATATCAGTTTATTTATGTGTTCTTATATTCTATCTGCAGATTATACTGGTTAAAGTAAGCATATATTGAAATGTTTGTCACTGTCATATTATCTTGCTGTCAGTTATTATTATCCTTCTTGCTTATTATTATTATTCTTGTTGTTGTTTTTGTTGTTGTTATTTATTCGAATGGTTTGGATTTGAGAGTTATATTAAAAAATTCAACTGATATATTTCCCGGCAGTGGGGAAGAGGGTAGTTAATTAAGAATTGCAACAAACAAAGGGTATTACTATGTATATTACTATGTACGGTAAATTAGCAAACTAAGGGTATGTACGGTAAATTAACAAACTTAGGGTATGTACGGTAAATTAGCAAACTAAGGGTATGTACGGTAAATTAGCAAACTAAGGGTATGTACGGTAAATTAGCAAACTAAGGGTATGTACGGTAAATTGACAATCTAAGGGTATATACGGTAAATTAACAAACTAAGGGTATGTACGTTAAATTAGCAAACTAAGGGTATGTACGGTGGTATGTACGGTAATTAACAAACTAAGGGTATGTACGGTAAATTAGCAAACTAAGGGTATGTACGGTAAATTGACAATCTAAGGGTATGTACGGTAAATCAACAAACTAAGGGTATGTACGGTAAATTAACAAACTAAAGGTATGACCGGTAAATTAACAAACTAAGGGTATGTACGGTAAATTAACAAACTAAGGGTATGTACGGTAAATTAGCAAACTAAGGGTTTGTTCGGTAAATTAGCAAACTAAGGGTATGTACGGTAAATTAACAAACTAAAGGTATGTACGGTAAATTAGCAAACTAAGGGTATGTACGGTAAATTAGCAAACTAAGGGTATGTACGGTAAATTAACTAAGGGTATATACGGTAAATTAGCAAACTAAGGGTATGTACGGTAAATTAACTAAGGGTATGTACGGTAAATAAGCAAACTAAGGGTATGTACGGTAAATTGACAATCTAAGGGTATGTACGGAAAATTTACAAACTAAGGGTATGTACGGTAAATTAACAAACTAAGGGTATGTACGGTAAATTAGCAAACTAAGGGTATGTACGCAAAATTAACAAACTTAGGGTATGTACGGTAATTAGCAAACTTAGGGTATGTACGGTAAATTAGCAAACTAAGGGTGTGTACGGTAAATTAGTAATCTAAGGTATGTACGGTAAATTAACAAACTAAGGGTATGTACGGTAAATTCACAAACTAAGGGTATGTACAGTAAATTAGAAAACTAAGAGTATGTACGGTAAATTAGCAATAGGGAGAGCGCGGTCTCATCATGTACTGTATATATTTTTCCATAAACTCACAGTACGAAATGGAATTTCAAATCACATTGAATATTGCATCAAATGCCTTTTGTATCTCCTTCAACCCACCGACCTCACTCAAATAAGACTGAAACGAGGAGTTTAAGTCACACTGCACCTTGGATTTAATTCAAACTTTAACTGTTGCATGTGTGAACAAAGTATTTAAGCCTAACCCGTAATAATAAATCGGAACGAATGGCAACGTGACCACACTGTTTGCTTGGTCCCGATTTTGAACGTTTTTTTGTTGTTTTATCTGAATTTAATGAACAAGGTTGTTTTTCATACAATCTTTTTTTAGCAATTCCTAGTTAACCATGGTCTAAAAGGAATAACTTTTATAACAACACTTATTCCTAAATTACTGACACAACATATTATGCATACTAATGCAAATAATCCACAAGTTTACCTCTAATAACGCATAAATGAGTGTAGGAAAAATCATTGTCCGAATTCCTAGAAAATTGTGGGGGAAAATCCGGTAACCGAGTAGGAAAAATCATTTCCTATCGGGACCTTTAGTCTATAAATAGAAAAGTCAGAAAAAAAGTATTCTATCGGGACCAAGCAAACGTCCAGTGTTGACGAACTGGACATTTAACTTGGAGAAATCACATTGGACTCTGGGCACATTTCTTACTATATTATCCATGGGCGCCATACTAAAACAGATCAGCCTGCAGTCTTCTGTGTTCGCCTGCAAACACTTTGGATCCTTGGATAGCTACAGAGTGTCTTGCTAAATTTTATTCAGATTGCGCACGTGCAATCTTGCAGAAAATGCTGTGTCCCGGCTCATTAGTTTTTAGTAGGAAATCAAGCATATGAGATAAAGTGGTGACAACAGCAAACTGGCCTTTCTTACGTAGCAGACCGTAAACCTACACATTGTAATATAAGGTTTGATTGATTGACATTCGGGATTTTGCCTGTCTACCAAACCGTATTAACAGGCATATTTAATTGACGTAAAATGGTTTGTAAAGACAAGTTTGGCAAATAAAACGTGATTTCGTTTTTTCAAACTCCTTTGCGCTGAATGTTACGTCTGAGCTATGTGAACAGACATTATCTGTCGTTTGTCTGTTATTTATACTTTTTAATCGACATATAAATAAACATTCGCCTGTTTCGATGAAATTTGGAATGTAATATACTGACAGGGGAACGAAAACTTATTTTGGTAGGCGATCTAATGGTTGTTCATAGCAACCGATATATCCTTAGACAAATGAGAGGAACTGTACAAATAACATTATCCAAAATTACTGATGCAACTTTTGCGAAACTTAAATTTGTATTGGCTTATTTTCAAAACCAGTAAAGGGGTTGATAGCAATTTCTTCAGGGTTTGCTTGTTTGGTTGTCACAGGCATGTAAAAAAAGAGGTAATTGAAATATTTGTCACGGCCAAAGCTACCGAATCTGTTTAATAGTAACCGACAGACAACAAAGTATTTAAACACTACTAGGCATGAAACACTCACCTACGCACGTATTGGCTAAGTGCTGAATCAGAAAATATCGACGCATCCTATTCTATCTTTGCAAGTCCATCCCGAGGTAAATTACATAATAACTTTGTCTGAAAGGTTATGTCTGAAAGGGGCAAATCTAAAGTTTGATTTTTGTAAGGACAATAATTGTGTTCTTTTTTAATAATGAATGGCAGCTAAATTCGATACCAGAGCTGGATTATATTTCAAAACGTAGCATTTGGCCTTACGGCTACTCGTGAAATATAGCGTAAATAACAATGATAGGATCCTGTCTTTTGGTCCAGATCAGAGGAGTTTTAGAGGACCATATTCATAGGGTCTTGATCAAAGGACTTTTCAGAAGACGATATTCATAGGGTCCTGATCAAAGGAGTTTTCAGAAGGCCATATTTATAGGGTCCAGATGTAAAGAGTTTTACAGAAGACTCTAGTCACACGGTCCAGATCAAAAGAATCTTCAGAAGTTCATATTAATATGTCCTGGTAAATGGAGTTTTCAGAATAAAGTTGTTTTTATTGTTATTATTATTATTATAATTATTATTATTATTGTCGATGGACTTTACCCGAGAGTGTCATTAGCCCAGAAATTAGCGTTTCGATGTTGATGACGGTATTTTAATACCGGGGTTAGTACTGCGTTGTTACATTTCTAAAATATGTCTAAAAGTAAGCTGATTAGGTAGGTTTTAGCGGTGGTTGACTATCCCTTTTTGGATTTGTTTTCATTAAACGATAGATGTAGGGAGCATCTCCTACCTGATACCAGCGACTTTCTTGCTTTGTGATAGCAGTTGGGGTGGCTTACTGGGGCGCTCAGCCGGGACGTGTCCTCTCCTCAGATGACTGCGACAGCTGTGTTTTGCGTCAAAACATTTAATATGTGAGTCCGATGTCCAGTACAGTAAATTTGGTATGGTTATGTTTTGAACTGCGCCACGAGAAAAGCGCTCTTTGAACTTTCCGTCTATATGTTCCGTCTAATACATATTTTAGTGTGCATGCCCGGCCCCTCTGCAAGATCTAGTTCTTTGGCTAAAGCTTCCCTTGGCCACCGTTTTCACGAGCGAACAGTGTAGGTTTTGGCGAGACTGCGCGGATGTCTAAGCTCGCCTGAACCTTTGCTTTTTGCATATAGTATAACAGTTATTTTTACATAATGCAGCTCTTTTACCATAACACGGTTCTTTTGATTTGCACATTAACATATATTGTAGGTACTTACTGGAATCGCCTTTAATGATTATTTAAATACATGTATTAATACAGTGTAGACTCGTTTTGGTCCAAGCAAACAAAGCCGCAAATAATGTCGCTATTGTTTGATTTAAACTCATTTTATTTCATAAAGTATACATGAATAAATATGGTACTCTGACAATTGTAATATAGAATCAGAACGCATAGAATGGTTCTTTTCATTAATAACAGCAGCTGTGAAAAGAAGGTGAAGATTATCTTCAAGTAATGCCCTGATGTAAGCGTAGCAACTGTACAATGCATTCAAACAAACAGTACAAACTAAGTTTGCAGTCAGTATTAAGTACTGAGGTTCCATATCAGCAAACAAGTGGCTCATGGGCCACGATTTGCTCACCTGAGTAAAACAGCCACTGCATATCAGCAGATGCCATGCAACATTCTTCCAGTATTGCCACAACAACTAGGACAGAAATTTAACCGTGCCTTAAAATGGTCAATGGTCGTATTAGGACCTATTTTTGAACAGAGTTGGTAGACCTTGAATCCCGATGCTATATACCTAGATTCAGCCTCAGTGCTTCCTTGGTTCTTGTGGACATGGTAGCTATCTTGTTCAATAGTGCAAAACTATTTGAACAAATTGTTAGTGCCACTTCGACTAGTGCCACTTCGACAGAGGGCCCCATGTGAAATCTTGTGAAAACTGGCAAGCGGTTTCAGAGAAGGCATTTGAAGATTTATACAATTTTATACATACAACTAGAATTCCGAGAATCAGATGTGTCGCCTGCTTAAAGCGCCAACCATTTGATGTGAAGAAGGAAAAAAAAACACTCGTCCATATAATTGCTCCTATCCCTAAAGACGACTAAGTAGGAAAAGGGCCATAACTTGCACAAAATTCTGCGGATGATTACCAATATCGAAGTTGACCTGCATTTCACATTAATATATTCTTCTGCAAACTTTCAATAAAATCAATGCATCCCTGGAAACCAATATCAACACAACAACAAAAACTAAGTCGAAAAAGGGCCTGAACTAGGCCAAAATTTTGAAAACGATTACTAATATTGAACTTGACCTGTATTTTACAACGCTATATCCTTCTGCAAACTTTCAATAAAATCAATGCATCCCTGCAAAAGTTATTGATCGGAAACCAATATAAACACACCAACAAAAACTAAGTAGAAAAAGGGCCATAACTCAGCCAAACTTTGGCAAATGATTACCAATATCGAATTTGACCTGTATGTTACAGTAATATAAAGTTGTGCAAAGTTTGAATGAAATCAATGCATCCTTTCAAAAGTTATTGAGCGGAAACGAACAACAAAAAACTAAGTCGAAAAAGGGCCATAAGTCAGCCAAAATTTGGCGGATGTTTTCCAATATCGAACTTGACCTGTATTTTATAGTGTTATAAAGTTCTGCAAAGTTTGAATGAAAAGTTATTGAACGGAAACAAAAAGTGTGACGCCGACGACGACGACGCGGACGGACAACATGATCCCTTTGTGTCTACCATGCTACGCAGGCGACACAAAAAGCTCTGGGGCAAGAAAGTTCCGCCAGGGGATAAACTTCTTATTGTAACTAACAAGTTTTACTACTTTAAATCATGCATTGTAAATTTCAGCCATTAGTTTTTTAATACATTTTTTAGAAAATGATTCAAAGGTCATCCTAGATTAAAAATCTGAACAAACTTGGTAGACCTCGAGTCCTCAATGCTATATACCGAGATTCAGGATCAAAGTTTTCTTGGTTCTGGGGAAGAAGTTTTTTAAGAGTTTTTTTTTTTACCGTATATGAACATGGCGGCTATCTTGTTCAGTGGTGTGGAACCATTTGAACAAACTGTCAATATCCCTTCGACAGAAGGCTCCTTGTGAAATCTTATTAAAGTTGGTCAAGCGGCTTCAGAGAAGAAGACATTTAAAGATAACATAATTTTAAACATGTATATAGCCAAGGGGCAAGGACATATAACTGCAAGGGAACAAAATTTTGACTGTAACTAATACTTTGCAAATTGCACCCATTAGGTTTTAGTACATTTTCAGAAAATGATTTTTAATCATTTTCCCAATACAAGAGTATTGGGATGCAAATCTGACCTTGCCATGGTAAGGTCAAAGGTCATTTTCAGATCATCGTTTGAACAAATTTGGAAGACATTGTGTCCCCGATGCTATATACCAAGATTAAGTCTTGAAGCTTTCTTTGTTCTGGTGATTTTTTTTTTGTTTTGTTTTTGTTTTTGTTTTTTTATTTTGTTTTATTTATTTTTTTTATCATATATCGGCATGGCGGCCATCTTGTTTAATGATGCAGAATCGCTTAAAACAAATTAATAATACCGCGTCAGCAGAAGGCAAATGTGAAATCTCGTGAATATTGGTCAAGCTTTTTAGAGAAGATGTTCAAAGATTACAAAATTTTATACATGCATATAGCCTAGGTGCAAGGGCACATAACCCTGGGGGAAAAAGTTTGGCTGTAACTAAAAGAGCTTGCTCCTTTGAACATACATTGTAAAATTAAAGTCAAAAAGGATTGCCTTTGGAAACAAAGAAAACACAAAATCACGAAAATCGGACACTCGTTTTGATTAAGTCTTTTCATATGCAACACTGTAGTTTGCGAGGCTCCATAGGCCCCCTAAAGCGATATTCGATTTTCAAAATAACCAGGATGGGCTCAATGATCCCAAAGGAAATATAATATAACCTTTACTATGATGATGTACGGGGAGACTTTAGGCCGCCACACGGCACAGTACCAGCTACAGTAGAGTAAAATAATAGTAAAAAAGGATTGCCTTTGTAAGCAAAGAACAGACCAAACCACGAAAATCGGAGACCCGATTTGATTGAGTCTCTTCATATGCAAGACTGTAGTTTGCGAGGCTACATAGGCTCCCTTAAGCAGTACTCGAATTTTAAAATAACCAGGATGGGCTCAATGATCCGAAAAGAAATACAATAGGTAAGTTTCGGCCATTAGTCTTGTATACATTTTAAGAAACTGACTTTCAATATTTCCCTATGCAAATGCATAGGGACGCAAATTTGACCTTGCCATAAGATGGTCAAATGTTAACCTAAGGTCATCATTTGAACAAACTTGGTAGACCTTGTGTCTCCAATGCTATATACTGAGATTCAGCCTTGAAGCTTTTATGATTCTGGAGATTTTAAAGTGTTTTTTACCATATATGGGCATGGTGGCCATTATGTTTCATGATGCAGAACCATTTGAATAAATTGATAATACCCCTTCGACAGAAGGCCCAGTGTGACATCTGGTAAAATTGGTCAAGCTGTTTCAGAGAAGAAGACATTTAAAGATTACAAGAGTTTATATACGTATATAGCCCAGGGGCAAGGGTAGATGGACAATCCTGGGAAATAAGTTTTGATTGGTACTAAAAGGGTTTGCTACTTTAAACATATATTGTAAGTTTCAGCCACGAAATTTTGACCTTTCCGTAAGAAGGTCAAATGTCAACATAGGGTCTTTAATTTAGCAAACTTGGTAGACCTTGAGTCCCCAATGCTATATACCAAGATTCAGCCTTGAAGCTTTCTTGGGTCTGGAGAAAAAACAATTAAGTGTTTTTAGCATATGTGGGCATTGCAGCTGTCTTGTTTAGTGATGCAAAAACGTTTGAACAAATTAATAATATCCCTTCCAAAGAAGGCCCAATGTGAAATTGGTGAAAAGTAGTCAAGCTGTTTCAGAGAAGAAGGCGTTTAAAGGCTATGATATTTTATACATTTTGCCCAGGAGCAAGGGTAGATAACCCCGGGAGACAAACTTTTGATTGTAACTAAAAGGGCTTGCTACTTTGGCCATACATTGTAAGTTTTAGCCATTAGTCTTTAATACATTTTGAGAAACTGACTTTCCAATATTTTCCCATGCAAATGCATAGGGACGAAAATTTGACCTTGCCTTAAAAAGGTCAAATGTCATCCTATAATCACCATTTGAACAAACTTGGTAGACCTTGAGTCCCAAATGCTATATAGCGAAATCTGGCCTCAAAGCTTTCATGGTTCTGGAAAAAACAAACAGTGTTTTTACGCCAAACGGGTACGGCGGCCATTTTGATTAACGGACCGTGATCATTTGTACAATTTTTCAATCCCTCTTCAACAGAAGGCTTCACATGAAGTTTGAAGAAAATTGGCCTAAGGGTTTCAGAGAAGTCGTTCAAAAGTGCGGACGGACAGACGACGGACGGCAAGTGATCACAATAGCTCATCCTGAGCCTGTGGCTCAGGTGAGCTAAAAGTTTAAAAAAAAACAACAACAACAACAGAGAACAAAGGTAAAACAAACATGGACATATAGCACTATTGTATTTCAAAAAGTGCAATACAGTATTTGCCTTGCTAGAGGTTTTACATGATGTTAGAAAAAAAGGAAACAGCTTGTTGACTTTAAGTACATAATAGATTCCTGTGAAACGACAGCACCAGAGCTTCCTGCTGACACCAGTTTATGAATGAGACCCGCGTTTCATACACGGTTATAAGCCTTGTTTATATCATAAAAAGACCGCATTGACCTCTTTGTCATCATCTAGGGGCTCGCAGATAGTATTGTAGAGATACATCAGTTGATTAATTATCGTCGCTTGGTATAACTGCTGTTTACAGGCTCCTCTTATTACATTAAAAAAATAAATTTAACCAGAGAAGGTCACAATCGCAAGCCACTGAAAAAAGAGATTATTACCAAACTATGACAAGACAAAAAACATATTGCAATAGCCAACATACAAAGAAGAATTGCAATAAACAGAAAAAGAAGTCGCCTTAGAACGGTCAGCAGAGTTTCTAGCTTCTAGTAATTCTCAATATAACCGAGACTCCCATTTTCTAATCCGTAGTGTGTTCTTTGTTTCCAAAGGCAATCTGCAGCTGGTATTAGTGCCGTGTGGCGGATGTAAAACGTCTCCCCGTACTTTACCATAGTGCAGATTATATTTCGTTCCCTTTGGGATCATTGGGCCTATTGTGGTATATTTGAAAATGGAGTTCTGCTCATAAGAAAATGGAGTTCTGGTAGAGGGTGTAAGCAGTGTTGCAAACTCCATTACTGCTTATGAAGAGTTTCAATAAAACCGAGACTCCCATTTTCTAATCCGAAGTGTGTTCTTTGTTTCCAAAGGCTATCTTTCTGACGTTTATTTTACTACACTGCATCTGGTATTAGTGCCGTGTGGCGGCGGTAGAACGTCTCCCTGTACTTTACCATAGTGCAGATTATATTTCGTTTCCTTTGGGATCATTGGGCCCATAACGGTATATTTGAAAATGGAGTTCTGCTCATGTATACGCTAGAGGGCGTAAGCAGTGTTGCAAACTTCATTACTGCTTATGAATAGTCTCAATAAAACCGAGACTCCCATTTTCTAATCCGTAGTGTGTTTCTTTTTGACGTTTATTCTAGATTTACTCGATCCAAACCTCGCCCTTTATTCCGATGCAGCTCCAAATTATCTCTGATCAACGAAACCGCACAATAAAACACCAGAAAACTAGGATTTTGATGATTCAATGGTGATCCAAAGCCCGGGCAATGGAAAACTATAAGTTGGATCACGACAAAACCGGGCAACACTAAAACCTTTACTCAGACATCCACCGATGCGAACTATAACAGCTAACGGACTTTATTAGCAAAACGAATTTACTTCTTGGATAGCTGGAAAGGCAAGCACGTTACAATTTTTTTTCTTTCCTGACTCAGTCTCGGAAATGTAAATTCCGCAAGTTACTATAGCAACAGGCAGGGATGTGGTATTTCGCGCAATCGAATCTCCAAAAGGACGACGTCATTCCAGATTTCTTAATTATTTCTATATGTTAATTCATTGGACTAATGCCTACATTCGGAGACCTATACTTTTCTGTTAAATACTTTGTTCCTTATCTAGTATACTACGATATTGAATCAAAGAAATATTTAAACCTGCTGGAGCATTAATTCCATTTTTTATGAAACACGTATTTTCTTCTTGTTAAGATACATTAATGTTGATTGGTCTACAATTTTTCGTCTCTTTCTACATTTCTCACAAGAGTCAGATAAAAAAAATAATCTGTCAGCAGACACTGATTAAATGTGTTTCGAATTCAAGTCAAGTGATTATAACAGTTTTATTTGTGTCAAACTTGCACCTTGCTTCTATTTATTCAAAGAAAGAAATGTGCTGTACTTGTCGGTACTGCCTCCTAAAGAACGCCCATTATTAAGTCAGCCATGCTTTTGCTGCCCATCAAGCCCCTGACTATATCCTCTTGATGTCATGAGCAACCAAACATCATTAAATAGTTTGTAACATCCCAGTTAAATCATGCATTTTCTCTAGAAGTGGGTAAAATGCATTATGAAAGATATCTGGTTTGTAGTTGGAGGATCTGTCTGCAGAAATGGCAAGATACAATGTATTTATGTAGGTTACTAACACAATAATGTATTTTCCTAGTTTTGAAGTTTCTGTAATTCATTTTATGTCTTACATACATGTGCTAAGGAGTTCTAGATAAACTATTCCAAGCAGATACTAACCAGGTCTCAGTGAAAACCAAACTATAAAATGGAATGACTCAGCGTGCAAAACATTTTGCTACCAAATTAAATGTTTTGCCGCTGAATTATTCCATTAGGATATTTTGGCTTTCACTGAGACCTGGTTAAACTCCTTTCTACAAATGATATTCTTCTACATTCATTAAACAGCCCAGAACGCAAGAGCGAAGTTGGAGACAGCCATGGTCGTGTCATAATATACGTTAAGGAGACGTAGACAAGATTTAGAACCTAGATGTATCGAATGTATATGGATTGAACTTTTTAACAGCCATAAACGCACGCTTGTTTAATTATTTTATAAATCACCCAATTCTGACCTTGCTTACTACTCCCTGATTGAAAACTCTGTATACCTACCGGTTTACTCAAACATAAATGATATAATTATTGCGGGTGACTTTAATTTCAACGTGCTACATCCGCAATCATCGCGAAAGCTACACACATTTTGCACTCAGTTTGCATTATTCCAAGCCATAAACGAACTTACCCATTTTACTGAAACTTCTCCTTCTTTACTGTGTATTCTTCTCATTAACAATAAAGTAAATAAGTGAACTCAGAAAGTGATACAATCAGATCCACATCAAGCCCCCACGACCAAAGACAGACAAATACAATTAATCAGCCTCAAAATGAACAGATGGCAAGCGGAGTTGGCAACTCTTTCCCAAAAAGATGGCAACTCTGTTATCCAAATTAACTGAATATATCTTAAACATATATAATTGTTAAAGAAAAACATTAGAAAGTGAAACACTACATAACAATTAACAAAAAGTACCACAATAAAAGTACCGCCTTGGAACGGTCAGTTATAAATTACTTGCGGGACTTAAGCTAGCTTTACGGGATCCCAACCATCGCCCTCAACTTTCATGGTGGTGAAAACATACATTTGTTCAGTCCGTGTGAGGTCGTAGAAGATAATGACATAAACGCATGCAAGGAATGTCACTGAACACATAATATATATCTCTAAATTATGTATCCCAAATAAATACATGAAAGTTAGACCATCTGATCTACCCTAGATAACTTTATTCATTAAACGCTATATTCAAAATCTCAAAAGAGCATATCGAAAAGCTAAACAAACTAATTTGTAGCACCAGTGTAAAATTTAGAAAACTCAGAAACAAAGTCGTCTCGCTGATAAATCAATCCCAAAGAACATGTAATGAAAATATAAGTCTGACACTCACTTCGAAGGACTGGTGGACCGCTTTAAAAACTTTGATATCTCCCATGCTACCCTTCCATTCCACCTCTCGAAAGCTGTGGATGTATATATACTGACGAACAAGACAAGGCTAATCTACTCAATATTTCAAGGAACAAACATTTTTGATGATGGTCACGTTGAACTTCCAGCTTTACCACCATTTACCGTCGAATCCGATCTCGATTCTATCATTGTGACCCTTGTAGGAGTTGAATTTGTCCTTAAAATTGCTCTCAGTTGCTCAAGTATCCGGTCCAAACGGATTAAGCAATCATATTCTTAAAGAACTTTTAAAATAACTAACTCTTCCATCATATATTCTCTTTAACCGGTCACTCTGACAAGGTGAAATACCTAGTCAATGGAAAGAAGCAAAGGTCTACCCTATTCATAAACAAGAGGGCCAAGATGGCCCTGTACCTGAGTACCGGAAAATACCTAGCAATGTTTAGGAAAAGTCTGAGAAAATTTAAGGCATTATTTTATATTTACCTGACTGATATTACTTGTACATCCAAGGAACTCTATATTAGCTGAATTAAATTGATGTCCTTAGGATGAAATCTTGAAAAGCGTGGTACACTGTCCACATATCAGACTTCTTTGAATCTAGACAGTTCTTCTTTGCTTATACATTGGGTATAAAATTTACATAGAGATGAAACACAGTTCAGTGAATCTGAAGTAGTTGCTTACATATAAAACAAATTATTACAGTGTGTAACCATTTGCCTACATTATATTCTCATTTTTTTTCTTTGTGACATTGATCTTTATGGTTCGTACGGATTAAGTTATCTTACTAACGTATGCATTTCTGTTATGTAAGTGGGGTCATAAACTGAGGAGACACACACTTATGCGATGCAATCAATGTAATGACATGTGCCAAAAAGTCATATTAGACAAGTATACTTATCGCACGACTTTCGACGGAAACTAAGACTAAGACTTTTGTGTAATGGTGTACGCCAGGAGTAAGCACTGACGATGATACAAAGAGTTTTAAGAATGACTGGCTACGCTACTTTCAACAGCAACATTACCGCTGTTCTTTAGTTATTGGTAGACATACAGACAGGTACATAGGTAGGTATCCGTGCAACTACATCCAATAGCTGCTATTGCGTAAATGTTATGGTTAACCGACACAATCTGTGACATGTACTACAACGTGTACCTCGTGATCAACTTTGACAAATTTTAGATTCTGTATTTTGTACGTCACCTACTAGATAGATCCCGTGGCAATCGGCTTTAAGGGGTCTGGTGTATTTTTATTATAGCTACACGTAGCTGTGAGACGTTTCGATCAGTTTTGTTGTAAGCAGCAATCGGTTGGTGAAAACATCTGTAGATGAGATACTAGATGTTTTACAGAGGCGATGGTTTTGAAGGGGCCAAATGGGGCTCTACATGCCCTATTTCTACAGAAACAAGAAAATCGGGAGCTCGGCATAGGCTATTTTGTCACTGTTTGAAGTTTACAATCCTGTTACATCTAATGTATACATACATAAGGCATGTAATGTATAATACCAATGGCAGAGCACAGTCAGTTTAAAGAGAACCAAATATAGTTCGAACGGCATACCCTATCAATATGCATTAAGAACACAAAAGGATTTTGTCATAAGCCCTGAAACTTATAAACATTACCTACTAGATATAGCCTTAAGTAATGAGTTAAAGGCGGGTTTGGGCTTTCCGATTGGATATTTCGTTGTTGTTAGATATATTCCACACAATGATATATTCGTCCCTGGCAGAGTATAGATGCCAACATTCATCATAATGCTAATCATATGTATCTCCGTTGAGGTTGGTTTAGTGAACTTCGAAATGCAAGTGGTATTTCAATAGAATAAAATTCAGTAGTTTGGCGGCAAACTGCATGAATGTTTATAATCAAATCATATTTGATAACCTTAGTTCCTCTTTTATTGACGATGGTAGTCGAGCTTCAGGCTGAATGACGGTTGTCTCCTCGATATGTTTTAGAAGTATGGTGCCCAACTGTCGATGTCTACGGCCGGACTCATCGTGGCCCCGCATGTGGTTTCTTTGTTTTTTCGCTGATGATATAGAGAGCCCCGACGCGGACCAAACACATATTTGTATCTTGGAGAGGCATCAGAAAGAAGAGTGAGCTTTCGCTCGAGAAAAACTAGTTTGCACCCACTCGTCATTTTTCTTGTTTCAAAGCGATTCTTCAGTTGTAGGTTTTCTGTGTTCGTATTTTTTGGTTATTTTTTATGCTGTTGGTTTCGATTTATCAATTTTTGTTCCTCACCTCTTCTTTTTTCGGTGCCGAGGGAAGGCTGTGTCTCGTGATTGTGGCCTTTCCTGGGTATCTTCATTTATAGTTTAGAATGTCTTCATTGTTAGAGATTTCTGCCACTGGCACTGTATAGGTGCTTGACACCTATATATTGCCTAATCGTGTTCCTAAAAGAAATAAGCATAAAGAGGTAATCAGAACGAGAAGTTTGAATCCATATATTTTATTATTTGATCTCCGATTTCCGATATACAGAACTTTTGTGCACCTCAGTGGCGATAGATTTAAGAAATGAAATGACGCATCATCATTCATGCTTTGTTTAATAAGTGCGGTATGCATGTTTTCCTAGTGCACTACTTGTGGAAACGAAAATCTACGTTGACCATTCGCTGAAACACTTCAATGTCTTACATTATTCACGCATAAGAGCTATAGATATATCGGAAGTATTTGCGTTTGTGAATTATCAAAATGTTTAGCAACGTTTGGAAATAGTTGATGACTCCGAACAAATACGGGCATTTTAACTGGCTAAGACATTTACAAAACAAGGCAAAACAATATATAAAAACAACATAACTGGGCATCCCGCTGGGACGTATAGTAGGAGGGTAAGATCATGTTTTCCTGATTTTATTTTCTCATTCTTATTGGCAGGGGTTTAATATTACAAATATCTTACAAAAATGATTACCGGGCCTTTAAACAATAACACACACACGAAAGGCACACATCGGAATTTTCTATCTTCGACACTTTTTAATAATTTAGAAAGCTTAATTTTATCTAATTTTCTGACCTCACCTCATTGCAGGGATTTTGGGTAAATTGGTAAAACTTTGTAAATGAGACACTTTAAAGTTTATAATGTTAGAGAAAACACATTGGATGAAATATCAAGATATATAGCAAACATTAGATAAGATTCATAAAAGGCAACGGACCTTATTGCCTGACATGTTCTTAAAGGTTGGATTTTTTCTTGTAACAAAAAATATAGAAAACGGATGCAGAGTATATTGATTGCAGCAAAAAGAGCAGTATTTTGCAGACAGTATCTTGTCATCACACTGCCAAAACCATGTCACAGTATACATATCATTTCTGGAGGTAGGGGTATAAATGTCAATTTTTTTTTAGGAAAAACCTGTATTTTCATTTTTCTTCCAATAGATAGCGATGTATACTTGTTTACAGACAATTTATGCAGCAGAAACAAAATGTGCTTTATTGTACTTTTACAGTATACGATAGGCATATGTGTCGTTTATGCAATGTGACTGCACCTTCGCTGGATAGACATCACATCTGACACACCCTGTATACAGTAAAACATATCAATCATGCGCATTTCTCTACCTGGGGTGTATATTTTAATTTTCCGGAAGCTCCACATTAGTTGTTTATGTTAGGGTGTGAATTCCAAAGATTTCTTTCGAGTTCCATAATAACTGTTTCCTAGCAAAGAGTTCTGAGGTAGATGCAAAAAGAACCAAAAACATAATAATGAGACAATTATTTACTCGACTTTTATGAAACCCTGGCTTACATCTGTAACTGTAACAGGTGTGTCACAAAAGATGTGTACAAAATAATTTTGTTTTCTTTCTTTGAGGTCTCTTTCTTCGATTATCATGAAGCCATGCATATATAATATGACTTATTATTCGCATCTTCCGAAAAGCATCTGTTCCTACATGGTAGGGAGATGATGATGATGTTAAAATATTTTTTTGCCATTTGCTAATTCATTCCGGGAGCAGCTATTCACAAGGGTGGAAATTGAACTTTTTATATGCTCGGCTGATTTTCGGTTTTGTGGCGGAGTAAATTTGCACAAATATTTCACAAATATTTCACATCAAAACTTTTATCAAAGAATACGACTTGGGTTCAAGAATTTCACCAGTTAAGACAAGCTGCCCTCGGACCATTTCACATAAACCAAAAGAACCTCTTGATGTTGTGTGTATTACTTTTTTGTTCCAGTATCTCGCAAACACCAAGATTAGTTTGATGAGAATGACAAAAATATTCAGGGACTCTTGAAGAGAAACACCAAAAACACAAGGCTTACCTCAGAAATACCAGCTCAGTATCTAGCAAGACTGCCTATTCAAACATATGCAAGACAGTTCAGACGAGGCTCAGAGACATGCAAGACTCCTGGCTGAGCAAAAAGGCTGATGATATCCAGTCCTTTGCAGACAGAAAGGACATGAAAAAGTTCTTTGATGCACTCAAGACAGTATATGGTCCCCAGAGCTCAGGAATCACCCCACTCCTTAGTGCAGATGGAACTAGTCTTCTGACTGACAAAGAAGCTATCTTGAAAAGATTGGCTGAACAATTTGATGGTGTCCTTAATCGGTCATCATCTATCAATGATGAAGCTATCAACAGACTACCACAGGTGGAATGTAATCCGCTGCTTGATGAGCTCCCAACCGTCTCTGAAACAGTGAAAGCAATAAAACTCCTGTCATCTGGCAAGGCTCCAGGATCAGATGCAATACCTGCAGAGATCTACAAAGCAGGAGGTCCTTCAGTTGCAGAGAAACTGACAGAGTTATTTCACATTATGTGGAGAAAAGAAGCCATCCCTCAAGAATTCAAGGATGCAACAATTATCCACCTATTCAAAAGGAAAGGGAAACCTCAAGTCTGTGACAATCATCGAGGCATCTTTTTATTGTCAATTGCTGGGAAGATTCTTGCTAGGGTCCTACTGAACCGATTGAATGAACACCTGGAACGGTCAGGGAGCCAGTGTGGATTCAGGAAAAACAGAGGAACAATAGACATGATCTTAACAGCACGACAGCTTCAAGAAAAAATGCCAGGAACAGAATGTGGACCTCTACATGAATTTTGTCGACCTTACCAAAGCATTTGACACAGTCAGTCGTGAGGGACTTTGGAAAATTATGGCAAAGTTTGGTTGTCCTGCCAAATTCATAGCAATAGTGCGGCAGTTCCATGATGGTATGCTTGCAAGGGTCCAAAATGATGGCGATTTTTCTGATTCATTTCCTGTGACAAATGGAGTTAAGCAAGGCTGTGTACTAGCTTCAACACTGTTCAGCATGATGTTTTCTGCCATGCTTACAGATGCTTTCTAGGATGGTGACAATGATATACCTATTAGGTATCGCTTTGATGGGAAACTTTTCAACTTAAGAAGGTTGCAAGCTAAATCTAAGGTGCAGACAGAGGTGCTAGACGAGTTCCTCTTTGCTGATGACATGGCAAAGGGTGCTCCAACAAAAGAGAAAATGCAAAAAGGTGTGGATCAAGTATCTGATTCATGTGACAGCTATGATCTCACAATCAGCATCAAAAAGACTGAGGTAGTATATCAGCCAGCACCTGGAAAGCCTCACAAGGAGCCTACCATCACAGTGAAAGGTCAACGACTGCAAGTGGTAGACAAGTTCACCTACCTTGGAAGCGCATTGTCTAGAGTTGTGCACATTGATGATGAAGTCAATGCTAGAATTGCCAAAGCTAGTGCAGCATTTGGACGGCTACGTGGAAGTATTTGGGAACGAAGTGGAATCAGACGACACAAAGCTGATAGTATATAGATCGGTAGTGCTGCCAACACTATTATACGCATGCGAAGCTTGGACAGTTTACCAACGACATGCCAAAAGACTGGACCACTTCCATACCAGCTGTCTTAGAAAACTTCTAAAGATTAAGTGGCAAGACAGGATTCCAGACACAGAAGTCCTAAAAAGGGCAAGGATGCAGAGTATACATACTCTTCTGAAATTGGCACAGTTAAGATGGACAGGCCATGTTACCAGAATGCCTGATGAACGTTTGCCAAAGAAAATCCTCTATGGAGAATTTCAAGTAGGAAAACGCTCCCATGGTGGTCAGAATAAGCGATACAAGGACACCCTCAAAGCCTCCCTTAGAGTCATGGGAACAGATTGCACAATATCGTAAAAAGTGGCGAGGCCTCATAAAAAGGGGAGCTGGTGAATACGAAGCAAAAAAATCAGCGAAGCCGAGCAGAAACGTGCACAGCGGAAAGCCAGAGCTAAGGCATCACCAACAGAGCTGTCTTCCTCAGACCTCTCTTGTATTATCTGTAACAGGCAGTTTAGAGCTAAGATTGGTTTCATCAGCCATCTCAGAACACACAAATAATAACACATCACACATTTGATTAGGATTGGTCATTGTCAGTAATGACAGACGAACAACAATTACTTTTTTGTAAACATTTATATATGTCGTGTGAATCCGCCACCCTTAGTTTTCAATGGATTGTTGCTGGTTTTAGCTTTTAGTCGATAGTCGTACACTAAGTACAATAAAGCATGTTTTGTTTCTGCTACATAAAATGCCTGTAAGCAAGTATACATTGATATCTGTTGGGAAAAAAATGAAAATACCATTTTTTCTTCAAAAACAAAATTTGTAATTTATAACCCCTACCTCCAGAAATAATATGTATACTGTGACATGGTTTTGGCAGTGTGATAACAAGATACTGTCTGCAAGATACTGCTCTTTTTGCTGGAATCAATATATTTAGCTTCTGTTTTCTATACGTTTAATTTGTAATAAGAAAACTCCTAAATAAAAGAACATGTCGGGTAATGGTCCACTGTCTTTTATGAGTATTTTGAAACGTTTGGTATATGTCTCGATATTACATATAACGTGGTTTCCCAAATACAATAAATTTAAAAGTGCCTCATTTACAAAGTTTTACCAATTTACCCTAAAGTCCTGCGATGAGATGAGGACAGAAAATTATATAAAGTCAATCTATCTAAATTATTAAACAATGTCGAAGAAATTTCCGATATGTGCCTTTCATGTGTGTGTTATTGTTTAAAGGCCCGGTAATCATTTTATTCAGACTTTTGTTATACTAAACCCCTGCCAATAAAAGAAAATAAAATCAGGAACAAAGGATTTTACCCTCCCACCATACTTCCCAGCGGGATGCCCAGTTATGTTGCCTTTACATACCGTTAGTCTTTCTTGTTTTTGTAAATGTCTTAGCCAGTTAAAATGCATGTATTTGTTCGGAATCCTCAACTTTTTTCAAACGTTGCTAAACATTTTGATAATTCACGAACGCGAATGCTTTCGGTTTCTCAATAATTCTTATGTGTAAACAATTTAAGGCACTGAATTATTTCAGCAGATTTTCAACATAAATTTTCGTTTCCACATGTTGTGTAACAGGAAAACATACATAGCCGCTCTTATTAAACAAAGCATGAACGATAATTATAGCACCATTTCACTTCTTAATCTGTCACCACTGAGGTGAACAAAAGTTTTGTATCTCGAAAAGCGGCGACAAAACATCTATATTTTGTATCCTACAGTAACGTATATGTTTAAACGTTGCGTTATGTTTACCTCTTTATGAACATTAGTAGGCAGTATATTGGTCTCGGGCACCTATACAGTGACAGTAGCAGATATATCTAACAATTAAGTCATTCTAAACTATAAACGAAGCTAACCAGGCAAGGCCACAATCAAGACACAGCCTTCCCTCGGCACCTAAGGAAGAAGAGGTGAGGAACAAACAATGATAAATCGAAACCCATAACATCAAAACATAATTCAAAATACGAACAAAGAAAACACCTACAACTGACAAACCGTTTTGAAAGAAGAAAAATAATAGGAGTGGGCGTAAACTAGTTTTACTCGCGCGAAAGCTAGCTTTTCTTTCTAATGCTTCTCCAAGGTACAAATATGTGTCCGGTCCGCGCCGGGGCCCCCTATATTATCAGTGAAACAACAACAACAAAATAAAACCATGCGGGGCCAACCGCAGACATCGATAGTCGGGCACCATTCTTCTAAAATATATCGAGGAGGCAGCCGTCATTCATTCTGAAGCCCGACTCACCATCGTCACTGATAGAGGAACTAAAGTTACCAAATGTGATTGGATTGATAAACATTCATGCAGTCTGCCGCCAAACTACTGAATTTTCTTCTATTGTGATACCACTTGCATTTCGAAGTTCACTCACTTGACCTTAAACCAACCTCAACGGAGATACACTTGATTCGCAACGTACAGAATGTTAACATCTTAACATCGCCAGGGACGAATTTATATAACAATGACGAAATATCCAAGTGGAAAGCCCGAACCCTCCAGTAACCTATTGCCTAAGGCTACATCTAATAGGTAATGTTTATGATTTTAAGGGCCTATGACGAAATCCCTTTGTGTTCTTAATGCATAATGATAGGGTATGCCTTTTGAACTGTTTTTACACAGTATCGACTAATGGATGAAGTGTCACGGATACCTACATATCTACCTGTCTGTATGTCTATCATAAACTAAAGGTCAGCAATAATGTTTCTGTTAAAAGTAGCGTAATCAGTCATTTTTAAAACTGTTTGTATCATCGCCGTTGCTTACTCCTGGCTTACACCATAAAAGTGTTTGTATCATCGCCGTTGCTTACTCCTGGCGTACACCATTAAACTGTTTGTATCATCGCCGTTGCTTACTCCTGGCATACACCATAAAACTGTTTGTATCATCACCGTTGCTTACTCCTGGCGTACACCATAAAACTGTTTGTATCATCGCCGTTGCTTACTCCTGGCGTACACCATAAAACTGTTTGTATCATCGTCGTTACTTACTCCTGGCGTACATCATAAAAATGTTTGTATCATCGCCGTTGCTTACTCCTGGCGTACACCATAAAACTGTTTGTATCATCGCCGTTGCTTACTCCTGGCGTACACCATAAAACTGTTTGTATCATCGCCGTTGCTTACTCCTGGCGTACACCATAAAACTGTTTGTATCATCACCGTTGCTTACTCCTGGCGTACACCATTAAACGGTTTGTATCATCGCCGTTGCTTATTCCTGGCGTACACTATAAAACTGTTTGTATTATCGCCGTTGCTTATTCCTGGCGTACACCATTAAACTGTTTGTATCATCGCCGTTGCTTACTCCTGGCGTACATCATTAAACTGTTTGTATCATCACCGTTGCTTACTCCTGGCGTACACCATTAAACTGTTTGTATCATCGCCGTTGCTTACTCCTGGCGTACACCATAAAACTGTTTGTATCATCGCCGTTGCTTACTCCTGGCGTACACCATTAAACTGTTTGTATCATCGCCGTTGCTTACTCCTGGCGTACACCATAAAACTGTTTGTATTATCGCCGTTGCTTACTCCTGGCGTACACCATTAAACTGTTTGTATCATCGCCGCTGCTTACTCCTGGCGTACATCATTAAACTGTTTGTATCATCGCCGTTGCTTACTCCTGGCGTATACCATTAAACGCAGTGATCTGCTTGTCTTAGTCTTCGTTTCAGTCGATTATCGAGCGAAAACTGTACTAGTCTCGTTAAAACATTTGATTAACCAAGCAAGGTAAATATTTGTCTTATTTTCGTGTTTTCGCGTAAACGTATATTATGTGTTTGGTTCCTACTGCATCTACCTCAGAAAGGTTTGCTCAGAAACAGTCATTGTGGAACTCAAGAAATCTTTGGAACTCACACCTCAACAAAAACAACAAAATGAAGCTCCCGGTAAATTAAAATATACACCACAGGTAGAGAAATGTACATGATTAATCTGTTGCACTGTATACATTGTGTGTCAGATGTGATGTATATCCAGCGTAGGAGCATTTACATTGCATATACGGCACAAATGCCGATCGTATACTGTAAAAGTGCAATAAAGCGCACTTTGTTTCTGCTACATAAATTATCTGTAAACATGTATACATTGCTGTCTGTTGGGAAAAAGTGAAAATACAGGGTTTTCTTCAAGAACGAAATTTGAAATTTATAACCCCTATCTCCAGAAATAATATGTATACTGATACATGGTTTTGGAAGTGTGATTGCAAGCTACGGCTTTTTTTGCTGCAATCAATATATTCTGCATCCGTTTTCTATATTTTTTGTCACATGAAAAATCCAACCTTTAAGAACATGTCAGGCAATACAGTCCGTTGACTTTTATGAATCTTATCAAACGTTTGCTATATGTCTTGATATTACATCCAAGGTGTTCTCTTTAACAGCATAAACTTAAAAGTGTCTCATTTACAAAGTTTCACCAATTTACCACAAAGTTTTACGAAGAGGCCGTCATTGAGTCTGAGGCCCGAACCGCCGTCGTGCAATTAAAGAGTGAAGCATAGCCATCAACAATGATTGGCAGGAGTCTGCCGCATAATATCCAGGCTATAGCCAATTCTTTTATAACGGTTAATAAGTTTTCTGAATTGCTCCGAAAAGTTAGATTTTCCTACAATTTTTCTAAATCTGTACACTAAAAAAAATGGTAAGAAAAAAGTCTAGGGAGTGCCACAATCACAAACCGCAGCCCTTCTCAGACCCCCAAGAGGAAGAGGAAACCGACAAATCTAAACAAGCACAAACCAAACAAACGTACGAAAAGCACAAAGATTAGCTCTCTCTTCCCCAAGCGAGGTAATCGCAATACTAAAAGGACTGAAAAACACAAGAACAAAATGACACACGGAAAGACATACAACTAAGTCACCGTAAAATTCTGGTTCCGATATGCCTTGTTGCAGAAGTGTTTTCAGACTGACGCTATATTTTTCTAGCAAGGCACTGTCTGCTATAAAATTTCGAAAACGCCTTACGAAGTTTAAAATAACGATAGCCCTGCCTAAGAAGTTTGGCAATAAGCGCTTTATTACTATGGCAAGCCGTTTTATTATTTATTCTATAAATCAGATATCTGATATAATATATCAGATATCTTATACAATATATAAGATATCTGATATATTATATCAGATATCTTATATAAATAAGATATCTTATATGTCAATTAAGATATCTTATATGCTATATAAGATATCTAATATGCTATATAAGATATCTGAATTGGCATATAAGATATCTTATATGCTATTTAAGATATCTGATATGCTATATCAGATATCTTATATAGGATATGATATCTTATTTACTAAAGAAGATCTCTCATTCATTCAATTAAATAAGATATCTCATTTAGTATATCAGATATCTTATTTAGTATATCAGATATCTATATTAATATATTAGATATCTTATTTAACAAATAAGATATCTTATATGGTAAATAAGATATCTTATATGTGAAATAAGATATCTAATATGATATATCAGATATCTTATATAGGATATAAGATATATAGGATATAAGATATCTGATATACTAATTCAGATATCTTATATCCTATATTAAATATCTTATATCCTATATAAGATATCTGATATAATGCATAATAAATAGTAATACGGCTTGCCAGCAAGCTGTTTTACTATTTATTCTATAAATCAGATATCTGATCTTATATATCAGATATCTTATATTAATATATCAGATATCTTATATAATATATAAGATATCTGATATATTATATCAGATATCTTATATAAATAAGATATCTTATATGTCAATTAAGATATATGCTATATAAGATATCTGATATGCTATATAAGATATCTGAATTGGCATATAAGATATCTTATATGCTGTTTTAGATATCTGATATGCTATATCAGATATCTTATATAGGATAAAAGATATCTTATTTACTAAAGAAGATTTCTCATTCATTCAATAATATAAGATATCTCATTTAGTATATCAGATATCTTATTTTGTATATCAGATATCTATATTAATATATTAGATATCTTATTTAACAAATAAGATATCTTATATGGTAAATAAGATATCTTATATGTGAACTTAAATAAGATATCTAATATGATATATCAGATCTTATATAGGATATAAGATATCTTATATAGGATATAAGATATCTGATATACTAATTTAGATATCTTATATCCTATATTAGATATCCTATATCATATATAAGATATCTGATATAATGCATAATAAATAGTAAAACGGCTTGCCAGCAAGCTGTTTTACTATATTCTATAAATCAGATATCTGATTTAATATATCAGATATCTTATATAATATATAAGATATCTGATATACTATATCAGATATCTTATATAAAATAGATATCTTATATGTCAATTAAGATATCTAATATGCTAAATAAGATATCTCAATTGACATATGAGATATCTAATATGCTATATATCTGATATGCTATATAAGATATCTCATTTAGTATATCAGATATCTTATTTAGTTTATTAGATATCTATATTGGTAAATAAGATATCTTATTTAACAAATAAGATATCTTATATGGTAAATTAGATATCATATGCAGAAATAAAAAAGATATCTCATATATTATATCAGATATAGGATATAAGATATCTAATATCGGATATAAGATATCTGAATTAGTACATAAGGTATCTTATATCCTATATTAGATATCTTATATCCTATATAAGATATCTGATATAATATATAAGATATCTATTTTGCTTAATAAATAGTAAAACGGCTTGCCATATATTACGGTAGTTAAAGTCGCTAAGATTTGAAGAAGCTCTGGCGAATCTAATAAGTTGAGATATATATATATCCCATATGAGGTACGCCGGGGAACATCTCCGTCCAGAAAAGGGAAATTGACTATATCAAAATCAAAATCGTCCCGTTTGTCATAAATTTTGGTGGAAACTGTACCATTAGATATACATAGATTCAAATCCAATAAAGGTGCCTCGGTGTCGGAAGAATTTGCTCTATTTAATTGGAGTTCTGTAGGGTATATGCGGTCCACCATTAGATCAAAGCAAATATTGTCAATATCTAATAAATCATCGAATTGAAGGTATCTTGGAGTTGAATTGAAAGCCTCAATAATGTCAGCCTGATTTTTACGTGAGAGAGACTTCATGAAATCTCTCTTATAACAAAACAGAAACAAATCTGCAACAAGAGGGGCATAATTAGTTCCCATCGGAATACCAATAGTTTGCCTATAAAGTTTAGTTCAAATATAATAAAATATTATCCAAAAGATAAACAAGGGCATCACAGACTTTTTGACACGACCATAAATTGTGATTATTGTATACATCAAAAGTGAAAAAAGCACATTCTTCGTTGCAAGCCAAATATTGGGTATTCTCCCAAATAAACGTCCGGTTAATTAAATCAATAATTATATCTTTTATAAGATGATGAGGTAATGTAGTATACAGTGTAGAAAAATCATATGACACAATTTAGAAGCCTGAAAGCTTTTGGATTTAAATTTATTGAGAACATCATTGGAATTTTCAATTGACCAAAAATAGTTAATTCCGTCCCTTTCGTAAACAGTATCATAGTGTTTTTTAACAGCAGTAAGACATGAAGTTAGCAGTTTGGACAAATCAGTAGTCGTACATGAATTAGCAATGAAACGTGCTTTATAAGGTCGTTTATGAAGTTTTGGTAACCAGTATAACGTAGGAAGTTTGTCTTGCTTTTCTTTAATACTCACTGCAAATTTAGCAATTATATCGATGGAATGGGTATTAACAATAGATCTTTCGTCAGTAGTTATCCGTTTATATGTTTTGGTCTACAAAGTTCTTGTATTCTAGTATTGATATAATAAAGTCGTCACACAACAACAACATTATTAGCAGCTTTATCAGCTGGAGCCAAAACATATTTTCCAAACAGGTTCAAAAGCTAGACAGTTGGAAATGCATTTGAAACATTATAAGTAAAATGGTAAAATTGTTTTTGTCAGCGAATGCTATTTTCTCTCAAAATGTTTTTTTTTTTTTTTTTTTTTTTTTTTTTTTCTTTCTTTCTTTCTTTCTTTCATCTTTTAAACTAAAAGTTAGATTGTAAAAGAAAAAAAAACTGGTCTGTTGTAATGGGTATAAATTATTTTGATTAACAGATTAAGAATGTAAGTAAACTATTAGAATTTAGCAGAGCACATGCTGAGAAAAAAAGACATATGGGCCAACAAGAACAAAAATATTTTCCCATATTGCCTGTAAAGGTATTTTACTCCTCCGTTCTGTAAAAGAAAAAAGATTGATTGTTTAATTCAGTTGCGGTTTTACAGCCAAGTCAACCCATTATGGTCATGTCGAGCCGGTCAGTTTACCTTGCACACTTTCCTGGGCAGGCTTAGTCCTCTAAGCAGTTAATCAGTATTAGTGCACATTATTTTACCAGAAACTGACAAACTGCCCTTCTTGAAACAGCGGAAGTGTGAGAATGACCGTAGAAAATATGTCGAGATAAAATCTCTGCGAAAGAATGTTTCCGTATCCGGTTGGAATCGAACCTGCGTCCTCCTTATCATCAGTTGGGCGTGCATCCGACTGAGCCACTGGCAAAAGAAAAGAGAAGAGTACTGATTTTATATGCGGTGCCCACCCAAATTTTGTAAAACCAACAGCAATACCTACCTTTGAAAATATCTGGTGGGTAATTACTCAGAAAAGTTATGTACAAAACACCTCATGTTATGTGAAAAAGTACAGCATCTTTTGATCTGGCTAATAGGTTTCTTCAGTTCCAATTTGACCAGGACAATTAGAAAAAAATTAAAATCTATTGTAGTCCCATTATACATTAATTGCTAACAATGGAATAAATTTAACATACATTGTTCTATGTTTGTCTTGTTCTGGAAAACATCTGTGTTGAAATCACTAATAACGACTAAAGGTTCCCTTCTGTCTACATATAGAAGTAGTTCTTTTTCAAACTTTCTGAAACAGCAGTGTAAGTTGAGTTTGGGGATTTGTACACTACAACAATCTGTATATTGGTAAGCTCATGCTGACTTTCAATGTAAGTTAGTTCTCTTATTTTAGTTATAAAAATAGCATTTCATTACATTGACATCATTTCTTACATACACTACAAAGCCATGTGATATCTAATTGAATTTTTTCTCATTACCTGATCGGTAATTGTTGACGGACGACGCAGACGGACGACGGACATTGACCAATCACAAGAGCTCACCAAGAGCACTTCATGCTTAGGTTTTCAGATATACCAACAACATGAGCTGACAAAATACTTCTGCCATGTCTTATGTCCTCAAAGTGCTTTTGAAGTGACCTACAATTGCTGTAAGCTATTTTAAAATGATATTTTAAACCGATGGTACCAGATGGTATATAACACAGAATTAGTATGGCACAGTCATACAGTCGCTTCATTTCTGGGTCGGTATCTCTGCTGGTGGATGATTCGTTCGTCCCCGAGGATATCATCAGCTCAGTATCAGTTCCTAAGTGCTGAGGTTGATACTGCGGTCTTAACGTCAGTACTTAAGTACTGAATTAAGTAACTATTTTATACCTAAATCTTTGTTATAGTACAAATTCATTTTTTTTTCTAAAACTAAGACTGACTCGTCAAAATGACATGTATCTTAGCGGGTGTAGGATCCACTTTTTAGGCTTATTTTACTTTCTGTATGTCTTGCTGCTTGCCAAGACATGCGCATCATACGTTTTATTTCCAAACTTTTGGGGTTTAGCCACACTGATGAAGTTTAAATAATAGAAAGGCCTCTGTGGCACTAAATTAGGTATAGTTAAGCTCATATTCTCCTTCAACTTGTTAGTCAATTTTCAATGCATCTTCATTGAATTTCATTATATATAGATTCTGCATTGATTTACCCTGCTTAGTCAACATAGTGCAGATGCGGAACTTTCCTCGTCGCATTCTGTGTCAGATCAATAACAACTTTATCAAGAGTAGTTCCTTGAGCACGATGAACATACCGACTGTTGGCTGTAATGGGAACTGATTTCTCTGTACAGTAGCATTTCTGTTGAATCGCCCATACACAAATGCCCGTTTAATGTCAAACACTGAAGTCCAAGACTCAGCCATATGCTCACTGCTTTCTCCTCTAAACCCCTATTTGTAGGTCATCAAATTGGACTCATGTGATACTTGGTCTGCTTGTGTTAGCCTGTCTGTAATCTATAAATTTAATAACATAAGAAGCACCATTTGCCAGTCCATATTCAAGTATTAAGATTTACTATGAAGTCATAAACCATACCAGCAACAATGACTAGCGACCGGTGCAAGTTTGCTGTGGAACTGGAATCTTTTAGCAGTTTACCTAGTAATTTCTTTTGATCTGTATAGGACATATTTGGCAACAGAACTACACCGTGACAAGCGACAGTAACTTTTTCTACTTCAAGAATATTCCTGCTTTTAATCTACAAATCACTCTGATGCTTTCTACCAAGTTTCGAGTCAGTTGGCCTTTTGGTTCAGGAGTAGAAGCGAAAAATAGGTTTCCAAGATGGAGGCCATTTTGAACTTTCAATTGAAATGATTTGAGCTTTTTTTATTATTATTTACAAGCCAACCTGATGCTTTCTACAAATTTTCGAGTTATTTGGCCTTTCGGTTCAGGAGAAAAAGAGAAAAATAGATTTTCAAGATGGCTTGCCATGGCGGCCAATTTGGATTTCCGATCGGAACGATTTTAGCTATTTTTAATATATTAGTCACACTGATGCTTCTTACCAAATTTCAATTCTATTGGCTTTTGGGTTCAGGAGAATGAGCGAAAAATATATATTTTCAAGATGGTGGCCACAGCGGCCATCTTGGACTTCGGATAGGAATGCTTTTAGCTATTTGTGATGCTTCCTATTAAGTTTCAAGTCAATGGGCCCTTACGTCCAGTAGAAGAAGCGAAAAATAGATTTTTAAAATGGCCGCCAAGGCTATTTTAACGACTATTCTATTTTGCTCTACAAGTCACCCTAATGTTTCCTACCAAGTAACACCTCAGTTGGCCTTTCGGTTCGGGAGAAGAGGCTGCCAACTTGGAGTTCCGATCTGAAAAATTTTAGCAATTTTTAATCTAAAAGTTACCCCGATGCTTCCTACTTTTAAGTCAATTAGCCTTTCGGCTCAGGATAAGAAGCGAAAAATAGATTTTCAAGATGGCGGCTATCTTGGATTTCCAATCGAAACGATTTAAGCTACTTTTGATCTGCAAGTCACCCCGATGCTTCCTACTTAGTTTCGAGTCAAGTGGCCTCTCGGTTCAGGAAAAGATGCTAAAGAAGATTTTTAAAATCTCCGCCATGGCGGCCATCTTTGATTTCCGATGGGAACAAGTTAAGCTATTTTTGATCTACAAGTCACCACGATGCCTCCTACCAAGTTTCAATTAGCCTTTCAGTTGAGCAGAAGATACGAAAAATAGATTTAAAGATGGCAGCCACCGCGGCCATCTTGGATTTTCGATCGGAACGATTTTAGCTATTTTTGATCTGCAAGTCGACCCGATGCTTCCTACCGATTTCAAGTCAATTGGCCTTTCGGTTCGGAAGAAGAAGCGAAAAATATATTTTCAAGATGGCGGCCATCTTGGATTTTAGATCGAAACAATTTTAGCTATTTTTGGTCTACAAGTCGTCCCAATGTTCATACCAAGTTTCGAGTCAGTTGGCCCAGGGGTATAGGAGGAGTAGGCTTTTAAAGTAATTGTTGACGGACGACGCAGACGGACGACGGACATTGACCAAACACAAGAGCTCACCAAGAGCACTTCGTGCTTAGGTGAGCTAAAACACCCCAAAGTACATAAGCGACACAAAACGATTTTACCTGTTGAAGCTACTTGGAATAAAATGTTCTATACAAGCAACTCTATTCAAAAGCTGATGGACTCTAAGGGATATTTGCCCAAGACCCTCATCTGTTATTAACGAAATCCCTTAAGGTCTTGTGCTAATACTAAAGTGACTTCTACGACTGATATTATCAGCCCTAGTACTGGCATTACTATTCAGCCTGTTATCGGTCTTAGTCTTTCATTATTTTAGCATTATAAATATCCAGTATTTTTTCTCATTGCCCTTTATATATTTGATACGCTTGTTTGTCTTTTCAATTCTTTATCTTAAATTCACATTCACAAATTGAGCTTGATATTGTATCATAAGTGCGTCCAGCCCGAACCGCGAAGTGGAACGGCATGCAGATGCACTACTATAGACTAACTATGTTACCAGTGATGTGTGTGACCACAAATGTACTGGTCCAACAAACGCTTGGGTGGTTCGGTGCTTATCCTGAAAAAACAATAAGCCTTCCGTGACCTAGCAGAGACTGTTGACACGGCGGCCGTGCCGACAATAGCAATAAAACAGCCAATAAGGCCAAGTATTCCAATTGCAGGGGGTTGCATCACGCGACTCATGACGTGGGCCTACAAAATTAGTGATCGCCGCCATTTTTGAATTTGTCTCCACTTCGAATTTTATTTTTTATCCATTCTCAGTCTCTTTATAAGCTAAGCATGATTCATTTTGTGCATAAGGTACACTTTGATATAGATTTTTTGATAACACATAGACTGTACGGTCTTTTCACGTGATATTCTAAACACTTCGACACAATAATGTGTTTGTTCGACAGGTTTGTAAATCATGTAAATTGCTGTTAAAAAAAAAGAGACAAAAACGCACAAACGGTCAAACGGTCAAAAGTCTTTAGGAACAAGTCTGTAGCAGTAAAATGGATTTCAGGTAGCGAACGATAGTGTTTGTCGTTGTGCCTGTTACCGGCATACATTTGTTTTCGGTTTTCGCAAAGCATGGCTCCCGCCCATCGGGGCCCGCGGAATAGATGGGCTACCTAAAGCCTCCATGGCAGAGCTGCTAGTAACTAAGCAGGACCCGAATTCATGTGATCGGGTAAAAGTCCCACAAATTTGGTGGCAATGTCTCTAAACGACTGAAATATTGTTGACTTGGACGTTATAAAGCAAAATTATGCAATGGGTTCGGAAGTCAAGCGTGGTCTGAAATCAATTCAATTAGATCTGGCCAACCCACCTATGAAGTATGTGATGACAATTTGGGCGCACAGATATAGGTAGCACCTATTCATATTTTTATTCCGTCATTATTTGTACAACTGCGAGTGTTAAGAACTATATATGAGTATACTCGTACAGTCTGAAATTGCTACCAAAAGATGCAGAGATGAGAAAAAGACAATGACAGGACAAACGCTATATATATAACTACAGACGAACGAGCAAAGACGACGGCTAAATGTTTACTTTTGTTAAAATTTATGTTAATTATTTTGACTCCTATTAACTAACAAATGTACCATTCAGACAGGAACGAAATATGAGCAATGTGTTTTTAAAATATGTACATTACATTTGTCCCACTATGAAGTCCTTGACAGACACTCAAAACTAGAAGCAAACTATATATAAGAATTCTGCAAGGATATTATATCGTATTGAACTACATGACCGTAGGATTATTTAGTCTGATGCCATGTATCACAGACTTTATTAAGCCTCAGAAAAATAGTGTTATGATAAGTAGTGAAAATAACGCAGCCATCCTCAAGAGAAATATTTGTTTCTTAAAAACTGAAACACATGTATGTTTTACTTGTCCTTTTCTAATACCCATCAGTATCTTGTCTAAATATATTCTGTAAAAGGGATCCTATGAAAGCCATCAAGTGAATATAAAACTCCTTGCTTCAAAAGGACCCAATTTTGATATAAACAGGACAGTTCACAATCACATTAAATAGCCCTTTTAAGGCACTGGATAAGGATTGAATGACATACAAGGGAAAAAGGGTTCGAAAACAGTCTAGGAAATCACAACTCGCAGCCCTTCCCAGACACTAAGAGGAAGAGGAAACCGACAAAACCAAACAAGCACAAATCGAACAAACGTACGTAAAGCACTGAGATTAGCTCTCTCTTCCCCAAGCGAGGTAATCGCAATGCTAAAAGGACTGAAAAACACAAGAACAAAATAACACAGGTAAGACATAAAACAAATCGCTTCGTAGAATAAACCACAAAGCAACAAAGAGTAAGATTTACAACGGGACCACAGTAGAGTAATCACTGTTGGGGGAAGGGGGGGGGAGGATAAAGCACTTAAACAGCTAGCCAACTTCACCCTCGGTCCCGATGCAACTCTTAATAAAGAAATACTTAAAAATTCGGTTCGCATAAAGGCTCCCAACTCAGTCAATGCATCAAAGCGAAAACATAAAAATCAAATTAATCACTAGTACTCATGGCTAATTGTACTGTAGGCCAGAGTAAACGAAAACCAGTAGTTGAACCACGGCGAGTCAAGCCAAAGACATATCGTCAAGCCCCAACCCACTGGTTAAAGTTTTACGAAGAAGCCGTCATTGAGTCTGAGGCCTGAACCGCCGTCGTGCAATTAAAGAGTGAAGCATAGCTAACAACAATGATTGGGTTAACAACTAGGCAGGCAGTCTGCCGTATAATATCCAGGCAATAGCCAATTCTTTTGTGGCGGTTAACAAGTTTCCTGAATTGCTCCGAAAAGTTAGACTTTCCTACAATTTTTCTAAATCTGTACACTAAGTCACCGTAAAATTCTGGTTCCGATATACCTTGTTGCAGAAGTTTTTTCAGACTGACGCATTATTTTTCTACCAAGGCACTGTGTCTGCGATAAAATTTCGAAAACGCCTTACGAAGTTTAAAATAACGATAGCCCTGTCTAAGAAGTTTGGTAGTAAGGGCTTTATTACGGCAATTAAAGTCACTAAGATTTAAAGTAGCTCTGGTGAATCTAAAAAGTTGAGATATGTATACCCCATATGAAGTACGCCAGGGGACATCGCCATCAAGAAATGGAAAATTGACTATATCAAAATCCAAATCGTCCCGTTTATCATAAAATTTGGTGGAAACTGTACCATTAGATATACGTAGATTCAAATCCAAAAAAGATGCCTCGGTATCGGAAGAATTTGCTCTATTTAATTGGAGTTCTGTAGGGTATATGCGGTCCACCATTTAGTCAAAGTAAATATTGTCAATATTTAATAAATCATCAAGGTATCTTAAAGTTGAATTAAAAGCCTTAATAATGTCAGCCTTATTTTCACGTGAGAGACACTTCATGAAATCTCTCTTATAACAAAACAGAAACAAATCTGCAACAAGAGGAGCACAATTAGTTCCCATCGGAATATCAATAGTTTGCCTATAAAGTTTAGTTCCAAATCTAATAAAAATATTATCCAAAAGATAAACAAGGGCATCACAGACTTTTTGACACGACCATAAATTGTGATTATTGTATACATATGAAGTGAAAAAAGCACATTCTTCGTTGCAAGCCAAATATTGGGTATTCTCTCGAATAAACGTCCGGTTAATTAAATCAATAAGTTTATCTTTTATAAGATGATGAGGTAACGTAGTATACATTGTAGAAAAATCATATGTAGACAATTTAGAAGCCTAAAAGTTTTTAGATTTAAATTTATTGAGAACTTCATTGGAGTTTTTAATTGACCAAAAATAGTTAATTCCGTCCCTTTCGTAAAGAGTATCATAGTATATTGTTTGTTTGTGTTGAGGTTTTACGGCCCAGTCAACCCAATGGGGTCACGTCGAGCGCGGTCAGTTTACCTAACCACACGTTTACTGGGCAGGCTTAGTCCTCCAAGCGGTTAACCAGTATTGTGCACATTCTTTCGCCAGAAACTGACAACTGCCCTTCTTGAATCAGCGGAAGGGAGAGAATGGCGATAGAAAATATTTCATGATCAATCTCCACGAAAGAATGTTGCCGACCTCGGCGGGGGTTGAACCCGCAACCTCCTGGTCTCCAGTCGGACGGCGCATCCAACTGAGCCACCGAGGCCGGCATCATAGTTTCTAATCCAATGTTTTTTAATAGCAATAAGGCATGAAGTTAGCAGTTTGGACAAAACAGTAGTCGTACATGAACTAGAATTAGCAATGAAACGTGCTTTATAAGGTCGTTTATGAAGTTTTGGTAACCAATAAAACGTAGGAAGTCTTGTTTTTCTTTAATGCTCACTGCAAACTTAGCAGTAATATCGATAGAATGGGTATCAACAAAAGATCTCTCGTCAGTAGAAATCCGTTTATATGTGGTACTACCAAGTTCTTGTATTAGAGTATTGATATAATAAAGTCGTCACACAACAACAACATTGTTAGCAGCTTTATCAGCTAGAGCCAAAACATACTTCCTATGGAATTCTTGGATACCTTGTTTCAAATATCGAAAAGATAATTTAGGCTTAGGAGGGAGAAGATCAAGGTTATTAGAGTAAAATAACATACGTTCATCAATGATCTTAAAAATCTTTAATTTCCAATTATTTAAAGCATTAGACTCAACATGCTCTCGTTTACACCAACGCGTACAATAACCATTTAAAGCACTGGCAATTATTTCCCGACATTTATTGAAATCAATGTGGGCTGGGAATTAGTTCCTTTTGAAATAACTGAACGGATTCGTGAATAATCTTCAAGTTACCAGTGCCAATTTGCCCCGCTGGTTGATAGCAAAATTTAGAATCTTTACAATCTCAAGAATCAGGGGAACTAGTTTCACTATCAAGACCAGACACTAATTTATTGAAATTAAGTATAGTATTACGGATAGGTTTGTTATATTTATAACAGAAAATAGGAGATTCCGTGTTTTTGAAATATGAAGGTATAGCTGGTATAACATTATATCTCGAAATCTGCTAGGTAAATCTATGAATTCAATACCTTTATTAATGAATGGAATTTTGATGAAGTGTCTAATCTGGTTAATTTCAGAATCAATGTAAGGACGAAGAGCATGTTGAGTATAACATTTAGTAAGGAGAGCTGCTTCATACAGATCATGTTTTCTATCATAAAATTTATTCACCTCATCACTTACGTAATGAAGAAATTGACAGTGAAGCTAGTTTAGAAAGCATTTGATGACGTCCAGAATTTAAGAGACTATTTAAATCACAAAGAGATAAGACAGTTTTATGTTTTCGTTTAAAAGTTTCATTTTTGCGCTTACCATGGGATCATTTATTGCGTTTTTTTAATCTCTAAAAAGGAAAAGCATCGAAATCTGGCATTTTAGAAATATTTCCTTCATGGTAAATATTATCATTAAATCCAAGTGAAAAAGGGGTTTGTAAACGTTTAATCCATTTAAGTTCCAGTTCATTTCTTAAAATATTTTTTAATCTTTCGGTAGAATTGGACTTGTGTATAATTTTTTCAACAGGTTGAACCAAAACTTTAATAGTAGATCATGAATGACCAGCTCTTCGGTAATGTTTATAAAGAAAAGTATCAATTTCTTTGCTTTTTTAATTTTAAACAAATGTTTCTTAAACCTAGTTTTAAGGGCTCGTTTGGTCTGTCCAACATAATGCATTCCTCAGCCTCCTTCGCTGCAAGTGAGAACATATATAACATCCCCTGATTTTCAGTCACAAAAATGACATTTCATGGAAAATAAAGCGAACAAATGAGAAGCAACTGCAACAGAAATGCAGCCTTGATACGGTCAACAGCACGTCTTTTGCAGAGCTTTAAACCAGATTTTGCAGGTGTCCTTAATAACGTATTTTCCGTCCTCGATAAGGTCTTTATGGGAGCTTAAACCAGATTTTACAGGCGTCCTTGATAACGTCGTTTGCGGTGCTTAAACCAGATTTTACAGGTGCCCTTAATAAAGTCTTTTGCGGAGCATAAACGAACTTTTTCAGTCGTCCTTAATAACTCTTTTGCGGAGCTTAAACCAGATTTTACAGGCATACTTAATAACATCTTTTGCGGAGCTTAAACCAGATGTTACAGGCGTTCTTAATACGTCTTTTGCGGAGCTTAAACCAGATTTTACAGTCGTTCTTAATAACATCTGTTGCGGAACTTAAACAAGATTTTACAGGCGTCCTTAATAAATTCTTTTGCGGAGCTAGATTTTACAGGCGTCCTAAATAACGTCTGTTGTGGAGCTTAAACCAAATATTACAGGCGTCCTTAACAGCGTATTTTGCGGAGCTTAAACCAGATTTCACAGGCGTCCTTAATAACGTCTTTTGCGAAGACTAAAACCAGTTTTTTGCCGGCCTCGGTAGCTCAGTAGGATGCGCGTCCGACTGGTAATCAGCAGGTTGCGGGTTTGACCCCCCCCCCCTCCACACACACACAAGCCGGGTCGGTAACATTCTTTCGTAGAGATTTGATCATTAAATATTTTCTATGGTCATTCTCTCCCTTCCGCTGATTCAAGGACGGCAGTTGTCAGTTTCAGGCGAAAGAATGTGCACAATACTGGTTAACCGCCCAGAGGACAAAGCCTGCCCAGTAAAAGTGTGGTTAGGTAAACTGACCGCGCTTGACATGACCCCATTGTGTTGACAGGGCCGTAAAACCTCAACACAAACAAACAAACCAGAAATTACAGGCATCTTTAATAACGTCTGTTGCAGAGCTATAAACCAGATTTTACAGGCATGCTTAGTTACGTCTGTTGCGGAGCTTACACCAGGTTTAACAGGCGTCCATAATAACGTATTTTGTGAAGCTTAAATAAGATTTTGCAGGCGTCCTTGATAACGTCTGTTGTGGAGCTGAAACCATATGTTACAGGCGTCCTTAATTATGTCCCGGGGCTGAAACCAGATTTTACAGACGTCCTAAATAACATTTGTTGCGGAGCTTAAACCAGATTTTACAGGCGTCCTTAATAATGTCTGTTTCGTGGCTAAAACCAGATTTACAGGCGTCCTTTACTAGACTGTTGCCAACCTTAAACCAGGTTTTACAGGCATCCTTAATCCTGATACAGTTACAGCTACACATAAACTGCTATGCTCATATACTACATTAGATAGTCTTGTATGCTTCCTTGGTCATGGCAGATGATGTGTGTTTGGCGGAGAATTTGTTCCATTGGTCATTTCGTGAGCTTTAATTCGTTTATTGTCATGTGTGTGTGTCTGTGTGTGTGTTGTGCTGTCGATCTACCGCGTTACATTTTCTAGTGTATTTAATAGCTAAAGTTAAAACTAGATTCAGCAAGTACTTGAAGTTCTCGCTAGGGACTGTATTTACTGTAATATTATTATGGAGTTCTGAAGGTCATTGGGCTTAATAATGTTCTATCGGATTTAATATCAGTTACACGTTTTAATGAAAAAAAGACATACATTTTTTTTACATCCATTGTGCTTGATAATGGTTTATTTAGGTATGATTATTGACAGATGATTACATTTTGCCCTACGCTACCGGTTTATTCAGTCCATCTGAAAACATTCGGATAAAAGTTAAGGTGCACTTCAATGTAACTATCGGATTAAAGTTGTAGAAAAACGGATTACATGCCTAGCCATATTTCCTTGTTTCTTGAACTGCACTGTGAGATACAAATGTACCGCGTCAAGCAAAAAGATCGGGTCTTCAAGCATAAATAAAAATGCGAAACCTGATACCATTCTGCGCGTCATTGTTGTTCGTCGATACATTTTTCAGTAGACAATGATCCTGTAAGCGACCAGCAAAGGTTCTGATTAGACTGCGAGAATGCATTTATCTTTCTTATTGTGAAGCTCAAAATATCCTACAGAAACATTAGAGTTAAATAAAGTTTAATTGTTTAGTTACAAGCACCATCCAAACATAGCAAACGATGACGCAAAGAAAAGAAAGCGATCGAACATAACCCATCCCAAGTTATTTCCAAGTGTCAGGAAAAGGTGTTTAATTGATAAAAGTTATCCTAAATACATGTAACTGAAGCTTAATAAAGCAAATACTCCCGATACCATAGTGGCTGTTGACATTAACTGTAAGTAACCGAAAAATGTTAAAATGACTATGTACAGTTACTCGCAATAGTCGTAGTCACATCGAAAATCTATATATATAATAAATGAGAAGAATTTGATATTAACATAGTAGTGCAGTTTCTAAAATGGTCTAAAAGTAAAATGATCTTCTCAAGGGAGATGTTTTTTTAGTTATACCCCCGACATACAAAGTATGTGGGGGTATAATGTTTTCGCTTTTCCGTTCGTTCGTACATACGTTCGTTCGTTCGTTCGTTCGTCTTTCCGTCACAGGGTCAAAGATTTTTTCGTTAAAGTTTATAAGACCCCATATTTTAAAGACCCTTTGATGGATTTCATTCATATTTAGCATGATGGTAGATATAGGTGTAAAGTTTTTATCAGCACCATCCCCACCCTGAGGTCACGGATTTAGAATTTTCATAAAAAAGTCAAAGTTTTTTGTGCTTAAGTTTATATAGTTATATCATCAAAACCCTTGAGGAATTTCATTTATATTTGACATGTTGGTAGATATCAACCTAGAATTATCATACTCAGCATGATTCCCACCCCGAGGTCAAGATCACAAACTTAGAATTTTCATATAAAAGTAAAAAAAATTGCGTTTAAGTTTATATAGCCATATCATCAAGACCTTTTGTTAAATTCCATTATCCCCCAACTGAAAGGTTGAGCGGATATAGCTATCAGCAAGGAATCTGTTCCATCCGTTGAAGCATAATTCGTCCAAACTTTATTTTTGTCTTAGGGTCAAAGTTTTTACGTTAAAATTTATAAGACCTTATATTTTGAAGACCTTGGTCCATGAGTTATATCCCCTTGTCTCCGAAATTGTAAAAATTTTGTGCGAACCATAACTTTAAAACACGTTAGGATATTTTCATGATACTTCACCAGTATGTAGAGCATATCACATTCAAGAATGACACTCTAACCGACTCCATTCTGCAGTTTTTGCCCTTGGTTATTTAAATCTTGTGTGGGCAATAACTCTAAAAATTCTTTAAGATATTTTTGTGATACTTTACCGATATGTAGAGGACATTGAGTAGGCAGGTCACATTAAAATTTTCATTAAAATTTATATAGCTACATTATGAAGACCCTTTCGTTGGTTTCATTAATATTAAGCATGATGGTACATATAGGTCTAAAGTTTTTCTTTGCACCATCCCCAAGCTGGGGTATGGCTTTTAAGTCAAGGTAACAGACTTTTTATACAAATGTCATTTTTGCTTATATTATAAAGACTGATTGATTTCACTGGTCTATGATGATACCGGGGTAGTTATAGGGCTAAAGTTTTCATTAGCTCAATCCCTGCACTGTTCCTGACCTTTGAGGTCAAGGGCTTCACATTATCAATGATTGAATTCTTTCAATGTTATAACATATAGCATACAACTGCCATCTCCAGAGTCAAAGCTACATTCTTTGTGCTCTTTAAAAAGTGGCGGTAGCGCTGGTCGGGGGTATACGTGCCCCACTGGGCACTTTGTCTAGTTGATTTTAAGTTCCTTTCTTTTAAGTAGTTGGCTTCATTTGCGGGTGTTCGCTGTAGTGAACATATCTCGTATGTATGCGGCTGTTTAGCTTCTTTATTCGGGACGGTTAGGGAGGCTCAATAGGGGCTGATTATTCTCTGATCATCTCGTGTTGCCTGATGTCTGAGCTGCTGTATTTCGTAGGTCATGGCCTTTGAGCAGTTTATGTGAGCTCGTTGAGACATGTACAATGCTTGCCACCATCTACAGTTCGACGTTTGACTTTCATCTTTTTGGATTAGTGCCAGTGAAGATGATACACTGAAACGTGTATGCTTATTTAAAAATGCACAAAAAAGATAAGGGTACATGTTCAACTGAAGACTTGTTTTGCGATTTGTTTTCTTAATTAATATTACAATAATAATTTATAATGAGAAGAAAAGAGACAAGGCAGAAAGCTTTTAGCGAAGTTTCTACAAATACAGTATAAGATTTAAATTATGGGTCGCAACATGCAGAAATGGCCTATATAAAGATTATATAAAGACTATATAAGTTATCATAAAGAAGGTCCGTGTCAGTTTATGCATTTGTGTATTACTCTGCTCAGGGTTGTCACTTTCTGCTCACCGAATCACTAGATACTGTAGTTCTAAGCAGACTGTGCAGATGCGTAGGCAGATGTTCGTTCTTGGCTATTTGCGCATGAGTCATTTTGTTATCTCTATTATTTCTTAAAGACACATATTCTCTGCCTCTTGGCTGGGGTGGTCCGTCATGATTGCACCCAATATACAGCCCTGATAGTGAAGGCTTACATCAAAGGCTGGTCTTATCTAAGTGATTATGAGGTGATTTTCACTGTCTATTTAGGTGGGGCCAGAAAGGGAGAAAATGAATATAATCTAATAAAGTGTTCACTGTTTTACCTGAACTGTATGACTGTTTTGATTTAATTACAAATTCTATTGATTTTAAGAAATATCTAAATTCAATTATGCATGAGTATTTTTTTTTTTCTATTTTCTAATCCGTTATGCCAGAGCCTGTTCAAATTATCAGGACTTCATAGAGCGTGGGAAAGTGCTCACTACAAAGTTGTTGAGCCAGGGGTATCAAAAAACCAAACTGGTAGCAACACTTAAGAAGTTCTATAGGAGACATCATGATCTAGTCAATCCCTACAATGTGGCAGTTTCCAGAATTGTTTCTGATGTTTTTGCCTGTGACGCGCCGTAAGTAGACTTCCCAAATCCCGGACATACGCTTCTACCGATATTTCCTTCGTTCAGGCTTATGGGCATGGTGGGCGAAGCTTGCTTACCAAGTAATGCTTACTATCCGCTGGACGCCTGGTTACACCCTTTATTCTGGGGTCCATGTCTGTTGGTCTGAACATTCTGATTCGTCATTCGTTTATGGATTTATGAGTTTGGATTACGGCTTTGGTACCATGACCGCAACTACTTTTGTGTATTCTTTATTGAATTATAAAATTAATAAATGAATTCTTAGTTTTCAGAGTTGTCAAAAATAAAAAAAAAAAACAAAGACTGATTTTTAGCTCACCTTGAGCCAAGGTGAGCTATTGTGAACACACACCGTCCGTCGTCGTCGTCATCCGTCTGTCCGTCTGTCCGTCTACAATCTTTAAACAACATCTCCTCCTAAACCACTGATTGGATTTTGACCAAATTTCACAGGAATGATCCTTGGTTAGTCCTCTTTCAAAGTTGTTCAAAGGTTCCGGTCCATTGCATATCTAGGTCACAAGAGATAAAATAGATTTTTTAACTAAAAACTTAAAAAATCTTCTTGTCAGATAGCACTGGACCGATTTCAATATAATTTTGCAGAAATGTTCCTTTGGTGATCCTCTACCAATATTGTTCAAGCTATTAAGATTCGTCAAAAACATGGCCGCCAGGGGGCGGGGCTTATTTTCCCTATATATCTACATAGAAAACTTTAAAAATCATCTTGTCAGAAACCACTGGACCGATTTAAGTATAACTTGGCAGGAATGTTTCTTTTGTAATCCTCTACCATGATTGTTCAATCCGTCATGATTCGTCAAAAAATGTGGCCGCCAGGGGGCGGGGCTTATTTTCTGTATATATCTATATAGACAACTTTAGACATCTTCTTGTCAGAAATCATAGGACGGATTTCAATATAACTTGGCTAGAAATGTTTTCTTGGTGACCCTCTACGAAGATTGTTCAAGCCGTTATGATTTGTCAAAAAACATGGCCGCTAGGGGCGGGGCTTATTTTCCCCTATATATCTATATAAAAAACTTTAATGATCTTCTTGTCAGAAACCACTGGACCGATTTCAATATAACATTGCAGGAATGTTTCTTTTGTAACCCTCTACCAAGATTGTTCAAACCGTCATGATTCGTCAAAAACATGACCGCCCGGCGGGGGGGGGGGGGGTTTATGTTCTCTATATATCTATATAAAAATTTTAAAAATTTTCTTATCAGAAACCACTGGACCGATTTCATTATAACTTGGCAGAAATATTTCCTTAGTGACCCTCTACCAAGATTGTTCAAGTAATCGTGATTCGTCAAAAAACATGGCTGCCAGGGGGCGGGGCATATTTTCCCCATGTATCTATATAGAAAACTTTTAAAATCCTCTTGTCAGAAACTAATGGACCGATTTAAATATAATTTGGCAGGAATGTTTCTTTGGTGACCCTCTACTAATGTTGTTCAAGCCGTTATAATTTGTCAAAAGACATGGCCGCTAGGGGCGGGACTTATTTGCCCTATATATCTATATAGAAAACTTTAAAAATCTTCTCGTAAGAAACTGTTGGACCAAGTTCAATGTAACTTGGTAGTAATGTTGCTTTGGTGACCTTCTACCAAGATTGTTCAAGCCCTCATGACACATCAAAAACATGGCCGCCATGATGCGGGGCTATTTTTCCGTATAGATCTGTATAGAAAACTTTAAAATTCTTCTTGTCAGAAACCATCTGACCGATTTCTATATTACTTGGCAGGAATGTTGCTTTGGTGACCCTCTACCAAGATTGTTAAAGCAATCATGATTCGTCAAACACATGGCTGCTATGGGGTGGGGCTTATTTCCCCTATATATCTAAATAGAAAACTTTAAAAATCCTCTTGTCAGAAACCACGGAACCGATTTCAATATAACTTGGCAGGAATGTTTCTTTGGTGACCCTCTACCAAGTGTTTTCAAGCTGTCATGATTCGTCAAAAACATGGCATTTAGGTGTGTGGCTTATTTTCCCTATATAGCTATATAAAACACTTTAAAAGTCTTTTTGTCAGAAACCACTGTACCAATTTCAATATAACTTGGCAGACATGTTCCTTTGGAGACCCTCCTTCAAGAGTCAGTTCAAGTTGTCATGATGCGTTAAAAAACATGACCGCTAGGGGTGCAGGGCTATAAAGTATATAAAAATCTTAGAACAGTGAACTTGGCTGAAACTTCAACAGTAAATATGCAAATCTGTTTGCTCAGGTGAGCGATATAAGACCATGGTCCTCTTGTTTTTATCTATTTCTTTATTTACTTTTATTTATGTATAAGGTAAAAGATCAACACTCCAAAAGATCAAAAACGTTATCAGCGTTGTTTAAATGTTTAATTCCTGATTAAATAAATGAATAAATAACACCCGTCTAAGTGATTTGAGATAAATATATTTAAGTTACACTTGTTTATGAAACTTTCTAATCTTCAAATTCTATACTTTATCAAAATGGTTTTAAATGGATAAATGAATAAAAACTTATTTTATACTTCTAGCCATTAATCTTCTGCTCAAAACAGATTTCCCCATATATGGCCCCTACCTGTTTGAGAGCCATAGGTCACCACAGAAGTATGATCTGTTATCTGCATATTTCACTAATAGGGTCATTAGGATGTTACGCAATGGAATATGTGTATTTAAGCCTTTTTGCACTAATCCCGACTGCAGAAGATGACATTTTGATTTTTTATTTGTATTTTTTTTTTCAAGGAAAATGAGGCTTGGCATTACATGTGAATCATCTTCCTGGCTTAATTTCGCTGAGAAATAATATAAAAAAGTAGAAGCTCGTCTGCTACAATTTTGCAAAGCGCCTTAAGGTTTAACGCCTTTTTGTTTGGATTCCATTAACTCATTTATGCCAAATGGATTCTTCGGACAGGTCCATTTCCAATATAAGGGGTGTCTGGTTAGTTTTTATTATTACCTTGCTTGATAAAAAAATCCTGTATTTAATGCAAACAGTGTAGACCCTGATCAGACGCCGCAGTCTTTGACGTCTGATCTGGGTCTTTACTGTTGGCCAATGTTTTATGGGACGTTAGGCTTAAATGAGTGAATGCTTATCGTGCAAGGTAAATGTTCAGCAGACGAGTTTTTGAAACATTTTTCTTTTTTTTTTTTTTTTTTTTTTCAAGGAATATGCTTGGACAGTTCATGCAAATTTTCTCTTAAGGAGACAAATTGCATGAACTGTCAAAGCCTAGATTCAGAGAAATATAAGAAAATATCGTCAATTTGTCGTCCGTTGAATTAGCCCAGTGAGTGATAAAGGCTAAGGATAAAAAAACTATACAGAAGAAAAAACCTTACATATGTACAAGACATTTCAAAATTTATCCTATATATTATAGAAAACTTTAAAAATCTTCTTTACTATACTTATTCTAAAAGTTGAACAACTTCATTTTAGCATATGTTGATATGCCTATATCTGCTACGGGAGTGACAAATTGTGAAGATCCTGATTATACGCCACAATATGCGACGTCTGATCTAAGTCTTCAGTTTGCTCAAGCCTGTCTGAACCTATATTATTAGGGTAATGATCGATTTTTAACAAATTGCCGTCAAGTTACATAACCTATTTATGTAATAACGACTTGTTTACAAGGAAAGAAATGCATTTGATAAAAATCCTTAGTAGTGTAAAAAGGAATTCGGTTCAGTTGTCTTGTTAGGTTTGAAAAAAAGACAAGTAAAAGTTTTATTGCTTTTAGTTTGCTCAATTTCTACTCGGGGTCAGCTAGTAGGATAATATTTCGTATGTCGTCCAGCCACACATTATCCATCTGTACGTGCGTCCTTGCTCAATCCGATTTGAATCTTCAATGGACATACAAATCATAAAGTACATTTTTCTCATGTTGACGTTCATGAATGTTACTCCTTGTATACCAGATTTAGGATTTTAGTGTCATTCAGCTATTTTGATTCATTGGTCTGCCAGCAAAAACTTCACAAAGACAAATACTAGTAATTCCGAGTTTATGAGACAATAATGTTCTATCAGCATTATGTTTTTATGTAAATACACGTGTATTTTTGCAGTCACGTTAAATGTCAAATCCTTCGTTCGTTTGTCATTTCTGACAATGACCAATCCTAATCAACTGCCTGTTGCAGATAGAATAAGAGAGGTCTGAGGAAGAAAGCTCTGTTGGTGATGCCTAGGCTCTGGCTTTCCGCTGTGCACGTTTCTGCTCGGCTTCGCTTATTCTTTTTGCTTCGTATTTACCAGCTCCCCTTTTTATGAGACCTCGCCACTTTGTACGATCCTGTGCAATCTGTTGGTATGTTGAAGTCTTTAAGGGAGGTTTTGAGAGTGTCCTTTTATCGCTTTTTCTGACCACCATGGGAGCGTTTTCCTACTTGAAGTTCTCCATAGAGGATTTTCTTTGGCAAACGTTCATCAGGCATTCTGGTAACATGGCCTGTCCATCTTAACTGTGCCAATTTCAGAAGAGTATGTACACTCTGCATCCCTGCCCTTTTCAGGACTTCTGTGTCTGGAATCCTGTCTTGCCACTTGACCTTTAGAAGTTTTCTAAGACAGCTTGTATGGAAGTGGTTCAGTCTTTTGGCATGCCGTTGGTAAACTGTTCCGCATGCGTATAATAGTGTTGGCAGCACTACCGATCTATATACTTTCAGCTTTGTGTCAAGTCTGATTCCACTTCGGTCCAAAATACTTCCACGTAGCCGGCCAAATGCTGCACTAGCTTTGGTAATTCTTGACAACTTGACAACTGTCAAATATCATTACGTTAAAAAGTCTATCCACTGTGTATATCTAGTTTCCCATACTACGAATATATATATATATAGCGAAAATTTTAGGATTTTACAGCATTAGACTGGCGTTTCAATTTGTTATTTCTAGCAATCTGTTTTACTGCATAAATCTTTTTAATGACCAAATAATCCTCATTTCTCATTTTATGTTGTAAAAATATCATGGTTACCAAACTCTAGATAAGAAAGGTTTCAAGATTAACATTTATTTTTCAACAAAAACATGTGTTGTGGTTACTCATATGAAGTGTATACCTCTACGTTTTTGTTTAGAAATGAGAAAAGATACCAGCATGTTTGGTTAAAAACAATCTAGATCTATGGCTAAGAAGTATATTTTTCATATAGCTGTATTAACGTAATACAGAAATATCTCAATTAAATCACGATGTGACGCCAGGCCCCGAGGTTATGACACATTTTTCATGCCCAGCTCAGCTGAGCATGAACTTTGTCCAGCTGATAAATCTCAAATTACTAACAACGGCAATTTTTTCTTGCTAACCTGCTAAACATAGCAGTACATGAAAATTTGTCTGCTATTAAACAAGAAAACGCCAAATATTTTTGGCATTTTCATATTTATTAGCGTAGAAAAGTTCATGCTCAGCCGACTTTAGTATAAATATATAAGACGGTAGCGAGCCGTCTCATCAGGATCTACTATGTTTGCCATTCTGTTTTGGATTGTTTGACTGGCATACCCGTTTGCAATAGCAACTGTTTCGAAATTCAAACCTGGAAGAGGGTGAAAGGGTTAAAAGCAAATCAGAAGTCTAGAAGACTTCGCTCTATTATCCAATAAGACCGGCAAAAATAAGTAATAACTGACAAACTTGTGTCGTCTCTATGTCGACATGTTAAGAGCCCAACCTACCATCATTACATTTTGTCCACCGCCGCTAGCGAAGTGGTGGCATTGATGATAATAATAGAATTCCGTCCGTCCGTTTGTCTGTGGTTCCTTTACATTTCGTGTCCGGGCTGTAACTCATTAATGATCAAGAATCACAACTCTCGCTTTTCCATTTTTTTTAATTATTATCTACCCTGAGTCAAACTTTGTGTCCGGGCTATTTCTCCTGCCCCGTTTTGGATACAGTCCTTCACAAATGGATATATCTTAGCAGGCCAATATGTCTCGAATAAGAATCGCAACTCTTGCTTTTTCTGATTTTTAGTTATCTACCCTTGATAAAAATTCGTGTCCGGGCCATAACTCCTGAACCGTATGGGATACGATCATGAATCTTCACAGATGAATATAGCTCACCAGGACGATATGTTGCGAACAAGAATCATAACTCTTTGAGTTTCCTTTTTTGAATTAGCTGCTCTTTGGTCGAAATTCGTATTTGGACCATATCTCTTAAACCGTATGGGATACAATCATGTCACAGATGGATATATTTCACCAGGACGATGTATCGTCAACAAGAATCACAACTCTTGTTTTTAGCTCACCTGAGACGAAGGCTCATAGTGAGCTATTGTGATCGCCCACCGTGCGTCGTCGTCCGTCTGTCCGTCCACAATCTTTAAACAACATCTCCTCCCATAGCACTGACTGGATTTCGACCAAACTTCACAAGAATGATCCTTGGTTGGTCCTCTTTCAAAGTTGTTCAAATGGTTTCGGTCCATTGCATATCTAGGTCACATTAGCTAATAAAAGATTTTTTAACTAAAAACTTAAAAAAATTTCTTGTCAGAAACCACTGGACCGATTTCAATATAATTTTGCAGAAATGTTTCTTTGGTGATCCTCAACAAAGATTGTTCAAGACATTTGGATTCGTCAAAAAACATGATCGCCAGGGGGCGGGGCTTATTTTCCTTTTATATCTATATAGAAAACTTTAAAAATCTTCTTGTCAGAAACCACTGGGCCAATTTTAATATAACACGGCAAGAATGTTTATTTTGTAACCCTCTAACAAGATTGTTCAATCGTCACGATTCGTCAAAAAACATGGCCGCCAGGGGGCGGGGCTTATTTTCTCTATATATCTATATAGAAAACTTTAAAAATCTTCTTGTCAGAAACCACTGGACCGATTTCAATATAATTTGGCAGAAATGTTTCCTTGGTGTTCTTCTACCAAGATTAATCAAGCCGTCATGATTTGTCAAAAACAAAAATGACCACTAGGGGCGTGGCTTATTTTCCCTATATATCTATATAGAAAACTTTAATGATCTTCTTGTCAGAAACCACTGGACCGATTTGAATATAACATTGCAGGAATGTTTCTTTTGTAACCCTCTACCAAGATTATTCAAGCCGTCATGATTCGTTAAAAAAACATGGCCGCCAGGGGGGCGGGGCTTATTTTCTCTATATATCTATATAAAAAACTTTAAAAATCTTCTTGTCAGAAACCACTGTACCGATTTCATTATAACTTGGCAGAAATGTTTCCTTAGTGACCCTCTACCAAGATTGTTCAAGTAATCATGATTCGTCAAAAAACATGGCCGCCAGGAGGCGGGGCATATTTTCCCTATATATCTACTAAGAAAATTTTGAAAAGCTTCTTGTCAGAAACCAATGAACCGATCTCAATATAACTTGGCAGGAATGTTTCTTTGGTGACCCTCTACCAAAATTGTTTAAGCCGCTATGATTCGTCAAAAAACATAGCCGCTAGGGGGCGGGGCTTATTTTCCCTATATATCGATATAGAAAACTTTAAAAATCTTCTCGTAAGAAACCATTAGACCGAGTTCAATGTAACTTTGCAGGAATATTGCTTTGGTGACCTTCTACCAAGATTCTTCAAGCCCTCATGTCACATCAAAAAAACATGACCGCCAGGGTGGTGGGCTTATTTTCCGTGTATATCTGTATAGAAAACTTTAAAATTCTTCTTGCCAGAAACCGCCTGACCAATTTCAATATTACTTAGCAGGAATGTTGCTTTGGTGACCCTCTACCAAGATTATTCAAGCAGTTATGATTCGTCAAATAACATGGCTGCTAGGGGATTGGGTGTATTTTCCCTATATATCTAAATAGAAAACTTTAAAAATCTTCTTTTCAGAAACCACGGAACCGATTTCAATATAACTTGGCAAGAATATTCCTTTGGTGACCCTCTACCAAGTTTGTTCAAGCCGCCATGATGCGTTAAAAGACATGGCCGCTGGGGGTAGGTGGGGTCAGGGCTATAAAATTAAAATGTATACAAAAACCTTAGAGAAGTGAACTTGGCTGAAACTTCAAGTGAAGTATGCAAATTTGTTTGCTCAGGTGAGCGATTGAGGACCATCATGGGCCTCTTGTTGTTGTTTTTTTGTTGTTGTTGTTGTTTGTTTGTTTGTTTTTTGTTGTTGTTTTTTGTTATTTTGTGTTTTTATTTTTTTGTGTGTTTTTTTTTTTTTTTTTGGTTTTGTTTTTTGTTATTGTTTTTTTTTTTGTTTTTTTGTTTGTTTTTTTGTTTGTTTTTTTTTGTTGTTGTTGTTGTTGTTGTTGTTGTTTTTGTATTTTGTTTTTCTTTTTTTGCGTGATCTGCCCTCGGTCAAAACTCTTGTCCGGGAAATAACTTCTGAATGGCATGAGATGTAGTCAGTGAACCTCACAGATGGATTTCTCTCATCAGGACGATCTGTCAGCTTAATAAAACATGTGACACTATCAAGAAAGGAAACTATTATTCTCTTTGGTTATCTGCCCTTGCTAAAATTTCATTCCGGGGAGTGGGTAGTGAAAGGGGACTCTGGGAACTTTGTGGCAATTTCTTGTTAACATAGTAAATAACTCGGATTATGCAGCTTGCCACCAGTGTTTCAATGTCATTCATTACGTTAACAATTCTCTAATCGGCAACCCCATGTTCCCCTATGAAACTGAGCCCGCGCATGACAAAACCTACAATAGCACCTGTGTGACGAGCGAAGATAAGCCTGTACATCCACTCAGTGGGGCAAGGGTTCTCGTTTATTCCACCTTGATAGCCTGGAGGTTGTAAAAGGCACATGCGATGTAGATGCGCAGGCAGATCTGAGTCTTCGCTGGTCGCACCAATATTATTGTAGGTTTTGTCGTGGGCTGGCTCAATAATATATGAAAACTGTTAGGTTCATTATTATGCGAATTTACATGGTTTTCTGTTTTAAAGCTTATCATAAATAATATAAATATATATACATTAGTGCAAAGTAACCAACTTGTCGGCTTCTCGTTTGTTTGTTTTTTGTTTGTTTGTTTTTTTTGTGTTTTTTTTTGTTGTTTTTTTTTGTTTGTTTTTTTTTGTTTTTTTTTTGTTGTTGTTGTTTTTGTGTGTGTGTGTGTGTGTGTGTGTGTGTTTGTTTGTTTGTTTGTTTGTTTTATACATTAAAAAGGTCATGGCATGGAAGAACACAGTTTTCACAGGAATATGGTGATGATGCCGCAGGGCTGTGAATTTTCTGCGAAAAAATCCGCAGTTTTCGAGACCCTTTGGATCATTTTTTAGATCAGCATAAATCCGAGGAGAAAATTTGGTGATGATGGTGGTGGTGGGGATGATACTACCACCGGTCACATGGTACTGACACCGGTGCAATTAGTCATAATAAGTGTCAAGCGAAAGAGCTACTAATACTAACTTTATAAAGTTCAAGTCATCATGATCGATGTGGTGACCTTAGTCTTATCATGATCGAAGTAGTGACCTTATGATATGAAATTTACGACCAAAGGCGACCACAATATTATGGAACACATTGAGCTTTCTCTTCTAAACTAACAATTTGTATATACAGTGTGGTTGTCTTATTGACAAGGGAGGAAAGTTGCCGTCTCATCGGTCGATACCCCACATTCTATTCCAGATTATAGTATTTCTTATGCTAGTGAGAATTTTCAGAATCGATCACAATGCTGTCAAATTTAGACGTTTTCTAGTAATCACTACTTTTGTTTCTTCGGTTACATCAAAGTTACATCTAAGCTCCGCCCACAGGTTATTAGCATCCCGGAAGTAAGGTTTGATTGAATTGTGAAACTTGAACGGTTTCACGGTAAAGCTGAAATTATCTATTCTGGATACTGAATCGTGAAATAATCGCAAACTGCTTTCTGGTACGTATCCGGCCACTTCTTAGATATTAATGAGATAGGAGGTTCTGCTCTTTGATAGGCAAAACATTGACTAGCATTATCAATTTTGGCAGTAATCTGCCGTAAAATACTGTCAGAGCGTTGACCGGTATAACCACAACATTTCTTTGTCAAAAAGACAACCGCAGTATATAAAATGTGCTTTAATGACATTTTAGAAGAGAAAGCTTAATATGTAGCGCATCCCTGTGTGCCCGGTCTCATAACAGAGTTTGGCACATTAGCATCGCAGCAGGTATTTGCTAAATCCTTGCTTGTTTTATTTTAGATACTAATAATCTGGTCTGTTTGCAACATATGATTATCGTTTGCTCCACATGATGTGTTTTCATATACAGTGTTAATTATTTTGTGTCTATGTGTGTTTGTGACTCCAGTTTTTACTACAGAAAAATTAATAAATTTGAAAAGCACTAGGGTTCTTGTTTTTTGGCCTCCTCCGTGTTCATAGTCGTTGAATACAAGGATATGCATCTTAGTACGAACAGTACACAAAATCCACCTTTATTGCGTGACATGGTTCGTATAAGAACTGTTATTATCCCTTAGCTGTTTCCTTTTCTCGTTCATAATCAGTAAACGCTTTAGAAATGTCTTCTGACGAGTGTGCCATTTTTTTTTTCAGCAATAGAGTGTTATTTAAAGAAATCTATTACGTTTTCGGGAACATACATTCAACACCATGACGCATCACGCTGTGTGGTATATGTACCTCTAAGCATTGGCTCTAGATAAGTAGTTCGTTTCAATACAAAATATTCATGTTTTTCTTATTTCTCCACGAAAACATATATTTCGGTGACTCATTCGAAACGTTCCACCGAAGCATTTTTAATAGGCATCAGTAACATTTATATAAGTGGTGAAATAATTTGGATATCCTCTTATCTAGAGCTTTGTAAGTCCTGGCATTTTCTTCATAAGATACAGACAAAAATAAGGAAGAGTTTTGTTATGAAGCACATTAAAACGCATTAATACGGTGCAAACGTTTGGTACAAATAGGAAACAATTTGAAATTTAAAGGGTTTATTAATTCTTAAATCAGACTGCGATGATGTATAGGCGAATTTAGGTCTTTGTTGTATGTCTATGTCCGATAAAGTTTTGGTGCGGCTTAAATGACATCGTACACAGATTATGCAGACAGAGGAATCACTGCATTATTTATAGACATGTATCTGAACTATTTTCAAACGAAACTGATTAACTTTTTCTGCACCAAAGCATTCTAAATCTTGTAGAATGGAGCACGATTTGGCAAATGCCTTTTCATTTAGATTTATGTGTCTTCAGGCAATCCTCAATAAAACCCAATCAGAAGGCATTCCAATGCACATTATCAGGTGCAGAAAGGACAACATAATTTCGATGGTGTTGAATTGCCAGTAAAGGATGTAAGAAAACTTTCGTATTATCACTATCAATTATAATAGGTATCATGGGGTGAAATTTAAAATCGAAAATCATACCTGCAGTACACGACATTTTCAAGTATTGTTTTTAATTTTCCAAAGAAAGTAAGTCTTGACATTTCAAATGATTCGTCGGCCAAGCAGAGAATTCAGCAGACGATTCATACGAAATGTCAAGACATTTTTCTCTGAAAAATAAAATGTTAAGACATTAAAGTCGCAACAAAGGAATGAAGAATAGCCGAAAAAAATCCCGCCTATTGTCGGATTCGAAACCGGTCTGCCCGGACAATAATCCAGTGCTCTAACCACTGAGCCAAAGAGTCGACTCCCTGACGCAGTTGTCAAAGGTTGAATGTATTACGTACAAGCCATGCGAAATCTGCCAAGGCGGATAATCGAAGGTAGGAGTGCTAGGCCGTAACATGCCCCCTCTTCAAGGCAGTCATCATTTATGATGTCGCGAAGCCATTTTCGGCGAAATAATTTCCTATCCCGGACGAGCCCCCTTCTTACGACATTAAAATGGTAACAAAGGAATGAAGCAGAGCTTAAAAAAAATTCCGCCATTTGTGGGATTCGAACCCGGTCTGCCCGGATAAAAATCCAGTGCTCTAAGCTGAGAGTCGATTCTCTGATACAACCATCGATAAATCAAACATTTTTAACGCTACCATGCAACAGTCGCATAGAGGCAGCGCCTGACGCAGTTGTCAGAGACTGAATACATACGTACAAGCTATGCAAAATCTGCCAAGGCAGATAATGGAAGGTAGGAGTGCTAGGCCGTAGCACTTTAAAGGTTAAAGCACTTTTCCTAGTACGATCATCAAGTCAAAGAAGTTTGCACTGTTGTTCCATAAAGCCTAGTGCTGAGTATTTAACCATTAAGGGGACTGGATAACTTGCCGAGATATCTCGCTTATCTAGAGTTATACAATACAGGGGAAATAAAGAAGATTCTGAAGCATATTCAGATTTATTCGGTGCAAAAAGGACTTTGACAGATATACCAAACAACTTGGAATGGGATTTAAAAGCAGAAAGGTCTGAAAATTTCCCAAAACATTAGCCTAATCCATACGTCTGTTTTCACTATATATTAAAGAGGAAGAGGAGGTTTTATATTCCATAGACCTTTCGATATAAAGGCCTTATAAATGGACCTTATCAATGGACACTGTTGATTATATTTCATAGAGAATACTCAAATCAGACGGCAGAGATGACTAGTTTATATTATCTGATCCTTGCTTCTGGTTTCCTCCTTTCAGAATCATTTACTTTTTGTAAATGACTTAGGAGACACTTTCTCGCAAGCATATAATATGAGTCTGGTCACAGTGTTTTCTACAAGACAGAATGCGCCTGCATCCGCACAGTCTGACCATAGGCTTCGTAGGGCACTCTCTGAGTAGCCATTGATCTTCAAGCTGCGAGCGAAGACTTCGATCAGAATGCCTGTATGTGCAGGCTTGTCTGAATCTCCGTTGGACTCGTATACTGTCTTGTAGAAAATGCTGTGTCTCGGATCATACGAGGGACCTGTAAAAAGTTTTGTCACTGGGTTCGGATTACTTCAGTGCTACGTTTAATCAAACATATTTTTATTACAAACCTTCAAAGTATTCCCCCTTTACTGAAACACATTTTTGTAACCTGTTTACCCGGTCGCGAAAAGCAGATAAATAGTCTTCTTTTGGTATCTGTTGTAGACTTATTTCCAGAAAGCATTTTCTTAAGCCTTGGAAATTAAAGGAATTCGCAGGGACTCAGGTCAGGTGAATAAGGTGAATAATTTAAAACTTTCACCTTTTCAGAAGCCAAAAAAGACTTAACAACCTCACACATGAGAGGAGGCGTTGTCATGTAAAAGGTAGACTCCTGACCATCCTTTGCTTGGTCTTTCTTATTGTAACAAGTAAATTGGTCGGTGTATATGACTGCAGCTATTTCAATCTGAAATAACTAGGTCAGTTTGAAAGCAATTTGCACGAAATAAATGGGTATCGTTAGCTATTCAACACACCATTCAAGTGCAGTAAAGCATTTTAAAATATACCTGGGATAAAACCAAGGAAGCCTATTAGTGACAGAACTTTTTGCACGACCCTCGTATGATAAAAATGATATCAACGAAAATTAAAAAAGGCATAAGCAGATCATAGCTCAAAGTATTTCTTATTTCTGCACGAAAACATGCGTTGTGCGTACTTGTTTAAAGCGCCTTGACGAGGCGCTTCTAATGAGTACCCTACGGCATATATTTTCTTGCAGAATAAAGACAATATCAAATTCCTTGCTGTAAATAACACGCTTTATCTGGAGGTTTGACACGTGTTTAGATTGTTTCACTGTATTTTATTTTATGTTTTGAACCTTAAGTGTTTGCCGAGAATCTTGACTTGATTCGAACTGATAGCGAAGAAGGAAGTCTTATAAAATATCTTTCAAAATATTAACAAAATGTAATATGATATACGAGAGCTTAGAAATAAAAAAGGTTTTTGGAAACCTTTGAAATATATTTATCACATTGAAATTAACTTGGTTATGCTAGTGGCAATAATTTGAGAAGTAGTAAAACTTCAATGACTCGTACACAGAGGCTCGGTTAACGTGGCTGGTTCGAACTCGCTTTTGAGTCCCTAGGAATTTTTTCAGATAGCTCAAGAAAGCAAATATTTAGAGCTATTTCAGGACATTTTTATTATTTCATCATAAAAAGTCTGTCCTCTATTATATATAACATTTGCAGGGAATGCTTGGTATATATGATATTTCTGATTAGAAGAAATGGACATTCTGGATCCAAAGTATTAAATGAAATAAAACTATAAAAGGTTGCACGGATAATCTTTCTGCTAGATGTTCCAATAATGCAAATGTTTGAAAAAAAAGATAAAATGTTTCATTTTTACGGTATTTCGGAATAACAAACGATGGACTATCCACACCCAACAGAATATTTAAGAAGATCCTGGGTAATTGTTCCATTAGTCGTTCTGATAATTGGGACTGTTGGTAATGTGTTAGCATTTGTTGCTGTTAAACACAGTATCTCGAAGGCGGACAATCACATTATTCACAATCTCACTAATGTTTTTTTTTTTTTTTTTTTTTTTTGTGTGTGTGTGTGTGTTTTTGTTGTTTTTTTTTTCTCCGTTTTGCAGTAAGTATTGCACCATTTTTACATTATGCGGTAGTTTCGGAGATTACACCTACTGCACCGTACCCGGAAATAGAAGCACTTCTTTCCGCCATGCCAACTTTGGATAAAAATACTCTGGTTTTCTTGCAAATCTCGACAGATATGTGCTGATACTACTGGTAGGCATCACTCTTTTGACAAACAATGCCAATTTTGAATGTTTATTTCCCAAATGACACGTTCATCTACGGTTTTATAAGTCTTGGTATATATTACTTGAAAATAGATGATAGTCCGTACTTGTTTCAGTTCAGTTCAATGATTATTAGCAGAGAAATCAAGAGAAAATTATAATGATAGGAGTCACACCGTGTGATAAGTGTCACTCTGATTATTACGACAGAAATAAAATGGATAGGAGTTACACTCACCACTACTAAAGATCAACTTATACGTTCTCGACTTGAAATAAAGAATAATGCACTTTTTAGTTACCTATGTTTGAAAATAGAAGTGTGTGTGTGATTTCATTTCTACGAAAGACCGGTAGTGACCGGTAGTAATTTCAGCTTCACGAATTCACGATTTCAACTTCACGAATTCACGATTACAACTTCACGATTTCAACTTCACGAATTCACGAATACAACTTCACGCATTCACGAATTCAACTTCAAGAATTCAACTTCACAAATTCAATTTCACGAATTCAGCTTCACGAATTCACAAATTCAACTTGACGAATTCACAAATTCAACCTCAAGAATTCACGAATTCAACCTCAAGAATTCACGAATTTAACTTTACGAATTCAAGAGTTGAATTCGTGAACTCGTGAAGTTGAATTCGTGAAGCTGAATTCGTGAAGTCGAATTTGTGAATTCGTGAAGTTGAATTCATGAATTCGTGAAGTTGAATTCATGAATTCGTGAAGTTGAATTCATGAATTCGTGGAGTTGAATTCTCGAATTCGTGATGTTGAATTCGTGAAGTTGAAATCGTGAATTTGTGAAGTTGAAATCGTGAATTCGTAATGCTGAAATCGTGAATTCGTAAAGTCAAAACCTTGAATTAATGTAGTTGAAACGTCACTACCAGTCTGTCGTACATTTCAGTTTAGATTTCATTTCATGTTCAGCATAGATTGTGGCAGCTCATTAGAACCGACTCATTGTGAGAAAAATACTGTATAACTCAATACCTGAAAGCCAAACCTTTATCATTTAAAGGGATGGGGTTTACCGGGTCTTCATTGCATAGAATTGTTAACGTCATGGATTTTAAACTGGCGTTGAAATCATTTTAAGGGTGATCTGTCATTCAGATATGTTATCCAGTCCTAGAAATGACCAGTCATATCTCTGCCTAAACCACGCGATAAATCGACTTGCATGAAAACCCAAAATTGTTAAATAGTGAAGAACTTTTAAAAAATGTAGCCCTTCTGATTTTTAATTTTATTCCAGTAACTTAACTAATAATTTTTGCTCAGTTTATTTCACAATTATTTGATTGTGAAATAATCTGTGCAAAAATATATATGTAAAAATATTGTGCGCTTATAAGATTAACTAATAAAAGTTTTCCCCATCTGGTTCAAAGTTAACTTGGTGTCTATATTCATTGCAGTTGACAAGACATAAAACAAAGAAAATTTAGCAGCATACAGCATGGAGAAATGTTATATCAGCTAACTTACTGGGATAAAATTAAACATCTGGAGGGTTACATTTTTAGAAGTTTTTCACCACCTAACATTTTTACGACTTTCAGTTTTCGCGCAACAGTCGATTAATCGCTTAAAAACTGAGATGAGACAGAGTATAGAAAACTTTGTAGCAAGCTAAGCAGACGTTAATGTGTTTTTAAGCACTTTGGGTGCACGGACAAACGTATATGATACAAGCATCTGTTTAGATACCATTTGGAGACATTTAAAACACTTAAACTTCAGGTTTTTAAACTTTAATGTAATTAAACTATATAAAAGTATTCTTGTACTGATACATTCAAAATTAAAATTATAGAACCATGTAAAATTAACGAAAAAATAATAAATATTAAAGCATCTCTGTACCTCTAACATAAATGAAACAAATTTGCTTCAGACTCAATGACGGCCTGTTCGTAAAACTTTAACCAATGGGTTTGGGCTTGACGATATGTCTTTGGCTTGGCCCGCCGTAGTTCAACTGTTGATTTCCATTACCTCTGGCATACAGTAGAATTAGCCATGAGTACTCGTCTTTGTTTATCATAGTGATTAATTTGATTTTTATGTTATCGCTTTGGTGCATTGACTGAGTTGGGAGCCTTTATACGAACCGATTTTTTTTATGTATTTCTGTATTAAGAGTAGCATCGGGACCCAGGATGAAGTTGGCTAGCTGTAAAAGTGCTTTAAACCCCCCGGTGGTTTATTCTACCGACCGTTCTAAGGCGGTGGTCCCTGTGTTGGTCTTACTCTTTGTTACTTGTGGTTTATTCTACGAGTCGATTTGTTTTAAGTTTTGCCTGGTTTATTTTGTTCTTGTGTTTTTCAGTTCTTTGAGCATTGCCTCGCTTGGGGAAGAGAGAGCTAATCTTAGTGTTTTTCGTTCATTTGTCCAATTTGCGCTCGTTTGGTTTGTTTGTTTTCCCTTCCTCTATGTGTCTGGGAAGGGCTGCGACTTTTGATTGTGGCACTCCCTGGACTTTTCTCTTATCTATTTTTTTTTTTTTTTTTTTTTTTTTTTTTTTTTTTTTTTTTTTTTGCATTTGCATGGGCATTGGCACAAAGGAAGAAAAACAAACATATCAACGAAATATTTCAGAACTTGCTCAAACCTTTACCATCAGCCTCTGTCGCTCGACAGTTTCATCATTTTGGAAAATCGACAGTATAACCGATTAGACTTCAGAAGTGAAAAAAGGTAGAAATAGTGACCCTCCAGTTTTCAATGTCATCCCAATAGATCTAGTCCAAAACCATTTCTCCATATAGTGTTAATGTAAGTTTGAGTCACTGTTGTCTTTATAACATTGCAAATTTCAATAATGAAAAAAGGTAAGAGAAAAGTCCAGGGAGTGCCACAATCACAAGCCGCAGCCTATCTCAGACACAAAGAGGAAGAGGAAACAAACAAAACCAAACAAGCGCAAATCGAACAAACGTACGAAAAGCACTAAGATTAGCTCTCTCTTCCCCAAGCGAGGTAATCGCCATGCTGAATGGACTGAAAAATACAAGAGCAAAATAACACAAGCCATGACTTAAAGCAAATCGCCTCGTAGAATAAACCATAAAGCAACAAAGAGAAAGACTAACACCGGGACCACCGCCTTAGAACGGTCAGTAGAATATACCACCGGGGGGAGGGGTGGAGGGGGTTTAAAGCACTTAAACAGCTAGCCAACTTCACCCTGGGTCCCGATGCTACTCTTAATACAGAAATACATAAAAAAAAAATCGGTTCGCATAAAGGCTCCCAGCAACAACAACAACGAAACATAACATAAGCGGCGAATAATTCTATTACTTAGCTATCAGGATGAAACATACTACAGTCAGCCTATCATAAACAGACTTCCTTAACTTGAACCCGTATTTTCCTAAACCTCTGTTCAGGCTGAGAGGTATGGTGGCGAAGCGTACTTACCAAGTAATGCTTACTTTTCATCTGTCTGTTTGAACATTACTGATTTTGCCTTTATGTATATCAACTTTATGATTTTCCGAAAAACGAGTTTTGTATGTTGATCTTAGAGTCAGTTTGGATTAAAATTTAAAAAAAAAAAAAAAAATCAAACTGATAAAACATTGTAAGAAGTATCAGTTAACCTTTCAGGTTAACTCTTCAAAAAGTGTTGATATCATATGGCGCCAACAGAAACACTACCTAAACTTTAAACATTAGACATTGCATGGAACTATTTTAAATTTGCATGCTTTACTGATGCGCACTGTATTTTGTTGTTCTTCTACTTTTAAATCAGTTACTCTTAGAAATAGGCAGCGGCTTTGGGTAAGTTTTGTGTTAGTTACACTGAATGATCAAGTAGTTGTGGTAATGGTACCCAAGTCATAATCCAAAGTCATAAATCCGTAAACGAATGACGAATCAGAATGTTCAGACCAACAGACATGGACCTCAGAATAAAGGGTGTAATCAGGCGTCCGCGGAAAGTAAGCATTACTTGGTAAGCAAGCTTCGCCCACCATGCCCATAGGCCTGAACGAAGGAAATGTAAAGAGAAGCGTATGTCCGGGGTTTTGGAAGTCTACTTATGGCTCGTCATTGGCAAAACCATCAGAAACAATTCTGGAAACTGCCACATTGTAGGGATTGACCAGATCTTGATGTCTCCCATAGAACTTCTTAAGTGTTGCTACCAGTTTGGCTTTTTGATACCCCTGGCTCAACAACTTTGTAGTGAGCACTTTCCCACGCTCCATGAAGTTCTGATAATTTGAACAGGCTCTGGCATAACGGATTAACTGTGAAACGTAAACGCCGTATGCTGGTGCAGAAAGGGTATTACTGCTCAGGAATGGAAAGTTAACAATGGGAAAATTGAAGTCATCCCGTTTGTCGTAAAGCCTTGTAGTAAGCTTTCCACTTTCAATGTAGAGATAACCATCCAAGTATGAGGAGGAGGCTGCAGTCTTCGTTTCCTTTATTTCAAGTTCACGAGGCTAGATGAATTCCAAATACTCTGCAAATTTCGTGTTGTTTTTAGAGACAATACATCATTTATATATCTGTAGGTGAAATTGAATTGTTAAAATAAACCATAATGAAAGAAAACATAGCTTCGGACATGTGCGTTGAGCGAAGATTTAGATTAGCCTGCACATTCGCACAGCCTGATCAGAATGTAGAGCCATGGGAGCTAAGTTTCTTCATGCGGATAACAAAGCATGTACGGATGCGCAGGCTGATTTGAGTCTTTATATAGCACATATATCAGAAGGCGTATTTTCATACGTTGCAGCTCAAATATGTTGAGACGGCGTTTGAAAAACAGAACTTACACAAAAACATATAGACAGGTTAAATGCAATCCAACATTTCAAAATAATAACAACATACCTACGTATAGGCTATACCGTGCGAAATTAGTTATGAATGTTTTCCTATACATTGACCATAGCGTAACGTGTACCGATCTACTTAGGCTTATAGCTGCATGCAAAATTGCTCCTTTATTATATAGCTGTGAACATTGAATGATTAACCCATTGTTTTCTGAATGAATTCACCCACACTATATATTGAAAGAGTCCAATTTCAATTTTAGGTTGGTCAGGCTGAGATTTTGATATTCCTAGAGAAAAGTGGTTAAAATATTTGCAAACAGTGAAGACCCTGATCAGACGCCACATTCTGCGGCGTCTGATCTGGATCTGCACTGTTTGCCAATTACCCTTTTAGGGGTCTCCTGACTACAATGGGTTAAAATATCCGTTAGATTCGAGGAGCAAGCGTACGGATATTATTCGATATCGGCACGCTGACTTGGATGATTCCGAATGTTCCCTTACATGACTTTGCTTCTAATTACGTCTTAGGGCAATGACGTCATGCCAAAATGTACCGCTGAAAACGATGTGACATTTTATATCTGTATAATAAAAATGGTTATTTTACTGATATTGGAAAATATTGTCCCGCTCTGGAATATCAAAACCTTTGACATCTCGGGACAGTAATTACCAGTATCAATGCAATAACTTGAGGCCGTATGCGCTCGTATTAAATTTTCCCATTACAACTTTTTTATTTGACCATGGATTAATCGAAAGATTATAATTAAAAACTTAATCAAAGAAATCGACAGAGCCACAACATGAGAAAACGTGCTTTCTGACATGTGCGCCCACTCAAATCAGCCTGCAATTTGCGCAGTTTGATCAGAGTATTCGGTGTTCGCATGAAATCACTTTGCATCCAAAGTGCGCCCAGTGAATATTCTGCTCAAACTAATGCGCGGGCTGATCTGAATCTTTCGAAGGTATGTTTTTCTGATGTTGCCGTTCAATCGGTTATATACTGAAAACAGCTAATAAACAGCAAGCTAATAATAATTCACGTTGCTCTGGTGTCTCAGACTTCCTAAAGATTTCTCCAGAGACTTACCTCGGACCTGACTGTTGTTGTCTCAGACCTGTAGTAGAACGGCCAATAGATGTGTAAATACGATATATAGAGTGCAGGACTGACCAGTCTAAATAATCTGGACATTTTAGTCTAGCGGTTGTGCGCCCGCTTTGTGATCAAAGGGTTCTGGGTTCAATTCCCGGTCGGAGCACTCAACGGATTTTTCTTTATAGATTTTTCTCCTTCTACTACAGGCCTTTGTTTTTTCCCAGTCTGCTCGAAGATACGTTGATGTAGGTTCCCTAGAATCTGAAAAGTTCGGGGAAAAAATGGAAGCATGCGTGATCGGAGGTTTTCCCTGACAGTATAAATCACTTTGGCAGTTTTCCTGTGGTCCGGCAAACAAGTTCACATACCATTTGGTGACTGTTTGCTGACCATTACGCTACACAGGCCAAATTAAGTCTACAGTGTGGAAATCTAAAGCTACATGACGTCATGTTTAGTAGATGTTCAACGGCTTGTAACCCAGAAAAAAGGTAAGAGAAAATCCAGGGAGTGCCACAATCATAGACCGCAGCCCTTCCCAGACACCAAGAGGAAGAGGAAACAGACAAAACCAAACAAGGCGCAAATCGAACAAACGTACGAAAAGCACTAAGATTAGCTCTCTCTTCCCCAAGCGAGGTAATCGCAATGCTAAAAGGACTGAAAAACACAAGAACAAAATAACACAAGGTAAGACATAAAAGAAATTGCCTCGTAGAATAAGCCACAAAGCAACAAAGAGTAAGACTAACACCGGGACCACCGCCTTAGAACGGTCAGTACAATAAACCACCGTGGGGTTTAAAGCACTTTTACAGCTAGCCAACTTCACCCTGGTTCCAGATGCTACTTTTACTACAGAAATACATAAAAATTCGGTTCGCAAGAACACCAATTCACGAACATATGTTCGCTAGCAGAAATAAACGCATTGTCGTGAGAGCGGCGGGTGCGAGCATGTGTGGATGGTGGGTATATATCCGTACAGTCTGATCAGATCAAACGCCGTCCGTTTTGCTGGAATTTGGAATTCAGGCATTTGTTATTTGGGAATGTGCCAGTTAAGGAAGAGGTGGGTTATTGATTGTGTTTACGTGAAGCATTGTCCTTTTTTTTTTGAGGACAGTCTGAAGCCGCATGAAAGTGTGCTATCCTGTTTCGTAGGCACTACTTGTTCGCGAAGATACGAGTAGCCGATTTTTATTGATTTTATTTGATTTTGGTGTAAATGGTGTTGTGCCGCGTGGTGGTCGTAACAGGTTTCCCTGTACTTCACAATTTATTTCTAGTTTCATTGGGATCAATGGACCCGTTCTTGGAAAATCGAGTACCGCTAAAGCCCATGCTAGGGGATGGAGGGGAGGGGAACGAATGCAGTCCTGCAAACTACATTGATTTCATATGAAGAGTTTTACTGAAACCGAGTATCCGATTTCCTTTCTTTTAGGAGTTCGGTGTTCGATGGGCAATCTTTATAGATTTTATATGTCTCCCGTATGCCTTAGGAATCCAGTTTTTTTTCCTTCTTTAATCAGGTGTTTAAAGTAAGGCAGTGAGCCACGCGGAAATCTCCGCTTCTCATGCGGATACTTTGGGCCCTCATTGGCCTGCGCAACCACGTGGTCTAATGGATGCATTGGATGTCCGCGCAGATCATTGCACGCTGTTGAAGAAGATATCATGGACATTAAGGAGGAGCAGGATCCTTTAGGATCCAGCTGAAAAAAAAAAAATGTTTTATTACTGTGTGTATCCCTTTTTCCCATGATGCGGCTCCGTTAAATGCTTTATGCTGTATACATTATAGTCTACACCCATGGGTGTAGACAATCTTATTATGTGCCATTGCTCCGGAAACACTTTATGAAATGCTGTTTTCAGTCGACTGCTCAGCGTTATTATAACCAAGTATTAGCTTCCATAATGGTTGGTCTACACTTAACATACATTGTGTTATAGCATCACACAGTTCTAACATATATAGCGTCATTGACGTCTACCCACAATATACAGTGAGCTGATACTGTTTCTAATCTAGCTGATTTTCAAAGTACATTTATTTTAGGCGTTTGTTTTCCTTCCAAAAAGAATGGATAGTGTCTGAAGTTAGTCTCCGGTAAGTAAAAGGCATAATTACGATGTCCATAAGAATATTTATGGTACATGTATAAAATAAGTGTCACCGATTAGAATTTGATCGATTTTCCAATTACCTCTCTTTGAATCAAATAAAGAGTAAATAATAATAATGATAATAATAATAAAAGTGATACAACCAACTTAAGTCTTTGCGCCTTATTTTCTTCTGTGAATGATAAATACTGTTGATTTCCTTTCATTGGAATCACTGATATACCTGTTTCCTTTAACTCATGCATTTGTGAGAGATAAAACGATAGTTGCTTGTTCCTATGTCAATACTGTCCTGCCATCTAACGTTTACCGCCTATGGGACCAAAACTAAAGTATCCCAGAACTGAATCACTTATGGTGTACTTTGTCCAATTTTGGAAGAGGGACTGGATTTTGAACTTCGCATTTACAGAATTAGTAGAAATATATTGATACTTCAGGCGATAGTTTTCTCACAATGTGTCAAAATGAGCCTTCTGCCATGTCCTCCAAACGAAGACTCAAATCTGTTTGCGCATCCGCACAGTCTGATTAGTCTTCGTTCTCGGCATGAAGAAACTTCCTTGGCTATCCATTGTGATCAGTGAAGATTCTGATCAGACTGTGCAACTATGCGCAGTCTAATCTAAATGTTTGCTGGGCGCATTTCTGAAGGTACATTTTCTGACGCTGTGGCTTTATTATAGTGTAACTGGACTATATGCACATACTCATGGTTAATAAGGGGTTTGATTTAAATAGTACATTTAAAAATTTAGGTATACTAATAATTTTTGGCGGGTTTTTTTTTCTATCAAATGAGTTGAACTGACAAAAATTATTGGCAATCTTCGTGTGTCTCCAAATTTGCAAACATTTGTTTTGTAAGCATGTCTTCAATATAGTTACCAGATTGTCGTTCAAAGATATAGCTAAAGCCTAATTTGCATGAAATCTTACATTGACTGATATTACCACTATAAAGCTATACCTTTGTTGCAATGACAAAGGCCTGTTGAAATGACTTGTGATTTGAATAAATTGCTACGTGTAAATTGCTTGTTTTGATGCTGCTGTGATGTATTTTCTCGCAAAATAGATATGATTTCTTGTAGTTTAGGAAATGTCGTTGACTCTTTATGGAAATCTGCACAAGAAATTATCACAAGTGATGACACATTTCAAACACTTATTTCCATTCCTAACTGTATTTATCCTAAATATTTGGAAAGATCTGCTGCCAACAGCGTTGACTCAGATCAAAGGTGTAGGTTGATCAGGACTGTTTGACATTGAATAGCATTTAAATGTACATCATCAGAGAGTCAAATGGACTTGTGCGAATATATGATACAGAGTTAAGTGCTCAGCATATTTAAAGTATTTTAGGAAACAACAATACAAAACCTATATACAGGTTTTCTTTAACAATATTATCTATTATGCAATTTTTGTGTTTCTAAAACCAGAACTGTTGTCACTACAAGGCCGTAAATTGCATCTTTGCAATTAAGGGTGATCTCACTGGCTAAAACAGCTTTACAATATCCAGTGTGTGTCTGCGTGCGTGCGTGAGTGAGCGAGTATGTGTGCCATACACTGGGCTTAAAACATTCAGTTACGACAGGAAACTACAAGCAGCCGATAAATGAGCCGCAACGTCAGAAGAAGGAAGTTCGGATATAAGGATATCTCTGTTCGTTCCCTCTTCCTCTCCGAATCGAAGGTAGACGACAGATGAGGATTTTTTTTATTTTCTTATATCTAAATTGTATTATGGTAACTAACTTTACACACTTGAGGCATAATTGGCCAAAACTAGCTTATCTGACACAGATAACGTCCACTCCGTAGATAGTTTCATTCTTCGACAGTATGTGCGTGTCCATTATTCTCAAGAGTCATTCTACGAGGGTGAGTCAATAAGTAACCAGCCTAACTTATTTCCGGTTGAGATCCACCTCTTCTTTTTCGATGTAATTGCCCTCTAGTGTGATGGACTTAGACCAACGGTGTTCAAGTGCCATCAGCCCAGACCTGAAAAAGTCAGGGTCCTTTCCATTGACCCACTCCTCAACTGCCGTCACAACTTCTTCATCAGACCGGAAATGAAGTCCACGGATATCCTTTTTTCAAGTTTGGGAATAGGAAGAAGTCGCAAGGAGCTAGGTCAGGCGAATAGGCAGGAGGTGGTATCAATTCATACCCGTTTCGCTCTACAGCATCAATTGCAACATTGCAAGTGTGGACTCTCGCGTTGTCCTGTTGCAGCAAAACACCTTTAGAGAGTTTACCTCGGCGTTTTTCACGGTTGGCGGTTCTCAGCTGGTCTAACAAGTGTGCATAGTATACTCCAGTTATTGTACTTCTCTTGGGTAAAAAGTCCAACATAACGCCTTTTGCGTCCCAAAACCTTGCCAGCAGATGGTTGCGTCTTGAACTTCTTTGGCCTCGGGGACCCAGACCCTACCCACTGACGACTCTGAGCTTTATTCTCTGACTCATAATAATGAACCAAAGTCTCATCTACAGTCACCAGACGCAAAAGAAAATCATCTTTTGACCTAAAACGCTTCAACAAGGCGCTGCATACTGATGCTTTGGTTACCATTTGCTCATCGCTAAGGGATTTGGGGACCCAATGGGCTGTTAGCTTGCGCATACCTAAACGATCATGTAAGATTGTTGAAACGCTACCATGTGAAATGCCTAATGCCTGCGCTATTTCTTCCACCTGAATTCGCCTGTCAGAGTATACCAGATCCCGAACTTTCTTACACATTTCTTCGTCGGTGGCGTCCAGTGGGCGTCCAGACCTGGCATCATCTTCTAAAGACGTTCTACCGCGTTTGAATTCCCCTACCCAGAATTTAACCTAAGCATAAGATGGTGCAGAAGACCCATAAACATCGGCTAACTCGCCGTGTATTTCCTTGCCTGTTTTACCTTTTAAATACAAATATCGAATTACAGCACGGAACCTTAGATGAAAAGCATGCCTTTGCATCACTAGCCATGTTTGACTTTCAATATCTTATTAAAGAATGACTCGATACGTGTGCAATTTTGTACCCATGTATAAAACATATATTGAAACAAAGCACGAAAATCGTGACCGTCTCGGTCCATCGGAAATGGGATAGGCTGGTTATTTATTGACACGCCCTCGTATTTAGATGTATTTAGGTAAGACTGCCTTTAAGAACAATTCAGAAGATTTATTATCTATATAAAAGGATATGTTATGATGTAAAAACTATGCGACTGACTGCAAGCTAAGTGGTAAACCAAATCAAAGTTAACAAGTGCCCTACCCCTTTAAATGCATGACGGTGAGTCGTGACGCAGACTCAATGACAGTTCAATCCAAAACCTTGAGTTTGAAATTACTCGTCCGTGCATGGGTATCTTGACCAGCTATGGAACCCAATGAAACTACCAGCAATACCATGGGATGCCTTCTGACATGTTTGACCAGCAATGCCACGAGATACCTTCAGACATGTGTGACCAACGATACTACGAGATACCTTCGAACATGTGTTACCAACAATACCACGAGAAACCTTCAGACATGTGACTAACAATAACAAGTGCAGGATACATTCAGACATGTGTAACCAACAATATCACAAGATACCTTCTGACATGTGTGACCAGCAATACCATGTGAAACCTTCAGATGTGTGTGACAAACAATACCACGGAATACCTTTGCGCATGAGTGACCAGGAATACCACAAGATACCTTCAGACATGTGTGACCAACAGTACCACGGGGTACCTTCTGACATGTGTGCCCAGCAATATCAGGGGATTCCTTCAGACATGTGTGACCAACAATACCACGGAATACCTTCTAACATGTGTGACCAGCAATACCACGGAATTCCTTCTGGACATGTGTGACCAACAATTTCACGGGTTACCTTGTGAAATGTGTGACCAGCAATATCACAAGATACCTTCGACCATTTGTGACCAGCAACACCACACCTTCGACCATTTGTGACCAGCAATACCACGGGATACCTTCTGGCATGTGTGACCAGCAATACCACAAGATACCTTTCATCATGTGTGACCAGCAATACCACAAGATATCTTCGATCATTTGTGACCAACAATACCACGGGATACCGTCTAACATGTGTGACCAGCGATACCACGAGATACCTTCTGACATGTGTGACCAGCAATACCACAAGATATCTTCGAACATGTGTGACCAACAATACCACGGGATACCGTCTAACATGTGTGACAGCGATACCACGAGATACCTTCGGACGTGTGTTACCAACAATACCACGAGAAACCTTCAGACATGTGACTAACAATAACACAGGATACATTCAGACATGTGCAACCAACAATATCACGAGATACTTTCTGACATGTGTGACCAGCAATACCATGTGAAACCTTCAGATGTGTGTAATAATCAATACCACGGAATACTTTCGCGCATATGAGACCAGGAATACCACAAGATACCTTCTGACGTGTGACCAACAGTACCACGGGGTACCTTCTGACATGTGTGACCAGCAGTACCACGGGATTCCTTCAGACATGTGTGACTAATAATACTACGGAATACCTTCTGACATGTGTGATCAGCAATACCACGGGATTCCTTCGGGACATGTGTGACCAACAAAACCACGGGATACCTTCTGACATGTGTGACCAGCAATACCACAATATACCTTCGACCATGTGTGACCAGCAATACCACGGGATACCTTCTGACATATGTGACCAGCAATACCACGGGATTCCTTCAGGATATGTGTGACCAGCAATACCACGGGGTACCTTCGACCATATGTGACCAGCAATACCACGGGATACCCTCTGACATGTGTGACCAGCAATACCACGGGATACCTTCGACCATATGTGACCAACAATATCACGGAGTTCCTTCGACCATTTGTGATCAATAATACCACGGGATACCTTCTGACATGTGTGACCAGCAATACCACAAGATACCTTCGACCATGTGTGACCAGCAATACCACGGGATAACTTCGACCGTGTGTGACCAGCAATACCACAAGATACCTTTGATTATGTGTGACCAGCAATACCAAAGGATGCCTTCGGACATGTGTGACCAGCAATACCACGGAATACCTTCGGACCTGTGTGACGAACAGTACCACGAGATACTTTCGGACATGTTTGACCAGCAATATCATCAGCAATATTTTCGGACATATGTGCTTAGATCTAGGACGAGGTGAAACCAACTTTAAGCATCCCCCACCCTCTTTCAGTTTTACAATTGACTGTTTCGAGGCATCTGGTTCTGTCTGCGTTGCAAATCGTCATGATTTGTCTGTCCTTCTTCGTTTGTTCGTTCTTTTTGTCTGATGCCTTGGAAAGAATGTGTTTTGTAATTGTCGAATTTCCTCGGAATCTTCTATTTATTTTTTTTTCGACCAGGAGTGACTCACAGAGACTAGTGAACACACACACACACAAATGAAAATAGCTAAAGTGTCGAAGTTTTCTCGTTGAATAAGGACTCACATTGAAGAGTTTCAAATAACATTAGATGATAAAGTATACTATTTGAGCACGTGAATGCAGACCTTTACAGATTGTCTTTTGGGAGTAGCAAAGATTTAGATCAGTCTGTAAATCCACACAGTCCGATCAGAATATTTGCTGCTCGCTTCTAAGATTTACTACATATCTTCTAGGGCTTATATAGCAAACATTAGACTAGCACAAGCCGGTGTAGAAACTTATGGTTGCTATGCTAGGATGTACTTCTTTGCATGCGTTGTCTCATTTATTGTTTATAATGAAATTTAAGTCGACTAAGTACGGATTAGATATTGGCCGCAAACAATCTAGAACATGAACGTGCGAGCTAATTTGCAAATGAAATATGCCGAACTACAATACAAATAAAAATATGAAACTGTTAAACATCAATAACAAAGCAGTCTGATCAGTCATCATTTTTCGCATCCACAATTTATAGAGCAAACAGTGGCGACTCTGACTAGAGAACATGTATGCGCATGCTATCTAGAGATTGCTCTGTTTGAGTATGTTACGTGAACATCCTTGATTTTGATTTAGTCTAGCTCAATTTTGAAAGCTGGAAGAAACCCATTTTCAATAGAGATTGCCGCAATACGCATCTTAGTGGATAATCGGATTATTTTAAGGGGAATAGGCACACGTTCAGAGTAGACAATTCTGATAAATCCGTTTTTTTTTGTTTTTTTGTTGTTTTTTTTTTTGTTTTTTTTTTTTTTTTTTTTTTTTGTTTTTTTCGTTCTGAAAAGAACGTCTGCTCTCTAAGAGAAAGAGTTTACTTCTCTCGGGACAAATTCTGTCCTTTTAGTGCAGACCCCTTTCTGAAGGGGTTAGGATGTGCAAAAAAACAAGCCAGGCAGTCGTAAACATAAGCATTTTTTGTAAAATGGCAGAAATTCTACCTGGTATGTCCAGTCTCCTTAAATTTCATTACAACATCCAAAATGTCCATGAGCAAATATCCGCTCATCTGCGTTAACGGCCATCGAAATGGTAACGGAGTAAGAATGAGTCAACGTACATTCGGACATTTGTGACCAGCAATATTACTGGATACCTTTTGACAAGTGTGACCATAATTTCATTTTGTACAGGACAAGTGTGAATAGCAATACCACGGGATATCTTTTGACATGTGTGAGCAGTAGTACCATGGTGTACCTTCGATAATGTGTGACGAGCATTATCACGGGCTACATTCGGACATGTGTGGCCTGCAATACCAAGGGATACCTTCCGACATGTGTGACCAGTAATACCACGGGGTATCTTCGAACATGTTTGACCAACAATATCATGAGATACCTTCGGACATGTTTTGCCAGAAATACCATGAGATACCTTCGGGACTTGTGCAATACTACAGATTACTTTTGAACATGTGTGTCCAGCAATACCACAGTATACCTTCTGACAAATGTAACCAGCCATACCACGGGGCACCTGCGGAGATTTGTGACCGGTATTACTACGGGACACATTGGGACATGTGAGAGCTGCAATACCATGAGATACCTTCCTGACATATGTGATCAGCAATACCAAGATATACCTTCGGACATGTATGTCCAGCAATACCACGGGATACCTTGGGACATGTATGACCAGCAATACCACTCAATACCTTCGTACATATGTGACCAGCAATACCACAGGACACCTTTGGAAATGTGTGGCCAGCACTAATATGAGATACCTTCGTGACATATGTGACCATGGGATACCTTCGGACATGTGTGATCAGCAATACCACGGGACACTTCGGATATTTCTGACCAGTAATATCATGGGATACGTTTGAACAAGTGTGACCAAAATCCCATGGGATACTTTCGAACATTAACATGTGTGATCAACAAAACCACGGGATACTTTCGGATATTTGTGACCAGTAATACCATGGGATACCTTCGGATATTTGTGACCAGCAATACCACGGTATACTTTCAGACATGTGTGACCAACAATACCACCGGATACCGTCAGACCTGTTTGGCCAGCAATACCATGAGATACCTTCGGACATGTGTGATCAGGAATACCTCGGAATAACTTCGGACATGTATATTCATTAGCACCACAGGACACCTTTAGACATGTGCGATCACCAATACCATGAAATACCTTCGGACATATGTGACAGCTTTAGACATGTGCGATCAGCAATACCATGAAATACCTTCGGACATATGTGACAGCTTTAGACATGTGCGATCAGCAATACCATGAAATACCTTCGGACATATGTGACAGCTTTAGACATGTGCGATCAGCAATACCATGAAATACTTTCGGACATGTGTGACAAGCAATAGCACCAGATAAGTTCAGACATGAGTGACCAAAAATACCTTGTGATACCTTAAGACATGTAGCAATACCACGGGACACTTTCGGACATATGCGACCAGCAATACCTCGGAATAACTTCGGACATGTGTGACCAGCAATGTCACGTGATAACTTTGGACATGTATGACCAGCAGTACTACGGGATACCTTCGGACATATGTGACAAGCAATACTACGGGATACTTTCTGACATATGTGACCAGCAATACTACAGGATAACTTCGGACAAGTGTGACCAGCAATACCACGGGATACTTTCGAAAGTGCGACCAGCAATACTCCGGGATACTTTCTGACATGTGTGACCAGCAACATCATGAGATACCTACAGACTTGTGTGATTAGTAATATCACGAGATACATTCGGACATGTGTAACCAGAAATAACACGGGACGTTTTCGGACATGTTTAACCAGCAACTTCACAGGATACGTTCGGACATGTTTGACAAACTTAAGCACCAAAGTTAACAGTCATTATGAATGAATTGGATTATTTAATAAGTAAACCAAAGTTGAATGTACCAACTTAGTACGCCTTCCTTTAGAACGGATACATGTTCAGAAGAGGCGACTGTGTCATATCTGTCTACCTTTTGTTAAAAGTCTACACTAATAAGAAAGAACTTGCTTCTATATTTTTATTGTACACTCCTCTTCAGAATTGGCATATAGGGTGCAGAAAAGCAAACTGGAAAAAAGGAAGAGAAAAGTCCAGAGAGTACCACAATCACAAACCGCAGGCCTTCCCAGACACCAAGAGGAAGAGGAAACAGACAAAACCAAACAAACGCAAATCAAACAAACGTACGAAAAGTACTAAGATTAGCTCTCTCTTCCCCAAGGGAGGTAATCGCAATGCTAAAAGGACTGAAAAACACAAGACAAAAATAACACAAGGCAAGACAAAAACAAATCGCCTCGTAGGATAAAGCACAAAGCAACAAAGAGTAAAACTAACACCGGGACCACCGACTTTGAACGGTCAGTAGAGCAAAAAAAAAAAAAAAAAAAAAAAAAAAGGGTAAGAGAAAAAGTCCAGGGAGTGCCACAATCACAAACCGCAGCCCTTCCCAGACACCAAGAGGAAGAGGAAACATACAAAACCAAACAAGCGCAAATCGAACAAACGTACGAAAACAATTAAGATTAGTTCTCTCTTCCCCAAGCGAGGTAAGCGCAATGCTAAAAGGACTGAAAAACACAAGAACAAAATAATACAAGGCAAGACACAAAACAAACCGCCTCGTAGAATAACCCACAAAGCAACAAAGAGTAAGTAAGACTAATACCGGGACCACCGCCTTAGAACGGTCAGTAGAATAAACCACCAGGGGTTTAAAGCACTTTTACAGCTAACCAACTTCACCCTGAATCCCGATGCTACTCTTAATACAGAAAAAACATAAAAGTTCGATTCGCATAAAGGCTCCCAACTCAGTCAATACATTAAAGCGAAAACATAAAAATCGAATTAATCACTATACTAAACAAAGACGAGTACTCATGGCTAATTCTACTGTATGCCAGAGTAAATGATAACCAATGGTTGAACAACGGCGGGCCAAGCCAAAGACATATCGTCAAGCCCCAACCCACTGGTTAAAGTTTTACGAAGAGGCCGTCATTGAGTCTGAGGCCCGAACCGCCGTCGTGCAATTAAAGAGTGAAGCATAGCCATCAACAATGACTGGGTTGACAACTAGACATGCAGTCTGCCGCATAATATCCAGGCTATAGCCAATTCTTTTATAACGGTTAATTAGTTTTCTGAATTGCTCCGAAAAGTTAGATTTTCCTACATTTTTTTTTAAATTTGTACACTAAGTCATCGTAAAATTCTAGTTCCGATATACTTTGTTGCAGAAGTATTTTCAGACTGACGCTATATTTTTTTTCTACCAAGGCACTGTGTCTGCAATAAAATTTCGAAAACTCCTTACGCAGTTTAAAATAACGATAGCCCTGCCTAAGAAGTTTGGTAGTAAGGGCTTTATTACGGAGTTAGTCACTAATATTTGAAGAAGCTGTGGCGAATCTAATAAGTTGAGATATGTATATCCCATATGAGGTACGCCGGGAGACATCGCCATCCAGAAAAGGGAAATTGACTATATCAAAATCAAAGTCGTCCCATTTATCATAAACTTTGGTGGAAACTGTACAATTAGATATACATAGATTCAAATCCTAAAAAGTGCTTCGGTATCGGAAGAATTCGCTCTATTTGGAAGTCACAAAAGTTGTTTCCCTTGTAAAATTGGCGAAATATTTACTGTCAGTCTAGTCCCCTTATATTATTGCAAATCAGACATAGATGCGATAGAACAGCACATCTTCGATAATGGCTTTGTAAGATAAACATACTACTACATCACTGCATCATATTACTTCTCACTATTATTTGTTTTGCATCACATACTGTGGTTTTGGGTAGATGCCTTTGAAGACACACCTGTAGCAGGGTAGGTACTAGGGGATGGTGCAGGCGTCATGTAAACAAAATACTTCATTCATAAGGCATATAGATAAAATATTTTGTATATGGTACAATACTTAAAGCTGTAAACGTAAAGAACAGAATACCGTATTTACCCTTTGTATTCGGACAGACCGGTCTAAGCAAAGAGTGTGGGCTCAGATCAGACGCTGCAGAACGAAGCATCTGATCAGGGTGGACACTGTTTGCCATTCAGCTATTACTTTTTAGATAGATTACCAGGAAGTCAATTCGACGTTAAATTTTAGAAGTATGGTTAGATGTAAAGTGTTAGAATATAGTAGGTCTTCATATTTTAACGGAGATGGTGCAGTATCGTTGTTCGAAATTTAATTAAGACATACACTTAACAATGTAGTTTCTGGTCATAGGAAGTTCCTAATACGTCTTCTGGTGAGCCATTTGTCTTACGTAACGAAACATACCAAAATTCGAATAGGTGCCTCTATAAACAGCACTTGATCAGCTGGCTGCGCTGTGAGAAAATAAGTACTAGGAACGTACACAAATATCTGCAAGGCAATGGACAGTCAAAGCTCATTTGGCTCCTTCATATGTAATGTAACTTCCAAAGATTCCATCTGTTCAGAATCATCTTCACCAGAGCTGGTGTTAATGTAAATAGAAACATCAGGGACTTCATCAGCCATTTTCTACAAAAGATGTAACTTTTGTAACTTCGTAACTTCCTGTTTGCTTTCTGTACACCATCCCCACTTCTGAAAACAGGACTACTCTAAAAAGAAGAATTAGCTTCCCATTCTTTTTAGAACAGACCCTTTACAACAGGGAGACAAAATAATCTTGACACAGTAGCTGCCCCTGAAAGTGCATCCATTCACCTTAAGTGCTGTGTGGCGGCCGTAAAACGTCTCCGTATTTCATTTTATGTGCAGTTTATATTTCTGGTTCTTTGAGATCAGTGAGCTCATTTGGAGTTATTTCAAAATGTGAAATATGGAATAGTAATCGTGAGATTATTTATGTTATATTACAAATCATGTACGAACTCAATAAAATCAAGTCTTCTATTTCCGCTTATTTGATGCGTTTTTGCTTTAAAGGGATCCCGCTTTTCAGACTTTATTGACATTTAGATGCATGATGATCGGCAGACAAACCTGATCTCTTCATATGGACTTTCCCATTTTCTAATCCGAAGTGTGTTCTTTGTTTCCAATTGCAATAATTTTGACGGTCATTTCAGCAACTCTTTTTAGATCTTCATACGGACTTTAATTAAGCGTAATAATCACCAGACCAAATATAACTGCTCTTACAAACAGCTTTCATCGTTCATTTAGCATTTACTTGCACACGAAAAACTAATTTTAAAAACAGAATTCGAAAACGGAATTTCCTGTTACTACAGCCATTCTAAGGTTTTATACACAGCATCAAAGAGCAGAGACGGGAATGTCAGCTACCAAAATATAATATGTGTTTTGTTGTTTGCCACTTTATCACCATCCATTATATCCTATTATGTAATACAACAATATATTTCTGTCACGTCAGACAAAAAGGCTAAATACAAGAGCCTCAACATGAAAAAAAAAGCAAAAAAAAAAAAAACGTTCATTGTGACATGACAAAACTCGGATCATTTTGAGTATCCATGAAGTTTGATCAGTGGCTGTAATGGAACCATATGGATAGCGAAACATACAGGCTTCTACAGGCGGACGGCGCAGACATTGATCCAACTGTGCACATATGCACATGCCAAAGGAATAATTTCTCAAGTTTTGGCTCCATATTGAAACACTCACTCTTTTGCACTCGGTGTCAGAATTTTATATACCAAAGTTGTAATGTGGGGACGAAGGCCGCGCCAATGTTCATTTGGTGCTGGACAGAAGAGATATCGATATCAGGAATTGAAAATAGAAAGTACTACTTGGCAACGTTTCTAAACTTTACCCAAATCTATTTAATAAGCTGTTAAATCAGTATATACTAGACAAGACAACGCACAGGTAGCAATGGTTTCGCAGATTATTATAGTCAGTTTCTATTTCGGCAATATCAGTGAACTGGTACAAGTATTATAGAATGATCAGTCATAAAATGCAGTTCCTTCATAACTCTACTGCAAAGCAGATACACCATTAGTTGACGCTTCACGTGGGGCGCGTTATAATGAGTAGGCTACAAAATGAACACGTACGTTCGAGAGATACGGGTTAACACTCATAGCAAGATATATATATATATCACCCTATCTTAGCCGCAACATCCAGGCGTTATGGTGCCCGACACCAAAGCAGTTCCACAGTCACGATGCTTTGCGTGCTAATTTGAGCGGGAACATAGCATTTCCTCCAAGATTTCATATTCGCCCTGTGAAGACTCAGGTCAGCCTGATCAGGGTCTTCGCAGAACACTCTTAGAGTAGCCAAGGATCCAAAAGTTCTTCAGGCAGACAACGAAGTCTTTGAGTCTTCACTGCCCATACAATATCATATGTAATAGTAATTAGTGCATAATTATGTGATGTCCGACTCTAGATTAATTCATAAAGCTTAAATATCTGTGTCAAAGGTTGGACGAGTTTATCCAAAATCTGTTTTCAGGTATAATTCGATAAGTGCTTACTGTCGTGTCAAAGGTTTGACGAGTTCATCCAAAATCCGTTTTTTGGTAAGTATAACTAAAAATAGCATCTTGAGCATTTTCGGACTTATCCGTGAAGCGGTCTGCGATAGCGCGACGAGTATAGAAAATATATACTTAATTCACTGTGACAGTGGACGAAGTGGTGAAGCGGATACAATGGCTGACTTAAGTTCAGATAGAGTAAAATGTCATTTAGGCCCGCGAAATGTCTTTTTTTCTTCTTCTTTTTGTTTTTATTTAACTTTATAATTGTTATATCAACTGTGACTTAAAAATTATTTTTATTGTATTTTTTTCATACACCCATTACCAAGCCCCGGTTAAATGGGCTTTTCATCTATTGCATTTGCATTTCATACAGTACTATATAGGGCCCTGTATATGGAAATCGCTGAAACGTAATATTCGCTAAAACATACTGCGTCCGCTAATTGGGACTTACCGTATTTACCCGATGTCTGAGCAAACAGTGTGGACCTAGAGCAGAACGCGGAATCTGATAAGGATTGTTACTGAATGCAACTCATCTAGCAATTTTAGATACACCAACAGATAGTAAAAGGGACTTGTTAAAACCTTAGGGCAAGTATATTAACGTGTGAGAATAAAGGGTAAATATGATATTTTTTCTCTCTTCTTTCATTTATGATTTGACAATATATAGGCAAAAAAATTTTATGTACTTATCTCAACACTTTATCATCTTTCAGCCTGATCAGGCCCGCTTATAAATACAAATGCATACTATAGAATTTATAAGTGGACAGGAATAATCCAGAGAAGAACCAGATGAGACTGTGCGGATGCACATGCTGATCTTGACCTTCGCTATTCGAATGCAATAAGAGGTCATTATTACACGCGTTGAACGCTTTTATATTAACACCATTTAGCATGGTGGGTAAAATATTCATCAGACAACATTTTGAAATAATGTCCTTATTTTTTCTGAAAATAGAATTTGACATTACATGCAAATTGTCTCCTTAACTGAATCAATTTTTTCGAGAAAAATAAGAAAAAATACCATCAATTTACGTATGTTGAATCTGTTCGTAGCGTGGTAAGTGTTAAAGTACTTGAGGTCCATGGAAAATAGCACTGGACCGGTCCATGGCCTTTCATAGAGTGCTTTCGGATCAATGGCAAACTCTAAGGTTGTCTACGCCCATTTCTTAACCAATTAGGATCAAATTGGTTTAAACATTTATTTCCAAAATGTTTACATATACAACACATACCAAAGTACAACAATAGGATTAGAACGAAAGCAAAAGAGCTCATTTAGTTCCTTTCCTAGGATGTGATCATTGTCAGAAATATGAGTATACGAGCATATCCAGAATGGTTAATTTCCAATGGTCCTCTTCAAGTAATAACAATTTATTAGTAAATAATATTTGTGAACTTTGACATGAAGAGATGAGCAAACATAAATTGAGAATAAGAAGAGAAAAGAGAAATAAACTACACAAGGTGAAACAAAGAAAAACAAGAGAGGGAGAAAGAAATGAAGAACTATTGAGCAGAATTTTACGCAAGACTATGAAGATAGTAAGACGTTTTTGGGGACTGTGAGTGGTGCAGGAGAGGTCCGACTGATATCATCGATGTGTGCTCCGAATCACTGTCACTATTTAAAAGTCCATTTAGTCTAATACAAATAACGACTGATACGAGTGTAGCCGATTAACTTTCGTTTAAATTTTTTTCGTGTTTTGGATATACCTCTGTACTGCTTCAAAAATGACTATATTAAATTCATTAGGTAAATTAAGATCGCCATTGAGGATTATGTTTAGGGTGATATTGCCATGTTGTGATAGAGTGTCCATTAATACCTGTCTATGATTTCAGTATAAATGGCATTTAAAAAAGAAGTGGTCTGCATTTTCTATATCACCACATCTACAATTACAGAGAAGAGATTCTATGATGTTTTTCAAGTAAAGATCCTAATTGAGAGAGCTGCAACCAGTTCGAAGTCTAGTATGAAGTATCTGCATGCTTCTATTGCCTGCATAAAAGTGTTTTGGAACAATTACTCTGCCCTGACTTAATTGTCTCTTAAAATCATCAACTGTATCTAAAATCCTGTCAGAGCAGGGAAGATCGTTCCAATCACGAATGACTGCAGGAAGAAAAGAATTATAATATTGATTAGTACGAGAATGTATTGTTCTACACAAGGTGAAACAAAGAAAAACAAGAGAGGGAGAAAGAAATGAAGAACTATTGAGCAGAATTTTACGCAGACTATGAATATAGTAAGACGTTTCTGGGGACTGTGAGTGGTGCAGGAGAGGTCCGACTGATATCATCGATGTGTGCTCTGAATCACTGTCACTATTTAAAAGTCCATTTAGTCTAATACAAATAACGACTGATACGAGTGTAGTCGATTAACTTTCGTTTAAATTTTTTTCGTGCTAAGATGGACCCCTGCGGAACGTCAGCTTTAATATAATTCCAGATAGACTTGATCCCGGGTAACACAACACGTTGTTTTCTATTTTCCAGATAGCTTGTAAACCATTGAAGTAAATTTCCAGTTACTCCTGCTGCCTTAAGCTTTTGAATTAGTGCGCTATGCCAAACTCTGTCGAATGCCTTGCTGATATCACAGAAAACTACTCTGATTTCTTTCCCTGAGTCTAACGCGTAGCAGAAAGTATCGTATAAATATGTTAATTGATTAACAGTAGAGTCGATTGATTAACAGTAGAGTCGCCTAGTCTAAAGCCAGACTAGAACGATGTAAGGATATTGTTATCAAGAAAGTGATTATATAGATATTTAAAAACAAGTCTTTCTAAAGCTTTGTCTAAGTTACTCAAAAGTGAAATTGGTCTGTAATTAGAAGGAACTGCCGGATCACCACCTTTAAGTATTGGGCAAACATGAGTTTCTTTAAAACATTCAGGTACGGTTCCATGTTGTAAGGACTGGTTAAAAAGAGCACAGACAGGAATAGAAAGTTCATCAGCTAGCACAGAGAGAATATGATTACAGAGTCCATCAGGGCCAGTAGCTTTCCCAGCAGGGAGAGATTTTAAGATTAGTTTAACCTCTTCTGGTGAAAAACGAGAGAACTTAGACAACGTTCAACCAGGTATGGAGCAATTTCAGGAAGTACAGCATCATGATCATTCAGCAGAGTTTGGTCACGGAAGAAGTCATTAAGAACGTTAGCTTTCTCTTCCTCTTCGACAAATACTAGACCGTCCTTCTCTAATGGAGGACTTGAAGCTTGAGAAGAAGGGGAGATAAAAGACTTGAGAAGTGACCACTACTATTTAGGTGATAAAGAATCAGACTTAAGTTTATCAGATAAAGACTCATTAAGTGCTTTTTTAGACTCTCGAATCATGGATATAATTTTATTATGAAGCCGTCTGAAGGTATTCCAATCATTCATGAAATTAGTTTGTTTTGCCCGACGGTAAGCTCTTTTGCGTTTTCTAATATATTTTTTGATTGATGTAGTCATCCATGGTGGATTAGACGGTCGTATTGCTACTATTTTATTTGGAATGCAGTCTTTTGAAATTTCGAGTATCTTGTCGATTAGTCTCTTTAGAGAAAATTGATTACAAAAATCGTTTATTTTCCTGGCCGATAGAGAGTTATACATGTTAATATAAAAATCGCCAGTTATTATGATGTCATTTATATTGGTGTCAACAGCAAGGTGGAAAACTTGTTTTGAAGAGTGGACAGGTGCCCGATGCTAAAGACGAACTGTTAGCAGTGCTAACTGAGGTGCCTGTTTGAGGTCCCGGATTCTTTTCGATATCTCCGGCCTTAAGAAGCAGTATAAAGATCCAGGCGACGTATCCACTAGGAGAATAAATGCTAATCCACTTACAGTTTTCCTTATAGTGCTTTCCAGGTACAGCATGTCTAAGTAGATTTTGAAATATAAATTCGGTTTTTGCAAGGTTTTGTTTGATGGCTGATAATAGAGAGAAAGAATTGTTTACTCTATTCCAGATGTATAACAGAACAAGGATTAGGAACACAAACGGCACAAAATTGATACGATACCCACGTGTGTGCGATACGGCGAAAAGTTCGTCTGATTCCGCTTTCATGACACTGAAGATATTAAAATCTGATGAAGAACACACGCCATCACACACAAATAAACATCACTGTACCAAATACAATCAGTACGGCCAAGCCCGTGCACCACCCACAGATGTTTCGCTCCAGAACCCCTTAAGATGAAAAATAAAGAACAGAAAGACGTAAGAATAAAGAAAATCATAATCAAGATAAAGAAAAAGAGGAGAAAAAATGCATTAATATTCGTGGTAACGTTCTGCAATGGTAGCAAGACTATACATTCAAGAATAAGTACACATTCAAGCTTATGCAGCTAATTTATAAACAGTGTAGTGGTGCGCCGATATCGGCTAGATAGCAACAACAGCAGATCCGCGTGGGTCCATTGACAGGCGTTGCCGGTAGTTTAATAGCCACTGACGTCATCGGTGCGAACCAATATTTCGGCCTACTTCTACTTAGAGCGCCGAGCTGGAAGGACGTGTTTGGAAGCTCTGAGGGATCCCGGAGCAGCACAATACAGGACTTAAAAAGGTAACCTTAGCGGGTTTACTTTAATGGTGGCAGCGGTTAACATCGTTCCAACGCCTAAAAGACCATAATTATGCTGAAATAAAATAAAAATACCAGATCGGAAGAGCAACAAAAGTTGCGAAAACGAAACTAGAAAACTGGTTCTCGTCTTCCCGTCTGCCAAACAGCATCTTTTCGCGAAGTAAAAAATCTGCGGAAACCAGGTCTTTTGCAGTCAAAGACAACAAAAACAAAGATACAACGATCTATTTTGACTGTGCGTTGTCGGAAGAGACTGGAAAAGATAGAAATTTTGCACCGAGATTTTTATCACATGACATTTTGGCGCCAAATCAGCCGAAAATTTTCGTGCAAATTAAACAACAATAAAGTTGTGTTTCTGTATTCTAGCTCCAGTTGCAATACTGAAATATTCAGAATAATTTTTCTAGGGGGTTTTTGTATCAAAAAAGGGTGCAAAAACTTTGAAAACCTGGAAAAAATATCTGAAAAATATTTCAGAAGCTCCTGTGTAAAAACAGTTTACACTGTCTACTGCAATAAATCTCCATAAGGGGAGATTCATAACCCATTGAAGAGAAAAAGAAGAGGAGGAATTCTGGTAGGTTTTGTACCAACAGAGGGTGCAGGACAGCTTGGAATTTTTTCTCCACCTCCTTCAGTGGATTGCAATTTAAACTGTTATAAAATAAAATAAAACATCAAAAGGAGCAGATACTAGTCTACATTTTCAGTAAGCAAGACGTCTGTTATACTGAAAAAGTCTAGTATTTATCAAATATTACTGAATTGTGCTGTTTCATAGAAGTAGCCTTTTTGTTGCTTGAAAAGGTGTAACTGCAGTAAAAACAACAACTGCATCATAACAACATTAATAAAAGTTATTTCTTTGTCTTGACCTTTTCTTTGCAACAAATCGTACCCAAATTTGACAATATAAGCCAAACATGTCCATTAATATAATATACTTGACCCATATATATGAACAGGAATTGCAGCTAATTCCTTATTGGGCCTACAAATGCACAAACCATCATAGCACTTGGGAAACTAAGGGTAGCCTCGATCAGGACACACTTGAAACTTTGATCCGGACAAAGTTAGATAGTGCGGTTTTTCGTGTTTTGGACTTTATCTCTTACACCTGTTTGCCAGTGAGGAGGACCTCATGAATATAGAGCTGAGGAAGAGAGGCTAGGAAGCATGCACGCATCTGGTCAATTCCAGCATAGTGGCCAGATGGAGTCTAGCCAATCTTGTCTGAAGGGCCCGGATCAGACGGCTGCAGCTCAGAGTCGGAGTGGTGTTAGGGATAAAGAGGGAAATAAAAATGTTTATTAAATAATTTAAAGAATTGGCTGGCCAGCAAAGGAGTGAAAGGCTGCATGTATATTTAAAACACGTAAAACCGGAACCACATGATCCTGATATAGATGATAGACAAGGTGGGAATTTTTTAGACTGAAGTATTTCCCTCAGGCAACTGGCTCTGCAATAAAGCAAGTTTCTTCCACAAACTGGAAGAAATCTGTGCCAAAAAGAATTTCAGCCAACCAATACAGAGAATCAACAAATTGTTGAGCTTTTATGAATAAGAAAACAGGCTGATGAGCAGTTGCAGAAGCTCTTGCAGAGAAAAATGCAAGAAACTCTCAGGCGGCTATTCCCAAACAAACATCTACCAAACAGCATTCTCTATCCCAGCAAACTTCTTCAGAATCTTCTAGCACGGAGGCATTTTCAGATTCTGAGGAATGAATCTTTATGACCCTCATAAATGTAAAAAACATCAGACCAAATCACACTGTTGTACCAGTACAAGGTCCGAATAGACCGCTGATGAGGAGGCTTGTGCTAGACAAAAAAGGTCTAGACAGGCAAAAGCCAACAAGCCTAAAAGTCACCAGTCTATGACCTGATACAAACAGTGTATCTGATGATGAGGCTCATAAAAACAAAACTCGCAAAACTAAGAAACCCAGATCTTCCATCATTAGACAACTGACATGAAATCTGATGTATGATGGCAGGGGTGGTTGAATGGCATTCAAGCATGATTCACTTGCTATGTGAAAACTTGCGAGTGAAATGGGCGGGAATGCCGGGACTGCCTTTGTTGGTCCTTGACTGATAAAAAGCATCTGATTTTTATGCGCTACTGATGGAAACAAGTGCAGGGTTCATACATGCCAGGGAAATGGCAGGGAAATTTGGATTTTTTCAAGATCAGGGAATTATCGGGAAATTATGTGATGTGTCAGAAAAGAATGAAATTTTGCAAAAAAATATCCGGGAAATGTCACAAAATTTTACATTTCATGTTGATATAAATTGGATATTTGGTCATGATGTAGCTTTCGTGCTAAATTTATAAAATTTTTGGCTGTAATACTATCAGGGAAATTAGAATTTGTGTCAGGGAATTTGATCAGTCCTGAATGTATGAACCCTGAAGTGAGCACTGGACCTATTCCCATCGTCTAAGGGGACTTTAACGTTTTCGTATAAAAGTGTTGGATGAAACTGCAACACATTGAATCCAACATGCGACTGAAATGACGGAGAGTCCTTGGAGGAGGGCTGACGTAGCCCTGACTCAAGAAAACAAGCTGTTTCAAGGTTTTGCGAGGGTTTATTAGATAAAAAAGCTGAGCTATCTGTTTGTGTAGATATGCCATTAACAATGGCTATAAAGTGCGATGGTACCAACATGTGCACTCTTCCGTCTATAGCAATCCCGCAAAGCGTGATAAAAAGACTGACATAATAGAGGAAGAACAGTATTCTGTCAAAGCAGTACAGGAAAGGGCGGCGCCAGATCCAGATGTAAAATATCTGAGAGGGGAGACTGCAAGTACTGTTGAAAAGTCTTTGACAGAAATAGTTAAATATTTGGCAAAAGAGGAACTAAATATGAACATTTCCTCAGGCCCTCAGTTTTGTGCAACGTATCCAAAAAAGGGATCTTGCTTAAACTGTGGGGCTAAGGGTCATTTTAGAAATGACTGTCCGTATTTAAAATCCACACAATAATCTGGCAAAGAAAATACAAATCCCCAGACGAAGAGTACCAAAACTTTTAGACAGATACCAACAAAATCAAAGAAACCTCTCCAATACAAGAAATTGTTCCACAGAAACCAGGTGTTGAGTCTAAGATTAAAGGTATTCCATCTGTGTCTGTGAAAGCAGACTCAAACCTGAATACTGTGTCTATGACTCCCACACTGGAAGAGAACATCAGAAATGTCAAGTCTAAGATTAAAGGTATTCCCACTGTGTCTGCAAAAACAGGCTCAAACCTGAATACTGTGTCTATGACTCAGACAAGAAAGAACAACACAGGTGGAGAGTCTAAGATTAAAGGTGTTCCATCTGTGTCTGTGAAAGCAGACTGAAACCTGAATACTGTGTCTATGACTCCCACTCTGAAGTTGAAAAACACTAAAGAGGTTCCCTTGCAACTACCTGGCACCAGTCAACAAATCAACGGTCACGTCACCTCCCCAAGAAGCGCCAGAGGTTGCAAAAACAAACAAAGTTTATCTGTCTTGCCAGAAAAGGGCAATACGGAACAAGAACATATTATAGTATGCCAACTACAGCTAGTCTGTGTCCCAATTCAGCCTAGAAATCCAGGTAGAAGAGAAGATGTCATAGTAGATTCAGGAGCCCAAGTGACAATTATCGGGCTAGTCAAGATCAAGATAGGCAACCAGTTGTATACAGAGGAATTCCAAGTGGCTACTATTCAACGAGATTGCAAAAATTTAACAGTTATTCTTGTTCACCGAGAAAAATCGATAATGGACAAGGCCCCGAGTACTCTTATGTTTGATGGCCAGATCTTTCAATTTTATATGGAGGACAGTCAAGACGCACCAGAAGGAGCAGAGAATATCACCCAAATAGTGGTGCGTGTGAAGTGCCGCATGCAGGGAGAGATGCCAAACTAGAGGATGTGAAGATGCTCATACCTAGATTTTAGCGGGAAACCTGGTCAGATCCGGTTGTGTGTCCCAAAAAGTATGGACTGCTGAAAAAGAAAGCATGGCAGAAGATGCATAAATTAGAGAAAATATAGACCACCAAGGTGAATCCAGATGCTCAACGGTGGTGATTTCAGCCATGAACCGGAAATGCTGGAGCATCTTCAATAGCTGATACATGAGAAGTAAAAGACGCATCTCTAATTAATCAATATAGTAGTAGAGTGACACAATTATTGATGATGTTCCTAGATGTCTTTGCCAAATCAGAATTTGACTCGGGCACATTCCATGACAAACAACATGGAATCAATACAGCCAATGCCAAACCTGTGAAACAACGCGAGGCGAACCCCAGCTTATTTTAGTGGGGGAGAGGAGGCCCTTCGGATCGGACTTAGGCACCTGTACTGATCCGGAAGAGAGATGAATCCCCGGGGATGGATCAGTAAGGTGGATTACAGAGCGCTAAATGAAGTCGCTGTTTAAAACATGTTTAGTCTTCCTTTACACTGTTTAGATACACTGGCTGGCAGTTTGTGGTTTTCAAAGCTGGATATGAATTCCACATGCTGGCAGATAGGAATAAAGGAGGAAGATGGTGTGACAAACTTCATTTCCAGGTACGGCTTATTTGGTTTAGGCTCTGTAATGAATTAACGTATTGATCTGGCTATGGGACGATCTGATTGAAAGACGGTGGTATTAAAGATTTCTAAGGGGTAGAATATGGCTTGGAATTGGGATTGATTATAACAAGCTTCCCCCTTGTACGAGAATCTCAAAAAAGTCTCAGTAAACATTGTCTAACACAGACTGATAAGACAGATGTTCGCAGGAAAATGCTAGTATTTTAATCCCCGTCTTGTGGCCGGGTCAATGCGGTAAATGATACCTGCAACATTAGCAAGTTATGAATCTTGCATTAAGGGTCCTCACATGGAAAACAGTTTGGCCGTCCTAGATGACATACTCATCTTAGGAAAAAGGAAGTATGGTCTAAATTGAAGCCAAAGAAATGCCTCTTGTTTCAACAGGAAGTGGTTCAGGTTATGCACAGCGATTGGAGCGGAGTAAATCCAAGTGCAAAATGACCAGGAAAGGGTCATTGGTAGTTTTGCATTGACTCAGATCAGTGGCGGTACTGCGCTACAGGGAAAGAATGGCTGTAGAATTTGATCGTCAGTACCGGTATTATGTTAGGGCGCCCGACGGTTTACAGATAGAACTGATCAGGCTGGTCTCACATGGCTATTGCGGTTAGAAAATTCCAGAAGGTCAGCTTGCTAGGTGGACCTCTGTAGAAGAATCATCTCAGTATAACGTGATACTGGAGTGCAGGTATGGGGCTAGGCATGGGAATGCGGATGTTTTGAGTCTGTATAGCATTCCTGTGTCTAGAGAATATTACAAGGCCTTTAAGCTCGAGGAGAAGCCTAGTAATCTACCTTGCGGAGGCTGTGACTACTGCACAAGGGCTGACAGGATTTGGGGCAGTTTAGCCAGGGTGGTAAACTGCACAGTAACAATGGCATCACAAGGGCTGCATAGGAGCATGGCTAGCAATGACGGATGCACAAAGGTGATGCAACTGGGGAGTGTAAAATTGGTACCCAGAAAATGTCGGATTCAAAAACCGGGGAATGATGAAGCGCCATTGAAGAAGTACAGTTGTCAAATCTGGGGATAGAGGCACAGGTACCAGAGTCCAGCACAGTTTTCAATTCGAGCTGCAGAAGCGAAAAACTTGGAAAGAATGACCAAGAAACTGGTCATAGAGTGTTAGTGAAGGAGCAGCAAGACCTGGGGTATGTGAATTTGGCTTGCCCCTGGGGTCACAACCGTTGCAGGTCACAGGCAATAGCCCGCATGAGGAGGTCACTGAATTGTCCCTTGGTGCAAAAAAAAAAAAATGTGAGACTAGGAGCAAAACTATGCACAGGAATTAGGTCTGTGGATGGTAATGGAGAGATAACGACACATGTCATTAATCCTATTGTGGCTGAGGAACCATCATGATGGGGCCTCCCTCTCACCAATGTGAGAGAGAAACAATCAGCAGATGCGGATCTTTCAATAATACTTGACCGGCTGGTGGATGCTGTCGAACCGGGGGAAGGTGTGTTGTTCCTTGCTGGGCCAGCGGCAAACGCGTGCTGGCTTAATAAGAAACAACTCACACACATTGATGAAGTACTCTACCGGAATAGAGACCACGGTGATGAGAAGGATCTCGTCACCCCCAAAGGATTGAGAACAGAGGCTATACGGTTGAGCCTTGATCTGTCATCTCCAAGTCACCAAAGTGTGGCCCAAACAAAAGCCTGACTGAGGGTGTTCTATTGGTATGGGATCGTCGTGGGGACTGTTGCCGGATATGTTGCTTCATGGGTGTCTTAATGAATTTTGGACACCCATGGAGGGTGTCGGGCGGGAGCTCCCATGTGGGGTTCCATATCGGTTTGAACGTTTCCTCATGATGGTGGACCAGTACACAAAGTGGGTAGAATGTGTGACACTTCCATCACAGACAGTGGAAGTCACAGCAAAAGAAGCTGTGGATAACTTCGACATTCAGATGTCCGTTCCAAGTATTCTCAGACCAAGGTGGAAAGTTTCAAAACTGTATGCCGCCTTGTGGAAAGCGCTCCAGATCCATAAATCCAGGACTTTACCAAACAGACCTTCTAGGTTGTAGCGACCAAACCGAAAATTATACATTTAACAAATTGCTTATGGGTGCTATTGTGTATTTTATTGGCATGTCGCGGAATTAGTGGAACCTTCATTTGCAACAGTTTGCGGGAGCCCTAAGATCGACTGTTGGCCGTATTACCGGTATACGACTAACAGGCTGATATTAGGTAGGGACATAAATTTCCCAGCTCACCTCATGTTCCCTCTTGCTGCGATCAGGCTAACTGACGTAGAGGACTATGTTGCGAGATGCACGGGTGGCATCCGGAAAGCTCATGACTTTGCCAGTAATACACTCAAAACCTCTCTTCGCCGCATGAAGAGAGATACTAGAAAAACCTACGACGAGGGTGGTCTAGTGTGTCTGCTTTGTGCGGCAGGTGTTAAAAGGCAAATGTATAAAACTCCTCCCCACTTTATAAAAAGTTGCTTATGGTTGCTATTGTGTATTTTATTGGCATGTCGCGGAATTAGTGGAACCTTCATTTGCAACAGTTTGCGGGAGCCCTAAGATCGACTGTTGGCCGTATTACCGGTATACGACTAACAGGCTGATATTAGGTAGGGACATAAATTTCCCAGCTCACCTCATGTTCCCTCTTGCTGCGATCAGGCTAACTGACGTAGAGGACTATGTTGCGAGATGCACGGGTGGCATCCGGAAAGCTCATGACTTTGCCAGTAATACGCTCAAAACCTCTCTTCGCCGCATGAAGAGAGATACTAGAAAAACCTACGACGAGGGTGGTCTAGTGTGTCTGCTTTGTGCGGCAGGTGTTAAAAGGCAAATGTATAAAACTATCCCCCCTTTGGAAGGGACCGGCCATTATAACGAGAAGGATCTCTGTATCCCTCTGAAGAGTAAAGTTGAAAAGATACGATTTCAACAATGAGGGATGTCCTGGAAGGAGGTAGTGGAGGCTGAAAGAAAATAGAATACCGCCGTGCAGAGACTTTGTAGAACGGCTCATGAGGTCATAGGATAGTAGAACATAGATCAGTAGTATTCTTTTGATCAGTAACTTAACAGTAGCAGAAAACTGCAATAAGCAATACAGATGGTCTCTTGGCGATCATAGGGTTCTTATTATTGCTACAAAAAGTAAGATACTTTTACTGGTCTGAAGCTCACGAAGGATATGCACGCAATGTAGATGGCCACTTGGTCATTTGGCGATCATATGGTTCTTCTCATTGCTCTATGATGAAAGTAATACAATAGCAGTGTAGATGGCCACTTGGTCATATGGCGATCATATGGTTCTTCTCATTGCTCCAAGATGAAAGAGGTGATAAACACATTGTTATAGGGTGAAGGAAATATTCTACTGATCAAGAATCTGAGGGAGAACAGCTGCTAGCAATGTTGATGGCCACTTGATCAGTTAGATCATATGGTGCTTCATAGAATTGCCCAAAATAAACAGAACAGCTGACAGCAATGTAGATGGCCGCTTGGTCTGCAAGATCATATGGTACTTCGTATCATTGTCTATACAAAGTGTTCCCTCTAATTCCTCTGTTGGCCTCTCACAATTGCAACCTGATTAAATCAAGCCTAAAACATTCTACAAAGCAATTTGAACTACCACTGTATTAGTCTTGAGTCAAATCCATACATCTAAGACACCTTGATACTTGACGTCTCACGGAAGCAATACAGTACCGATTAAGATAAGGCTGTGGTGTGGTAATGACACTGTGGTACTGTGCAGTGGGCTGTGATGTGAAACTGGTACTGTGGTCAGATTGGCAATGGGGTATGGTTCAACAATTTGTGAACAGTCAAAGTGCCAGGATAAAAAACTGAGATGATGTGAGACGGTACTTACAAGGTGCATGATGTATGTATACCATTTAACAAAACTAAAAATGGTCCAATAATAACATATCAGTTTGTAAAATAGCTGCAAAACCGGCGTCTGATGCACAAGTTGAATGGAGTAAAGTAAGTGTTGACGTTTTGCATCAGATGTCTCTTCAGTACAGATAAGGCATGGCTATGTAATGTAAAAATATTATGCCTTGGTCAAGTATATTTACCAGTGTTTCAACGTCCTTTTTTGCCGAATGAGGTTCCCTCCCTTTTTATAAAGTGGGGAGGAGTGTAGTGGTGCGCCGATATCGGCTAGATAGCAACGACAGCAGATTCGCGTGGGTCCATTGACAGGCGTTGCCGGTAGTTTAATAGCCACTGACGTCATCGGTGCGAACCAATATTTCGGCCTACTTCTACTTAGAGCGCCGAGCTGGAAGGACGTGTTTGGAAGCTCTGTGGGATCCCGGAGCAGCACAATACAGGACTTAAAAAGGTAACCTTAGCGGGTTTACTTTAACATCTCATATTAAACAGCACATGATTATAAAATGTTGTTCCAGCCACACTAATGGTAACATTATGTATGTAGGCATGTGAGAAGGTAGGCAGGTAGCTGGCACAAGCGTGTGCGTGCTTAAGAACTCACGCACGCACAAAGGCAGGTATACACATACACCTACGCACGTGTATGCATATTTGTATGTGGGTAGTTAGAATTGGTAGTTAGGATTTAAATATTTCCTAATATTCAAGTTAATTTTTCAGACTTTTCAACCTTCTAAGATATATGTAAAATGTCAGCAATTGGTGTTTTCAGGTGGTGGTGGTGGTGGTGGTGGTGGTGGTGGTGTGTGTGTGTGTGTGTGTGTGTGTGTGTGTGTGTGTGTGTGTGTCTGTGCAATCATGTGTTAGCGATTTTTCTGTATGTGACTATCCTTTTGTCGTAAATGAACTAGATAATAACTTCAGTACAACCATTTATATATACTGAACATAAGACAAGATATATTATATGACATTACATGACACGTCACGACACGAAACGAGGTACCATGAAATGACACGATACCATGACATACCACTACACAGCAGGGCATGATAGTACCTGACATGACATAGCAGGAACCTCCAGTAGCACACAAGCAAGAGTCCGGAGACCCTAGACACAGAAAACCTGTACCACCCTCCTAAGTAACACCAAGGTACTGATCAGACTGCGCAGGATGACCCGCATCCTACTAATCAAAAATGGCTAAGAGATACACGAGGGCAGTTCCCCGTAACCTTCACTCTACCCGTGATTTTTTCATGCCTCTTGTACAAAAAATGAGTTATAGCATGTTAAGGATAGGAATGGTTCACAGCATGGTGTGTCTACGCATAAGAACGGTTCACCATATTTTGACACAACGTATCACAATGACATGACACGGAAATTGCATGACACAGCACCACAGCGGGCATCATGAAATTCCCGTCATGGCACTTATGATTACATGAAAGGGCACTATGTGACGTTACATAGTGTAACATAGAAGAATTGATTAATAAAAGTATGCTCAAACAAAACATATGAATGGTTCCTAATAGCATAAGAGTGGTACAAAGTGCGATATACATAACTCAACAGAAATGACGTGAAATAATGTGACATGAAACAGCACGGCACAACATAAGATGACATGACACGACACGACAAGACACGACATGATATGACCGACATGACATTACGTGAAAGTACACAATATGGTATAAGATAATCCAACTTAAAGAAATCGTGAGAACTATGTCCAAGCATTTTGCACATTGAATGATTAAGACATAATTATCCAACAGACCTGCATAATCTGTTATTTGTATAAACTTGGAATGCCGTATGATAAGTGCTGCGCTGCCCATGACCTCAAGCTCGAGAACCTTCGGGTTTAGATATACCAGAGTATACACCAGCTTGCGACCCCAGGGTTGCACTGAATCCAAAAGTATTGGGTCAGTCGCAATCTGTTTTATAGTAAAGTGTGTATAGCAAATACGGTAAGTATTGCAGTGAGTCGAACAAAGCAACGATACGTAGGCAATAACAGTTTCTATATAGTTTAGACTCCCTTTACTCTATCGACCCTGAAAACTAGTACAGGTACCTATGCAAACAGTGTAGATCCACATGGGACCGCACACAGTGAGCCATCTCATTAGGATCAAACACTGTTTGTCATCATATTATTGATTATTGACTAAATAGACCACTTAACTATGCCAACAGTGCAGACCAACATAAGACGACATCCAGTGAGCCATCTCACCAGACTCCACATTGTTTGTGATCATGTTATTTGTAATTGACCTAACCCGCTATTCACAATCCATGAATACCAGATCAGTCTCACGCAGTTTGATAGTATGGTGTGTATAGCAAATACGGTAAGTATTTTAGTGAATCACGTGAACAATAACAGTAACACCCTACTTTAAATTCCATTCACCCCTTCAACTATGAAAACCAGCACAGTTACCTATGCAAACAGTGTAGATCCATATGAGGCCGCACATAGTGACCCATCTCATCAGGATCAACACTGTTTGTCATCATGTTATTGAAGATTGACCCAACCCGCTAATTACAATTTATTAATATTAGAAGGTAAGGTCAGCCTCGAACAGATTTATAGAATGGTTTGTATAGTAAATACGATAAGTATTGTAGCCAGTCTATCAAGAAAAATGTCGCGTTAACAGTAACAGTTTTTACATAGACTAAATTGCATTTAACCTATCAACTCTGAAGATCCTCGAGTTACCTATGCAAGCAGTGTAGTTCCAGATAAGGCGGCGCACAGCGAGCCATCTTATCAGATTCCACACCGTTAGACATCGTGTTAATGATAATTGACCAAATAATACATTTACCTATACAAACAGTGTGATCAGCATGAGACGGCACACAGTGAGCCATCTCATCAGGATCCACACTGTTTGTCATTATTTGTCCGCTAATTACAATCCTTAAATATTAGGTCAGTCTCAAGCAGTTTTATGGTGAGGTGTGCATTGTATGTATGGTAAGCATTTCAGCGAGTCGAACAGAGCAAGTCACGTGGACAATAACAGCAATACCCCAGTCTTAATTCCGTTTACCATTTCAACCATGAAAAGCAATATAATTATCCATGCAAACAGTGTAGATCCACATGAGACCACACATACTGAGCCTTCACATCAGGATCCACTCTGTTTTTCACCATGTTATTGGTAAATGAACAATATTGGGATGCCAATATCAAGCAGTCATACAGTATGGTTTGTATGGTAAATACGGTAAGGGTAAGTATTGTAGCGAGTCTATCAAAACGATGTCACGTGGACAATAACAGTTTTTACATAGTCTAGATTGCATTTACCATATCAACTCTGAAAACCCTCGAGTTACCTATGCAAACAGTGTAGATCCACATTAGACACAGTGAGTCATCACATCAGGATGCACACAGTTTGTCATCATGCTATTAATTATTGACTCTCTAATCCGCTATTAACAATCCATGAACATTAGAATGTTAGGTTAGTTTTATAGTATAGTTTGTATGGTAAATACAGTACGTTATAGCAGCAAGTCTATCAAAACAATATTACGTTTCATTGCATTTACCCTATCAACTCTGAAGACCCGTATAGTTACCTAATGCAAACAGTGTAGATCCACATAAGGCGACTCACAGAGAGCCATCGCATCAGGATCCACAGTTTGTCACCTGTTATGATCATTGATCAAACCCGCTATGCAAACAGTGAGATCCACACGAGACGGCGCTCACTGAGCCCTCACATCAGGGTCCACACTTTCTGTTATCCTGTTATTGATTTTCGGTCAAACCCGCTATGCAACCAGTGTATGTCCACATAAGACGGCACATAGTGAGCCGTCTCATCAGGAGCTACACCGTCTGTCATCACGTTATTTATTATTGACCAAACCGCTATTTACAAGAAACGACATTTCAAAATACAAAAACAGGTAAGATCAAACTGTAGTTCACAACATTATTGACACCTACCACGCTATGGGCAGATTCAGCAGGCGACAAAATGATGACCCCTCATTTCTCTCCAAGAGATTAGGACCCCGACACCTCATACAAATTATCTCCTAAGGAGATAATTCGCATAAAGTGCCAGAACCAACCCTTAAGAAAAGCAACAAAAAAAATCATAACATCGTCTGCTGAAATGTTTACCCAGCATGCAAAGTGCCAAGAAACGGGTAAAGTATTTTTAACACTTAATACCCAGATTCGGACAACCTGGAAAGTCAGTGAAAAATAAAAAAAAATGAGTCTGTTGCTGGTGCTTCCCCGTTTAATAGTGGAACGGGTCCAAACTTAGCAAGGTCGCCTACAGCTCTGATTATGTGCTTAATATCACGTAAATCACGCACCAGTATGTTTCCGTCACTAGACCAAGCACTTTTAAGAAGTTTGTTTTTCACCATCCTACGCGCCTTCAGCAAAAGCTTACTCCGCGATTTAGTCAGGTCCTCATTAATATACACACCTCTGTAACCTCTATCTCTGGTCTTCGTACGAGCCTCGTACAGCTTCCTGCGAGTACGATACGAGGAGAACTTGACAATTATATCTCTTGGTCTCCCAGCATTCCTTGGTTTTCCCACGCGATGGCTAAGCTCAATGTCATCCAGACTGACTTCAGCTTCAATCGCCCTCGAGAGATCAATCACATATACATCAGTGTTCTCTGATTGGTTCTCAGGAACTCCAGCTATCCGCAGACTGTTACGCCGACTGTACTGATCTGCTGCCTCGGCTTTGTTCTCTAGCATCTCTATCCTGGCCTTTAATTCTGCGTTCTCCTGACGAAGAGACGCTATAGTTGAGTTTGAACCTGACACAACACCTTCAACAATAGAACTGATCATCTCTTTAATTTGAGGCTCAAATGACTGTTTAATAAATGTGGCTATTGTTGACAAGTCTGCCGCTTTCAATGAAATTACATTTTCCGAGGACCTGGGATTTTGGTCCACTGACTGAGAAAGCCCTTCATCCATGGTTGACAGATCAAAAATTTTTAAAGTATCAGATCCTGTTTCAGCCAACACTTTATTCTTCTTAGACTCGACCAAATCCTCGGGTGAACTGAGTACTCTCTTCCGACTGATACCTGCTGATCTGATCGGCGTTGAAGTAACACTCATTACAAAGCTGTTTTTGCAGCTTTACTTTGGCTGAGTAGTATACTACAAAATTATTTGACGTGGAGTGTTCACTGAGTAATACTCATGCCCATTCATTCATAATGATATTTGTATTATTTATAGATATTGACAAAGAGAAAATTGTTTGAGATGCCAGTCTTTAAAGATAAAGGTTGAAATATAATGCTTATCACCTCAACATATCGAATGAGTCCATTGTAATCCACAACACAAATTGTAATATAAAATTCCTCCAAACTTTCGAAAACTAAGCCATTTTGAAATTTACAGTCCGCTTTGAAAGTTTCCAAGAAGTTTGAAAGAAAACAACCGGCCGCCATATCGATCACGTGAACTCTCGATCAAATTAATACCAAGATACTCGTTTTCTAAAGTTATTTATGGAAGAGTCTATTTGCAGTCGACTGCAAATAGCCAAAAAACGTTAAAATGACTATTTGCAGTCGACTGCAGATAGCCAAAAAAAAAACAAACGTTAAAATGGCTATATGCAGTCGCATTATATTTTTCCTGTCGCTTCATGCTTCATATTAAATTGTGCAAGGACAGTTCGCAAAAATCAGAATATGAAACTTAAAAGCACCAGACAAAACGGTGCATGACATATGTTTTGCTACATTAATTCAAGGTTGATGGTAGTTTTGGAATAATTATTCTCTTTGTTGGTTGTTTCCTATGGTCTTGTGGAGGAACTGGAATTTACAGTCTTGTGATTTTTTCTTACGTAATTCGTGTTTTATATTACATTGTTGATCGTTTAAAGAGCTTTCTAGCAACCTAACCGTTTGGAAAAAGCGGCCTGGTTATGTTGTTTTTGTTCGCTAGTTAATTTACTCTACATGCACAGTTTCTCTCCTCCACTGTTGCCTTTGATAGACGACGGCATATGATTGTGGCAATGCTTGTATCATTCATTAATGTTAAAATCTCAATTTCTGTGTGAACCAGGTGGTACATTGTGTGGCGTTTAAAAAGTCCACACTTCAAATGTTCATTGACTTGTTTGTTGACAGATGACAAAATATACCGTAACCATCGCACAGTAATTCTTGCAAATTACATGTGCTCACAAAGAAGACTCAGATCATACTGCAATATTATCACAGTCTTCGTTTTGCACTCTTAAGATTGTTACATATGGGCCGCGTCAAGCGAATTTGTGTATTGTAGCATATGCGACCAGCAACGGTTCAGGTGAGCCTGCGCATCCGTGTAGTGTCGCAAGAACCTTCGCTGTTCGCTCACACCAACATGGGACCTTATTACAACCTCAGTCAAAGAGCCAGAACCCTATGAGAACCTCTACGAGAACCTCTCCAAGTGGCAGAGCATGTGCAAAATTAAATGGTAATTAAATTGGAATGACTACATATAGCTCTTACATCTACAATCAACTGCAAATAGTCATTTTAACGTTTTTTGGCTATTTACAGTCGACTGCAAAAAGTCATTTTAACGTTGTTGTTTTTTTGTTTTGTTTTTTGTTGTTATCTGCAGTCGACTGCAAATACCCATTTTAACGTTTTTTTGACTATTTGCATGTGCAAAATTAAATGGTAGTTAAATTGGAATGACTGAATATAGCCCTTATATCTACAATCAACTGCAAATAGTCATTTTTGACGTTTTTTTGGCTATTTACAGTCGACTGCAAATAGTCATTTTAACGTTTTTTGGCTATCTGCAGTCGACTGCAAATAGCCATTTTAACGTTTCTGACTATTTGCAGTCGACTACAAATAGCCACTCCGTTATATATTTCGAGGAAAACATTATATTTTGTTGTTTTGTGCAGAAAAACGCGCTTGGTAAAATATTTAAACGGATTTTATATCTTTTCATAAACTTTTTTAAACAGGGAAAACGGATTTACATGGTGATGAAAAAAAAAAAAAAAGAACAAAAAAAGAAAACGAGAAAAAAAAAACACAAATACATACGCACAAAAAAGAGATAAAATATATTTTTATTTAAAAAAAGGCTGTTACACTGGATTAGTCTTATATTAAAAGTACATTGACACGACAGTAAACATTTATCAAATAATAAGCAAGATAAAAATAGCATCTCGAGCATTTTCGGACTTATCCATGAAGCGTTCGGCGATAGCGCAACGAGTAAAGCAATTATATATGTTCCGCTCAGTTTAGGTATCGGGACGATTCCAGAATCGCCCCTGCGCATTTTTTTGGAATTCCAATACTGTTGCGCAAAGTTGGAATTCCAAAATTGCGCAGAGCGATTCCAGCATTGTCCGTGCGCGTTTTAGGAATCGGGACCATATTGGAATTCTTAAAAAGCACAGTATAACAGTATAAAATAACTTTATTTTGTACTTTTAAATTACCCTGAATTGTGTATGTAGGCGTTAGCATGTAAATAGCTGTTTGTAGGCGTTTGTGCTAATACATGTATTGAAAATATATGCATATTATCGTTATTATTATCTCTTTGATGTCAAACACTATTTAATTCTGCGAAAAGATAAAACAAAGAAAAGTCCAGAGAGTTCAAGCCTTTATGCTTTTTGACGTTGGCGTTTAAAGCTTACCGCCTCCGCTCAACTTAGAAGCGTCAAACAAAACAAAACAGAAGTACCCAACAAGATATTTCAGAATGGCAAATATACATAGCGTCATAGTGTTTGTCTTGGATAGATTGATACAACAAATGTAGATAGATAGATAGATAGATAGATAGATAGATAGATAGATAGATAGATAGATAGATAGATAGACAGATAGATATATAGATAGATAGATAGATTATTAAATGGAAAAAGCCATCTTAATACTCCTATTATAAGGCGGAAGTCCGCCGCCACAACCCAGTAGTCTGAAAATTTGCTGCCTTCTACGATGGTTTATACAAACACAAACTCTTTGTTCAATCTCTGTTGATACACACACTAATCAGATGCTCTATTTAATTTCGCTACTTGTATATACTGTTTATTTAGTGGGCATGATGCATCAGTGGGATGATCAGGATATTGTATATACTGTTTATTTAGTGGGCATGATGCATCAGTGGGATGATCAGGATATTGTATATACTGTTTATTTAGTGGACATGATGCATCAGTGGGATGATCAGGATATTGTATATACTGTTTATTTAGTGGGTATGATGCATCAGTGGGATGATCAGGATATTTGGTTTTATTTCCAATTATTTTAATAAAACTTTTCTCCTAAATGCTTAATTCATACTTTCCATTTTACGGACATCTTATCCCATTACTATCGTATTTGTCTTTATATTTGATAAAGCCATTGTACTTACTGTTGTGCGTGGCGAACAGTGTAGACCCTGATTAGACGCACGTTCTGTGACGTTCGATATCGGTCTACACTGTTTGCCTAGGCTAATCTAGCCAAACGCTTTGGGGAAAATTAGGTATAGGGTTACCGTTTACGACAAATGCGTGATATATTTCTTTGTTTTTTAGCAGAAAATAGGAACTGATACTTTGTGTTCAGTTTGAATGAAAATAAAACTTGTTTTCTGTGAAATATTTTTAAATATGTGCTGATATTTAAAATCAGCAAGTTAAATGCTAAGCACGCCAGCCAATTTCAAGAATACGTGCTTATAAAAGCATTACCCAGCAGGCGCACAAAATTGGAACGACGTCGTTTGAACCAAATTTGTCCATTTTAAATGACTAATAAAGTAAATTTGGAAACGTATGGATAATAATAAGAATTGAAATGCAGAATTTTAGCTTGCACTGGATGATGAAAAACGTTGGGCTATTTTAATGTATATGAAGCCCTTTTCTCGGAAACATTAATGTACGAGGTTTTTCATCATTCAGTGGAAGCTTAAAATGCTGAATTTCAATTCTTATACATTGTATTATTATGTTCATGAAAATATCGGTAGTATTCTATCTACATTTGTAACAGGAATGTTTTTAATTATATACGAGGTTAAAGTTTTCTTAACGTCAGATCTAGAACAGCCAGAAGATGGGAGTGTGTACATTACGTCTAAGTAACATGCGTGTGACGTCATTATAACGTCAGTAAAGAAGGGATGTTATTGACTGACGTTCATTTAAAAATAGCAGTGATTTGTTGAGTAATAAATCACTGTTTTGAGGTCAGTTGTAATGAAGATCAAATCACAAGCGCGGAGCACGAGTGATTTATCTACTAACAACTGATTAACAAACTGATTTATTGCTTAACAAATCACGCACAAGAGCTGTTCTATTTCGATTCCAACACATAGAAAACGAGAAAAAATAATTGTATCGTAAGGTTCTCCCAACTTTCATCCATCGCGTAAAGAAATCCTACCAATAGTTTTGACTGTAACGCTGAGGTTTAATGCATTTCTTAAGGTGTTATCGCGAGAAAAACGACGTTACACCGTCTAACGTCGTGAAAAAGAAGATTGACGTCAGCAAAGTGTCAAAATGAAGACGGAACGGCGCCAGATAGGTAGCGCGCTTCCGCCGTGACTTGTTGCAGAATAAAACATTTTTTTTTTTTTTTTTTTGCATTGCCTATATAGGCGCACTGTGTTAGAATAAAGGTGATCGCACTAAACATTAAATTAAGTATAAGAAAATAAACACATTTCAGATTAAAATTCGTACAGAAGTTGTCAAAAATAGTATGTTTTAAGTTTCGTGTAGTGAAAGATGTATGCTTCATATTCAGTGGCTCATCACAGGAATCAGGTAACTGTATGATATTCCATATATGTTACATATTCTTTTTTCTTTCTTTCTTTCTTTTTCTTTCTTTCTTTCTTTCTTTCTTTCTTTTTTCTTTCTTTTTTTCTAAATTACAAGTATTTATGATCACAGGTGCGCGCAATAAAACTACATAATTACTACTGTATTAACTGGTTCCTGGTAATGACCAAGGTTGTGCACTTATTGTGCACACAGCAGGTTTCGCATAATGCTTACAACCATGCTTTTAACACAGTCATTGTGGTATTATAAGAGCACAATCATTGTGATATTACAAGAAGTAACACTACAAGACCCGCAGGAACTCGAGAGATCGACTAAGGTCGACTTTCGGAGTGCGCTCTATAATCGACATGAAAATTACATGTAGCAGGGGCGAATTGAGGATGATTTCTGATGGTTCCGATTTGATAAATTTACCGTATTTGCTCTAGCTATTCGGAAAGCCAGGTCTGAGCAAACAGAGTAGAAGCAGATCAGACGCCACAGAACATGGCGTCTGACCAGGTTCTACACTGTTTGCCACTCCATGACCTAGCAATTGTACATACATTCATAGGTAGTAAAATGGACTTGCTGAAGAGAAGTATGAGGTAAAGAGTAAGAGGTGTGAATACTTAGGGTAAATACAGTATCCCATCTTTATCAAATTTCTCCAAAATTTCCCAGTCAAAGGAGGGTTCAGTCGAACCACCTCTAAATCCGCCGCTGGTTCGTCCATACTTCCGTCCGTCCGTTCGTGATCAGTTAGCGAAAACAGGCATAACTCTTGAATCGTTGAAATACTTTGATAGATGCTCGCACACAGATTTATACCGACAAGATCTAGCAAACGTGAAAATATGGAAATCGTCGTAGGTCTTCAACCACATAGGATATTTTGATAAAAAGTATTGTATTAATATTGACAATATCTAGCCAAGGGATTTTTTTTTCAAATACCTTGCGTTCATTGTCGATGCAACTCCGGGGCAAAAAATGTAAAACTATGGAAATCGCTCGTTAGTCTTCATCGGTATGGGATGTTTTAACAAAATTTTATAACACAATAATATTGACAAGAGGCGGGTCGTGGACTAAGCGATATGTTTTTTTTTTTTTTTTTTTTTTTTTTTTTTTTTGTTGTTGTTGTTGTTGTTTTTTTTATGTTTTTTTTTTACAAATCACCAAAAGAAGTATTCCTTTCAATTTTTCAGCAGACGTTCATTTTTAAAGACTTTGTTTTCTTTTCTAAATTATGTGTCCTCAGTATTATAAGAAAATCAATAATCTTGAAAAACATTCTCTAAATAGGTTTCTCATTATTGTAAGAAAAATAATTTATAATAAGAATAATAATCAAATGGGACAAATTTGATTTAATAAAAAGACTAAACAAGATATTACAGATTACACTAAGTCAACGCTACTGATCCTTTCAAATGACCTTATTTTTAGTTATTGCATTTTATGTCTCCGCCACGAAGTGGAGGAGGGCATATAGTTTTACCCCTCGTAATATGACCGTCCGTCCGTGCGTCACACGTTATAGTACTGTTCGTGTCTCTGCCCAAACAGTTTTCAAGCTAATGGTTTGAAACTAGCACCATAGTAAGCATATAGACTGAGCATGTGCATAAAGATCACAAAACTCTGAACTATTTATTATTAGAAGAGTTATGCACCTTGATTTAATTAGAAAGTTTGTCTTATTATCTTAGCCTAGTAGGGTTCGTGTCTCCACAACTTATACAGTTTTCAAGGTAATGATTTTAAACTTGCAGCGAAGTAAGAATATCGACTAGACATGTGCATAAAGGGTCACAGAACACTGATCAAATTTTATTGCTAGGGTACATACCCTGGATTTTCTATGAAATTCTGCCTTATTTACATGGCATAGTAGGGTTAGTGTCTCCGCAACTTCTCATACTGTTTTCAAGATAATGATTTTAAACGCAGCAAAGTATGAATATAAGCTGGGCATATGCATAAAGTTACAGAACTATGATCAAAGTTTTATTGCTAGAGTTCCATAACCTGGATTTACACATGTACTTAGAAATCTTACCTTCTCCATAACTTATTCAGTTTTCAAGATAATGATTTGAAACTTGCAGCAAAGTAAGAATATATCAGGGCATGTCATAAAGGTCCTTGAATTCTGATTGAATTATTATTGCTAGAGTTACATACCCTGGATTTACTAAGATATTTGCCTTATACACAAGTTATAGTAGGTCTCCTGTCTCTGCAACTTCTACAGTTTTCAAGATAATGATTTGAAGCTTGCAGAAAAGTAAGGATATAGACAGGACATGTGCATAAAGGTCACAGAACTTTGATAATGTTTTATTGCTAGAGTTGCATACCACTCATTTACTTAAAAAAGTGCCATGTTTATATTGCATAGTGGAGTTCATATCTCTGCAGCCTATAGTTTTCAAGATTGTTGTTGGAAACTTGCACTACAGAAAGGTATCGGTTTAGCATATGCATGCAGGTCAGAGAACTCTGATCAAACTATCATTGCAAGAATTACAATACTCTTGATTTACTTAATAATCTTACCATAACAATGCCATAGCAGAGTTCATGTGTCTGCAACTCCTCTTACAGATTTCAAGGTCATATTCGGAAACTCGCATCATGGCAAGAATACATGTTTTGAGCATGTGCATGAAGCCCACACAAGGGTCCTGCAAAAAGTTTTGTCACTGGGTTCGGATAACTTCAGTGCTACGTTTTATCAAACATATTTTTATTACAAACCTTCAAAGTATCCTCCCCTTTACTGAAACACATTTTTGTAACCTTTTTACCCAGTCGCGAAAAGCAAAGTAGATAAATAGTCTTCTTTTGGTATCTGTTGGAGACACTGATAATTAGCGCTGCCAAGAGAACTTCTAGACGTATACTTATTTCCAGAAAGCATTTTCTAAGAAAATTGCGTACAACACCTTTTTCGAACTTACGGTTTTCTTGGCAATACATGGGCGTTTTTGATCTTTTCGCTTCCATTGCTTATTATCAGCTCTTCTTTGTGGCTCAAACATGTGCACCCAGGTTGCATCACCTGTTAGCAAGTTAGAAATAACCCGACTATTACAGCCTTTGTATATTTTCAAAAGTACCCGGGCACATTTAAGGCGTTGTGTCTTTTGCTCCTCAGTTAGCAAATGAGGAACCCACGAGGAGCAAACCTTTCTCAGGTCCAAACGTTTTTTCAGAATTGTTTGCACACTGCCTTCTGATATGCCAATACAACTAGCTATATCTTTGACAGACAATCGCGCATCCTGTTCGACCACATTTTTACAGCAGCGATGTTAGCCTTGGTAACAGAGGTTTTAGGCCTTCCAGGACGGGTATTATCTTCAACAGAAAATTTCCCAGCTTTAAAAGCTTTAACCCACCTAAACACTGCGCACATTGAAATGGTCGGAGGTCCATATATACCATACAATTCATTAAATATCTGCTTTGAATCTATATTAAGCCGAATGCGGTATTTAATATAGCTACGAATTTCAAGTAAATTGGTCAGTGTATATGACTGCATCTATTTCAATTTAAAATAACTCGGTCAGTTGGAAAGCAATTTGCACGAAATGAACGGGTATCGTTAGCTATTCAACACACCATTCAAGTGCAGTGAAGCATTTTAAAATATACCTGGGATAAAACAGAGGAAGCCTATTAGTGACAGAACCTGTTGCAGACCCTCGTATGACTCTGAATGGTCAAATGAAAAATCTACAAAGCCAAACTGGCAGTAGCGGGGGCATTTATTTCCTTTAGGGATCTTCTATTTTTATTATGTTTTATCTATTCAATAGTTAGAGTCTATGTGGAAACTTTTGCCCAATAATATCAGTAAGCAAACTGCATGAACGGAAGTTTTGTAATGCTTACTTTTCGCGTCAATTCTTGTGCGTTTGCAAATATCGCTTTTTATACCCCGCCACACGATAGTGGCGGGGTATAATGGTTTCACGTTGGACGTCCGTGTGTCTGTCTGTCCGGACGTCCGTCCGTCAGTCGTACGTCCATCCGTCCTTTTTCGTTTCCGGATGATTACTTGAGTAAACATTGATGGATTTTCACCAAACTTGGTATGTGCATTGATATTGTGGAGATCTGGTTTGGGATTGCTAATGGGCAAATTTCGTCAAATTTTCACGGAGTTATCTGCCAGCGACACGCTTATGGTGGGGTATTATAGTTTAATGTTTATTAATAATGTCGCAGTAATTTTAGCAATAACGGAAATAAAACTCTCTCTCTCCCTGATAGTTCCCTCTGCTAATTGCTAACTTAAATATCTAAAGACAGTCCACGTTTGCAAAAAGTTTATAATAATTTCGCAGACATTTTAGCTATCGAACATAGAAAGAATATCTCTCTCTCTCTCTATCTCTCTCTCTCTCTCTCTCTCTCTCTCTCTAATATTTCGTACGAAACTTTGATCCAGAGAAATTCAAACCTTTTCCTTTTGACCATAACGTACTTAATCTTAAAACATAAAAAAGACTTGCCAGTACTCAGTTGATAACAGTTCAATCTCTTAACATTTGTTCTTGTGTATAATGTTTGTTACATGATAAGTAGAAATCAAAACATCAACTAGAAATTGATACTAATAAAGGCCTAATTTCTCTTACTTTGCTACCCTCATCGGAAAGAACGAGAACTTCTGTTGTTGGAAAGGGCTCTTAATTTCACCGAGCGAATTCCAATATTGTCCGTATTATTCCTTTTTTGCGCAAGCGGAACACCCAGAGATAAACTACCTCGATACAAGCCTTGCGCGATTCTAGAATAGCGCAGGACGATTCCAGAATCGCGCAACAGTATTAGAATTCCAAAAACGCGCAGGAACGATTCTGGAATCGTCGCGATTCCTATAATGCGCGGAACATATACACAATACACTGAAACAGCGGACGGCGTGATGCAGTAGATACATTGACTGTCTTTAGTTCAGTAGGATGTCGTAATGGCACCGTACAATATCTCTCTCTCTCTCTCTCTCTCTCTCTCTCTCTCTCTCTCTCTCTCTCTCTATTTTACTTTTGAATTTTTATATCAATTGTGGCTTAAAAATTGTTATTGTTGTTTTTTATAATCCAATTACGAAAAAGAAAACTATATGAGTGTTATTGCATTTGCTTTTCATACTCCAGTATAGTTGGTGCACATTGACCTGTCTTTCTGACCCCTCATTTGAGCATATTAGTCTGCACTGTCGATTTCATGAAAAGGGTGCATGCTGTACACAAGTTTATAGTAAATATTGTTACGTACTTCATTGACTTGACAAAGGGCATAGCCAGCTAATCGCCGTTTATAAATTCAATTCACAAACGACAGAAACAAACTTAATTAAGAATTATAAATCTTTTTTCATTAATGGTAAGGGAGTGTTAAGTACAACATTATTAATTCTGTTCAATAAACGTTTTGAGATGGGCTACTTTCCTGAAGAATGGTCAGAGGGTTACATTATGCCGTTACATAAAAAGGAAGTATTAATGAAGTAGAAAATTTCAGAGGCATTACTCCTTTAAGTACTCTTGGAAAATTTTTCTCCAGGGTGATAAATAATAGATTGTCTGAGTGGGCCGAAAAATATTACATTTTAATAGAAGCTCAAGCAAGATTTAGACCGAGTATGAGCACGGTGGATGACACATTTTATTAACCGTGGTAAAAAGTTGTACTGTTGTTTTATTGATTTTACTAAAGCTTTTGATTATGTTGTACGTGATAATTTATGGTTTAAGCTGGTTGAGCTAGGTTTAAAAGGTAATATTTTAAACGCTGTAAAGTCCATGTATCAAAATGTCAAATCAAGAGTAAAAATGTGTGACATGGTTGGTAACGAATTCTTTCGCTCACTTGGTATCAGAGAAGGCTAGTGTTTACCCCACTTCTATTTTCCTTGTTCTTGAATGATATAGAAGATAAGTTCATTCATTCTAGGTTTTAGGGACTAGACGTAGATATGTTCAAATTTTACATGTTCTTATATGCTGATGATATAGTAATATTTGCTCATAATGCTGAAGAATTACAGTTGGGTTTAAACTTACTATCAGAGTATTACACAAGCTGGAAACTTAAGGTTAATGCAACAAAGACGAAAGTTTTAATTTAAGAAAGGGTGGCATTCTACAGCGAAATTTAGTATTTATGTACGAGGATCAACCTACAGAAATAGTAAGGAGTTTCAAATACCTGGGCATTATATTTACTACAAGGGACTGTTTCTCAGACGCGCAAACTACGTTGGCAGGGCAAGTACAAAAGGCTGTATCTAAATTGAATAAGTACCTATATAAGTTTACGTTCGATTCACCAAAGCATAAACTAGAACTTTTTGATAAGCTCATTTCACCTATCCTAAATTATTCATGTGAGGTATGGGTTTTTTTTTCAAGCAAACGCGGTTGAAAGAGTACATATGCAATTTTGCAAAAAGCTACTTGGGGTTATACACAAAATAATTTTATATATGGGGAGCTGGAACTTGAAAATTATGCAAAAAAACCGAGTTTTCATTATTATCAAATATTTGTTTAAAATCTTACAAACGCCTGAAAATAAGTATATCAAAGTTATATATAATATGTTGATTAGAGATATTGAGGAGTTACCGAATAAGGCAAATTGGGCATCATTTGTTCGTGATTTGTTAGCATCATTAGGATTCCGCGAAGTTTGGTTAGCACAAGGGGTTGGGAAGGTAGGAGCTTTTCTGTCTGTTTTGAAATAGAGACTACGTGATATCTTTATGCAAAACTGGCATGACAAAAGAAACAATTCGTCAACAGCAAATTTTTACAAGACTGTCATGCAAATTCAATTTCAGCCGTATCTAGAAAAGATTTATGTTTGTAAATATATTCAAGCACTAAGCAAATTAAGGATGTCCTCGCACAGATTAGCAATAGAATCCGGTAGATGGGCTAGGCCAACAAGAATTGCTATAGACGAGCGAAAGCGTGTAAATTGCAACATCTTAGAGGATGAATTTCACTTTGTGATCGAGAGTGATATGTATACCGTTTTTAGAATAAGGTATATACCTAAGTATTGTTGGAAGAGACCGTCTATGTATAAATTTGTTGAATTACTAAACACTACCAACACTATCAAGCTGCTACGAAATTTTAGCATATATATATATATATCAAGCTTTCAATTGTCGTACTGATCTGTTATATGTTAATTAACTTACATTTTGTTCCCAAAAGAATCTGATATCTCATATTATATGTTTTTTCATTGCTTGTCTGGAACCATGTCTTTCTACTCATTTCGTTTTTGTTAAGGCTGAGTTCTTGACATCAATTTGTCGTAAAACCTACTCTATATGCATTGTTTGGAGGCGTTCTTCTCTGTAGAAGATCGTAACCGTCAACAGTAATCTTGTCAGTTACTGACGTATATAACACGTTTAAAACATTATACTATCAAGACGTTACAGCTGCGATATGCTACCTATTAAACACCTTCTCCGCCGATAACATCATAACGATCTACGTTGGTTCATGCCGGTGGTGCATTGTTGGAGGACATATTTCGGGAGCAGGGAGCATGATATCTGTACATTGGGTAAGCCGCCTGCGATGTAATACTGTTATGATATTTTACTCTACTGTTTGTTATTAATTGCAAAATTTACTTGTCATTGTCTTGTTGATTGCTATAATGTAGTTGTATTTCTATATAAATAATGCCGGTTTGTAATGCTTGTCTGCCGTCATGTATATACTTGCATTTGTTGTATGCTTATGGGCTTTATAGCCTTTTGGAATTTTGTAATAAACACTTACTTACTAATGCGATCAAAAGTTTCAAACGGGAAGCTAATAGTTGAGTATTTATTTGCCCAAACTACGACATCAGCTTGGATTTGGTAACAGCATGTTTTAATTGGTTTAAAACTATTTTTTCTGAAGTTGCCTAATTAATCGAAGAACACGCTGATACTGACCATTTTTTTCCTTACAAACAAATTGTTCAAACGGCGAAATAGATATTGTTTTAGACGTGTCCACATTACGTTAAAAACAGACAATTTGGATATGAGTACTGGTATGACTACCGCTAAATAATAACATTGATGAATACCAATCTACAGATGAACCGTTTGGTCAGCAAAGGATAAGCGGTTTGGCTGAAGTCTTCAACCACATGTGACTGAAAAGAGCGTAATAAATAAATCCTACCGCAAGTTTTCTGCAACAAATATCTGGTGCATTAAAACAAGACTATTGTTAACACTAGTGCGTCCGATTTCTCGATTAGCTGACTGTTACCCGGAACTAGAGGTCTAATATATAATCTGCAGGTGAAAATGAATGTACCTGTGGAAGTTGTGACAGATGTATGTTGTAGCGTTTATATACGCCTATAAACAACTGTAGTTACAACTGTTCCCTAAAATTGGCCGAAGGATGTAATGGCATGGTGGAGAATAGAGATTTACGCCCTTTCAACATTTCACCAGAGAAGTTTGTTTGAGTACGTAATTTCGTGAATATCTTGTTTTTCATTGATCGCTTAGGTCCGTTAGAAATGTTTGTCAATAATCTACACGTTGCCTATGGATCAATTAACTTGAGTATCATGATTTGGTGTATAATATGTGTAGTATATGGCGTAATTTTGGGACAAATCATGAGCATTTATCTTAATAGTTCGTCTATCATTACTGACAATGACCAATCTTAATCACATGCGAGAAATGCTACTGTTTGTGTGTTCTAAGATCGCTGATTAGACCAATTCTAGCTCTAAACTGTATGTTGCAGATGGAACAGCAGAGGTCAGAGCAAGACAGCTCTGTTGGTGATGCCTTAGCATTGGCTTTGCGCTGTGCACGTTTCTGCTCGGCTTCGCTGATTCTTTTTGCATCATATTCACTAGCACCTCTTCTGATGAGGCCTCGCAACTTTGCTCGGTCCTGTGCAATTTGTTACCACGACTCTGTTGGTATGTTGAAGTCCTTGAGGGAGGCTTTGAGGGTGTCTTTGTATCGCTTCTTCTAACCACCATCGGAGCGTTTGCCCATTTCTAGTTCTCCATAGAGGATTAATTTGGCAAACGTTCCTCAGGCATCCTGGTAACGTGGCCTGTCCATCTTAACTGTGCCAGTTTCAGAAGAGTATGTACACTCTGCATCCTTCCCCTTTTCAGGACTTCTGTGTCTGGAATCCTGTCTTGCCACTTAATCTTTAAAGGTTTTCTTAGACAGCTTGTATGGAAGTGGTTCAGTCTTTTGGCGTGCCGTTGGAAAACTGTTTACGTTTCGCATGCATACATTAGTGTTGGCAGCACCACAGCTCTGTAGACTTTCAGTTTGTATCAAGCCTGATTCCACTTCGATCACAAACTATATGATTAAGATGGCATGCGCTGTGAATTGGATTATAGTGAGGGAGAGGCGCGCAGTCAACCTCACTCTCTCGTTCTGACCTAGCTGGATCCGGAGGCAAGACAGTGTCAAAACACCTGGACTTAGCCCGGATACAGTGGATGACCATGACTACTTTAGTGCCTTCCTTGTCATGCTCGTCATGCTCTACAACATGCTGCTGCATCGCCGTTTTGGCCGTTGAATCAGAGAAATGATTTCTTCCGCCCCAGCTACCGAAGCAGACTTTTCATAGCTGGAACATGCAAATCCAGATATGTAGGCTTTTGTTTGGAGTTGCCTTCTCCTAGATGGATTGGCGACCCGGGCTTGAGGGCTCCATCAGCCCTGGATATTGCTACACAGATTCGGTTAACAGCTATACAGAAGCAGTAACTCAAGTGTCTTATTCTGCTACATAAGAATCTTGCATGAGCATAAAATTGGTACGGACAGCAACGCATGTTCAGTATGCGAGAATAGAAGACATGAGTCAGACATAGGTGCAAGTGAGATTCTCTTATTGTCTCACTACATATTGGGTTCAGTTATTGGGTTTTATACCATGATCATCCTCGTAAGCAGGCTGTTTAGCACAGTTGTCGTGCATATAACAAAACTAAGACCTGTCCGTCTAGCTCAGCTGATAGACCAACCGCTTCGGATCAGGAGGTTTTGGGTTGAATCCTAATCGTGTCATACGACAGGACTGAAGGTCTGTTGACTGATGGCATTTAAACCCATTCCGTACAAACCAACGCCAATGAGTGCAAATGGCATATAACTCTATTGCCTGCGGACTGCAAGAAACTTATCCAGCAGGGCAAGCTGTCTTTTCGTCCTCTGATCATGTAAATACGACTTATTCATTCTTTACCAAAGCAAAACTATTTTCTAGTTCAGTTTACCTATTTTGCTATGAATTATTCTGATATGCGTATTCATGGAACGAGGTCAAAAAGACAGGTCAATATACACCAACTTTTTTAAAGAACCCCGGCTAATTAGCACTTACTTTATTTACCCGGTCTAAGCACACAGTGTGTACCCTGAGCAGAACGCGGAGTCTGATTAGAGACGTTACTGAATGTCACTTACAACTGTATCTAGCAACTTTAGATACATCGACAGGCAGTAAAATGGCCTTGTTAGAATTTAGGGGCAAGTATGGTTAGGTCTCAGAATATTTAGAGTAAGCATGGTCTCTTTCCTCTCTTCTTTCTTTATTTTTTGGCAATAAGCAACACGATATAATGTTAATTCAACACTATCATCATTCAGTCTGATCAGTTTACCCGCTTACAAAATTAATGGATACAACAGAATATATAAGTGGACAGGAACAATCCAGAGAGTATCCGGATGAGACTGTGCAGATGCACAGGATGATCTTGACGTTCGCTATTCGAATGCAATGTGCTAATCGTTACACGCGTTAAACATTTTTTTGTATTAAAGTTTAGCATGTTGGCAAAAAATTTCAGCAAACAACATTTTGAAATACTTTCCTTGTTTTCCCCCAGGAAATGGAATTCGACATTTCATGCAAATTGTCTTCTTGATTGAATCCTATTTTCTGGCAAAAAAAAAAATAAGAAAAATCACATCAATTTGGCGACTGCTGGTTCTGCTCATAGCGTGGTAAGTGTTATAACAGCATACATGTAAGAATTTTCACATGGTGGTCACTTACATGAAAAAAGGAAGGCAAAAAACTTGAACAAAAAAGAGATAAAATATTATTATGAGTTAAAAAAGACTATTACAGGGATCAAACTTCCGACCGCCGATTTAGTTTTTAACTTTATGGACAACAAACTTACAATTTGAGCTATGATCCAACACAGTGCGGAATGCAGCTATCAGTGTATAACTTTCTCAATCGATCGGAGTCGATGAACTGGAAAGTACCGAGTGGCAAAATTTATTTCCGTAACTACCAGCGTCATATTGGATTAGTTCAATATTAAAAGTACATTGACACGACAGTAAACATTCACCGATTTATAGTATACTACAAAGACGCAATTTAGCCAGTAGAAGTATACCCTCTTAAAATATTGTATAAATAAATAAAATAAATAATTAGGAGCATGCCAAAGGGGAACAGATTTCTCTCAATAAAATACAAGTTCAAACGGAGTTTACACAAACTTCCTGACTAAACAATTAACATACATGTGATACTTCGTTGACTGAAGAAAGTGATGAAAGGTAATCAGAAGTTATTGTACATCTTGTAAAATAGTAACAGTTTATGATTTACTCTTCTTTTTTCCAATCTCAGTGTAAAGATTACGAATTGATATACGTTTAGTAGCACCAGTGGCTATTCTGGCTGCCTCAATCTGTATTTTTTCGAGCTCCTGTTTTTCGCTGCAATTATCTCAGATAACGTCCGCATACTCTAAAATAGGTCGAATAAATGTTGTATAAATTATTTCTAAAGATTTCTTGTCTATTTCATATTTTAATCTACGCATAATATTAATTCTTGTCGAAGCTTTTTCTTTAATGTAGTCAATATATTTATGCCAAGAGCCATCATTTAAAAAATATACGCCTAAATGCTTATGAAATTCTACCTCATTGATTTGCTGTCCTAACATGATTAAGGAAGGCTGTACAAGTTTGTTGATTTTCCTTGATATCAGAAGTGATTCAGTTTTAAGGGATTGAATTTTACCAGCCAAGCTTCAGCCCATTTAGCTACTTTTTCAAGATCTGCATTAAGAATTTCTGCAGCAACGTCTGGATTATCGACAATTATGAAAGTGTAAAGTTAGCATCTGGTTCACGGTTCATTATTCACGGTTCAGGATTCAGCGTATGGCTCAGTATTCAGGATATTATTCAAAATACGACCTGCAGCGCATGGTTCATTATTCAGTCTGATTAAAAATTCAGCGTATTATTCAAAATACGAGCTGCAACGTCTGGTTCATTATTCAGGGTATTATTCAAAAATGGTCAGGATATTATACAGTGTATGGTTCAGTATTCAGGGTATTATTGAAAATACGACCTACAGCGTCTGATCAGGATTCAGGGTATTATTCAAAATACGAACTGCAGCGTCTGGTTCATCATTCAGGGTATTATCCAAAAGAGGCCAGGGTATTATTCACCGAATGGTTCAGGATTCAGGATATTATTCAAAACACGACCTGCAGCGACTGGTTCAGGAGTCAGCGTATTATTCAAAATACGAGCTGCAGCGTCTGGTTCATTATTCAGGTTATTATTAAAAAATGGTCAGGATATTATTCAGCGTATGGTTCAGTATTCAGGGTATTATTGAAAATACGACCTGCAGCGTCTGGTTCAGGATTCAGGGTATAATTCAAAATACGAACTGCAGCGTCTGGTTCATCATTCAGGGTATTATTGAAAAGAGGCCAGGGTATTATTCAGCGTATGGTTCAGGATTCAAGGTATTATTCAAAACACGACCTGCAGCGTATGGTTCAGGATACAGCGTATTATTCAAAATACGAGCTGCAGCATCTCGATCATTATTCAAGGTATTATTAAAAAATGGTCAGGATATTATTCAGCGTATGGTTCAGTATTCAGGGTATTATTGAAAATACGACCTGCAGCGTCTGGTTAAGGATTCAGGGTATTATTCAAAATATGAACTACATCTTCTGGTTCATCATTCAGGGTATTATTCAAAAGAGGCCAGGGTATTATTCAGCGTATGGTTCACGATTCAGGGTATTATTCAAAACACGACCTGCAGCGTCTGGTTCAGGATTCAGCGTATTATTCAAAATACGAGCTGCAGCGTCTGATTCATTATATTCAGGATATTATTCAAAAATGGTCAGGGTATTATTCAGCGTATGGTTCAGTATTCAGGGTATTATTGAAAATACGACCTGCAGCGTCTGGTTCAGGATTCAGGGTATTATTCAAAATACGAACTGCAGCGTCTGGTTCATCAATCAGGGTATTATTTTAAAGAGGCCAGGGTATTATTCAGCGTATGGTTCAGGATTCAGGGTATTATTCAAACCACGACCTGTAGCGTCTGGTTCAGGATTCAGCGTATTATTCAAAATACGAGCCGCAGCGTCTGGTTTATTATTCAGGGTATTATTCAAAAATGGTCAGGATATTATTCAGCGTATGGTTCAGTATTCAGGGTATTATTGAAAATACGACCTACAGCGTCTGGTTAAGGATTCAGGGTATTATTCAAAATACCAACTACAGCGTCTGGTTCATCATTCAGGGTATTATTGAAAAGAGACCAGGGTATTATTCAGCGTATAGTTCAGGATTCAGTGTATTATTCAAAACACGACCTGCAGCGTCTGGTTCAGGATTCAGCGTATTAGTCAAAATATGAGCTGCAGCGTCTGGATCATTATTCAGGGCATTATTCAAAAATAGCCAGGATATTAATCAGCGTATGGTTCAGTATTCAGGGTATTATTCAAAATACGACCTGCAGCGTCTGGTTTATTATTCAGGGTATTATTCAAAACACGACATGCAGCGTCTGGTTCAGGATTCAGCGTATTATTCAAAATACGAGCTGCAGCGTCTGGTTTATTATTCAGGGTATTATTCAAAAATGGTCAAGATATTATTCAGCGTGTGGTTCAGTATTCAGGGTATTATTCAAAATACGACCTGCAGCGTCTGGTTCAGGATTCAGGGTATTATTCAAAATATGAACTGCAGCGTCTGGTTCATCATTCAGGGTATTACTGAAAAGAGGCCAGGGTATTATTCAGCGTATGGCTCAGGATTCAGGGTATTATTCAAAACACGACCTGCAGCGTCTGGTTCAGGATTCAGCGTATTATTCAAAATACAAGCTGAAGCGTCTGGATCATTATTCAGGGTATTATTCAAAAATGGTCAGGATATTATTCAGCATATGGTTCAGTATTCAGGGTATTATTGAAAATACGACCTGCCGCGTCTGGTTCAGGATTCAGGGTATTATTCAAAATACGAGCTGCAGCGTGTGGTTCATCATTCAGGGTATGATTGAAAAGATGCCAGGGTATTATTCAGCGTATGGTTCAGGATTCATGGTATTAGTCAAACCACGACCTGCAGCGTCTGGTTCAGCATACAGCGTATTATTCAAAATACGAGCTGCAGCGTCTGGTTCATTATTCAGGGTATTATTCAAAAATGGTCAGGATATTATTCAGCGTATGGTTTAGTATTCAGAGTAATATTGAAAATACGACCTGCAGTGTCTGGTTCTGGATTCAAAATACGAACTGCAGCGTCTGGTCCATCATTCGGGGTATTATTCAAAAGAGGCCAGGGTCTTGTTCAGCGTATGGTTCAGGATTCAGGGTATTATTCAAAACACGACCTGCAGCGTCTAGTTCAGGAATCAGCGTATTATTCAAAATACGAGCTGCAGCGTCTGATTCATAATTCAGGGTATTATTCAAAAATGGTCAGGATATTATTCAGCGTATGGTTCAGTATTCAGGGTATTATTGAAAATACGACCTTCAGCGTCTGAGTCAGGATTCAGGGTATTATTCAAAATACGAACTACAGCGTCTGGTTCATCATTCAGGGTATTATTGAAAAGAGGCCAGGTTATTATTCAGCGTATGGTTCATGATTCAGGGTATTATTCAAAACACGACCTGCAGCATCTGGTTCAGGATTCAGCGTATTATTCAAAATATGAGCTGCAGCGTCTGGTTCATTATTCAGGGTATTATTCAAAAATGGTCAGTTTATTATTCAGCGTATGGTTCAGTATTGAGGGTATTATTGAAAATACGACCTGCAGCGTCTGGTTCAGGATTCAGGGTATTATTCAAAATATGAACTGCAGTGTCGGGTTCATCATTCAGGGTATTATTGAAAAGAGGCCAGGGTATTATTTAGCGTATGGTTCAGGATTCAGGGTATTCAAAACACGACCTGCAGCGTCTGGTTAAGGATTCAGCGTATTATTCATAATACGAGCTGCAGCGTCTGGTTCATTATTCAGGGTATTATTAAAAAATGGTCAGGATATTATTCAGCATATGGTTCAGTATTCAGGGTATTATTGAAAATACGACCTGCAGCGTCTGGTTCAGGAATCAGGGTATTATTCAAAATTGGAACTGCAGCGTCTGGTTCATTATTCAGGGTATGATTGAAAAGAGGCCAGGGTATTTTTCAGCGTATGGTTTAGGATTCAGGGTATTTTTCAAACCACGACCTGCAGCGTCTGGTTCAGGATACAGCGTATTATTCAAAATACGAGCTGCAGCGTCTGGTTCATTATTCAGGGTACTATTCAAAAATGGTCAGGATATTATTCAGCATATGGTTTAGTATTCAGGGTATTATTGAAAATACGACCTGCAGCGTCTGGTTCTGGATTCAGAGTATTATTCAAAATACGAACTGCAGCGTCTGGTTCATTATTTAGGGTATTATTCAAAAATGGTCAGGATATTATTCAGCGTATGGTTTAGTATTCTGGGTATTATTGAAAATACGACCTGCAGTGTCTGGTTCTGGATTCAAAATACGAACTGCAGCGTCTAGTCCATCATTCAGGATTTTATTCAAAAGAGGCCAGGGTATTGTTCAGCGTATGGTTCAGGATTCAGGGTATTATTCAAAACACGACCTGCAGCGTCTGGTTCAGGAATCAGCGTATTATTCAAAATACGAGCTGCAGCGTCTGATTCATTATTCAGGGTATTATTCAAAAATGGTCAGGATATTATTCAGCGTATGGTTCAGTATTCAGGGTATTATTGAAAATACGATCTGCAGCGTCTGGTTCAGGATTCAGGGTATTATTCAAAATACGAACTGCAGCGTCTGGTTCATCAATCAGGGTATTATTTCAAAGAGGCCAGGGTATTATTCAGCGTATGGTTCAGGATTCAGGGTATTATTCAAAACACGACCTGCAGCATCTGGTTCAGGATTCAGCGTATTATTCAAAATACGAGCCGCAGCGTTTGGTTCATTATTCAGGGTATTATTCAAAAATGGTCAGGATATTATTCAGCGTATGGTTCAGTATTCAGGGCATTATTCAAAATACGAACTGCAGCGTCTGATTTATTATTCAGGGTATTATTCAAAAACGACATGCAGCGTCTGGTTCAGGATTCAGCATATTATTCAAAATACGAGCTGCAGCGTCTGGTTCATTATTCAGGGTATTATTCAGAAATGGTCAGGATATTATTCAGCGTATGGTTCAGTATTCAGGGTATTATTGAAAATACGACCTGCAGCGTCTGGTTCAGGATTCAGGGTATTATTCAAAATATGAACTGCAGCGTGTGGTTCATCATTCAGGGTATTATTGAAAAATGGTCAGGATATTATTCAGCGTCTGGTTCAGTATTCGGGGTATTATTGAAAATAGGAACTGCAGCGTCTGGTTCATCATTCAGTGTATGATTGAAAAGAGGCCAGGGTATTATTCAACGTATGGTTCACGATTCAAGGTATTATTCAAACCACGACCTGCAGCGTCTGGTTCAAGATACAGCGTATTATTCAAAATACGAGCTGCAGCGTCTGGTTCATTATTCAGGGTATTATTCAAAAATGGTCAGGATATTATTCAGCATATGGTTCAGTATTCTTTAGCGTATGGTTCAGGATTCAGGGTATTATTCAAAACACGACCTGCAGCGTCTGGTTCGGAATTCAGCGTATTCTTCAAAATACGAGCTGCAGCGTCTGGTTTATTATTCAGGGTATTTTTCAAAACACGACCTGCAGCGTCTGGTTCAGGATTCAGCGTATTATTGAAAATATGAACTGCAGCGTCTGGTTCATTATTCAGGGTATTATTTAGAAATGGTCTGGATATTATTCAGCGTATGGTTCAGTATTCAGGTATGGTTCAGTATTCAGGATATTATTGAAAATACGACCTGCAGCGTCTGGTTCAGGATTCAGGGTATTATTCAAAGTACGAACTGCATCTTCTGGTTCATCATTCAGGGTATTATTCAAAAGAGGCCTGGGTATTATTCACCGTATGGTTCAGGATTCAGGGTATAATTCAAAACACGACCTGCAGCGTCTGGTTCAGGATTCAGCGTATTATCCAAAATACGAGCTGCAGCATCTGTTTTATTTTCAGGGTATTATTCAAAAATGGTCAGTATATTATTCAGCGTATGGTTCAGTATTCAGGGTATTATTGAAAATACGACCTGCAGCGTCTGGTTCAGGATTCAGAGTATTATTCAAAATACGACCTGCAGCGTCTGGTTCATTATTCAGGGTTTTATTCAAAATACGACCTGCAGCGTCTGGTTCAGGATTCAGCGTATTTTTAAAAAATATCCAGGGTATTATTCAGCGTCTGGTTCATTATTCAAGGTATTATTCAAAATACTACCTGCAGCGTGTGGTTCATTATTCAGGGTATTGTTCAAAATACTACCTGCAGGGTCTGGTTCAGGATTCAGGATATTATTCAAAGATTTCCAGGGTATTATTCAGCGTATGGTTCATTATTCAGGGTATTATTCAAAATACGACCTGCAGCGTCTGGTTTTCGCTTTGATGCATTGACTGAGTTGGAAGCCTTCATACGAACCGAATTTTTATGTGTTTCTGTATTAAGGGTAGCATCGGGACCCCGGGTGAAGTTAGCTAGCTGTAAAAGTGCTTCAAAATCCCCGGTGGTTTACTCTACTGACCGTTCTAAGGCGGTGGTCCCGGTGTTAGTCTTACTCTTTGTTACTTTGTGGTTTATTCTACGAGGCGATTTGTTGTATGTCTTTCCATATGTCATTTTTTTTCTTGTGTTTTTCAGTCCTTTTAGTATTGCGATTACCTCGCTTGGGGAAGAGAGAGCTAATCTTAGTGCTTTTCGTACGTTTGTTCGATTTGTGCTTGTTTGGATTTGTCGGTTTCCTCTTCCTCTTGGGGTCTGGAAAGGGCTGCGGTTTGTGATTGTGGCACTCCCTGGACTTTTCTCTTAAAGACACATTTTTTTCCTTCTTTGGCTAGACCCCAACCCCCCCCCCTCCCCACCCCGCCCTTCATGATCACCCCAATATACAGTCCTGATAACAGAGCGCACATCAAAGGCTTATCTTATCTAAGTGATTATGAAGCCATTATAAGGATGTTGTCTCCTTAGGTGGGGCCCTATAAGGGTTAATTCATGTAATTGAGCAGTATTCAATATGTTACATTAGAACTAAATAAATTCATTTGCAAATTTTGCATTTAATTTGTTGATATGAATTGTATCACTTTATTTATTTATTTTTTATTTTTTGATAGTTTTTTTTTTCCAAAATAAAAGTGTTGTTTTTTCTTGCATTGTGAAAAATAGAAATAAACTAAAATAGATATATAAAATAGAAAGTTTAATTTATTTATTTATTTATTTATTTATTTATTTATTTATTTATTTTCTAAAGTAAATCAGAACACTGCACAATTATTCCATAGCTGCCTAAAAACTAAATATTTTAGCTTCAATCAAAATGAATCTGCAAATATTTTGTCTTGAGACTAATTATGAGAGTTCACTAGGAAAGAAGAACAAAGGAAAAACTAAATAATATTTATTCATGAAAGTAAAACATAATGGAATTATTAGAAAGTTTTCTTCAAGAGCCTATAAGATGTTTTTTTCAAAGTATTGATATGTTTCTTATTTTTCCATATCAGAAAGTTCTTAGACAATTTAGAATGTGCATTTTATGCTATAAAGCTTCTCTTTTCTTGAATAATTAAATAAATAAATAAATAAATAAATACTATCTATCTTACTAATTTTCTGTATTTGATAAAAAAAAAACAGATAAAGAGGGCATTTGATGATAAAATTAGCATTTATGCATAAATATCTGTATTTCTCCATAAAACGTGGGTATTCATTAGAACTGCCTGGGAGAGGCAATTCTAATGAATATCAACCAGCTATATTTTATTGAATAAACAGAAAAAAATCATCAAATTATCACCAAATTACCCACCTTATCTGTTTCTCTGTCTTCATCATAAATTTTGCTGATATCAAATCTAATTTCCCCTTATCAGGCCCCTACCTGTAAGGGCGGCCAAAGTCACCAAGAATTTCTTATCTTAATCTCCTTATGGTTATTAGCGTTTTATGCAATCCAAAATGTGTCTTTAACTTTTCTTTAGGATTCATATTATCATTAAAAATACGACCTGCAGCGTCTGGTTCATTATTCAGGGTATTATTCAAAGTACGACCTGCAGCATCTGGTTCAGGATTCAGGGTATTATATAAAAATGTCCAGGGTATTATTCAGCGTCTGGTTCATTATTCTGGGTATTATTCAAAATACGACCTGCAGCGTCTGGTTCATTATTCAGGGTATTATTCAAAATACGACCTGCAGCGTCTGGTTCAGGATTCAGGGTATTTTTTAAAAAATATCCAGTGTATTATTCAGCGTCTGCTTCATTATTCAGGGTATTATTCAAAATAGGACTTGCAGCGTCTGGTTCATTATTATTCAAAATACGACCTGCAGCTCTGGTTCAGGATTCGGGGTATTATTAAAAAATATCTATGGTATTATTCAGCGTCTGGTTCACGATTCGGGGTATTTTTCAAAATACGACCTGCAGCGTCTGGTTCAGGATTCAGCGTATTATTAAAAAATGTCCAAGGTATTATTCAGCGTCTGGTTCACGATTCAGGGTATTATTCAAAATACGACCTGCAGCGTCTGGTTCAGAATTCAGCGTATTATTAAAAATGTCCAGGGTATTATTCAGCTTCTGGTTCAGTATTCAGGGTATTATTCAAAATACGACCTGCAGCGTCTGGTTCAGGATTCAGCGTATTATAAAAAAAATGATCAGGGTATTATTCAGCATCTGGTTCACGATTCAGGGTATTATTCAAAATACGACCTGCAGCGTCTGGTTCAGGATTCAGCGTATTATTAAAAAATATCCAGGGTATTATTCAGCGTCTGCTTTATTATTCAGGGTGTTATTCAAAATACGACCTGCAGCGTGTGGTTCATTATTATTCAAAATACGACCTGCCGCGTCTGGTTCAGGATTCAAGGTATTATTAAAAAATGTCCAGGGTATTATTCAGCGTCTGGTTCACGATTCAGGGCATTATTTAAAATACGACCTGCAGCGTCTGGTTCAGGATTCAGCGTATTATTAAAAAATGTCCAGGTATAATTCAGCGTCTAGTTTAATATTCAGTGTATTATTCAGGGAATTATTTAAAATACGACCAGCGTATTATTCAGCGCCTGGTTCAGGGTATTATTCAAAAAAAAATTCCAGGGTATTATGCAGCGTCTGGATTATTAAAAATTGGCTAGGGTATTATTCAGTGTCTGGTTCAGTATTCAGTATGTTAACACGTTTAAGGTTTCAGCGTACGCAGTTAAAGCTGATGTTTATGCTACATGTTCTGTTTTATTTGGCAATTGCCATTAATTCTTGAATTACCTTCGTATATAGGTATAGGTTTAGTTACGGGTATATGCATCAGCGATAAGTATTGTTGTAAAATTTATAGTGATAATGCATCCGTAATTGGTGCATCTGTAAAAGCCATTTTTGCCGACGCTTATGTTCTTATAAGCGTAGCTTGATAAAGTGTTGAAAATCCGTGCTCGATATATGAACTTTGAAAAAAAAATCAAACCAAACGATTTCCGATATATTTTTTATTGACTCAGGACTAAATCAAAGGTTCAAAATTTAGTTCCGAATTTCAATATATGCCAGTTAAAGTTTCAGTTCACGATGCATGGTTGAAATTAGGATTCAAACTGAACAAAATCAGAATTCAGTCCATGTTAATATTAAGGAAACACTTCAAGATTCTAAATTTAGTGTAGTTCTTGATTCAGGATTCTGAATTAATCAGTTCAAGATTTGGTTCGCGGTTTGGGATAAAGTTCAGAGTTCAGTCAGTGTTTCAGTATTCACTTTAAGCTGCAAACGTAATCACATAATTATTCAGTTAATATAATTTTATGCAAGTCGTCCTTTGGTTTAAACTGTATTTATTTGACTTAATAGTAGACATATACAATACATGCAGTAGACATATATGTCACAGGATTTGACGGTAAGCACAAGTGCTTATTTGAGTCATCTCCTGGGAATAAACAGCATATGTTGCATCATCTATGAATGGAAGGCAGTTTAACACATTAGATGAATATGAAAAAGAACAGAAAGAAAGAAAGAAAGAAATTTCATATGTATTGACATGACGTAACAATCGAACTGATTAGTAAATTTAGCGGATACACAGGTAGATTTAGTGTTTGTTATGAAACACAAAGCATATTGTTCAGTTCAAATGCTACAGCTGTAAAAATTTCTGGCGGTAACATGAACATATTTTGGCTGATTCCAAGTCGTCCTTTCAGGATACCATATTGTAGACTAAGTTCCTCATTTCCTCGAATTGTTTGCTCCCTGTCTCTTGATCTACGTCGGTTGATGTGTGCTCGGAGGGGGCTGTGCTTCGCTGACGACGTTTTAATAACAGAAAGCCTCAGTGTCACTAAACTTGGTATAGTTGCGCTTATATTGCAAACCACTGTGTCGGTATCTCTGCTGGTGGATGTTTCCTTCGTCCCCTAGGATATCATCTGCTCAGAATCAGTTCCTAATTGCTGATGTTGATACTGCGGTGTTAACGTCAGTACGTAAGTACTGAATTAAATTACTATATTATACCTTAACATTTGCAGTAGTACACATTCTAAATTCTTCTAAAACTAAGCTTGAATTGTCATAGTGACGTGTATCTTAGCGGATTTGTTCGCCATTTTTGTGGGGTTGAGTTTACCTGTTGCTGGTCTCGCTGCCTGGGACACTCTCCTTGCTGATGCCCGGGATTGCCGTGGTGCGTGGGCCATGCTGGCTGAAGTGGCACGGTGGGGGACGCTCTTTAATCGATCGTTTGGCGTCTCTTACCTGATGTCTGCGGTTGGACTTTCTCATGATTTGATGTATGCTCGGAGGGGGATGTGCTTCGCTTGCCAGGTCTTGCAAATCATGATTTTCGGTTACAAACTTTTGGGCCTCTGTGTCACTAAATTTGGTACAGTTACGCTTATATTGCTCTTGTTTGACAGCTAGTGGAGTCTGCCAACCATGGAAATACTAAGGATCTAAGTAAAATAAGAACTATTGATGGTTTATATATATTTCTTTTGACAAACCGCAAACTATTGTGGTGTACATAACAGGCATACGTAAAAACAGACAGATGGACGAGCAATCTGGATGAAGTAATCTGATTGGCTGAAAATTTGAAAAGGGTGTGGCATCTTAATTTATTCTTAATTTTGTTTTCAGGTTAAATAATAAAAATATCATCAATTTGTCATCTGCTGGATTTGCCTTTAGAGTGGTAAAGGCTAGATAACCATATGTTCGGACTGAAAAAGAAGTATGGGACACAAGCTTTACTTAAAATTATTGATGTCAGGAAGTTACAAATACTGTAACGGAAGATAGGCAATTATGAGAAATTGCCTACCTTGGCAAAATTGGTAACTTCCTTACACTAGCAAAGCCTGTCACAACGGCTACAGATGACATTCTAAGATTTTTGTTCGGAGAAAACAAGGCTCAACACTACATGTAAATCCTCTATTAAGCAGACAATTTACATGAAATATCAAGAAATATAAAGAACAATTCTGATAGTGCCTCAAGGGTTAACAATTTTTTTTCTGTCCAAATATTAGATAATCTATAATATCACTGCTGCATAGATCTTGTTCTGTCCTGGTTTCCATGGTTGTGTCAGTGTCCTGAAGTTGCAACTCGAATGAATTTCAATAAATAGCTGCCATTGTCTACCAAATAGGTTGCAGTCGAGTAGTTTAACTTCAACGCTTAGCATGCTGAGTAAAATTTTCAGATGAAGTTTTGAAATATTTTTCTTATATTCACCAGAAAATAGGCTTTGGCATTTCATGCAAATTGTGTCCAGAAAATTTGCATGGAATGCCAAATCTTGTTTCTATGAAAAATCAGAAATATGTCCTCAATTTATCATCTGCTAAAATTAGTCCAGAGAGAGTGGTAAAGGAAGGTTAAAATGATATTTTAACCTTATACCTTTTTGCACTTAAACAGCAATAAAAAATGCTTTTTATTTTCTCATCTGGATTTACACTGTTTGCACAGTATCTGTTTTGATCTGCAGGGATGAAAAGGTTACGGTGAACAGAGATACATCTCAACACTCTCCTCCCTTTTAAAGGGAGACCATTCCAGCGGAACAGATCCTTTCCTGGTTTATAAACCCCTCTTCAAAAGGGGACTGTTCTGATCAGAAAATATGTTCCTTCCATTTAGAGTAGCCCTGTATGAGGAGAGAGGTAATTACTTTCTCGCCAAAGTGGGCTCACGTGGACTCCCTTGGAGATGCATCCAATCAACTTGAATGAACCTGGTCGCTGACATCAAGATCCACAATAGGGAATAATTCCTTACTGCGAACAGCCAAGAAAAAAGCTCTTACCCTAACCCTAACCCCTGTCCAGCCCCTACTCACCACACCCCTAACCCCTAACCTATCACTAACCCTAACCCTAGCTGAAAATCATTAGAAATAACCGCAATCCCTAAACTTAGCCATGGCCTCTAACCCTGGCCCCAGCCCAAAACCTTCACCCTGCCGATTCCAAACCCTAACCCTAGCTACAAAACACTGCAATTAACCGCAACCCTAGAATTAACCCCAAGGCTCAGCCTAAGCCGCTAGCCCTAGCCCCAGCCTCTACCCCTGTCCAGTCCCTACTCACCTCAGCCCTAACCCCTAAAGCTAATCCTAATCTATTGCTAACCCTAACCATAACCCTAGGTGAAAATCATTATAATTCACGCAATCCTAAACTAACCACAACTGTTAGCCACTGCCTCTAACCCTAACCCCTAACACTAGCCCCAGCCTCTAACACTACCCCTGTCCAGCCCCTACTTACCTCAGCCCTAACTCCTAATCCTAACCCTAACCTATCAGAAGCCCTAACCCTAGGTAAAAATCATTAGAATTAACCGCAACCCCTAAACTAACCGCAACGCTTAGTCACCCTGGCCCCAGCCCAAAATCATCACCGTGCCCAGACTAACCCTAACCCTAGCTAAAAACGCTGGAATTAACCGCAACCCTAGAAATAACCGCAATGCTCAACAGAAGCCCCTAACCCTAGAACTACCCATGTCCAGCCCCTACTCACCCCATCTCTAACACTTAACCCTAACCCTACTCTATCACTAACCCTAACCATAGCTGAAATCATTAGAATTAACCGCGCCCTAAACTAACCGCAAAACAGCAGCAGCGTCTAACCCTAGCCCCAGCCCAAAACACGGCCCAAAACACTCACCCTGCCCAGCCCTAACCCTAACTCTAGCTACAAAACATTGGAATTAACCGCAACCCCAAAACTAACCGCAAGGCTCAGCCAAAGACGCTAACCCTAGCCCCAGCATCTAACACTACCCCTATCCAGCCCCTACTGACCCCAGATCTAGCCCCTAACCCTAACCCTAGCTCTAACTTATTTAAAATAAACCACAACCATTAAACTAACTGCAACTCTTAGCCACAGCCTCTAACCCTGGTCCCAGCCCAAAACACCCACCCTGCCCAGCCCTAACCCTAACCATAGCTACAAACTATTGGAATTAACCACAACGCCAAAAGCAACCGGAAGTCTTATACACACACTCACACTGCAGCCCCAACCCCAAAGACTCACCCTGGATAGCCCCAAGGTTGGGGCTACCCTAACCCTAGGGTAACCTAACCCTAACCCGTCCTAGAAGACATCAGAATAAACCGCAATCCCTAAACTAACCGCAACCTTTAGCAGCAGCCTCTAACCCTAACCCCAGCCCCATACCACTAACCCTGTCAAGACCCTACTACCCTAGCATTAACCCTAACCCTAACCCTAACCTATCACTAAGCCTAACCCTAACCCTAGGTACAAAACATTAGATTTAACCGCAACCCCAAAACTAACCGCAAGTCTTAGACACACCCTCTCAACCTAGCCCCGGCCCCAAACACTCACCCTGCATAGCCCCTGGGTTGGAGCTACCCTAACCCTAGGTTTATCCTAACCCTAACCCTAGTTAAAAGACATCAGAATTAACCGCGACCCCAAAACTAACCGCAACCTAAAGCCTCCAACCCTAGCCCCAGCCCTAACACTCACCCTGTCAAGCCCTTACTACCCTAGCCCTAACCCCTAACCCTAACCTATCGCTTACCCTAACCCCAGCCCTAGGTATGAAACATTAGAATAAACCACAATCCCAAAACAAACCGCAAGTCTCAGACACACCCTCTCGCCCTAGCCCCAGCCGCAAAGACTCTCCCTGCATAGCCACAGTGTTGGGACTACCCTAACTCTAGGGTAACCTGAACCCTAGCTGCAAGGCATCAGAATTAACCACAACCCCAAAACTAACCGCAACCTTTAGTTGCAGCCTCCAACCCTAGCCCCAGCCCCTAACACTAACCCTGTCAAGCCCCTACTACCCTTGCCCTAACCCCAAACCCTAACCTTAACCTATCACTAACACTAACACTTACCCTGCAAAACATTAGAATTAACTGCAACCCCAAAACTAACCCCAAGAGACACACACTCTCACCGTAGCCTTAGTCCTAAACACACACCCTGCAAGCCCTAGGATTGGGGCTTCCCTAACCTTAGGGTTACACTAACACTAGCTAGAAGACATCAGAAGTAACCACAATCCTCAAACTAACCGCAAGTCTCAGTCGCACCCTCTCATCCTAACCCCAGCCCCAAAGACTCATCCTACATAGCCCCTGGGGTTGGGGCTACCCTAACCCTATCCCCAACCCTAGCTACAAGGCATCAGAATTAAACGCAACCCCCAAAACTAGCCGAACCCTTTAGCGGCAGTCTCCAACCCTAGCCCCGGCCCCTTACACTAAACCTGTCAAACCCTTACTACCCTAGCCCTAAACACTAACCCTAACCCATCACTAACACTAACCCTAGCTACGAAACATTAGAATTAACCGCAATCCCAAAACTAACCGCAAGTCTTAGACACACCATCTCACGCTAGTCCCAGCCCAAAACACTCATCCTTATAGCCCCAGGGTTAGGGCTACCCTAACCCTAGGGTTACGCTAACCCTAACCCTAGCTACAAGACATCAGAATGAACCGCAAACCCTAAGATAACCGCAACCTTTATCTATCACTAACACTAACCCTAACCCTTAAAAGTAACGGCAACCCCAAAAGTCGCAAGTCTTAGACACACCGTCTCACGTTAGCCCAAGCCAAAACACTCACCCTGCATTGTCCCTCGGTTGGGGCTACCCGACCTCTAGGTTTATCCTGAACCATACGCTGAATAATACCCTGGCCACTTTTGAATAATACCCTGAATAATGAACCAGACGCTGCTGGTCGTATTTTGAATAATACCCTGAATGCTGAACCAGACGCTGCAGGTCGTATTTTGAATAATACCCTGAATAATGAACCAGACGCTGCAGGTCGTATTTTGAATAATACGCTGAATCCTGAACCAGACGCTGCGGGTCGTATTTGGAATAATACCCTGAGATCAGAATCATACGCTGAATAATACCCTGGCCATTTTTTAATAATACCCTGAATCCTGAACCAGACGCTGCAGGTCGTATTTTGAATAATACCCTGAATAATGAACCAGACGCTGCAGGTCGTATTTTGAATAATACGCTAAATCCTGAACCAGACGCTGCAGGTCGTATTTTGAATAATACGCTGAATAATGAACCAGACCCTGAATAATACCCTGGATATTTTTTAATAATACGCTGAATCCTGAACCAGACGCTGCAGGTCGTATTTTCAAAAATACCCTGAATACTGAACCATACTCTGTATAATACCTTGGCCATTTTTTAATAATACCCTGAATAATGAACCAGACGCTGCAGGTCGTATTTTGAATAATACGCTGAATCCTGAACCAGACGCTGCAGGTCGTGTTTTGAATAACACCCTGAATCCTGAACCATATGCTGAATAATACCTTGGCCTCTTTCGAATAATACCCTGAATGATGAACCAGACGCTGCAGCTCATATTTTGAATAATACGCTGAATCCTGAACTGGACGCTGCAGGTCGTGTTTTGAATAATACCCTGAATAATGAACCAGACGCTGCAGCTCATATTTTGAAAAATACGCTGAATCCTGAACCAGACGCTGAATAATACCCTGGCCTCTTTCGAATAATACCCTGAATGATGAACCAGACGCTGTAGTTTGTATTTTGAATAATACCCTGAATCCTGAACCAGACGCTGCAGGTCGTATTTTCAACAATACCCTGCATACTAAACCATACGCTGAATAATATCCTGACCATTTTTGAATAATACCCTGAATAATGAACCAGACGCTGCAGCTCGTATTTTGAATAATACGCTGAATCCTGAACCAGACGCTGCAGGTCGTGTTTTGAATAATACCCTGAATCCTGAACTATACGCTGAATAATACCCTGGCCTCTTTTGAATAATACCTGAATGATGAACCAGACGCTGCAGTTCGTATTTTGAATAATACCCTGAATCCTGAACCAGACGCTGCAGGTCGTATTTTCAATAATACCCTGAATACTGAACGATACGCTGAATAATATCCTGATCAGTTTTGAATAATACCCTGAATAATGAACCAGACGCTGCAGCTCATATTTTGAATAATACGTTGAATCCTGAACCAGACGCTGCAGGTCGTGTTTTGAATAATACCCTGAATCCTGAACCATACGCTGAATAATACCCTGGCCTCTTTTGAATAATACCCTGAATGATGAACCAGACGCTGCAGTTTGTATTTTGAATAATACCCTGAATCCTGAACCAGACGCTGCAGGTCGTATTTTCAATAATACCCTAAATACTGAACCATACGCTGAATAATATCCTGACCATTTTTTAATAATACCCTGAATAATGAACCAGACGCTGCAGCTCGTATTTGGAATAATACGCTGAATCCTGAACCAGACGCTGCAGGTCGTGTTTTGAATAATACCCTGAATAATGAACCAGACGCTGCAGGTCGTATTTTGAATAATATCCTGAATACTGAACCATACGCTGAATCCTGAACCGTGAATAATGAACCGTGAACCAGATGCTAACTTTACGCTCGTTTAAAAAAAAAAAAAAAAAAAAAAAAAAAAAAAAGACTGGTATCATCAGCAAAGAGACGAATGCTAGATCCTATTTCAGTTACTATATCATTAATGAAAATTAAGAAAAGAAGTGGTCCGAGGATTGATCCTTGAGGAACGCCTACGTCAGTATAATACCTTCTTCTATACGAATACTTGTTATAAAAACAAAATCATAAGCATGAACACCCCAAAGATATCAGGTAAAATTTAAAAATGTTTCATTCGAAATTCATAAAGTTTGCAATCAAACGTTTTCTTATGGGTTTTACGTTCCGAGGGTTTTATCGTAGCGGCCATCTTGGACGAAAAATCGAACAACTTTTGTAGTCAATCCATTTCTTTATACCTTCTACTAAATGCTATAGAATACGGTAGAAGTTTTTGAAATGCAGTTTGCATGCGAAATTTAATCATTTATGTCAGACAGGAAAACTGTATACTCTCCCATGAATGCGGAAAATAACATCAGTGTCACTCATGGCTTCATGATTGCGTTTGCACATGAGAAGATAAACATTCTGCTTTCTATTTTGAGCATTTCTTTTTTTTCTGTTCTATGATTTTAACCTGAATGCACAAGGTTTTGTATGTATCAACACGACCTCCGTAGAAACGTACACGTTTTCGTGAAATGCAATGAATGCATAACTTCTATACAGTTGTTTCATTTACAGACATGTCAAGGCTTTCTTCCTTTATCAAAATAAATCGTTTTTCTTTCAGATGCTACGGGTATCAAACATTTTACTGGAACCCGTACTATGAGTAAAACACACACCACATCTGAAGCCACGGACGCACGAACAACGAAGACTTGCAACAGAGGAACCGCCTCGGAACGTTCAGTAGAATAACTATGAGGGGGCCGAAACCTTGAATGCAGTGTTTGATTTTAATAAAGTATTCGTTTACAGCCGATTGTGATAAAATTGTCAACAAACTGCTCGGTCAAACATACCCTTTAATATCTGATATGTTTATTAATATCTCCAAATAATAAACGAACTTAATGGCCAGCGCAGAGGTATGTCTCTCGCTTGTCACCGCAGCGGCCCGGGTTCGATTCCCGACGATGACATGTGACAGGGTAGTGGGCGTTCCTCCATGGTTGGTGGTTTTCCTTGAGTACTCCAATTTCCTTCACCATGCATGGCCACGAAACGTCAACATCCGCTCCTACGAGAACGCGTCTTTAAGTTCGCTGAGCTTTCTGAGTAAAAATAATGATATAAAAATGAAACTTAAAATGAAGTAAATATCTGATAAACTTGACTGTTTAAATCTAAGGAATTATTTTGTAATATGCACTTTTATTCCCTGAGATGATTTACATTCGCCTACTGATTAATTTTCAAACATACATGATGTAAAACACTTTTCCGTCATCAGTCCAAGAGATTGTCTATTCCTTTCAAGACAGTTTCGATAAAACATCTATATATTTTTCACTTGTTACAATGAACTTTGATTAACTGTCAGAAACATTCACGTTTCATTGCAGAATTTAATGCAAATGTTGTTTATCCCACTTACGCATGCATTTTGATTAAATGCACTGTCACAAACATTCACGTTTCGCTGCATAATTTAATGCATTTCTTTTTCGCTTCTGAAATAGAAATTAAAATGATACATATATTTTCTGACCTTGCTAGATATTGAAATAATGTTTGTAAAAATGCAATGTTAATTATACTTCCTTTAATGCCAGTAATGAAAAGAGGACGCCATGAACATAAAGGGTCTTTGGGGCATTATACGGATTGTGAAGGCGCGAATAACCTGTACATCAGTAAACTATGCCAACGAAGTGCGAAGGCCCTGATGAGAATGTAGAGCTGAACATGCAGATTTGGTCTACGTTTGCAAATATCCCACGATATCCTTCCTGATGATGAGACACAAATATATCTCCTTATGGATAACACCTTGGTATAGTACAGAATAGCATATTCTGACATGACGTGCTATAGCACCAAATCCACAAGATGGGCCGCGTCAAGCGAAAAAGTGCTTTAGAACACGTGCAAAATGCGCATATTCAGATCACAGGGCCTTTACTCTCGAACCATACATTCTGTAGTATCCAGTGATTCTGTAAAAGGACTGATCTAGACATTCGCTGTCCGCATATGCTTGATGACATGTTTGCGCATGATGCGGCCCAGATAAGAAATGATGTTCTATTCTGTTGCTAAAGATTTTATTACTATTATTTCAATGTGCTTAAAGGTTTCATATTCCTCAAAAATAGACATTTTGTTTACCCAAGAAACATTTGGTAAACTGATTAATACGATCATAAAATGTGGCATCTGACTGCCTGTAAAATTTCTGTTAATCTATTGTTTTTGACCTGGATAAAAAATGAAATGATTTTATCGTATCTCTAAGTTAATGTTAGCAACATTAATTCAAAGAAACGGTGAAAAATCATTTCATTTCAAGAATGAGAGACTAACTGAAATTTTACAGGCTGTCAGGTGCCACTTTGATTTTATGATTGTATTAATACCATCTATCAATTTATTTAACCTTTATTAAATAATAAAATGTCTAATTTTGAGGAATATGGAGCCTTTAATTAACCCAGTAAGCATTCTACATAAATCTATAGCGGGCCGTTATCGGCCCGACAGGGTAGCTGACGGGCCGATAACGGCTCACTATAGATTTATAAAGAATGCTAGCTGGGAAGTTAACACATCTATTATATTAGCTCATTAGAGATGCATACACAAATGTAAATGAGCCGCAACGTAAGAAAACGTATTTTCTGACATGTTCTAATCCGCATAGAACGAGTCTTCGCTGTCAGCATTAAAAATGCATCCAGGGCTACCTAACATGCACCCATTGAACATTCTGATGAGACTCCCGCGAATTTGCAGGCTAATTTGAATATTCGCTTGACGCTCATGTCCGATGATACGTTTGCTGACGTTGCGGATCGAATAATATACAAGTACAAACTTTGCTGCAAATGCAGCAAAATGAATTGTGCGGGGGCGTAACAATATATGTTGCATGTAGTATCATGAAGGTTTGAGACGAAAGTTTTTGTACAAACTCCTCGTACATTATTACTTTTTAAGCATTAATTTGGATGACAACAGATTAGTAATAAGATTGACTGAACATGTTCAAAGAAACGTTTTGCTGCTGGCAAAAGGACGGACAGATGATATTTATCAGCACGTCAATAAGAAAGGGTTGTGAAACCCCCAAACCGAAACCGAGACTAAATTCTAATCTGGATAGGAATAAAAGTATATGAATAATTTTGTTCTTTGTGAGTTTATATTATGAGGTATTAAATAAATAACATCCATGAAAAAGGAATTTATAATCCGATATCTTATTAGATTTTCATCTCGGATTTTTCGTGCCGTAGGATATGAAATCCCCAAACCTTTCTCAGGTTTTCTTAGGTTATTCCAACTTTTTTTTTATGAATAATGAATTTCCTTGCTGACCAGTTCTTTCAAATAGCTAAAAGCTAGAACAGGTAGAAAATTGGAAAATGACGGCAAATTCCATAATCCAGAGACAAGTAAAAGGGGGATTTAAATTCCCTGCTCTGTCTCTCTGCAGAAATTACAGAAGAAGGCAAAACAGTCTAAAGGTAAATAGTTCGGGGATAAAAAAGAATATTTAAGGGCATAATCAATGTAAGACAGACATTTTGTATAATGTGAATTAAACATTCCAATAATTTTCTAATTTTCTATCTGTTTTATTTTTGGAAACACATCAGATTAAGTAAAAAACCCGTAGAGTTAACCATTCTAAGTTTCTGTTTCGTGTTCATTTATGAACATGGTCTATTATTACCATGTTTGAAAAAGCTGAGTGACAATTCATTGATTAATTTCATTGATTAATCCCCCCCCCCACCCCCCCTGTATATCCCTCTAATCTGGAGCGCTGAAATGTAGTCACATTTCTGGTCATGTTCTCTGTACCCCTCCGTACACTTAAGGATTGTTCTAATCATTTCCGTTTCGAAATGTAAAACTTTCATGTCTAGGAGGCAAAACATACTGAGTATAATTTAAAAAGTTATATTATAGCTAAACTGAGTTTAACACCAAAGGCACATGTAACCATTTTTTTTGTAAGTTCAAATATTTTCTGGGTAAATTCTATCACATAACTCATATATTTATATACTCCATGCATTCATTTACTGCTTTTGATAGGCAAGAAACAGAAACAAACAACTGGTCCTATTTCTAGAAAACATACGCTGGGTGGCTTAAGTGTTTTAAGTGAGTTGAATTCAAAAAACACAATTGTTACCATTTCTTGAGAAAGCTACACTTTGAGAAATATTTTTAGATAACCTATTTAGTTCAATATTCCTGTTTATAAAGAAACTATTATAAAACTTACACGAAATAAGAACAAAATACTTGGTTTGATTTATTGAAATACACCATTAGTGGCTTTATAAATGTTTGAAAATCTGATGACACTAAATATAGCTGTGTTCTTTCCTTCTTTCTTTCTTTCTTTCTTTTGATACTGAGTCTGATCAGTTCTGATAATTACCTTAGAGTTTATTAGGTAGGGTGTGTAAGGCTAAATTTAGAATTTAGCACACAAAAAAGTAATCATTAACTGGATGAATCATCAAAACTATTTACAAGAAGCATGCTAAATCACATACCTCTACATAAATACTCTACAAATATACCAATATATACATATATGTTACGATATATATATATATATATATAAAAAAATCTTTTTGAGGATTTCTTGTGTCCATTTTTGGAGGGTTAAACGCTGTATATATAAAAAAAATAATAAAATCAAAATAAAGGATTCCTCTTCAAAATGCAATCTAAAGTTAGCTCGGGGGGAAGTGGATAGGGTCACTCATATTGATATAACTGAACACGATATTATAAAATGTGACACTTTAACTGGCAAGTTATCTATCTTAGGTTTCTGCGTGTTTGTTTCTTTTGGAATGGAAGTTAACCATTTTATAGCTACAAAGACACACAAAAATCAGCGCATCTCTTCAAACCTCAAGCTTTGGTTACCTCAAATAAGCGGAAATGGTCATTCAGTTTCATATTGGAGTAAAGTAGACAAACTATTATAAATGTTGACACATTGAAATTATCCGCATAAAGATTCAGTATGGTTATGTCTTTGTGTGTTTCTGAAATTTTCTTAGTACAAATGTAATTATATGTGTGTGTGTGTGTGTGTCTGTGTGTCTGTGTGTGGATGTAGGTTATGGCACTAAAATTTTGTGGGTTCAAACTTTTCTTGATGCTTTTGCAGCTCGTAATTTGTTGTAACCTTTGAGAGTGTATGTGGGTCTAATTTTGTATTGGCATTGTTTGGTAAAAAGAGAATGTTTGCTACTTTTCAAAGATTTTATTTTTCCCTCTGTTGAGCCAGATATGAATATCAAGGTTCGCATTCCCAAAACCCATCGGGAACTTCTGAAGCTACCATCTTACGATTTGTGACAACAGTGCTTGTTGCATACCCTTAAGTCAAAGAATGTCTTTATTACCCACCAATAATACCGCATCAAATTAATAATACCGCATCAAATCATAGGCCAGTTGCAAAAAAGAACTATTGATTACCACAAGCAAAATATTAGCTATCCAAAAGCAGTTATTGGTGCAGTGGTAAAACGTCGGATTAAAGATTGAGAGTTAGGACGTTCGACACCAGTGAGCACCAAGTGTTATGTCCTTGAGCAAGGTACTTTATTCACATTGTTTGGTATTTGTTTCTTCCCTAGAGGGAGTTGGCAGTATTCGAAGATAGATATCTTATTTGTTTTTAACTCTGCAGTCAGATCTAACTAATACTACTTTTTGACTACACATGTTCTTTGAATCAGAATCAGAATCTTACTGTTAATACATTCAAATGACATTCATTCACCAGGACATGTGATATAGGAAATTAGTCCCTAGATGTCACCAAAGAGGTAAATTTAGTCACACCATCCTCTACACATTTAGCGGAGGAAATAATCGGATCTGGAAGCGCACTTCAATCTGTAATGGTTTGCGGAACGAATGAGCCCTTGTAAATGTCAGTTCTTGAAGTGGGGGTCTAAAGTCAGTGAGTGATTATTTCTACAGTGCCTAATTGTTGAGGTAAGGTCATCTGTTGGAATGCTGGTAGCACTCTTTAGACCTTTATACATAAGAGTACTAGTCTACTGTCTCTCCTCCTTTCCTTGAGAGGCTCCCATCTTAGTTTTTCAAGTATTCCAGTGTCTCACTTTCAAAGCAGTGATTGCTAGTTACAAACCTAACAGCCCTATTCTGAAATTTTTCGACTTCTTCTTGAAGAGTCACACCTTGGGGATCCCAAAAATAACTGCCATGTTCCAAAACCGGCGAACAAGTCTTTTTTTATGCTGTTCTTTTGTGTTTATGTAACATCCTGAGGACATTGATTAAGATTTTCTCTCAGTAAACCAAGTGTTCTATTTAACCGTAGTACACAGGTTGCTGATATATGTATTCCATCTCAAGTCATGTGTGATTGTCACTCCTAGGTATTCAACGGAATCCACAATTTTGAGGACACCTACATTTAAAGAGTACGAAGCTTCAATTTTATGTGTTCTCTTCCAACGTGTCTGCATTATATTGCATTTAACAGGCTATAACATCATATCCCATTTTCTTGCCTAACATCCAATGTATCTATATCCTTCTGAAGTTACAGTGAGTCCTCTGCATCTCTAATTTTACGATAGTAAACACAGTCAGCTGCAAAAAGTCTTATTTCTGTGTCAATGTCTGTAGAAATATCATTAATGTGCAGAGGAAACAATAACAGACCAAGAACGGCCCCTTGTAGGAAATCAGACAAAACTAAAGCACACTCCTAGGATTCACCGTTTACAACAGCTCGTTGTATTCTAAAGCTTAACGAAAGGAATCTATCTATCCACCTGAGTCTTTGCGCCAATGCCAGAACAAAATAATTTAAGTAAACGATTTACTGCTTGGAATTTTTTGGAAAACGTTAAACAAATTTCTGCCTTTTATTCTTTTCTTTTTTTTTTTTTTTTTTTTTTTTGAGCCTGCACACTATAAATTAGACAAGAGGCCAACGAGCCACGGCTCGCTTACCTAAGTGACATAGCCACTGCAGATATGAAGATGTTATGCAACATTTTTTTTCCAATTCTATCATTGCAACTATCATTGAAAGGATCATCATTTAAGCAGTTCTTAGTTTTGAAGAAGAATATATGGGCATGATAATTTATGGAGCGTGATCCTTTGAACAAATTCTCAATCACATTTCAACAGTAGGATCACTGTGAAATTTGGTGGAAATTGGCTAAGTGGTATCTGAAGAGCTGTTTAACAATATCATGATTTTATACATTTAAACAGCACAGGGGCAGGGAATTATAATAAACAACAAAAAGATTGCCTTTGGAAACAAAGAACTCACTACGGATTAGAAAATGGGAGTCACGGTTTTTTTTTGTTTTTTTTGTTTTGTTTTTCTTTTTTACTCTTCATAAGCAGTAATGAAATTGCAACACTGCTTACTGTGGTTTTCAAGGAGCTGTCATTTAAAATATATATATATATATATATATATATATATATATATATATATATATATATATATATATATATATATATATATATATATATATATATATATATATATTTTTTTTTTTTATTTTAATGTTGCCATGGCAACCAAACAACATTGTCACTGGTCAAAAACATATGAACTAGGCAGACAATCATCCACTGATAATAACTGCCAAATATGGTTTATATCATTTCACTGGTTATGGAGAAAATGCAATTTAACTATTTTCTAATTATAAATCTATGGGAGTTTTCTGTTGCAATAGCAACCAAACCAAGGGGCAGACTGGCAGACTTTTAGCTGTTTTCAATTTCCCTTACCCATTTAACATTTGTACCAAATTAGAGTTCTGCTGCTTCGGTGGTTTTTGAGGAGTAGCCATTAAAACAAATCCTTACAAGTTTCGAGACAATTGGCCCCGATACTTCCTACCAAGTTTTGAGTCAATTGGCCTTTTGGTTCAGGAGAAGAAGCGAAAAATAGATTTTCTAAATGGCTGCCATTGCAGCCGTCTTGGATTTCCGATCGGAAAGATTTCAGCTCTTTTTGATCTCAAGTCACCCTGATGCTTCCTACCAAGTTTCGAGTCAGTTGGCCTTTCGGTTCAGGAGAAGAAGAGAAAAAAATATTTTCAAGATGGCCGCTATATAGATGGCCGCTATGGCGGCCATCTTGAATTTCTGATCAGAACGATTTTATTTGTTTTGATCTACAAGTCACTCCCATGCATCCTACCAAGTTTCAACTCATTTGGCCTTTAGGCTTAATAAAAGAAGGAAAAATTAGATTTTCAAGATGGCTGCCATGGCGGTTATTTTGGATTTCAAATCGAAATGCTTTTAGCTATTTTTGATCTACAAGTCACCCGATGCTTCCTACCAAGTTTCGACTCAACTGGCCTTTTGGTTCAGGAAAAAAAGGAAAAATAGATTTACAAGATGGCCGCCATGGCGGCCATTTTAAACTTTCAATCAAAACGATTTTAGCTTATTTTGATCTACAAGTCACCCCGATGCTTCTAACCAAGTTTTGAGACAATTGGCCTTTCGGTTCAGGAGAAAAAAGGCAAAATATATTTTCAAGATGGCCGCCATGGCGGCCATCTTAGATTTCCGATCGAAACGATTTTAGCTATTTTTGATCTACAAGTCACCCTGATGCTTCCTACTAAGTTTCGAGTCAATTGGTTTTTCCTTTCAGGAGAAGAAACGAAAAATAGATTTTCAAGATGGCCACCACGGATCGGAACGATTTTAGCTATTTTTGATCTACAAGTCACCCCGATGCTTTCTACTAAGTTTCGAATCAATTGGCCTTTTGGTTCAGGAGAAGAAGCGAAAAACAGATTTTCAAGATAGCCACCCTGGCGGCAATCTTGGATTTCCGATTGCAACGATTTTCGCTATTTTTGATCTACAAGTCACTCCGATGCTTCCTACCAAGTTTCGACTGAATGGCCCTTTGGTTCAGGAAAAAAACAGAAAAATAGATTTTCAAGATGGCCGCCATGGCGGCCATTTTGAATTTTCCATCAGAACGATTTTAGCTTTTTTTGATCTACAAGTCACCCCGATGCTTCTAACCAAGTTTCGAGACACTCGGCCTTTCGGTTCAGGAGAAGAAGAGCAAAATATATTTTCAAGATGGCCGCCATGGCCATGGCGGCCATTTTGGATTTCCGATCGGAATGATTTCCGATCGGAACGATTTTAGCTATTTTTGATCTACAAGTCACCTGACGCTTCCTACAAAGTTTCGAGTCCATTGGCCCAGGGGTGTAGGAGGAGTAGGCTGTTAAAGCAATTGTTGACGACGCCCGACGAACGACAGACATCGACCGATCACAATAGCTCACCATGAGCTCATGCTCAGGTGAGCTGAAAATACAACAAAATAAAAAGAACGTTACAAAAATAAACACCAAAAATTGTTGATTTGAAAACGTTGCGCGCTCCGAATTGCATTACGTCATAAAATTACGGAAAGTTACCTCCCATAAACTAGGCTAATAGAACGAAACACGATTTTTCCCTCTGACTTTAGTACAACTTTAACGAGCACATAACACTATAAATAATAGTTTTGCAACTAACACGAAAATATATTAAATAGTGGAATTGACTCTGATTTCGGTTACGAATTGACCTATCTTACCGTGTGTCATTTTGTTCTTGTGTTTTTCATTACCTTGCTTGAGGAAGAGAGAGCTAATCTTAGGGGTCTGGGAAGGGCTGCGGTTTGTGATTGTGGCACTCCCTGGACTTTTCTCTTACCTTTTTTGTATAAGTTACAGGTGACTTCTAGTGTTTACGAGATGACTTGGATACGAATAGACTTGATTGCGAATTGACGGCTTGCCATGACGCACAAAAGGAAACCTTTTCCCTCAAGTCCGAAATTGCTACAGGATAGAAAATGAAATTCTACTTTGAGAAAACAAAACAAGTATCTTACGCTTTCTAAAAAAATAACAAAGAATATAAATGCTGATATTTTCCAATATGCGAAGCTTATTGATTAGTAATTTGACAAAAAGAAGCAGGCTGAGAACTTAAAGGAATAATCGATCATTTCCGACACCAACAACACCTACAAAGTAACATTAATATGCACGCCGTTGATACGCCGTGCTAAAGTTTATACGCCGTGCAATAAATGTCCGACTGCTTCAATAGACAAGAGAGAGGTTTTGATTGAGTAAAATAAATAAGAGAACTCAGGTACTGATACAATCAGACCGACATCAAGCCCCAAACACCAAACGGACTGTAAAATGTCTATTTTAACAGAATGTAACAGGTTTTGAAAATTGCTGACAGACTGAGGAATCCATATAGAAACGCAGAATGCAGCCTAAGAGGAGTTAAACTAAGTCTGTTTGTGATACTCTTAGTTGTTTGATAAGTGGTGATACCGTCAATAGAAAAGCAAGAATCATATCGGTTTTTAACGTTCAAGCAATGATATGTAGATAATTTCCATTGAAGGAAAGAAATGATATGACAAGTACCCACAATAGTGGCGGGGTATTATGGTTATCGTTTTCCTACTTTTTTAAATTGCTGCCTTGTCATTTCATCGTTTGTTTTTTGTTCTTTCTTCCTTTTTTTCGCTTTTATTGACACTTGGAAACTTATCTAGTAGCACATTACTGTCCACGTGTGAAAGTCTGTAAATTTTGGCTAGAAAATTGATTGCAAACAATGCCATAAAAGTGCTGGGCCAATCTTTAACAAATAGCAATGTTAATGGAAAGCAGTGTAGTACTATCTGTTCTTACAAATAGAGTAAGTCATTAGCGCTGTAGGCCTTACATTGTATGACAGATGACAGATTACCCTATCATTGCATGACAGATCTTCATAGATTTCTGCTTTTCTGCTCAATCACTAGCCTTTCATATTCCTAAACTTGTTCTGAACCGTCTTGTAAATGCTGCTCAATACTGTCCTCTTGGAAGCAGAGCTTGTATCACTCAGATATGAGCCACAAAGTCAGAAACGTAGGTATGAAACTGTGTGCCCAGTGAATATTCAGATCAGCCTGCGCATTCGCACATACTGATCAGAATCTTCACTGATCGTATTTTGGATAGTAAATGATACAATCTTTCTTCCTGCGGACAACGAAGGCTCTGATCAGACTGTGCGGATGTACAGGCCGGTGTGAGTCTTCGTTTGGCGCGCATGTCAGAAGGTACGTCTTCTCAAGTTGCGACTTGTATGCCTTGTGTTGGTATCGCATTTCCTCTAGTGGCTCCTAGACGTCTCTCTTTTTCTTGTCAAACCGATCTTGGTGTCTTAGAGTATCAAATGCAAAAGAATGAACTGCATAACGAAATGCTTTTCGTTCATTTTCTTGATCTACCGAAGAAACGTTTCATGCATTATCTGGCTGCAGATGTAAATAACATGTGCTTGCTGTCTTGCTTCAGCCAGGAGGCATCCAGTATCTTTGTAAATAACATGTGATTGCTGTCTTGCTTCAGCCAGGAGCCTTTTAGTCTCTTTGGCGCTTTGTCTCTTTGATGCATCCTTGGCTTTGTTTCACTGTAGGGTCGCTGTTAACTCTTTGCTGCTAACTCAAAGTCCAGATGTTCAGACAAAGGTGTGTTAGGTACTGTGACATTCATTTTTCTTGTTTGATTCTGTGCAGATCAGCCTGCATATTCGAGAAATCTTATTTCAGCCGTCTTTGCAGTGGCTGTATTTTAGCATGTAGACGGAGGGCAGTATGACTCGTATCTTCGTATTTCAAAGATTTTCTAAGCTTTGGAATACAGATGTATATCAATTCACCTTATACAGTGTTTACTAAAAAAATCTAGACACCTTAAATCCTTGAAGCCCTTATCCTGAAGTTTGTAAGAAAAGGTCATTTTGTCTGGCGTTTGAAATGTGTTGACGTGGCCTAAACATTACGTGCCCCGCCTCATGTCTATGTTTAGCTTCAATCCCCCTGCAGGCAAATCTTCAGATGAAAATACGTGATAATTTCCTATTTTTCAGAGGTTATTCAATAAGACTTGATATTTCATTCAAACTGGTCAGGAATCAGGTTCATGGGAGGGTATGAATATGAGGTAAGAATTTGTAAATACGAAAGCTTATATTTGAAGTATCACCAGCTTATTTATTTACACATCAAGGCAGTGTTGTATACGAAATGTAGAAACCCGAGCGGGCGGTCTACCCGAAACTGTTATTTTCAAATATTTCGTAAAGCCTTAGATATGCCCTAAATATCTTAATACCTTAACTTCTTATGGCACTTATCCTAAGTTTCAACTGGCTTGTGTTAGGAAAATTATCACGTGACATTCCTCATACTTTGTGACCAACGCCTCCTTTCCCTCGATTCTACCCCCCTCCTCTCCACTTCTCCGTTTTTACTATATAAAAAGATTAATTTTTGGTAGGGGTGTCCAACTTTGAAAAGAATGAAGCAGTTTGTTTGTTTGTTTGTTTTTTGTTGTTGTTTTGCTTTTTTTTTTTTTTTTTTTCTGTTTGATTTTTTTTTTTTTTCAATTCGTATTTAAATCATTCATGTTGGGTTTTTTTCTGTTTTATAACCGCCAGCTAATAACGCACAGGTTCTAATGTTGCGTAAACATATTAGAGAGGTACCGAATAAAAGGTTGAAAATTAACTGACTATACAAAGCAGACATTTACAATATAAATACGCTTTTTTATTGTCAGTTTTTTCACAGAATGTAAGATAAAATTTGATTTATATTTCCTCCTGCAGAAAATAAGTCCTGATATTTCTTTCAAATGGTCTCTGAAGAGTAAAATGTCGGGTATTATTTTTTGTGAAAAAAAAGACAAGGATCACTACAAAGCGCTTAATCTTAAGATGTATATGAGAGAGATTACGTAATGATCAAGCAATGCGAAATAATAAAGAAGACGTCAAGGTTGAGCCACACTCACTAACCGTAGCTAATCAATGATACCAGGACGCCGAATTAACACACCAGGACACTTTAATCAAGCAATTTCTTTATAGAAGCAGTTTGATCTCCGTCTGAACTACAACGACTCTGTTTGAATGGTTAGGATGAATATGCGTCACAGAAAAAAAAAACATGTAATAAAAAGCATTTGTTACTATTCTAGTACTGCTTTCTTCTCTATTTTAAAAGTTGTTTTTTCATATAAAATGGTTGGAGCTTTATGCAGGCGACACATCCGATTCTCGGAATTCTAGTTATTTGTTTCTTGCACACTAAGCCCCTTCTGAAAAGGTTTCTATCCCAAAAGGAAAAAATTGCCTCCAAAGGAGAGCAAATCATTTCCTTTAGATCCCTTTTCAGAAGGGAGGCAAAACAATTTTGACAGCTGCCTGCCCTGAAAGTGCACCGATTTCCCTTGAAATATACGAAGAATGTAGGAGGCTGTGATTTGACCAATCTAACGCACAGGCTGATCTGAGGTGTCCCTATTCTCATATGGCATCATGGTAACATACTGCGCAATTTTTAGTGCTATTAACTGAAATGCCCTCTGTGATTATAACCAGATATGAAAGCAGTTCAATGTTTCATCTCGGCCTCTTGATGTATTATGCCACTTACATCTTTAACAGAGCAGAATAAAACTCAAAAATTAAAAAAGACACGCATTAATATAGAAACAAAGCGACAAACGTGCCAAACCATTAAGGAAACGGAACACATTTTTGTAGTTTGTTTTTCTCTCATTTTTTTCACAAGAGAGATATCTTTTGTGACTTCCTGTTTGCTTTCCTATACATTGCTCCCCTACAGAAAAGGGCTTGCTCTACAAGGAAAGAAATTGCTACCAAGGGGAGCAAACTCTTTTATTTTAAAGTGGACCCATTTTCAGAAGGAAAGCAAAACCATTTTGACATGGTTGCCTAAAAGTGCGTCCCTTCCCCTCAAAATTGGTCTTCGGAGTGTAACGAACAGCGATGGCCCAGTTTTGTTTCTGCATACGCTTTTTCGCGCGACCCGGTTTATTTTTTATTCTGTATATGAATTCTTTGTTCCATTATTAGTTCAATTACTGACAAAACATTGACAGTAATGATCAATGTTAAATGCAAGATAAAAAAAAATCGGAAAAAGATAAAAGTGTAGTAAAATCCTTTTGTGCATTCTAGAACTGTTGTAATTTGCTTGTTACGTTTTGAGATTACACCTATTAATTTTAAAACAGCGGAAAACACTCTTTTCCTTTTGTATTTATAGCTTTTATTATCTCTGTATAATGTTCATTCTCTCTATCTCTCTGCAGCTATATAGTTTATCATATTCCTAGTTGGAAAAGAAAGTGCTTTCACGTCAAACTGTAATAGTTCATAAATACTTCTTTTAATTTATATATTTAGTATATAGCTTTATAGTTATAATATATCAAATGGGAAATCCGAACCAAGTTTTTCTCCAATTTAAATACGGAAATACCCAGGAACGTACCACAGACACAGAACAAAGACCTTCTATGACACTAGATATGGGTTTGTGACATGAAATGACAATACTAAAAACAAAAAGGAACTCGGTGCAGAAATATGCCTAGGAAAGGTAAACTGCAAACAATATGTAGTGTTCACCAACACACACACACACACACACACACACACACACACACACACACACACACACACACTAAAAATATTTGGCAAACATTGTAAATCCATATAAGAAGCTCCAGGGTTTAAACTATTTGCCATGAAGTAGAAGCGATTAAGAAGGCTTTTACACTGTATTTCTGAGCAATATTGGAAATGATCTCAGAAAATAATCCCTTGAGATGAAGGAACCTTGATATTTGAAACTGGAATCTACCTCTAGCTACTATTCACTGATATTAAGTTCTTCTTTCTCTGGCTCGTTCTTGTTTACTTTGGCATTTTTTGGCATAGCTCCATTTTATAGTGTTAAATCATTTTATCGAAACAATCATCCCATCCAGTCTATCTTGCGTCTTCCTAGAAACAAACACAAAGCCCTCTCTAGAGAAGACTGGGAGTTTTTCCGGCAGTTCTTCTCAAGGAGGACACGTTTTAACAACAACCTGTTTGTTTTGCTGCACGCATCATCCCTTCTGAAAAGTGGTCTATTCTAGATCTAAAAGAAAAGCTTTGTTTCCTAAAAATGTCTACTCTAAAAGGAAGGATTTGCTCCCAAATGTGATCCACTCTAAAAGGAAAGATTAGCTCTCAGCAGGAGCATAGGTGTTTTCTTTAGACTTGACACATTTACAATTTTAACCCTGGTCCTGCTGAACCCGGATATGCTCTGATTTTGCAAACAGTTTAGATCCAGATCAGTTGGTTTCTGAAGAAGCCAATTGATCTGAATCTGCACTGTTTGTCATTATGTATGTGTCAACAACCTGGATCAAGTAATCTGATTGGCTGAAAATTAGAAGTGGGCGGAGCAACTTAATTTATTCAGCATGACAAGGGTTAAAAGTTTTTACCCTAAAATGTATCCATTCTCTTTAAATTGTATATTAATGACGATTTAGCATCTAAACATCAACATCTCTTCTTGGTCTGTTAAGGTATCAAACGTGATTGATTCAAGAAAGATTTTGCAGAGAGTTGGTAAGAGAAGGCTTTCTTGTCTGACCCACACTGTGCTAGTAGCTTTTTGAACAAAGTCGTCCAGTTGTGTGATGGCTTCTTTGACTTGTCCAAGTCTTTAGTTGTCTTCCCTATTTGTAAGTTCAGCCTTCTCTGAGTCAGTGACGTGGCTGGACCTCGCAGTGTGATTGTTACTGCAACTTTATTAAAACATAATTCTGGAGACTTGCGTTCAGACATGGTGTATATTTGTAGGGACTTTAGCATCATTTTGATATTCACTAAGTCTTGGTCTGAATTTCTGGCATTTCAGAATTTTCAAAACTGCAATGCAGAATTTCATATATTATTCCATAGGTAATCTGTTTTCCTTAGGATAGAAAGAGCCTCCGTAAGTGTACTGTATGAGAGCACATGTACTGTTAAACCGCGTTTCTTGATTTTTCTGGCTACAGTTTCAGATAGCACTTTAAAATAAGGTATAACCACCATGCCTTTGGCTTTTTTCTTGTTAGAGAAGACTTAGACAAGTCAAGGAAAGAGTCAGGACCAGTCTCCACTTAAGGTAAACCGGAATCGGGGACGTGCAGTAAAATCTAAAGACTTTTGGTAAATTTATAAACCAGTCTAGTGATATACAATCTGAGTGTCCATATGTCAACGTCACAGTTTGAAGATTTTCTCGATGAGAATCTAAACTGCCAAAAGGTCAACATAAATTGTGTAGGAAGAATTACGTAGATTAACATTGTATGTAATAGGGAAGACATATTCAGTAACGTAGTAGACGACAATCTTACTTATTGTTTTTTTATTTTCTGAGAATATGAAGCTTGGTAATTCACGAGAATCACCTGTCTGGCCCACACAAACAGACATGGAGAGTAAAGAGATCGTTTGAGAGAGTCCGGCCTTATTTGTTTCGGAAAATACAGAAACGAGACAGTTTTAGAATGTCGTCTGCTTCTGTTGTGCTTTTCGATATAGGTTTAAAGTTAAACAAAATGAAAGTGGTGATAGGAGCTGTACAATTTGTTGTGTAGGCGAGAAAAGAACAGACAGGCTTTTCATATAATTATCAAATTGTGCAGACAAAGTATTACTAAAACAGTGCTTGGCTTCCAAAACGCATACACACAACAATGAAGTTCCCAAACCCCAATAGAATAGTTTGTTGATGTTTCTGAAATCAAATCGTCATCTTGTAAGCGCCGGCCATGTTATTGAAGGAAAAAACGAAATTCTATATGAAGGATTGTTAAACTGACATTTGACAGACAGACTAGAAGTCTTAATTTAGTTATTTACTCCAGACAAGAAGAACTTTAAATTTAATATCCCATTTGGTTTGGAAATTACTTTAAATTAGTAAATGCCTCAACGAATTACATCTCCATAGCACGCAACGGTTATATTAATGCATAGGACTTCCTTCCTTCCAGTCATAATTGCACGGAACCGGATGAGTCTGTTTTTGTGTGTTGCGTTATCCAGTGTTAACCCATACTGAACCATGTGTACTGTCTCGTGACAAAAGCTGTCTTAACATAAGCGGATTACGCACGCGCAGAGTAGATCCTGCACATGTGCTGTCTAGAAGTTTTTCTCAGATCACGTTTTAAAATCGGACTGTTTTTCTAAAAGGACTATTAGCGAATGAAGCATGGTCTCTGTCATATTTGAACTACACAGGCGAATTGTGCTCTCGGCATGCGCGATTCTCGTGAGCCAGAGAAGGGGTTGGTCGCAATGCGGCTTATATATGAACAGTGAATACCAAGGTTAGTGTGTACATTCTCTCTGTCTGATCAAGGATATTCGTAATCTGACCAGACATACTTGGTAGATGGCCCACAATTTTAACAAGGAAGACAATTTTTGTGTTATCCACTTTATTTTCCTGCACATCAAGTCCCCTTCTAAAAGGGTTCTACTGTTCCCAAGGGAAGCACATTGTTTCCTTTTAGGGAGACCCCTTTTTCAAAAGGGGACAAAATCAATTTAGACAGTCACCTTCCTGAAAACGTATATATACCCCTTAAGAAATATCAGTATATTGCGGAGTGCTTTGAGGAAGAGCCAAAGGCCTGATCGAACACGTGACTACGCATCATGCTAGTTTAAACATTAATGTTGATACATAAATATGGCATTTATGTATCAAAGTAGAGCACGTTTTATCTTGGTGCGAAATGATAGACATTCCTCTACGAACTTCTGTAGAAAAGCAACATCATTCAGAACTGGTAATTTTGCAATGAAACCTTGATTAACAAAGAAAACAAAATACTTGCAGGTAGCAGATTATAGTAAGAAACAAAACACGATTAATAGGCTACTGAAAATTTTGCTGCCATCTGTTAATGAGAAGCAACTTTTGCACACTGGCATTCAGTTCCGTATCACCTGAATTCTTTCGAAACTAGGTGTGACTTTTTTAAAGCTAAAATGAAGTTATTTGCTTCCAGAGGAAGAGAAGTCTTTTCTTAAGGGGTAGCAAGCCAGTGAAAAGGCAACTATGAAAAGGAATATTTTTATGTTGGAGCTATTTTCCTTTCAGATGGTTACGTTCACCTTAAAGGCCTTTACTAGGTCAGATCGATGTAGAAGAAACAAAATCAAGTTGGAAACACCAAAAAAGCTTTTGGTAAACAGATTATATTTTTATTTCTTCTGTGCCTATTACTTTAAACATCAAATAACGCTCGCAAACTACATTGTTTCCATACATTGTTTCCAAAGGCCACCTTTTAGATTTGTATTTCTATTATGGAGTGAACTGTATAAGGCTCATATACCTCTAGATAAGAGGGTATTTAATTGTTTTTTTTTTTTGTTTTTTTTACTCTACGAAGATAAACGTTGTGGATACTGATAAGAAGTCACTTGCAAAAGCGTTGCGAAACACTTCTAAAAACAAGCCACAACATAAGAACCATGTCACAGGAAAAGAGCCGTTATAACATATGTGAAACGCATAGGTTCAAACGATCCCGCGCATCTGCGCAGCCTCACAAGAACCTATGCTGTTCGCTCACGTAAGCGGCAGGGCAAGGGAAAAATATCAGCATAAGAACTAGACATGTGGCCATGCGCACTGAAAGGGTGATTCGACGAAACGTCAAAGAGTCATTTTCTCGCGACGTGGCTCATATGTTTTCATTGAGAAATAAGAAAATAAATGTATTTTTATTGAAAAGCGCCTTTTCTCTATCTATGGGATCCAGGAAGTATGGAAGTATATATTTCACATAAGTGTTAACGTAATGGATCGCCCGTCGACGTCGTTGTCGTGTATTACGACTTCAGGTAACATTTCCTAATGTGCGCATTGTTCGCAGTATTGCATGAATCGTCCATTTTCATAAATATCTTTTCGCAAATTTAACTTAAAAGTTGAGACATGAGCTATCCTTGCTATTTGTTGCACTATTATTGTCATTTTTCATATATTTTCGAGCATTTCACCTTAACGGTTTATACCTGAGCTACTTACGCTGTAACTTTAGATTTGGTATCAGAACCTATAACCAACAAAATGTAGCCGTAATTTATAGTACAGTTACGTCTGAGCTTCTAGCTGAGCTTTCGTTGTTATTACGTGTTCTTTGTTTCCAAGGGCAACGTTTGTATATTTTATTCGGTACGTGTACTTTGTATGAGCCTCAAAGAGAGTATCTTCTGACGAATGCACCCGACAAAGACTCAAATCAACCTGTGCATCCGCATAGTCTGATCTGCTTCCGTGTTGTCCACATGGAGAAACTTTTCATTCTTTGCTATCTACAATGCGCCCAGTGAAGATTTAGATCAAACTGCGCGAATGCACACATCTCCGGAGATAAATTTTCTGTCGTTGCGACTCATGTGATTTTAGTGACTGCAATATCACTATTAGTTGTATAATAACGTCACTTCCTGCTGTCTACAACATGTCACACCCTATTATTATCAGGTATTTGATATAGTTGATAGAGGTGTATTGAACAGTATTTAGGTAAAACCTCAATTATGCAATGCGCAATCTCAATTTGCATTGTTGAAACTGCATTTTGCATTATGAACTTTAACCTTTTGAAGTATTGTATCCGGATATGGAACAGCAACATTCTGGTTCGCAACTTCTGTCTTTAAATTAGCATCTGAATGTTCTCTTATGCTCTAAGCAATTCCGATTTTCCTTTGGATAGGCATGGCACCAGTTATTTAGGAGTCGGTAACGTTCGGTAATCTCCGTGAAATTGCTCGTATTTTTTCCGGCGGCAAACGTCCATTTGAGTTTATATTACGCAGCACATTACGCACCGACAGGTCTGCAGATAGGTCAGCAGCATCAGCTTAGACTATCCACAGCGTATATCTGCGGCAGCTCCAGATAACATGATTATCCACCACAATCCGCCTTTCCCATGAAACATTTGTTATGCTACACATTAGAATCACCTCGGCGAGGCAATTATACTCTGAGTAAAGGATAACCACATGCGGAAAAAGTAGAAAATCTTATCTGGATACCACATTTATCTGGAGTCAGCATTAGACGATAGCGCTCCGCTGTTGAGGCTATTCGAATGAAATGTCATCCTGTGTGATCACTGAGAAATGTTGCCTATGTGGGATTACTTTTGAGATGTTGAGCTATGGTCTAGCCGATGGAAGTTGTTAACAAATACTGAAACTAAACTTCTCTCTCTCTCTCTCTCTCTCTCTCTCTCTCTCTCTCTCTCTCTCTCTCTCTCTCTCTCTTTTAAAGGTTTATATTTCACTATCTCCTCTGTGTTAATGATACGCTTGCAGAATTCTTACGGTTACTGCCGTGAACAGATGAGCGTTTACGAGAAAGTATGAATGAGCGACTTCAGCGCCACGGTACGAGCATAATCGGAACTACAAGTTGCAAAAGCGGGAGAAGTGAAGAAATTCCAAAAACAGACTACCAACAAGCTTATCCTAATGCATTGCTGCACAATTATATCTGATTACAGCATGATAGAAGATGCAAACTGCAAAAGCGAGAGAATCATAAAAAAATTGCAATTAACATGTTCCATACAGTCTTATGCATAAGCTACCCAGATACCTGTGATTTGCAGAAAACAGGGGAGTTCATTAATGATAATTAAAGTGCCATTAGTAAGTGGCATGCTGTCACTTGTCAATAACTTGTTAATATTGCCCTGCTGATAGGTAGCATATGGTCAGTTACACAGGCTTCTGTCTTATTAATACATGAATTCACATCTTACATCTTCATCAATGTACATGTATTATTTTGTTGTTCGAAGCGTTCTATTTATTTGTTTTCGAGGAGATCTTAATCCTAACCACTCTCTCGACTAATTCAGCAGTCGACAAATTGGTGACATTTGTCTAACAACATTTGACATTTCATGCAAATTATCTCAATTAAAAACCTGTTTTCTGGGAAATATAAGAAAAAATATTTCAAAATGTTGTCTGCTAAAAATGTTACCCATAGTGCTAAGCGTTAATTTATTTAGCCTCATCACGAGAAACCCTATCTTTGGAGTTGCAACCAGGTAAGAAACAGACCAGTCTGCTCAGCTGCAGTGATAAACTAGAGTCTTGAAAAACTGGATACATAATAGTGTGTCCGACTTTCATGCACCGGAGGACTCAGTACAAGAATAAAATAGAATTCATTATGTTTACATACTCTTATAAACCATTTCAAATAGATTCCGAAAGGAAGGATATACTCCCAAAGGTTATTTAGTATGTTCCCATGTTGCGTAGCCTGTCTGACAGTTTGAGCAAAGGGTTTTCTTAAATGGAAGAAAATGAAACAAAATATGGAAACACATTTCAAACTCATACGGCGAATGGCTAAAATATGTTGCTATATGGCATAAAAACAAACAAATATGTCAATGAATGGAAAACAAAACAAAACTGTCTGTGTCTCATTTCTGCAAATAAAACTAATGTCTGAAGTTATTATAAGCTAAGAAGACGTATCTAAGTACTAGGAGAGTTGGTCTTTTTTTCTTTTAAGGGGAATGGATACATTTTAAGGGAAGACAGCCTGAAAAACATGTCTACTCCAGGAGGAAAGCATTTGCTCCAAAGGGTATACTGTAAAATATGGTTTACCAAAGGGGTCAAAAGCAGTGGTATCGCTGCACTGATAAATTTACGAGGGCACTGATATTTTTTATCAGAGCAGCTATTAATTTTACCAGTGCAGCGTTAATTGTACCCGTGCAGTGCTATATTTGTCGCTGCAGTTATAATTTACCAGTGCACTGATAAAAATAACGCTGCACTGATAAAATTTATCGCTGCATTGTCATTCCTTTCACTATACCTGTTGGGTTTGTATATGTATCAGCCAGTCAGAATATATACTCAGTTAACACCTGCAATAGTTTCCTATTTATTACTGATTATTATACTCTCGACTGCGTCCTTACCAACTACTAATTGCTTTATATTTCTCAGATGTGAAGCTAATTTATTGCCTAAATTTTGGAAAATGGCGGAATAATCAGTGTAGCATAGGTTGACAATTAATTAGAGGTAGAGATACAATGCACTTGGTACCAGCCTTGTTGAAATGAAGTATATCCGATAGGATTTTTTGATGATGTTTCGTTTCTAGACGTTTTGGCCTATACGATTATTATTATTATTATTATTATTATTTATTCATTTTTTGTTTCCTAATTAGTGGTATCTTTTGCTTGAATTAAATAGTTACCATACCCACAACACTTCTATTTTAGTTAATATACCTACAACATATCTTCAAATGTGTGCACTGACTTATTAATTCAAATTCTAGGGCCTGATACTATTTCAGTGAGGTAGCACTCTAAAAATTGTGCATTGAGCTACTTGCCACATCCAGACACTGTTACGATATGACTTAAAGATTGCTGGAAGGGATGCAAAACTGAATAAACAGCAAACAAAACAGATTTTTTTTTCATTAATTTGTTTACTTTTCTTGTAAGGTAGACTACTTTTCGGAAAGGTTTACTTTTGCAGTAAAACTAAACAAAAAAGTTGCCTTCCTTGTATGAAACAGCGGAAACTGTACAAGTACATCCAGTCGCCTTAAGATAAATGGATACTCTCTTATTCCTTTCAGCCTGCCAGACCAAAACCAACACCTGTGCAAACAGTGTAGGTCCAAATTGATGAGCCATCTTATAAGGATCTACACTGTTTGACATTCCTTTTATGTTTTATTTTAGACAAAAAACCCTATTTGCATAGTGGACAAGCCCAAATTCAAGATCAGAATCTCAGGTATGAAAGGATTAATTGAAAGGTTAAGCTTGTTACTAAGGCAGAACCGAATTTGCTTCCTTGGTTATCTTTTTTTTTTTTTTTTTTTTTTTTTTTTCTTTTTTTTTTTTTTTTTTTTTCATAAATGTAACTACCAGAGCAATCTAATCCTTTATTAGACATTAATAATTGCACCAACCGACATTCTGAATTTTTATGCTTCATAACAAATAAGGCTTGACATTTTATATATGCCTAGCAGGCAATTCTTATTATATGTCGTAAGTTTTAGTGAAACCCACAACCACGGAACACAGCCCTCTCAGGGCACAGGTTGGAAGAAGGAAAGAAAGAAAGCAAAGGTCAGCAAGAAAATATGGCACAACTATTATCAACAGGAAGCAAAGCTAACAGTAAGCAAAGTGAGCAGCCTCACAGAAGGTAAGGGTTAAAACAGTGCTGGACTTAAGAAAGTAGATCAGCATGAGGATTTCTGTCTTGGAAAGGACAAAAGAATACACTCCTGAGAGTTTAAACCGCGATTTATGGAGGATTTTCCCTCGTCCTCAATTCTGATACAGCTCCAGTTACAAATAATTGTTCGATCCTCGAAATCATTCGGTCCTTCACTCATCACTGGATCAAACCAGAAAACATAAATATATCTTCTCAACCGTATGAGTTTTGTTTGCGTCTGGCTAAACGATTCGTTAGTCCTTATGGATCATTTCGTATCGTCCCCAAGAGAAATATGAGCTTAACTATATCTAATTTAGTGCCACAGAGACCTTTCTGTTATTTAAACTTCATCAGTGTGGCTAAACCCCAAAAGTTTGGAAATAAAACGTATGATGCGCATGTCTTGGCAAGCAGCAAGACATACAGAAAGCAAAATAAGCCTAAAAAGTGGATTCCGAACCCACTAAGATACAGTCAGTCTTAGTGAGTTGAACGTGTTCATTTGTAGGATAAGAATAATAAACTGTACAAATGTGTAGGGAACAAAGTCACCGTTTTTGTGAACATGCTTCTTGTGCAAAAAGAGGCAAATCTCAATTAAATATTTACAACATACCGACAAAAGAAAATAATAATATTTTGAATTTACCTCTAATTCTTCAAACTTTTCTGGCGATAGATAAAATCGCCGAACTATATTTAAATTGCACTTTCAACGTTGTATGACGCCATTTTGTTTTTGAATGACGCCACGTAAGCCTAACGGTGATGGCGTCACAAATAAACGGTGGCGTTATTCAATTACTTGCAAATAATTTATCAGAATAAGAGAAATAAACATGGAAAACAAATATGTTTTAAAGACAGCTACAGCACATATAGTTTGTGTAAATAACGTGTCTGAATCAGACTGTAGTGTTTTAGTGTGTGTTTAGGGGAGTGGGGGTGATTTAATATGTCCACAAAATGCCTTCTATTTAATAGCTAGGAAATATACAGAAACCAAAGCGCAGGTTGGTCTGGGCCGTTGCTGGTCGATACGAATATGTAAAAAGGAAATTTGTTTCCTGACTGCCACCCAGGTCCGAAATGTCCTTTGACAGACCAGCTGCTCATGTTCACAGTCTAATCACAAGTTAAAATTCAGTCTGGTGAAATAAAATCCGTATCACACCCTCATAAACATGACCTGTTTACGCTGATATCATGGCGTCAAGGCTTCGGCTTCATCATCTTCTGACGAAATAGATTAACTGAACCTTTTAAGCGCCATTCGAAAATTGTAGCAGGCGATATTCACTTTTTTTTAGAATTCTGAAAAATAACGCTTGTCATTTCATGCGAATCGTACGAGTCGCATGAAATGTCAAGGTTTACATTCTCAGAAAAAAAAGTCTTGTTTTTATACATAGCAGAGTTTGTAAAACTTTGATTACAGTGAAACATTATATTTATTACTGAAAAAAATGCTACTAAAGATGTGTTTGAGAATACAGACATTGGACTCAGATAGAGTGGTATTCTCTTCGATGTAAATGTATGTCAAGTTAATATTCTAATAGGTCAGAAGAAGCCTTTGTTTGCTAGGTTGCTGATATTTGGCGTTCTATATCCTCCCGCATTTCTTACGGATATGTTCTAGTTGTAGGCAGTTTTAAGATCTGGCCTCGCTATGTATTCCACTACCACATCGGTGACAATGTCAGTCGTATGCTGCCATTTTGTACGGAGTAATTTTGTACACGAATGCATAAAAAATTGCGCATCAAAACTCGCATCAGTTAACCGTGATTTCCAAGAAATGAATAAAATGTTTGCATGTACTAGGCCAATACATTGCGTCATGTACGGAACACTAATTCGTATGAACTATGCATTCGGAATGCGCTTAGTTTAATGCATATAATTGCTACCCCTCACTCTTCGCATCCAAACACAAGTAAAACAGTAAAACAAAGTCGAGTCGAGAATAAAACTGATTAAACAGTAAACCTATTTCGACCTTGTCACGAGCATTTCCGTGTATTTCTACATTTTACAAATTAGTCCGTGCACAAATCGTCTGTGCAGCTAAGTAACGACTTTCATTGTCCCCTGACAGAACTGTTGTATACTGTAAAATATACTAGATAGATAAGTTGGCGGACAGAGAAGAGACGATATTTCCAACAATTAAACTGTTTACTTTGCGAGCTTTGCATGTAAAGCATGCTCGTGCTGAAGCGCATGCATGTAGCAGTCATTTGACAACGGACATTAATATTGAGCGGCTAGTTTGTACGCTGATCTTATCACATGTCGCAATTATTACTCAACCCAAAATATAATGTAACCTGACACTCAACACAAGCGCATTTGTAAACGCTGAACTACTCCTTGTGTACACATGCAGCATAATGTTCCAAGTAAATGCAAAGGATCTGTATGATATGGTAGGTATTAGCGAGAAAATCGTGCCGTTTGTTTTTCTCTACCGTGTTTATATATACACATAAACTGTGGAGAGTAGACAGCAAATGTTAGGTTTGCTGCTTTCGAATAAATGCTGATTTCACCGCGTGTGGAAAATATGCATGTTGACACATGAGCAGACAGTGCTGACCCAGATCACATTGCTCCTAAAATGAAGAATTTTGATCTTAGTCTGCACACTTTGCCATTCAACCAGGACGTATCAAATGGTACGATAGTCATGTTCTCACTCCCTGCTCATATTCTGCGCATATAAACGATCGAAATCTCGCGACTGCATCGGTTACCCGATCACAGTTCTTGTCGCCACAAAGCTATCCTGAAAGAACAGGAACCAATTTTTTTTTCCGAATTTACGGCGCCATTAGCATATTGCATTGAATACATGTAAACAGATGACCATCAATTTAAGTCAGTTATGGGAATGGTAGAAATTATTAAATGTCTGCAATAAAGTTTAGTTTAGCAGTCATGCATTTATCGGCTCCTATTTATCGACAGAAGTAATATGTCGATGTTTTAAAAGAATGTAAATCAAAATAAATATTCCGGGCACCTATTACGGGCAAACACTTGTTAACGGGTATTCAGAAATTGATAGGCTGCCTTGCCACCTCTGAGGCAGAGCTGCTAGTAAACTTTTAGCAGGGCTTGGTTTATCATGAACCAGCAGGTCGGTGGAAGTCCAACAAATTTGGAGGCACTCTCTACATGACTACATTAATATTGTTGACTGGTGTTAAACGCCAATTCAATCGATTCAAAAATCAAGTGTAGTCAAAAGTCAGTCTTATTTAGGTCTGATTGCCCATTGAGAAGAAAGTAACTAATATTCTACAAAAGTTGAAACAGTTACAAGAATTTGTGATTATAACATCTTTTAGAAAATTGAAGAAAACTGTTAAAAATGACGTTTTCCCAGTTAATCCCATTAAAAAGTAGTATTTCGGGGTACTTAGCATTTTAACCAGCAGCACAAAAATGCACGGGAAATATGAATATGCATATATGTTCAATTCTTTTATTTTGTTTTTGTTCAAGGTAATAATATTATTTGTAAAATAAATCTTTCAAACTTTATGCCACTTATTAATAACATAAAATTGAGTATACTGTACATATTTGATATATCGCCCCCTATTTGGAGGCATCTTAAGGTTTAAAATTAAAGATTTTGCTAAGCCTAGACGTTTTGATATATTTTTTTCTAAAGTAAGACACTACTTATTCCTGTGCATAAATTTATACAGATATGGGTAATGCTTTAGAAGTTAAATCAGTTATTGTCTTTTCTGACGTATTTTCCCCAAAAATGATCTATTTGGGTTAATAGCTAAAAATATATGGGTGCGAACCTATATCGTTTGGCCAGTTTTTGAAAGTAACTAATATTTTACAAAAACTGTCACAGTTACAAGAATTTATAATTATAACAACATACTGCAATTTGAAGAAAACTGTTTAAAAATTACATTTTCCCTATTAATACTAGTATTAACTAGCATTTCGGGGTACTAATTTTTTTAGCCTGCAGCTCAAAATAAAAGCACACGAACATATGATTTTATTTACATTTTTCGTTTATTATAAGATAACATACTCTGGAAAAAGCACATTATTCCAAATGCTAATTACTATCAATTTTGACCATTATACCTACTTAATCAGAATTAATGGGCTTGTCCAAATATCAGAATAATGATAATAAGGTACATGTGCTGAATTGCAGTAACTGTCCGACGCCTTTGAACCACGCATACGGTAGGCTTCGCATGTGCCTTATCACATGTGCCTTATCACATATGCAAAACAACGAAGGCAAAGATTACTTGCACACACACAGAATCGAATCAGGACCTTCGCTTCGAAATCAACGGTTCGATATTGTAGAAACTATTAGTGAACAGAGAAAACCCTTATCAGACTTCACGGATGCATAGGCTTATCTGGGTCCCGACGGCTATTAGCATATGAACATATGGCACAATGACCCTTTCTTACAATCCGGCAAATATCAACAATGGTCTGAGCATGAGAAAATTGTGCATACCCTAATTGAGCTAAGACTGTCTATTTCTTTGCTGATTTTGTAACGCTTCATTTAGGTCAACCTGATTTGGTATACATGTATATTAATTCTTGTATCCATGCTGTAGAAAGTTTCAGACCCTAGCATGTTTGTCCTCTCTCTCTCTCTATGTGTGTGTGTGTGTGTGTGTGTGTGTGTGTGTGTCCTCGTACACAAATCGAATTCCAGGATAAGCACAACTTACCAACAATTTCGTTTCGACGTCCCCGAAATCTCGTTATTTGACAAGGATGACGTGGTGACGATGCTGTATGGGTTTACTGGGATATGTCACAGTACAGGTTATCGTATGATTTGACACACATATGAAGAAATCTAATATATCAACATGATCTAGTGAGCGTGTACGAAAATATTAGTAGTATTTGTAATTCACAATTGGTAGTGACTAAAGTTTTGTAAGTGCAGGAAAATGGGACAACTAGAAACTCAGCAAAAAGCGGACGCTGGTATATGCCAACGAATGAAACTAGACTCCCATTATCGGGCAAAGGTTGTTAAAATGTCTAGGATATGTTGCTTATTCTGTATGCTGGTAAGTTTATTTTACTTACCTCTGTAGAGACTCTTCTCTGTGTTCCGCTTAGGAATTTAATCATGCGCATATAAAACATGATATTTAAGAAAATATACACCGAAAATGCAATTTACGTAGGACCTACGCTAGACCATTATGGGCATTCGCCTTTGTATATATTATGCAAAGGACAGATTATATTAAAGCAAAGATCCTATGAAGCTGCAGTAACATTTCGCATGAAACGCAAATGGGTCTTCAGTAATTTACAGCAATAAAAGTAAGCAAGACAATCACTTGTACATGTATACTCGTAGTTATTGCGTAGACCTTGGATAATAATTCTAGTGCGTCCAGCTACTAGTCAATATATGTAACCGATGCATAGACCTTGGATAATAATTCTAGTGCGTCCAGCTACTAGTCAATATATGTAACCGATGCAAGTGACTGGTTAAACAGAACGAATTTGCAATTGAACTAAAAAACGATATAAAAGCAAGTTTGCTGAGCACGACATTTTTGTTTTAGTTTTTTGGCTGCTTAAACGAACTTTGTCATTTAAGTGCATATAACATTTAAAAAATACCCCTATTATTCTGTGATACATTTCATAACAAAACCTGTCTTATTAAGCGAACTGCGTTTGCCTAGCAATACAGACGAAGCCTTCATGATGGGCATGCGCACGGCAACTGCCTGAAGCTGCTTTTCGTCATTAACCCTATCGGCGTCAAATGTCAGACGACGACTATGTTCTGTACTTTTGTAAACGATAAAATGGAAATAAGTTTGAATATATAATTCAAAGCGGAATGTCAAACATTAGTGTAGATCCTGATGACACACTTCTTTATTAGACCTCTTAACTGGATCTACGCTCTTTGTAAAATCCTATTAGTATCGCATGTGGCACGGAAGCGGTTTAAATGGATCTCACAACGGGAAAAGAAGACTTCAATCATACATTTAATGATACGAGTACCAATTGAAAATGTACTTCGATGTCATTGCTTTCAACCAATATGTGCTGACGAAAATATGTTTTCGTGGATAAATAAGAATGGGATATTTCAGGGATTTTTTTTTTCTTATTTTGTCATGAAAATGTATGTTGTATGTACTCATTAGAATCGCCTCGTCGAGGAGATCTACTGAGTACACTCAACATATATTTGTTTTAAGATTGAAAAAAACATCCCTAAGTTATTCCATTTGCTTCCTGACCTGGCGCCATGATTAACCCTCAGTGGCTCGAACTACCCATATCTAGAACACATTCCTATGGTCCCAAAAATGTTCGAGTGAATACACACACACACACACACACACACACACACACACACATATATATATATATATATATATATATATATATATATATATATATATATATATATATATATATATATATATATATATATATCGTTCTTACGTAGAGCTACGTAAGCCATGATATTTCCGTTATATGACATGGAGAAGAAGATATATAGTGGTTATCAATTGTTTTGACATGCCTATATTAAACAGAAGATTGGAAATAACAAATCAATTGAAATCAAGTTTAATATAAAATAAAACAACTGAAAAAGTGATAACAATGAAACCGCAGGGTGATTGTCGCTAAGACTTTATGACATCAACATAAACATAAAGTAAGTATACGAGAACATACTTTGGAAATGCCACAATCACGAAGCACAGTGTTCCCGAGACAACAAAGGAACAAAAGATGAGGAACAATCAATGTCAAAACAAGCACCTTATATGAAATCACGGTTGCATGAACAAAGAAGAACTGCAGAACAGGAACCGCCTTGAAATGGTCAGTAGTCCGCAGAAGGGTCCACTACTTCCTATGTGAAACATCACAGTGAAACATACATAATCAAATTACTATAAGCAAAGCAGATGGCTAAATGACGATCTGAAGCCTGAACACAAGAAAACCACAAACCAGACCATGATTGGCCCGACATTTTGTGTGTTTTTGTTATCTATAAAAAAGACTCTCATCCGGTTTTCGGATTAGACTGTAAGATCCTCAGTTTTTGAAAGCGGTACCATTACTAGGCATATATCAAATAAAATTTAAAGCTTTTGTTTTGGCAGGGATGGGTTTCAGCTCTTGATGGCCCAACTTTTCCTGACCTACGTATGATCATCCAGGAAGACCTTGATAAGTCGTCATGGTTGTTTACAGTGTCCTCAATCGGACTACTACTAGGTGCAATTGCAACAGGATTTCTATACAGAATGAAAAATAAAAGTGTTTTATTTGTTGGTGTGATACTGAGCCTAACTATAGTTGTAGCAGCACTTCCTTGGTGCCCACACATCCACTTAATGTTGCCTGTGAAATTTCTGGTCGGATTCCTCGGCGGAATTATAAATACAGGTTAATGTTTATTTTCATGACTTGATCGAGCTAGGTATAGAATAGGGTTTGCTATTTTTGTAAATTGCCTCTTACTATTTCATACAAATGGTCCGTAGATTAAGCGTAGTTATGATTTTGAATGCACTATATACGAAAACAATATAAATTACAATTTAAATAATGAAACCTACCAATAAGGAAGTTAACGACTTATTGTTAACCTGAACCGGTTTACTCTCAAGGAATATTTGTTGCTATTCAAATGTAATAAAACATTTGTCAGGAAAGATCTACAATCACTGAATGTAGCCTACCGACGACAGCAAGAGGAAGAGTAAACAAATACGGTGGGCACCACAAACTTCAGTATTTCAGTTATTTCTTGCTGTCAAGTTCTCATCGTTGTTTCATCACTGTATTCGTTTGATTTTTATGTTCTCGCAGATGTTGCACTGATGAGTTAGAAACCCTTCACGTGGACTGAACAAATGTTTTGTGTATACCACGGCAGAACTAAGGACGAGGGTTGTAGCCATCTAAAATCGATTTAAGCCCACAGTAAGGTTTCTACGGGCCGTTCCAAGGCGGTGCTTATGCTTTGGTTTACTATTTCTGTCATTGTATGTCTTTGCATGTATGTCCTGGTGAAATTTTAATTTTGGATAGCCGTTTGGCCAGTTGTTGGGAAAACACTGTCCTTTTGGCTTTCTGCTTGTAGAGTTTTGTTTTTGGTGCCGTTTCTTTTAGTGCATCCTTCTTTCCCTTTGGTGTCTTGGACGGAAGGTATTAGGTAATTGTATCGATTCCTGATCATTGCCTTCTTTTTTATTTACAAATCAATCAAAAAACAAAACAGCCAGTTCCCTTTTCTCCAAAGAGATGATCATAAAGTCAGACATCATCAGACAAGAAACTATATGACACCAAACGCAAAATGGGCAGCCTAAACCGTATGATTATAATGTAATAATTTAAACAGGACTTAATACTGTATACTACCTTGCCACATCATCTCATTAGAAATAAACTTATTGGTTTAATTGTCCGAAAGTTTGTTTATTTATTTAATTTATTTATTTATTATTATTTTTTTTTTTTTTTTTTTTTTTTTTTTTTTTTTTGTTTTTTTTTTTTTTCGGAAGAAAACACTTAATGAGGCATGCAACGAAGAATGTGCTTTTTCACTTCTGATGTACACAAGATTTATAATTGATGGTCTTGTCAAAACGTCTGTGATGCCCTTGTTTATCTTTTGGATAACATTTTATCAGATTTGGAACTAAACTTCATAGGCAAAATGTTTGTATTCCGATTGGAACTAACTGTGCTCCTCTTGTTGCAGATTTGTTTCTAGTTTGTTATGAAGTGTCTCTCAAGGGAAAGTCAGGATGACATTAATGGGGCTTTCGTTTCCACTTTAAGATACCTTGATGATTTATCAAATATTGATAATATTTGCTTTGACCAAATGGTGGACCGCATATACCTTGCTTATACCTTACTACATTTACATAAACATTTTATCAGATTTGGAACTAAACTTCATAGGCAAAATGTTTGTATTCCGATTGGAACTAACTGTGCTCCTCTTGTTGCAGATTTGTTTCTAGTTTGTTATGAAGTGTCTCTCAAGGGAAAGTCAGGATGACATTAATGGGGCTTTCATTTCCACTTTAAGATACCTTGATGATTTATCAAATATTGATAATATTTGCTTTGACCAAATGGTGGACCGCATATACCTTGCATATACCTTACTTCATTTACATAAACCCAACTCTTCCGATACCGATGCATCTTTTTTTTTAGATTTGTAATTATCTATATCTAATGGTGCAGTTTCCACTAACATATACATGATAAACGGGACGATTTTGATTTTGATATAGATAATTTCCTACTAACATATATATGATAAGCGGGACGATTTTGATTTTGATATAGTCCGTTTCCCTCCTTATCCCGCGATGTAACTCATGTGGGACATATACATATATATATATCATTTTTTTCGATTTGCAAGGTCTTCTTCTAACCTTAGTGACTTCAACTGTCGTAAAAAACACCTTATTGCCAAACCTCTTAGGCAGGGCTATCGTTATCATATACTTTGTAAGGCACTTTCAAAGTTTTATCGCAGGTACAGTGCGTTGGCAGAAAAAATATGTGTCAGCTTGAAAAAAGAAATACTTCTGCAACAAGGTTATCGGAACCAGAATTTTACGGTGACTTAATTTACAGAATTGGAAATCTTTAAGAAAATCTAACTTTTCGGAACAATTCAGAAAGCTAATTAACCGTTATAAAAGAATACGATATAGCCAAGATATTATGCGGCAGACTGCATACCTAGTTATCAACCCAATCACTGTTAATGGCGATGCTTTGCTCTTTAATTGCACGACGGCGGTTCGGGCCTCAGACTCAATGACGACATCATGAAGCTTTAACAATTGGGTTGCGCCTTGATGTCTTTGGCATGGTCAGCCGTGGTTCAACTATTGGTGTAGAATTAGCCGAGAGAACTTGTCGTTGTGTGTCATAGAGATTTATTTGATTTTATGTTTGCGCGATGATGCATCGACTGAATTGCATTATGCGAACCAAATCTATTTCTGTTTTTAGAGTATCATCGGGACCCAGGTTGAAGTTAGTCGACTGTATAAGTGCTTTAACACCACCCCCACCCTCTCACCACTCCCCCAACCCCTTCACCCACCACCACCAACAACAACCCCGGTATTTTCACTACTAACCATTCTAAGGCGTAGGGCCCGGTGTTGCTCTTACTCTGTGTAGCTTTGTGGTTAATTCTACGAGGCGATTTATATTAAGTCTTGCCTTGTGTTTTGTCCTTGTGTTTTTTCAGTCTTTTTAGCATTGCGATAACCTTGCTTTTGACAGATAGAACCGGTCTTTGTGGTGTCTTTTTGTGCGTTTGTTTGTTTAGCGCGTGTTGGTTTGTCTCTTTCTTTTACCTCGTGGTGCCAGGGATTGGCTGCGACTTGTGAATGTGAAACTCCCTAGACTTTTCTTTTTACCTTTGTTTTTAACTTTCAGCAAAGGGCAACTGATGCAACTAACGATTATGCGCGCAATTATGTTTTAATAAATGCAAGTAAACGACAAAGCTCTGTAATTTACAGGATCATACTTTTTCCCTTTTTTTGACAAGTGGTGCTACGTGTTTGCTTGTCCCAAGTCATCTGGTACTGAACTCCAAATTACAAATACATGTTTGATGCACCATGTGGTCAGCCAAACCATCCATGTCCGTGGAATATAGCTAACGTGGGGTCAGTTTTATTGTACCTGAGATTGATTGCTTGTTCCTCCGAACCAAAACTATACAGTGTTATGCTTTGAACCTTTCATCCCTGAGTTTCTGAAACTGTCATCTCTATATTTGAATTTGGAAAAGTCCATTATTAAAAAAAATAAAATAAAAGTAAAAAAATAGAACAGTGTAGATCACGATGAGACGGCTAGATACGAGGCTTCTCATCTGGAATACACTGTTTGCAAAATTATCTTTTACGGTTTGTGGAGTTGAAAGGAAGTAGTATTTTTACTTGCATCTAGAATGTTGATGAAAACTACGAGCTACAAATTTTATTAGTTTGTGACAGAGGTTTGGACACTGGGTCTTAGATGACACATTTCTCCAACACAAGTAACCTGAACACTCTGATTAATCGTTATATGTTTGTATGTCATGCACGTCATCGATGCACATATAATCTCGTATTACAATCAGTTGCATATTATCTTTCAAGATGTGACCAGCTGCACATTTGATCGCATTAAGTATTGTACTGAAAAAAAATATTGCTATTTTTCATAAAATCTGCAGTGTAAACTTACATTTTACACATACTACAATTTACATGCACCTATGCCACGAATCAATTCTAATCCTTTCTGCTCCGTAAACCAAAATAGATACCTTTGCAGGCAGTTTAGATCCTATTGAGACGATTCGTAACGATTTTTATATTGATTTTACACTAACAATAATAGCGTGTCAAAATGCAAAGATTGAAGAGTACATTTCAGAATCTTAGTGGTGAAATAGTTAAACCAGATGATAAACCTTTTTAACATTATTTACTGAGGAGTTCATAAAATTTATTCAGATAGGGTATTATTGAATTATAAAAAAAAAAAACATATTTTGGATACACTTTCAGGGAGAGGGAATTCTGTTTAAATTTTGTGATGAAAAATTGATATACTCTAAAAGAAAAGAGTACGTTTCCAAGGGGAGCGACCTTTTTCTTGTTAGAGTAAACAGATCTGATCCTAAAGACAGCAAATAGGAAATCAGAAAAGATATCTACCTTATGAAAACATGCAAGAAATCTATTAGGTGCATTTAGTCCCTTTAAAAAACATTAGTGTTATTTACATTAAATTCTAGCTGAAGAGCAGTAACTGATAAAGGCTTTTATTTGGATGAAATGTACATTAAAGCTGTTCTTTTGTTACAGGAAGAAATATATACAAGAAGTTATTCAGGAAAGGTTACATTCACGAAACACATCCTTTGCGAGGCATCGACCGAAAATGATGATGATGAATAAACAATGACTTAAGAGTACCGTTCACCCAAATAACCCAAATCATGTTTATACCTTTCTTCAGCATTTTACCAAGCAGTACCATAATCAAGTGATATTTCATTTTAAAGCTTAGATTTTATTCTTTAAACTACTTTTAATTGTTTAATGTCTTAATTTAGTAAGTAAAAGGTGGCAAGCAAAACATGCCCTTTGAGCCCTGTCAATATAATTCCTGATTCAGTATCGAAGCAAATAAACAATATATATATATATATATATATATATATATATATATATATATATATATATATATATATATATATATATATATCAAACTTCAGATATGCCAAATTTCATTTAGTTTTGCCCAGAAAGAAAAGAGTTGAATCCATTTAAGTTTTCTCAGATCCTTGATTTCCGGTTTGCAGAAATAAGCCACATTTGTTTGAGACTAATTAATCTTAATTTTTTCATGACTACAGACAGAATCTGGACTAAAATAAGGCCAGCCTACCAAGAATATCTCCACTTTTAAATGATTACGAAACGCTTTTATATGAAATAATTAAGCAAAAAATAATGAACTTCCAATGAAAGCCAAGTGATAAGAACCGCTATGTTATTATACAATGATAGACAGTTTTTGCACCTAGGTCCAAACCTATTTAGCTATTCATTCCAGCAGCCTGAAGGCCATAAAATGTTATGGTCATTCTGCAGTAATTATAGATGAAGAGCAGCTGATAAAAGAAAACAGAAGTATTTATCACTGTGGATGATTTCATAGCCATTGTCATTCTAAAGGCAGTGTTTGTAAGGAAAAAAAAATAGGAACTACCATTAAAAAGAACTTTTTTTTTCAAATAACAGCTTTATTATTAAAGGTAGAACCTTGTATGTTTTTTTTAATGTATTTCACGCTTTAATGAGTAACACAATTCTATAGAGATGTAAACATGTTTAAGAATAATATTTCAACCCATACTGTATCCATAACAACACAAATGCCATAACACACACAAACATAGAAAATCTGCGGCATAGAAACTGCCTTGCAGCGGCCAGCAGACAAACTGCTTGAAGAACTTAAACTAGCTTAACTCAATCTCAGTCAGTCGCCCTTTATTCTGATGCAGATCCAAATTACAAATGTTTGTTCTTTTCACGTAGATGCCTTATGTCTTATCAGTGAAACATCACAGTACAACACACATTTAATCACAAAATGCTATGTTGAAGCAAAAAAAAAAAAGTTAGACCGCCATCGGCCCGAACATAAATTTCGCCAGTCAAACGCCAACATTTATAAACAGATTAAGGAAGAAGCCGCCATTTAGTTGGAAGCCCGGCTCATGGCCGTGTAATTAAAGAAGGAAGCAAAGTCATGCACCATAATTTGGTTAATAACCAGGAATTCAGTTTGCTACATAATATTAACGTTGTTACCAATCCTTTTCATTGAGTGACAATCCTTTTTAAGTATTCGAAAAAGCAACATTATCAACAATCCCCTTGTATTTAAATCTTAGTAACAACCATTTAAGAAGCCATGACTGCAAACAATCTCGTTCCTTTACAATTCTAAAATATTTTATGCATACATGCCTCAGTCGATAATGCTCTTCCATTACTATTATTATAGTTTCAAAGGGTGATTGTTTCTTGGGTAGTAAGTACCTTATTCGATCTGCTTACCGCACTGTGCGCTAATGTTTTTTTTCAAAATTACAGGGAAACATATCGCAAAATATGTTCCTTATAACGACACACTTAATGCAAAAATCAGTAGAGGACACCTAAGATGTATATTTAATGATGCGATTGTTTCCTGGTTTTCTTTATAAAAGCACATACACATTGTAGGCACATAATTAGAGGCGATTTAAATGAGTACCCACAACATTATGCTTTTACAGACAACTGGATAAGGTACAGGAACACTGATCTGAAGACGCATACACTGCGCTTATCGGGATATGTGCGGTAATTACGACGAATACGGTATTGACATTTATGCATTCTACAGAATTATTTAAATGTTAATAAACTGCGAATATTCGAATATTTGATTTTAATTTGCATTCTTCAAAACTACAAACCTTAAATAATGCAATTTCTAAATATTCTCTTTAGATTAGGTCTCGTTTCAGATTTACATTCATATGTAGAAAGAAAGCAGAATCAAAAATTACTATGTGCACAAAATACATGAAATAAAATGGAATTGGAAACACCATATGTATGGTGAAAGTAATTCAAAACAAAATTACATTAAAATGTGTATGGCTAATATGTCGCAACTGCTACACACATCACAAATAAAAAAGGTCAGTGTCTCAGTTTGAACAAATTCAATCTGCGGTAATTCAGTTTGGTTTTCAAATCGCTTGGTAGAGTGAAATTATTTAAATAGCTTCTGTACTTTGTAACATCCACAACGATGCTTCTGTTAGCCATATACACATTTAATCATTACAGCCTCTAGTAGACAAAAATATACCTTTGCAAACAGTATAGATCCAGATGAGAAGGCTCATTACGATAATCAGGATTACATTTTTTGGTATTGTGTTTTCTGATTTCTGACTTTCTGCAACTATGGTTTTACCAAACTCAAGAGATGGAGAAGTCCACGTCAGAGACTCGGATTGAAAGTTTTAGAAACAATCCAAGTTTAGGTAAACAGGACAAAAAATTTCTAAACGTATGGGCGTTTCGATATTGTTAACCCACACAATATTTCCCATGTAAATTAAGTTATGCAAATATCACCGAAAAATGTTTCCAAATTAGCTCTTATTATAAACAACTAGGAGAGAACTACTTTGGTATTCTGCTTTGGTTTGCTTTACGACAAGCTGTGTCCATCAGCACATTAAAACTGTGACATGATCGTCATCCAGTGTACAGCCATTTTAACATGTATAGAATTAAGCAGGTGTTTGCTGACTGTTAAAACAACTACCAACACTCGTGCAAATGCGACAAACACGTGGGTATGCTGACAAGTAACTAGTGAAATAGAAGCCTGAGAATACAACCAGGACATTTCAGTAGGATTTTTGGTAGAGCTTTCTGGCTTCCTTCACGAAACTGAATGCTTAAACACCTTACCCTATCCAATTTCATCCGTATTGTGAAAGTGGTTTTCAAATATGGCGCAATTAGACATAGATGCATTGGCCTTGGTCTCTGCTTACGTACATTATTTCTTACACTAGACCAGATTCTTTTAGTGAGTGTAAATACTGACGGAACTATCCTTACATATAGTTTACGTACCGATGTGATATGTTGCTTTCACGAATTAATAGTCGGTCTAAAATTAATCCTGGGAGCAAGCTATTTCTTTTAAAAGGACGCCCCTTTTCAGAAGGGGTGTATGCAGCCCTAAAGAGGAGATATTGCAGTAAGGCGAGGACTTTCACTAACTGGCTCAGATGTTGAAGACCAGATTTCAGCAATGACAATATTCAATTGTTGTTACATATTCCGGTAGCCCGATGTCTAAGTCATAGCAGAAAGGAAATTTATGCTTCTGGCTTAATATTATGTGGGGACAATTGAGTTCTGTGTACCCCACCTCGTAAACTCCAAAATTAATACCTTGTTCCAAAACGATGAGAATTACATTTAGTTACCTTTCTCTTTGGCGAATATTTCTTGCATCAGAATGACACGAACACAACAATGATGGGAAATAATGGTTAAATGAGTACAGTGAGTGCGCATGTCTGGTATATTTGACTTGATTTTTTAGAAAGTAATGAAAGTTGCCCCCTTGTAAACATGCCGAGAATTTACCAAGTTAATCAAGTCTCTTTAACTACAACATGAAATATGAATAATGTATCTCAGAGAAGCCTGCGCCAACATGATTCTGCGTTGGGCGTACATGCAAAATATGTACATATTCTCACGTTGTAACTGTTACTTTACCGTTTCAGGATGCAATGCGGAAGTGTCATCAATGTGGACAGAAAATACAGGATTTTACATGCAGCTCTTGCATTTCTGTTTAAGTCTAGGTGCTATGATTTCACCATTAGTTGCACAGCCTTTTCTTGCTCACGAGCAGTGTGAGGCAGTAGAGACTGACTTCAACGACAATATAACCATTACACCAGTTGACAACATGTCACAAGGCACAGGAGCCTATATACATCAAGCCGTTTATGAAATAAATAACACCAGGAAGAGCAAGTTAAATAACTGTGATGATTTATTTGTTGAAACAAATGTTATGTATGTCTACCTTTTGACGGCATCGCTACTAGCACTAACATCTGCTCCATTCTTCGCGGATATATATATTTCAGAACATATTGTTAACAAAATTGATGATAAGGAGTACTATCATGCAAAGGAGTTTCAGTCCTTGTCTGTATATCTGAAGGTTGTGATTCTTGGGTCTCTGTCACTAATGCTATTGCTCTACTGTGGAGGAGAGATGTCGTTCGCAGGCTTCTTATCAACGTTTACAATTTTACATTTAAAGTGGTCTAAAAGGAAAGGTGCATTTGCAACTTCTATCAACTGGATTTGTTTTGGCATTACACGATTTGCAGCAATATTCTTTGTCAGATGTGCCAGAACTGTCACAATTCTCTGTATTTTCTCCGTTTTACTCGCTATTTCTCACACGTGTTTACTTATATCGACTTCATTGAATATTGAACCACTGATACTCATTTCTATAGGAATGATTGGGGCATCCATGTCAGCCATTTTCCCGGCCGTTTTCACATGGACTGCGGAAAGTGTTGCACATGTGTCTGGAAATATAGCTTCCTTATTTCTTGCATCCTGTTCGATAGGGGTAATCGTATTTCCTTTGGTATTTGGGTACACCATGGATTTATTGTCTCCACTATGGTTTCTATACCTCCTCATTGGGGAAAGTACTTTGTGGGTGTTATTATTTCTTGTAACGCTCCTAGTTTTAAGGCGTTTATTGACACCATTGATCATGGAAACAGAACTGTCTGAAAAGGAACCATTTGATCCAGAGTGTACCGTCAAAACAAGAGGCCCGAGTGGGCCTGGCTCTCTCACCTAATCAAATGACACTGCGTGTGTCGTTTATATATATCAGCATGCTTTGTCAGCGAATGTTTATGCATTTTAATGTTGGCAAAAAAGTATTGCCTGAAAACTTTAAATATTGTTAAAATGCAGGCAGTACAAATGTGTTAATATTAATAGAAGTCCATGTCCTTTGAGACATTATGTGTATTTTCGTTGCGTTTGTAAGTCTGTATATTTTAATTATTGAGTTGCCTTGGAAAATGAAGCTTTTATAAGTAAAACATATTTTAACTAGTAATACTTCGGCTATAGATAATGTGCTATTCTAATCTGTATGCAAACCTTCCACAGAAAAACGACAAGTCATAAGTGTCTAAATCCAGAGGGTCCCTTAGGCAGTTACCTGTGTGATGTCACTCTTCCTGCTGTTTTGATCACGTGTCAGTTTCTTTAGAGTATAAAACAATATAACTGAGCGAAGCGGGGAGGCGGAGGGGAGGGGGATTTTCTTATCTATAGATTAAGTATTACTAGTTAAAATATGTTTTACTTATAAAAACTTCATGTGAACTGCATAATACATTAACCTATAGATAATGTGCTAGAATTTAAAGATTAGAAGCGAGGAGCTCCCCTAAATCTAACCGAATTATATATATATATATATATATATATATATATATATATATATATATATATATATATATATATATATATATATATTAAGGGAATCAGATACATTCTATAATATATACTAAGAATGATTTAGATTCACTTATAATATATCACTAAGGAGTTACCTTATTAAATGTATGGTGGACTCTGGAGGCTGCCAGTTTCCTCAAGATTCAGAGGCCTTAATTCCTAGCCCAGCCTCTTTTATGGGCAATAACAGTTGAGCCCAAATAATGCAAACTGTAAACTTGTTGAGACATATCCTTCAAGTAAGATTTTGCGCAGTTCGAAGAAAGATTCCAGACTACTATTTTGATAATGACGTTGAGCGGAACCTTATAAAATGCCAAGGAAAAGATAGTTGTCTATCTTCGTAAGCCGTAATTATTTAACAAGGAAATGTCTCCTCGGATGAGTTTCCTATAGATAAACTACACATCTCGAGATTTTAAGATAAATCTTAAAGATGTGTTGATAACCTTTAATTGGTAAATAATCTAATATAGGAATAACTAAAGATCTGGGTAAATGGACAGAACTGATTTTTTGCCAAATATTCAGTTCATAATTTTCTAATTAACCATAAAAGTTTTCAAAATATTCCACTTTTTGCAGTTTCGAGCTAATTTAGGAATAATTAAAGATCTGGGTAAATGGACAGATCTGATTCTTTGCCAAATACCCAGTTTATAAAATCAATGAGAGCAAAACGGCTGATTGATTAAAATATGATTTGCCTATTGCCAGGTTTGACTTGGGTATCGTTCAGCCATGGCAACAGTTAATAGGAAAGGCTGTTTATCTTTCCGCATGAAGATGGACAGCCTTATGTAAATTTGATATGGGACTTTCAGTTTCAAAGCTTTTCTTAGCCCTGGCAAAAGTTAATAAAAGGAAAGGCTGATTACATCATAACGTACAGTTTGGCAGCCACATAATTTTAAACCTCTTTAAAGGAAAGATCTTTATACTGTTCGATGCAATTAAAAGATCTAATTAACTTTGAAAAAAACTGGATTAGAATCGATTCTATTACCAAACTTAAAATATTACACATCATGGATCTATATTCCTTGAAGATATTGATTTGCATTATTTTCTCAGAAATCGAAGGTATATCGATAACTTCGACTGTGACGGAAAGAGAAATCAAGACCGAATTAGTCTTCTTTCTGTGACAGTAATTGAATATATGAACTATTTTGTATCATTTTTTTTTCAACAAATGTGTTGTGATCTTGAGACAAATCTGCGATATTTGCGAAATTTTACTCGATTACTTGTTTGATAACTTCCCACATGAGATGAGATTTGGGAGGTTTTGTTATTAAAACTTTTCCACTGATAATAGCTGAGTTTAGAAAGTATACTTGTCGAGTCGGAATTATACTATTCGTTGTAGTATCTCTGAGAACCAATGACGTTGAAGTTCAGAGAAGTAGAAAAAAATAGTTTACACCTATATTAACGGATTTAGTGAGAATAGATGATATCATAATTATAGTGTATATGTATAAACTTATAGAAGATTTTAGTTATGGATAAATCATTTATCGTCAAAGCTCGATTATCCAAAACTGGATAGATAATAGAAATTTATGATTGCATCAAATTATAAACACGCTTATAGAATATTCCAGTCTATGGATAAATCATTTATCGTCAAGACTAGATTATCCAAAACTGGGTAGATATATGGTTTAATTTTAGTGATTGTATCGAATCGTAAACATTCCAAATTGTTATAAAAGAACAATTTAGTATTGAGAGGTTTATCTTATCTCAAGAAAAAGGTTCATAAATATATCTAATTGAAATATAACGGTTTTTGAGACTTTTATCGTGTTTCAGGTACCAATAAGGTCTCCCATACTTCTATGCGTAGACTGGGAGAATAAATACCAAATAGTTCGATGTTATATTGGACCATTGTTGTGTTGTCGATAAATCTTCTAATACAAGAGTGAAGAATGTATTGCATTGCTTTTTGTTTCGTTCGCGAAAAATGTCCAAATTTAGAATTAAATGTGGGTCTGGAATTGATCTTTTGTTAAGAGAAGATAAAGGGTAAGACTCATTATTCTTCTGTCCAGAGATTGAAATGAGCACCTTATCAATAATGACTGTAAACGACGACAAATAAAAAGTCAATTGGGACCAAATGGATGTATCGTCCTTGAACGAAGCGATTGGAATGTATCCACTTTGACATAATTGGATGATTGCCACGATCGAGACTTGATAATCCGAATAAATTATATGAGAATCCAAAGTGAATAGCAGACATAGTCAATCGATCCGAAACTTAAGTCTGTGTTTAACGTTTATTGTCGAAGTATGTATCAATGCTATTTAGTAATACTTCGATGAATAGATTTAGTCTAGATTTTTAACCCATAAAAAGACTCCTGAATAGGTCTAACATCTAACTTATTTATTTATTTATTTATTTATTTTTGAATTAATTCTAAATTATCCTGATTGAAGACAATATAGTGAAAGATATTATTCTACCGTGTATAATATTTCTTAATCTATTGTCAAATAACATAAACTTTGAGATGGCCCGTTAAAGCAGATGAGTAGCCACTACGTCCATCTGTTTACTACATGTACCAATGCACGAATTAAGGTGCATTCCGAAGATAGTACAGTAAACTGGAAGATCCGATTGTCAAGCGTAAAGCAAGGAACTTCCTTTATTATGGACGATTTGATCGTCTAATGAACATCCATCAGAAAAATAGAGATAGAAAAATAGAAAAATCTTTGAACAATATCAACTTATGCACTTACTTGGTTTTCTTCTTATATATTAAATCGAAATATCCTTTATGGGATATAATTTCCATTGCCTTTTGGGTAAAACACATCCGGGAGTAAAAACCACGAATTCCCGGATTTGCTACCCTTTCCATTACTCTTTAATAGAGAAGTTTTTTCTTATTCTTCTCATAATAACGGGAATGAAATTGACTCAGATTTATCGGAACATTAAATAAATGAGGAAGCGAATTGAATTTAGTCCTGAATTTTCTTGAACGATATAAAGGACCCTTTGTTTTGCTCACTGCTTCATAAATACACCAATCTTTCTCCCATTGGAATATCTGGGCGTGGTAAGATAGGCAGTGGAGAGTTGGTTTTATGACTTGTAAATATCACTCATGTTTAGAGGCGGTAGAACTACTTGTTGCGTTAATACTCTTCTTACAAAAGTCCTTTTTGTATCAGACTTAAAGGACTTTGATTAATCCCTAAGCCTATACAGTACGTCCGCTTAGGTCTGGAAATTTTATCGGCTGTATAAGTTTCTAAACGGTCCCGTAGCAGAGTATGTTAATTTATAAATTATTAATTTGTATATTATTGGAAGAGGCCAAAATCTATATTACTGTACTTTGAAGTTAGATTTTGTAACTTCGTGATCTTATTAATAGAATTAATTGGAGAATTTCTCTTCTAGACTAGAAAAATCCAAAATAGTTTAGGTAAGACAATAGCATAATCGTATCGAACAATCTATGCCTAATATCATATAGGTGTTTGATTGATTTAACTACCCTTTCCAAGAGTGTGGACAAGGCATGACTGACATAGACTCTTGTTACAGGTATTAATAAACTCTCAACGAAATGAATTAATATGAGAACTAATAGCCTTTAACTGCTGGCTGTTTTCCCATATTTCTATGTAATAGAATATTTGCCCCTATTAGACTTTCTATGCGAATCGTCAGAGTCTAAAGAGGATATTTTGATTAGGATAATGTTATAATTTATTCGTATAACATCTCATAGGAGTCAAATAATTGACACTTTGATGTGTAGCGTTGATCAAGTTTATCCCCTTAAAATTGTTCTGTATATACTTAATAGTATTTTCTATCAATTTAGATAGAGGAAGAACTAATAAAGGAGTTGAACGCGACTTTGTAAATAGTTCAATTCCTGACGGAAATTTATAGGGAGTATGATCTTCTGAAGCTCTCGAACACATCTCCCGTAAAGTTTAGAAGACTTCATTAATAATTTATCAAAGGATCAGGTATCTATTTCAGCGACAAATCCTGGATCCTTTGATGACTAATGTGCCCAATTATCGATTGTATATTCGGTGTTTCCTCTACAAGTCTATCAGGTCGTGGTATTATATGAACTGTAACAACCTGAGGAGAAAAAATGTCTGGATATAATAATCTTAAATATATTCAAAAGAAAAAGCAGAAGGAGATCGGCGACTTCTTTTCTTATGAAATATGTTGATTTCTTTGTCTTTCTGCTTCTTCCAAGAGAAGACAAAGAAGATGAAGAAGAGAGGAAGATGAGTAAACGCAAAACTATATTTTCTCTTCTTTTAGTATTATATTTAGGTCAGAAGGATGAGGCTTACCCCCGGCAGTCAAGCTTTACGGGGTGGTGATCCCATCATATAAAGAGTTGATCTCTTCAAGTGCGTATTTAAGAGGAACAAACCTATAGTCTTCCAAGTATTTGTCAGATGTTCGATAACAATACTAGGATCTGACATATTCCCCAAGCAGTAGCACTCTTTGTTTATTCCTTGAGTTCGGAGGCTCATTCGTAACTGATTGCTCCGAGTTCAGTGATATCAAACATCGGCTACCCGGTATTCAGTGCCTATCGTTTGCTGCCTGGTACTCGGTGCCTGGTGACTGGTGCCCGGTGGCTGGTTACTGATGATCGTTGAAGAAGTCAGTAGTCTAATGACCGGTGCCTGGTGCCCGGCGCCTGGTTGATCCGTGCTCAGTGACTGGTGCCTGGTATGTTTACCAGTCAATGACCGGTGCCTGGATGACCGGTGACGAGTGCCCGATGCCTGGTTGCCCGGAGCCCGGTGACTGATGCCGGGTGTATTTACCAGTCAATGACCGGTGTCTGGATGACGGGTGACTGGTGCCCGGTGCCTGGTATATTCACCAGTCAATGACCGGTGCCTTGATGCCCGGTGACTGGTGTCCGGTGCCTGATTGGTAAGCTGACTGTTGTTTGGTGCCTGGTGACTGATGGACTTACACCTGGCGGACTGCCTATAGCATCCGTGGAGTTGCCACCAAGATGGGGCTTACCCCCCGGCAGTAAAGCCTTACGGGGTGGTGATCCCATCATAAAAAGAGTTGTCGTCAGACAAATCTGAATGCACAACTTCTTCTTATCAGCTTTCTCTTCATAGTAGATCTTCTAGCAGAATAAAGTCTTCGTTTGTCTGCTAGATCCCATGTATTCTAGTCCAGTTATTACAGATCGAACAAATAGATAACCTGGAACAAGAAGAACAAAATAACCATTTTGAATGATTATTACACGACGTTTTAAAATGATCACGAATGCCGCGAACGATCGACAAGAACAGTCGCGAAAACGTATGACGTAGATAAATAATAACAAGAAATCGGAAATCGATTTAACGAAATAGACAGAATCGTCCGTGAAAGGAATGATAAATGAACATAAGAATAACAGGAAATAAGAACATAAACCGGAGAAAAGAAAGCAAAATTAGATTTTTGTTTTCATCCGTTAAAAAATTCTGTTGACTTTTTTGTTCCACAGAAAAGAAGCTGACATGTGATCAAAATAGCGGGAAGAGTGACGTCACACAGGTAATTACCTAAGGGACCTTCTGGATTAAGACTTTTAAGACGTCGTTTTTCTGTGGAAGGTTTGAATACAGAATAGAATAGCACATTGTCTGTAGATTAATGTATTATGCATTTAAATTAACTTCTTTTTAAGGGGGAGGTGGGCAAACATTCACCAAAATGGCTTCAAATCTGATTATAGTTCGTTTTTCGTGCTGTTTAATAACTATTTAACCCCAAAGTTGAAGTCTTAAGTGCGCTGCCTCGGCATGATCTAACCCTCTCGTCCCTACTGACCAATACAGATACCTTTGCAAACAGTGCAGATCAGGATGAGATGGCTTGTAATGAACCGTCACATAAGGATCTACTGTGTTTACCATTATTTTATTGAGTTTTGGCTGAAACCCCTTTTTGCAATAATGGGTATCCACATTTAGAAACGGAAGAGTTTATTTCAGAAATTCGGAGGTAAAAGGGTTAATGAATAATACAGATTTTATAATTAAAGGGAATTGATATACTTTTAGCGCAGGTAACTCTTTGAAATTGTATTGGCTGAAAAGGGTTCTACTGTAAAAGAAAAGGTTTTACTCCCAGGTAGAAGGGCATGACGTGCAGAAAAGCGAAGAGGAAATTACAAAAATTGTCCCCATGTCAAAACTGGCGGAAAACCTGCAAAATGTATCCAGTCCCCTAAATGTTTTGCTGCTTAAAAGCAAATTTCTATTAACATACTTTCAAGTTGAATATATGTGATGTTTTGTACATTTTACGAACCAAATTTTCAGTGTATATTGCCATATCGCACTATCCAAGTATCACTGGGATAGAGTCGACTGATCCATGAATGGTATATTCTTACACATATATCCTGTGTATAATTGTTTAAATTATATGCATATGTTCTAGCTGCGGAGCAGGCTGTCTGTCCAGCAGGGTGACTGTTCTTAGCTCAGGCAATTTGTTGTCTCTGTAAATATTGATACAAAGTTTCATATACATGGCTTAAAACCCGGATTTAAGGGGAATTGATTACTTTAAAAGACAGGTAACTATGTCTAGATTATTTTAGCTCTCTTCTGAAAAGGGACTTATTTTAAAAGGAAAGAATTTGCTCCACTTGGGAGTAAATTCTTTTCTCATTACGAAAACATGCCGATTCAAATATATTGAGAATTCTATCATCAATAAATGAAAACATTCAGATGAAAAATTCTAGTATTTTTCATATTTCTGCTCAAAACATAGATTACGGGTACTCGTTAGAAGCGCCTCGGAGAGGCGGTTCTAATGAGTACCCAAGATCTATGTTTTTGAGCAGAAATAAGGAAAATAATTTATACCCCTGTAAACCCCAGGTTTACTATATAAAAGTGGGGTTTAAGGGGGTCAAAATTGTATAGGCATGTTTTCGTGATATTTTATAATATACTATTTTTCAAAAGAGGATCGGTGAACAGGAAAACAAACAGAAACTCATAAAAGTTGTCTCCTTTGTCAAAAGTTACGCAAAAGCTACCAAATGTAGATATTTATCTTAATTAAATATTTATTTACTCTTTTCTTACGTGTATAGTCGCATTTTATGAGGCCACATTCTATGTAGCCTCATTTATACGAAAACAACATTGATATCTGGATAAAGTGTACAGTATGGATACTTGAGTGACTGTGGTTTCAGGGCGGTGGCCTTTAGATTCCTGTTTCGTTGAACTTCATATAAGATGCCGATGTCAGTTTCATTTTAAACCCATGTAACACTAGCGTCCCATAGAAAGGACATTGGGAAACAGCGTAAACCCAGATCAGACGCCGCAGAATGCGGTGTCTGATCAACGTCCACATTGTTTGCATTAAGCTCAGACAATTCTTGGTAGAAGAGTCCACTCGGCATAATTGGGTTACGAAATAAATCAATAGTAAAGAGTAATTAAACTAATTCAGTATGTATGTGTAGAAGGAATATAACTGACGCATTTATTCAATACTAGTCTATGTCATACATGTACAATGCTCAGTTACCCAATGGCATACAAGGTCAAGCGTAAACGTGATAAACATACCATATTTACCTTAATTTCCAACAGACAGGCCTCACCAAACGGTGTAGACTCTGATCAGACATCGCAAAACGCAGCGTCTGATCTGCAGTGTTTATTATTCAGCCATCAGGTGTTAGACACATCGGCGGATAGTAAAGTGGACTCCGACTTTCATTCTTTAGTGATCTTTGTTTCTTGGAGCAACCTTTAAGGATTCTTAATTTGTTCAAGTTTTAGGACAAGTATGTTAAGGTTTTAAGGTGTTCTAATACGTAGCGTAAATACGGTATACTAAATACGCAAATTTAGATAATCCTCTATAGTATCATCAGTGTCTTAATACTCTGTTACTATAACAACATTAACCCTTTTATATCCGCGTTTCTAAAGTAAAGTCTTCTATCTGTGCTTTTGGACACATCCGTTGATGTCAAAAGGGTGACAGTGGTAAATCAAGAATACATTGGAAAACAGTGTTGATCCAAATTAGACTGCTCATAACGAGTCCTATCTGGATCGACACTGTTTGCAAAAGTATCTGTCTTTGTCTACAGGGCTGAAAGATTTTATGCCCGAACAACGAAGGCTTTGACCATATTGCGCAGATCACTCGGCACCCGAGGACACATTCTCGAGTGATACTGCCCATACGTAATGTGCCGTATTTGGACACTTATTTGCTTAATATATTTGTCCTAAACAATGAGCAAGTCAATTTTACTACATGTTGATGTGAAATATGGCAAACAGTGTAGACCTTAATACATCTATTCTGTTTGCTCAGTCCTGTGTGAGGAATACCAGACATGATACGATGGATGATGCAAAGTATGTCGTGATTTTCCAAATTAACCGTGGTCCTGCTGAACCAAGATGTCCTACCTTTGCAAACTTTGTACATACAGATCTGCGCTGTTTGTCCTTAGACATGTAAATTAGTATCAACGACCAAGATCAAGTTTTTCTTTTTTTTTTTTTTTTTTTTTTTTTTTCTTGTTTTGCTTTGTTTTGTTTGTTTGTTTATTTGTTGTTAACTGATTTTTTTTTTTTTTTTTTTTTTTTTTTTTTTTTTGTTTGTTTTTTTTTTTTTTTTTCCTAGAAAATACTAGAAACTAAAACCTTAGTACAATTCAGTACTTTCAATGCAATGTGAATCTCAAATGAACCGTCAATATTATCATGAAATCAAAATTTCCAAATGGAATCTGAACTTATATCTGGGTAGAATTGTCTATTATTTCTAAACAGAAATGCATGAAAACTGGAGAGAGTTTTTTTGTTTGTTTTTTTTATCAAGTACCGTTTCCTCTGTACCGAGGCTAATCGTTTTTCCAGGAAATATATGGCTATTTTACACACACACACACACACACACATATATATATATATATATATATATATATATATATATATATATATATATATATATATATATATATATATATATATATATATATATATATATATATATATATATATATATGATAATCAGTCTCATTACTGCAGTTTTATTTGTGAAAAGAACCATAACTGAGCCAGCACATGAAAAAAGAGTAATTTTCACATAACGATCATTAAAGGCTCAGGCGAAGGTAATCGGCCTGCTGATTTGAACGGATGCCCAGGCTGATCTGAGTCTCCACTGGGTGCACATGTCATTTTGTTGATTTGTTGGCGGCTCATATATGCAGTGTTGCCGCTAGGACCAATGTGATGGGGCCATTTGTTGCCCCATAACCATTGTTAAAGGGCCGTCACCTATTTTAAGGGATTCTATTCCCTTAAATATTAGCAACACGACTTAATATTGAGGGTCATCAAGGCCCCTTGTCCCATTCATGCTTTTAGGTGAAGAAATAGCCCCTTGCCCCCCTCTAGATACAACAATGCATATGGGCAAGGCGGATATCCTGATGACATGATTCCATCATTTTAACAAATGTTTGTTCCCCAAATGCCTCAGGGACTGTATATGAAATTGGATTTGGGTTGACCCAGCGGTTTCTGTGATGTTCAAAGAGTGCGGACGATGGAGCCTGCCTATACGGTAAGTTCACCTATAGGCTATAGACTTTATGTTACAAATCAAAAGGGATTGGTTCACGAATGACAAAATTCTGCCCTATTTAATATATTGATGAAAACTTTTCTAAATGTAAGTCAACATTGGACATTATCAAAAACAACAAAAATAAGTTTGAAAACCCAGTTGTAATGGTTGCTATGGCAGCAACAATACACTACGTGTTGTATTGTAAAATTGTTTGCCTTTAACAGATTTCATGGCAGCATTCTGAGAACAAAGTAATTAAACTCATATCCACTTGATAGTTTTATAGTTGTTAAATACTGAAACACAAATTTATGAACAAAATTCACATGACACAGACATTTATGTTGCCATGGCAACAAATATGTCGAATTTATCCCATAAAAGCACATAGTTTTATTTAATATATTCTGTTAACACTGTAATTCTATTATTTTTTTTCACCACTTTGATTGTCAAGTACTGGATGACAATTTAGAAAGAAAAGCAAGTTATCACTTAAGAAAAAATTGCGTTGCCATGGAAACAAAACTGTTTCCTATACTGAAATAATATGTGGTTTTGACTGATTTTAACTATGAAAGGAAAAGTGTTCATTACTTGACTGGTTTAATGTGTTACTTATCAAGTATCTGACTGTGCGTGAAAAGCAACATTCACATCACTTAGCTTTGTGCTGCCCTGTCAAAACAACACATACATTTATTCCATAACAAAGACATATAAAAACACGTATTTTATGTAGCACGGTAGCTCAGTGGTGAGCGCACAGACCTACCGGAATAGACCCCAGGCTTAGGCGAGGGAATTTTCGTTGTCTGAACACGCTTTCCTTCATGTCATTTGCAGGCATGAAATGAAAACAGTGTGCCGTCCTTCGGATCGGGACGGTAATTGGCGGCCCCCTGTGCAGGGAAAGCCACACAATGTGCAGGTTAAAGAACCATATGGTCATTCAAATTGGTTACTTGTAGGTATTCATCCTGCAAACCGGGGTATGGTGTACAATGTACATCGTCTGTGTCTTCCTAGAAAGTTTAGGCGTTATGGAAGAAAGAAAGTAAGAAAGAATGAAAGAAAGGCAGTATGTTACGCGATTGCCCATAAGAATATGTTATTTTCGATTTCCCGTAATATGATTTGGATTGTACTGAAGTACTGCTTTTGCTAACAGGTTTAACAGTATCAAAATAAAGTAAAAGATGAAACAAAGAAATAAAGAAAAACAACAGCTAAACATGTTTATTAAATTAAAAACACACACACATACACACAGGTCACCAATGAGACTCAAACCCGAGTCCGTTCGTAGGAGAGGCCACTACACCACAGAGGACAGTATTAGGAACTGACCAAAATAAAAATACTTATTGGCTAGATTTTTTAATGCAGTGCAATAAGTGAATCACCTTCCCCGTCCTCCCCCAACCCCACACTCCCTCTCCCCACGTACACACAGTTTGAAATAAGTGAATCATCTCTCCCGTCCCCTCCCCCCCTCCCTCCCCCCCGCCCCGCAACCCACACACACACACACAGAATATTCTTAATTTTGTGTGCAATTACGTTTTAATTTTGTGTACATTGTTCTTTCTTTCGGTTCACAGCTTCGTTGTTTACAAACATCAGAAGGCTGCTCACCGTCTGCATTGCAGTATTACTTGGATGAACTGATTTATTTCCCACGAATTTGAAGGTCAGTAAGGTCAATATGCGGTAACGCTTGTATCCGAGATGTCATGGCGGTGCACAGCTAAGCCGGGAGCTAGTTCACGTGATTTATTTATTCGTGATTTATTTATAGGTGGAAAATTCGAGAAAGATATTCAGCTACCTTCGGAAAATATGAAAAAAGTATTGTTTTTAAATTAAAAAATCAGAAAAAAGCAAACAAAATTCCATAAATCTCAAATCGAAATTATCAATGAGGGCAATATGCTGACGATTTAGTGTTAAAACCCAGCTGGTATCTGTACCGTTATCTGGGTTAATCTTACAATCTATTTATTTAGTAATATAGATATGGTGAATGGAATGGAACGTACAGGTACATTGTGAATACACTATAGGGTTCCAGTTAAGTTGTCGGAAGTATGATAAAAATGTTCTTCATTAATATAAAACAAAGTTGACCTGGGGTGTTTATTATTAGAATCGTCTTGTAGACCGAATAAGATTTCCAAATTAACTATTAGATAATTTTATTTTTGCAAAAGATGTCATTACAAATTGAGAATAGAATGGCAAACAGTGTAATATAAGCTGTTTTATATGGATCTACACTGTTTGTAGAGGTATTTGGTTCAGCCTGCAGGGCTATAAGGGTTAAAAAGGCAAAATACAAACTGATAATAAACTTACCTGGATGCCTGGGTATAATCCAAGGATGTATTTTTCTTTTACCTGAAACTGATGAAAATGTTTTAGAATCTTAGTTACAGGATCAGGAACACGATTTCGAAACAAAGGAAACAATGATAGTTCAACGTGAATTAGACAACACAGTAAAGACGTCTAGAGAAGAGCTACAATCACAGCATAAATGACAGCACTGCTATAGGATATTAGAAATGTCTAGTGCACATTCGGATACTTGAGTCACACCTTTTTTGCATTTTCTCTTCTGTTGGAGCACCCTTTGCCATGTCATCAACAAAGAAGAACTCATCTAGCACCTCTGTCTGCATTATATACTTAACTGAGTGTAATATATACAGTGCACATTATAGTTTTCTGTGGAAAACGAAAATTTTTACAATTCACTTCACACAAATATTTTGCTGTATACGCAAATATAATTGTATATTTGAAAGATGTACATAAGATATCTATATCTGAAAAATTTAAACTCTGAATCAATAATATATTTTTCTTTTACAAATGTAACATGTCTCCATAAATAAAAAAAATTTGGCCTCTGTAAATTGTTTGAAGTATATGTGTCTTTCTAAAACACCAAATAGGTATGGTCTGGACATGTCACGGAAGCTGGGACAATGCCCTTTAAATAGGCAGATTTCCTACCGTTCCATTAGCGGTCCTTGCCCTGTTTTCTTTTTTAAACAAACTTTAAATCCAGTTGAAATTTATTCTTATATCCAGTGTTCAAAAGCAAACAAAGGCGGTTGTCAAACTGACATCAGATTTAACATACCGCATTTCGACAATCCATTTTCCCGGTGCTACCTACCTAATAACTACCTCAAGCTCCCAAAAATAGGTCCCTGCTAAAGGTGATAACGCTTAGTTCTAAAGTCAAACATATTAGCTTTTATACGCTCTGATGCCTATAAACAGCAAATAAACAAACAAACCCAAAGAAAACTTCAAACTTTTGAAGAAATAAGAGTTTAATCATATCGAGTACAAAATCAGCGAACGAATATGGATATGCCAGTAAAACATGGCAAATCTACAGCGTTGTGTAACAAGCAGAAATGAAAAAGAAGGGGAGCTCCCCCCAATGACACAAAAAGTGGGGGTTGGGGAACGTTTGAGGTTATAACTCACCAAACGATTAAATAGTCTGCGTGTCCTATTTTCTTTCCACTTATCTAGTACCCTGGAGGTATTGCTTTAATTGACCAGTTTTGACCTATCCCTCTCAGTGTGAGCGGTAGCTCATTTCGTACCGTTGCAACAGTTCGCCTCTGCTTCAGGACATGAAAGCATTAGCAAAATAGTCCTTAAAATACTTATTTTCTACGGATTATTACGAGGGCCGTGCAAAAAGTTCTGTCACTAATAGGCTTACTTAGTTTTATCCCAGGTATATTTTAAAATGCTTCACTGCACTTGAATGGTGTGTTGAATAGCTAACGATACCCGTTTATTTCGTGCAAATTGCTTTCCAACTGACCGAGTTATTTCAAATTGAAATAGATGCAGTTATATACACTGACTTGTTACATTGGAATAATGAATTGTGTGGTATATATGGACTTCAGACCATTTCAATGCGCACAGTTTTTAGGTGGATTAAAGTTTTTAAAGCTGGGAAATTTTCTGTTGAAGATGATACCCGTCCTGGAAGGCCTAAAACCTCTGTCACCAAGGCTAACATCGCTGCTGTAAAGATTGCGGTCCAACAGGATGCGCGATTGTCTGTCAAAGATATAGCTAGTTGTACTGGCATATCAGAAGGCAGTGTGCAAACAATTCTGAAAAAGCGTTTCGACCTGAAAAAGGTTTGCGCTAGTTGGGTACCTCATTTGCTCACTGAGGAGCAAAGACACAACGCCTTAAATATGCCCGGGAACTTTTGAAAACATACATACAAAGGCTGTAATAGTCGGGTTATCTGCTAACAAGTGATGAAAAAGGTAAGAGAAAAGCCCAGGGAGTACCACAATTACAAACCGCAGCCCTTCCCAGACCCCAAGAGGAAGAGGAAACCGACAAATCCAAACAAGCACAAACTGAACAAACGTACGAAAAGCACTAAGATTAGCTCTCTCTACCCCAAGCGAGGTAATCGCAATACTAAAAGGACTGAAAAACACAAGAACAAAATGACACACGGAAAGACATACAACAAATCGCCTTGTAGAATAAACCACAAAGCAACAAAGAGTAAGACTAACACCGGGACCACCGCCTTAGAACGGTCGGTAGAGCAAACCACCGGGGGGTTTAAAGCACTTTTACAGCTAGCTAACTTCACCCTGGGTCCCGATGCTACTCTTAATACAGAAATACATAAAAATTCGGTTCGCATAAAGGCTCCCAACTCAGTCAATGCATCAAAGCGAAAACATAAAAATCAAATTAATCACTATAATAAACAAAGACGAGTACTCATGGCTAATTCTACTGTATGCCAGAGTAAATGAAAACCAATAGTTGAACCACGGCGGGCCAAGCCAAACACATATCGTCAAGTCCCAGCCTACTGGTTAAAGTTTTACGAAGAGGCCGTCATTGAGTCTGAGGCCCGAACCGCCGTCGTGCAATTAAAGAGTGAAGCATAGCCATCAACAATGATTGGGTTGACAACTAGGTATGCAGTCTGCCGCATAATATCCAGGCTATAGCCAATTCTTTTATAACGGTTAATTTGCTCCGAAAAGTTAGATTTACCTACAATTTTTCTAAATCTGTACACTAAGTCACCGTAAATTTCGGGTCCGATATAACCTGGGTGCACGTGTTTGAGCCACAAAGAAGGGCTGATAATAAGCAATGGAAGCGAAAAGATCAAAAACGCCCATGTATTGCCAAGAGAACCGTAAGTTCGAAAAATATGTTGTACGCAATTTTCTTTAACTCGAGTGGGCCAGTCGTTCAAGTGCCTTGTCCATCTGGTCATACAGTCACTGGCCGATTCTACAGGAATTCTGTACCGAAGAAAGTGAAAGAGTTTTACAATAAGAAAGGACCAAGCAAAGGATGGTCAGGAGTCCACCTTTTACATGACAACGCTTCTGAAAAGGTGAAAGTTTTAAACCATCCACCTTATTCACCTGACCTAAGTCCCTGTGACTTCTTTTTATTTCCAAAGCTTAAGAAAATGCTTTCTGGAAATAAGTATACGTCTAGAAGTTCTCTTGGCAGCGCTATTTATCAGTATCTCCAACAGATACCAAAAGAAGACTATTTATCTGCTTTTCGCGACTGGGTAAAATGGTTACAAAAATGTGTTTCAGTAAAGGGGGAATACTTTGAAGGTTTATAATAAAAATATGTTTGATAAAACGCTTTGCAGGACCCTCGTATAAGAATAATATAACTAAAGAATATAAATGACATTTCCTACTAACAAATGATAAAAAGTATGCTCAGGACGGAGCGCCAAAAAACGAACTTGTCTTGGCGCGAATGTTGCTATCTGGTGGTTGTTTGAGTAGCTTTGTTTGTGTTGAGGTTTTACGGCCCAGTCAACCCAATGGGGTCATGTCGAGCGTGGTCAGTTTACCTAACCACACGTTTACTGGGCAGGCTTAGTCCTCTAAGCGGTTAACCAGTATTGTGCACATTCTTTCGCCAGAAACTGACAACTGCCCTTCTTGAATCAGCGGAAGGGAGAGAATGACCGTAGAAAATATTTCATGGTCAATCTCCACGAAAGAATGTTGCCGACCTCGGCGGGGGTTAAACCCGCGACCTCCTGGTCTCCAGTCGGACGGCATGTTTGAGTAGCATCGGGACCCAGGGTGAAGTTGACTAGCTGTAAAAGTGCTTTAACACATCCCCCACCCCACCCCCCTCCCCCCCCCCCCCCCCAGTCCCCCGGTGGTTTACTCTACTGACCGTTCTAAGGCGGTGGTCCCGGTGTTAGTCTTACTCTATGTTGCTTTGTGGTTTATTCTACGAGGCGATTTGTTTTATGTCTTACCTTGTGTTATTTTGATCTTGTGTTTTTCAGTCCTTTTAGCATTGTAATTACCTTGCTTGAGGAAGAGAGAGCTAATCTTAGTGCTTTTCGTACGTTTGTTCGATTTGTACTTGTAGGGTTCTGTCGGTTTCCGCTTCCTCTTGGTGTCTGGGAAGGGCTGCGGTTTGTGATTATAGCACTACCTGGACTTTTCTGTTACCTTTTTTGAGTAGTTTCCCTTGTATAGCCTTAGAAACGTGTCAGCAACGTTACGATTGACGGAGCTATCAATCCACTGATATCATATATTTTTTATCAGTAAATTTGATACCTTGCTTTCATGTCGGAGGAAAAAGAACGAAAGAAAAAAAATTTCATATTACTTTCAGGTCCAGAAAAAAATGAAAATCGCGTAGCACGCCGCATTTGTATTGCGGGAATCTGCATTTTTTCTGAATCCCTCCATCCAGTCTACAGAACTGTGCGAGGCCACCAGAAATCGGCGCAAATCCCGTGCCGGGCGCCCTTGAATCATTTCTGAAAACAGTGTAGCCGCTGTCCTACTAAATACAGAAAAAAAAAACAATAAAAGGGGCTATTTGGATTCTCTTTATGTCTTTCAGTTCTACAGGAATTTTAGGCAACTACCTCATCAACACTCTCGATGCTTAGATTTTATACGCCTTTAGAAGAACGGGACGTTTCATGTTACGGGATCCGGCGTTCGTCCGTATGTCCGTAAACTTTTCGTTTCCGGATAACTCCTTGCTCAGTTTACATAATTATGTTCAAGCTGAAAATTGATTTACAGTTAGACCATGATGTGGAGCAGCGCATATTGTTTTAAGGTTACAGTCCACCAAATATTAGCAGAGTTATGCTCTTTTAAAAAAATTCTGTAAACTTTTTTTCCGGCTAACTTCTCCTATAGTTTACATCTGATCAAGCTGATACTTTGTGAATAGTTACACTATGATGTGGAGCAGCGCATATTATTTCAAGGTTACAGTACATAAACTATTAGCAGAGTTATTGCCCTTCTGATTTTTGCCGGCTAACTTTACTTACAGTTTACATCCGTTCCAGCTAAAACTTGGTTAATATATAAACAATGAAGTGGAACAGGGCATGTTGTTTCGAGGTTATAGCCAACCTAATAATACAAGACTTGTACCCCTTTGAAAATTTTCGTAAACTTTTCTCTCTGGCTTTCGTAAACTTTTCTTTTCCGGCTAACTCCTCACATGTGGTAAATGGTTAGACCATGGTATGGAGCATATTGTTTTGAGGTTACAGTCCACCAAACATTAGCAGAGCTATGCCGCTTTGAAAAATTCCGTAAACTTTTTGCTTCTGGTCTTGAAACATGGATCAAACGTTCAGTATATTGAGAATATGTACAGAGCCAGCATTTCAATGATATTGGAGCCAACATTTCGGTGATATTCATTGAAGGTCAAAATCAGACTTAGAGGTCAGAATTCAAATGAAAATGTTTGAGTCCAAAACATATCTCTTAAAACCCTGATAGGATTATTTAACACATTGGTTAAATGTTCAGCGTATTTAGATGATGTGCAGAACCGCATTTCGGTGATGCTGAGTCAAGGTCGATCAGACTTAGAGGTCTAAGTTCAAGTGGTAATTTTTGTGTCCACTCTATATCTACTAAACCACTGGTATTTTTTTCTGGAAACTTGGGTCTAATGTTGAGCTCATCAAAATGTTGTGCAGAACATGCATCTCAATGATGTCAAGGTCAAGGTCAGACTTAGAGGTCAACGTTTAAATGTTAATATTTTGTGCCTGCTACATATCTCATAAGCCCCTGGTATGGTTTTCATGAAACTTGTATCAACTGTTCACCTTATCGAGACAGTGTGTATAATTCAATCTCCAATGATTTCTCCATATCTCCTGAATTGCTGGTAGATTTTTTATGATCACTGCGGCAAATATTCCTCTTATCAAGACAATATGCAGAACTTGACTTTCAATGGTTTCAGACTAAGGCCATGGTCAAAGTTCAAATGGTAATTTTTTGTATACACTCCCTATCTTCTTAACCACCGGAAGTTTTTTCTTGCAACTTAGTTGTTTAACTAACGGGATGGTAAACAGAATCCACCTATCAGATCAAGGTCTTATGAGGTTGGGTAATTTTTTTATTGGCCTTTCGTTCCATTTATGTTATTGGCAAAGCTACTGACAAAGTCCTGCTCATTTATTATTTCCAAATAAAGGCAGCCACTGGCGTAGTTTGCCCCACTCAGCGGAGCTCTTGTTACGTAATTACAACACTAGCATATAAATGACATTTGCTGGAAAGCCTTCTAGTGTAAACATCCGAGTTTATCCCTTTCAGCCCTGCAGACCAAAACAAGTAATTTGCAAACAGTGAAGATCCAAACATAGAATAGCAAACCGTGTAGATCCTGATGAGATGGCTATTTATAAACCGTCTCATCAGGATCTACACTGTTGCCTTTTTTTTCATTTTTGACTAAGACTCGTATTTTCGTTGTTTGCACATACAGGGAAAGTTCTGTATGCATCAAACTTGACCTGTTAAACATTATTGTCTAGCATATCTTCCGACCGTATAGAAGAAGAGATGGCTAGTTAGGAGCCGTTTCATCAGGATCTACACTGTTGCCTTTTTTTCATTTTTGACTAAGACTCGTATTTAGAACAATGGTTCTGAACCAGATTCAAAGATAGAAGACCACTTCAGACACTCAGGGATGAAAGATTTAAGTCTGTATCCTATGTCGTTGTTTGTATACACAGGGAACGTTCTGTATGCATCAAACTTTATCGTTAAACTTTATTGTCCAGCATATCTTCCGACTGCATAGAAGAAGAAGACGGCGACGAAATCTGTAATTCGTGTACATGAACATTCACAGGATTTGTTGGTTGAGTCAATAAAATTGAAAGTCTGATACCAATTTGTATGTTTTCCTTTCCGTTTCTTCATTCAATTTTCAAAGATGATGCGCTGTTTGAATTGTCATTTCACTTTGCCTTGAGTTTATGAAATGGACTCTTCCATCTCAGAATTCGGACACGTCCATAGTTGCAATTAGGGTTTCAGTCAAAAATCAATAACAGAATGTCAAACAGTGTAGATCTTGATGAGACGGTTCGTTGCGAACCGTCTCATCTGGATCTACACTGTTTGCACAAGAATTGGCTTTGGTCTACCAGGCTGAAAGGACTAATGACCTACCGCCGTTATCTGGTGTCTTGGAAGAGTTGTATTCCGCAATTTTGGCCTACTCTAGGTACTTCCATATTTTATTGCCTTCAAGAGTGTACGTATTGCTCAAACACTATAATCATGACGTACAATAACAAACTCGCAGTTTACACATAAGATCAGATTATTCGATTTTAATGAGAAGCTTGAATCAGTGTTATACTTGCATTTTATATGTCATTTTAGCTGTAACGTAAGTAAACATACCTTCGTTCATGTCCCCCAGCGAAAATTCAGTTCAGCCTGTGCATTCGCGCCGTCTGATTAGAATCTTCCTCGGGCGCATTTGTATAGCCAAGGATGCAAAGTTTCTTCAAGCGGACAACGGCAACTCTGATCAGACTGCGCAGAGTCGCAGGCTGATATGTCTTTTTTCAGTCACTAGATAGTAACTCCTTTATTCTTCCTGTCAGTTGATATACAGAGGGTCGGGGAGGGCCACCCCACTGCATACCTTACAAACTACATAGTGTTATGTACATGCAAAGATGTTTCATTACAGTGTGGAGCATAAGAGACATCATGGAGCCTTTTTTTTTTTTTTTTTTTTTTTTTTTTTTGTTTCTATGGTTTCTTGCAATGTTGTTATATGTGCACATATTTAAATGTGTTTTGAAATGTAGGGAGTTAACAGTACTTAGATCAGAAAGTTACCGCTCCATCAATGCTGCCCTGGTTGTGAGTCTACATGAAGTAATAGGCATACAATATATAACAGACAGAACAAACAATTTACCATCAGATAACAGAAAAAAGGAACATGTAAGATGAAAATGATCTGAGTCTTAGTTGGGCGCACATGTGAGAAGGTATATTTTCTCATGTTACTGCTCATATGTTATTGCTTCTGGCTAGATGTCATATATGTTGAAATATATAACCACTCGCTTGATTTGTATATATCTGACGGAACAAAATATGTTCATCATGCCAATAAAGAATTTCGTATTGTATAATATTGTATTATACTGTACTGTATTGTATTTATTGTATTGTAATGTACTGTATTGTATATTTGTGTCGTCAAGAGAAAGTTTCTCTTCGGCCATATGCATGATAGGCAAATCAGAAGAATTCAATACATGTACAGTATCCATACTGTTTATTTCCCTTTGGAATTCTATGCATTATTTTTAATGTGCAAGCATCTTTATTGTTGAGTTTATTCCTGGTCATGTCAATATATGTTGCTAGTCATTATATAGCTTTGAGATCCTCAGCGTCATATGACTTTTGTCGTCATTTCCCAACCCCTCACCCTGTTTCTCCCTTTTACTATAAAAAGTGGTGACGAAATGTGCGTGCATGTTTGTGTTTATAAAGGTGTCACAAAGGGGCGGTGGGAGTTAAGAGATCACCGTGCCTTTGTATGAAAGGCGAGGCCCAAAACTCTATTTTTGCTGCCTTTAACCTTCCCTGAAAGGTACCCATATTCTTCTGGGTGAAGATGGATAGCTTTTTTAGTCAATGGTTTGAGCTTGGCTCAAACCCCGAAACCTTCGGTACCGCATTCAAACGCTCTTATCATGCGGCAAAATCCCCTCATTTTATGTTTGTGATTAAAGCATTGAAAGAAAGAGATGTAACCTAACTGTGCAAACACATTAGTGAGATTCCAAAGTTGATAGCCAAAACTTCAAACTGTTGAATATGGTGGAGGTGGATATTAAGAAAAAACTTGAAGCACCAAATTTACTGGCAAACAACCTTTTAACATTTTATTTAAGAAAAAAATCTTGGGCCGGCCACTTGAAATTTGGTCATTTTCAAAATGGCTGCCGCGAAAAAAAAATTATGGTCAGCATTTTCCAATACTGTACTTTATGTATGTATGTAGACATATAAAAATGTTTTATATTTATGTTTTATTTTTTAAACTTAAAAATTAAAACCCCATTCTCTGCATACTCGCTTAATACATCATCACCTTTATATGACTATGCTCATGGGCGTAGACTCATCCCTACCGTCTGCACGCAACATTTTATCTTACAAGCTACTAGTTGTAGTCTTCTATAGAAACGGTCAATTCTAAGACACTCCAAAAAAGTGAGTTTAGTATAGACTAATTTCAATGAACTGAATCTACATCATGACTAAACCGTCTTAGGAGCCGTATGTAAACAAAGATGTAGGGCATCCTATGTACTTGTTCATTCATGGACACTACTATCTTATGATGTAAACTTGCAACAAGCATGACTTTTTATTTATTTATTTTATTTTTATTTATTTATTTTTTTATGCTCACATAGAATGTACTGCCAGTGCAAAAAGACCCATGCCGTAGCATTTGCGGTTTCCGGTACAAGAAATACTTTTACAGATACATTTTTGGAGCTATAAAAAACAACTCCGTCCAGTTAGAAACCCACGCATTGTTCTGCCTCAGCCTCACAGAGAGGAGATGGAAGCTGCTGCACAGTAACAGATGTTTGTCCCCAGACATGACCTACCTGGAAAATCGCCTGTTTAACGTGCTGTTTCAGAGCCACTTGTGCTGGTGGACTAGCATTATATATCGTTTGCTTTTGATCAAATGCATCAAGTCGAGCTATGTTCACATTGCATGTCGGGCTTGATCGGCCATACGTTATAACAACAAAATGTTCTAAAGTATCCATTAACGACTAAGCAATTTTGTCCGTGGCAGTACTGAGGCTACGAAATACTTTGAAATACTGTGCAATGGGCTTTTGAGTATATATTGCGTTTCTTTAGCTTTTGAGTAAATATACAATCTAGTTTTAACTCAAGAGCAAGCTTTTATTTTACCAGATTATATTTGTGTCTGGAAAGATAGCAATTATAATATATATATATATATATATATATATATATATATATATATATATATATATATATATATATATATATATATATATTACGGAAACGTTTCCCCGCCACCTTTGTTTTATCAATTAATCGTCATTTTTGTCCGTTTTATATATATTGCACTGAAACAAATATATATATATATATATATATATATATATATATATATATATATATATATATATATATATATATATATATATATATATATGGTATTTCCCACAGTTCCCACAATGGTTACGACCATAGAGGAACTATGAAACAAGGACCGTGATAGTTCTATATCGCTCATATGAGCTAACAGATTTTGCATACTTCATATTAAAATTTCACACAAGTAGATTGCTGTAAGAGTTTTGATATAAATTTCATGTTTAGGAGTCCTATGAAATGGAGTAGCAATACCGTGTATGGCAATCAGTGCCTCAGTGACAAAACCGATGGTGACCGATCACAAAAGCTCAGGCGAATTGACAAGTGACCTCTAGGAGGGAGCAATTTTTGACCTTAGGGCTCTAATTTGAATAATCCTGACAAAGGTTTACTAGATGAAGCTACTTACCAATTATCAAAGGCCCGGGCCTTCAAGTTTACACACAAGAAGAATTTTAAAGTGTTTCTTTATATGAGGCTATGTAAAACAAGTGACCCTGGGTGGGGATATTTCCGACCCCAGGGCTATAATTTGAACAATCATGGTAGAGGTCTAACAGATGACGCTACGTGTCAAATATAGACTGTCTAAGTCTTCTAGTTTCACACAAGAAGATTTGTTTTCAGTTTTCCCTAATGAGGTCTGTGTAAAAGAAGGGATCCCTTTTGCGTGGTCGTTGTTGATCCCAGGACTATAATCTGAACAACCTCGGTAAAGGCCTATTAGATGAATGAACAAATCTATTACCAAAGGTCTGTGACAAGAAGATTTTTACACTTTTTTGTCCTATATAGGTCTATGTAAAATAAAGGAGCCACTGAGCAGGGTCATTTTTGACCCCGGGGGTTTAATTGAATAATCTTGGTAGAGGTGCATTAGATAAAGCTACCAAATATCAAAGATCTTCAAAGGCCTGACCCTTCTAGTTTTAGAAAGGATGCTGTGTTAAGATTTTTCCTATATGAGTCTATGTGAAGCATGCGAAACCCGGACATAATTTGAACAATCTTGATAGAGGTCTACAAGATGAAGCTACATACCAAATATCAAAGTCCTGAGCCTTCTATTGTCACACATATTTTTTAAGTTTTTCGTTATATTAGTATGTAAAATAAGTGACCCCCAGGGCTATAATTTAAACAGGCTTGGTAAGGACGATTACAACTGCAGTATCCGAGATAGGAACAAGAAAAAGCTGCAAACAGAAAGACCGCCTTGTTAAGGACCGAACATATATTTGGAATTAGGAGCTGTATCAGAATAAAGGGCGAAGTCCCCCCCCCCCACCTCCCCCCCCCCCCCCCCCACCAGTAATTTTTCTACTGACCGTTCCACTTTTGCAGCTCTGTTTTTGTTTGTGCATCGGTTATTGCAAATACGCATGATGCTTGTTTCTCAGTGTTTCTTCTTTTCTTCTTTCTGTGCTTCGTGATTGTGGAATTTCTTGGGTCTCTTCACTAATAGTCTTGTTATTTTTCCACTACTGTGCTGACTTAAAGAATCCCTCAAGTCATAGCGAGTTAAGGTTTAAGATTTACTTATCTATGATGTGGCTCAAACATATGCTGTTTTGATTTCATTGCTCTCAAGGGAGAATCCTTTCAAGAGCTTAGTCATACATGTACTATATCTGGTGCACGTACATAAACACTGTTGTCTCGAACATTAATCTGAAATAACTGTCGTTTGGATGTGAAACAAACAGACAATTATCTTGTAAACTATACGAATTATATTTTCAGTTCAGATGTATAAACATCGCATAATGATTTAAATTTATTTTAAAACAAGTATATATCGCCAGCTTTACGTGTGATATATGTTTCAAATATATATATATATATATATATATACTTACACAAAAATTGGTTAGTTATCTTTAATATAAAAATAAAACGACCCAAATTCACTTTATATTTGTAAAACAAGGGTGGCGGGGAAACGTTTCCGTAATATATATATAAATATATATAAGTTTATGTTTAGCACTTGTCAACCCTTGCGGGTCATTTTGTGATATACAATCTAGTTTTATCTCAAGAGCAAGCTTTTATTTTACCAGATTATATTTGTGTCTGGAAAGTTAGCAGTGATATATATATATATATATATATATATATATATATATATATATATATATATATATATATATATATATATATATATATATTACGGAAACTTTTCCCCGCCACCCTTGTTTTACAAATATAAAGTGAAGTTGGGTTGTTTTATTTTGATATTAATGATAACTAACCAATATTTGTGTAAGTATATGTATATATTTGAAACATATATCACATGTAAAGCTGGCGATATATACGTTGTTTTTTTTTTATATATTTAACTCATTATGCGATGTTTATACAGCTGAACTGAAAATATAAGTCTTATAGTTTAAAAGATGACGATCTGTTTGTTTAACATCCAAACCTAGATTTTTCAGATCAATGTTCGAGACAACAGTGTTTTGTACGTGCACCAGATATAGTATGACTAAGCTATTGAAAGGATTCTACCTTGAGAGCAATGAAATCAAAACAGCAAATAGCCGCACCATAGATCAGTAAATCTTAAACCTTAACTCGCTCTGACTTGAGGGATCCTTTAAGTCAGCACAGTTGTGGAAAAAATAACAAAACTATAAGTGAAGATACCCAGGAAATATTACGAAGCACAGAAAGAAGAAGAGAAGAAGAAGAAACACTGAGAAACAAGCGCCATGCGTATTTGCAATAACCGACGCACAAACAAAAACAGATCTGCAAAAGTGGAAGAATCAGTAGAAAAATTATAGGGAGGGACTTCCTTCATCTGATGCAGCTTCAAATTCCAAATTCCAAATATATGTTCGGTTCTTTACAAAACCGCCTTCGCCTTCTATTTGCCGCTTTTTCCTTGTTCCTATCTCGGATATTGCAATGTAATGGTCCTTACCAAGCCTGTTTAAATTATAGCCATAGGGTCACTTATTTTACATACTAATATAACGATAAACTTCAAAAATATGTGTGACAATATCAGGACTTTTGATATTTAGCTTCATCTTGTAGACCTCTACCAAGATTGTTAAAATTATGTTCGGGTTTCGCTTGTGTCATATAGTCTCATACAGGAAAAATCTTTATCATATAGTCTCATACAGGAAAAATCTTTACACACCATGCTTTCTAAAACTAGAAGGGTCAGGCTTTTGATGATCTTTGATATTTGATAGCTTTATCTAATGAACCTCTACCAAAATTATTCAATTAAATCCCCGGGGGTCAAAAATGATCCTACTCAATGGCTCCATTATTTTACATAGATCCATATAGGGGAAAAAAGTGTAAAAATCTTCTTGTTTGAAACTAGAAGCACAGATCTTTGATATCCAGTATGTACATTTATCTAATAGGCCTTTACCGAGGTTGTTCAGATTATAGTCCTGGGATCAACAATGACCACGCAAAAGGGGTCCCTTGTTTTACACAGACTCATTAAGGGGAACTGAAAAAATCTTCTTGTGTGAAACTAGAAGACTATATATATATATATATATATAATATATATATATATATATATATATATATATATATATATATATATATATATATATATATATATATATAATATAATATATATATGGCACAACTTTGAAATGCGATATTTGTTTCAATAGAATATATTAAAACGGACAAAACTGACGATATATTGATAAAACAAGGGTGGCGGGGAAACGTTTCCGTAAAATATATATATATTATATATATATATATATATATATATTACGGAAACGTTTCCCCGAAACCCTTGTTTCACAAATATAAAGTGAATTTGGGTCGTTTTATTTTGATATTAAAACTAACTAACCAATTTTTATGTAAGTATATATATATATTTGAAACATATATCACATGTAAGGCTGGCGATATATACTTTTTTTTTAAATAGATTTAAGTCATTATGCGATGTTTATACGTCTGAACTGAAAATATAATTCGTATAGTTTAAAAGATGATGATCTGTTTGTTTCATATCCAAACATCAGTTATTTCAGATCAATGTTCGAGAAAACAGTGTTTTTTTGTACGTGCACCAGATATAGTATGACTAAACCCTTGAAAGGATTCTCCCTTGAAGGCAATGAAATCAAATCAGCATGATGTTTTAGCCACACCATAGATCAGTAAATCTTAAACCTTAAATCGCTATGACTTGAGGGATTCTTTGAGTGAGCACAGTAATAGAAAAATAATTTCGTAATATATATATATATCGTTTCCGTAATATATATATATATACCAGATTATATTTGTGTCTGGAAAGATAGCAGTTATATATATATATATATTACGGAAACGTTTCCCCGCAACCCTTGTTTTACAAATATAAAGTGAATTTGGGTCGTTTTATTTTGATATTAAAGATAACTAACCAATTTTCATGTAAGTATATATATATATATTTGAAACATATATCATATGTAAAGCTGGCGATATATACTTTTTTTTAAACAGACTTAAAGACACATTTTTTTCCTTCTTTGGCTAGACCCCCCCATCATGATCATCCCCAATAGACAGCCCTGATAACAGAGTGCACATCAAAGGATTATCTTATCTAAGTGATTATGGTGTCATTATAAGGATGTTAAGTCTCCTTAGGCGGGGCCCTATAAGGGTAGATTCATAAAATTGAGCAGTATTCAATATATTACTTTAGAACCAAATAAATTCATTTACAAATTTTGCATTTAATTTGTTGATTTTATTGCTGAGTTGTATTGTCCGACTTTATTTTTTTATTTATACATTTTTGATAGTTTTTTTTATTCCTAAATACAAAAGTGTTATTTTTTTCTTGCATTGTGAAAAAAAAAAATACAAATAAACTGAAATAGAAATATAAAATTGAAAGTATTCATTTATTTATTTATTTTATTATTTATTTTCTATAGTAAATAAGAATACCGCACAATTATACCATAGTTGCCTCAAAACTAAATATTTTAGCTTCACTCGAATCAATTCTAATGAATAAAAACCAGGTATATTTTATTGAATAAACAGAAAAAAAATCATCAAATTATCCCAAAATTACCCACCTTATCTGTGTCTCTGTCTTCATCATAAACTTTTCTGATATAAAATCTAATTTCTCCTTAATATAGCTTCACTCGAATTGAATTAAATCTTTTGAATAAAAACCAGGTATATTTTATTGAATAAACAGAAAGAAAAAAAAAATCATCAGATTTGCCCATCTTTTTCTCTGTCTTCATCATAAATTTTGCTGATATAAAATCTAATTTCCCCTTATCAGGCCTCTACCTGTAAGGGTGGCCAAAGTCACCAAGAATTTCTTATCTTAATCTCCTTAGAGTCATTAGGGTGTTATGCAATCCAAAATGTGTCTTTAAGTCATTATGGGATGTTTATACATCTGAACTGAAAATATAATTCGTATAGTTTAAAAGATGATGATCTGTTTGTTTCACATCCAAACATCAGTTATTTCAGATTAATGTTCGAGAAAAGAGTGTTTTCTTTATACGTGCACCAGATATAGTATGATTAAGCTCTCGAAAGGATTCTTCCTTGAGAGCAATGAAATGAAAGCATGATGTTTGAGCCACACCATAGATCAGTAAATCTTAAACCTTAAATCGCTATGACTTGAGGGATTCTTTAAGTGAGCACAGTAATGGAAAAATAATAAAACTATTAGTGAAGATACCCAAGAAATTCCACAATCACGAAGAACGGAAAGAAGAAGAAAAGATGAAACACTGAGAAACAAGCGTCATATTTGCGATAACCGACGCACAAACAAAAGCAGATCTGCAAAAGTGGAACGGTCAGTAGAAAAACGATTGGAAGGGACTTCATTCTTTATTCTGATGCAGCTCCAAATTCCAAATAGATGTTCGGTCCTTAACAAGGCGGGCTTTCTATTTGCAGCTTTTCCTTGTTCCTATCTCGGATGTTGAAGTTGTAATAGTCCTTACCAAGCCTGTTCAAATTATAGCCCTGGGGTCACTTGTTTTACATACTAATATAACGAAAAACTTTAAAAACATATGTGTGACAATAGAAGGCTCAGGACTTTGATATTTGGTATGTAGCTTCATCTTGTAGACCTCTACCAAGATCGTTCAAATTATGTCCGGGTTTCGCTTGTTTCACATAGACTCATATAGGACAAATCTTAAAACATCATCCTTTTTAACACTAGAAGGGTCAGGCCTTTGAATATCTTTGATATTTGGTAGCTTTATCTAATGAACCTCTACCAAGATTATTCAATTAAACCCCCGGGGTAAAAAATGCCCCTGCTTAGTGGCTCCTTTATTTTACATAGACCTATATAAGAAAAAAGTGTAAAATCTTCTTTTTTGAAACTAGAAGGCACAGACCTTTGATATTAGGTATGTACATTCATCTAATAGGCCTTCACGCGGTTGTTCAGATTATAGTCCTGGGATCAACAACGACCACGCAAAAAGGATTCCTTGTTTTACACAGACTTATTAGGGAAAAGTGGATAAAAATATCTTCTTGTGTGAAACTAGAAGACTGAGACCTGTCAACCCTTGCGGGTCATTTTGTGAAAGAGAGAGAAAAGGGACAGGAGAGCTAGAAATGAGAGGGAATAGAGATACAGAGGAGGATCAGAGAAAGTTGAATGATATTGCAGAAACAGAACTAAATACTGAGATGCCCCTTTCCCCCAACTGCTACAAGTATAGCGGGCACTTACCACCACCCTACCACCCAAGGAAAGATACAATGTAGCCGTGTGAACTTCCTTGGTTAACATATCATCCCTGTAATCAGTTTAGAATCGACGTAAGGGCTTGATAAAGAAGATCCAAGCTAGACTGCACGAAACACAAAAAACGCGACCGATCAGTATCCCTTGCCTCTGCTGGAGAAATGGAAAAAAGGTAAGAGAAAGTTGAAAATTTTCGACATTGTCAAGTCTTTGAGCACAAAAAAGCACAAATGTTCAAATTAATAAGGATCAATACAAGTTTGGTATATCGATGCAAAGTATATACAATTATAATTTGAAGGCCGAGGGACGAACCTTTCACTACCTTTAGGATGTTTTTAAACACTTTGATGTATGGGATATGACTAAGTTCGCTGATGTAATTCCAACAGCTAGCCATATCGTGCAGCCAGTGACATTTAACACAATCCAGAATAATTCAGCCTCGTCCTCCTGGCTCGGCATTCCCGCGTTAGTACATTCTTTTTATACAGTCCAGCACGAATCCATAACCGTTTGGGGACAGATCAAGGAGTAGTTGGGAAACTTCAACGTAGTGTTGAAGTTGTCACTTAACCCCCTTGTCTAGTTGCATGACGATGAACTACACCAGTGTGCACTGGTAGTGTTAGTAGTTCATTCTATTATTGCATTTCAAATATTATTTAATGATTATTTTTTTAATTAAAACTGATTTTAACGGTTCAATTAAAAGAAGAGGAGAATGATAGGAGAGATTGAAAATGTTAAAGTCTCTCTAAACCGTATTTGCTTCAAACACAGCAGGTCATCGTTATACTAAACCTTAAATAGCAGGTTGATCGAGCTGAGTAAAGAACCTTATCTTGTTAAAGAGCATCGATGGTGATAGAACTAAAAGTGTTTATTTTAAGTTCAGAAATTAGAGCATCTGTATGCCGATGAAATGATTGCACGTTTGCTTCTTTCTACTCACTTAAGAAATGAACGTAATTTTTAAAGTTTATTGAAGTATGAACAACGTCGGGTCCTGAGCACGGTAAGTGAATCCCAAAGGGGTTCATGTAAAGTTTGTTCGCTAATCAGTGTTGTTCATACTTTAATGAACGTTAAATAAATTGCCTTTATTTATATCGATATTTATACTTGTATCGCTTTCTATCAATTATTTGATGAAAAAATCTGATTCGAGGGTCAAAATTGAAACAAGAAAACAATTGCTCAGCGGAACAGCGTTGTTGACGCTATAACATCGCCATTGTCCAATGCTATTAGGGAAACCGTGGTTTATTTTGACGTCACTTAATATATATATATATATATATATATATATATATATATATATATATATATATATATATATATATATATATATATATATATATATATATATATATATTATATATATATATATATATATATATATATATATATATAGTTCGTCTGTCTAGTTCGTCTGTCATTACTGACAATGGCCAATCCTAATCAAGAGAGGTTTGAGGAAGAAAGCTCTGTTGGTGATGCCTTAGCTCTGGCTTTCCGCTGTGCACGTTTCTGCTCGGCTTCGCTGATTCGTTTTGCTTCGTATTCACCAGCTCCCCTTTTTATGAGGCCTCGCCACTTTGTACGATCCTGTGCAATCTTTTCCCATGACTCTGTTGGTATGTTGAAGTCTTTAAGGGAGGCTTTGAGGGTGTCCTTATATCGCTTCTTTTGACCACCATGGGAGCGTTTTCCTACTTGAAGTTCTCCATAGAGGATTTTCTTTGGCAAACGTTCATCAGGCATTCTGGTAAGATGGCCTGTCCATCTTAACTGTGCCAATTTCAGAAGAGCATGTACACATGCATACTCTGCATTCCTGCCCTTTTCAGGACTATGTGTCTGGAATCCTGTCTTGCCACTTGATCTTTAGAAGTTTTCTAAGACAGCTTGTATGGAAGTGGTTCAGTCTTTTTGGCATACCGTTGGTAAACTGTCCAAGTTTCGCATGCGTATAACAGTGTTGGCAGCACTACCGATCTATATACTTTCAGCTATGTGTCAAGTCTGATTCCACTGCGGTCCCAAATACTACCACGTAGCCGGCCAAATGCTGCACTAGCTTTGGCAATTCTATCATTGACTTCATCATCAATGTGCACAACTCTAGACAATGTGCTTCCAAGGTAGGTGAACGTGTCTACCACTTGCAGTCGTTGACATTTCACTGTAATGGTAGGCTCCGTGTAAGGCTTTCCAGGTGCAGGCTGATATACTACCTCAGTTTTTTTTTATGCAGATTGTGATATCATAGCTGTCACATGAATCAGATACTTGATCCACATCTTTTTGCATTTTATCTTCTGTTGGAGCACCCTTTGCCATGTCATCAGCAAAGAGGAACTCGTCTAGCATCTCTGTCTGCACCTTAGATTTAGCTTGCAACCTTCTTAGGTTGAAAAGTTTCCCATCAAAGCGATACCTAATAGGTATACCATTGTCACTATCCTGGAAAGCATCTGTAAGCATGGCAGAAAACATCATGCTGAACAGTATTGAAGCTAGTACACAGCCTTGCTTACCTCCATTTGTCACAGGAAATGGATCAGAAGACTCGCCATCATTTTGGACCCTTGCAAGCATACCATCATGGAACTGCCGCACCATTCCTATGAATTTGGCAGGACAGCCAAACTTTGCCATAATTTTCCAAAGTCCCTCACGACTGACTGTGTCGAATGCTTTGGTAAGGTCGACAAAGGTCATGTAGAGGTCCACATTCTGTTCCTGGCATTTTTCTTGAAGCTGTCGTGCTGTAAAGATCATGTTTATTGTTCCTCTGTTTTTCTGAATCCACACTGACTTTCTGGTAGAAGCCCTGACCGTTCGAGGTGTTCATTCAATCGGTTAAGTAGGACCCTAGCAAGGATCTTCCCAGCAACTGACAATAAAGAGATGCCTCGATGATTGTCACAGACTTGAGGATTCCCTTTCCTAGTCTGTTGATAGCTTCATCACTGATAGATGATGGCCGATTAAGGACACCATCAAAGTGTTCAGCCCATCTTTCCAAGATAGCTTCTTTGTCAGTCAGAAGACTAGTTCCTTCTGCACTAAGGAGTGGGGTTGTTCCTGAGCTCTGGGGACCATATACTGTCTTGAGTGCATCAAAGAACTTTTTCATGTCCTTTCTGTCTGCTAAGGACTGGATTTCATCAGCCTTTTTTCTCAGCCAGGAGTCTTACATGTCTCTGAGCCTCGTCTGAACTGTCTTGCATGTGTTTGAATAGGCAGTCTTGCTAGATACTGAGCTGGTATTTCTGAGGTAAGCCTTGTGTTTTTGGTGTTCTCTTCAAGGAGTCGCTGAATTTCTTTGTCATTCTCATCAAACCAATCTTGGTTTTTGCGAGATACTGGTCCTAGGAAATTCATTGCTGGAGAGTGAACGGTGCCTCTGAAGACTGTCCAGCTCTCATCTACATCTTCTGAACTGTGTTCCAGTGCATCTAAAGGGCTGCAGAGATCGTTGACGAATGCTTGCCTCTTGCTGTCTTGTTTCAGCTTGGAGACATCTAATTTCTTTGGCACCTTCTTGCCTTGTGCTCGTCGTACAGGCTGAATGCGCAGGTTGTTGCGTCCACTCCAGAAGAAAATGTAGCCAGCACCAACTTCTTTTAAAAGCCCTTCTTCTGCAAGGCGAGTTTCACTCAGAGCTGCAATCCCGACTTTGTATCGATCAAGTTCTCTACCAACTAGAGCTGTTCTTCGCTCAGGTCTGTCAGAACCAGAACTGTCCATTAGGGTGCGCACATTCCAAGCGCCGATGGTTAGAGGTATCACCTTCATCTTCTTTTTTTCTTATTCGACCGCTAAATGGAATTCCCGCTGATCGCGGTTAACCAGCCAGGAGTTTTGAAGCAGGCAATTGTTTAGGGCACCTTTTCTAGCCCCTTCCCCATGCTACGGGGGTGAGCAGTGCTATCTTAAAAAGGTCTGCTTAGTCGCTCAGTTCGGCTGCCGAATTCCCCATACTGCTTCGCTCTTAAAGAAACGACCATATAGAACCTAACCGCCTGTGTGCAAGTCCGCAACTACAGCTTCCAGTGTTTCCTCAACTGCTGCTTCGCCGCTCGCCCATCGCCACAGGGCTTTTGTATGATTTGCATATATGTGCTTGCTGTGAATGTGTGCTGCTGATTAAGATGACATGCGCTGTTAATTGGATTATAGTGAGGGAGAGGCGCGCAGAGTCAACCTCACTCTCATCCTGACCTAGCTGGATCCAGAGGCAAGACAGTGTCAGGACATCTGGAGCTAAGCCCGGATGCAGTGGATGACCATGACTTCTTTTGTGCCTTGTTATGCTCTCCATGCTCCACAACATGCTGCTGCATCGCCATTTGGGCCGTTGAATCATAGTAATGACTTCTTCCGCCCCAGCTGCCGAAGCAGACTTTACATAACTGGAACAGGCAAATCCAGGTATGCAGGTTTTGGTTTGGAGTTGCCAACTCCTAGATGGATTGCCGACCAGGGTTTGAGAACTCCATCTACCCTAGATATTGCTACACAGATTCTGTTAACAGTTATATAGAAGCAGTAACTTAAATATCTTGTGTAGCTCACGTCACTTAATAATCATATGATGTCGCATGTCATCACTGAAGTATGAACAACATTACATCTCAGTAGTTAACTGTCGGGTTCTTTCTTTTTTTTCTGTTGTTTTATATAGGATGTTTAATTCTTTTAAATATCATTATTTTCATGCTAACTGCAAGTCTCTATAGAACTTTCTGGAAAATCATGTTTACAATAACAAGTTGTTTATATTCCTTTTAGAACTTTGCAGAAGGAATATTCTAGACTAAGCTATGTTTGGCATGTCGCAGAACATTTAGAATATTCTTGACTAAAACTGGAAAATGAGTTATGCTTCTAGCAAGTTTTTACTCTAGAATGTTCTTTCATAATATATAAGGGGAAAACATTTTCATATGGGCATCTTTGTACACTGTCATCGGAAATTATTCTATACTGGATTACTATAATATTTTATTTATTCTGGACTAAATTGTGGGATCAGAAACTGTTATTCAAAGAAAATTAGAAAATCTTGTGGATTATTTGTGAGGGACTTTGTGACAATAAAACTTGAAAAGTACTGTTTAATTATAATTCTCTGTTTTGCTCTGAATTTAGGGACTTTAAATTGTGGGATCAGAAACTGTTATTCAGTACTAAAAATTTTTGTGGATTATTTGTGAGGGACTTTGTGACAATAAAACTTGAAAGGTACTGTTTACCTATATTTCTCTGTTTTGCACATTGTCTTATTTTTTGTTGTTAATAAATATTATAAAAAAATTTAAAGCTTGTTGCTGGTTTCACTTTCATTTCTTTCTCCTTACGCCCGGCTCGAAAATTGTAAATGCATTGAGAATGTGACTTTAAAGATTAATATGCATACGTGTATCTTTTAAATATACCAATAATGTATGTAAGAGTGTCTATAAATAAGAGCGCGGACTTATCAGAATATTCCTGGATGAAGGGAATTGGTATAACTCATTACAAAAAAAAATATGATGTACAACAGAGAAAAGTGAATTTGATGTATAATCTACCATTTGCCATTCCCAGAAAACTCAACTCATGATCAGAAAGGATAGTTTCACGTATGACGGCCATTTTTTTAAAGAGAGTGACCACCTTGAAATGATAGCTAGTTTAGTATAGAAGGAATAGATAACAAGTATTAGCTTTTTCAGAAAGCTAGCTGGTCGTTTAGCATCAGCAATTGTATGTATACTTAGCCGCACATGATGGCATATTTCTTGTACTGAAATTTGGCTATTCATTACAATTTGGCTTAAGAGACCCTCGTGGAGAATCTGCAGTCCCCAGAAGAGACCTTCACCAAATGGGTAGAAGTGCTGCCCATTTCATCACAAACGACAGAAATGACTGCCAAGATGGCCGTGAACGATTTTTTCTCACGATTCGGATATCCATTCCAGTTGTTCTCTGATCAAGGGAGAAATTTTGAAAGCAGTCTAATTTCTGCTCTATGCGAGATCTTGCAGCTCCACAGAGTACTCCGTACTGACCATCAGCAAATGGCAAGATTGAACGATATAACAGGACGTTGATGGATGCAGTGAGGTGTTTTATAGGGAAACGTCAACATTAATGGGACTTGCATGTACATCAGCTAGTCGGGGCGTTAATGTCGACCGTAAATCGCAGTACAGACTACAGGCAAAACAAGCTAACGCTGGGAAGGGAAGAATATTCCAGCAGACCTCATGTTTCCCTTGAGTAAATCGGACAATGCATCAGGGGTAGACGAATATGTAAGTCAATTGGAAAATGGGCTCAGAAAGGCCCATGGGACGGCAAGGAATACTTTGAAGACCACACAACGCGTGATGGAAAGGAATTATGACGTCAGAGTCCTAGAGAGGGAGATGCAATATACATATTGGACACTGCGTCTCTTCAGGGAAAGAGTAAGAAATTAAGCCCACCTTGGAAGGGACCAGGGATAATCACTAAGAAAATTACTCCAGACCTGTTAAGGGTGAAATTAAAAAAAAAATCCATCTTCATTGTGAATCACGACCGGATGAAACCGTGCAGTGACAGTCCTTTCGAAATGGTTAACAGACTACAGAAAACAAAAAACCATCAAGGAGGAGCGCAACCCACCGCAGATGAGACCCTCTATTGTATATGCCAACAGCCTTTGGGAAAATAATTCATGTTTCAGTGTGACTATTGTGGGCATTGGTTTCATGGAAGTTGTGTGAATATTTCACCCGCAGCTGCCCTAGAAAATAGATAAATATAGATGTAGCCAATGCTAATAATCCTAAGTAAGAAATATGGCTGTTTCCTGAAACACTATGCTGGGTTTTCTTTTTTAGGTATGCCTCTGGAACCCGAGCCAAAGCCGGACTTCAGGGACGAAGTGCGCCACAGTACCCAGATGGGGATTTGTGGGATCCAAAAGAACTTATTAAGGGTCTCTTAATGTTACTCATAAAAAAGGGAGCGAATTGAAGGTGCTGGTATTGTGACAAGCCAACTTGGCCCGAAGGCGGGGCAATTAAGCTTGGTTGAGGAATGCCTCACATGAGGCCACGCTGTTATTTGATCAGAAATTGTGCGACCGGTATATTGATGGCCTGAATAGGGGCCGAAGGGCACCACGGAGCACTAGCCGATCATCCCGCCGGGACTATTTGTTGACATCAGGACAGTCCATAAGGACACGTGGATAATATGTGCTGCCCTCAACTACTAACCCTGATCCAGAGCGGGACGAGCCGATACCACCCAACACAACATCTGAGGAGGATTTTCCCTTTTTCGGGACTGAGGGTGTGTCTTTTGCGACACCCGCTAGTCGCCGGAGAACAGCCATTTAGGAGGCCAATCTGTTTTTGGAACCGATTCACCTTCCGAATCAGCCTCACCACAGCGGAGTTGGCTATCGAAATCGCATCCTCCACTAATCCTTAAGGTGACTGCACCCTTAGGATTTGACGATAGCGGACGACAGCCTCAGTCTCCCACACTGGTGCAAATGCCTGTTCCCTCTGTTCCTGCTGCTAGCAGAACTACGCCTTCGGAACACAAACCCCCAGCACGAAGTAAACACACGGTATATAGTCGTTACGTAGCCTATCTGTGCAAAAATGCGTTTCTGGAGACCTATTTGTTCTGGCAACGTAGCCTATCTGTAGTAAACAGATCACGGCAGGGAGGGAGGACGGATTTGGCCACCAAAATCAAAATATTTACAATATAAGTCACAAATACTCGAATTCTACGGAACTTTTATAAGTCTTGCTTAATTAAATGTGATATGCTTGGAGAAATCTATTTGATCGCGAGACAGTATCGTTGAAATCTAAATGGCATTTGCGAAACCGAGTCACTGATTTCACGTGTTTGAGTCAATGAAAAGAGTCAATATTCTTATTTTATACCACTTAGTCTTCCGCTGGGAACAAACACCACCTGTTCTGAATCTACCATTCAACTCTTCGTACTTGTGAAACGCATATGTGAGTAGGAAATAGGAATTTTATAATTAGTGATATATCTTGAGCCTATTTGCTTTGACAAAAATGTGCATTTTGTGGCACGGGATAATGATTTGCGAATATATGGCTAAGGAGACCTATATGTAACAGGGAAACAGCTGATCGGTTACTTAAAATTCTAATCATATTACAGCCATGAATAACCCAGGTAAGGGTACAGGGGCAATGCTTTTATTTCTTCTGTTTCTTCTGTTTCTTCACTTTCATTCATTTTCCTCTTTCTCCCCTCTCCCTTTCTTTCATCTCCTCTACTATCTCTTTTTAGTTCTTCTCCCTTTCTCTGGGAGGCGAAACAAAATGACCCACAAGGATTGACGTGTCATTAAACCCCAACACAAACAATCAATATTGTTAATATATTTAAACATTCTAACCAGAACATTTAATTTTCATGTTGTGTCCATTATTAAGCGTGTAGGTTGTCTTCAAACGTTCTACGTTTTTGACAGTTTTCGGGCGTTACAGTTCTGTATTCTGTATGTTTGTTTTTTAGCAGCGGACGCCCATTAAAAACGATGCTGTGACATCGCGGACCCAATACATTCTATTGGTTCCGAAGTAACATCGATTCGCTCATTGTGATTTATTGAACACTGTGACAAGGCGTACAGTAATTTTTTGCATTCAATTCAACAAGCCTCCTATCATGATAGGTCAGTTGCCCCCTCCTCCTCCCCCCTCCTCCGCCCCCCCCCCCCGGCCCCCCCCCCCCCCCCCACACACACACACACACACAAAAATACAAAATAAATAATTAAATAAATAAATAGTATTACTCAACAAGTGATTTGCTGGAGCAGACCTATTTCTCGGGCGATGATAAAACTGAACAGAAGACCCCACCAAAACTCATAAAGAGTCTATGTATGTACAAATAGGTTTCCTAGTCATATTAGCGTTAAGTCCATTATCAGAAACAAATAGGACAACTATCCATTCATTTTTCAAATTTCACGCATTTAAGTTGAAATGTAAATACTCATGAGACCCATAGATTGTAACCATATATTTGTTCAACAGACATTTTCGATATACCACTGAAAAAAGGATGGGAAATGTTTAAAACTACTGAAAATGATGTTTTTGTCACCATCTGGCCTTCAGCTAACATGCTTGATCCAATTTCTGTGGCTTGTTTAAAGTATTTCTCCGTAATTCGTATGACTAACACAGTTTAATTTCAGCAAATAAATATTGTTAGAGTATCGTAGCATTGAGGATTTATTGATATAAATGGCCATAATTATTGTTTGCCTTACCTTTTCAACGTCCTACTTGCGTTTTTATTGTTAACTACAGGTAGGCTACGTTGCCAGAACAAATAGGTCTTCAGAAACGCATTTTTGCACAGATAGGCTACGTAACGTATATATACCGTGAAACAGGGATGTCTAGTCAAGGGTGGAAGGATAGAAGGACTGGAGGGACGTCTATTCGAGATTCAGGATCTCGAGAACAAGGAGGGGCAAGGCTCAGGAAATACGAGCCGGTGACCAGGCATCGAAGGAGGGATGCATGTCCACGTAGTGAACGTCCAAGTTCACCAATTAGGCCCTTGTACCCAAGAGATAGTAGGCCCAGATTTAGAGATGAAGATAGACGCCTTCGCTCCCGGCGGCGCAGCTCTACCCACAAGAAACGTTGGGAGAGGGACGGCTATACAGAACAAGACTACCGGCCAGTACCTAAAAGAGGAAGACCGGGGAACAAGGGTGGAGAAAAGAGAACCAAGGGTTTCTGGATTGCAGAGGTCGATACCCGAAGCAGAGTCTAGACCGAGGTCGAGACACGATGAACACCAGCGATAAAAACTGGACGGAAGAGGTCGATCTTGTCCCAGGCGAGACAATACGAAATATTGTCACAACAAGAGACAGGGGAAACTAGTGGAAAGGAACAGCAAAGGGGCTTAAGCCGTGACAGGGCGGAATCGAGGTCACGATCTCGCACGCGAATGTTGAGGTTAGATCTTCCTGAGGAGGGACTACGCTCTATAGCAAGAGCACCGTTGGGTCCTGCTCCCAAGGCACCACTACCAGAACCTGAAAACGAAAGACGTCACCCAGAACTTCCTAGTCTGGACTGGGTAAGGGAAAAACAGGCCAAATTAAAGGAGGGGGCAAAAAGGTAGCGAAAGGCCAGAAATATGTTTCAGTGCCCAATAAGTGGCTGTCCAGAGGTAACGAGACACCCTAAGCGTCACGTGACAAGGTTCCATATCCCAAGCATTTTTCGAGACAACCTGAGGCCTTCCAGGGATGTTTGCCACTCGAGATTAGTACTCGTAGCCCTGAAAAGGGCAGCTATCGTGATTCATCAGACGGAAAGACTGGAGAAGCTGGTGACCATCATCAACAGGAGTCAAGCCATCGCGAGGGGATGGTACATCTCCGGAATGCAGGCTGATGCTATGAGAAAGCTTTGCTGATTTGCAGGATGGACAGCCCCAGAACTTTTCAGCCTGGATCCAGTGAATTTGCCAGCTGTATTGCTGCAATGAAGAATGCCTCCCAGAGAGTGGAGTTTAGGGAGAAATTTGCTAGACCTGAAGAACAGGAGCCCATAACAGAAAGGGAAACTGTGCATGAAGCTAGGACCCTCAGTGCAGAGGCTATAAGAGTGAGCCGAGAGGTAGGACAAAGGTGGGGAAACGTCACCGGCTGAGCCAGCGGATGTGGGAAATGTAGGCCTGAAAGTTTCAGAAAGGTAAGTAGTATATCCACTATATGCATTCGACTCACACTTCCATTTGGACAGGTTGCGGAATCGGCTGCATCTGTCTAGGCAAAGATGAGAGAGATTGAGGAAGCAGTGAGGCCTGCAGACGAACGCTACCTTGTAGAACTCGTGAGCTATAATACAGTTTACTGTTATCCTGAGAGTTTTCCGGGTATCGATGAGGATTGTCTACCCGTGGACACGGTAGCGGTCGGAGTCCACCCGAAGAAAGCGCCGATATGGGAGATCAACAGCACTTACTGGATATTGTAACACATGGTCTGTGCTATATAGGGGAAGTGGGACTGGATTACACCGCGGCTGCAGACCGGTGGAGGCGCAGGAGCAACAGTTAGAAATATCGTTGAGCTGCCTGAAGGGCCCAACTCAGGTATTAGTCCTTCACTGCAGAGATCCCAGAGATCAAGAGGGGAGAGAGGTCTACGAGAGGTGTTTCCACATCCTGAGAAATCGAGGAATGTATACGGGCAGGCAGTGCATCTCCGTTGCTTTTCCGGGACAGTGGAAACTGTTCAGGCCTGGCGGCAGTGCTATCCGAAGGTCTGTTTTGGATTCACCATGGTTCGGCATTTCTCAGAAAGACAACGAGAAGGATTGAGTGCTGTTCCAAATGACAGACTCCTTTTGGAAACAGATACTCCACATCTGCCACCAGCTGGATTCCGCATCTGATCGGCTACATGGCTGAGGCGGTGGGAAGAGTAAGGAATCAGACCATAGAGGAGATCCTAGAGACAAAATAGAAAGGAAGGCAATGATCAGGAATCGATACAATTATCCCACACCTCCCATCAGAGACATCAAAGGGAAAGAAACACAAACACGAAATAACTGGACCCTAATGGAAACCACACTAGCAGAAAGCCAAACGGACAGTTACTTTCCCACAAAGCGGCCAAATGGCTATCCAAAACAAAAAGATGTAAGCGACATACACATTCAAAGACGAACTATAACAAAATAAACCATGACAGAAGAACCGCCTTGGAACGGTCAATGAAAAGTATTTCGGGGGCGGGGAGAGAGAGAGAAGCAGGAGGGGAACAGATAAACTGAGACCGAATGCTGAAGAAGCACCATACATCAGAGACTCTGTGTCCACATTGTAGACCTTCACCCATATTAAATCACCAGGCGCATTAAAATAATGATAAGCCGCGTTAGACCATTCGTGCTTCCATGAAGTTGCTCTCAATCGTCCGGTTAGATAAGTAGGTGTTGAATAAACACCACCATAGATAGATTGTACTTTACTTAAATGCCGGCCTCGGTGGCTCAGTTGGATGCGCCGTCCGACTGGAGACCAGGAGGTCGCGGGTTCAACCCCCGCCGAGGTCGGCAACATTCTTTCGTGGAGATTGATCATGAAATATTTTCTACGGTCATTCTCTCCCTTCCGCTGATTCAAGAAGGGCAGTTGTCAGTTTCTGGCGAAAGAATGTGCACAATACTGGTTAACCGCTTAGAGGACTAAGCCTGCCCAGTAAACGTGTGGTTAGGTAAACTGACCGCGCTCGACATGACCCCATTGGGTTGACTGGGCCGTAAAACCTTAACACAAACAAACTTTACTTAAATAGTTCGGTTACGATCTCTCTTTTTATATCAGAGTGCTAGTATGGGGCCTGAGGCTGCCATATTGTCCCCTCCTCTCTTTGGGACATTTTGACTGTCTGGGCGGTATATGTTACATGACATACGGCACCGGGCACAAGGAGGGGAGGCGGGAAATAATTAAAAAATTCAACCCAATTTGATCAATGGGCGGCCTTCAAAATTCCTTTATTCCATAGTTATGGACGGGAACTTATTAAATAAAACGGGGGAGGGTGTAGTGAAATTCGGCTATTCATTAAAATTTGGCTTGAGAAACCCTCGAGGAGAATCTGCACTCCCCAGAAGAGGAGCCAATAGAAACCTTCTTGTCCAAAGCGAAGCAGGGATTGGCGCTTGGCCGGAGAAAGGTAGCTCTTTTAAGTTAGACTGAAACCAAGCAACAACCGTTCGGAGGATCTCTCCTATTTTTCAGGTAATATCAATGTATATGTGTATTTCATGTCTTAGCTGATTGTTATCTTAGCAAAATCACCATAGTATCAAGATTCATTGAACAAAACTAAATGACTGAAGTTATTTTCCGGGTTTTGGTCAACTCCGAACTGCCAAATTTATCTCTGACGTGTACACAAATAATACGTGCCACGGACTTTGTTTCTTGACAGTTACTACTATCCTGTGAGTTTTTCAGCAGTTTGACTACAGCAGATCACTAGCTAGAGGAGGCCTTGGCTAGTATTAGCTGATTCAATAATGGAATTTCATTTTAATGGCAGAAAAGATTCTTAAAATCAGTGAAAATATCAATAACGACGCACCAATACTTTATAAGCTGCTCCTTTAATTTCTTGATGAATTCTCAGTGAAATCAGTATGGAAGCGAACGATCTCGTTAATTGTATACCCGGAAGAGGCCATTATTGCAGACTAAAACATTCTATTCTGCTCCATTTGTTGTCAGATGCACGACTACCATGTCAACAGTCTTGGGAGTTACGTTTGCTTAAGCTGGGTTCAGTATAATTCCCGTATTTGATATGTGTTTAGCATAACTCCTGTATATGCGGCTCGCCAGGGCGACCCGCAATAAAATGAAAGTACGTGAAAACCAATATAGCAGAAAATTAGCTATAGCGAAACCAGTTCAGGCATCTTAGAGATCTACTGATCCCCTTTATGCAAATAAATACCCCCAAACCAAGCAGTCATTTTTAGACTTGGTAACTATCTTGAGAATGGCCGATGTTAGGGGGCCCGAGATCTTTTTTTTTCAATCTGACCATGTCGTGAACATATGGAGAACATTCATCATCATGTGAAGTATTTTTGTTTTCAGATTTTCTCTTTTAGCAGCTCCCTGAACATAAATAAAAGCTAAAAGTATTTATAATAGTTTCTTATTTTGTAAATGAAATAAGGCTTGTCATTCAAATACTCTCAGATTGGATTTTTGATTGAGTTGGGGTTTAACGACACGTCAACCCTTGTGGGTCATTTTGTGTCGTCTCCCAGAGAAAGGGAGAAAATAGACAGAAGAGATAGCAGAAGAGATGAAAGGGAGGGACAGGGAAGAAAGAGAAACAGGAATGAAAGTGAAGAAACAGAAGAAATAAAAACATCACCTCCCTACCCTTACCTGCTACAAGGATAGCAGGCCTTGCCCAACTATAAGCCAATATCAGCTGGACGCCCCGGGTGACAAAAGATACATGACACCTTCGCACCACCCAACCACCCACTCAGATTGGAATACCAAGCCTTATTCTGTAATAATAATAATAATAATAATAATAATAATAATAATAATAATAATAATAAAACAAATGTCAATTGTGTTTATGCATCGATTAAGCGTACAGGGCCCTGTCGTTAAAAGCTAACGATGTCGTTACTTAACGTATCGTTAAAACTTTGATCATTTAATATGTCATAAGCACTAATATTTTTGCTGAAAAATGTGAGAAGCTTTTGCATTTCCAAAAGCTACTCACATTTTTTCAGCAAAAATACCTGTGAATTAGATATTATACGTACAAGAACAGTTAACATTTTTACCACTTACGAGCACGTTATGTTAACGATGCTTTGAACAACTGGGCCCAAAGTGCTTAGCATAAACCATATGATTCGCACCATCAGAAAACGTACCTTCAGACGTGCACCAGTGAACATTCAGATGAGCCTCCGCTTTCGCGCAGTTTGGTCAGAACTTCACTTAGCGTGTTTTGAATAGCCAAAGATGCAAACTTTCTTTTCGAGCGGAGAACAAAGACCCAAATGAGACCGCGCGGATGCAGAGGCTGATGTGAGTCTCCGTTGTGTGCACACATAGAACTACGTGTTTTGCTTTGCGGATCATATCTCAGACGGAACACGTAATGGACAATATTTCTCATGGCGTCATGTAAGCCTTAAGGAAATCAGGTTTTCTCAACAGCAACCAAACCGTAGACAACAAGCCCGTTTAATGTTCTCGTATAAGGTTCAAAGAAATCCTAAGTTAATTGATAAATGTTTCCGACATTTTGTTGGAACAGTCTACACAGTATCAATCCTACAATATGTAAATTTTATGCTCAAGTCACTTCCTTTTCTATGTTTTTATGAGATGACAACACATCCCGGGAAGTATTGCACTTTCTTGTTTGTTTTGGTTTCCTTTAATCACATTTAATCAAGTCTAGAAGTTCAACTTAGCTTAATAGTCTTATGAAAAGAAGTTTGAAACACACAGATATCTAACAATCGCATTCCAATGTCTAATTTCAGATTTTAATTAATAAAAGACTTAGTAAACTTGAAGAGAGTTTCAAATTAGATTTACAAATTTCGAGGGTGAATAAACAAGTTCTCAAACAAGTTGCATATCAAGCAAGGTGTACGATATACCGCAAAAACATTTTGACACTTTAAAAATCGATGAATATTCATTTACATGTAGTTGTTTTATGACCATGACGTCATAAGTGGTGTTATGCATGTAATCGTTATGATATAACGTCAGGGAACGAACGTCCGGCATCCGTTGACAGTCTGAGGAGCTGTTGTCGAACTGGATATGAAGTTAGGTGAATTACATGTAGGAATACGTATATAAAGGGACATTTCGTTTGTTTGTGGCCGTCATTTACTAGGTGTCTATCTAAACCTGTAATATTAATATGGATGGGCAGGTGTATAGGTGACAGACTTACTGTTAACATGTTTCAGTGACACAGGCGATAATAAGAGACTTTTTTAAACAGAGTAGATTTAACTAAGACTGCTCATGATGAGCCGTCTCATCAAGATCTACGCTGCTTGACATTGTCGTCTGAAAAAGTGGTGCTGAATGTTAAAGATGATCATTGTAGGAGAGGCCTTTCATCATTGAAAATAATGTGAAAGCATACGTGCAGGGGACAGGCGAGGGACAATAATCTGCTGATGTTAACGGAGCGGTCAGCAATACAGAGAAAATGTGTCAACTGATAAATCTACCAAAATTATTGTTTACTGAACATGTAAATACGAAAAAAGATAAGAGAGACACATTATTACTACAGTAAGGTCATCTGCATCACGTCGAGTGGATGTTCCCAGGTAACACATTCTTACTAAAGTAAGGTGATCTGTATAACGTGGAGTAGTGGTTCCCAGGTGACAGGATCACACGCTTGCGTGGAATGTGGTCTAGAAATATGGTAACTTCAACGACATGATACAGAGCATCAAATCACGTTATTGTAATAATAATGTGTACCTTATATTCCTGGAAAACTAACCCGAAGAAACGCCATAAACTGCAATAACAGACGCTATTTATTTCTTATTTTTACTTTTTCGAGAAAAAGTGATTGACAGTTCATGAAATCGTCTGCTGTGCTACATTTATGCTGAAATATCAAACCTTGTATCCTCGGAATATTAAAAAGAAGAACAACAAAAAGAATGTCGCAATGTTAAATTTCTTTGTCTATACTGTTCGTTTGGTGTTGTTAGAATGCGAAATGACTTCAACGTAAACAGCCACGTTTGAGAGTGTGTGATATGGCTTTGTAAAAAAAAGCAACAACAAAACAACAACAACAGTGAAACTCTCGATTGATCTGGCCTTTCGGATCATACTACGAAACTTATCTGTTTGAAGGGTGTTTAATAAAAAATATATATATACAACCAGAATACTATACTTTTAGAATCATAACTTTTGACGTACTTTATGTACACTTATTTTAATTCCTGAAATCATGGAATAGTTTATGTAAACATAAAAAGTAGTAAAATCCATTTAGTCAGAAAAAAGCACATCTTTCTAAGTGTTTGGGAACTTTTACATTTACTTTCCGCACTTGAAATAATGCACCGTGTTTCTCAAAATCTGCACTTCAACATTTTACTTTTAACTTTTTGGATTCACTCACGAAGATAAATTTAGACGTGCACATCTGGCATTCTAAATTGGTTATGATTATATTTACATTTCTTACAGAACGAGTTACTTTCAGAATAACGCAAACTGTAACCATTCGTAAGTAATGTCTCCTTTATCAAGAAGTTTCAGAACTTTCTCATCCACCGTCGTACGCCAGTCAGATTAGATTTAAGATTTGTCTCGCTGAGCCTTTGTTTCAAGAGAAAATCTGATTAAACTGATCGGAAGTGAAAAGGAAAAAGGATTACCAGTGCATTGCCAGTATGGTTTTGCCTCGAATAATACATGGGCCTCGTCAAGAGAAGCTGTGCCTTAGTACAGTACATGTACAAAATGCACTGATTCAGATCATCCTTCCAACGCGCAAAGTATCATCCAGGTCTTTGCTCTCAATTCGTACATTCTGTAGTATCCAATGATTCTGTTAGCGCACAGGAAATACCCTGATCAGACTGTGCGAATGCGACCCAAACAATTGATTTTTTTTTTCTGTTTGGTTTCCGTCTCCGCGAAAAAGAGATTTAAGATATTCCAACACTCAGTAAAAGTCACGAGAAGTTTGATCCTATCAGTGTCCTTATTCTCAGTTAACAGAATTGTTTGAAATTGCCAATGCATCGAGGAAATGAAAAATTACTACCAGTCTGTAGAGATAGCGGTCTGAGTTGCGCATCTATGCTAATCGCATATGACAAGTACTTTATCGTGTCAGGGTTCGTTTTGTCAGCACATTGGTTTCGACTAGTTCGGGTTTGTTTACCGTAGTTATCATAAATGCACGGACATCTCATCTTCTTACCATATTACTCCTAACATGAGAATGAAATATTCTGTAATACAGAAAGAATAGAGCACAGAACCTAGCAGGCATGGTTTGGTTGAGTCTGTTCACGAGAAGTACTAAAATGCAACATCATTCACGACTTTAACAGCTTTTAGCGTAACTAAATTTTACATATGAGTCAGCGCACGACAAAACCTACAATAAGACCAGTGAGACCAGGAAAGGCTCAGATAAGCCTGTACATCCGCAATGTAAAGGAAGGGTTCTGGTTTATCTCACTTTGTGTAGCCTGGAGGCTTTTGAAGGCACATGCGATCAGCGAAGACTTTGATCAGACTGAGCTTGTCGCGCAAGCCTTATTGTAGTTTTTGTCGCGCTGAATCAGTCTAAATATTCGAGGTCAATGGTCCTAAAAGATTAGAAAAAAATAATAATGTCAGCACTAGGCGACGTTTTACGCACTTAATGATACCAGCTGCGACCACAAAATATTCCGAAGTTAGAAACATTTGGAGATACAGAACAAATTAAAAATATCAAACATCTAATAAAGTCATCAAAAGGACTTCCAAGAGACAGCACAATAACGGAACACAACCCTCAAAAGGCACCAACTAAGATTAAAATGACACTAAACGACATCACAAACCAACGAAAACAGCCAAAACGAATGGTAACTGTAACAGAAATACAGCCTTGGAACGGTAAAAAAATATCAACTTGTGTGTGTGTGTGTGTGTGTGTGTGTGTGTGTGTGTGTGTGTGTGTGTGTGTGTGTGTGTGTGTGTCGGACGGCTGGTGAGGAGGAAGAAGGCTTAAACAAGGTTTAAGGAATACTCAAACCTCGACCTTACTCCTAATACAGTTCCAGCCGTATATAATTGTCCTGTCCGCGTATGCGTTCCCTAACCAATCTGTGGATCAACACAGTAAACATTTTTATCTTCTCAGTAGTATAATGAAGCACAGTCGAGGACTCGATTGCAATCTGGAAGACAGAACAAAAGGAAACCACGGTGAGCCCGATCAGACGAGTAAATTCAGGCATGTCATCTATAAAAGGTCACGGATTTATTCATTCCTGAGTTTCTGAAATGGGTTCATCCAACTCTGAATTTGGACATATCCATTGTTGCAAATAGGGGTGTTGTAAAAACTACTAATAGAATGGAAAACAGTGTACATCCTGATGAGACGGCTAACTACGCCTCATCTGGGTCTACATTGTTTGCAAAAGGTACACTTGTTGGTCTGCAGAGATGAAAGGGTTAAAAACGCTTGATGAGTGACAAACAATGTAAACCCTGATCATATGTCTTGTTCTTGTGCCTGTGTCTACAATGTTTTCTCATGCCTGTCGGTCTGAATACTTAGTGCAAATGCGGTACATTAGCACCATTCTTATATGAAATTTAACCGTAACACTCTCTGGACAGATTTAGTAAACGACATATTGATCATATTATTTTGGTTATCTAAGAATATGGTGTGAGACATTGCATGTCATCCCCTTAGGAGAATACATACTGGATATCAGCTCCGCATAGTTGGTCTCTACTCAATTCTCGCTGATATTGTCTCAGTTCTCGCTAATATTGTGCATCACATCATCAATCATTTTTCAACTTTAATTATATGTTCGTCAATACTTCAACGGTGCTTAGTTTGCATGGTGATGATAAATCAATGATTACAGTCGATCTTCAATGGTTCAAACATCTTTAAAAATTTGTTCTAGACATGGGGACGACAAGTTTGTGCGCTTTAATGTAGATCTCTTTACAGGAAGGGGTCAGTGGACTGGAAAACAAACAGGTTATCTTCCCTCTAAAAATGGCAGACAATCTACCGGGCACTTAAATTCGTTGACAGTTTCTTGATTATTAGGAGCTGTCACCAACAAAGTCTTTAATTATTTTGTTTCTGCACATACATGTATGCAACAGGTGATAGATAATTCTTCACATAAACTCCTAAAATGATATAATATTATATAGATCTAAAACGTTTAATAGGAAGGACCCGTTGAGAGCAATGGATACACACAAACATAATAATATTTGAAACGTCGAAGGTTTCTGGGTCAGTCTAGCTAGTTTCGGCCAATTAAGCTCCTCAGTCACCCTTATATAACATTTCAAAAGTTCCTAAATTGGTTCTGCATCACTGAATGGAACCTTGTCAAGTAGTGTTTTTAGCTTACTAACAGAATTGGTGGACTTAGAGTTAATAAAAGCTGTCGCTGTTTAAAGAATCAGTTGAGAAGTACACTGATTATTATATTAACTTATAATTAGCCAGCTCTACAGCCTTTACAACAAAAAATATAAATGGAGTTGCCAGAAAATTGGAAACATCTCATCCAAAGCATCGAAAGACAAAGAGATGAGGAACAGACAATCATAAGACACAACGGCACAATTACAATAACCGTGTTTGGGTTACCAACCATGCATGCAGTTTACCACATAGTAATGTTGCCCTAATCTTTTCTTGTAACGAGTCACAACCTTTTCGAATTGTTCCAGAAAAATCGATAATATATTTCTAAATTTATAGAATAACTGGCTATAAAAGTTGGGTTTTCAGCCAACATTTTATATGCAAATTAATTCAGAAAGAGGGCGATGAAACACCTAGGAAACGTTTTACGCGGTTTGTGATACCGATAAACCATAGTTTTGACGTTTAGCAGTTAAAAGTTTATAACGATAGAAGGTAACTGACTTGACTAGGTACTCTAGGAAAACGAATAAAGCTGTGAAATATTAACACCGTGGAATGTTGCGCGAGGGCGGCCATCCTGTGCCGGAAAATCAGCAATGCGAGTCGTATCAAATTCAAAGTCATCTGTCAGTAATTTGTGTCAGGGAGAAGATTTCATTTTGAAACATTATAGAACCGCATTAAATGCTGAAAATGGTGGCGCTCTCAATAATAGATTTGAAGTCTTTAAACGTAACACATATTTTTATTTTTGCGATTCGATAAACTTTTCATCAAAACGCATGAATTGTCAAGATCTTTTGCCGCAAATACGTACATTCTTCGCTATCGTTCTATTTTCCCTTATGATGATAATAAATTTAAATCCGGAAACGGGGCTTAGGCATCAGATGATATCTTTGATTAGCTGAAGTGTTTTGATATATACTGGAAGGAAAAAGAAACGCAGGGTAAATTTTATTCCTAAATTTCATTCAAGTTTGAAAAAGTTTGTTAAATATTTTACTATGATTACAAAACGGTACATGTATGGAACAAAAGTTCCAAATATCATTGGTTTGTGATCAACAAGTCTCGAGTTATTGAAGTTCATTGGTAGCTACCCCCCAAATCTTGAAATCAAAATCAAACTGAAAATCAATATCGGGTGTGCCCCCCTCTTGCTGCCGTTGCTGCCCTAATTCTCCTTTGGATAGAGTTAACCAAAGCATTGACAGTTCGCATGGGGATGTTTTTCCATTCATCGATCAACGCATTCCTTAGTTGTGCGAGAGTTGCGGGGGGATTTCGGCGCTTCCTAACCCGTCTGTCCAGCTCATCCCACATGTGCTCTACTGGGGTCAAATCTGGACTGTACGGTGGCCATGCTAGTGGTGCGATGTTATTGTTTGCCAGGAAATCCTGACAAACTCGGGCAACATGTGGTCGGGCATTGTCCTGCTGCAGAATCAGATTACGTTGTTGCACAAGCGGGACTGCAACAGGACGCAAGATCTCATCCCTATACCTTACTGCGGTCATATTGCCCGCAACAATAATCAACTGTGATTTTATCCCGTGAGCAATGCCTCCCCAGACCATAACGGAGCCACCCCCAAACCGATCCCGTTCGACAACACAGGCGTCGGCAAAGCGTTCTCCGCGACGTCGGTACACACGGCGTCGACCATCTGCGCGATAGAGAGTGAACCTAGACTCGTCCGTAAAAAGAACTCGTCTCCACTGCCTCATCGGAAATAGCCTGGGCGCATGCGCCGTCAACCACGCCATACGACGCAACCTACGTGCCTGGGTCAGAGGCAGACCAACGTATGGACGACGAGCTCGAAGACCAATCTCACGCAATCGACTTCCAACAGTTTTCGGAGAAATTTGTCGATTATGCGTACCTACTGTATTAAGGGCAGTTTCGGTAGCAGTGAGATGACGAGTCCGCAAATGTGTCAGACGGATTGTCCTGTCTTGACGTCGCGACGTCACGCGTGGACGCCCAGACCGCGGTCGGTCTGCTAAATGCCCTGTCTCCCTTAAACGTCTAACAAGACGTTCAATTGTTGAGACGTTAACCCCAAAATGATTGGCAACTTGCTGTTTCCTCTGACCCTGCATCAGCAACGCAATTGCCCTACCCCTCTGAACATCAGTCAATCGTACCATGATTGAAAAAAAGTTCAAAGTAGCGTAAAAATGAAAAGAAAAATCGGTAAAAGAATCGAAGAGCGTTGTGTATCGTTGAAGTGTACCAAATGGTGTGAGGAAATCTTGTGCTGAAGGTTTAAACATGCTTGTTTTGCACGAAATTTTGGCTTTCCGTATTGTCCGTGCAATGCACTGTGTAGTGCACGGTTGAATGATTTCACACACTGGGTAGATAGCACATCGACCAAAGACTCGTATACCCGCGGTTCACATTCACAGGACAATCTGTAAAAGTGTATGGCTATAGTAAACACCGTAAAAAATGGTTAAAATAAGAAGGAAAAAACTCTACCCTGCGTTTTTTTTCCTTTCAGTATATTTTATCTAGCATTTGTTCAAGCTAATTATATCAGTATTGAGTGAGTCATCTAAATATAGCCTGATTGAAATAAATGTTTCAATAACATCGACTTTCGTGAGAAAGAGGCAATAAAAAGTCTCTTTCGTAACAAACCAGAAACAGGTCTACAAGAAGAGGTCGGTGGGGACGAAATTTGTACACCGTCTGTATACCTACTATTTGTTTATAGGATTGAGTACCAACCCGAATAAAGGTATCATCAAACAGAAAGAAAAGAGCAACACAAACCTTCTGATAGGAGCATATAGTAAAATATCTATGATCATTAAAAGAAAAACAAAACATGTATCTTAGTACAGTGGCGGTAAAAAGATTTTTTTTTTCTTATGAAACTTGTTCAATTAAAACTAGAAGTTAATCTGGATTTGCTCATGTGCAAATGTTATATAAAATGTAGAAAATCAAATACAGGCAATATAGACGCGTGGTAGTATCAAGAGTTAAAAACCGTGTCAGAATATTAATTGACCAGAATACATTCAACAGCCCGTTCATATACTGTGTCACAGTATTTAACTTCAAGTTTAATGGCAGTAAGCCAAGAAGTCAATGCGTTTCAGAGCTAAATCGTAGTGCATGAACTAGAGTTTGCAGTGAAACGTGCTTTATATGACCTTTTATGGAGCTTCGGTAACCAAAACACCTAGGCTAAAAATATTGATCGTCAATAACTGACTCATTATCTTCGGAACTTTGCATCCATGCTTATTACTGACTGCCAAGGTTCTGTTTTAAAGTATTGATATATTTCAAAGGATTTGTGGTTTTGCCAGCTGGAACCAAAACATATTATCTGTGGAAGTCTTTGCTTCAGATGTCGTAAAGAAAAAAATAGGTTTGCTGAAGAAAGTTTAGATACAAGCTTTGCATTACTAGAGAAAATAAAATCCGTAAGTTTCTACTCATTTAAAGCGTTACACTCAGCATACTCTGGTTTGCATCAGCGTTCGCAGATTTCCTGTAAATCTTCCAGAATTTATATAAGAAGTCTTTTAAGAAAATTACATATATGTGTGCCATTGATTTTAGCATGTCTTTGTCGATTTTAAAGTAGATAACTCTGAAAACTGAGCGCTATCCCTCTGCTGATGATGCATTATATTTCTTCATGACAGAATGGAGTAATATGTCACCTTTTATTGTCCATCCATAGATTTATTGTCTTCCCAGAAGATATTGGAGCAGAATTTTTTATTTTCTGTGAGACTATTACGTACTTTGCATACTCCGAACATAAATAGAACTCAGGATAGAAAAGGATCGAACAGAAACGACAATGTCTGTAACATTTGCTTCGTATTCTAGAAAAATATAAGTGAAGATATCAAAGAAATTCAACAATCAGGAACCACCTTGGAACGGTCAATAGGAAAACTACTTGTTGGTAGCGGGGGCTTAAACCAGTTTTACTCGCGCGAAAACTCATTCTGATGCAGCTCCAAATTACAAATATTTATTTGATCAGCAAAGGGGTCATCTACCTCATCTGTGAAACATCACAGTGAAACACAGAAAATGAAAAGAAAAAACTCCGAAAAAACACTGGAATGAAACAAAGTAAAACGGAGTCCAAAATAAAAGACTTTGTTCCCTTTGTGTGCAGAATCTTTCCTTTTAGCGTGTACCTATTTTGAGATGGGGATTGGTGTACATAACAACAAACAGGAAGTCTCAAAAGTTGCCTTCTTTGTCTAATATGGCAAAACATCTATCAAGTGCAATAGATGACCAAACAGTTGGCATTATTTTTTCTGAAATAACATAACAACGCTCTCTTACAGTACGGCCTTTATTGTGTTTTATTTATAATATTAGTGATTGATTAGTCCTGAGATTAGATATGATGCTCAACGCACCAACATGACCTTCATGCCATATGTCATATTGCTGGCCCATATCACTTTACTTATCCGCACTGTCTGATAAAACCCTAATCTCATCGGCGATATACTCTACAGTATCTGTTGTTTCAGTAAACGGAAAATGATATCCCTGAGCAGATAATGTGAACGCAGAGGCTGATCTGGGCTTTTGTTGCCCACATATGGGTGAAGTGCCTTTTTCTCATGGTTTGCTGTTTTTAGCTGCAGGCGTCGAAAATAAAATAACTTCATTTAGAGAATGATAGCTTAGAGTCTGGTGTGAAAAGAAGATTAAAAGCAGCGACACAACTCTTGCAGTTTGTCTTTGTTGTATCCTACAATATTAAGCCAAAATGTCTGGACAAACAGGCCTGAAATAAACAGTGTAGACCCAGATTAGGCGCTTTAGAACGCGGTGTCTTATCAGAATCTACACCGTGTGCTACTCATCTGGCAGTTATTTGACACATCAACAGGAAGTAAAATGAACTGCTTCAAATTTTAGGACAAATATGATAAAGAGTCATTACGAAAACACGCCTGTCTAATTTTGACCCCCTGATATAGTAAAACTGTGGTTTACAGGGGTATACATTATTTTTTTTTTATTTCTGCTCAAAAACATAGATTGTGGGTACTCGTTAAAACCGCCTCATCGAGGCGGTTCTAACGAGTACCCAAAATGTATGTTTTAAGCAGAAATATGAAAAATATCAGAGTATTTTATATGAAAATTTTCGGTTTTTGGAGGTGAAATTTTCAATATATTTGAATAGGCGTGTTTTCGTAATGTTACGGTGTCCGAATACTTAGGGTAAATACAGTAGTGCGACTGTCCGTTATTGCGACGTGTGTTAGCTTTTCTTCTTAGCGTTTGGAGAACTCTCATCAACAACAGTTTTTAATCCTTCAAGCGCCATTTAAAACTGTTACTGACGGCATTCTTAAATATTTTGCTTTTATTTTTCAGAGACGAGTGACAAAGAAAATCAGATCTCAAGATCATTGAAAGCTCAGGATAATTTCCGTTATTGTATAACTGCATGTAGCATCGTTTTTGCTGTGATAAAATTTATTCCCATATATTGTGACGCCTCATAATTGTTCAAGAAATGTTTCGCCTACACCAGTGAAAATTACATCATTTTATTTTTGAAGGGAATGTAAAAACAAGTCTTTTATAGAACCAGATAATTTTGTGAAGTGCATGGGTTCTAAAAGAAATGATTTGATCAAAAGTATTGGCATAATTTTTTTTTCTTAGAAGGCTGGTTTGGGATGTCTTCATTTTTTTTTTTTTTTTTTTTTTTTTTTTTTTTGAAGAGAAAAAATGATTCGTTTTAAACGCAGTTACAATTTATCCTGAAGCCCCGGGGAAACTATCAGGGTTGACATATATACATATATACAATTATGATGAGCCACTTATACCAACACTTTCATATTTTATTAGAATGGCTATTACAATAAATACGGGTTTAAATTTTTTAATTCTTTTGTTTGCATATTGTCCCTTACACCCTTATATTTAGGATAGTTAAAGGAAGAAAATGTTTATTAGAGGACAGAGATAGACAGAACTGAACGATCTTACCTAGCAATTTTGGGATAACTCAGAGAAACAGCCAAGATTATGGTGGCATAATTATTACTGCCTGCATTTGTACCTTCTGGTTTTAGAAATTTTGTTTTTTTATAAAACTTCATTATACTTCAAAATCCCAAATAGTGTTTTTTCCACATTGAGGTCTGAGGAAAAGGGAAGGAAGTAAACATGGTTTTGGATGTCTTGTTTCAGGTCTCCTGTTACAATGATATCCTGTATACTGGTACCATAAACCAAACCAAGCCAGTTCGCTATGGATTACATGTAACGAGATGAGTTATATGGTCTAAAAAGGTTCCTATGAGCAATTTTTCGTGGTTAATGACGAACCTTTATATATTCTATCCAGGAAGTTTGAGATATGTAGGTGAAGTTAATAGTAGCAGTAGTATAGCGGTATGCCGCCCGTACTACCAGCAGTAGTAGGCCTTTTCGGTCGTGTCTATATGGTATATGGTAGTCTCGCAATTTCTCATCATGTTCAATCTTCGTAAAATCTAACCAAATTTTTTCTATCACTAAGTTCAGATACGCTTATTTTACTTTGCTATTTAGTGTTTGTGTATAATATATTTTATAAAACTCCCTTAGCTCAATGATCTGATACCTTTGTTATAGTTATCTGTTACTAAGCATCTAATACTAACATAAAAAGAAGTAGATACATTTGTTGCGCATGAAGAGACTTAATAAAACCTAGTCTCCGATTTTCGTCCTTTTGTATGTTCTTTTTTTTCCAAAGGCAATCTTTTAGATTTTTATTTTACTTCACTGCAGCTGGTATTAAGTGCGGTGTTGCGGCCGTAAAATCGCACGGTACTTTATAATAAAATGGATTATATTTTTTTTTTTCCATTAGGATCATTGGGGCCATTCTGGTTTGAAAATCGAATACTGCTTAAGCCGGTGCTAGAGGGTGTATGCAGCCACGCAAACTACATTGCTGCATATGAAGAGACTTTCTAAAACCGAGTTTCCGCTTTTCGTTCTCTTGTGTCTTTATTTTGCTAAAGGCAACCTTTAAGATTTTTAGTTTACTTCACTGCAGCTGGTATTAATGTTGTATGGCGGCCGTAAAACACTCCCCGTACTTCACCTTTGTCGAGTTTATATTTTCATTTCCTATGGGATCATTTCGCCCATTGGTTTAAACATATTTTATTTCCAAAATACAATGATCATACATACATAGATGACATATACACAAACGACTGGGTTTGAATGGAAGCATAAGCTTATTTAGTTCTTCTCCTAATACACATACATAATTTGTATTACGTCATGGCAAATTATCATTATTACGAAAGTACTTATTATCTCAAGGACTATGACAATATGTGATTAGAAACACAACCATTCATTGTAGTAGAATGAAAATAATCAAAAGTGCAGTAACATTATACCACAATGATGGTTAAAGCAGAAGCAAAGAAAAAGAAAAGAAAGGTCAATAGAAAAAGAAATCCGGAGTGAGAGGGGGCGGTAGGGAAGGAAAGCTATCACATGACAACTCTTAATCATTTCATAAATATGTACTGATCTCATGAAACACCAGCTCCGTTTTATTTTGATTAGATGATACTAGTGTCCTTACCAGGCAAATGCTCAAAATTTGCTATCCTGTGACTTGATTTGTTTCACAAGGAAGTGACTCATCACCATAAAGAATTGCATGTAGAGATGCAATGCAATATTGAGTAACTATCAGAAAAAGTTTGATTCGATGATCTCGATAGAAGTTACAAGATTAGAAAAAAATATTTCGCGATTTCAACATCGCCATTTCTAGAAGAACACAGCGGGGTGTCTGAAATAGATTTTACAAAAAAAACATGTCATAATTTAAAGAGCTGCATCCTGTACGTAGCCTAGTATGCAAAATTTGTAACTTTCTGCTACCAGTATAAAATATTTTAGAACTGGAGTTTTATTCCGGCTTATCTGTCGTTTCAAAGAATCAACTGAATCTACATATTTATCATTGTCGGGTATATTGTTCCATTCTCGTATAATAGACGGTAGAAATAAATTGACGTACGAAGTAGTTCTCGCATTAATAGTTTGAACAATATTTGCGTTTCTCAGATTGTAATGTGATACTTCGTTAACTGAAGAAGGAATAAGTGATGGAAGGTAATGAGGAGTTAAGTTATTGTACATCTTGTAAAACAGTATCAGTTTATGATTTATTCTTCCTTTTTCGAGAGTTTCCAAACCAATCTCATTGTAAAGATTACGAACTGATATAAATTTAGTAGCACCAGTGGCTATTCTAGCTGCTTCAATCTGTATTTTTTCGAGTTCTTTTTTTCATAATTGCTGCAATTATCCCAAATAACATCCGCATACTCTAAAATAGGTCGAATAAATGTTGTATAAATTATTTCTAAAGATTTCCTGTCTATTTCATATTTTAATCTACGCATAATATTAATTCTTGTCCAAGCTTTTTCTTTAATGTAGTCAGTATGTTTATGTCAAGAGCCACCATTTGAAAAATATATTCCTATATTCTTCTGAAATTCTACCTCATTGATTTGCTGTCCTAACATGATGGATGTACAGGTTTGTTGATTTTCCTTGATATCAGAAGTGATTCACTTTTTAAAGGATTGAATTTTACCAACCAAGCTTCAGCCCATTTAGCTACTTTTTCAAGATCTGCATTAAGAATTTTTGTAGCAACGTCTGGATTATCGACTATTATGAAAAGACTGGTATCGTCAGCAAAGAGACGAATGCTAGATTCTATTTCAGTTCCTATATCATTAATGAAAATTAAGAAAAGAAGTGGTCCGAGAATTGATCCTTGAGGAACGCCTACCTTGATATAATTCCACTCAGATTCTACTCCCTGCAAGACAACACGTTGTTTTCTACCAACGAGATAACTATAAATCCATTTTAATAATTCACCAGAGATTCCAACTGACCTAAGTTTATGAAGAAGGCCGGCATGCCAGACACGATCAAATGCCTTGCTTATGTCACAGAAAACAACCCTAATTTCTTTGCCAGCATCTAGTGCCTGGCAAAATGTACGATACAAGAAAGTGAGCTGGTTAGTTGTAGAGTTTCCAGGTAATGAAACCAGATTAAAAAGATGTAAGAATATTATTATCATGGAGATGATTAAACTGATGTTTAAATACAAATCTTTGGAAGACTTTGTCTAGATTACTCAATAAAGAAATAGGTCAATAATTACAGACGTCAGAAGGATCACCTCCACCCTTAGGTACAGGACAAACATGAGCTATTTTAAAGCACACTGGAACATCTCCTTGGTGTACGGACTGATTAAATAAAGAGGCAAGTGGTGTAGACATTTCATTAGCTAGTTCACGAAGAATGAGGTTACTAATTCCGTCAGGACCGACGGCTTTACCGAAGCGTTCTAAGTATTGCTTTGACCTCTTCCGTAGTAAACACAAGAGAGCTTAATGATTCATTTACAATATAATTGTCAATAGCAGGAAGTGTGACATTTTCTTCATCTAATAAGGTTTGGTCTCTAAAAAATCATTGAAAATATTAGCTTTTTTAACTTCGTCGGAATATACCAGAAAAAGGTAAGATAAAAGCCCATGGAGTGCCACAATCACAAACCGCAGCCCTTCCCAGACCCCAAGAGGAAGATGAAACCGACAAATCCAAACAAGCACAAATTAAACAAACGTACGAAAAGCACTAAGATTAGCTCTCTCTTCCCCAAGCGAGGTAATCGCAATACTAAAAGGACGGAAAAACTCAAGAACAAAATGACACATGGAAAGACATACAACAAATCACCTCGTAGAATAAACCAAAAAGCAAAAAAGAATAAGACTAACACCAGGACCACCGCCTTAGAACGGTCAGTAGAGTAAACCACCGGGGGGGTTAAAGCACTTTTACAGCTAGCTTACTTCACCCTGGGTCCATTTCTTTCTAGTGATGGAATAGTAGAAGTAGAATTGGGAGAAATGAATGTTTTTAAAACTGTCCACCATTGTTTAGGTTATAGAGTTTCAGATTTTAATTTATTAGAGCGGGAGTCTATGTACGATTTTTTTTAATTACGAATCATTGAAGTAATTTCGTTACGAAGACGTCTTAACTTTACCCAGTTAGCTTGTGTATTTGTTCGTTTTGCTTTTTTTGTACGCTCTTTTACGAATACGTATTTGTTTCTTAATTACTAATCCACGGTGGCTCAGTTGGTCGTATTGTGACTTGCCCGTTAGGAGTACAGGGATCGGTAATTTCAATCAAATGCTCATAGAAGTTCTTAGCATATACATTTATGTCAGGATTTTGAAGAGAATTCCAATCGGAAGAAGATGCTTTCTGCCTTAAAAGATCATAACCGCCCCGGTCGTATTGCCATACACGGCGCTTGAAACATTTAATTTTAGGTTTAGAGAAATTGAATACACCAACTACAGGACAATGATAGCGAAGGTCTTGTTGTAAGAAGGGGTGGCCGACTCCACTAAAGATTATTCGATCTCTGTTGCTTACTAGCAATAAGTCAATGAGAGAGATCGACTTTTCCGTAAAGTGGGTAGGCTCACTGATAGACTGGTGTGAGGAAAACTGTTGACACAGTGAATTAATTTTACGTGCATATTGTGAATTCAACATACTGAAGTTAAAGTCACCAGTTATGATTATATCATCTGTGCCAGTATCGACTGCAAGATGGATAGAATCTTCAATCGAAGAATAGTAAGTCTTATCTGAGTTTGGTGGTCTGTAAAATAATCCGAATAAGACATGTTTCTGTTTAAGTATTAACTCTATCCAAATACATTCTGCACCTCTCGGCTCTAGGTCCAGTCTTTGCCGATAGTGAACGTTTTCATTAACATATATATCTACTCCGCCATGGCTGTCACCGACTCTGTCCTTACGTTCGGGTTTTCTAAATGTCTGAATGTGCAAATCTTGCGATAGGACAGAAGGATTTAGCCAAGTTTCGCTGAAAGCTAGAATATCAAACTCAAATAGCTCCGTACCTAAGATATCAATTTTTGGTACTAGACTCTGCACGTTATAATGAACGAAAGAAAGATGATTCGAAAGATTTGAAAAATTGAGAACTGAAAAGTTAGTCGAGCAAGTGTCAGAGATACTGGTAGCTGATGAGGTCGAAAGAGGACCTGGATGTATGTCCCCTGCCTGTAATAACAGAATAGAAAGCCAAGTTATAGTAACCACAGTAAATATATGAAATGTTACTTTGCACATAAACAACTGATTGGCAATAAACACATGTCCTTTTGTCATACGTTTACATGGATGCCTGAATATAATGTTTTCTGCCAAGTATGAATCACTTTGTATGGAGGATATGAATGCAAATATCAAAGCTGGTCTGAAGTAAATATACATTACATTGCGGTTACTTTGAAAATGACAACCGCTTTAACCGGTGCTACTGTGCTTTCAACATCTTTCAGAAAGCCGATTTTTTTTTTTGTTTGGCGCTTTACACAGAAGAAGAAAATTTGCAAACGTTTGTCATGATTTAATGTAAAACCATATTTCGTAACTACCTATGAACTAAACGTTTTATTCTAGACATTAGTTTTTAGAGTATCAAATACTTTCACTTTTTCCAATAGTAAAACTGAATGTAAACTATGCAGCAATCTGCAGGTAGGTAACTTGGAGGGAGATTTTTTAACAAGTTCCGCTAGTTCAATTTTTTCTGAAATTTTCACAATACTGTCAAAAATTTAAATTCAGCAAAGAAACATAAAAAATAATTTCTTAGACAAATATTCAAAAAATTCAATTAACTTATAGAAGTTGCATGAATAAGACCAATGTTTGCCCGTAAATTTAATTTTAGGTTATATATTTGACAACAAAACATAGAAACAGAAAAGACAAATGTTTTTTGATAAGATACGGTCAATCAGAACAAAATCTTTTTATTCAAAATAAAACGCTAAGCAAAAACTTCTTTCCGAGTGATGTCGAAAGGACAGTAGGGGCGTATGCAGTTTCGCAAAATACATTGCTTAATAAAACCGAGTCTCCGATTTTCTTTCCATTGTGTGTTCTTTGTTTCCAAAGGCAACCTTTCAGATTTTTATTTTCTTTCACTGCAGCTGGTGATTAGTGTCGTGTAGCGGCCATAAAACGTCTCCCCGTACTTCACTATACTGCAGATTATATTTTTTATTTCTTTTGGCATCATTTAGCCCATTCTAATTACTTTGTAAATCAACTTATACAGATTATTTTTATACCCTTTGGGTTTTATGGGGCCATTCTGATTTGAAAATCAAATACCACTTAAGCCGGTGCTAAGGGACGTAAGCAGCTTCCCAAACTATATTGCTGCATATGAAGAGACTTAATAAAACTGCGTCTCCGAGTTTCGTTCTTTTGTGTGGTGTGGTCTTTCTTTTTTAAGGCAGCCTTTTAGATTATTACTGACATTTCATGCGATTCGTCTGAGACGATTTTCTATCTGCTGAGAAAAATAGAAATACATTCAAATAGAATCTGCTAGTATTTAAATTTCCCATACAAGGACTTAAAAGTGGAGAACATCTTTACTTCAAAGGTAAGACCATTACATTTTCCATTTATCTTTTAGTTATAATCCTTTACCACACGGGGGTCTAGAGAACTAGCTCGAAAATGCGTCAATGGAATTATGTTCCAGCGCCACATCCGGGAATTTTCGAGCATTTACCCTCGACGGGTAAACAGTAAACAAAGATATGGCTCGAACATTCCATCACTAGTTATTTCTTTATTAGTGATTTATGAAAAATAGGGCAATGCTATCGTGTGTAGATTTGATTTAACTTTGTTCTCCTGTATATTTCTACGACAAAGTCTAACGGAGTAGAAAGTTAAATCATATCTACACACAATAGCATTGCGCGAATGGTTTCATAAATCGCTAATAAAGAAAGAAATAGTGATAAAATTCTTCGAGCCATACTTTGTTAACTGTTTTCCTGTCGAGGGTACTAGTTCGAAAATGTGGCGAGGGCACAAAATTCAGTTGATGAATTTTCGAGCTAGCTCCTTAGATTACCACCCGTGTATCTATGAGCTTTACAAATAAACAATGTCATGCAAAAATATATTACAAGAATATATTATTTGGTGCCTGAACTAAAATGTGAACAATATTTTATGCTATCAAAAATGTAATTTTGATCAGTGCCTACTCGTACAGTGAAAGAGTAAAGTCGAGTAAATTAAAGTAGGAATGTCAGTGGACAGTAATATTTCAGAATTCGGTCCGGGGTTCTGTTCAATATCTCCACATTTTTACAGTATATATTGAGGGAACAATTGATATTTCAAATGTTTTCCAATATTCGAGATCGATAGCACTCGAACCTATTCGCATCCTTTAATTAAAAATATCTACATCTGTTATAGAACTGAATAGCTTTATGTTATGTTAATCGTGATATAAATCTAGTAAAATAGATCTAGGCTTAAAGTTTATGTTAAGTGTAATATAGAGCTGAAAAAGTCGAGACTCTATACTGATCTGGCTTTTCGGATCACAGTACAGGCTGTTTGACGGCGTATTAAAGACAGGTATATGATAAAGTCAGTGGCTGCACCAAACAATTAGAGTATGCAGGTGTGGTTGGAAACGAAATTCTAAACACTCCTTATGAATGTTGTTCTGCACGATGAAGATGCCAAATAGATTTCTTGTGGAGCATCTTACAGATGTGTATTATTATTATTATTATTTACCTAACAATGATACCACTTTCATACAGTTAAAGTTCTTACAGTCTTAACCAAAAAGCTGGATCAGTTGACCTTAACCAAAACACCGGATCAGCTGAGAGTCTCGATTTTATCCGTAACACACTCTCAAACGATGACGTGGAAGAGAAATGCATGTAACGTTCCTGTCTTCAACTGCTCTCTGTGTGCATCAAAATTGTAGCAGGCAATATTGCTTCTTCTTTTTTCTCGAGAAAACAAGGCTCGGCATAGCAAACAATTCACATGAAATATCAGACCTTATTTTCTCAGAAAAATATATAAAAAAGAGAATGTCATTTGCTGCTTTTGTGTGTTGTGTTATATACTAAATACATTATTGTGGCAGCAATGGGATCTGATGCCTTGTGCTACGTCTCGTGGATGTTCTCGATTGCCAGTTCCCACACAAGCGTAACGTGTGATCATTTGATTCAATGATCTTCGAACACATCAGCTTGACGTAACCCAAAATATCAGATCACAGTATTGTACTAATAACGACCCAGCGGGCACGTTATACAACGCCACACTAACGCCGGTGCAACGTCATTTTGTAAATGTCATGTGCCTATTAGGGAGCATATATAACATGTAAGCAGAGAGCATCGGTAGTAGTAAAATCCGAAAAAAAAGGAGAAGTTCAGCAATGCCTATATTAGCATACCTAGTTCTAAGCTTAGTAAAACCCCGATCACACAGACGTTCTGACTGCGATGCAACCAGTTTGCGACCAAAACATTTGGCAGTCGCCGATCAGTCGCGGAGGTCTCAACAAGGTCGTGAAGCAGTCGCAGCAAAGTCGCAGAGCAGTCGCAGACCAATTTCAGTCTCCGATCGACTTGGGCAATCCCAAAAATTGGGCTGCGACTGACTTAGTCGCGTTAAGGTCGGCGATCAATCGGCAACTAGTCACATATCATTTACCCTTGCGACCTTGTTGCGGCCAGTCTGCGATTGATCGGCGACCAAACGGCGCTTTATCGGCGACTAGTCGCCGACTAATCACTAATCGATCGTCGATTCATCGGCGACTGGTGGGCGACTAGTCAGCTATCAGTTACAAATCATTTTCAAGCGTGTTACGATCGCTTGACGTTTCAGCGTTTATCCATGCAACACCTAGTCAGATTCTCAAACTGTTGTCTCGCGATTCAAGGTTTTAACCAGTACTGTCTTCGCCTTTTGCATAAACTCGTTCAATGTTCACCAGCTGCAACACTGCTGGCTACCATGCTGATAACCTGTAAATTAATGATTCGGCTCTAGAAAGCACCCTTACTTTATGCAATGCGACCAATCTCCGTCAGTTGTAACAAGTTGCAGAAGAATCGCCAGTCGGTCTCAAAACTGCCGCCGCATCTTTGGCGAACAGTCGCCGATCGATACCCAACAATTTGCGAATTCTGTCGCCGACGAATCGGCGACTTATCGCCAACCGATCGGCGAACATGTCATGTTTGCAAATGTGGCTGCAGCGGTCGCGAGAAAGGCCCAATGAAGTCAGTCGCATTTTCTGTGTAACCAGTACTTTAATGAGACGGCATGTTTTGATAGATATATGGCCATTTTACAAAGGGGGGTGGGGAGAGGGCAACCTTAAATACTTCCTGATTGTTCTCCTTCGCACCTGCCCCACATTTGAAATGGGATCAACATCAAAAGAGTTGATCCCATTTCGTTTAGTTCCTTTAAGATCACACCCTTCTCATAAGGAAGTCATAACAATGTTTACAGCGTTGCCTCCCTTGAGAGTGTATCCATTCTCCCAAAGAAGTCGGAGTAAACATGTCGTTGTAAGTCGGGTTCTGTTCGCATTCCTCAAGGCAAAAAGCAGCCTGCGGACAACACGGGAATAAAGTATTTACATTTCGACAAGCCATATCGCTAGCACAACATGTTTCAGCACACAAACTAATTACGAAGGGTGTTCGAAAAGTTTTGCAAACGCAATGTATACCCGACAATCATGGAAATTACCTCTACAAAACCAATACGAAACGGAAGACTGATTATTACTGTAAATTGTGTATAAATACACTTGAAATCTACAAACCGGTTCTTTTGCAATTTTGATTACTTTTAGGTGTACTCATAGACACTATGTTCAAAATGGTTAGAAAACGAATAGAAAATGTTGCTGAAATCAAGCGTTATATAAAAGCCCGCGGTAAGTTGGGATTGAGTGCCGAAAGCATACATGATGAGATACGTGTTGTTTATGGGGATAAAATGTCATTTTCCATAGGTCCAGAAGTGCATTTGGGTCTGCAGTTCACGAGTTTCTTATGGGTGTACCCAAAGATGAGTATGAAATTGTCTTAAAAGTTGGATTAAAAGATGGAAACGATGTTTTCTGGCTAAAGGGGAATATATCGAAGGTAACTAGACAAAAGTATCAACTTTTAATTAATATCTCGGAGTAAACGTGTCATTTGCAAAGGTTTTCGAACACCCCTCGTTCATGATAAAAATATCGAGTTCCAAGAACCTAAGGCAAAGTAAATATGATTTAATAACCCTTATTTTATTTCAAAGGCCAATACCCTCAGTGATTGCCAGCAAAGCAAACAAAAGTTCTTGACTTCGTTTTTTTATTGTTTGCACAACAGTTAAAGTTTGATGAGGACAATCACTAAACAAATTAGCTTAAAAACAAACTATTATTGGCATTTCTCGAGATATAAATCAGAGATGCTGAAGACAAATTGTACTTTGTGAATCGACAACCTTTGTTGCGGATCATCCAATTACTTTTTTCTCATTTTCAGTTAATACTTTGATCCCTGAGTTTCTGAAGTCGGCTCTTCTATCCTTGAATTTGATCGTGTTCACTGAAGCAAATATTAGTTTCAGTCTAGAAACAAAAACAAAACAAAAAAAAAATGGCGAAAAAGGTATATCCTAAAGAGACGGATCGTGACGAGCCGTCTCATCTGAATCTACACTGTTTGCGTAGTATCTGTTTTGGTCTGCTTAGGGTTCAAGCTTATTAGTGATTGAAATTGTTACAGTGAGAAAAGTGTTTCGGGTTAGGAAAGATACATTTGCAAATGAGCTTGTTTCCTTACCCATTACTTAACAATTGCTTAACAATTTTCCTTTAAGTTCTAATCACACACCGTGCAGACGATATTTGGATATTTCATTTTTTTTTTTTTTTTTCTCAGAGAAAATAAGGCTGGACATTTCATATACAATTCGCACGAGATGCAAAGTCTTTTCTCTGACAAAAAAAAAAAGAAAATTAAGATCTTACCAGACGACAATTTTGCTAATCGCGTTAAAGGTTAAAGAACACAATTTGGATCTGCAGATAGTTTATCTTTATTTGCATTGAGACAATAGCAATAATTGGTTGGTTTGTTGACATCAACGATATCAAAACATTCATGATAAAAATTAGAATTAGCCAATAATTTGATGTCACAGATATAAAGCAAATGTCCAGATTAGTCTGTGTATCTTTGCAAGTCAGATAAATTTATAACGCAAATTAGTTATTATTTATACGGTAACTATAGTTGATTTCTATCTTCTGATGAGGCCTAATCGGCCGAAACTAGCTAGTCTGGCCCCGAAAACTTCACACTTCAGTTAGTTTTATATTTTTGTGAATGTGTTCATTATCAGCTCAAGGTCAGCTGTTGTGGTCAGTCAATGTCCGTCGTCCGTCGACCGTCGTGCGTCGTGCGGCGTCAACAATTGTTTTAAAAGCCTACTCCTCCTAAATCCCTTGGCCAATTGACTCGAAACTTGGCGGGAAGCATCGAGGTGACTTGTAGATAAAAAATAGCTAAAACTCGTTCCGATCGGAAATCAGAGATCGCCACCATGGCGGCCATCTTGAAAATCTATTTTTCGCTTCTTCTCCTGAACCGAAATGCTAATTGACTCGAAACTTGGAAGGAAGCATCGGGGTGTGCGTCAACAATTGTTTTAAAAGCCTACTCCTACTACATCCCTGGGCCAATTGACTCGAAACTTGGCATGAAGCATCGGGGTGACCTGTAGATAAAAATAGCTAAAATCGTTCTGATCGAAAATCCAACATCGTCGCCATGGCGGCCATCTTGAAAATGTATTTTTCGCTTCTCCTCCTGAACCGAAAGGCGAAGTAACTCAAAAATTGGTAGAAAGCATCGGGGTGCCTTATAGATCAAAACAGCTAAAATGTTTCCGATCGGATATCCAAGATGGCTGCGGCCGCCATCTTGAAAATCTATTTTTCGCTTCCTGTCCTGAACCAAAAGGTCAGTTGATGATCGGAAATCCAATATCATCGCCATGGCGGCAATCTTGAAAATCTATTTTTCGCTTCTCCTCCTGAACCGAAAAGCTAATTAACTCGAAACTTGGCAGGAAGCATCGGGGTGAATTATAGATAAAAAATAGCTAAAATCGTTCCGATCGGAAATCCAAGAGGGCCGCCATGGCGGCCATCCTGAAATTTTTTTCACTTCTTCTACTGAACCGAAAGACCAGTTGACTCGAAACTGGGTAGGTAGCATCGAGGTGACCTAGATTTAAAATAGCTAAAATCTTTCCTATCGGAATTACAATATGGCCGCCATGGCCGACATCTTAAAAATCTATTTTTCGCTTCTTCTACTGAACTCAAAGGCCAATTGACTCAAAACTTGGTAGGAAGCATCAGGATGACTGGTAAATCAAAAATAGCTAAAATCATTTCGATCGGAAATCCAAGATGGCCGCTATTGCCGCTGTCTTGAAAATCTATTTTTTCGCTGCTTCTCTTGGAATTGCGGGCCAAATGGCTCGAAACTTGGTAGGAAGCATCGGGGTGACTTGTAGAGCAAAAAATAGCTAAAATCGTTCCGATCGGAAATTTAAGGTGGCTGCCATGGCCGCCATCTTGAAAATCTAGTTCTCGTTTCTTCTTCTGAATCCAAATGCTAATTGACTTGAAACTTTGTAGGACGCACTGGAGTGACTTAGGTAAAAATAGCTAAAATTTTTCCGATCGGAAATTCAAGATGGCCACCGTCTTAAAAATCGAATTTTCGCTTCGTCCCCTGAACACAAAAGGCCAAGAAATCCAACATGGCGGCCATGGCCGCTATCTCGGAAATCTATTTTGCGCTTCTTTTCCTGAACCCAAAGGCAAATTGACTCGAAACTTGGTAGAAAGCATTAGGGTCACTTGCAAATCAAAAATAGCTAAAATCCATTCGATAGGAAATCCAAGATGGCCGCTACCTGAGAAATCTGTTTTGCACTTCTTGTCCTGAACCGAAAGACCAATTTACTCAAAAGTTGGTAGGAAGTATCTGGATGACTTGTTGATCAAAAATAGCTAAAAACATTCTGATCAGAAATCCAAGATAGTTGCCCTAGGAGCCATGTTGAAAATATATTTTGAACTGTTTTTATCCTAAACCAAAAGGCTTCATTGGAAGTATCGACTCGACTTGTAGGTTAAAAGTAGCTAAAATCATTCTGATTCAAGAAATCCAAGAAGGCCGCCATCTTGAAAATCTATATTGAACTTCTTCTCTTGAACCGAAAGGCCAATTGACTCGAAACTTGTCTAGTAATCAGGTGAGCTATACAGGGCCAGCTTGGCCCTGTTATTGTCAAGATCATTCCTTTATATCAAGATATATTTATCTTCACTACAACTGGTCAGTGCAGTTTGGAGGCTATTTAACATCTTTAACGTATCTAGTCATAGTGTCCTTTGTGATCATTTAGCGCATTCCGGTAATTTTAAAAAAATATATGAGTGTTTGGTTTAAAAATATGTTATTCAATAAGTTAACAAATTAATACAACATACAAAGTTGAATACATACAAATGATTAAAACGAAAGCAAGGCTTATATAGTTCCTTTCCTTACATGTGACAATGTATTGTTGATGGCGGTACACATGTGACAATGTATTGTTGATGGCGGTACACATGTGACAATGTATTGTTGATGGCGGTACACATCCGTGAATGTAAAATGCATTTATTACTACTTTAGCCTCGGGATACTTAAACAAGATTTAAGCATATGAGAGTTTGCATCCGACGTGTGTTTGATTTAGTTAAAAGTCTAGGTAGATTTTTTCCTGTCAGCTTTATCAGAAATTGTTCCTTGTGGTCAATAAAACTGCTACGTCTTTTAAAACTCACACTATATAAAATCTCTTTAATGCGACTGTCTTGATATCATAATGCAATACGAAACATGAGTATCAGTCTCATGGCCCGTTGATAGGATTTTGTTTCACTAAAATAAAATAAACATCTTTTTCTCGGACATATGCCGGGTACAGCATTTCCTACAAGATTGTATGGTCGCCCAGCGAAGGCTCAGGTCAGCCTGCGCATTCGCGCAATCTGATCATAGTCTCCGTTGTCCGCATGAAGATGGTTTGGATCCTCGGCTACCCATAAAATGCCCTACGAAGACTGATCAGACTGGGCGAATGCGCAGGCCGATCTGTCTTTGTTAGACGCATTTGCAATCTTGTAGGAAATGCTGTGTAAATGACAAGGTCGAGGAGAATTTGGCATATGTAAAAGTTGTTTCAGTATCGTTTTATACCTGGATATATCCTGGCCAGTGACAATAAGACTGGAATACAGATCATTCTGTAATTCATTTCCTGGTTTTGAAAGGTAATAAGCAGGCAATGGCATACAGAGAATTTTCCGATATACAATTACTTGGGTTTTCTGAACTGCACCATAAAATGAGAGAGAGAGAGAGAGAGAGAGAGAGAGAGTATTTATTATGCCCCTAACTTCAAAAAAGTTGGAGGGGCATATTGCTTCTGATTCGTGCGTCCGTGCGTGCGTTACACTTTTTGATTCAAAGCATAACTTCTGAACCCTGCATGCTAGGATTTTGAAATTTCATATATGGATTCCTCATGACAAAAAAGCTGACACATATTTATTTCTTATCAGGAATATGCCACTTTCCTGAGTTATGGCCCTTTGAAAAAAAATTAAATGAAATCCTGTCAGCAAAATATCTAAAAAAAAACAATTAAAGCTAGAGCCTTGAAATTAGAGGAATAGATTGGTAGTATATTGAGTAGATAACCTGATTAACTTTTGAATAAATTCTAAAAAAAAATTCTCAAGTTATGGCCCTTGATCATTTTGGGCAGTTTTACATTGCAGACTTTTTGATGCATAGCATAAGTTTTGAACTGTGCATGCTACGGTTTTGAAATGTCATAAAATGTATATGAATTCCTCATGAAAAAATAGCTGCCACGTATTTTTTTCTTATCAGGGTTATGCCCCTTTCCTGAGTTATGGCTCTTTGAAAAAATATGGATGAAATCTTGTCAGCAAAATATCTCAAAAACTATAGAAGCAAGAGCCTTGAAATTTCAGGAATAGATTTGTAGCGATGAGTAGATGACCTGATTAATTTTTTAATAAATTCTTAAAAGTGCTTCTTGAATTATGGCCTTTTGTCAATTTGGGCATTTTTTACATTGTATGCTCTTTGATGCTAGCATAAATTTTAAACTGTGCATGCTATGGTTTTGAAATTTCATATCTGGATTCCTAATGAAAATTAGCTAACACGTATTTATTTTTTTTTCTTATCAGGAATCTTGTCAGCAAAATATCTAGAAAAACAATTAAAGCTAGAGCCTTGAAATTTGAGGAATAAATTGGTAGCAATGAGTAGATGACCTGATTAACTTTTGAATAAATTCTAAAAAAATATTTCTCAAGTTAAGGCCCTTGATCATTTTGGGCAGTTTTACATTGCAGACTTTTTTATGCATAGCATAAGTTTTGAACTGTGCTTGCTAGGGTTTTTGAAATTTCATACAATGTATATGGATTCCTCATGAAAAAATAGCTGACACGTATTTTTTTTTTTTTTTTTTTTTTTTTTTTTTATCAGTATTATGCCCCTTTCCTGAGTTATTGCCCTTTGAAAAAATATGGATGAAATCTTGTCAGCAAAATATCCCAAAATCTGTTGAAGGTAGAACCTTGAAATTCGAGGAATAGATTATTAGCGATGAGTAGATGACTTGATTAACTTTTAAATAAATTCTGAAAAGTACTTCTTGAGATATGGCCCTTTGTCATTTTGGGCATTTTTACATTGCACACTTTTTGATGCATAGCCTAACTTTTGAACTGTGCATGCTTATGGCCCTTAGAAAATACATGGATGGAATCTTGTCAGCACATTATCTCCAAAACTATTGAAGCGAGAGCCTTGAAACCTAATGAATAGATTGTTATTGAGAAGTAGATAACCTGACTAACATTTGTGTAAACACTGCCAGATACTTCTTCATTTATGGCCTGTTTTCAGTTTGTTTTATCTTTTCTACCGGAGTCTTAAATGTGGAGTAATGCCCCTTTTCAAACTTAGGCCAATGAAAATATTGTTAGCGAAATATCTAAAGACCCACTTGAGTTAGGCTCATGAAATTTTGCAAGCAATTTGGAACAAAGGTGTAGATGACCTGATCAAATTTTGGTCGGAATTATGTTCCTTTCTAGCTTTGGCATTTTGTATCGACACGCATATAGTTTGGGGCATAGTGTTTTACAAACACATTTTTAGTTTAGTTTGACTTAAACAGTTGTTTGAATTATCAGTGTTTGAGATAATGAAAATCATTATAATTGAGATAAGGCACTTTGTCTGTCTGCCCACATCCATCAGAATGTATGAGTATCCATACAGGCCGGGGTCCCAAACTGCTGGCTCATCTAAATATCACTTTGTTAGTCCACAGCGTATTAAAGTAACTAAGTAACCTGTCAGTGCTATTCAACGGGGAATATAGCTGTTCTATCAATGGTATAAACTCTGGAAATATCGCATCACGTGATACAGTTTAACTTGCGCAATATCTACATCCTAATATATATAATTTCACCAAATTTGGTGAAACTTCTTCGAAATGTTTAAAGGTTACGTCTATATATCGGACATGAATTTTGACATGGACTTTGTACAAAGGGCCATAATTCTAGAAAAACTACATCACAAGACTCCATTACATTTGACGACCCTGTCCTAATCAGTATTGAAAATGTCAGCAGATGGCTTTTAATTTAGGTCTTGTCACAGATTTAACGTGGGCAGCCATACTTATGAAACTGAGCCATGTAGAGAATATATGGGTTATGTGAAGTATCCCAGCGGACACATAACGTTGAAACAACGTCGATTCAACGTTGATTTAACGTCTTGACGTTGAATCAGCGTTGAATCGACGTTGCTTTAACGTTGTGTGCCTGCTGGGATGTTTCTCCTCTTATATCTTCACTGAACCAAAGATCTTAACTCTGGAGATATTGCAAAGACCGGGAAACATTAAATTTACATAGCAAATTATCTTATGATGCGCAGAGCACGAAAAGGGACTTTATGCAGTATACTAACAACGCAGGACCAGATCAGCTTGCGCATTCGTGCTTACAGAATCAATAAATACTGTAGTACTGTGGCATATGACGAACAGAGAATTTCCACATCAGACTGCACGGATGCGCACGCTTACCTGGACTTCGCTGTTTGCATATGGAATAAGGGCATTTTTCTCACGTTGTGCATAAAAAAAAAATATTACAAAATTTTACATCATTCGCGCTGCCATGCCCTTGTTACGGGAAACTATTTTGCAAGGCGCACATTGTCATTCTAATGTTATGCTCTTGTTACTGTTACGACCCAGAGCAGACTGCAGTGCAAGATGACCAAGTTTAATATATATTAGAAGTAAGGTCCAGTTTCTACAGTCGGACCATTTGTTATTAATAGTAGCTTGATATAAAAGTTACGCAACATTAAGAAGGCTAAACTGGTTGCTAAACTATGGAAGCGTCCTAGTGCAAGGTGAAAAAAATATTTAAGTCCCACATTGGAGATAGTACCGCCTACGTAGGAGATGATAAGTCCTACGGAGGAGATAGTAACTCCTACGTAGGAGATATAAAGTCATACTTAGGAGAAAGTAACTAATACGTAGGAGATGATAAGTCCTACGTAGGACATAGTAACTCCTACGTAGGTGACGATAAATCCTACGTAAGACTTACTAACACCTACGTAGGAGATAATAATTCCTTCGTAGGATTTACTAACTCCTACGTAGGAGATAATGTCCTACGTACGACTTACTAACTCCTACGTAGGATATAATAACACCTACGTAGGAGATAAAAATCCCTACGTAGGACTTACTAACATCTACGTAGAAGATAATAACTCCTCCGTAGGACTTAACACCTACGTAGGAGATAATAACTCCTACGTAGGACTTACTTACACCTACGTAGGAGTTACTAACACCAACGTAGGAGATAATAAGTCCTACGTAGGACTTACTAACATCTACGTAGGAGATAACTCCTACGTAGGATTTACTAATTCCTACGTAGGTGTTACAAACACCTACATAGGAGATAATAAGTCCTACGTAGAACTTAACAACATCTTCCTAGGAGTTAATAAGTCCTACGAAGGAACTAACACCTACGTAGGAGTTTAATAGGTCCTACGTTGGCCTTACTAAGTCCTTCTTAGGAGTTACTAACCCCTACGTAGGAGATAATAACTCCTACGTATAAGTTACTAACACCTACGTAGGAGATAGCTAAGTCCTACGTAGGACTTAATAACAACTACATAGGAGATAGTAAGTCCTACGTAGGACTTTCTTTCCCCTACAAAGGTGTTAGTAACCGCATTACAATGAGAAAAACAATCTTATTTTGGTCATATTTCATTCCATAAAATATATCTATTCAATTGATTATTTATAATATTTAAGAAATTACATTAAAACAGAATGATAATAAGTGCGTCCAAAGGGAACTGCGAAGCAACGGGAACGGCGTGCAGACGCACTACTATAGACTAACTATGTGACCAGTGATGTGTGTGACCAAAAATGTGATGGTCCAACAAACGCTTGGGTGGTTCGGTGCTTATCCTGAAAAACAATAAGCGTTCCGTGATTTGGCAGAGACTATTGAGACGGCGGCCGTGCCGATAATAGCAACAAAACGGCCTATAACGCCAAGTATTCCAATTGCAAGGGGTTTAATCACGAGACTTATGACGTCAGCCTATAAAATTTGCGGTCTCGGTCATTTTGAATTTTGTCTCCACTTCGATGTTTATTTCTATCCATTCTCCGTCTATTTACAAGCTAAGCATGATTCGTTTTGTGCATAAGGTACACTTTGATTTAGCGTTTTAGATAACACAAAGACTTTACGCTCTTTTTATGTGATAATCTTAAAAACCGATACAGTTAAGCGAACGATAGTACGAGGGCGAGTCAATAAAAAAAAACAGCCTAACTTATTTCTGGGTGAGACCGATCTCTTCTTTTTCGATGTAATTGCCCTCTAGAATGATGCACTTGGACCAACGGTGTTCCAGTGCCATCAGCCCAGAACTGAAGAAGCCCGGGACCTTGTCTCGGACCCACTCAACTGCCGCCACGACTTCTTCGTTGGACCGGAAATGACGTCCACGGATATTCTTTTTCAAGTTTGGAAATAGGAAATAGTCACTAGGAGCTAAGTCCGGAGAATAGGCGGGTTGCGGTATTAGCTCGTACCCATTCCGCTCAACAGCATCCATTGCAATTTTTGCAAGTGTGGACTCTCGCATTGTCCTGTTGGAGCAGAATCCCTTTGGAGAGTTTACCTCAGCGTTTTTCAAGGAGCGCAGTTCTCAGCTGGTCGAACAAATTTGCATAATACGCACCTGTTATTGTACTTTTCTTTGCTAGAAAGCCCAACATAATAACGCCTTGTGCGTCCCAAAATACAGTTGCAATCGCCTTGCCAGCAGAGGGTTGCGTTTTGTACTTCTTTGGTCTCGGAGACCCCGGCCCAACCCACTGGCGACTGAGCTTTATTCTCTGGCTCATAATAATGGACCCAGGTCTCATCTACAGTCACCAGACGTGAAAGAAAATCATCTTCCTTTGACCTAAACCGCTTCAACAATGCGCTGCATACTTATGCTCTGATTGCCATTTGCTCGTCGCTAAGGGATTTTGGGACCCAACGGGCTGTTAGCTTGCGCATACTCAAGTGATCATGTAAAATTGTTGAAACGCTACCATGTGAAATGAGTAATGCATTCGCTGTTTCTTCCACCTTAACTCGCCTATCAGAGTACACCAGATCTCGTACTTTGTTACACATTTCTTCATCGGTGGCATCTGATGGGCGTCCAGACCTGGTTTCGTCTTCTAAAGACGTTCTACCGCTTTTGAATTCACCAACCCAGAATTTAACTTGTGCATACGATGGTGCAGAAGACCCATAAACATTGGTCAACTCGCAATGTATTTCCTGACCTGTTTTCTCTTTCAAATACAAGTAGCGAATTACAGCACGGTACTCAACTTTTGACGAAAAGCTTGCTTTTGCATCGCTAGCCATGTTTAACATTCAATATCTTATGAATGAATGACACGATAAGGGTGCAATTTTGCTCTCAGGCCTAAAACATGTAATGAAACAATGCATGAAAATCGTGGGTGTCTCGGTCAATTGGAAATGTGATAGGCTGGTTACTTATTGACTTGCCCTCGTATATTGCCGTTGTACCTGTCATGGTATTCGGAAAGCATGGCCCCCGCCCATTGGGGCCCGCGAAATAGATGGGCTGCCTAGAGCCTCCATGGCAGAGCTGCTAGTAACTAAGCAGGACCCGAATTCATGTGATCGGGTCAGGTAAAAGTCCTCCAAATTTGGAGACAATGTCTCTGAACTACTGAAATATTGTTGACTTTGACGTTATATCGCAATTCATGCAGTGGATTAGAAGTCAAGCGTGGTCTGAAATCAAATTCAGTTAGATTTCGCCAACCCACTTATGAAGCATGTGATGATAATTTGGACGCACGGATATAGGTAGCACCTATTAATTTCATATTAGTGATCAAGCTGTATATCATAATTCGGAAAATCCTATGCTGGTCCTATTTTATCTCATAAAATGGATTTCTAAGAAATTAAAACATAGTGATAATAATGTCATTATTATCATTATCATTACCATTATTATTATTATTATTATTATTATTATTATTATTATTATTATTATTATTATTATTTAAAAATGGATTAGTACTAGTAACAGTACATTACAATTTGGAAGAATAAATATTATTTTGTTGGTCATATTCAAAACGTTTTGTTTTTAAAATAGCTACGTGGGGCTTTAACAGTTTTTTACTGCATGTGTATTTAGGGGTATAATAGTGCTAATTATTAATCGCCTTAAATCCCTCTCATACCGAAATATGATTAAGTCCGTGTTACTACCTGTTGACATAGCTTATACGTGTGTTTGAGGGCAAACAGTGTGTAGGTCTTAATAAGATGCTCTGTAATGTAATATCTGATCAGGGTCACTGCTGTTTGTTAAGGTATGTCTGTCAGAATACTTAGGTTAAATACTGTAAACCACTTTCTTCTCTTACCACCATCAGTCAGATTCAATAAATTGTTCACAACTTTTCAAACATTGGCCTAAAGGTAATCGTTTCAAAAACAAACCCGGGATATCAGATGATCCTTTACCACACTTGCCCTATCTTTTTACAAGGTCATTAAAGTACCCACAGATTTGTCTAAACATTGCTGGCTAAGTGTAAAACCGTGTAGACCCTGATTACACAATGTGTTATGTGACATCTGATCTGGGTCTACACTGCAAGCACAGGCCTCTGTGTCTAGAAACCTAGGGTAGTAACAGTAATGAGCCAAGGAAAACGACATTTTATCCATATTTGCTAACTACCCAACACAGAAATAACAAGAGTCTCTCCAAATAATAAAAGCAGGATTAAATACTATTTGCAACCATTGTAGTTCCAGATCAGCATGTGCATGTCTTTTTTTTTTTTTTTTTCGCTGATAGAATGTGCAAGCTCTATTCACGTGCAGTGTAGACTGATCATAAAGCGGACGTACGGACTAATCTGGGTCTACAGTGGTCACATAATTCATAAAGTCCATTTTTATTTGAAATGACTCAACCATCATTGTTTCTTATTTTACTTGTAGACACCTCAAAGTTCTACAAAATGTCAACAAGACATTTTATTTTTATTAGTACATTGTTTTATATTAAAAAGATTGTTCAAACATATATAAACACAAGTTTAATATGATCATTGTGTATTTCCATGAATGCTGAACCGGTTAAATACAACCTTCTCCTGGGACCTGTACCTCCTGGTTTCATTTATCTACTTGACATCATACAGCTGAGAACCAGAAGCCTCAGGCCACTGGACACGGTTATAGTTTGATCTATAACCCATGCAATAAAAACAAGGTGGTCAAAATATCAAATGAACATCAACATTTGAAAAGGACCATTACGACAATGATCTAAGAATCCGGGCAGACAAATCGGCATCTTTAATTGTGTACCTAAAGAAACTGGTTACTGTAGAATACATTGATAAACAGTGAAAATCCTGATCAGAATGTGCAGTTTTGCTGTCTGATCTGGGTCTTTCGTGTTTGCATAATACATAATCTCCCTTTTTCATAATCTGACACAACTGTCCTTTATCTGAGACAGGTCACTGCTATTCTTTAATCTGTCCGATTAACTGAAAAATGATTTTAAGGCAACTTTTATGCATCAAGGACAAACTGATGATATTCTTAATTTTCCCAGAAAGTAGGCTTTAACATAGCCTGTAAATTGTCTCCAACAGAGACAGTTGGTATGAACTGTCAAACCAATTTTTGGGGTAAAATAGTTTAACTCTTAACCTTTACCACACTCTGGGTTAATTCAGCAGGTGATAAATTGGTGATATTTGTCTTATTTTATCCAGAAAATAGGATTTGACATTTCATGCAATTTGTTTCCAACAGAGACACTTTGCAAGAAATGTCAAACCCTTTCTTGTGTGTGTGTGGGGGGGGGGGGGGGGGCGGGGGGGGGAGGGGACGGGGGTGATATTTGATCCCTTAAGCTTTACCACTCTCTGGGCTAATTCAGCAGACGATATCTTATTTTCTTAGATTAAGTAATGGTCTTCATTTTAAAATCGTACTGAATTATTGTTCACTAAATATATTACTTTTTTAATTAATCAATTAATTTTGTTTTCTTAGGTTAAACTATTGATCTTCATTTCAAAATCGTATTGAATTATCTATAACTAAATACAATAGTTTGAAATTATTAGTAAATAAATTACTTATTAAGTTTAATTAATAATTAGTTATTTAATTAATTAATTAATTAATTATTATTTTGATATTCATTCATTCATTCATTCTAAAGAGTACCCATACATGTACGTACCCCTAAGTAAGGGTTAGAAAATCCTGCGTAGGAGTAATTATCTTCTACGTAGGTGATAGTAAATCCTGCGTAGGACATTATCTCCTACGTAGGTGTAAGAAACTCCTACGTAGGTGTTGGTAAGTCCTACATAGGAGTTATTACCTCCTGCATAGGTGTTATTAAGTCCTACAGAGGAATTATTATCTTCTACGTAGGTGTTAGTAAGTCCTACGTAGGATAGTTAATAGTAAATAGGAGTTACTATCTCCTACGTAGGATTTATTATCTCCTACGTAGGAGTTACTATCTTCTACATAGGACTTAAATATTTTTTTTTTCACCTGGCACTAGGACGCTTTCATTCTAAAAGCAGAAAGCGAGAAAATCGCAAAATATTTGCAAAATCCCGCACATAGCGTGCAACTGATGCGTTGCAGGAGTATAGCCTTGTTGAACCGTATTTCTCACGGAACGGATTCCTCACGCCGGTGTGATAAATTCGACCGATTTTTTCACATTCGGACAAAGGTGAAGAATACGTTTTGCGGATTTAGAGTTTTTAACCAAAACGAGTTTGTCACACATTAGAATTTCTATTGCTTGCACACCAATAAATAAATTTTCAATGAATGGAAACATTTTCGGTGAAATATAGGTGTGAGAAATTCGGTCGGATTTTTCACATGTCATGTATTTGGTCAAATATGTCACAACTATGAATAATTCGGTCGAATTATTTTTACAGCGGGGAAGTTTTCGATCGAATTTGTCACGTGCCGGATATATTTGGTCGGATGTGTTACATGTGACACACTTTGGTGAATTATAGGTGTGAGAAACTGGAACGTATTTTTCATATGTGATCTTTTCGGTCAAATATGTCACAACTGTGTGGCGAATTAAGTCTATTTGTCCATAGTTTCACAGCTGTAAAGTATTGGATCGAATTCCTCACAAGTGACATATACGGTCGAATTTCTTACATGTGACACATTTTGGTAAAATATAGGTGAGAGAAATTCGGTCGGATTTTTCACATATGATGTATTCTGCTGAATATGTGATGACTTTGACGAATTTGGTCAAATTGTTCACATCTGTGAAGTATTCGATCATATTCCTAATGTTTGACATATTCCGTCGGAACTTTACATTTGATATTGTCGGCAAATGTAGGTGTGAGAAATTCGGTCGGATTTTTCGCATGTGATGTTTTCTGTCCAGTATGTCACAACTTGCATGAATTCGATCGATTTTTCCACATCTGTGCAGTATATCATTGAATTTCTCACGTTTGATATAATCGGTCAAACATCTTACTCGTGGCCTTATCGGCGAATATAGGTGTGAGAAAATCGGTGTTTTAGAGCAGAAATAAGGAAATAATGAACACCCCAGCAAACCCCACTTTTTCCTCATAAGGAAAACATATCTATTCAAATACATTGCATTTTGCCGAAGAGGATTTTCAGAGGAAAAGTTTTGATACCTTTCTTATCGCTCCTCAAATCATTAATTGTGGGTACACGTTCGAAACGCCTCAGTAACCGCCTTGCTGAGGCGGTTTGAACGAGTACCCACAATTTTCATAGCAGAAAAAAGGAAATAATGAATAGCCCTGCAACCCTCACTTTTTCCTATAAGACTTGTTTTTTTAATGTATAATTCAGATCATTTGTGGCTTTTCACAATCACGATTATCAATTACCAAAATTAATCCATTGTTACAAACAATTCGCATTGATATCTTAAAGTATTAAAGTCGGGCTGATTTATATCAATAATTTACATTTCAAGTTTAAGATAACAATATAAAGACTGGTTTTCAGATATCGATTTTTCGAAATAAAATATTCACAAATTGGGTATCAATATATGTAATTATTAATATCCATAATTAATTATAGATATCAATTAAACTCTTTACAGATATCCATAATTTATAGATGTCTTTACAATTAGAATATTTGATATCAGTACCAACAATCTTATATCTATAATAAGGTTTGTCGAAATCTGTATAGAATAAGGGATGATTGATATTATTGAACAAATCCATAAGTATCAAGAAACAGATATGACATTTCATTTATTGCATTTTATGATATCCAATAATATTCGAAGTTAAAAATAATAATACAATAAATAATAAATCTATCACTCGATTAAAAGATATGCATGATAAGAAAAATATATTACCTCGAAACTGTATTAAATGGTTAATCGTATGTTTTATATCATAAGCTGTGACAAATACGTTTGTGAGAAATCCGTGCATGAAAAAAAGGCACTTTTTTGAGGGGTTTTTTTTAAAGGTGACAAATACGTTTGTGTGCTATATATAAAACTGATACCGAACGAGTTTGTCACAGATAGGTGAGGAATACGTTCAGCAGCTGTGAAAAATTCGGTCGAATTCTTCACGCCGCGTGACAAATCCGACCGAATTTTTCACACGTGTGAGGAATCCGTTCCGTGAGAAATACGGTTCAACATAGCCTTACTATACATACAGTCCAATTCGAAGGACAACTAGACAACGAAATAGATCCGTTTGAATCCTTATTGGACAGTTCGGTGAGTCGTAAATTTATATTAATATTATTTAATTGTTTGTAGGTTTTTCTGTTCAAATTTCAGAAGCAGAAAAATGTCCGAGTCTGGATAGTAAACCTACAAACTATATATTGCAGCGCACGCTAGTCCGATTCTGCATATGTACCTAGGTTATTTCGGGAATGCTGAGCAGGCTGCGCTAGGTTGTGCAGGCTGGTCGGAATTTCTCAGGTTTCGAGAATTGTAACTGCTATCGGGGACACTGAGCCGGCGGCGCTAGCATGTACGGACTGACTAGTCTTTTTGAAGCAGCAGGCGCAAGGTGTGATTTAGTTTATACAAATAAAAAACAGTGCATGATCGGAATAGTTAATTATATTATGAAATCATTGTAAATCATTTTGTATTATTCCGCCTGCATAATTACTGTTGCAGTGAAGGAGGAAAATTTAGGGAGAATTGTTGTGGAATATATGTAATATTTTAAATGTTCCGATTTCGTCTGATCAGGGCACCGAGTTTAAAATAGTTGGAGTTGATCCAATACTACTCTCCGTCTGATCATTATCCGGAAGTCGGAGATGTTTGACATTAGTAATGTCAATGACATTCAGGGTTGCAACATTTGAAAAGTCATGTCCCTGATTGTCATTCATACATTATAATCACTTGTAAACAAGTATGCATGGAAATGCAGCTTGCATATGATGTTATGACGTTAAGCGGACGACGTTGCTGACGGTTAGCGGGCGCTTGCCGTCGACCGAGTCGACGTCGTTAATAGGGACAGAGGCCACGGGTGGGTCTGTCATGGCGTCGGATATTCAGCCGCAACGTCAATGACGTCACTCACTCTATACGGTGACGTGTTCATTGTAGAATAATGGGTAGAATCATAGCATGCTTCAACTTATGTTATTATAAAACATGTCCTTAGTCTGTGTTTTGTTTATTTTTAGTTTTGTCCTTCCAAGGACTTTTGATGTCAACATGAGGTGTAGTATGTACACATAAGCTAGATCCAGTCTTGGGCGAGCAGAGGCCGCCTAACCCGAGTTTGAAGTGATATACAATATAGTGAGCAGAAGTATGAACAAGATAAGAATGTTCATGTTATAGTGATTTAAAAATTAATTAAACAACAAAGGCTGTAAAAAGATAGAAATAAAAAGTGGATGAGTTCAATCAAGAAGTAAAATGAAAACTTAAATTACAAACCCAAGGCGCCATAGAAAAACTATAGGAAAGGGAGGCAATCTCTTCACATTGACACACAGAGTTATCCTCATTCGGTTAGAGTGTATTAAATAGATTAACCAAGCCAGGTTAATCAAGTAATATACCAATATAGTTCCCAACCGTGCCAACGTGAAGAGATTTGCGCTAAATTGTGTGTGTAATGTTTGTATTATGTTAATGTCTGTATTATTATATGTGTTGTAAATAGTACATGTAAAATGTAAATAAAGAAAATTCTAACTTTGTTAGAGTCTTCTGTGTAGTGGTACAGTTAGGCATCGCCCAATCCGGAGCTTAATCAAATTGGAAGTCACCCTCGGTGCGTCTTGGCCGCCTATGGCGTAACAGTTACGGGAAACTATTTTGCAAAGAGCACATTACTGTTATTATATTGCTCCTTCAATGGGGCTACACAGTATGGCTCTGGTATCACTATTGGGATTTGCGGAGGGACTGAAGGTTAGTAAAAATGGTTCGTCTGTCTTTCTGACAATGACCAATCTTAATCAATCGCATGAAGTGCTACTGTTTGTGTGTTCTAAGATGGCTGATAAGACCAATCGTAGCTTTTAAATGCCTGTTGCAGACAGAACAAGAGAGGTCTCTGTTGGTGGTTCCTGAGCTATGGCTTTTCGCTGAGTACGTTTCCGCTCGGCTTCGCTGATATTTTTTTGCTTCGTATTCACTAGCACCCCTGCTCATGAGGACTCACCAATTTGCTCGATGAGGCCGCGCCACTTTGCTCGATCCTGTGCAAGCTATTCCAACGACTCTTATGGTATATTGAAGACCTTAAGGGAGGCCTTGAGGGTGCTTCTTCTGACCACCATGGGAGCGTTTCCCACTATACCATCATGCTGATTTTGAGATCATAGCTGTTACATGAATCAGATACTTAATCCACACCCTTTTGCATCTTCTCTTCTGTTATAGCACCTTTGCTATGTCATCAGCAAAGAGAAAATCGTCTAGCACCTCTGTCTGCACTTTGGATTTAGCATACAACATTCTTAGGTTGAAAAGCTTCCCATCAAAGCGATACCTAATAGATATACCATTGTAAATCCTGGCAAGCATCTGTGAGCATGGCAGAAAAGATCATGTTGTACAGCGTTGGAGCTAGTACACAGCTCGCTTAACTCCATTTGTCACAGGGAATGGATCAGAAAACTCGCCATCATTTTGGACCCGTGCAAGCATACCATCGTTGAACTGCCGCACCATTGCTATGAACTTGGCTGGACATCTAAACTTTGTCATAATTTTCCAAAGTCCCTCCCGACTGACTGTAACAAATGCTTTCGTAAGATCGACAAAGGTCATGTAGAGGTTCACATACTGTTCTGGCATTTCTCTTGAAGCGTTCTTGCTTTAAAGATCATGCCAATGGTTCCTCTGTCCTTCATTAATCTCCATTAGCTTTCTTTTAGAAGCCCTCATTGTTCAAGGTTCAGTAGGACTCTTGCAAGCTTCTTCCAAGTAGTTGACAATAAAGAGATACCCCAATGATTGTCACAGACTTGAGGATTCCTTTTCTGTTTGAATTCGTGGATAACGGATGCATCGTTGAACTCTTTAGGGATGGCTTCTTATCTCCACAACATTTAAAATAACTCTTGCAGGTTCTCTGCAATCGGAGGACCTTCTGCTTTATATATCTTTGCAGGTATTGCATCCGATCCTACAGCCTTGCCAGATGACAGGAGTTTTATTGCTTTCACTGTTTCAGGGGCGGTTGGGAACTCAAAAAACAGCGGATTACATTCCACCTGTGGTAGTTTGTTGATAGTTTCATCACTGATAGATGGTGGCCGATTGAGGACACCATCAAAGTCTTCAGCCCATCTTTTTGATCCCCCGCCGCGAAGCGGTTGGGGGATTATTGAAATGGCCTTCGTCTGTCCGTCTGTCCGTCCGCCTGTCCGTCTGTCCTTCCGTAACACTTTCTTGTCCGCTCAATATCTCCTGAACCCGTTGAAAGATTTTCATTAAATTTTGGTCAAATGTTTGCCTCAGTGAGACGATGTGCAGAACTCATAACTCAACCATGCCGACGCAAGGTCAAGGTCACAGTTCAAGGTCACAAGTTTGAGCCTTGACTTGGTGTCCCCCGTCGCGAAGCGGATGGGGTGTTATAGAAATGGCCTTCGTCTTTCCGTCTGTCCATCTGTCCGTCTGTCCGCCCGTCTGTCCTTCCGTAACACTTTCTTGTCCGCTCCATATCTCCTGAACCCTTTGAAAGATTTCATTAAGCTTTGGTCAAATGTTTGCCTCAGTGAGTCAATGTGCAGAAATCATTAGTCAACCATGCCAATTCAAGGACAAGGTCACAGGTCAAGGTCATGGATTTGAACCTTGAATTTCGTGTCTGCTCTGTATCTCCTATACCAGTGGAAGGATTTTCTTTAAATTTTGGTCAAATGTTCACCTTAGTGAGACGATGTGCAGAATTAATAACTCAACCATGCCAACTCAAGGTCAAGGTAACAGGTCAAGGTCATATGTTTGAGCCTTGAATTTCGTGTCCGCTCTGTATCTCCTTTACTCCTGGGAGGATTTTCTTTAAACTTTGATCAAATGTTCACCTGTGGGACGATGTGCAGAATCCATAACTCAGCCATGGGGACTCAAGGACAAGGTCACAGTTCAAGGTCGCCAGTTTGAGCCCTGAATTTCGTGTCCACTCGATATCTCCTTAACCCCTGGAAAGATTTTCTTTTAATTTTGGTCAAATGTTTGCCTCAGTGTAATGATGTGCAGAATCCATAGCTCAACCATGCAGACACAAGGTCACAGTTCAAGGTCACGGGTTTGAGCCTTGTATTTAGTGTTCGCTCTGTATCTCCTTTACCCCTGGGAGTATTTTCTCTAAACTTTGGTCAAATGTTCGCCTCGGAGGGACAATGTGCAGAACCAATAACTCAGCCCTGCGGACTTAAGGTCAAGGTCAAAGTTGAAGGTCACGAGTTTGAGCCTTGAATTTGGTGTCGGCTCTATATCTATTTACCCCTGGAAGGATTTTCTTTAAACGTTGGTCAAATGTTTGCCTCAGTGAGATGATGTACAGAACCCATAACTCAGCTATGCTGACTCAAGGTCAAGGTCACAATTGAAGGTCACCAGTGTGAGCCTTGAATTTTGAGGCCGCTCCATTGCCATTCAGACTACCTTGATAAATTTGGGTCAAATGTTCGCTTTAGTGAGATGATGTGTAGAACCTATAACTCAACGATGCAGACTCAAGGTCAAGGTCATAACTGAAGGTCGTCCGTCTCTTTCTTGTTCGCTCCATACACCTGAACCCTTTGAAAGATTTTCATGAAATTTTGGTCAAATGTTTGCCTTAGTAAGACGATGTGTAGAACCCATAACTCAAGCATGCCGACTCAAAGTCAAGGTCACAGTTAAAGGTCTCGAGTTTGAGCCTTGAATTTCATGTTCACTCCATATCTCCTGAACCCTTTGAAAGATATGTATTAAATTTAGGTCAAATGTTCGCCTTAGTGAGTTGATGTCAACAATGCAGACTCAAGGTCGAGGTCACAACTGAAGGCCACCAGTTTGAGCCTTGAATTTTGAGGCCGCTCCATTGTCATTCTGCGGCGGAGACATAGCTGTCCTTCAGACTGCCTTGTTAAGAGCTTCTTTGTCAGTCAGAAGACTAGTTCAATCTACACGACGGAGTGGACTGGTTCCTGAGCTCTAGCAACAGCATTTTGTCTTAAGCACATCAAAGAACTTCATCATATCCTTTCTGTTTGCAAGGGACTGGATTTCATCAGCCTTTTTGCTCAGCCAGGAGTTTTGCATGTCTCTGAGACTAGACTGGACTGTCTTACACATATTTGAATGGAAAGTCTTACTAGATACTAAGCTGATATCACTGAGGTGTGCCTTGTGCTTTTTGGTGTTTCTCTTCAAGGAGTTCCTTGATTTCTTCTTCATTCTCATCAAACAAGTCTATGTGTGCGAGATACTGGGCCTAGGGAATTTATGGTGAACGGTGTTTCTGAAGACCGCCCAGTTCTTATCTGGATCCACTGAACTGTGTTCCAATGCATATAAACGGCTATAGATATCATTGATGAATGCTTGCCTCTTGCTGTCTTGTTTCAGCTTAGAGACATTAAATTTCTTTGGCACTTTCTTGCCTTGTGGTCGCCGTGCAGCCTAAATTCGCAGACTGAGTTTGCTGACAAAACGCCTGTGATCTGTTCAACAGTCTGCACCGCACATAGTCTTTGTTACTGACATCCTGTCTGTCCTTCCTTCGCACTACTCATTGAGATGCCAGTGTTTGGCGCGTTGGTGCATTCATGATGTCTTGCTGCGAGTCGGTAAACGAAAGACTGTGTAAGTGATCAGTAGTTCATGCTATGCACACTTCCTTAAAAGGAGGAGGCCATTGCTGTTGCAGATTCCTACTCCTTCAATTCCAATCACTCCTTCCCAGGTTTGGTCGTCTCTACCCACTCTGACATTGAAGTGTCTGAGAAGGATGAGTTTGTCTGTCCGGGTGTTTCAGAAATCACATAATCCAGATCACCATAGAGCTTATATTTTTATCTCATCTTAGTTAGTCATTGTGGGTGCATAGGCACTTAAAATTGTTGCATGCCTCTTTCCAGATTAGGGAAGTCACAGCGTCAGCAGGCGGTCATTAATGCCTTTTGGAAGTCCTGAGAACTTGCTGACAAAGTGTGATTTGATGGCGAATCCTACTCCTGCTTCACGCCGCTCTTCTTTCTTGCGTCCACTCTACAAGAAAATGTAGCCAGCACCAACTTCTTTTAAGAGCCCTTCCTCTGCAAGGCGAATTTCTGTATTTGTATCTGTCAAATTCTCTACCAAACAGAGCTTCTCTTTGCTGAGGTATATCAGAACCAGCACTAACAGAAGGTTAGTACCAAGGGCCTTAACGATAGGAATACTTAATAACTGACCCATGTTTACCTGTGTCAGTTTATGCTTATAAGGTGAATGGTCTCACCCAAATCGATGATTGTCGTTTCTAAACTAGTACACGGACACAGCAATGACGGACGTGAAGAAAGATGGGCAGACTGACGGTAAAGATTAATATCTGTGAATAGGGTATAGTTTAACTGTCAGAAAATCTAAATAAACCATTTAGTGTTAAGGAATCAGTATTCTGACACACACTGAGATTCTCCATCTTGCATAGTCCTTGGAAGATCTTTGACGATAAATTGGTGTAAAGGTACACAAGTTAAGAAAGCAAATGGACAAAAAATAGGAAGGAAATAAGACATGCAAGTTCACTTACTCTGACATCTTGCAGGTAGTCATATTGTATAATATGTAAAGTTTCAGACTTCTAGATTGTACAGTTTATTTAGAAATCTTGTACAAAGTTTTTGTATCGAGCTATATGAATGAAGTTAATGATAGAAAATAAAAACAGAAACGATACCCCGTTCGTAAACTGTATAATACTAGTTTTCTGTCCAATGAGTTGAACAATAGATACGACTCAAGGTAAAACTGCAGTGCTTAGAAAGTGATGTCAGAATGTTGTCACGAACAGACAGACGGACGGACGGGAGGATGTTAGAATTATAGCCCCTCTTTTTCCGAGCAGTTTATACACTTTATGAAAGCATATAGTGAATCTATTTATACGTTGATATAGTAAGTTAATACCTGCAGGTGATCTATTTAAATAGTGAAATAAGCAAAACGGATCTATAACAATGAGTAAATGATTTATTATAGTAAAAGAAGTGCATGAAACTGCTCCCTAAAATGAGTGAATGACATACAAATCAAATTCATTTGCTGCAACATATTTGTATTGCTCCGACATTTTTGTATTGCTTAGATCCTATATATTGGTCTTTGGCAAGGCGAACCATTTGGTCCCTTGTTATTATACATAATACAGGCGTTTGTTCTTTATTTTTAAATTTCCAGTACAATATTCTGTAAGGAAATAGTAACTTAGCGTTCATACCTGTTATTGCTTTAAAGAAAATGCAGAGATATGTTTAATTTTATGATTGTGGCGAACATGTTAAAATCATATCTAGCATTTACAAGCACTGAGCAGCTACCAAACAATTCATAGTCAACTCGTAATCGGGCAAAAAATAAAGCACCTGTACAAATACCGGTTGAATTTTACATTTCATTTATATACTCAAAATCATCCAAATAGTTTATCAAAATTAAGTAGCCCATCGAAAATAGCATTTAACACCTCAGCAACACAAATAATGATTTGCCTGCAACTATAAATATTTTCAGCGTGCATATAACTAAATTATTGTTGCAAATAGTGCTGAGAATGTCTCATTTGTGACTTTTTGCATATAGCCACCAAACTACTGGCCAAAACTGATACAGAAGCCTTTTCAAGCTTTAATTGTGTATTTTACAATTATCACCCATTTGCAGTTATGCCCTTGATTCAGACCTGGCAACCGGGCGAAATATGTGGAATTATAATGTCTCTATTCAAATAAAAAAATAAACAGAAACTGCTGCTACGAAGCCACTTTCTTGTTTGCTTTGACCCCAGTCTATTTGTAAATTATAAGGAACCACAACTTAGGCCAGTCGTACAAACAGGCCTGGTCCAAAAACAGGGCTGATTCCTATTATCACAAATGGGCTGGTTCTGCTTACACGCTGTCAGTATGAAACGTCATAGGAACGTTAAAACGGTTCTTTGTTGGCAAGCGTTATGTCCGTTAACCCTTTCACCCCTGATTTGCTGGTGAACTTTTATAAAAGCGAATGTGCTCATTATCTCAATAAGGGATGTCGCCTACACAAAAATCGAAAACAAAATGACAAACAGAGTAGTGACAAAATTGAAAAAGGTAAACAGTGTAGATCCTGATGAGTTGACTTGTACGAGCCGTCTCATCTGGACTAACACTGTTTGCAAAACCATTCTCTTGTCGGTGAAGTGGAAAAGGTTAACCAATCCTTTACGTTTTCACAGAGGAACACGGATGTTTGTGTTTGTGTCGTATAATAGAGTACTTCTTTATTAAATATAGCATAACTGAAATAAAATGACGCACGAGCAAAGACTAGTTTTTAAATTATATTTTACAGTTTCACAACACCCCATTGAAGCAAGGGTCTGATAAAATTATTATGAATATTTCTTAAACGAAGCTTCTAAAATCCTTCACAGATACTTATTTTTCATGCCAAGCAAGGTTGGCAAATATTTCCATCTCAGTGTTTTTTGCTTCGTTTTTTTTATCCGGATTACTTAAATAATTGGAGTGAATTACCGTACTTATCGACTTC